>CM065775.1:114903552-116153552 GCA_033296515.1 Macrochelys suwanniensis | reverse complement strand
CTTAGAAGACAGGCAAGCATCATTCTTACTATTTACAGATGGGGTAAACAAACGAACAAAAAAATAAATAAATCACAATTTGTATCCACGCTGCCTTTCAGAATGCTTGTGCCAAATGTGTATGATTATCTGTGCTGTCTGTAACCATGTGACCACTTCCCCTTCCACAGCCAGGACTTAACCCCCGGTTTTCTGATTCCCAACATTCCTCTGCTCTCTGGTAAACAGTTGCGTAAGACACTGGAAAAGATAACTGCATAGTATTACTACAAGTTACTCCTTTAATTTAAAAGGCAGAGATCTGTGCTGTGGATTTACAACTTCTGCATTCAGAGCCTGCTGACGACTCATGCAGGAGAGGTTCAAAACAGTTCCACGTGTAATTTCTGTTCTTCAGGTTTAGCTGCCCCCCACCCCCAAAAACTGCCACCCTAGGAAATTACATAGGAAAAATTTTTAAAAGACCATTAAGGGTTGCAAAATCAGGCACCCCTAAATTAGGAAATACCTGAATTCAGGTTGCCTATGCTTGATAATAATAAAATAATAATAATAATAATAATAAAAGATAAGCCATCCCAACAGGATTCAGATACAGCCCAGCTCTCTCCCCATTTCTAGTTTTGGAGGGGTTATGTATGTCCGGTTTTCACCTTTCCACACCTTGGGCTGCTGAGAGTGGGGAAAGTATTTTCTTCTTTTTTTCCTTGGTACTAAATGCTGGAAAGGAGGCAATAAGAATTCCACTCTGTTTCTTCCACAGGTATCCATTGAGTGTGGGATACTGAGCAATATGACCTGGCAATATGAGCAGTACTCTCATACCACCAGGCAAAGTTATTAGAAGGAAAGCACCCACCAAATCAACTTTCTTTGTTAGCAAATGCATTTTCGGTATTGTATAAGTGATTTTTGACATTTAAAAATATATGAAAACTGACCTTTGAGATCAGGCCTATTTCGAATACCCACTGATACAAAGAAGCAATCCATATCCATGTGCATTATACAGCGCTGATGCTTGGATGAACTTAAGACAGAAACATTACCTGGTATAAACAAATATAAACAGAAATTTTGAAACCTAATTTACAATTTTTGCAGTACTCACGTTAGTCATAAGGACTGATATAAGACGTCTCCAAATACAGTGAAGTTTTTTTTTTATAACCTTCCCCACCCAACTATTAAACTGCTTTTAAAGAAAAAATAAATTGTATACTATTCAATGCACTAAAAAAGTAGAATGCAATACAACATTGTGGAAATGTAGCCGTAAGTTTAAAAACACAGTGTAATGTCTACTAAGTGAGGCATCATACCCCATGTTATCCCTTTTACGTTCTCACAATTAACATTCTTCACCTTGTTAAAACAAGTCTGTTTCCAGGAATTTACTATATATACGGATAACTAAGTCTTAATATTCACCATGCTAAAATTCAATCTGCAATGGAATGCTTCTTCAGTTTTTCATCAAAGGTCAGAGCAGTCATTATCTCTGCACAATCTCTTCTCTGTTCACAAGTGTTGAATGATTTTAAAACCTTTCCTACAATGGGAATTTCAGCCATCAGTGTACCTACACAGGTGCAAACCCTAGCATAGGCCACGGAAAATCCCAAGTCTGGACAATCTCTGGAAGAATTAATTAATAATTCTATAGATAATATGAAATTCAGTTGTAAACACAAATCTTAAGTCACAATTTGCTTTTAAAATTAAAAAATGAAGAAGGCCCTTCAAACTTTATCAAAGTCACATAAGTAGATATTTCATATAACCTCATAACCTTTTGAATACAGAAAGCTCACGTTTACTCTTGATCAGCTGCCTATCATAAGAATGAAGGAACAGAGAATCTTTTTAAGTAAAACTATCAAAAAAGTATCTACCTGTGTCAACTATCATAAGTGCAGACCTGCCCACTTTCAATTTTTTTAACTTTTCCCTTCCCGGAAAGACACCATTGTTTTTTCTCTGCAGGGTATTGACAAATTCTGTCAATTCACACTTCCACGTAGATATGTGATGCAGTCTTGAACGAGAGTAAAAGTCAGAAATAAAACTGCAGTCTAAAGGTTTGGAAAATGATGAGGGAGTGGCCTTGCTATGAGTAGGTACTGAAGAAGTGCTTTTTGTGCTTAAAGGCCCCTGAACAGTGGAGTGGTGAGCACCATTTATTTTAGTATTACTGTGCAAAGATGAAGATGAGAATGAATTACTCATAGTCCTATGTGGGTTCTTTAAAAGATCTGTGTTTTTGTTGCTTTCCTGCAACTGCTGCATAGTGCAGTCTCTAAAGTCAATGATGCCTTTTTCAGTCTTCCCCCTCTCCTGCACAGAGCCTGGAGAGAACCTGCTTGCAACTCTGTTGCCAGAGGGCACCAGGCAATCCTGTGTCTGTAAGGCACTGGTAGAATTGTGAGTATGTCCATTAAAAATGGCAGTGCTGTCTCTGTGATGCTGAATTCCATTTTGTTTCCTCCCAGGAAAGACCTGCTCCAGCTCCATAAAGCCTAAATCTTCACTTTCTTCTTCTTTCTCTTCCTCATTCCAGCTACTGATTCCATTGGCTTTGATCTCATTTTCAGTCTCATACTTTTTTATTATGCAATTTCTAGAACAGACAAGAAAATGTTATTTAACAATCTTACAAAAAACAAAGATAGAATTCATCAAGAAAAAAATTTAAGTGTTTACATATACAAATAATATATATAATTTAGGGATTCTGAATGCTCACATGCAAACTCCTGGTAGGTTATTAGAGGGAGAAGATTTTATGACTTTATTACTAAGTTGGAACTATGATCTTTCATCACAAAAAGTCAGTATTTTCTGTACACAAACTTTTGCAGATTCGCTATAATATTATTAATATAAGAGTTAAAGGTCACTCCTGTATGAATCATGTTCTCTCATTAGTAAGGAAACTTTCTCTGGATTTACAGTAAGATATCATAATTTATAAAAGACCATGAGCAACACAGTAATTTGGATTTTATTTATTTTTTAAACTTAACCACTCCTTGGACAGCACTAATAATGTATGTCTGCTGGAAGGGAATATCTTCCATTTTATCCAAAGATGCAATTTTTACACATTTTGTGTAATAGAAAATGTTCATTGCAAAGATCAAAAACTTATTTCTCCTTTTTGGAGGAAGATTTAGAATAGTTTGTTGAAATCCATCTGGTTTTCTCCTAGCTAAAACTTGTTCCAGATCTATAAACTCAAAATAGTCTCAGCTTTTGGATTTGTTTTCTTTAAGCAAAACTGTTTGCATGTTATGGATGAATAAAAATAAACAGCAAGTGTTGTGCCACAAGTACATTAACTATTTACTTTTACCTTGATACCGTGAAAACAAAACTTTTACCTCAAAGAGTAATATTATAATAATACCAATGAATATAAGTGCGATTAAAATTAGACTTTCCAAGAGTTAAGTGGATTCTTGGTCTACAGAAAAACCTAAATACTCCCACAGTAAGCCATTTTAACAAACATTCAAAAAGTGATTGGTAATTAGCTATTTGACATGCAAATTAAACCAGAAAGCTAATTAGCTGTGATAACAATTCATCCAAGATTACTGCAATTATAAACTACATTAAACATATCAACAATATTTTGGAATAGCTATGTGTTTTGGAAGCTGTTGTTTCCCAGTGGCACTGACTTAATAGAGTCATAGTATACAGTAAGTTTTAAAATTCAGCATGGTTATGTTAGACATTTATGAAAGTCTGAATATTCTTTTCATCTCAAAATTATTACCAACGTAATATTAAACTAGGGTTTAGGTTACTATAATATCACCTACAGATGAATGTAAGGAAAAAAAAAATGTTTCGCATGTATATACTGTAGGAGCACTTTCATTTGTCACCAGCTATAGGTCCAATTCCATAATAAACTTAATCCTCCTTGAGAGTTGCTATGCAGGATTAGGTCTACAATCTATTAAAACAAGTATTAACTGACTTTTTTGTGCGACACTGAGGAACATAAACTACCATTCTGAATCTGACCTAGGGCCCATCTAATCCGATATCCTGTCTCAGACTATAGCCAATACCAGATGTGTCAGAGGATTCTGCAAGACACACCAAAAAAGGGCAATTATGGAATAACCTGCCCATAGGAGGAAATTTCTTCCTAATCCCACTCCCTCCCAAATCAATTGGAGACTGACTTATACCTACAAGCGTTAGGGTTTATTCCCCCTCCAATTTTGTTCTTTATATTTTTAAAATCCTTTGTAATATAATTCGTTTTCCTTATCCATATAAACGTCCACCCTTTCAGTTTTGCTAAATTCTCAGGCGTAAAAATGTCCACGGGCTAGTTATGCATTGCAACATTTTAAACTTATTTTTTTCAGCTATATTCATTTATACTTGCTCCAAAACCTTTACCAAAAGGAGTAATTATCTCAATGTATTATTCTTTTTAAACCAAAGACCTAATTTCAGTATCACTGGTCAGATTCCCTTAATGTATGCAACACACATTGTTTCCATACAGCTGTGTGCTATACCCATTGCGTCCTACAGTAGAAACATTATGGAAAAGTGTGGTACAGGGGCCAAGGCACTGGACTCAAAAAAATGGGATATCTGGGTTCTTCTAGTCCCAACTATGGGACCCTAGACGACTTATTTCATATCTCTATGCCTCTGATTTTCCATCTGTAAAATGTGGATAATGACACTTAACCTCCTTTGTAAAATGCTTTGAGATAAGTGATAAAATGCTATACAAGTATTATCATTTTAAACTCATTATAGCTGACCGATCAACAGCTTTGTTAGTATTAACAGACTGGAAACACTTACACCCTGTTGTTGAGCTCTTTAGCTATATTGCTAGGACCTGGCATAGGATCATCAGGTTTGCATATGGTATTAAAGTTGAGACCTTTCTGAACACTTGACTGCTTCGTGTAAAGCTGATATGGAATGTATGAGAGGAGATGTCCGGCTTTTATGCTGAAACAGAAAAGAAGCAAAAGTTTAGCACTCAAGGCTTTCAGAAAAATACGTAAACTAACATTATCTTAGTTATAACAGGCTAATACTTTGATCATTACAATCTGCTGTATTGCTATACGTGCTTTTCTCTGCAGTCCTTTAACTGTCCATATATTTCAGCTGTGTTATCTGAACCTCTAAAGAGTTGATGTATTGCACCTAAATGGGGAAAAATTGTTTTAAATTTTTAAAAAATTTAAGAAGTGCAAGAAATGAGGATAGAGTAAGTAGGATGACAATAAAATTGATAAATACTTCACACACTCTGAACTGCTAACAAGAATTTTAATGTTTGTTCAAGATGTGAAAGTCACATGTTTTTTATTTGAAGTACAATAGACAAAAATTAAGCACACTTACAATAACTGCTGTACAAGTATAGCCAAAAAGATGCAACAAATATTCATTCAGCAGATTTGATCAAAAAAAGCAAGTAGCTTTAAAAGAGGTTAGTATATAATTTTAGTTTATTGGTCTGATGGACATCAATACTTCAGTTCCAAATTCTGGACTTTAAGTACTGCATATTCACAATATAATAGAAATGTTATCAACTAATTGTCTCAGATCAATGCTGTGCTGGGAAATCCATTTAACTCTGAACACTGTAATAGACATGCACTCCAGATTAAAAAAAAAAAAAAAAATACATAAAATCAGAGATAGGAATTTCACTAGGATCTGATTCACCTTTAAAAAGTTCCCTCAGCTTCTGCAATTCTACAGGCTCAACTGTCCCCTCCTGTGAGGGAATACAGTGGAAGGGAAGAGGAGAAAGCCTCAAGAGGTTCTTCTCATGAAGATTTGTCATGGATCATTCCAGTTCGATGCTTCTGGTATGCCCTGTCTCTACCCACCAGACCTGGCACTGTTAGGCCTTGGAGAAGCTGGCAGCTTCCTTAGGAGCCCTTCTCCTTTAAAGTGGGATCCCGACAACAACAAAAACCCACCCAGAATGAGATTTTATCTTTCCTTTCTGATCTGTTCGTGGTGGTGGAGGAGATTATGTGCTCCCTTCCTAGCCACTACCCCTTTCCCTGACCACAGGCAGATCTCCATACTGCACTCTGGAACAGAGGTGTTGCTGATGTGAAAGTCCTTTTTACCCCAGGGAGGGGTGAGATACATGAGAATCAAAAAATCAGATTACAATCAAAGCTTTTAAGAGAGGACACACAGAGAGATGATTTATCAAAACCATTTACTAACACCTCAATATGATGTGTTTTTTCTCCATGATATATTTCCTAACTAGCTTAGACATGTACTCTATTAAGGGTCTTAGCAGGGGAAAAAGCCTCTATTGGCTGTCATGTTACAATTAGGGAAGAATGTAGAGGGAGATCATGTTACCCAATTAGATAAACAAACTAGTTAGCATTTTTAGAGAGAACTGGGAAGGTTTCTAGGGAAAGGTGTAATCAAAACATCTACAATAAAGAAAGTCCCCAAAACAGATGAATTAAGTACATTTTGATACATTTCTTTATGAATACTGTGAATTAAATATTTCAAACCTTTTAGGTATAAAAAATGTTGGTTTAGCAACCAAGCATTTATACTCCTGAAGTATGAAAATGTTTTCATATCATCACATGAACCTGAATAACCCACTTAATACTGATATTTTCTAGGCTGAGATTTTAGCCACTGGTGTAGCTGCATTGGTCACACACCTATCATTGACACTGTCTGCACTATGATAGCTCACCCCAATTTCAAGCTGTATTACACTGCATCAACAGCTAAAATCCCAGTGTAGACAAGGCCCCAGTGGGTATGTCTAGACTGGCATAAGTCTCAGAGCCCTTGTCTACACACCTGGTCTCATTCTACTGCGGTAAAAACAGCTGCATAGATGTCTGGGGTTGGGCTGAAGCCCAAAGGTCTACACAGCTGTTTTTAAAGCCCTAATGAGAGCCCAAGTCTATACACTCAGCACCTGAAACTCTCTGCCACAAGTTTTAAAATGCTGTCTAGACATGTCAATGACCTCCTGGAGTAATGGATTCCATAGGCTAATTATATGCTTCCTAAAACAGTGTTTCCTTTTATTATTTCCAAATCAAACTTACAAAATTGCCATGAAAAAATGTATTGGCCTACGGACAACATCTATTATCCTACCCTTTATTACTGTGGAATAAAGTGTCTTTTTAATCACTCATCGGGGGCGGGGGAGCCTACTTAGCTCTGGGGAAGAGAGGAGCAGAATTTTGTGAGACTGTTCTAAACAGACTTCCCTTTTACTTGCAGTTTCTCCTCCTCCTTGTATTATTGAACGAGATTTAAAAAAATAGAACACGTTGTCAATTTCCACTGTGTCCTTAGTAAATATGGATACTGCAATTCCTCTAACTTCTCACTTCCAGATGAAATCTAAACTTTTACAATCTATTTTCATATTTAAAACCACTAATCATTTTGTATCACCATATTCAGGACCTTTATAACCTCTGCTACATCTTTCTTTTGAGATGTCCTCCAGTTTTTCAGATGATGTACCATTATTTTGTAAAACAAAATTTGTATTATAATACAACATCCATTTCAATGTGCTGAAACATCCTATTTTCTTTAACTGCTGAGATGTTTTGATAATTTCAGCTCGTGTATTGCTTTACATTTATACCTGATATATTTCATCTGCAATGATGCTCTTCAATTCCTGTGTGTGTTAAAATCTACCTAGAATATCTCACAACCCCCTGAAGATTTTATTAATCTAAACAATTAAGTTATCAAACTTCAGTTTTCTACTTACTTTCTCTGCCAATTAAGATTCTGATCTTTCAAGGTGCTGCGTTCTCAATTCACACTGGAGTCCCTAGGTGCCTCAAAGGATCAAGCCTTAATATATTAACAGTCCCAACACTTAATTTCAACCTACTATTAACTGGTCTTCACTATAAAGAACTGTTCACATTGACTTTTTTTTTTTTTTAAATACACACAACATAACCAATTTTTAATCTTGCCATAATATTTCCTTTATCCCATCATTATTTTCTAATTGTTTCTTATGAGAAGTCTTATTAAAAGCAGTTGAAAAGCCAAGTATATTATGTCCTTCCAGTCAATATTTTCCATTTTATTACATTTTTCAAAGAACTAATATGTTGGAGAGACACAATATCCCTTAAAGAACTTGAATTGGTTTGACTGTACCAGTTTATATTTATTCCAGTATTTTACTTTACGCTTACTTACAAAATAGGAGCAGAGGTTCCCCCTGGAAATTAGGTGAGTCTCACCAGTCTAATTTCTGGAATCTCTTGGCAACTTTTTTTTTTTTTTTTTTTTAAAGACATGATCATGTTGGCAAATTTCCAATCTTTAAAAAGATGTGGTTAGAATCTCTCTTCTTGGGTATCTTCACTATTTCCCTTAGAATGATCAGATTGAATTAGGTTTAGGGTTAGTTCTACTTACATCAGAACTTGGAGGCTTTGATCAGAGAACACTTACTGATACGTAGATTTGAAGCCCAGAAAGGACTATTATATTACCCAGCCTGACCTGTATATCAAAGGCCATTAAATTTCATCCAGTTACCCCTGTATTGAGCCTAATTACTTGTTTGACTAAAGCATATTTTCCAGAAAGGCATTCTGTCTTGAAAATAGCAAGAGGTGGAAATGGTAGTTTATTCCACTGGTTAAATCACCCTCACTGTTCCAAATTAATGACTTATTTCTAATTTGAATTTGTTCGTCTTCACCTTCCAGCCAATAGTTCTTGTTATGACTTTCCCTGCTCTCAGATTAAAGAGCACTCCTGTACCCAGTATTTTCTCCCCCACGAAGGTGCCTATACATTAATCAAGTCATCTCTCAATCTTTGACAAGATAAACAAATTGAGCTCTTTCTTCAGCCCTTGAATAATTTTTGTGGTGCTTTTCTGCATCCTCTCCAATTTTTCAACATACTTTTAAAAATGTGGACACCAGAAATAGGGGAGGAACAGGCCTGTTGGTCTGCTGGCAGGAAAATCTCCTGTTAATCAGTTGCCTCCCATCATTCTGTTGAGGGGGAGTCCTGAATCTATAGTCCTCCCAAGAAGTGAGAGCATAAAGTGAGAACTTCTTGCATAAAACAGGAACTACACAGGACTGAGCTCCCTTCCAGTTGGCATAACGTCCATGGGATTGAGGCGATCCTCCCAATAGCTAAAGGAAGGCAGAAACAAAGACGGGGGAGGGGACAAGTAGGCAGAAATAATGAAGCTGGAAGAACATGTAAGCCAGTAAAGCAAAATTAGAGTGTTTGGGTGTCCCTTCCACTTTCATCCACTGCACTGCCTGTTCCTCCCTGACTCCCAAGCCAGGGGATAATAGGGAGTGAGGAATCCTTCCCTACTTTGCATGGGGGACAAGGAAAATATACGGGACACAGGGTTGGGGTTCTTCAGTCCCCAGGACTACCTCCTCCATCTCTGAATCCTGACAAACTTTAATGGGCACTTTAGTGCTCAACAAGCCTACTAGGCTTGTCAGACCCAATGAGCCTGACACACCATCGGACAGGTAGCAGTTGGTTAAAAAACCTACTAAGGCTCATGGGTGGCAAATCAGGGAGAGGGAACTTTCACTCCTTATGAATAAGGCTGCGAGTCTTTCACGGAAATCACGGATTCCGTGACTTTCCAGGACCTCTGTGACTTCCGCAGCTGCAGTGGCTGTTTCGGCTAACCCCTCCAGCGGCCCCAGGCAACTGGTCCCAGGTGCCACCCTGGAGCAGTGGTCCAGGAGTGGCGGTGGCGGGGCCCCATGCCTCCCCCTGCCCGGAGCGGCAGGGCCACGAGCCGGAGCAGTGGCAGTGGAGCCACGGGCTACCCCCACCCCCAGGAGCAACAGCAGTCCCCTAAGATTTAGTTAGGGATATTTTTAGTAAAAGTGTAAAGGCTATATTTAGTGGAAACTCAACATGTTTTAATTGTTATCAACCAATGACAACCAACCTTTAAGAACTAAAGTACAAATACAAAACATAATTAACATGGATTACTTAAAGTTTCCTGCTTGCTGATTTAAGTCATGATTAAAATTGGTGATTTATATCAATCCACACTGGCAATTAAAATGAAAAATAATATTTCTGCTTATTCAAGTCTATGTACCCTGACAGATTATTCAGAACAACCAGATATTTTATGTAAGGTAAACTGTTTTTCATTTATTTAATGGTGGCAAAAGGAGATTACTCTTAGACAATCTCTGACTATAGCCGAACAGAAAAGGACTAGCTCACACATTCAAGTTACACCTTATAAGTAAGTCTTACATGACAGATTAAAACACAAGATATCTATAACATGTGGCGAAAAAGAATAAGCAGAATTTATATATCACTCCACCAAAATTGTTCTGCTCTCCTTAGCACTGGTGAGGACTCAGGTGGAGCGCTGTGTCCAGTTTTGGGTGCCACGCTTCAAAAAAGAAGTGCATAAGTTGGAGAGAACCCAGAAGAGAGCAGCTAAATTGATAAAAGATTTAGAAAACATGACCTATGAGAAAAGGTTAAAATACTGAGTAAGTTTAGTCCTGAGAAAAGAACACTGTGGAAAAAAACATGGTAACCGTCTCTAAATATGTTAAACACTGTTATAAAGATAATTATGATCAGCTGTTCGCCACATCTACCGAAGGCAGGACAAGAAGCAATCAGCTTTATCTGTGGCAAAGGTGATTTAGGTTCGATATTAGGAAAATCCTACTAACTATACAGTTAAGTACTGGAATAGGTTACAAAGGGAGACTGTGGAATTCCCATCATTGCAAGTTTTTAAAAATAGGGTAAACAAAACAAGTATCAGGGATGGTCTAGGTATAGTTGGTTGTGCCCCAGTATGGGTGGATGGACTAGATGGCCTCTCGAAGTTCCCTCCAGATCTACATTTCTATGTTTTGAAGCCATTATGCAAATATGGAAATATGCAAGATTTTTTTTTTTCAAAAATTGCATTTTTTCTAGTGCGTAGTCTGATAAAATAAAAAAATTTGGATTGTAATAAAAATACAATACTCAATTAAAAATAAAACCATAAATCAATCCTGATACAACCTTTCAGAATGTAGTTTTTCTAGACATTTTCTTTTTTTAAAGAGAGACGCCTGCTCCCATTGAAATGCACCAAATGCAAAACGAAACAAACAGTCAGATCACCATCCTTCTAATTTTACCTTTCTATGATCCATTCTGGTCGAACCACCTTTTCCCCTTTCAGTTCTTTTATTTTGGCATTTGGAAGATTTGTGGCAATGATGTGCGTTGTTTTGGATCTGGAATAGTACACATGGTATTGGCCACCATGCAACATCATTAACCTTCTTAATTCATCAGCTGAAGGATCTGTAAAATTAACAAAAATCCAACTGTAGACGTATTCCTGCATTTTTTGTCATTGAGAACACTTATGGACTCATGGAAATTCAGAAATCTAAAACCATGGTTGATTAAAATGCAGAGCAACTTTTTTCTGAAAATCCAGTAATTTCTTAGGAGACTTAAGTTATTTCTTTAAAATACAAGTAAACAAAGCCACAGAAGTTTAGGCAAATTGTCATTTCTGGAAAGACTGATTCAAAAACAAAGATTTCATGATGAGGTTAATTTAAAAATGTTAAACAAGGCCCATTTTACAGAAGCATCAACACACAACAAAATCAGATGAATTTCCTCCACATCTTTTGATTGGTATTTTCCCACTTGCAATTAATGAAATGCTGTACATGGCCTTGATGGAAAGCAGTTTATTCCTAGGAAGTAAGAAAAATTACTTGCTTATAACTCTTTTTTGATGTTATCACAGGATTCCTACTTTTGAGATTCCAGCTCAGGTGGAAAACTCTCTCAAGCTCTTCAGCTTTTGGCTCTCTGAAATAGTAGTAGTTGAGGAAAAGCCCTCTCTTTGCTTACATGCACTGACCAACTGCCAATATGTCAGCTCCAGTTAGAACCTGCCCAGTCAATTCCTGAATAGTGTATAGAAAGCAAGGGATTCCCTAAAAATTAAAAACCAATCATAAAAACATAACATTTCAGAAATTAAAAGTAAAATTTTTCGTGTGTGTAAAACAATAAATTATTCTTATCTTATTCAAAGATAAAAGGGTACTACCTCAAAAAAAAATTAAAAACCCAAACTGAAACTTCTGAGTTGTAAGGGGAAGGGAGAGGAAGTCTACCTGAAGATATCTTAAAAGAAGAAGAATTATAGGTAAATTTTCCAATCTTTAAAACAGTGGTTCTCAACCCAAGGGGGGGGGGGGGGGGGTGTCCATCAACTCATTCAGATATTTGCCTAGTTTTACAACGGGTTACATGAAAAGCACTATCGAAGTCAGTACAAACTAAAATTTCATACAATGACTTGTTTCTACTGCTCTATATACTATACACCAAAATGAAAGTACAATATTTATATTCCAATAGATTTATTTTATAATTGTATGGTAAAAATGAGAAAGTAAGCAATTTTTCAGTAATAGTGTGCTGAGACACTTTTGGATTTTTATGTCTGATTTTGTAAGCAAGTAGGTTTTAATAGAGGTGTAACTTGGGGGTACGCAAGACCAATCAGACTCCTGAAAGGGATACAGTTGTCTGGAAAGGTTGAGAGCCACTGTTTTAAAGAAAACACGCACAAAAGATTTCAACTAATTGGCCCTGTCTATGCTAAAAATTGAAACAGTGAGAGAGTACTAAGTGCCAGCGGTGCAGCATGGCCATGCCAGCCATGTTACTTTGATTTTCATGTCTGTTTCAGTTTTGCCTTGTGTACACACTAGCGCTGCTCAACACCACTGCAGTTGTACTATTGAATGAGTACCTATCCCATAATCCCCTGTATAGCTCCCTGAAACAGTGGCTTCTGGAAGATTTAAAAAAGGCTTCTGGGTTTCTCTGTGGAACCCAGGAGAAATGTGTGCCTAAATCCTGTAGATAAATCTTACAACCCTATGCCCCACAACACATTTACTAACCTAATCACAGACCATTTTATCTTAATAGCCCCTTAAAAGCAACATACACCTCTCTCTCTCTTATCCCTCCTTATTCAATTCATAAGCCTCATTGTCTCAGCCAGGATGCACTGAAGAGCCCACTCCATCCACCAAAACGTAAATTTGATCATCATACCCCACGCATCTGCTACCTGACAATGTGACTGAGATACTCCATGATCTAATAGTTTGGAAATCCAAAGTTAGGATTATCATGGGTGCAGAATTAAAAGCTCTTTAAACACTATATAAATGTATTGGATTTCCAGATCCCTAAATTCAATTTCAATAAATAATTCATGTGATAGATGGAAAAAAACATTTACTGCCAATTATCACAGAATCATAGAAATGAAGGACCAGAAATGACCTCGAGGGTCATCTAGCCCTTCTCACTGCACTGAGGTAGGACCAAGTATACCTGGATCATCCCTGACAGATACTTGTTTAATCTGTTTTTAAAAACCTCTAATGACAGGAATTCCACAACCTACCTTGTAATCTGTTCAACTCCTTAACTATTCTTACCGTTAGAAAGTATTTCCTAATATCTAACCTTGCTGCAGATTAAGCTGATTACATCTTTTCCTACCTTCCGTGGACATGGAAAACAACTGATCACAATTATCTTTATAGCAGCCTTTAACATATTTGAAGGCTTATCGAATTTCCCCTCAGGCTTCTTTTCTCAAGGCTAAATATGCCCTATTTTTTTAACCCTGCTTCATAGGTCAGGGGTAGGCAAACTATGGCCTGGGGGCCATATCCAGCCCTTCAGACGTTTTAATCTGGCCCTCAAGCTCCCGCTGGGGAACAGGGTCCAGGGTTTGCCACACTCTGCACGTGCCGAGGCTCTGCATGGCTCCCAGAAGCAGAGGCATGTCCCCGCTCCGGCTACTACACGTAAGGGCAGTCAGGGGGCTCCGCATGTTATCCCTACCCCAAGTGCCGCCCCTGCATTTCCCATTGGCTGGGAACCGCGGCCAATGGTAGCTGCAGGGGCAGCACCTGTGGACAGGGCAGCATGCAGAGCCGCCTGGCTGCACCTCCACATAGGAGCCAGAGGGGGGACATGCTGCTGCTTCTGGGAGCTGCTTGAGGCAAGCACCGCCCGGAGCCTGCACCCCTGACCTGCTCCCGCACCCCAATGACCAGCCCTGGTCCCCCTCCCACACTCTGAACCCCTCGGTTCCAGCCCAGAGCACCCTCCTGCACCCCCAAGCCCTCTTCCCTAGCCCCATCCCAGAGCCCAAACCCCCAACTGGAGCCCCTACCCTCCCCACACACCTCAACCTGCTACCCCACCCCAGAGCCCCCTCCCGCACGCTGAACTCATTTCTGGCCCCACCCCAGAACCTGCACCCCCAGCTGGAGCCCTCACCCCCTCCCACATCCCAACCCCCCATTTCGTGAGCATTCATGGCCCGCCATACAATTTCCATATCCAAATGTGGTCCTCAGGCCAAAAAGTTTGTCCACACCTGTCATAGGCCCTGTTTCTAAACCTTTTATCATTTTTCTTGCTCTCTTCTGGACTCTCTCCAACGGTCCACATCTTGCTTAATGACAATGTCAATCGCCATACATATAATTAAATTGTGAAAAAATGCTTACATTCGGAATTGAAAAATAAAAACAGATGCCATTATGGAATGTTTCAGTAGCCATTCTGATTTGATGGCTGATGGATATCAATTTAAAGCATCTTTCTTTCTTAAGTAGACAAAATTATTAGCTCTAAGACGACTAATCAAGTTTCAGTTTTTTAAATTAAGCTCTCTGACTTGAGTGAAAAGACCCATCCAACTTAATATTTCATTGGGAGTGTTCTGGTAACTCAAACTGTAAGACCAAATTCTGCCAAATTTAGGAAAAAACTCCAGTCTGAGACCCAAGCTTGTAAAGTTTCAAGCGGAACAATATTTTTTGTCACATTATGACTAGTTGAAGAAAATGATTTTGTATAGAAAGCCACCTGAGCCTTAACCATAACGTTCCAAGGAACATTTTACAATCATAACTAAATTTTATTTATACCACTGCAGATTCTTATTCAGCTATACATATTTAAGGCCTGATTCTCATTTACAATAAGGCTCCTTTATACCTCACCAGCAGTGTAGAGAGGAATTAATATAAATGAGGATCACTTAATGTTTAGGAGAAAAATGAAAACCTCACCTGTAAAGCCATTGACATAGATGGCAACTCCACTAAAGATATTGGATGAAGTTCCATCCTTCTGATGCTGTATAGACGCATCTGACTGGAACTGATCCTCCAGTTTCTGGACCTTTGCAGACATGTATCCTCCCTAGAATTTAAATAAAAGAGAAGTTTAAACATGAACCAAAGCAATGACTGTTTTCACTTTCTGATGCCTAGCTACAGAACAGTCGGTTTCAACAAAACTGAAAACTCATAATCAGATATTCCCTCCTGAAAATAGCTGGTATAAATTTGGTTTTCCCTCCTGAAACTCATTTTGGATGAACTGCAAAATTAATATGCAGTTTCGCCAAACCATGGATAATATATTTAATCCAAACTCCTGCTGATTAACAGTTGGACCATGCTAGCAATGTGGCAAGGCTCTTCATTTACTCACCCGGGTGGCAGGTGTTACAATCCCACACAGAATGACTTTAGGTCTGCGGACCTGCTGTGAAGGTGTGGCTTGTTACCTCTACTCTGGCTATAAAGGACATGGGAGTGGCTCTCTAAGGGAGAATGATCTAGTTCAGAGGAAGTTCTGGAGAAACCCTGGGGAAAGTCAAGCTAAGGGAGGAAGCTTAGGCTGGGGTTTATGTTTTCTTATTGTTTGAGTTAGTAATAAAGTCAAATGAAAATTAATAAAATCACAGAGGGTGAGTTTGGATGGTAATTCATGGTCTATGTGCTCTAAGGATAGGGTAGAGACTCAAATCCATTAATCTTCAGAGATTCCAAGGCCAGAAGGGGTCATTGTGATCATCTAGCCCAAGCCTGCACAACATTTGGCCCGGGGGCCGCATGCGGCCCGCGTGGGCTCACTGTGTGGCCTGCGGGGGGGGGGGGGGGGGGAGAAAGAGGGGGAAAGTGGGCAAGGGTTGCAGCTCTCTGGAGGTGCCTGCCTTCCACGCCTTCCTCATTCACACCTCATTCATTCAACAGAGATCTATCTACAACTGCATTGATTGACTGTTGTGTGCAATAATAGTGACCCCTGGGGAGGTGAAGAGGGGTGTGATGGTGGGGCCGAGCACGGAGGGGGCGGGTCCTATTTTACTGCTGTGATCTGGTCACCCTATGCGCGCTGTTTCTTTCCCCCTCTACAGGCTTCCACACCCCAGTGCTGGGGAAGGAAGGGTTGTTTCTGCGGGGCGGGCAGCGCTGGGGAGGAGGGGGTGTTTCCGCGGGGCTGGGGGGTTTCGGCCCTCAGCTGTTTTCTTTGGAGTAATATGGCCCTCACTGCTTTACGAGTTGTGCAGGCCTGATCTAGCCTTACCTCCTGTACATACAGGCCATAGAATTTTCCTGAAATAATTCATTAATTCTTTCTTCCTACATGTATATGGCACATGGCGGTGTATACACTTATCTAAATGTAGGTGCCTTTGTTATCACATGTCCAACTGTAAAGGATTTAGATGAGGAGGAAAACTGTAACTTCAAATCTCTCAAAAATGGACCTATCATACAATCTCCCCAATGGCAAAAAAGCTTCTATTCCTACTCTGCAGGGCTAAAAAGATATCGAACGGCCCATCTTTGGTGTAAGGTCAATATATTATTTTTTCCAAGGGGAGGGGGGAGAGAAAAGAGCGGAGAAAACATTAATTCTTTCAATAGGTTGTTCTTTTGTTTTTAAAGTGGAGGCAGTGGAAAGCTGCTCAAGAGTTTGGAATGTTAAAATATGACCCAATAAACATGGACTAGTAAGTAAGTGCAATTTATTGGATGGCTTTGCTGAAAACCTCTGAAAGTCAGGAGATATGTTTTTTGGAATGATTTGTAATCTGACAGTCTCTTTCAAGTGGAGCAAATACGTGTGTGTGTGTGTGTGTGTGTGTGTGTGTGTGTGTGTGTGTGTGTGTGTGTGTGTGTGTGTGTGTGTGTGTGTGTGTGTGTGTGTGTGTGTGTGTGTGTGTGTGTGTGTGTGTGTGTGTGTGTGCGCCCTTTGCACATTAAATATTTTTTTTTAAAAATCAAAAAAGCGTCAAGTACATTGCATTTATTTACCCTTTCAATAAAAAGCCTTTTGGTTTTAAACATACCCATATCCCCCAGCCATCGTCATTACTGGCTCGTTTCCTCCATCCACCCCGCCTCATAGTGAAGCTTCTGCTTAGGAAACAAAAAAACAAAGGGTTGGTTAGTTTGGTTTTTAGTATGATCTCCAATTACACTTCGGTGATTGCATACAAACAGATTGTCTTTTTCAATAACATACTCATGCACGTCATCAGAAGCTAACATAAATGTAGAAGTTGCAAACTGCATCCTCAGAAAAGTGAAATGTAAAACAATCCTTTATTTAGGAGCTGAGAGATGCTTACCAAAATTAGTCCTCACGGTGCCTGCTACGTCCTGCACTAAATACAGTATTTTCTTCTTGCTACTACAACACAGCATTACAGTGTTCAGTATCTACAATAATTTACTAGACTTTTATTGTCCAACATACACCTTATATAGCAGACCACTTATAAGCTGTTTGAACAGGATTGCTACTATCCATGCACAATATTGCCAGTCAGCAATATATATTTTTCGTATTTGATATCAGGAAAATTGAACCTGCATCCTAAGATGCACTAGGTATCAGGCACTGGCTAATTACACTAGTGGATTTACATCTAATCTCAAAGGCTGTTGATGCTTTTATCTAAAAAACAAAAAAGAACAAAAGTCACTTTTTGCTCAATGGAGTGAGTGCCTCTTGGTTAAAATGACAATTGATTTACCCCCAGGTTTGTTCAGAAAAATCAATTTACAAACTAAGACCAAAATCTCCCTTTCTGTGAACATCTTAACACTGGCATCTGAGCTATGCATAGCAATACCTCCTGGTAAACCATCAATAGGCTGAGATAGAAATAGTGGTGAGGAGAGGGAATGTATTGGACTATGGCTCCTAAAAACACTGCATCCAAATAATCCACATTCACTAAAGCACTGATATTGATTCTGAAATATTGACTATTGGTGTGGTGTGATTGCCAAGTCACTAGCTAGAATATCACATCTCAGATTCTCTCAATCCACAAAGTGACTTTGCCTCTTAGGAAATAGGCCCTTATCCCTGGAGAGGTTAAACAGAACCAAATTTTGACTCCAAACTTCAATATGGTGCAGCCTAGCAGAGATATTTTAAGTTACGCTGGTCACCTGGTTCTTGAGAACATAAAAGGGTTTTCTATTAGACTATGTGCCCTTTAGGGCCTGCAAGGTGAATGCCAGACTCCTAAAAGGCCTAATGGTAACCAACACCTTCCTGAAAAAACTCCAACACACATGAAGTAGTAAAAAGCTGCGAGCAATCTTGTGCTCAGATACAGTGGTGGGTATTTTAAGTAGGTTCTTTTTGTACATAATGTTCCTATATATCAGCAAGGTGGAGACTAACCTTTTTGACATGGTCTCATAAACCAGGGATTCTATTTCATGAGCTGACCTTTAAAACAACTTTTCTGAAGTCTTGAGACACACTGGACTTTTGACTCAAGAGATGGGAAGGTAATCACCTACCAAAAGCCAGCAAGTCAGAGTACTACTACAATCAGGGGCAATCAAAGTCAGACTTATTTTCTCTACTTTTAGTTTCATCAGGACAAGTGATCACAAAGACAGGTATACATTAGGTGAACTCAAGAGATGGGGAACATGATGTCTGTCACACAGAAGCCCTCCTTTTCCTGGCAACTCCAGTAGAGTGGAGGCTTAGCATTACTGGTTGCTGCAGATCTGCAAGCATTGAGGTAAGTTGTCATCAGAAAACTTCAGATACATTTCCAATTTCCCTGGCAGATGGGACTCAGCCACTTCACTTGAAGTCTGAACACAGGCAGGGCAAGTGGTATTTCAATGATTATCAGATGTGTTCTGTCCAGCTTATCAGGATCAGGGCTTCTTTTGCTAATGGTTCCCTGCTTGTTTATTTGACATCAGTGCTGTGTTAATCACTTGTAACCTGAAGACCAATCTTCCCATTTGCAGCTCAAGGAGTTTGATGAGGAACCAAGATCTCTGGAATGAGAAAGAATCCCCATCCAGTCTTGCATCTCCGGCGATGACTGCTTGCCCAAGAATCCAGCAGAGGCACACACCCGCGGAGAAATGCACTGCGCTTCCTCCAGCAGTGCTGGACTGCTAGAGCTAAGGTAATCTTTCCTGCACACAGAATCTACTGAGCCAGAAAACTAGGTGAAGGAAGGGAGGTGCATGTTTACTGGTTCAAGGGATCAGAGCTATGAAAGATGACTTGATGCTCATTACATAAAAGATCGGCTTGAATGGATGTGTATTTGACTTCCTAATCTGAGCTGCTACAAGAAGCCTGCTCAGCCTGATTTGGTGACTAGAGAGTCAGTCTCTCTCCCTGGCCAAATGATTAAATTAGTTATACAAGGGGGAAGAGCTCCAGCTTGAGACAGAGACTCTATACCCTGGTGGTTAGGACACTCTGTCGTAACTGGGACATGGGTAGTCTGACCTACTGGTTGGAACAAGAGCCAGGCCAGGTGAGATACCAAGAGATCAGACTGAGACAGGCCAGAGGGCAAAGCAGGAGTCAGCTGTCAGGAGACAGGACCAGTGATTAGAATCAGGCAGAAGCAGCCCTAAGCAGGGAAAAGCCAGTTGCATGGACAAACCTGCACTTGGTTTAAATACAAGTAGGGTCTCAATCAGATCCCAGGACTGGAGTCATGGACGTCAGGTATAACAGGCCTGCTGCTGGAGTCGTCGGACCCCAAGGTGCCGGGTTTGGTGGTGAAGTTTTTGCTTTATTATGCCCCATGCAGGTTCCAGAGCAGCTGAGGAAGTGGTATGTGCTATTCAGCTTCCTGGATTCATCAGTAATCTCCCTGGACTGCAGAGAGATTACTGAGAACCCCAGGAAGTTGAGTAGCAAATACTGCCTCCTCAGCCACCCTGGAACCTGCATGTGGCATATCAAAAGTATCTCAGAAGAGACTCTTTTCCCCTGGGTGACTTGGGTCTGGAGTCCTCTGTCAGAGTTCAGCTTCTAGTTTTGCCAACTGTTAGCAGTTCACTGGGTGGCAGGTTGGAATTTACTAGCTCCTACAAGCTCTTTGGACCAGCATTCAAGAACCATGGTCGCCGACCCACTCATCTGGGATGTGGGACACCTAGGTCCAAGTCTCTGGTCTGAATCAGACAGAGCTGGGACTTCAGCCCAAAGTCTCCCACAGGCTGAGTACCCTAAGCACCAGGCTATTAGCTATCCTTGGTTGATTGCACGCTTGTTCTCTCTTGTTTTTACCAGAAATTCCATCCTGGACCTATGAAAGTTTCACTGAAACCGGTATGTTCCCAGGAAATGTTTCAGTGAATTGGCATTTTCCAACTAAAAAGGATTCATTAGAAAATTCATGACGAGCTCTAGTAAAGACCCTAAAGTAATTGTTGGAATGATTTTATGCTCCAATACAATGTATGCAGAAGTGAACTGGGTGTTGTGTATTAAGGCTGTTGATTAATCGCAGTTAACGCATGTGATTAACTCAAAAAAATTAGTCACGAATCATTGCAGTTTTAATCGCACTGTTAAACAAATACCAACTGAAATTTATTTCTATTTTGGATGTTTTTCTACATTTTCAAATATATTGTTTTAAAATACAACACAGATTACAAAGCATACAATGCTCACTTTATATCTTTATTACAAATATTTGCACTGTAAAAAACGATAAAAAGAAATAGTATTTTTCAATTCACCTCATCCATAATGCAATCTCTTTGTCATGAAGGTGCAACTTACAAATGTAGATTTTTTTGTTTTGTTACATAGCTGCACTCAAAAACAAAACAATGTAAAACTTTAGAGCCTACAAGTCCACTCAGTCCTACTTCTTATTCAGCCAATCGCTAAGACAAACAAGTTTGTTTACATTTACGGGAGATAATGCTGCTGGCTTCTTATTTACAATGTCAAAAGAAAGTGAGAACAGGCGTTTGCATGGCACTTTTGTAGCCGGCACTGCTAAGTACTTACATGCCAGATATGCTAAACATTCGTATGTCCCTTCATGCTTCGGCTACCATTCCAGAGAACATGCTTCCATGCTGATGATGCTCTTTAAAAAAATAATGCGTTAATTATATTTTGACTAAACTCCTTGGGGGAGAATAGCATGTCTCCTGCTGTTTTACCCTCATTCTGCCATGTATTTCATATTATAGCAGTCTTGAATGATAACCCAGCACATATTGTTCATTTAAAGAACACTTGCACTGCAGATTTGACAAAATGCAAAGAAGGTACCAATGTGAGATTTCTAAAGATAGCTACAGCACTCAACCCAAGGTTTAAGAATCTGAAGTGCCTTCCAAAATTTAAGAGGGACGAGATGTGGAGCATGCTTTCAGAAGTCTTAAAAGAGCAAAACTCTGATATGGAAACTACAGAACCTGAACCATCAAAAAAGAAAATCAACCTTCTGCTGGTGGCATCTGACTCAGATAATGAAAGTGAACATGCATTGGTCTGCACTGCTTTGGATCGTTATCGAGCAGAACCCATCATAAGCATGAACGCATGTCCTCTGGATGATGAATAGAAATATGAATCTTTAGCGTATCTGGCATGTAAATATCTTGCAACGCCGCAGTGCCTTGCGAAAGTTTGTTCTCACTTTCAGGTGACATTGTAAACAAAAAGGGCAGCAGCATCTCCTACAAATGTAAACAAACTTGTTCGTCTGAGTGACTGGCTGAACAAGTAGGACTGAGTGCACTTGTAGGCTCAAGTTTTACGCTGTTTTGTTTCTGAATGCATTTTTTTTGTACATAATTCTACATTTGTAAGTTCAACTTGCATTACAGTACTTGTATGACGTGAATTGAAAAATACTGTTTCTTTTGTTTTTTACACACAAATATTTGTAAGCAAAAATAAATATAAAGTGAGCACTGTACACTTTGTATTCTGTGTTGTAATTGAAATCAATATATTTGAAAATGTAGAAAACATCCACAAATATTTAAATAAATGGTATTCTATTGTTTAATCGCACAGTCAATCACAATTAATTTTTTTAATTGCTTGACGGCCCTAGTTAATATTTGTTTTACTGTGATATTTTTAGTATTTGTGTTTTGGTTAATGAGAGCTGTTCCTTTAAGAACAGGGTGCAGCACTTTATTATATTGTGCATTAAAGACTGAGAGCAACGTGTGGGAGATTGTCCGTTTGTCCACACTGGAAGACCGTGCCTGAGTAACTCCAAAAAGGTCACAATAAATTTGGTAAATTTATCATTCTAGAATGCATGCCTCCTTACTGAGGCTGTAACATTAGCACTTGTGGGAGACTGGATGCCTCAGGACATTGCTAATGGATGCCTCAGAACCTTTCATTTGTAGCTGACCACTTTGAATTCAGCTCAAAGATTAAAAATTGCTTCCATCTAATGGATGTTTTGTGGCCCTATATGCATTTCATAGATCTCAGTTCCAGCTCCCACCTCACAAACCCATCACTGGCAAGCACTCTCTCTTACTATGCATTTGTACAATGCCTAGCACAATGTAGTGTCATTGTCGGTTGTGTCTTCTAGCAAGGGCTCTTGCAGCACGGGACAAAATTGTGTTACAA
This sequence comes from Macrochelys suwanniensis, assembly GCA_033296515.1. NCBI lineage: Eukaryota > Metazoa > Chordata > Testudines > Chelydridae > Macrochelys > Macrochelys suwanniensis. The sequence goes on along the minus strand of CM065775.1, from coordinate 116,130,683 downwards.
TACATTTTTGAGAGTTAGAAACCTTAACACATTGAGGGATGGGGCAAGTGGAATTTAAAATCAGCCTACACACCAACATATAATGGGGAGAGGGGGGCGGAGGGAGAGGGACAGGCAAATAAAACAACTTTTCATGATTTTTGAAGTTCTAGGATTGACAATATCACTTTATAACAAAATAAACTAAACTGTAAACTTGATGACTTGATACTGTTAGAGTAGTTTGAGCTGATTTTAGGAGGGAATGACCTCTAATACTATTACAGTCATTTGCAATTGCAAGCAGTTGCTGATGTCAGGGCCAGTCCGGCAATTTTAATCCGATCAATCCCTGACTACTAGTGTTTTAACCACACCTGTATAAAAATTACATGCATAGAACTGAGACTAAAAAACATCTGAAAAGTTTCTGGACCATAAACTCACTGTTTGGGGGAGGGTGTGGAAGGGGAGAGAGAGTTTGGAGTAAAAAGGCCAACAAGCCTGAATCAAAAGATAAAACTGAAGACCCTCGATGAAGAATAAAGCACGTAACACAAAACAGTAAGCTAAGGAGTATGAGAAGTTAATAATAAAACTGACTTTCCAGAATCTATGAAAAGCTGAGTATCCATTGTCTTGTGTCAGAAAGGTGAAATGTTGTATAATTTGTAAAAATCATGAGTATTAAAGCCCTTTAAAATTAATTCCCTATATGTACATGACTGCTCATGTGAAATACACGGTAGCAGGAAATGTCATTTTGTCACAAGAAACTCCTATTATTACATTGCTCTAGAAAAAGCAACATGAGGAGATACAGAAGTTCCACACAGTGTTGCTAAACATAATTTCAACTTCTGAGATTTTGAAATTGTCTGCAGTTTGCAATTTGCAGGCCAAAATGGCCTTAATCTTGGATCAAACTATGTTAACACCTAAGAAGTGAAAGATTTTATATACAAGTGTCACAGGTCCAGCATGGGCACCCATTCTACGTTCCTCAGCTGTCACCTCTCTTGGGAGGAGACCAATGTCTCTCCCTTCTGAACTGTGGCTGCACAGTTCCCTGCCTATACTGTGTTATTCTCAGCAAGCCAAACTTAACCAGCAAGCCAAACTTAACTCTTCAAAAAGTTATGAACAACATAGATTCATAGATCTGCAAGCAGTTATGAGTTACCACACATTTATTCTTAAGAGGAAAGGATTACAGACCAAACATATTAAAAACAATAAAAGAACCTATGCACATGCTAAAAAGCTTATCAGAGGTCACCACAACTCCAACTGGTAGGTGTCAATCCTTCAAAGCCTTCCATAAGCACTGGGGGGTTACCCCCTTAGACAGAACGCTCTGTCCATTTGCTGGATCAAAAAAGAGGACCGAGTCAGTTTAAACTCAAGATATTATCCAAAAGGCCTCTCTTTACCTGATGGTCTCTGGAGAACCCAGTCTGAAGTAGTAAACGAGAGCCTCTCCAGCTGGAGGTACCTCCCTAGAGGTGCTGCAACCTGAGTGATTTTGCCTAATCACCCCCACACACACACTGTTCTTGGCTGGGGGGGCTTTGGCCACCCTTCAACCACCCATGGAAATACATAAAATCTCTGGTCCACAATGATACATACACTTAATACAGTAATATCTCCCAAAGACAGTGTAGGAAATTGTCATATTTGTCACAGAAAGCAATTATAAAGTCCCTTCGCAAGTGTCTCACATGACTACAGAAAGCTAGGTTTATTACTGTCTTTGCTGATGGAGCCATAGACAGGTCTGTTGTTGAACAAGTATCTGTGTGCATCAGAGTTGTGTAGGATGAGAAACCTTGTACACTCTGACAGTACATTTGGAAACTGGGACAACTGATTGTGATACACAGCAAATAAAAGCAACTTTGGGAATTGTGGGGATGAATACATAACAGCTCAAGTCAACATGAGTCAGGCTGAAAATAGATGGTGCTGCAGCGAATACAGGCTGCTCAAATATTGTGCAGGCCATGTTTAGACAAGATACTAATTTTATTGTTGTGCACTGCATCCAACACTTAGTCCTCCGAAACACAAGCAGGCCGGACTCATTCTAAGACCAACTGGCTATGTCTCACTGCCCTCTAGGAACAGTGTTTCTGATCATTGCTAGCCACAATCAGCTTTGGAGCTCATCACAACTGTAGCTGTTTAACCAGCAGCAGCTTTCTTCTGTTCCTGGGGCCGCAGCTTGAGTTTCAACAGAATTTTGTTTTTTCTCTATTCCCCTTGTTTCCCAGTTCCCCAAAGTGGCTCTTCCCACTTTAATACTTTTAGTTACATGGCTCGATTAGTCTTTGAGTTGGAGTCAGCAGCTCCTTCAAGTAAGGACATGGCTTGTTCCTGCCACAATTCATCGGCACAGAATTCAACATACTGTGGTTGATTAGCTTCATAATTTCCCTCATGTATTCATATTCTTTTGAGACTTAGCGCTGTGATGGTCTCAAAGCTTTGCCAGAAGTATAGCCTTCTCAGTACAGTGTGCCTCTATGCTTACTTTGAAGTGTTGCGTTCCCATCCTAACTTACTAGTTTCAGGACCTTCTCTCAGCACATGGAAATTACTTCTGTCTGATATTCTCTTCCAGATTCAACTGAAGTGATGTTCAGAGACACCAAGTTCCTTGAGGTTATACAGTGGTCTCTGTCTTGGAGACATCACAGCTCCTCAGATCTCAAGGCCTCCAAATGACACTCAAGTCTCAATCATTCTTGGCCTGGAGAGGTGTGAAGGTGTCTACCTTGAAGCAGATGCCTAAAACAGCATCCAGAGCACAGCCACATCTTTGCTTTGTGGAGATGGATGCAGGAAGGGCTCAAGTTAAAAGTTGCCTTCCCCTGGATAAAACCCATGACTTGCAGCTTTCCTGGGTGCCATCTTCAAGTATAACTTTTATGTATACTATTTCTCTTCTCCCACTCCTTCAACACCCTCTTCTTAACCATTCATACTTTTAAACAGTTTCTGATTTGCCTTCTCTTGATGGCAGATAGGTCCAAGCAAGTAGATTCACTCCTGCCATTTTTTGTGGGAAGAAGGGAGGAATGTTTTAAGCCAGTGTGGCTGAATCCTTTCTCCCTCCTGTATGAGAAAGAAATACGGATTTTCAGAATGAGAGAACCTTTCTAAAATGATGACAGTCGACAGCCTGCTGGTCGTTCAACAGATTAAAAGGAGTGTGCACTACAACTTATTTTCAAATGGGGAACACAATGCTGAAGATCCTAAATTTAGCTCATCAGATCTGGAAGCCCAAATATAAAGATGGTGCACATTGTATTTAAAGCATGGGAGGTTATTGTGTTTCTGCTTGCTTTTTACATTAGAGATATCAATAAATGGCCCTGGTTTTGCTTGATGACTTTTCCTCCAGTTTGTTTAATGTAGGCATTTAACAAAATTGTGTGGAACCAGTTTCACTGCACTCCTCTCTAGTTAAGTTTCTCCTTTACAGGAAAGCAGAAAAACCTTTTAAATCACTAAAAACTTTTAAAAAGAAGTTTCATAGTGTCAATAGAGGAGGTTTTTGGAATAAATCAAACAGTAATAAGTCACCAGGACCAGATGGTATTCTCCCTTGTATCTAAAGGAACTCAAGCATAATATTGCAAAACTACTAATTGTGGCTCCAACCTCTTGCTTAAATCAGCCTCTGTACCATATAACTGGAGGATAGCTAACATAATGCCTATTTTTAAAGGCGATCCAGGCAACTACAGGCCAGTAAGCCTAAATTCAGTATCAGACAAATTAGTTTAAAACTATAGTAAAGAACAGAATTATCAGACACACAGGTGAACACAATATGTTGGGGAAGAGTCAACACAGCTTTTGAAAAGGGAAATCATGCCTCACCAATCTATTACAATTATTTGGGTGGAAGAGGGTCAGACATGTGGACAAGGGTGATTGAATGGACATAGTGTATTTGGACTTTCAGAAAGCCTTTGACAAGGTCCCTCACCAAAGGCTCTTAAGCAAAATAGACAATCATGGGATAAGAGGGAAAGTCCTCTGATGGATCAGTACCTGGTTAAAAGAAACAAAGGGTAGGAATAAATGGCCAGTTTTCACAGTGGAGAGGGGTAAATAATAGGGTCCCCCAAGGATCTGTACTGGGTCCTGTGCTGTTCAACATATTCATACATGATCAGAAAAAAAGGGTAAACAGTGAGATGGGTAAGAGTTACAAAGTGATCTTACAAAACTATGTGACTGGGCAACAATGGCAGATGAAATTCAATATTGATAAGTGCAAAGAAATGTACATTGGAAAAATAATCCCAACTATACATACAAAATGATGGGGGTCTAAGTTAGCTGTCACCACTCAAGAAAGATTTCAGAGTCATCGTGGATAGTTCTTGGAAAACATCTGCTCAATGTGCAACAGCAGTCATAAAAGCCAACAGAATGCTAGGAAACATTAGGAAAGGGTAGATAAGAAGATAAAAAATATCACAATATCATTACATAAATCCATGGTATGCCCACACCTTGAGGTTACTAGAACTGCACATAGTATTCATCTCAAAAATATATATATTAGAATTAGAAAAGGTACAGAGAAGGGCAACAAAAATAACATGGGGTATGGAACAGCTTCCACATGAGAAGAGGTTAAAAAGACTGGGACTGTTCAACTTAGAAAAAGAGATAAGAGGGACGGGGGGATATGATACAGGGCTATAAAATCATGAATGATGTAGAGAAAGTGAATAAGGAATTATTTACCCTTTCACATAACACAAGAACCAGGGATCACCCAATGAAATTAATAGACAGCAGGTTTAAAACAAATACAAAGAAGTACAGTAGACATTTGTTTGCATCAACACCTTGTAAGAGCAACATTTCACCTGGGAACACTTTCCCTACTGTGTATTGTCTACTTGGTAACAGCAACATAGTCACCACATAAGAGCAACATTTGTGACATGGTGACATCACCTCGAGGGGTGGAGATTGCGTGGGGGGCATATAGGGTACCCCCCCAAATTGCATATTTCCATTCCCCTCCTGATCTGGACCTTCAGCACCAGGCACACAGCCCCATCCACTTGCTCTGCCTGACAGAGCCTGCGTGGAGAGTATGTATAGCAGGGAGTTTGAGAACAGGGTCTGGAAAAAAAGAGATTTTTTCAGGGTAGGGAGAAGCAGGGGTCGGGGGAGCAGCAGAGGCGCAGCTGAAAGGTTTCCTACTCCCTTCTTCAGCATCTGGCTTGCAAGCGGTGACCGGCGGGGTGGTGTTTGCTATTTTGCAGTGGGGAGTATCAGGACTCCCCTTCCAACACTGACCTTTCCCCTCCATCTCGGTTGTCAGTGGTGGGGTGTGGCTGTGCTGTTTTGCAGCAGGTGGTCGGGGGACCTCGCTCCCCAAGGCACTGACCTGTCTCCTCCTTCACTCCCAACTCCGCTGTCCATGCTAGGAGCCACCCCCACTCTCCCACTGCAGGCTGCGCAGGGTGCCCTTCCCAGCAGGGCTGGTGCAAGGAAGTTTCGCGCCCTAGGCGAAACTTCCTTGCACCAGCCCTGCGCCTCCCCACCACAGCTAACGCCGCCCCTCCCGTGGCAGCCAGCTCCACACCTCACCCCCCCACCCATGGCAGCTAACCCCTCCCTGCAGAGGCTCAGCCCTCCTGCCCGCAGGCCGTGGCAGCCTCCCCACCTGCCCGCGTGCCATGGCAGGCTCGGCTCCTCGGCCCCCGTCAGGCCAGGCTCCCCCCACCATCCCTCCCCGCGGGCCGCAGCGGGCTGGGCTCCGCCCTCACGGGCCGCGGCGGGCTGGGCTCGGCTCTCCGCCCCCATCCCCCGCTGCAAGCTGGGCTCTCCGCCCCCACCCCCCGCTGCAGGCTGGGCTGGGCTCTCCGCCCCCACCCGCTGCAGCGGCCAGCCCCCCCACCCGCGGCAGCTCACCTCTGCCGGTGGCGGGGAAGCAGCGCCTCTCGGCGGCGTTTCAAAACGCCGCCGGGAGTCGCCGCCCCCCAAATCCTGGTGCCTTAGGAGCCAGCCTAGGGTCACCTAGTGGGAGCGCCGGCCCTGCTCCCCAGCCACCCGTCCTTCCCTCACCAGGGTGGAACATGAAGCTGCCAGCGAGAGTATCCCCAGCCTGTCGGCAGCCAGGCTTGCTCAGCCATTTTGCCGACTGGGGGCTCCCCTGCCAAATCCAGGGTTCCCCCACACTCGTCAATTCCCTCCCACAACATGGCTGACCCACCCCTTCCAAAAGGCTCTTAACTCTTCATAGGCCTTTAGTCAGATGATACTCCCCATAACAACAACAGCCGCTTAGGAGCAACATAGAAAAAGGGCACCAATATGTTGCTACAGACGAGGGTTTACTGTACTTCTTCACACAATGGGAACTTGTTGCCAGGGGGTGGTGTGAAGGCCAAAAGCATAACTGGGTTAAAAAAAAAGAATTGGATAAGTTTGTGGATAGGTCCATCAGTGGGTATTAGACAAAATGGTCCGTAGGGATGTAAAATACTAAACAGTTAACCGGTATGCATTAGTCTTACCGGTTACCCGACCCTAACCATTAGCCCCCAGCCCGCGCCGCCAACTCTGGACCCTCTCCCTTTAAATCGGTTAACTTTTTAAATGGATATTTACATCCCTAATGGTCAGGATTGCAACCCCATGCTCTGGGTGTCCCTAAGCTTCTGACTGCCAGAACCTGGGACTAGATGGTAAGGAGAGATCACACAATAATTGCTTTGTTCTGTTCATTCTCTTTGAATCGTCTGGCACTGGCCACTGTAAGAAGACAAGATACTGAGCTAGATGGATCATTGGTCTGACCCAATATCGCCATTCTTATAATATTTAAAGGCTGCTTTATTAGAAAGTTTTTAAATTGGACAATTCCAGAAATGCAACTCAACAGCATCTCTTTAAATGGTTTGAATAAAAATGGCTTCTGCTCTCAATCTGATTTTACTCATGTTTTATCTGTCTGTCCTACCAGCTCTCCAGTCCAAGAAAACCACTGTGACCCAAATTTCTAATGTAAAACACAAACAGATAAAACAAATCTTACACACCACTTTTTACATAATACAGAAGAAACAAACGAACATGCATCACACCCAAACGGCACAAACTGCTGACCACCCATCTTTGCAGGACACCTTTAAGGAGGACCTTACAATTATCTGGAGCTATGAGGCATGCTGCCATCTGTGTATCTTATTTCATCTTAGAAGACTTTGGGAAGAATAACAGTTTTGGTATCACTGGGTTCAGTGCAAAGGACAGTCCACCTCTTCTGCCAATCCATCCAATAGGGTCCTAAGCGTTCAATTTTTAAGGGTTCGGGCAAATGAATTCCAGAGTCGATGTGCAGAGATAGTACCAAGTGGCCCAGATCGGAGGAAGCCCTTTTCTTGGCAGGACTCCCAGGCTCTAGGGAGACTGACTTCACGAGCCAATCCACATGCCCAAATGCTAGCAGAGCTCTCCCTCCTGGCACAGAGCCATGAGGAAGAAGCCAGTTGCACCCTTCCCAACTCCCAGAGACTCTGGTGCTCTTTAGAAGAGGATATATGAAATGACCTTTCTTTCGTGCAAACCCTTTCAGCCTGTAAAGCCACTGCAGCTTTGGCATTATGATTTTCTGAGCCACATTAGAGCTGGGACAGTCCCCTTTAAGAGGACACTTTCTTGAAACCGTATTTGACAGCCTCTTTCATTAAAAGAGACGGTCTTTCTGTGCTCAATGGGGAAAAGACATGCACACCTCACAGGTCATAGCCAAGAGAAGTCACTGCTCATGACCACCTGAGGAAGGAAAATTTTGTGTGCAAGAAGAACATTTTTAGAGAAAGTTCATCTTCTTCTAAACCGGATCCACCACTGACAGCAACAAGAATATAATCTGAAGCTCTAAATTAATTCCCTTTCCTGTGCCCCCCAACAAAATCATTAATAATACAAGTTGCAGTAAGACCAAAAAAAAGTTAAGAAGTTATAAAGATATAAAGTTAAAAAGAAATTTGCTTTTGCTGAAATGCAAGAAAAGGAACTGGGGATCATTATGGAGCAGTGGAGCTGTTTATACCCTCAATCCTAGGTTGGGTAGAAGTATGTGCTTACAGGATCCCTCAAATTCTGTATCTGCTAGAAGGGTCATGCTTGAATATGTGCCTGATGCAGTATTTTTTCATCTGCTATTAGTTTCCCCATTACCAGGATTACTGTAATCTCCTATCCTCCATAAATCAAGAAGCTGAAATGGTGGTAGCTGAATTCAGACAAACCAGATAAGAAAGTACTCCTGGAGTTGTGATTTGACCAGATATCAATGGTTAGGGGACATGGTGAACATACAAAGACCCAAAACCCAAGTAGTGCAGTCAGCTCTCTTTTCTTATAGCAAAGCAGTCTGGTTTACAGTCTCAGGACTGTGGCATACATAAACTACCAAGTGGGAGACTCAAAACTTTAGAATGACAAGCAAGCATTGGTCTACACTACAAACGTATTTCGCTATAACTACATTGCTCAGCGCTTCTGGACAAAGTTACCACCTGATGAGGAGGTGGAGTACCTACACCCAACAGGAGAAGCTTTTCCATCAGCATAGGTATCAACGCAGCTGTAAGTGCGGACAAGCCCTAAGTTTCACAAAAGTCACCACTTTTTAGCCTCCTCAGAGTCAAATTTTGCAGTGATCCATGATGTGACTGTGGACTGCCTTTGCTAGTCAATTATATCAGAAAGAGTGCAGCTCATCAGGAAGCATTCCAACTGATATACCAAGCTTCAGATACCCCTCAGATGAATTAAATAGCCACAATGTGCAACTCCAAAGCAGTGACACTCTTCAGTCAGTTTTGAGAACAGAGGCCTACAGTGGATGCGCTCCCAAACCCATGGAATTTAAAGCTACCTTGTACATTCCCTCCTCCTGAAGAAGTTGGCAAGTGGAAAGATCTTTCTCCCCCAAGCCCACACACTATTATTTTGGGTTTCTACAACATGATTGTCAATGCACCATCCTTAAACATAACTGGCAGCAGATAACAAGAATCCTTCATTCCTGACAATATTAGTATTTTTAATTGCAATATTGTCTGCTTTCCAAAATGGAGAAGATAGGCACAACCAAGTACAGGAAGTGCTACGTAACTTTTTTTTCAGTGAAAATGCTAGAGCAACTCATATAATGTATTTACATAGGGTCCCACAGAAATCATCTTCCTTGCATGGTGCTCAGGCCATTTCTTTTCACTCTTCCCTTCTGCATTCAAGTTGCTCTCCCTCAAGGCCCTGAATAATTCCATGGCAGTTCTCATGTTTTCTGCTCCCTTTCCTCTTATTCTGCTGCTCCCCCTGGAGAGCAAGAACTACCACCCGACTGCTCCCAATAGTATTCCGTTAATGAAAAATTTTCAGTATTATGAGATTTAGTTCTCTCCCTACACATCTACTACCCAAAACTACTGCTAATAGGAGTTAGCAGCTCTCAAAAAGGAAAATATCTCTGTCATGAATATTCTATTTGCAAATATCTAATTCAAGGAGGGAAAAATATTCTCCTTTGTAAAATTATTACTATTTAACAAAGATTAAATTGGGAAAATGTATGGTGGGATCAAGCACATTTATCTTTCACTAATTGCCAAGGACAAGTGAATTTAACTTTTTTTTTGTTGGCCTCACTGTGGTAATTAAGTTTCTCTACCTGCTGCAGATCCTATTTTTATACTTACTGGCCTAACTCTTAATATTTGTTCCTTAGAGTAGCTGAAACAGTAGCCAGATGAAAAATCTGACATGACACTTCTCTAGACCAGTACCTTCTAGGTCAAGGGAGTCAGCAGCAAGATAGCCTGAAGCCCAGTGCCCTGAGACACAGTGTTATGACCCCACAATATATCTATATTTTATTGGTCAATGAGAAGAGAAAATTAAATAGACCATCCAGAAAGCACTGATCACTACTATATTTGACCAGTAATGCAGGAAATAGTGATCTACTGAATAACATTGAAAACAAATGTGCTATCCATAAGACGTCAGACATTTTACTACAAGAGCTCTAAATAATTGTTAAACCATTTTTTGCTACCTGAATTCTTACAGCTTAAAAACAAACATGTGTAAAGTAGTTAAGAATCTTTAATTATTCACAAGCCAAGAACAAGGCAAGTGCTGTAAGGAGTTTGTTTCCTAATGCTGTCCTACCAATGACCTCCAGTTTGACAGGGAAAAATTATTCACTAACAAGTTAAGAGATTCAGTCAAATAATCCCGTGAAAGAAAGAGATGGAACAAAAGACCAGTATGATGTGAGGCCACTAACAACACACTTGAGACACGATAGCAAAGGAAGAGGTCTGCAGAGATTTTGGATGTGTGTGTTAATTATCTGGACTCTTAATAGACTAGTCTCTGGAATAGTTCTATGTTAACTATGACCTCTGGCAGCTACTGGTAATTAAACCACCTTATTTTTCTACACATTTTGGACAGCATAATTACTATCAATAGTCTCCTGCTTTTTTGGACTATGCAACTGAATTTTCACATTAGATATGGTTCTTACATCAACACACAAAGTAAAAAGGAAAGGAAACGTGCTTCAAGAACAAACATCTGTATCTTATCTACAAACACACACAAGGAATCTTTTACCTTTCATTATTCGGTAGTATTTTTAGACATGAGCGGCAACACACTAAAAACGATGAAATCTTGCAGTGTTCGATTTATGTCAACAAACCAGGACACTCAGCACGGGCCACTCTCCTTCGCTCCCACAACCCCCCGTTTAAGAGTAACAATGCGCATTTTTTTCTCATCAGCTGTTGCTTACTATCCTGGGTCGATTCCCTGCTTGAGGCGGTAGCAAAACAAGGCAGCGGGGTGAGCGGCGGCAGGCAACACAGGGAGTGTGCACTGAAACACTGCCAGCGTGTATCCCCCCAGGCAGACCCCACGCCACACTTACACAGGCTCATCGCGGTGACGGACAGGCTGGGAAGCCGCAGCCAGACGCGCGCTGCTCTAGCTCGGTGCCCGGAGGCGTGGGGCGCTGCGGAACGGGGGCGGGGGCCGCTAGCCCATGCCACGGGCTCGTCTCCTGCCCGCACTGCCCCTGTGCTGGGATCCGGGCGCTAGCCGGGCTGCACCACTCCGGCTCTGCCCCGGCCAGTGTTGTGTCTGAGGCAGAGGCCCCATGTGACACGGACGGGTGCAGGAGGAAGGGGAGGTGGGGTCTGAGTGACCCAGACAGGGAGGTTTAACAGCAGCACGTCCGGCCCCGGGCAAGTTGCAGCTCGCGCGCCCCGCCCCCTCCCCGGGACCCCTCCCCCTCCCCGCGCGGGCAACTGGCGGGGTGGAGGGCGGTTACGCGGCCCCGCACTCGCCTCCTGCAGCTGCTGCGGGCGCGCGCGCGCGCGGGTCGCGCCGGGAAGTGCTGCCAGAGTCACTGGCAGTTGGGGGCAGGCCGCGGGCCCGGCCGCCTCTGCACGCGCCGGGCGCTCATGGGGCCGGAATGCACCGCGCGGGGAAGAGGCCCGCGCGCTCAGCCGCCCCGTGGCTCACCTGTCGCCCCGTCTGCCAGACGCACATTCCCAGGCGGCGCCGCCTGCCCGGCCGGGCCGTGTAGGGGCTTCACATCGCGCTCCCCCTCCCGCCCGCTTCGCTCCTCTCAGGCAGCCCCGGCCCGCGCTCTCTCTCCCCCCCCCAACCCCTCTCGGTGTCCCCAGCTCCTCCCGCCCACCCCCTTCTTCCTGTGAACGCGTCACACACGGCGCGAGAGAGTCTCGCGCCACCAACCGCCGCTCGATCAACAAGCCTCGCGCCCACTGCCCAGGGCGCCCCCTAGCGGCGCGCGCCCTTGAGAAGTCGCGTGCGGTGCAGCCGTCACCGCCGAGAGGACTCATAGGCACGTGACCGTCTGGAAAGCGGGCCAGAAAAAAAAAAGCTCGCACCGCCCAGTCCTGCTTATCTGCCGCTCTCTCCCACGCTCGTTGGCTACGGGGAAGGGGAGCGGGAGCCAGCGGCGCCCTCTAGCGGGGAGAAGGCTGCTCTGCAAGCGTGATGGGGGCCGCTGCCGAATGATAGGCAGCAATTTAAGGGGCGGGGGGGGGAGCAATGACTGCGCCGAGCGCCTCTAGCCAGCCAGGGTGCCGGAGCCCACGTGCGCTGCGGCTCAGCCGCTGGAGCCTGCTCCCCGCACCGGGCGGCCTGTGCACCCGGACGGGCCGCAGCGGGGCTGGGTTGCGCCCAGCTCTCCCCCGCCCGGCTAGCGCCTTGCGTGATTCCCGGGCGTGTGAGGAACCTGCTTTCACCCGCTCTGAGAAAAGTCCCTGGCCCAGGTGTGGATGGCTCCCCCCCACCACCCCCAGTTTGTCCATCCCGGGTAATGTGTGGTTAATGGTGGGGGAGAGAGATTCTGCTCCATTGCACAGCAGGGAGCGGGGGCAGCTGGCGGGGAGTTTGAGGAATCAAAAAGTTTGGCACCGCTAAAGCAGGGAAACATTTTTTCACACGCTTGAGGGATTTCTTTCTTTTACATGTTTATTACTGAGCAGGTCTGCAGGGTGAAGATTTGGGGAGGGGCCCGTCTCAGGGACAGATCCCGATGGCCCTGCGGGGGTTACCGTGTAAGTGGTCAACTAGGCTAGACTCTCAAGCCCTCGCAAACTAAGCTCAGTACTAGGGGAAAGTCACAGATCAAAGGCAAATTACAGCTCCTTGAGGCACTGTCAGCCAGCCCCAGTGGAAGTGAAGGAGTCTGAGCCGCCAGCTCACCGTAGGCACTTCTCCACCTTTCCAGACTACTGCAACCTTTCAGGAGTCTGATTTATCTTGAAAATAAGAAAGAAAAACTTGTAGCACCTTAGAGACTAACAAATGTATTTCAGCATAAGCTTTCGGGGGTTAGTACCCACTTCATCGGATGCACTCACCAAGTTTCACCTCCCTTAAAACCTACTTGTTTACAAAATTAGACATAAAAATACAAGAATGTCACAGCACGCCATTGCTGATAAATTGCTTACTTTCTCTTTTGTACCTTATAAAATAAATAAATTGGAAATAATGTATTCACATTTAAGTGTATGGTATATAGAGCAGTATAAAGTCAGTCTGTATGAAATGTTAGTTTGTACTGAGTTCGTTAGTGCTTTTTATGTAGCCTGTTAAACTAGATAAATATCTAGATGAATTGATGTACCCCTGGAAGACCTCTGCATACCCCCAGGCAGGGCCGGCGCATCCACTAGGCAACCCTAGGCGGTCGGCTAGGGCGCCAGGATTTGGGGGGCGGCTGGCCGTGGCTGCCTCCCACCTCCGCAGCTGAGCCGGGATGGTGGCTGGCCGCGGCTGCCTCCCGGCTCTGCGGCTGAGCCGGGGGCTGGGGAGGCTGCCGTGGGCGGGCGGCTGAGCTGTTGGCCCACGGGGGGTGGGGGGGGAAAGAGCCACCGTGGGGTGGGGACTGGCTGCAATGGGGGGGCGGTGTTAGCTGGGGGGGGAGCGCAGGGCTGGTGCAAGGAAGTTTCGCCTAGGGCACGAAACTTCCTTGCACCAACTCTGCCCCCAGTAATATGTGTACCCCTGGTTAAGAACCACTGATTTGGACCACTGGTGCAAGGGCCCTTCAGAGATCCTGCTGCCAACAAAGAATTGGCATAGTGGAGCCATGCTCCTTCCAATGACATGTTCCCTGTGCCGGAGCCGGGGATCTGCTAACTCAGGAGCCAGCCTTATGCTAGCAAAGAGTTCCCCTACACAGAATCTACACCATTTCATTCTTTTATTGAGGGTGCTGCGGCTGCAAATACCTCTGTAGTTCGAGCTGATGACATCTCTACTTTTGTGGGTTGAGATCATTAGTCCTTCTGACCTAAATTCCCTCTAAGGCTACCAAGGGCTGCTCAGGCATGCAGCCACAGGGGTATGGACTGGAGAGGCACCTCTCTCCGGGCCCCAGCTCCAGAACTGCTGCGGCCAGGGAGAGGTGCCTCTCCTCCGGCCCTGCCGCATTGAGGAGAGGCATGTCGCCCCTGGCCCCGGGCTGCTGCAGTGAAAGAGAGGGGTGGGGGGAGTATGCCCTCCCCACTGCAGCCCCAGGGCAGCCTGCACCCGAAACCCCTCATCCCCAGTCCCACCCCAGAACCCCAACCCTCTGCCCCAGCCCTGAGCCTCCTCTCACACTCCGAACCCTTTGGCCCCAGCCCCACCCCCACATCACCTCCATGTCCGTGCATCTAACAACATTCATTCCACACATGGATGTAAAAAATTAGAGGGAACATTGCTTCTGACCATACCTCAAGGGAAGTATCTGAACTGGTGGTAAGGTAAATAATTTTAGAAGGGCTCCCTGGATGTGTGTGATTTTTTTCATTACAGTAACTCCCCACTTAATGTCCTCTTGCTTAATGTTGTTTTGATGTTACGTCACTGCTCCATTACAGAACATGCTCATTTAAAGTTGTGCAATGCTTCCCTATAACGTCGTTTGGCCGCCTGCTTTGTCCACGGCTGGCAGCCCCCCTATGCCCCTCCCCTGTGCCTTCCGCCCACTGGTGGACCCCACAGATCAGCGCCTTCCCCTTGCTCCCCCCACCTCCTGCCCGTGACAATCAGCTGAATGCAAAACTGGAGGGCATTCAGGAGGCTGGGGGAGGAGCGAGGATGCAGTGTGCAGCCTCCCCTCTCCCGCCCCTGTCTCCTGCCCATGCAATCAGCTGGTTTGCGGCATTCAGGAGGGGGGGAGGCTGACCGCCATGTCCTCGCTCCTTTCCCCAGCCTCCTGAACGCTGCAAGACAGCTGATTGATGTGGGCAGGAGGAGCAAGGGGAAGGTGCTGATCCGTGGGGTCTGCCGGCGGGCAGGAGATGCTGGAGAGGGAGGCAGGGGAGCTGATGGGGGGCTGCCAGACTGTTTAATACCTGTATTAAATTGCTTATTTAAAATTGTTTAAAATGTAAATAATGCCTTTTGTTTGGCAAAAAAAAGTTCCCTGGAACCTAACCCCACCACCCCCATTTACATTAATTCTTACAGGAAAATTGGATTCGCTTAACATCGTTTTGCTTAAAGTCACATTTTTCAGGAACATAACTACAATGTTAAGCGAGGAGTTCCTGTATTTGATATATTATCTGGGGGACACCAATTTAGAGACACACATCACATGTACAGACACACTGACCACAGTCTATCTCAGGGGTCTCAAACTCAAATTACCACGAGTGCCGCATGAGGACTAGTGCATTGGCCCGAGGGCGCATCACTGACCCCGCCCCCTCACTGCCCCCGGCCTTGCCCCCACTCCACCCCTTCCATTAGGCCCCGCCCCTTCTCTGCCCCTTCTCCGCCTCCTCCCCTGTGTGCACGGCTTCCCGCTCCTCCCCCCTCCCTCCCAGAAACCGCGAAGCTCTTCCCATGCGGCCCCCGGAGCTCTTCTCTGCGGCCCACCGGGCTCCCCACGCCCCCCCAATTTTATTTTTTTTAAACCCCCCAGGCAGTTCCCGCCACCAGAACAGCTGTCTGGTGGCAGGAACTGCCTGGGGGTAAAAATAAAATAAAATTGGGGGAGACCGGGGGCGGGGCACGGAGAGCCCGGAGGGCCGCAGGGAAGAGTTCCGCGGGCCGCGTGTTTGAGACCCCTGGTCTATCTCAAGGTGTCCTATGAAATCTGTTCCAGTTCCAACTTCCCAAATATATATATATATATATATATCCATCCCCCATCTCTTCTTCCCCTCCTCCCCCCATCACCAGTCTGATGAACACTAACTTTTAAAGGTGCCATGTGATTGAGTGCTAGTATTATTTTTATTATGTTTTCCTCTCAGAACTAGGTCTGGGTGGGGGGCGGGGGGAAGTTTTGGAGCAGAAGGCAGGATGACAAGCAGAAGGAGCATTAATGTAGGTTAGCAAAAATAGCTTTTCAAAATGGCTAGTCAGTGATATTGTGTCTATATTTTTATTTTTAATAAAAATTATAAAAGGAAATCAAACACAATTAGGTAGCGAGGCATTTGGGGATAAATGTATACCATTGTAAAATAAAAATGAGAAAAGAGTTAACCAAAAAGACTGGGGTTACTATAGCTTTTTTTAGAGGAAAAAAAGATTACATACAAGGGGAATTAAAATAAATTGAAAAGGCTAGTGTTTATTATATACTGGAATAAAAAAAATGATGGAATTTTATACTGTACTCACCAGATTCCCAGGGCTAGGGTTACACGCAAAAATAGAGAGTAAAAATACAAAGGTTGAAATTATTTTAGAGCATTAGCCTCCAAACTCGTACCTTGCACCCCCCACCCCAGGGCTGCAGCTCCGTGAGGGGGTGGGGGATGCGCACAGGGGTAAGGGGGCTGAGGCTGGGGCCACAGCTGGAGGCGGGGCTGGGAGCGGAGGCTGGCAGCCAGGGCACCAGGCGTGGAGCCCTGAGTGCAGGGCTGGGAGTGGAGCCCTGGGACTGGCAGCTGGTGTCCTGGGTGCAGAGCTCTGGGCGCGGGGCCAGCAGCTGGGGCCAAGAATGGAAGTGGGTGGTGCTCCCTCCCTGCCCCCTGTGGATGCTGGCACTGGCCTCAGCTGTGCTCCCCTGAATGTTCCTCCATGCCTCCCTAGGGGAGTGAGACCCACAGTTTGGGGACTTCTGTTTTAGAGGAAACCAGACAGGGATATTTTTAAAAAAAATTAAAATGATGCGGAATTAACAAGAAGTATCACCAACCTTCACCCTCCCCTCTGTGTGTATTCTTGCACCCTGATGTGTTGCAGCTGCATCTTCACAGGCTGGCCCCTGAGCACACATGGACCCCACTGGCTTTCGGGGATCTACCCATGCAGATGTAGTTGCAGGATCAGGACTGAACTGTTTTGCACATGGGTAACCCCATTCAATTCAATCTGGCTACTCACATTTGTAAGTATTTACAGGATCAAGACCTGATCCAAAGCCCACTGAAGTCAACAGGAAAAAAACAAAACATTGCAATCAATAGGCTTTGAATCAAGCCCTAGATTGTAAACTCTTGCAGAGGGTGACTGTACATTCCCACGTTTATACAGAACCAGGTGTGACGGGTTGATATCACAGAAACCCCCTTGGAGCTGCCACCTGGTGTGCCAAGACTACTTATGCCCCTGCTTTCCTGCCTTTTCCAGCTTGGGACTCCAGAATCCTGTCTGTTTTGAGCCAGACCCGCTAGTCTGTTGCAAACCCAGACCCAGGTCTGAACCATGTCCCCTAACAGCTGAAGGCTTGCCTGGAAGCAGCTCAGGAAGTGCTCTTGCCTTTGACACCCAGGTGCCCAACTCCCAGTGGGGTTCAAACCCTGAATAAATCCGAATCAAACCCTCTCTATCTGTGAAACAGAGGGCAAACTATTCGAGTTTACCCTGTATAAACTTTATACAGGGTAAACTCAAATAGTTTGCCCTCTGTTTCACAGATAGAGAGGTATGCACAACTGTTTGCCCCCCTTCAGGTACTAACACGTACTCCAGGTAACTTAATAAGTAAAAAGTGATTTTAATAAGTACAGAAAGTAATATTTAAGTGATTCCAAATAGTAACAGACAGAACAAAGTGAATTACTAAATAAAATAAAACACACAAGTCTATGTCTAATCACCCTGAATACAGATAAAAACCTCACCCGTTCCAGTAAACTTCCTTTTACAGGCTATGGTCCTCCTGCCTGGGTCCAGCAATCGCTCACACCCCCTATTATTCTTGTCTCTTTCAGGTGTCTCGGTGCGGGGTGGAGAGGCTCTCTCTTTAGCCAGCTGAAGACAAGATGGAGGGGTCTCCCAGGAGTATAAATAGACTTTTCTCCCCTGGGTGGCTACCCCTCCCACTCCCTGTGTAGCATCCAGTTACAAAATGGAGCTTTGGGGTCACATGGGCAAGTCACGTGTCCATGCACAACTCAGCACAACCAGCTCAGCCACATTTTTGGCCGAGCTCAGATGTGGATTGGTGTCTGCAACTTCTTTTATCTGTTTAAGAGTTTCTTGATTGGGCTCTTAACCTGCACATTCCTTTCTCCAGACATTGGTCCAATGTATAAAATCAGCAAATATACAACCAATATTCATAACTTCAACTACAAAAATGATACATGCATACAACCAGGAGGAATAGATTCAGTAGATCGTAACTTTCACAGAGATATGTTACATGGCACATGTAGCATAAAATATATTCCCGTTACATCATATATACATTTATAAGCATCTCCCCTTTATAAGCATAAAGTCTTATGGGGAACACCATCACACCAGGACAATAGGGCCAGAATAAATGGCTTTGGGCATTACCGTACAGGGGAGGTCCCCTGTATATATTGGGTTTGCATTCTTGAAAAGGGCAATGGATACTGAAACAAAGTATACCAGGAAATTTTTCCCCATAAGAAATAATGGAATAAGGGTGTGAAGGGATGTGTTCACAACTTCACCACACTTGTCTATGACAATGCTCTTTTAGCCTAAACAGTGTACCTTTTTATAATGACAGGTTATACAGTACACATTTTACACATAAAACATTGACTAAAATAACGTAGAACCCTACTAACACTGTTCAGAGAGACCATTTTAATACAGTAAATACAGTACAGTAATACAGGATAAAAAGGTGTCAATTACGCTAAACTCAGATGGGGTGGCGGCTGAGTTTTCTTGGACTGGCTTTTCCATGGCTGGTTTTTTGGTCGCAGAAGTCTTTAAAAAGGATTTTATCGATGTCTGCTCTCCTGTATGAATCTTTGAACTATAGATCTTCCTGTAGCAAACCACTGCATCATTGAGAGCCCTGGAGACTTTGGTAAACCGTTCATGAAAAGAATCATTGCTCTGTATGATTTTCCATCATCTCCTCCAGCAAGCCAAAGAAACGGAAGAGATTCTTTGTCGTCAGACTCCTGGCTTCCTGCCTTATGTCATCGTCATCATTGTCCTTGCTTTCTGCGGATATCCATTGTTGGTCCAGCTCAATCAGTTCCTCATTTATCAGTTGCTCAGTGTGAGACTGCAACAACTTCTGTACATCCTCCTCCTCCACTTCCTCAAAGCCGACATCCTTCGCCAATTTCTTGCTCAAGAGCAGGAACGGTATCAAATCCCATGAAGCTGTGAACAGCATCTGGCCATGCACGGCGCCAAATGCTGTTCATACATTGCGAAGTGACCTCTTCCCACAACGCGTCAATGTTTTCCACGCCATTCAAGATGTTATAGGACTTCCAAAACTCCTTTATGCTGGGCTTTCCTTCACCTGCTCTCTCCTTAATCAGCATGGAGAACGTCCTCCATAGGTAATAAGCCTTGAACGTGGCCAGCGGACACAAGTACAGTACTGTACAATAGGGGAATGTGTTCCAATTCACGTCAGTCCTGATCTGTGCAAATGACGAGTATGTGGATCAGGACCAGCGTAAATCAGAACAGGTTCCCCTATTGATGAGCGATGGCTATCCAAAACAATGGATAAGGGGTAGATGTGTACTGGGGACCCCATGTAATATACATATTATAGAACAATAATATTTACACACACACACTTTTTCTGGGCCAGATTCTGCTCTCTGTTACAATAAAGTGTTAATCTCATATAATTGCATAAACCCTGCAACACATAGTTTAATGTGGTTTAAATGGCTGGTAGAGGATTTCCTAGCACGGGGAAATCCGCAGAGAATATACCACTACAATAGAGGCTCCCATGCTACTCTTCTTACCAGGCTCAATATAGGGGACCTGGCCGAGCACCCGGTGCTCTCTCTTGGCTGCCAGAATGTCTCTATGGACTGTTGTGAGTCAGCATAAATATAGCTATCTAGCTATTCCCCCTACCTGTCCTCCGACTACTCTACTTCATGTTGGAGTGACATGTAAAGCCAGCCCCTTCCTTGGCACAGCCAAGGATCTGTCCCCATATGCGTATCTATAGGCCTATGGGGACAGATTCCCAGGGTTATTCATGTAATGAAACACTGTCACAATACATATGCAGAAAGAGTGGAATTATGGCTGACAGGACATCTCTGCTGGCTGCCTGTTGCAGCACAGAGGAAGGAGCGTAGCTCTGACTGCTCCATTGCCTGCTTTCCTGCTGGGCTGTGGAAGCCCCAGGACAAGCGAGATTGGAGACCATTTGGGTCAACTGAAGACAGGGGGAGCACTCTGCAAAAGCTGCTATCCCTACAGTCACCCAGGGGAGCCCAAGAGAGGAGAAGATGAGAACCAATAACCAGTTACAGCTCCCTGATTCTCCACCCCAGTCCAAGCTTTAACTTACCGCAGCTGGCAGCAGTTCCTTACAGACCATAAACCAGCTGGGGCTAGCCAGAACACAACAGGTGTTACTTCCTGTCCTCGTGAAACCAGCATGCTGGTGGAGTCCCTAGCATTGGACCTGCATGCATTTTCTACGCAGGTAGCACGCAGGAGATGGAACAGTAGAGAGAATTTGCCCCTAAGTACTGATTATGGTGTTTTTGAAATAATATGCTCAGCCTTTCCGTTCCAAAGGTTGGACACCACAGATACAGCTGTATTCACCCACTTACATATATCTATATTTAACCACAGTCTGCATGACACTATTTTACTGACACACACGCGCGCGCGCGTAGTTCAGACAGCATGCAGCTGCAGGGACTCTTCTAAGTGTATTAAATAAAACTGCTATTGATGGAAGGACAGACACGTAAGGAATGTTTCCCATAAAGTTGCATTGACTAAATGTAATCCCCAGTCAATTCTCATGGGAGAGGATCATTGCACAGACACTTCTAGCCAGCACTGCAACAACTTACAGTCGGTGTCTCTTGCCGACAGCCCTGCGGCCAGGTAAAGGATATTACTGTACAGCATTGACGGATCCGTAACTGAATCTGTCTCACAGCAGCGACATCTAATGGCGAGATGAGCACATTGCAAGGGGAGCCCACGCTGCACTAACTTGAAATCAATCTGGTCACATCTCTTAGAGACGGTGCTGCATTGCAGACAGCCCAAACGGTCTGCATGCAAAAGACTCCAGATATCTCATCCTCTAAGTGTTGTACTCTGCTTCATCAGTACCATGCATTGCAGGGCTGTCTCAGCTATTTACCATGCTAGCTCTGGTTAGAAATGGCTGCACTCTGGGATTAAAGTGCAATGATAATTATGTTTAACAAGATGTAACTAAGTGAAATAAAGGATTGAGAGATTCCCCTGCTGAATGCAAGTGGCTTGTACTGACATCTAGTGGAGAGGGGAGAGACTGCAGGGATAGCCCACGTTATGAATGAATGAGTTTCCCCAAACTAGTGTCTGAAAACTGTCTCACTTTACTGGATCAATTCACCTGTAGCTTAGCTCTCGCCAACACTGACACACTGTATTTTATTATATTCCTTGGAAACATTGCAGGGCTATTTTAAACAGCAACAGAGATAGTAAATAATTAGTCATAGGTGCGTTAAAGGAACAGAAGCATATATGCTCGTCTATAATAGTGAGATCTACAGTACAGGTCTCTCACGTTACAATGACAATTAATAATTACACAGAAGCGACAAAGAGTCCTGTGGCACCTTATAGACTAACACATGAATTGGAGCATAAGCTTTCGTGGGTGAATATCCACTTTGTCGGATACATCCGAGGAAGTGGGTATTCGCCCACGAAAGCTTATGTTCCAATTCATGTGTTAGTCTATAAGGTGCCACAGGACCCTTGTCGCTTCTACAGATCCAGACTAGTGCAGCTACCCCTCTAATAATTACACAGACATTTCAGAACCCATGCATTGCCATATTAGTATAGCCTACTATTGTGATGCCCTCATTAGACACATGATAGCCATAGGATTATTACAGTGGTTTCCTTGACCTAACACCGTTGTTTAGAGACAAACAATGAAAGTGTTATTGTATAGTCTGGTCTCATAACCTACAACATAACTATATAATATAGTGCATATCACCACTTGTACATATCCATCATCTTGGTTAGTCTGCTAGTTATTTTCTAAAACACCATAGTGTCAGGTTTTTAGAAGTAATGCAGGTTTTATGATTTTAAAGCAGCCCTGCTGGGGAATGCTACTTATTGGTCTTTTAAGAGTAAGAGAAGCTAACAGGGATTCCCATCCTTGGCTTTATTAACTCACAAGTAGCTGCTCAGTAAGGTAGTCAACATTCATTTTTGCATTCAGTTTTCATCATTTTAAAAAAATGAAAATAGACATATGTACAACATAATGTACACTAAAGCAATGTAGGCATTCTGATTGTGGTAACTAATACTGAAAGACAACTGAAGGAAGGAAAAGAGAAGAGGTCAGCATTATGAGAGAGAATGGGAGTCAGCACTTGGGGCTTGGGTGAAGAGAGGGTTTTATATAAGAAAGGAAAAGGATCTGTTCAGAACACAAAAGGAAACAAAGTAATTAGAGAAGAACTGCAAAGAAAATAGGAAGTGATCAAAAGTGCAAAGCCGTGCTTGGTAAATTGGGAAGACATGAAGGCGCTGGTTGCAGCTCTGGTCCTGACATAAGTAGAATAGCAAAGAAGATACTGTGATTTACACCAGTGATGTAAGGGGCTTTACTCAGTGAAGAACTGGCATAATGAAGATCCATTCAGCCTCAATTTTCCCCTCCCCTTCCTCTTCTGCCTTACCTTCTATGGTGGGGTAGGGGCGAGGCAGCTGGTGGCTTTGCACCAATGGGGAGTTTCTCAGCATTTGTACATGGTGCAAAGTGGCCAGAGTGGGCTAGGGAATCCTGCCCAAAGACAGTTCAGATTATATAAGGTAGATATAATTAAAGGGAAGCTCTTGTATTAGGAAAAAATATACAAAGTGGAGTGGTCCATACTATATTACTAGTCAACTTAGCTGGCATCCAGACCAAAATTACACACATTTATTAACTGGACTATATCAAATAATTTCCTCTGCTCCCCATACATTTGGAATGTTTTGCTTGTGTTAACCATTATGAGGAAATGGGATCAGTGAGCCAGCAGCAGCAAAGAGCATATCA
Source organism: Macrochelys suwanniensis (assembly GCA_033296515.1). Classification (NCBI taxonomy): domain Eukaryota; kingdom Metazoa; phylum Chordata; order Testudines; family Chelydridae; genus Macrochelys; species Macrochelys suwanniensis. The sequence continues at coordinate 116,107,639 of CM065775.1, read as the reverse complement.
CTGAACTTACCAGATGCCTCTTTGACCATCACAAGCATGAAGAAGTGCAGCCATGCAGTAATCAGTTCTGTAATTCATTGAGCCTTGGAGGAAGTGTCTAGCTATACGTATGTGTGTGTGAGAGAGTGTGTGTGTGACTAACATTACTAATTGCTCAGAGCCTCAGACATTCAGAGCTAGAGGAAATAATTTTCTCAGCAGGGCACATTGCAAGGTGGAAATAGCAGCAAGAGCATTTTTGATCTCACTGAAGGATGGCACATGCCAGCACCGTAACAAACCCATGTGCTTGCACCAGGAGCCCTGGCTCCATTCCCAGCCTTACTCTGGCACTGACAATTCCACAAATAGCACTCACACCACAGAGTAATAAAGAGCTTGCACAATACCTGAATGAGGCAGCTCCTCGTTCTGTTGCCAGATCACTTCCTCAGTTTCATTTTCCCTCTCCTCCTCCACTGGCTCCTCAAATTCAATGTCCTCGCTGCCCACAAGATTAATGGGTTCAGTGGTCAGTGTGGATGTTAGAACCTGCTCCAGCTCCTTGAAATAGGGACAAGTGGTCCAACTATTGCCAGAGACCTTATTTGAGTTCTTCACTCAATTGTATCAAACCTCCATAGACTTTATTTTCTCCGGTCACTGCCCAGCAGTTCCTTGGATTCCACTTTCCACAAGGTGATCAGAGATCTGGGGATTGCATTTGGCGGAACTCAACTGGCCTGAATATTCTCTTCTGTCCACGTGGCAATTAAAGTCTTGATTGCCCCCTTGCACCAACCTACTGTCTCAGCTTTTCCATACTAAAGAAGTAGTGCATATGGTTGCTCTGCAGTTTTCCGTGTTCAGTAAGTTGAACAGTGGTATGAGCACCACATCCAACAACAATCGTTCTGGAATTTTAGATCAGCCTGCAAATTCTGGGTTTCAGAGTAAGGGAGAATCCCTAGGATAACTTATGCCTGGAGAACAGAGTCCTTGAAGGTCAGTCATTTGCTCTCACACATTTTCACATGGGCAAATGCATCATGGGATCTGTAACTGACAGAGGTAAGGGAGGATGGAAGAAAATGTGGAGAACTGCCACTAAAGTCAATTAAGTTATTTCATAGTGTAACAGTAACCAGTGAAATTAGTAGATAGTGATCCATGTGAGTGGGTCCAGATATGAAAAGTCAGTCTCTCCTGTGCATTATACTCTTATTACATGGAGTTAGACCTTGGTATATGAGATCAGAATCTGGTTCTATCTTACTAACAAATGATGCAGGAAAAGTAGGGAGAAGGGGCAAGGGAGTGGGGAGCTGGAGAAGGAAAAGCGATTGTGCTTTCTACAAATGCTAGAAGCACATATCATAGAATGGCTGATTTATAAACATGCTAAGGGAGATACTTGTGATGTGGCTGAAGTGAGAGGCCAGTAGTTTAATCAAGACATTCACTTAAGGCCCAATTCTGGACACTGCTGTGTCCCCTTTACACTGGCTCAACCGTTGTAAAAAGCCTGCAAAATTCAAATAGTCCAATGGAATATGCTAGGGAAGGGGCAGAGTTGATGGCTTCCTCCCTTCCCACTTCTACTCTATGCTCTGGCTATTCTGGGTAGCAGAGCAGCCTGTTGGTAGCTGCTAAGTTAGAACAGCTTCTGGAACTGCCCGAAATCACGCTTTGGGCTTGGTTGGCCCCCAGACCAGCTCAGAGTCCCAGAAGCACAAAGGCGCAGCACACAATCTGGCCTGGAGGAATGGAACTATAAGAGTATAATGTTTAAAGAACAAATACACAAAAGTAGGAAAGTGGGTGAGAATATGGGACAGACAGAGCAGTGTGTCAGCAGGAAGAAATGGCCTGAATGTTAGAGCTGAAACAACAGCTACTAGTTGAAAACAATAAAGAAAGATGGTGCAGGGGGCTTGGGAGGTGGGACATGGTCCTGGGTGTCGTGGAACTAGAGGAGATGCTAGATCAATAAACATTTTTGGCATGTATAGGCAAAAAGACCTGTGCAGTGGTCATGGGGGTGGGATTTCAGTTCCCTCTGTACCACCTGAAGACACAGTAATGGGATAACTGAGGAGGCTGCATGCTCATAGAGGGAATGTGGGATTGTTTCCTTATCTGGGATACAATGAAATTGGATGTTGTGCACAGGAGGCGTTCAAGAGTTTCAGAGATTCAGATAATGTTTTAAATGTTTATTCAAGCTACGCCTTCCACAAGGACAGGGTAAGGTGTGTATTGTTCATCATACATATAGTAGGGGATCGTGTACTGCATAGCTTCTATGGGCCGAGCGAGCTTATTGCAGACACCATGGGCTGCTTGTCCCCACTGCCCCCTCAAGCTCCATGTGTGCCACCCTTCCCCCTCTGTTTCAGGGACTGCCTGCAACCCTCACCCAATCTCCCTCTGGCAGGGGTTCTGGGTGCCCCCTACTCCCTCCGCTTCCCAAACCAGGTCCCCTCCAAGCCAGTGGCTCTGTGTGTACCCCTATTCCCACTTCCCCCATGCCCTCCATTCCCTCCTTCCCCACCACAATGGCAGGGACTCCTCTTCCCCCCATTCCAACCTTCCTCCTCCTGCTAGGGGCTCTTTGTGTCCCCTTTCTCCTATACCAGTGTCCACCAATATCCCCTCATCCACTAGGGTTTCTGCATTCTCCCATTCCCCACCATACCAGGGTCCCCACCAGGTCTCTCTATAACCTCACACCTCTTCTCCCTAGACCAGGGTCCCCCCCCCCCCTTATAGGGGTTCTGTTTGCCCTCCTCTATCCCATTCTCCACACCATGCCAGGAGCGCTGATTATCTCTCCATCTCCTCACATAGTACCTTTCTTCGGTCCTTTCAGATTGCAAGGTAAGGGGGGATGGCTGGTGCCCTCTCCCCCAACAGGAGTGGAATTTGAAGAGGCTGGAAGTTAGAAAGGAGGAAGGAATGAATTGAGCTTTTTCTCTCCTCTGCCTCTGGCTACCCCTGCTGGCTGAGTATCCACCCCACGGTTCCCAGCAAGGAGAACAACAATCCACACAAGCGATCCACTTCCTGGACACTACAGTGCTAATAAGCGATGGTCACATAAACACCACCCTATACCGGAAGCCTACTGACTGCTATACTTACCTGCATGCCTCCAGCTTCCATCCAGGACACATCACACGATCCATTGTCTACAGCCAAGCTCTAAGATACAGCCACATTTGCTCCAATCCCTCAGACAGAGACAAACACCTACAAGATCTCTATCGAGAGTTCTTAAAACTACAATACCCACCTGCTGAAGTGAAGAAACAGATTGACAGAGCCAGAAAAGTACGCAGAAGTCACCTACTACAGGACAGGCCCAACAAAGAAACATAACGCCACTAGCCGTCACCTTCGGCCCCCAACTAAAAACTCTCCAGTGCATCATCAAAGATCTACAACCTATCCTGAAGAACGATCCCTCACTCTCACAGATCTTGGGAGACAGGCCAGTCCTTGCTTACAGACAGCCCCCCAACCTGAAGCAAATACTCACCAGCAACCACACTCCACACAACAAAAACACTGACCCAGGAACCTATCCTTGCAACAAAGCCCATTGCCAACTCTGTCCATATATCTATTCAAGTGACACCATCATAGGACCTAATCACATCAGCCATGCCATAAGGGGTTAGTTCACCTGCACATCTGCCAATGTGATATATGCCATCATGTGCCAGCAATGCCCCTCTACCATGTACATTGGCCAAACCGGACAGTCTCTACGCAAATGAATAAATGGACACAAATCTGACATCAGGAATTATAACATTCAAAAACCAATAGGAGAACATTTCAATCTCTCTGGTCACTCAGTAACAGACCTAAAGGTGGCAATTCTTCAACAAAAAAACTTCAAAAACAGACTCCAATGAGAAAGTGCAGAACTGGAATTAATTTGCAAACTGGATACCATTAAATTAGGCTTGAATAAAGACTGGGAGTGGCTGGGTCATTACACAAACTGAAAACTATTTCCCCATGCTAAGTTTTCCCCTACTGTTACTCACACCTTGTCAGCTGTTTGAAATGGGCCATCCTGATTATGACTATAAAAGTTTTTTTTCTCCTGCTGATAGTAGTCCACCTTAATTGATTAGTCTCTTAGAGTTGGTATGGCAACCCCCATCTTTTCATGTTCTCGGTAGAATATACAGTATCTATCTATCTATCTATCTTCCTACTGTATGTTCCACTCTATGCATCTGATGAAGTGGGTTTTAGCCCAAGAAAGCTTATGCCCTAATAAATTTGTTAGTCTCTAAGGTGCCACAAGTACTCCTCATTCTTTTTGCGGATACAGACTAACACGGCTACCACTCTGAAACTTTTTCTCTTCTGTCATTCAGGGTTTAAACATGTTAAATCTATTTTAGGAGAATGACCAGGAGTATTGTTATGCTGCAAGGTGTTAATGGGGTCCACCAACAGATAACAGTGGCTCCCTGGGTCCCACAGTTTCTATCTTTGGTGTTCCAGTTGTCCCCAAATTCAGTAAGGTTCAGGCAATTGATGCCCAAGATGTTCCCTGAAATTTTGGAATTGATTGGATGCAGCGTTCAAAAGTTATTGCGTTTCAGAAAGACGGATGTTGGCAGTGGAGCGTAAGGCCTGACAAGCTTGGCCAGTGGTTTGAACAAGGGCATTCAAAACAGGATTGTCCAGTTTTATTTTTAAATAAAAGCAAACTTCAATCTGGCCCAGCATGTCTCTTAATGTTGTACCTCTCTACTCGGGAAATGAAACTGAATTATGTCATCTCTGTAACATGAAACGTCTGTGAAAATCTGAGCCCAGGAGGAGAACCATGGGAAGGATTTCCATCTATACTGTACTTGTAATGAACTTCTCCAGCTTAGGTGTAGTCATTAACAGAATAGTATCTCTAAGGATGAGCAATGATCTTCTGTATATGCCACTCTATCCTACAAGGGAGTTGATGTTTATAGGAACAGTGAATACGCAACATCTCTGAAAAATCTCTTAATTTGGGAACTCAAAATGGAAGCATCTACAGTCAGATTTTTTTCAAGACCAGATTTTGGTCTTACTATTCGGTCTAAGGGGACAGAGAATGATTCAGACATTTTCTTCTATTTACAATAGAATCCTACTAAGACTTGGCTATGAAATATAATACATTGCCAAATTATCCCGAAACAGAATGCTTTCCCACATTTATGTGGAATTTGAGGCAATGGGAACACAGCTTGAAGAAATAAATTAGATATAATCCTAACAAAGGTTTTGAGCCATACCAAAAATTATCCTGTGATCGCGGACCATATTTAAGTGAGTGGTTCCCATACAAAGTGTCTTATTCCAGTTACAAACCACAGGGCCTGATTCTCCATTGTCTTGCTCCTTGCATAGCCATGTTTCTAGTGAGCACAAAGCTATGTAAAATGTTATTATTTTGATTCAATAGAGTTTTGCACCCCCTTTGTGCTTGCTTTGCACATAAATAAATGAATATACAATGTGCAAGGCAATGGAGAATGAGGCCTATAGTCTTCTGATTAACAGTTTTTTAATTCTTCTCTTAGAATCATATCTGGGGTACATGCAGGTAACAGCAATAGATATTGTCTCAACGGATAAACCAAAAGATTGTTCACCTGTACGTTAGCCCAGACAAAGCATTCCAATATCATTACAAAATGATAACACAAAAGAAAAGCCAGAAATGATGTAATTCCTCTTAGGAATCCTCTAGGTAGGATTTGCTGTTGCGAAGCGGATTGTTTCCCAAAGAAAACAGTGTGGCGTGTGGAATACATATCAGCTAAGTGAAACACATGCCTCTTTCCAGCTTTAGTAGCACCCAGGGCTGGCTCTAACTTTTTTGCCGCCCCAAGCAAAAAAAACAAAAAACAAAAAACCAAGCGCCGCCCCGCCGAAACAACACCCCCACCCTCCCCCGGCGAGTGCCTCTCCCGGCCAGAGTGCTGATGGGAGGGTAGCATGCCCGCGGCCCCGCTCTCCTCCCAGCTGGAGCGCCGGCGGGAGGGCGGCATGCCCGTGCTGCAACAACCCCCCCCCCAGCGCCCCGCCCTGCCACCCCGCTGCAACAACCCTCCCCAAGCGTGCCGCAACACACACCACCCAGCCGAAACAAACCCACCCCTCGCCCAAGCGCTGCCCCGCCGAAAGTTTTTTTTAAAAAACAAAACAAAACACACAAGCGCTGCCCCAAGATTGGCCGCCCCGAAGGTGCCGCGCCAAGCACGTGCTTGGTCGGCTGGTGCCTGGGGCTGGCCCTGGTAGCACCAGTACTCATCCTGTACCATTCTTCCACAGCTTGCACACAAAGACAGTTAAAAACAAAAGCTACACCCCATGCTGCTCATCCCACACATCTGATGTTTCTGAAGTGAATACTGCATTAGTTTAGCCATGAAGAGGAGTTTCTTAGATCTTGAAACTGCATTGTGGAGTCTGAGGAAAACAGGGATGTTTACCTATGAGGCCAAACTGTTGCCATCCCCTGCATGGATGGCTCAAGAGGAGTGAGGCACAAGGTTCTCTTTTGTCCTGATAGAAAGCAAGACACAGCTGCAATCCTTTTACTCCCCTAGTTAGGCCCAATAACTATCCTGGGAGAGGCAGGGTTGTGGCCCTGTGTGATAGGGTACACCAACTCTGCTTTGGGCCAACTGGGCCTGACCAATCACTGTGGGCCCAGGAGACCATACCTCCTTACCCATTCTGCACATGCTCCAGGTGGAAGGGACAGATAAATGGAGGCAGCCCCATTCAGTCTGGGCTGGCTGAGGAGGAGGAGGAAGGAAGGACGTAGGATGTGTGCTGCAGGTGCCTGCGACTCTCCAAGTGGTAGGAATTGTGGACCTGGACTACATGGCGGATGAGCAGCTGACCGTGGAGACTGACTGGGACCATAGACAGTTTGCTTTGCTCCACCCAGGGGCTGCAGACTGTTTGCTCGGCCCTGCCAGGGGTCCTGAGCCCTTCTTATTGCAATTCCCTGATCCCACAGGGAGCTCCTATGCTTGTGTGATGGGGTGTACCAACCCCACACTGGGCCAACGGGGCAGCCCCGCTTGACATGCAGGGTACCCCATGACACTCTGTCCCTTCAGTGCCGGCTAGCAGAGCCTGGAAGAGCATGCTGCACTCGGAGGTTGGCACACAGCAGCTGTGCACCCTGGTAGCTCTAGCAGGCTATCCAGCCTATCCGCTATTCTCACAATCTGTTGCTCTGCACCATCCCCAATGCAGGGCCGGGGCTTCAAGCCACAGTTTATCTCAAAACAGCATGAAGCATATGTGAGTTTAATAATATATGGCAAAACTGACTGTCTTCTTTATGAATGGAGGAAGGTGTAGATCCAGTGAGAGATGATATAGTGTGTAAGAGAATTCTATGGATTCCCAGGCTCCTGCTTCAAGAGTACATCAGATGAGCTGCTTGTACGAAATCTGTACTGTTCTGATGGTAAAACTGAAGACAGAGGAAATAAGGAACAATGGAAGCATATTCAAACGGGATTTGATCATTTAGTTGATGAGCCAGCAGATGGCAAATGCTGCTCAGTGTAGAAAATGAAAAGTAATTAGTCTGGGAACAAAGAGCAAAAGCAGGGAATGTGCGCTAAATACAGCACACTGATCAGAGAAAGAATTGGGGGATTATTGTGGGGAAAAATTGTAGAACCGGTCACTTCTGTGCACAGCTGCAATAAAAAAGGCAAACAAGATACTAGACTGATGGAGCAGTGAGCTATAACACAACACAAAATAGGCAATACTAGCACTTTGGAGGACAATTATTAGACTTCCCTAGAATGGTGTATGCAGTCTGGGTCACAGTCTCAGGAAGGTTGTATTTGGAGCAGGTGCAGAATAAGGCAGCTAAAATTGAATGGTTTGAATGATCTCAGTTCTAAGGTTAATGTTAGAGAGATTATTCGCTCATGTCAAAAAGAGACACAATAGGAGTTTTCAAATGATAGTGATTACTATCAATTGACTATGATTATATTGCTAAGGGGTTAAAAATTAGGAAAATAGCACTGAATAGAGAACACAAATGGAGCTACTTCACAAAAAAGGCACTCAACATATGCCTTTATTCAGTTACATCGGGGATGAATATAGTCCAGAGAATGTTACCAGGGGCAGTGTATGAAGCAAAATTATATATGATCTTGAGGCACATGGATTCATTTCAGAAGAAGCAGGCCAATGAAGGACCTACTGATAAATGGTAAAGTAGTTTATGGGGTGGGGGGAACCCTAACATTTCAGCTTCAATAGTTTTTTGGTTTGTGCAGAGTCTTACTTGTACAAGTTCATTACAGAGATCCCTTCCTCAACATGAGACATGAAGGGCATAGGTTGGTCAGAGGGGGGAAAAGGACAGGAGGAAAGTGGGTGGACACCCTGGGACCTTAAGAAGCTGGCCCCAGGGTGGGTTGTACCTCCTCTTGCAGTAGGCCATTTAGAGCAGATGGGAAACATGCTACTATGCAGCAGAGGAGAAGCAGGTTCACAATGGGTGCACTAAGAAGAAAGCAATCTAGCTGCTGCTAATGAAAAAGCAAGTGAGCAATGGGGGATTGGTGGGGTGGCCAAAGCTGGGGAAAGATGAGCAAGACTGGGAGCACTTGGCCACCTGGAGGCAGGGTATGTGAAGAGACATGGGGACAGAACGGCTGACTGACAGTAGGAAGGACTGAGGAAAGCAACCCATACCCATCAGTTGCCTGCAGGCTGCAAGAAAGAGTAGAGGCATGAGGAGTGCTTAGAGCAAGCTGCAGGTTTCTGAGAGAAGTCAGTGGCGGGCCTACCGGGTAGGTGGGGCTCGTCAGCCTTGGAAGGCAGCCCACCTAGGAGAAGGAAAACTCTGATTTAAAACCTCCGCTGCCTTGTGGCAATACCCACTCATGGGAAAGGCTAAGGGAGTCAACCCTGAAACCAAATCCGGTGTCGGAGTCCCGATGGCGGTCTGACATTGTCCTCAACGTCATTCCGGCAACTCCTGTGACGCCACTGGTGCCAAGTTGTATCGACATTGTCTTTCCCTTGGATCCATCAGTTGCGTGGAGAGGGGGGTTCTGCTGCATGGGCAACAGCTGTTCCTCCATATCACCTTGCCCTGGCTTGCACCCTGGAGAGGACACTCCAGTCATTCCCCATGGGCGCATATCCATCGTCTCTCGAGACTAACGGACGCCAACAACAGTGGCGGGCCATGCGAGGTAAGTAGAGGAGCTGATCAGCATCTTCAGAATCTTTTAATTACAAAAAAACGTTTCTAGCCTTTACATATCAAACCTGAATCATGTGCTAGCAAACATCATTGCTACAATTCACCAGGCGTGTAGCTCCATGCATGGCAGCAGCTCAGTTAGATGACATAGTGGTAAAAATGCCTTGTGCTGCTACACTAGAGTTTCTTCCATTGCTACCACCAGTGGAGCTGCACTGGTCGAGAAGTGTTTCCTTTTATTGGCTTTGAATTCCCTACCTTTTAATTTCATTGAATGTTCCCTTGTTCTTGTGATCAGAGGCAGGGAGAATAGAAGTGCCTGATCTATCATCTAGACCATTCATTATTTTATGTACGTTTATGATGTCTCCTCTCAGTCATCTTTCTAAGGTAAACGATCCCCATCTTTTCAAACTCTCTTCATATGATATTCTTTCCATGCCCTTGATCATTCTTGTGATCTTTGTCTGAACCCTACCTAATAGGGTTATAATACCCTTTCTGAGATATGGTGACCAGTACTGCATACAGTATTGTAGATGAGACTGCACCATTGATTCATATAAAGGCGTTATAATAGTTTCTGTATTATTCATCATCTCATTCCTTACACAATCTAACATCTAGTTAGCTTTTTTGACTGCAGCTGCACATTGAGCAGATGTCTTCATTGAGCTGGCTACAGTGATGTTCAGGCAGTCAGTACTTAGCTTGCCATCTCATGTCTTAATTACCACAGCCTCCTCCTCTCTGGCATCCTGGACACACACATTGCCTTACTTTGTTCTGTACAAACACTGCTACCAAAGGAAGTCTTCATTACCCATCAATCTGACCATATTCTCCCCTCTTTGAATCCTGCTTCTGGCTCTCTTTGCTTCACTGCATCAAGTTCAAACTTTATATCTTTGCTTTCAAGCCCCTACATAACTCCACCCCTCACTATTCATCTGCTCTTTTTTCTCATACCATGTTATCCTCTGGTACCTTAGTTTCACCAGCGATGCCAGCTTTGAGACACTTTTTGCCCACTTCTCCTCTGCCACCCCATGCTAGGTGCTTTTCCCAAACTGGTTCTAAGGCTCAGTTAGACCTCCTACAAGGCATTGGGGAAGTAGGCACATTGCTTGAGCAGAGGTGTGAGGAGGCATTTACTTTTGAAAGGTGTAGGTGAAGTTTTTTTTTTTAAAGTTTTTTAAACATCCCTAAAGTTTAGCTCTTAAACCTATATTTAGACATTTAACTCAGTAGTCTGATTTTGAATAGTGCTGAGCACCCAGCATCTCCCACTGAAGTCAGTGGTAGCTCTCTTGAAAATCAGAGCACATTTAGGTGCCTGTGGCGGTGTATGCACACCCCAGGGGGATAGTGGAAGTGTGGACACCGCGGTAACCACCTACCCGACTGTCTTGGGCCTCACCACGCTGGGGTAGGGGGGCCTGGGCCCACCTGACTCCACCGGGCCCTAACTCAGGGCCCTAACAGTGGTCCACCACTGCATCAGCAGGGAATCCCACCAAAACACACTGACTTCACCAGGGTGGGAGACACCATTTGCTCACCCTTCCTGGGTCACTTCCTACCGCGCTTCCTGAAGCTGCAATCCATTGGGCATTGGGGTCTCCAAGCTTCTCAGCATGGATAATTCCCTTGGGCTCAGTTGGCTACAGATATTCAATCCAGATCTCAGGATCTCTGGCTTCCGCAGGCAAGAGCTCTGAGGGCTCCTCACCTGGAGCCTCCACCAAAGAGTTGGGGGAGTTGCATTGTATGTAAGAGAGCAGTATGACTGCTCAGAGCTCCAGTATGAAACTGCAGAAAAACCTGAGAGTCTCTGGATTAAATTTAGAAGTGTGAGCAACAAGGGTAATGTCATGGTGGGAGTCTGCTACAGACCACCAGACCAGGGGGATGAGGTGGATGAGGCTTTCTTCCAGCAACTAACAGAAGTTGCTAGATCACAGGCCCTGGTTCTCATGGGTGACTTTAATCACCCTGATATCTGCTGGGAGAGCAATACAGCGGTGCACAGACAATCCAGGAAGTTTCTGGAAAGTGTAGGGGACAATTTCCTGGTGCAAGTGCTGGAGGAACCAACTAGGGGAAAAGCTCTTCTCGACCTGCTGCTCACAAACTGGAGAAATAGTAGAGGAAGCAATAGTGGATGGGAACCTGGGAGGCAGTGACCATGAGATGGTCGAGTTCAGGATCCTGACACAAGGAAGAAAGGAGAGCAGTAGAACAGAGACCCTGGACTTCAGAAAAGCAGACTTCGACTCCCTCAGGAAACTGATGGGCAAGGTCCCCTGGGAGACTAACATGAGGGGGAAAGGAGTTGAGGAAAGCTGGCTGTATTTTAAAGAATCCTTATTGAGGTTGCAGGAACAAACCATCCCGATGTGTAGAAAGAAAAGTAAATATGTCAGGTGACCAGCTTGGCTTAACAGTGAAATCCTTGCTTGTCTTAAACACAAAAAAGCAGCTTACAGGAAGTGGAAGATTGGACAAATGACCAGGGAGGAGTATAAAAGTATTGCTCAGGCATGCAGGAGTGAAATTAGGAAGGCCAAATCACACTTGGAGTTGCAGCTAGCCGGAGATGTTAGAAGTAACAAGAAGGGTTTCTTCAGGTATGTTAGCAACAAGAAGAAAGTCAAGGAAAGTGTGGGCCCCTTGCTGAATGAGGGAGGGAACCTAGTGACAGAGGATGTGGAGAAAGCTAGTGTACTCAATGCTTTTTTTGCCTCTGTCTTCACAGACAAGGTCAGCTCCCAGACAGCTGCACTCCGCAGCACGGTATGGGGAGGAGGTGACCAGCCCTCTGTGGAGAAAGAAGTAGTTCAGGAATATTTAGAAAAACTGGATGAGCACAAGTCCATGGGGCTGGATGCACTGCATCCGAGGGTGCTAAAGGAGTTAGCCGATGTGATTGCAGAGCCATTGGCCATTGTCTTTGAAAAATCATGGCAATCTGGGGAGGTCCTGGATGACTGGAAAAAAGCTAATGTAGTGCCCATCTTTAAAAAAGGGAAGAAGGAAGATCCGGGGAACTACAGGCCAGTCAGTCTCACCTCAGTCCCTGGAAAAATCATGGAACAGGTCCTCAAGGAATCAATTCTGAACCACTTAAAGGAGGGGAGAGTGATCAGGAACGGTCAGCATGGATTCACCAAGGGCAAGTCATGCCTGACTAACCTAATTGCCTTCTATGATGAGATAACCGGCTCTGTGGATGAGGGGAAAGCAGTGGATGTGCTATTTCTTGACTTTAGCAAAGCTTTTGATACAGTCTCCCACAGTATTCTTGCCAGCAAGTTAAAGAACTATGGGCTGGATGAATGGATGATAAGGTGGATAGAAAACTGGCTAGATGGTCAGGCTTAACGGGTAGTAATCAATGGTTCCATGTCTAGTTGGCAGCCGGTATCAAGTGGAGTGCCCCAAGGGTCAGTGCTGGGGCTGGTTTTGTTCAATATCTTCATTAACGATCTGGAGGATGGTGTGGACTGCACCCTTAGCAAGTTTGCAGATGACACTAAACTGGGAGGAGTGGTTGATACGCTGGAGGGTAGGGATAGGATACAGAGGGACCTAGACAAATTAGAGGATTGGGCCAAAAGAAATATGATGAGGTTCAACAAGGACAAGCGCAGAGTCCTGCACTTAGGATGGAAGAATCCCATGCACTGCTATAGACTAGGGACTGAATGGCTGGGCAGCAGTTCTGCAGAAAAGAACCTAGGGGTTACGGTGGACGAAAAGCTGAATATGAGTCAACAGTGTGCCCTTGTTGCCAAGAAGGCTAATGGCATTTTGGGTTGTATAAGTAGGGGCATTTCCAGGAGATCGAGGGACGTGATCATTCCCCTCTATTCGGCACTGGTGAGGCCTCATTTGGAGTACTGTGTCCAGTTTTGGGCCCCACACTACAAGAAGGATGTGGATAAATTGGAAAGAGTTCAGCGGAGGGAAACAAAAATGATTAGGGGATGCACATGACTTATGAGGAGAGGCTGAGGGAACTGGGATTTTTTAGCCTGCAGAAGAGGAGAATGCGGGGGGATTTGATAGCTGCTTTCAACTACCTGAAAGGGGTGTGATACAGGAGGGCCAGGGAGCAGCAGTAGTAGAGTGTGAGAGGAGAAATAAATAAGCCCTAGGTTAATTAAGGCGTGGTTCCCTGGAGACTAGGGAGGGTGGCTACAGGCTAATTGGAGCACCTGCAGTCAATTAAGGTCGTCTCAGGAACCTAATAAAACCCCCTGCTTCAGGCAGACAGGGGAGGAGGAGGAAGGAGTTGGAGCAGAGTGGTTTGGTGGTGGAGCAGAGAGCAGTTTGGAGGAAAGCAGAGGGTAGTTTGGAGAAGTGCTGTGGCGGGCTAAGAAGACCAAGACCCTAGGTAAAGGGACACCTGGCTTGTGCAGAGGGAAGGCAGGAAGCCCCACAAGCAGGAGAGGGAAGGAGCCCAGGGGAAAGTATCACTAGTACAAGTGGTTTACCCACTAACCTAGGGCCCCTAGGCTGGGACCCAGAGTAGAGGGTGGGCCTGGGTCCCTCCCTCTCCATTCCCCTTCTCTTGGATACTAGTGGGACAGCTGATACCCCAGTTCAGGGGCAAGAAATGGCGCCCTGAAAACCCCCCACAAGAAGAGAAAGTGCGGGACCCTCATAGTAGTGCCAGCAATTTGCCACATGGGGTTCCAAAGAGGATGGATCTAGACTGTTCTCAGTGGTAGAAGATGACAGAACAAGGAGTAATGGTCTCAAGTTGCAGAGGGGGAGGTTTAGGTTGGATATTAGGAAAAACTTTTTCACTAGTAGGGTGGTGAAGCACTGGAATGGGTTACCTAGGGAGGTGGTGGAATCTCCTTCCTTAGCGGTTTTTAAGGTCAGGCTTGACAAAGCCCTGGCTGGGATGATTTAGTTGGGGTTGGTTCTGCTTTGAGCAGGGGGTTGGACTAGATGACCTCCTGAGGTCCCTTCCAACCCTGAGATTCTATGATTCTATGAAAGGTCCTTCCTCTCTGGCAGTCCCTCCAGACTGAGCCAGGCTGCTCCCTATTATACAGCATAGCACTTGGAGCATGCCCAGTACTGTCTGAGGGGCAGGACTTCCTCTGCCCATAGTGTGGAGTTAACCCCTTTGGCCCTGTGTGGGGTATGCACACCTCATCGCAGTGCCTACATATGGACTTAGGAGCCTTGTTTTAGGCAGTCAGTTTTGAAAAGCATGGCCACATTATTGGGTCTGAGGAGTCAGGAGCTCCCATACACCTCCTTTGCAAAGCTGTAGCCACCCCTTCCCTGCTGCTACTCCGCCCAGACACAGACCTTTTGCCTAATGACTCTCTATACCCAGTACTCCTATGCGCCTGCAGCCATCTTACTGCTGCCCTGCTCCAAGTGGGCCGAGGAAACCTTATGCTCACTCACCTCTCTCATGCACCTCTTAAAGTACTAGGCAATATTATTATTTATTTTTATGACCATAGCACCTAGGAGCCATAGTCACAGACTAAGATCCCATTATGCTAAGCACTGAACAAAAAGGCAGTGCCTGCCCCCAAGAGTTTATAAGCTAAGTACAAAACAAGAGACAGAGAGCCTCAGATGGACAGTTTAGGAAGTACAGGCAAACAATGAGACTGTGTTGGTTGGCATGACAGGCAGTGCTTTCAGAGCATCAGCAGCCAAGCAACTGTCAAGTTTTTGTAGGCATTATGGGAAAAGAAGGCTTTAATAGGTATTTTGAAATAGGAGAAGAGGGTAGCTTTGCAAATGTTTATGGGAAGCTTTCCCAAGTGTCAGGGGCAGCATGGTAGAAAGCATGAAGGTGCTTTTTTGACAGTTTAACAAGGGGCAAGGGAAGATGACATTGTGGGCCCATCAGAGGTGGGAGTGGACACTGGGGATAGGTCATGAACTAAATTCCCTCTAAGCCCCGTGGCCGCACAGGTGCTCGGGGCTGCAGTGGGGAGAGATGCCTCTCCCCAAGCCTCAGACCTGCCACGGCGCCCCTCCTCGGTCCCTCCCCAGCCCAGCCCTGAACCTGCCATGGCCAGGGGACAGGTGCCCCTCCCCCAACCCAGCCCAGCCTGGACCTGCCATGGCTGGGGGAGAAGTGCCTTTCCCACCCAGCCCAGATGCTGCTTTGAGGAGAGAGAGCTGGGGGCGGGGGAAGAGTTCTCTCTCCCCACCATAGGCCTGGGGAACCCCACTGCACCTCAAATCCCTCATCCCCAGCCCCACCCCAGAGCCCTCAGCCAGACTCCTCAGCCCACTGCACCCCCAACCTTCTTCTCCAGCCCTGAGCCCCCTCTCATACTCCAAACCCCTTGGCCTCACCCTGCCACATGAATTTTGTTATGTGCACCAATATGGAGCTGATGTGTGACACAAAATTCATTACGCACATGGGTGGGAAAAATGAGAGGGAACACTGGTCACAAAGTGCCTTGAAAGTGAAGACCGGTAGCTTATGCTTGATGCTATAGAAAAGGGAGAGCCAGTGAACAGATTAAGAGAGAGGTGACAACCTAGGTGAATGATGTTTGGAGCAGCATTCTGAATGGGCATGAGTGAAGCAAGACTGCGTTTGTCAAGGCCAGAGAGAAGGATGTTTCAGTAACTGAGATGCTAGCTGGTGAGAGCTTGGCTGAGAGTTTTGGCTTTGCGGAAGGTTAGGAGAGGCCGTATCTGAGAGAGATGCAGAAAGAATAAACAACATTTAGACATAGACTGGGTGTGAGGAACTACAGAGGGAAACTAGCGAGAGGTCTGAGTTGAAGCAGATTCCCTGGGTATGGGCCTGAGTGACAAGTATAATGGAGATGTTGTCCACAATAATTGAGAAAAGAGGTATCGGAGCGGTATTGGGTTGGAGAGAAGCTTAAGAGCTCTATTTTAGCCAGGATAAACTTGAGCAGATGGCTAGACATAAGAAGAGACCAACTGAGATTTCAGTTTGTGCAGAAGGAGACAATTCTTGAGTAGAACAATAGATTTGTGAGTCATCTGTATAGAGATGTTATTGGCTCTGTGAGTCATCTGAAGAGGTTACTCAGACATAAGGTGCAGAGGGAGTAGAGAAGGGGGTCCAAGGACAGAATCTTGTGGCACTTCCACAGAGTTGGGGGCGGGAAGGGGGGGGAGAAGAGGAGGATCCACTGAAAGACCCTCTGAAGGAGGAATTAGAGAGACAAGAGGTGAACCAGAAGAGGACCGAGTTACAAAAGCCAAGGGAGGGCAAGATTTTAGGGAGAGGAGCATGGCTGTCTGTTGAAGGTGGCTGACAGGCCAAGGATAATACAAGGGGTAA
Source organism: Macrochelys suwanniensis (assembly GCA_033296515.1). NCBI lineage: Eukaryota > Metazoa > Chordata > Testudines > Chelydridae > Macrochelys > Macrochelys suwanniensis. The sequence goes on along the minus strand of CM065775.1, from coordinate 116,091,062 downwards.
AGCTGAATCGGAGAGGATCTAGGTTGGAATTGGAGGCGGCAAATTCCAGATAGCAATTGTAAACAGCATTTTCAGTGAGCTTAGAGATGAAAGAGCGAAGGGGCGGTAGTTAGAGAAGCAAGTGAGATTTTTAAAATGGGAGAAACTTAACACGTGCTTGTATTGTGAGGTGAGAGAACCCGATTCTCCACTGTCACATAACTTATGTAAAATGAGTGCAGAGTAGATATACGTGCTACCAAATCAGAATTCCTTACACAGTTACATCAGTGGTAGCTTTTTACACACACACCTTCCCCCATTTGCAGCAATGGTGTCTAGTAAATGACTGCACAAAGATCATGTCAGGAGAAAATCAACCCCCCAGTATCTGCACAGATAGTCCTGGAAGATACTTACACTCCTCCTGTATTGACTTGTTACCTATGGTACAGGATTACTGAAACCAATCATCTTTATTTAGAAAGCTGGGACACCTGAATTTCATTTTAAGAAACATCAGTCTGTAAAAGTGGTTCATAGTCTTCTCAGAATACAGCTCTTCTATTGACATGAATAGGAGTTTGAAACAAAGACCAAGGGGGAAATATGGCCCATGACTGGTTTCACACTGTAGTTGCCCTTGTAGCCATATTTTCTATTTAGTTAGTTCATTTGGAATGCTGGCTTAGAGAACAAGATCACATCCTTCTGTTAATTTTTGGGTGGTAAATATCACTCTAAACTTGGTTCAATTAAATTGGATCCAAGCCATGCTTCTAAATTGAAATTTTCTTTCCTGAAACCTTTTTCTTTAAATACATTAATATTCAAAATGGAACTAAGACAATATTAAAATGAATGTAATTATCCAGTAGAACTGATGACCACAAATGATTTGGTAAATTCTCTGTAATGTCTTCAAATCAAGATTGGATGTCTTTCTAAAAGGTTATCTTTAGTTCCTCAAATTCTTAGGCTTTGATGAAGGAATCCCTGGATGAAATTCTTTGGCTTGTTTTATGAAGGCGGTAAAACTAGATCGTCGTAATGGTCTCTTCTGGTCTTTGACTCTATGTTCTTCTTAGTGTATGAGCAACGTGCTACAGGTGGCACGTGACCAGGATTCATCACTGAATGTGATCCACTGGTTGGATCATTAGCTTCCCCCACCTGGGCCGGGTACTGGCAGGGAGCACAATATGAATGCTGATCCATGCCCCCCTTTGATTCTATGAACATCTCTGGTGCCTGGCTGTTTTGTCTGAAAATGAATGGACAAAGCTGATAAGGGAATGCAGTTATAGGCTGAATTAGGAATTGTAAGGCCCACATGTACACTACATAGGGCTACAGAATCCAAGCAGCAGATCCACTTCTGGTCTTGAAGTTGAACTCATGTATTTAAGGAGCCAAATTCAGTCCTAATGTAAGCAGGTATAGTTCCACTGAAAGACATCGTTTGAATTTGGTCCAACTAGAATAACACCTGTGGAACTGAAGGCAGAACTGGGCCCACTGTTTGCTATAATGCATCATCAGAAACATGGCACTAAGTTCTGGTTAGCTGTGGGCATATGTGTAGGGCAGCCAAACAGTGTACCCACCAGTGTACTCATTACATTTCATGGCAGATGCTCATCCCAATACCGGTTGCCCTGGAATTCCTTCTAGGAACCACCCAGACTGTAACAGAAGTCCAAGAAGGCTGGCCCACATGTTTATGAACACACCCTCCCATGCAGAATGGACAAAGGTGTGCCTGAGGGGTGAGAACAGCTCATAACTTTTAGGTGTTCTTCGTGTGCAGATTAGTACAAAAGGGTCACTTTTATATCAGTTGATGAGTCATGTAAGTGCATTTGTAATGCCAACAGACCCCGGTTGTCAGCGAGCGGGATTGAACCTGGGACCTCTGGAGCTGAATGCATGAGCCTCTACTGGATGAGCTAAAAACCAACTGCCTGTTAGTTAAGGCTGTAGAGCAGACTCATTAATCTCACTCTCTAAGTGGTCTCGTTACCACTAGATGGGACAGAACACCACACCCAGAAAGTGTGCGGGTTACATAATGTATAAAACTTGTTGCTTATCTGGTGAACACATGTATGTTACATATTATCTTTTTGTTGCCCTGGAGAGGACTTAAGCTAGCAATTCCCTCTATGTACCACCCCCAGGCAAATTATTTGCCCTCCTGTCTGCCAGTTTCTAAGGGTACGTCTCGCGTCGGAGGAGTCCAATTGATCTTCTGGGTTCGATTTATCGCGTCTTGTCTAGACGCGATAAATTGAACCAGGAAGTGCTCCCCCGTCGACGCTTGTAATCCTACTCCATGAACGGAGTAGGCGGAGTCGACGGGGGAGCCTGCGCGCCGCGTGTGGACCCCCGGTAAGTACCTTTTCATTCGAACTAAGATACTTCGACTTCAGCTACGTTATTCACGTAGCTGAAGTTGCGTATCTTAGTTCGAATTGGGGGGCTAGTGTTGACCAGCCCTAAGACTAGCTCCTTCCTCCTGCTGCTCGCCCAGCTGCCTCCTACTGCCCCCACTCCTGCATAGCTTCTTTCTGCCAACACCCATCCATCAGCAGCCAGGTGGCAGGGGTAGATGTTTCCCTTTCCCACACGCATAGGCTGCTTGTGAGATCATGCTATTTCCTCCTCAATAGGAAAGGCAAACCAGAAATACTTACCGGCCAGAAAGGCACAGTCAGTTTGCAAAATGGCCATGAAAGGGCTGCAGGTGCTTGACTTTGCAAATTTAAAGGGCTAGCTCGAGAAAAGAAGTCTGTGACAAAAGTTTCTCTGAGAGGGCAATCTTACGTTGGGAAGACACAGGGGCCAGGAAATCATCAGTGAAAAGGCTGTTTTGGTTCCATGTTGTGCTTATATCACATTGCTAGTCTATAGCTGTAGACTGCTGTCATCTCTTTGCAAGTAGCCTCTACTTGGTCCATGATGGGGGTAGTAGTCTCCTCCTCCCTACAAACTTCAGCAGGGAATGGGGCCATTAATAGCCCTTGTACCTTTACATCTAAATGAAACGTAACCTTATAAAAACTTGAGACTGATTATTTGTTCACCATTCTCCTCACTCTGAAAACAAACAAACTGAGGGTCAATCATCCAATCTCCCATCCCCATTCCCAAAAACACATCACCTCATTTTAAAGTATTTTTTTCCTTTGGGAGATCACGTAAATCCATTCCCACTTCCTTGTTAACATGACCCACTTGAAAATGTCTTTATTCACACCAAGATTTCAAATGACTTCATCCCTATTTGGAGTGTGGGGAAGGGCAAAAGTCTTAATTAGTAACAGATGATTATACTGCTAAGCAAAAAACATAAAACATGAGATTTTTTCACTTGAAAAATGTGTAAGGAAGAGACAGACAAGACAAAATTGAGACAGAAGGATGTCGATTTCATGATTTATTGTCACATTAAAAAAGTAATCTTACTGATGAATTAATATTTACTTTTTAATATAAAAGTGCTGATTCTTACAAATCCTTAAGGCTCATTCTGTTACATTACAGTAGGATTTTTCACCATTCCAGAAACTGTGCTACGTGAGTTTTGTATGAACTGTAGAAACAGCAAAATCTCCAAATAGTAAAACAACTTGTCAATTATTTCATAATTTTTGTACACGTGAACATGTTTAATTGTGTAACAGAGTCTAAAGCAACTGAAATCCAAAAAAACTTTATTTTATTTTTAACCTGAAATGGAACTGATGCACTTTGAGTTTCCTCCTTTGCCCATTGAAATGGAACAAATACAATTGTTTATGAATGTAATTCTTCCCATGCCTCCCTTTTACAGCAAGGAAAGAGAGAGATACAGGATGGTACTAATGTAGTATTTACTTTATATTTCTTACAAAAAAAATTTGAATGACTGCCTAGCACAAGCAATGTTCAGAAGCAAGACATTTATTTTTTTGAGGTCCCTACGTTGCATGTTTACTAGGCAAAACTCCCACTGAAACCAAGGAGAGTTTTGCTTGAGGAAGGAATAGGGCTCTCTTGAGAATCATTTGAGATTAAATGTCTTATTGTTTTTGGTCTCAAAGAGGAAGAATGGAGCAGATGAAAACTACTAAAGCTCTTGCTGTTTGTATTAATTACATGTGGCATATGATTTCTAGCATATACTATAATACACAGATACGAGTATATGATTTTTACTTTTAGTCATAATCAGATATATATTATTTGGATGGACAGTGAATTTACTATTTCTACTTAAATTTAAAAAAAATAGCTATTTACCGCAAATAATATTTTTTCCATAACTGGGTCAAAATGTAGTAGCAAATAGCCAAAAATTAATCTGTTGGAAAAAAATAATTTAAAGTATTCTAGAATGAGGGATTCTAGATGCCACCTGATCTAATAAATAAAGCACTTCAAACCATTCATGAATGCTACAAGGATATATGTACATATTTTACAGCATAAATTACTGTACAGAATATTCCCATTTATTAAATTGTTCAGCTGTGTAAACAATATTACCTGTTATACGGGGACATGTAGAGGGATTGTACTTCTGTTGTATAGGTACTAAAAAATGCTAAATCCAGAATGCTCATGCGAAAGTTGCTGCACTATTGCTTTGGCTGTTTGGGTGATGGCTCCAGTACAAAACCAGAACGTCATCCGAGAGAAACATAAAACAACATTTAATCAGGTAGGACTAGAGCTAAACTGATATTGATTTGAATAATATTATGATGTACAGGAATTTGCTGACAGTTGGCATAAATGAGATTTGGAGTTACGCTCTGCATCTGGGTACAAAAATAATTCTAGTCATAAAACAGGAGTCTGTACAACTAGGTCAGACAACCACTACTGGTTACAGATTTGTTCTATGATAAACATTAGTTAACATAACAATCAGACAGGAAGGTTACCGCTACTGTGATTATTGCTACAGATTCGTTAAAAATTGCACGTACAGCCAGTCTAGGCTAAAGCATCCTGTTGTTTTTGTTATCCTGTCCTCCCTCCCTCCCATTTGCTTGTTTGTCTCACAAATGTCTTATTTTTCAGAATGGAGGCTCTTTGGGGTAGGGACTGTCATTCACTCTGTCTTTGTCACTGCTTAATGCAAAGGGACCCTGATGTGGCTGAAGCCCCTACTGCAATACCGATGTTAATTAATAATAATAATAATAAATACAGGAAAAAGAAGGAAACTGATGTATGTGACGTTTGCATGTTTTTAACAGCCATATTTTCCAACAGTGGTTATAAATGAATCTAATGTGGCCAGTATTTGCTAATGGAACTGCATGAAAAAGATCAAGTCACAAAATATTAAAATCTGAAGGCCATATTCAAGCCTTGAGCTGTACACAAAACTTCTATTGACTTGAACTGGAGTGCTACATGTGGTCTAGCGGTACTGAACAGCGCACCATTAATGCTCAGCTGTTCAGCACAGAGGAACTCACAGTTTTGTCTATCTGGGTTTGTGCTCATGTATCATATGATGAATCAACGACATGCGTCTCAATGTCCATAAAACGATGCAATGTACCTCTCAGTTATACTGTACAAGCATTCACATAATACAGGCCTGTGATTAAAATAGCCAACTTAATCTCTTTCACGGCCCACACGAAAGCTTCTTGTCCTGTTTACAGAAAGCAAATTGTACTTGTATGCAGGATTAGTGCACTAGACCCTACATTGCTAAATTGCAAAACATAGTAACCTTAATGACATCAAAGCTCACATTCAGCCCTGGTGTAACTAATGATCTCATTGGATTTGTGCCCACTTATACCAAAGCTGACCTATGTCTAATACAGTGGTTCTCAAACTGTGGGTTGGGATCCCAAAGTGGTTAGCCCAGGGCTGGCGTTAGATTTGCCAGGGCCGAAGCCTAAGCCCGAACCCCACTGCTCAGCAGCAGGGCTCAGGTTATAGGCTCCACATTTAGGGCTGACGCCCTTGGGCTTCAGCTTTGCCCCCCCCCCACCCCTGGTGGCACCAGGATGTGGGCAGGCTCAGGCTTCAGTCCTCCCTCCTAGGGTCATGCAGTAATTTTTGTTGTCAGAAGAGGGTTGAGGTGCAATGAAGTTTGAGAACCTCTGGTCTAATACAGAGCACCCTTGAGCGCATCAAGCAAAAATGTACTTTTTATATGTTTTTCTGCAATTTTTCTTGGCTTGTTTGCTAGTTCCCAAAGTTAGCTGAATCTCATTCTGCCACATGGGACATGTATTGACATCTACGGCAGTTCCACAATCACAGCAGATACCGAATCAATCCCTTTGTATTTAAACTAGGACTCCCATTCCTCTCTTTCTTTCTATTTGATCCTGCTGAAAAGTCATGATACTGAATGTGTGACATCTAAGACCTAAAATACTACGTCCCTGCACAGGCACGATACCGGCAAATCCAAGTGAACTTTGTGCAGATTCATAAAACAGCAATGCCCATTTAACAAAAAAAATCATGGCACAATGCAAGCCAATGCGTGTGTTAGGCCTAGGAGGTATCACCACAATCTTCCTGCCTACAGAGCCTTGAGTGTCACATGGAGTATCCAGACTTCCCAATTTTGAGAATTTTCAGTCTCTTCTACAGCGCTGCAGGGAACCCCTCGTTCAACATTTCCCACCCTGCCTCCTGGAAAGGGGCAGCCAATCAGAGCTGCTGTATGTGGCAAGCAGACCTCTCCCTTTCCCTTTAGGAGACAGGAGTTTTTTGTTAGGGCTGGAGGGAAAAGGTGATACAATGGGGCTGAGAAGGAGAAGGGAACAGAAAGAGTCCAGCAGCTCAGAGGGGCTCTGCTCCCTCCTCCCCCTTCTCTTCTGGTGGATAATATGTGGGCTCCTCCCCTTTTCTTCTCTTTATCCCTGCAGCCCCAGGCCTGGGAAGTGTGAAGAAAACCTCCAGAGCTGCAGGAGGTGCACCGGGAGGAGGGAAGATGTGGGGCTGAGGGGAGGCAAAATTAATTGATGGGCGGCTGGAGGGAAGTCAATAGAACGAATTAACTCATTGGGGTATGTTTTTAGGGAGGAGCTGGAAGCCCCCGGGTCATCAGCCAGCGCTTTATACAGATTGAAAATCTACTTGTTTTGTAATGGGATGTAGGCAGGGCTGAGAGTCTAGGCAATGGGGTGAAAGTCCTTATTAAACACACAAATATTTTCAATAACCGAGAACAGAAAAGAGTAGAAAATTACTAGTCAAATTACATTTATTTGAGTAAATGGAACCTCTTGCTAACTTCCTCCTGCGTGAAAGGTTTTCTTTCAAGGGTCTCTTGGGGTGATGAGACCAGAGTCGCAGGTAGAACGGAGCCACCTTAGGGGAAACTATGAAAACTGACTTTGCTAAGAAAAGAAAGACTAATATGGAAGGATTATTTAGTGTGACCCAAATAACATGCAGAGCTATAGAGACACATCAGTTTATAACCTCCTCTGCTTACTGAGGTTTGAGCAGTAATAGTGAGTCCATTGCTGATCTGACTGGTATTCATTCCTCAGAATCAAAGTGTTTTGCTATTGACCTTTAGAGGGAAATTGGTAACGTGGAGCCTGGGCATTTAACCCTGGGATTTCTATTAATGTTAATGGGAGTTGGGAGTCTAACTCCCTGTGCATTATGCTGAAAATGTATCCCTAATTGACTTGCCATGCCAATTAACTACAGATGACTCATGGACAGATGGAAATATTTTGTGAGAGTTACATAATTTTTCTTATGCCAAATAAAGAGATTAGTCCATTCTGCAATGCACCACTTTGAAAGACAACATTTAGGCTATGAATCTGGGGATTGGGGAAAACAAATAATTTGAATATTTATGATGCGGTTGGTTAAAGACAATAAGTTCTGAAAAAAAGATTTATTTCGGGGAAGGACAAACTGGCACAGAGAAATTCAAAGTCCATTTGAACTCTTTGGAGGAACAGATAGTTTGGTTAATCTTTTTTTGTCCTATTTACATTTGTGTGGGAGTTGCCTGGTTTCTACTAAGGGTACGTCTATACTACAGAATTAGGTCGAATTTATAGAAGTCGATATTTTAAAACCCGAATTTATGGAATCGATTGTGTGTGTCCCCACTAAAGAGCATTAAGACCACAAGGTCGATTGACTGTGTCCACAGTAGCGGGGCTAACATCGACTTTCAGAGCATTGCATTGCGGGTAGCTATCCCACAGTTCCCGCAGTCTCCGCCGCCCATTGGAATTCTGGGTTGCGATCCCAAAGCCTGATGGGGCAGAAAACATTGTCGCTGGTGGTTCTGGGTACATGTCGTCAAGCCATCAAACGTCCCTCCCTCCCTCCGTGAAAGCAATCTTTTTCGCGCCTTTTTTCCGGGGTTTCCGTGTTTGCTACGGAAGCCTGCTCAGCTCACAATTACCGTACATCTCCAGCGTACGCCTGGACATTAGGTCTAGTGGGGATTCAGTCACGCTATAATATGGGCAGAGGGATAGCTCAGCGTTCTGAGCGTTGGCCCGCTAAACCCAGGGTTGCGAGTTCAATCCTTGAGGGGGCCATTCCGCCTGAGGCGGGTAGTCGCGGGACTACACAGCAGAAGCTCCTTGCCTTCTAGCTGCAGATGGTGCAATATGCCATAAATGGTTGTGGTCGCGGGACCATGCAGCAGAAGCTCCTTGCCTTCTAGCTGCAGATTGTACAATATGATTGAAATTTGTGTGCTCCTGGCCGGCGGCCTCTGGTGTGGCTGGCCGGGGGCGCTTGGACATAAATGGGAATGACCAGAGTGACTCTGGTTATTCTCTTTTTTATGTTTTGTTTAAGGGAGATTCAGTACTGCCTGGAACACGGGCGGAGGGATAGCTCAGCGGTCTGAGCATTGGCCCGCTAAACCCGGGGTTGCGAGTTCAATCCTTGAGGGGGCCAGGAGATGATGATGGATATCAAGCATATTGTACCATCTGCTGCTAGAAGGGAAGGCGCCTAACCCTTGCTCACCGCATATTGTACCGTCTGCTGCTAGAAGGAAATGAGCCTAACCCTTGCTCCCCCCCTCCCTCCGTGAAAGCAACTGAGGGGGGAGCCAAAAATCCTTTCGCGCCTTTTTTCATATGGGCGCCATATTGCTGACTCCATTGTTATCCACCCGCCGCTTCTGCTGCCACTCTGCTGTCCTGCAAACAGCATACCAGGGAAAGCATGGAGCACGATCAGATCACCGCGGCTGTTATCGCCGTTATGAACACCACGCGCATTGTCCAGGAGTATATGGAGAACGAGAACCAGGAGCTGCTACAGCTACAGCAGGCGAGGAGGCGACAGCAGCGCCCTGAGGACAGTGATGAGGACATGGACACAGACCTCTCTCAAAAAAGGCCCCCCCGCAAGGTGGACATCATGGTGGTAATGGGGCTTGTTGATACAGTGGAACGCCGATTCTGGGCCCGGGAAACAAGCACAGACTGGTGGGACCACATAGTGCTGCAGGTCTGGGATGAATCCCAGTGGCTGCGAAACTTTCGCATGCATAAGGGCACTTTCATGGAACTTTGTGAGTTACTTTCCCCTGCCCTGAAACGCAAGAACACCAAGATGAGAGCAGCCCTCACAGCAGAGAAGCGACTGGCGATAGCCCTGTGGAAGCTTGCAACGCCAGACAGCTACCGGTCAGTCGCGAATCAATTCGGAGTGGGAAAATCTACAGTGGGGGCTGTTGTGATGGAAGTAGCCAGGACGATCACCAAGCTGCTGGTACCAAGGGTTGTGAGTCTGGGAAATGTGCAGCTCATACTGGATGGCTTTGCAGCAATGGGGTTCCCGAACTGTGGTGGGGCGATAGACGGAACCCATATCCCTATCTTGGCACCGGACCACCAAGCCAGCGAGTACATAAACCGAAAGGGTTACTTTTCAATAGTGCTGAAAGCACTGGTGGATCACAAGGGACGTTTCACCAACATCAACGTGGGATGGCCGGGAAAGGTACATGACGCTCGCATCTTCAGGAACTCTGGTCTGTTTCGGCTGCTGCAGCAAGGGACTTTCTTCCCAGACCAGAAAATAACCGTTGGGGATGTTGAGATGCCTATAGTTATCCTTGGGGACCCAGCCTACCCCTTAATGCCATGGCTCATGAAGCCATACACAGGTAGCCTGGACAGTAGTCAGGACCTTTTCAACTATAGGCTGAGCAAGTGCAGAATGGTGGTGGAATGTGCATTTGGGCGTTTAAAAGCTCGCTGGCGAAGTTTATTGACTAGGTTAGATCTCAGCGAAAACAATATTCCCATTATTATTACTGCTTGCTGTGCGCTCCACAATATCTGTGAGAGTAAGGGGGAGACGTTTATGGTGGGGTGGGAGGTTGAGGCAAATCGCCTGGCCACTGGTTATGCACAGCCAGACACCAGGGCTATTACAAGAGTACAGCAGGGTGCGTTGTGCATCAGGGAAGCTTTGAAAACCAGTTTCATGAATGGCCAGGATGCTGTGTGAAAGTTCTGTTTTTCCCCTGTAATGAAAAGCCCCGCCCCTTCATTCACTCTACTTTCCTTTACCCAAACCGCCCTGCCCTCCCCCCTTCGATCACCGCTCGCAGAGGAAATAAAGTCATTGTTGCTTAAAAATCATGCATTCTTTATTAATTCATAAAACAAAGAGGGGGAACTATGGGGCTAACTGCCACAGTCTCCCGGGATAGCTGGTGGAGGAAGGGAAGCACCAGGATGGGTGGTGGAGGAGGGGATGAGGGAAGGACAAGGACACACAGCACTTTAAAACTTATTGAATGCCAGCCCTTTCTTGCTTGGACTGTTCTCTTGACTTGAGTGGTTGGGTGCACGGAGGCCACCCAAACGCGTTCTTGGGCGTCTCGGGGATGAGGTTATGGGACTCGGGAAGGAGGGCTGTTGGTTACACAGGGGCTGTAGCGGCGGTCTGGGCTCAGGCGGCCTTTCCTGAACCCTACGCCTTTGCTCAGCCGTAAGCCGGAGGATTTCCGTTTGATCCTCCAGTAGCCTCAGAATTGCATCCTGCCTTCTCTCTGCACGCTGACGCCACCTACTCTCTTCATCCCGCCACTGTCTCTCTTCATCCCGCCAGTCATTGTCTTCAGCACGCCACCTGTCCGCAAGATCAAATTCTGCCTTCCTGGACTCCGACAGTGTCTGCCTCCACGCATTCTGCTGGGCAGCTTCAGTGTGGGAGGATTCCATGAGTTCTGAGAACATATCGTCTCGATTCCCTTTTTTTTTACTTCTAATCTTCGCTAGCCTCTGGGACGGTGATGAAGGGGGTGGCGTTGAAACATTTGCAGCTGAGGGAGGAAACAAACGGGAGAGGAGTAGTTTAAAAGACACATATTAGAGAACAATGCTCCAAACATTACATATCACATGTGCATTTGGTCCAAGGTTGCACTTTGCCTGTTATATTGAGGGTCTGCCGGTTTGGTGTGAGAGATCACACAAGCAGGTCCGGCGGGCAATAGAATTCGGCTTGCAGGCAGCCATGGTAAGCCACAGTCTATAGGCTTCTTTAACCTTCATAACATGTGGGAATGTTTTCAAACAGCAACCCCCTCACTTCCCATAACAAACAGCCTTTGGGCTGGCAATTTAAAACTGGTTGGCAATTGAAAAGGGAGGGGCGGCGTTTTTCGGGTTAACGTGCAGCGCGAACCTAATCGACACCCCCCCCCCCCACACAGACACACATCCAAGATGTTCGCTGTTCCCCCTCCCCCCACCGCGTGGGTCACAGCGGGGAAGATTTCCGTTCAGCCACAGGCAAACAGCCCAGCAGGGACGGAGCCCCTCTGAATACCCCCTTAATAAAATTCCCCTATTTCAACCAGGTGACCATGAATGATATCACTCTTCTGCGGATAACACAGACAGATAAAGAACGGATGTTGCTTGAATGCCAGCAAACACCGGGACCATACGCCGCCATGCTTTGCAAAGCAATGATTCCAGACTACGTGCTACTGGCCTGGCGTGGTAGAGTGTGTTACCACGGAGCACAGGATAAGGCTGCCCTCCCCAGAAACCTTTTGCACAGGCTTTGGGAGTACATCCAGGAGATCTTTCTGGAGATGTCCCCGGAGGATTTCTGCTCCATCCCCAAACATGTTAACAGACTTTTCCAGTAGCTGTAGCTGTACTGGCCGCGAATTAATCATTAAACACGCTTGCTTATAAAACATGTATTAATTAACAGAGGTACACTCACCAGAGGTCCCTTCTCCTGCATCGAGCACGCCTTGGGTGGGTTCGTAGGGTACTGGCTCCAGGGTGACAAAGAGTTCCTGGCTGTCGGGGAAAAGGGCTTCTCCGCTTCCTTGCTGTGTCTGGGCGCTATTTTCAGCATCATTATCATCATCATGCTCCTCTGTGGTTTCTGATGATCCACATACAGAGTCATACCACATGGGTGGGTCAGTGCTGGCTGCACCTCCTAGAATGGCATGCAGCTCATCATAGAAGCGGCATGTCTGGGGCTCTGACCCAGAGCGGCTGTTTGCATCTCTGGTTCTTTGGTAGGCTTGCCTGAGCTCCTTAATTTTCACGCGGCACTGTTGCGCGTCCCTGTTGTAGCCTTTGTCCTGCATGCCCTTGGAGACTTTGGCATATGTATTGGCGTTTCTTCTTTTGGACCGTAGCTCTGCTAGCACGGTTTCGTCTCCCCATACAGCGATCAGATCGCGTACCTCACGCTCGGTCCATGCTGGAGCTCGTCTTCGGTTCTGGGACTCCATCATGGTCACCTCTGCTGATGAGATCTGCGCTCACCTGCAGCTCACCACGCTGGCCAAACAGGAAATGAAATTCAAAAGTTCGCGGGGCTTTTCCTGTCTACCTGGGCGGAGTATTGGAGCTCAGACTGCTGTCCAGAGCGGTCAAATGTTGCACTGTGGGATAGATCCAGGAGGCCAATACCGTCGAATTGCGTCCTCACTAAGCCTACATCGATTCGGCAATATCGCTTTAAGCGCTAATCCCCTCGTTGGGGGTGGAGTGGCGAGATCGATTTTAAGAGCCCTAGAAGTCGATGTTAAGGGCTTCGTCGTGTGGACGGGTGCATGGATCAATCGAAATAACACTAATAAATTCGACCTAAACTCGTAGTGTAGACCAGGGCTAAGATCAAAACATAAATACTCCAAGAATGGCTGTCTTCATGCTATTTCTGATCCAAATGAAACTAGCCAGTAATACTAATAATACTCAACATTTTTATATAGGGTATAATTCACCCCATACAAAGGCCCCACACAAAGCCTATGCACCACTGCAGCCCTATATTAAGAGCTTCAAGGGATCCTTTTTGGGGATTTAAATGATGCAAAGGCCTTGGGTTGGCCCCACTGTCCAGGAGTGAAATTCACTCATATGACTTAACATTTTACAATGATTCTTAGCACTTCTGTAGCACCTTTCAGGGGAAGATTGCAAAGTGCTTTACAAAACATGAATACATTTTTAGCATCCCCATTTTACACATGGGGACGGGGCAGCACTTTGCCCCCCTCTGTGCTCCTGCACAGAAAGGAGCCTGTGCCCTTGGAGGAAATGCCACCTCTTTGGCACTCCCCCCATTCCCTTGATCCCACAAACGTCTTTTCAGGGGAGCTCTGTGGGGTTCAACCTCAGAAGGGGTCGAACTGGAAGGGAAGGATGGCTGGCTGGGTTCCTCTGGGTTCGTCCCTGCTAGCCCTGTGGGGAAAAGCTGTGTAAGTTAATGGAATCCATGGTTACTTGCATTGCTTTCCCCTCTGTGCCATGGAACCCTCCTTTAGGGATGGGTTTTGGGTCAGTCGCAGTAGGGAAAGCCCCATGACACATGGGAACATCCAGGGGTTAGAAGCAGCTGCTTGGGTCAGATGGCAGAGTGGAGGCAAGGGGGTGATTTGGGAGATATTCGATATCCCCAGGAGACGGGGTGAGGGGATACCCGATTCATTCCTGTGGGACAAACAATGCTTTCTTGAGAGAATACTGTGTAGAAACTGTGGGGAGTTTCAGATCTCAGGTGGATTATCCCAGTGTTTGGGGAAATAGGGCTCTAAGTGACTTTCCCAAGAACTTTAAATGATCTTGAAAACAGTTTATTACATGGTAACTAATAAATATTGAGTGTGAAATCCTGGCTCTTTTGAAAGAAATAGGAGTTTTGCCCCTGGCTTCACTGGGTACGTCTACACAGCAGCTCCCCTACCACACCCGGTACAGGGGAGGGTCCCAGAGCCCAGGCTCCAGACTGAGCCAAAATGTCTACACTGCCCCATAACGTGAGCCCCGTGAGCCTGAGTCAGTTGACGTGGACTCTCTGCTCGCTGCTGCGGGTTGTTTTTTTTTCCCCATGTAGATGTAGTCAGTGAAGCCAGAATTTCACTCTGAGAATCTTGTGGAAGACACTGTTCTCACCAGCTTTCCAGACAGCTTTCTTGACCAAAGAGATTCATATGTGTGGATCAGCTTCAAATAAACATCCAGATGCTTTTCTAAATGGATTCAGATGAGGCTCACCCATTGCTATGCATGTTCCCACTCGCTGGCGCATAACCAGTGTACCAAATAGCGTAATAATAGTAATGATTCTGATCGTGCTCTGAGCTGGAACATATTTATAGGACGCAAGACAGGTAATTCTCTCCATCCAAATAAGGAATGAGTTTAAGTACATGGTGTAAATCGTAACAAAAAGTTATCAAAAGGAAAGACATTTTAGAGCTGTGCAGCCATACTTCTATCATCATTGTAACAAATTCATTCAGTCGTCGTTAAGTGTATGGTGCCAGCAACGTACGAGGAGATTTTATTCTTTAGTCTGAGGGTTTTCCACTGAACTGGGAGAGGGGAGTGCTGCAATCATTATAAAAGAGAAACATTTATTTTTGACATATTAAGTATTAAGCGGATTATGCAAAGGCCAGACATACTGTAGAAGGGAAATGTCGTTAATACAGCTTTGACCGTGAACCAGCGACCCTCCAGAAATGTTAGGAAAGTTAAAAAACATATGACTTTGACAAGGTGTTCTTTTAAAAATCTTCTTCTAAAAAGATTCTTAACATAAAATTCAACCTCTTTTGTTTAAAACCATAATCATTTAATGTCACATCTGCAACCTAGCAGTGGCAGACGTAGTTAATCCAAGTCAGTTTGCAAATTCCAATTTCATTTGGATTAAACACTGCGACTAAGTCGCTCAATAGTATATACTGTATAGGCATTAAGGCTGGTGTCTAGTAAAGTCTCTTGAGTAGATAAACTAAGCACAGATTAGCCAGGTCTAAGTGTATGTCTTCTTTTAAAAAAAATTATCCTGACATTTTAGTTATGCAGATTTATATCAGAGCCGTGAAAATTGGTATTATGAAAGATATACCACTGCACCATTCCCAAGGTGAGAGTCTTACAAATGAATTAGCTGCACACATTACCTTGATAACAATTACTGCTCTTCTGAGGTGATATGGCCATTCAGTGACATGTACTCAATGATCAATGGGAGGCACTAGTAATATCCTTTGTGCTGACTGAACTTTTTCATGATTTGGATATGGAGTGCAATGATATGTGTGCATACGTATACTGAGGGCTTGATCCTGCACAGTGCAGGGGAAGACTGCTGCATGTGGAAGTGAAAGGTAAAAAGTGATGAGCTGTACCAGGAGAGCAGGGAATCTGATTCTGCATTAATGAGAATACTGCTTTCCAGGCTGCCAAGTTACTCCCAGTAGCAGGAGTAAAGCTCAGACAAGGAGCGCATAACTAAGCACCAGTGCTGCATGCTGAGGGAGACAGCCCAGATCCTCCAAGATACTAGGCACTTAACTCCCATTGAAATAAATGGGAGTTAGGTTCCTAAATACCTTGGAGGATCTGGGCCTACACTGAATACCATGTCTCCTCACATGCCCAACATCTGCCTACACCCCTTCCTGTTAAACCCTGTGAGATTTAGAATAAAGAACGGGCTGTGGAAGGGGCTTGGGATTTACCGCCACACAATATAGATGCCTATGCTCAGTGGTCAGCCATACCTGAACCTACGCATATCCTCCACTCACCCTTGCTCTCCCTGCTGCACATCTTACAGGATCAAGGCCAAAGTGTGTCTGAATATCTCACTGACTTAGTGTTTGTGAATATCTCAGAGTATCGCGGGGCATTTTTAATGCAAAAAACCTCATTGCATTGCCTTTGTGTCCAACTGTGGCACACATTTTATTTGATAATATTCCAGTCGATTTCCCATGCCTACATGTACTCGTCAGCTGGTAGCCTAGCTGTCTGTCACATTCAGAAGTTTCTGTTTTAGACCAAACCTCTCCCTCCAGGCATAATCTTGCTTTTGAGCTGGATTTGTACAGGTTGACATCTTCACCTGTGAAATATTGAGATGGACTCTCTAATGCAAGAGAAGGGAACATTTATCATTCTCGGCCTTGAAACAGGGAGTTAAAACAAACAAGACGTGCCTTTGCAAGTGGCAAGCAAAATAAGGACAGTCTCTAAGGGTCTGATCCTGCAATGTGCTGAGAATCCTCAGCTCACACTGAAATGAATGGGACTACTTATGTACTTCAAATGATGCTTATACTGAAGAGCTTTGCTGGATCAGGTCCTGAGGCCACAGCACTTTTCAGGATCAGGCCCTAAAGGAACGAAATGAAATGTCTTTGGTTATCATGGCGTACGCATCTGTAGTCATTTAAAGAGCAGCAATCGTGACAAAAAGCAACCTGTACAAAAGAAACCCGTGCCTGTGGTTGAACTGCATGCTCTAACCTCATCAGAATGGCCACCGGTAAGGAGCACTGTGGACAGGAGACCCAGTTCTCTGTTGGTCTAAATGGGCGCAGCTCTATTGCCTTCAGTGGAGTTTCTTCTGTTTACACGAGTTCAGTGTAAGTGATTCCAGCACAAAAACCCAACCATGGCACTTGATGGGTATTTTAGCTGGAATGATTCAGCATAAAACCAGCTTACAAGAAAGGGCACAAATCTACAAGAGATCCGTAGTAGTCAGGAAACATGTTACAATAACAGGACATTAACTCTTCCTGAATTTCGGTGAAATCGCTGTACATATTGTAGCCCAACAAGTTCCAAAAGAGCTCATGATTAATAAAAACTATCCCCAGTCACAGCACAAGAGATGTGATTCAAAGTTCCTTACTCCAATGCCAAGTTAAATCTGTGTAAGGCAAGCAATATATGTTGCTTCTAGGTTTAACTGGCATAAAATAGTGATAAGAATTCCCAAACACCAAAAACAAACAAACAAAAAACCATATCTGAAGACAAATGATAAAGCAACCACCAAAGAAAGCTGAAGCAAATTTAACAGGCATCCCACTTGTCTGGTTTGACAGAAATACCCACACTGCTATCCTAACAGAAGCAAATTACTCACAGTATTAAGAGCATTTAAATCACTTCCTCATCTAGGAAATCACTGGCCGACTTTCACAACCAGACATCAGGCAGGTAATAATCAGCGAGGCACTGGCCAAGTTACCTTCCAACAATGTAACTGAACGATTGGTATCTTTTCTGCAACATGCAACAACCAAGTGAAATCTGATGACATGACATTGAGAATGTCTGCACCGCAACGGGAGCTAATTTCCAGCTCAGCTAGATGTACATGCACTAGCTTTGGTGGAGCTTGTACACCAAAAATAGCAGTGTAGCCATGGCAGTGTGGACTAGCCACCTGAGTATTTACCTAGGGTCTCGGATGCGATTCTGCATCTACACTACTACGTTTGGTGTGTTAGCTTGATCGAAGCTAGTGCATGCACATCTACCCAAACTGGACATTACACCTGCAGCGGCAGTGTAGACATACCCATTGTCTTACTGCAAATCTTTTAACGTGGTAACAAACTAAATTTAGTGGCGGAAAGCCCCCACGCCCCTACCCCGCTTCCAGGCAGCAGTGCCAGACGGGCGGGGTGGTGGCGAGGGAAGCATCCCCATTCCCCGGCAGCCACGCTGGGCGCGGCAGCAGGGAAACCCCCTGCAACCCCAGACCCCACTCCCTAGTGGCAGGGCAGGGCGGGCGCTGAGGCGAAGGAAGTCCTCAGTGCCCCCCAATCCTGGCAGAAGCCGGCTGGCCACAGGGGAAGCCCCCAGCGCCCCCTGACCATGTTCCCGGCAGAAGCCGGGGGGTGGCAGGGGAAGTCCTGCTGCGGTCCCAGAACTGGAGGAACTCTCACTCCCTGCAGTGGCCAGAGCGTCTCTGGTCTTGGGGCCACAGTGTGTGGGGGTGCAATGGGGGGGACCCTGGGTGGAAAGGGAGAGGGAAGGGTCAGAAAGGGGTGGGGCTGTGGGTGGGGTCACATATGCAGGGGGCGGAATGGGGGCGGGACCACAGGTGGAAGGGGTGGGGAGGGGCCCCCCACTTGCTCTGGCCCAGGGCACCAGGAAACCTTAATTCGCCTCTGGCTAAATTATTTGAGGTGTGGTTTCTAATGCAACTCATCAGACATGGAAATGCCAGTATATAAGGCAACTACGTAAGTGGCTATTTTTCTTTGTTGATATGTAACTTTTACTGGCAGATATTTTTGCACCAGCATCACACTAATATTGAGATAAAGCTGACTAGAAAGTAGCAATAAAGATGGCCATTCATTGACTCTTACTTGAACAATGTAACTGAAGTTAATGTAGCTACTCGCATAAGTAAGGGCTAGAGGGCTGGGTGCACAATAACCAATAAAATTACATTTCAGATGAAAACAATCAAATGTTTCCAGAGGAGTGAAAATGAAATTAACCAAGAACAAAAATCCACTAAATGCACACAACACATTAGTTATGAACTGGCCGTGACCTCAGCTGATCCAAATTAAATTGCAATTACTTTAGGATTAATTCCCTTGGCATAAAAAACTCAGCCTGTCAACAGGAGCTGAAAACACCCCATAAATCAAGAAACATTAAAGCCTAGTGGAGGATTATGCATGACGAGTGAGAGGATTATGATAGGACACAGTGCTTAGTCTGGTGAGCAGCAAACCCAGCTTTCCAAGATAAAGAGAATTTCATGTTATGGCATGATACAGCCTAGAAGAAACTGCAAGCAAGCTACTTTAAGATGGAAAAGATATCAAAACCAGAGCCAGTAAGGTGAAGCCTCACTGCATAAAGCAAACAAATGTCATAGATGTGTGTGTATGTGTGTTCATGTATATGCACATGTAATAAATGGACTTTCTTTGCCAACTAGATTGCAGTTTGCAGTATTTTTGTGTTAACTTCTTGCCTGTAATGACAGTACACAATTTTCCAGAACCTCTTCTAGTTTCTTGTTATCAATACACCCATTTTTCAGGCTGTTTCCTCGATAATGTCCATTATAGTTGATAAGGAGGCTGAACAGGAGGTAAGGTAAATTAAAAAGCTGAGAAATGAAGAAACGAATGCAAGCTGTTGAAACTTATCGCACAAAAGTCAATGCTTTCTCGCTCCATATTTTTTCAGTCTACACAATTCATCCATACATCCCAATCAGGAAATAAGAGGGAGATGGTGCGCTAACACTGAAAGTTCTATGGAGCATCCAAACTGCCAGTCAGACTCTCATTAAGACTCACACTTAAGTGCATGTTTAAGTTCTACTGAAGTCAATTGCATTTAAGCACATGCTTAAAGTTAAACACACTTAAGAGCATTCCTGACTGGGAGCCATTGTGTTTATTGCACTTGGTTCAATTAATTCATGAGATTTTGGTTTCTGAGTTTTTCTAAGGACAGGTATAGGAAATGTGTGTGTGTATTAAGACATCTGTGGTCAGTTCTGTCTAGAATATGAAGATGTTTGGAGATTGCTATGGAACAATGCATTCTGGAGAGACATAGCTGCATATTATACATACACACATATATGTCTACACTTTGAAAAATGTTGTTCAACATTGAAGAAATATTCACCTTTGTTTGGATGCTATGGTTGATTATTTCTGTAGCACAGTGTCCAGAATAACTGAATTGTCCACGGGAGATTATGCAGTTCATTTGAATGGCACACAGTCTTTTGCGTGAGCACTATTCCGTACCCAGTGAAGTCCTTGTTGAGTATACTGAACTAAATGCTCCATACTGCTGTGTAGGGTGACAGGTCCCATCAACGCATCCAACTCATTAAAAAACTCTATGGAAAAAATATTAAACATTAAAATAATGAAAGTGACATTTGCTATTTATCACCATGTACTAGCTATTTTCTTTTACTAACTAAATCACACTAAACATTTTATTAAAATGGAAGTTTTGGGCAAATGAGTGTCCTTAAGGCCCCTATGGTCCATGATCTGAGTGTTCCCAACAATTTCATTTTAAAAATTAAACAGCTAATTCCTTGGTTCTTTCTTTCATTGACTCCCATTGATCCCGTGTGTAAAAGGATTACTTGCCAATGGTGTCTTTATAAAGATAAAGAGACATCATTTGTAGTTCAAATGCACAAATTATCCTGACTGAAACACTTTTCAAAATGAGTGAGGCCAGGCCAAATCTTGAGGTTTTTACTCAGGCAACTTCTACTTAACCATGAGGGGACTTTGCCTGAAGGGGGACTAAGTAAAAACTGAGGACCCCTAGGTCCTCTCTAAGTCTATATGTGGAGGAAAGTCTGCACTTGCAGGCGAAGGGAGGGGTTCCTCCCCTCTGGCATGGTCCAACCTTCATGTCACGCAGGCCCCTTTGAGCCTCCATCCCATGCAGCTCCATGAAGTTGGAGGAGATGAGCAAGAGAAGCTGCCTTGTCTCCTCCAGATTCTTTCCCCTAAAACTCATGGGGGACATAAGTGGAAATGAATTCAGCCTGCAGCCATATTATTATCTTATGCTATTACTCTGGAGGAACTGATAGTTGGAGAGGTCCCTGGAGGCACTGCTCCTGCAAGAGCCATGCCGAGCAGGGGCCAGCTGGAGTTGGTAGGGCCAGATGGCATAGCATCACCACCAACTTTAAACCCTGATTATACCAGTGTAAAGCTGATGTACTCAGAGTAGAACTTGGCCCTGTATATTTGTCCTGGTACCATGTAAATACACCAATGATCTAACTGTCCGTGCCAGAGCTAAAGTAGAGTAGTGGGACTTAAACCACAGATATTTACACAGGGTCCGAATACTCAGAGGGGAGGTGTCCTATGTGTCCGCAGACACGTGAGTCCTACAATGAGTCCTATACCTGTACGTTAATGCCTTAGTCAATATATGCAAAAATATGAGGTCATGGAGGAATCATCACCAAGAGGGAATGTCATCAGTGCACTTGATTAGTTTTCTCCTGTAAAACAAGAACAAAAGACCAAAGAGATCCATTTCTGTAGCTCTGCCACAAGATAGTGCAATACTGCCCAGGAGAAGGAGAATTAAATGAACTCAAAAGATCAATTTAATTCCTGTTTAACTGCCGGATGTCTGAGTCTGTTCCTGGAAAAGGGTGAGAGTTGGACAGTCAAATAAAGGAGAAATTAGCGATATTTTGCCTCTTTTGAGTGGGAATGCTGACAAAACTGTTTTGTTACCTTTTGGGACAGACCATGAATAGGCTGAAAGAATACACCTCTGTAATCCAGAAGGTAAGATCTTCCAGTAGGATCACTGTCAAAGTAGGTCAATATATTGTCTTACTGGCACGTTTTTAAAGGACATGTGTTAGGTTACGCACCTCTATTTTCCTTGGCTAGATTGTCAGCCATCTCCCAGTAGTCATAGCTGTGCAGGATGCTGTTGGTGATACTGACATGATTGGCTGCCATCTGATGAATACGCTGTGGAATGCT
Organism: Macrochelys suwanniensis; assembly: GCA_033296515.1. Classification (NCBI taxonomy): domain Eukaryota; kingdom Metazoa; phylum Chordata; order Testudines; family Chelydridae; genus Macrochelys; species Macrochelys suwanniensis. Next base: position 116,069,278 of record CM065775.1, on the reverse strand, counting down.
GATAGTGGAGGAGGGGGAAGGGGCACCGGTGCTCCCCTGGGATCCTACAGAGCTGACAGGAGAAGGGCTAGGAGACATGGGGGATGGAGTTCCTGTGCTCCTGAAACAGAACATTAATATATATATATATATACACACACACACACAATAGCAAATGCCATTTCTCACTGCTATTTAGACATAGTTTCTGTGTTATAAGTGAACTTACTTTCCACTGGCACCCCATGGAGATGGAGCCTGGGCAACTTTCGATGAGTTCTGTAGAACGAACAAAAACCCCATTTACAAATCTATAATTTAAACAGGACTGTGAAATGAACGTCAACAAAGAGCATGTAAAGATGGGGTGCAAAAAGTAGAGGTGATGCATATGAAAAGTGTATTCAAGTCCCATGATGCCATAAATCAATTGGGCCAAATTCAGAGGTGGAACAGATGGTGATGTCAGGGAGACTCCCTTACATTCAATGTGAAGTGCTAAGTCTTCCCTGAACTAGAGCCTGATTACACCATATGCAGGGATGAGTCATTCCTGCGTTAGGCTCCAGCCAATCCACAAACCAGGAGCTGGTCTTGTGACTCTAAGGCTAGGTCCACACTACCCGCCCGATTCGGCGGGTAGAGATCGATCTTCTGGGATCGATTTATCGCGTCTCATCTGGACGCGATAAATCGATCCCAGAAGCGCTCCCCCGTCGACTGCGGAACTCCTGCTCACCGAGAGGAGGAAGCGCTGTCGACGGGGGAGCCTGCCTGCGCCGCGTGGAACCGCAGTAAGTAAACTTAGTTCGATCTAGGAAACGTCGACTTCAGCTACACTATTCTCGTAGCTGAAGTTGCGTTTCCTAGATCGATCCCCCGCCCCAGTGTGGACTAGCCCTCAGAGTGAGTATATAAGCCTCACAGGAGAAACAATAGCTCAGTCTGCTCAATGTTGTTTCATGGCTTGGAACTCTCCTTTGCCTGATAGTGGTGACAGACTCCACAGGCCTCAGCCTGCTCCAGTCCTACTCTTACCCCAGTCTTGTCCCTAATCCTGCTCACACCCTGCTCTTACCTTGTTCCAACACTGCTCTTGACTTCTGATTCTGGCTCTGACTTTTGGCTCCAACCACTTGACCTGACTGTCCTTGCCTTGGTTTCAGACATTCATTTAGACTCAGCTAGACTCTCTCGAAGCTACTTATGTCCATCCTGCTGATGTGTAAGGGAGTCTAAGAGCAGGTAATTTACACATGGAGGAGCTGGAAGAAGGTGGGAGATACTTACAATATAAGTTAAAATAGCCTCTGCCCTACATAGTTTAGACTCTGTTAGACACCAGTATGATAAGGGAAGTAGCTCTCAGAAAGTGCAATTGAGTATAACTTACAGCATCTTCTCCATCACCACTGATTATCCTGTGGGCTTTGTTCTGCTTTCAGACCCAAACTGAATCTCTTATTTTCTCAAAAATCTTTAACTCCCAAATGTCTGTGACTACTTAAAATTCTCTGCTCTATTAATTTTTTGAAAATGGAAATAAAAAGAGAAGATTTAAATAATTTTTCTTTTCTAAAAGAAAAAGATACCAAATTTACGCCAAAAATGTGTGTGACAAATTCTGATCTATTTTCTTATTTGACAATACATCTGAGAGTTTTTTAATGTAGTCAGCATGTCATGTTAGATGATTTTGAAAGCTTTTAGGTACAAATATATGAAACAAGTCTAGAATTGGCTGAAAAGATGACATGAGCAATTTTTCATTTTTTACTTTACTTTCTAATGAGAATCTACAGAATTATTATACCAGCAGAAGCCCTGCAAAAAACCCCAAGCTTGTCTTGTATGATGCTTATGTTACCATAATAAAGAATAAATATCACCTTTGTTTATTGTAGAAAGGTTTCTTTCTTCTGTTAAGAGACATTTCACATGGTTGTGAGACTGAATTTCCAATTTTTACTACAAATGTTAATTGAATTGGTAGGAGTACAGTGTTACAATATTTATAGATTTCTTACCAATAAACTAAAGACGATTATTAGAGAAACACAAGTTTAATTAAATATTACTCAGCATTTAGATCCAATTTTGGTGACATCTATTTCAATTTCATAGTAAAAGATTTGTCACCTTTCCTGCCTATTTTCATGGATTTATAATTTGGTCATGAAAATTTGTGCCTCTACTTAAAGTTCATCATTAACAAAATATTTGTGCTGGGGAGTTTCTTCTGTTTTATGTATAGGACAGGACAACCCCTGCCCCCTCCTCCCCAAAGAAAAAAAACGTATTAAAATACCCCAAACTAAATGACTCCTTAGGGTACCCAAAGAGAATCAGGACTGCAGAGCATTTGTACCCTCACTGCTCTCTGATTTTATATCTCAGGATATAAAAACAAATTGAAGGGTAGAAGCAGCCTCCAATTTTTGTTTTTTTTCAGATAGGAATACAAAGATTATGTTTGTAGGCGAAATATTTGACCTACTCTGTTATAGATCCATCTGGAATGCTTTGATTTCCAGATGTTTTCCAATCAAATATTACCACTTTAGGGAACATTTAAAAAATCTAATGACTTCCTGTCATACTAAAAATAAAGTAGTGCACTGCATTATGAGAGAGTGGAGAATTGAAATGAAAATCTGGGGAAAACAAGATAGGAAGTGGAGGCAAGCACAGGTGTGCCAAGTTGGTCCTGTTGGGATCCAGGAAGTGGGCGGGCTTCCGCCCGCCCACTGCTAAAGTACCTCCCCCCAGCCTAAGGGGATGATTCACAGGTCCGGGATTCCAAATAATTGCGGGGGACAACTAAGGAGATAACAGGAATGGGAGTGAGGTCACATGGCTAAACGAAGGGAACCTGATGGGGACACCGAGCAGAGAACCCCGGACAGCGAGCACTGCTCCTCGAAGGTGTCAAGGGAGCCAGCGGACGCCACCCAGAGGAACTCTGCCCGGATGCGTGAACGGACTGAGGAGCAGAAATAGGCCCCATAGTTGCAGGAAACCCCGTCGGCCAACCTCCTCTCCCTGGTTTTGTAGATGGCCATTTTGGCAAGGGATAGGAGGAGGTTGATAAGGAGGTCCCGCGACTGTGTGGGGCCATGGATAGGGAGTGCGTAGATGAACAGGTGAGGGGAGAAGTGCTACCAAAAATGTAGTAATAATTCCAAGAGGAGCTGGAAAAGGGGCTGCAACCTGGCGCACTCCAGGTATATGTGCGCCAGGGTCTCCCTCATGCCGCAAAAGGGAAAGGTGTCCGGGAGGGGAGTGAACCGCGCCAAGTACATGCCTGTGCTCAAGTTGGTGGCAGGTATATATTCTGACCATAGATATACTTGCATGCAACTCTCACTGAAGACAATGTGGACTCCAGCCCAATACCTTAGGGAAGAATTTATCCCTTTGCCTTTTCTTACATGCTGATGTCCATAAATAGGAATCCTACAAGTTATTCCAAATATGGAGCTAGCTCAAAGTCCCCAACCCATACAAAATCTACCTTGAAGTGGATTCTGATTGTGAATACTGTAAAACCTATTCATTGCAGAGCACCATGAATCACACTGGACGATCAAGAAGAAAGGAGAATGGGCAGGATGTGTCAGTTTCATGGCAGGGGGAGTTGCTCTTCCTTCAGTAAGTTGTAAGTTTTGTATACTGAATACATGTGCTTTTGTGAATACAGAACGACAGCTTGGAAATTAACGGCTTCCGCTGAAGCCTATGACAAAACTCCAGTGGGAGTAGGATTGGGTCCAACAGGGCTACTCTTTTTAAAAAGACGCAGTATTTCATATCATTATTAGCCATTTGAAAATGTAATATAGTATGAAAGTACCTTGAAGTAATCAATAAGTGCTTTTGAATACTTTACAGCGTGGTCTCTTTTGAGTCGGAACATTCTCCAGTATAGAAGTGCCAAACAGCGATAACTAGAACAAACAGAAAGAAGACAAAATGTAAATTGTGCACAGCACCTTTAAAGCATAAAGGTGCCCTTTGTGGCCCCTAATCCTGGGGCCATATGACCCAGGAATAGACTAGTCAATGGAGTAAATAAGAGCTGTGTCAGGCCTATTCATGTTAGATGACAATGACCCCAATGGACTCTTCAAACAGCTGGAAACTGCCAGGGAACAAGGATGCCCCTAACATGACCACATTTCCCTGGTCACATGCCTTTCCTGGGGACCAGAAGGGAGGTAATGTAGAAGCTGTTAAGAAGACTCTATTCTGCCTGAGGATTCCGACCTGTACAGAGAGCATGCTAAGCAGCGATAACTAGAACAAATGGGAAGCACAGGGGAGGATCTGGCCCATTGTCTCTACGGTTTCTGTAGAGCACCATGCACCTTTATAATACCATATAAATAAATAAACAATAATAGTAATTAACAATAATTATACAGTCCTAGAAATGTAGGGCTGGAAGGCACCTTAAGAGGTCATCTAGTCCAGCCCCCTGCACTGAAGCAGGACCGAGTGTACCTAGACCATCCCTGTCAGGTGTCTGTCTAACCCGGTCTTAAAAACCTCCAATAACAGGGATTCCACAATCCTCCATTTGCAGAGATTCCACATAACACACATAACAACAATAGCTGATAAATAAATAATACATACAAAATGCTTGATCTTCTCCATCAGGTTTTTGTGTATTCGCAAGATGGGGGATTGCTCAACAGTATGTAACACAACAAAAATCAGTAACACTTGTTTTCATTTGGTCACAGAGGCCAAGATTTTCAAAGGTTATTGGTGTTTTGGATGCCCATTTTGAGATACCTTAGAGTATCCTGAATTTTGAAAGTGCTGTCTTCTCACCCTCTGATAATCTCACCCAATTAAGGTGTGTTGGGCAGCCAAAAATCAAATCAAAGCACTCAAAATCACTAGCCACTGGTGCAAATCTCAGCAAGGGTTGTTATAATTCACTTTCATAGTGTTTTCCTTTTTTAGATCTGCAACCTTGAAAGTTTGAAATTTCCTCTTTCACCACTAGAGGACAGTCTCTTCTTAGGAGATCAGAATCGGATAAACTAGTTGTGTGGCAGTATGCCTAGTTTGCATTGTACAGAGCCAAAGGATACAATGGACTTACAGTCCTCATAATTCTCACTCTGTCACCTTCATAGGTTACAGTACATATTCAAATGATGTCAACTCATCTGCTATGTGGCAGACAATGAATTAGGGTTGCTATGCAGTGCTGAAGGAGTGCTGTGCCTACTTTCCCTTGCTGTGACCTTTCTGCTTAAACAGATGCAGTGGCTTTATGAATCTGAATTAAATTCCACACACTAAAACGCTATGTCGGTTCCGGAAAACACCCACAAATAGATATAGTCAGCTATTTTAAAAAACTATTTTATTCGTTTTCCCATTTAAGCATTTTAAAAACAATTACTGTTAATCTTATTTGTGCACCCAATTGTGCATTAAAGCAGTGACAAAGGATGTATATTTAATTAAAAATAGATCACTAATTAGTCTTTTTTATATAAAATGATAAATTAAGATTGTTTAATTTATATATTCTAAATGCCCATTTAATTTGGATTTTTACAGATGTTAAGAATAGATAAACTGTTGCAAAACCCATTTACTAAGAATCCATAACCATGTAATAGAAATTGTATATGTTAACTATATAGTTGTTAAAATTTAAATTTAATAACATTATTATTAGTGTTCAGCAACTTTTTATAGAATCCAAATGTATATATCTGGGAATATTCATTTGAAGAATTAATCCAAATTGTTTAATTATCAACATACTAACCCTTCATACAATATGAGTATAATTTATGATGATTGAACCTAAAATGTTATACAGAGAAGAAATGACTGAGACGCTGTTACAAGGAAAGTACATCAGTCATAAAAACACAGACCATCAGGCACTTAAAAATTAATTACGCTGATGTGCCATAGCTGACCTGTCACAGCCAATAAATATGAATTGCTTATTTACAGAAACAGAACACAGACCAGGCACAGTAATACAAGGAAAAATAGATGACACTGGTCTGGATCTTCTTGGATCAGAAAGTATTCTCTCTATGTCAACAGACAACACAAAACCAAGCCCTCTATCTGACTGCACTAAGCATTTGATTTTCTAGGACTGACTCACTGCATCAAAGAAGTCTTTGAGTAAATATTGCTCTACTAACCATAATGCTGCTAGCTGTTTGTCCTCTGGAGTAGCATTAGGGCCTGCGTGGGTTTTTAGTCTCACAGCATACCTTAAAAAAAAAGGGGAAAGCCAGCATTAAGGCCAGTGTGTGGTAACAGACCACCTTACTGTTGGTCACATCCTCATGGAGCTATACTGATTTACACCAGTTGAGGACCTGTCCCTTTACGTTTATTCTTTCAGTTATCACAGATACATTTTTTGCTCTTCAGTTCATGCTTTCGAGCCATTCTGCCATTAGCTCTCTCCTCCTCCCTGCCTAATTAACTCTCTTCAACCAGAAGTAACTCCCTTGGAAATCCATACAATATTAAGGGGATCCGGCTTTGGGGAGTTATTGCTCCTTGGTTTGTCTTGTGTAATCCTCCCAAAATATTCTCCAACCCGGTGGAACCCCAACTCTGCAGAGTTTACGTAAAAAGGCTTCCACAGAATTTGAGGGAAGAAGAGAACGTACCATGGAGCCAGTGCTCTCCTCACACTGCAAATTTTGAGCTTGTCTCTCCAGTTTTGCTCCTCCAAGCACTGAGCAGCAGAGGGCAGCATGTGGCTCACAACTATTTTGGTCCTATGACATTCAGTTCAAATTCTTCAAAGATCTACAGTAGTAGCATTGCTATTTCAAGAATGCATGTGCTATCCAGCCAAATCAGTTCCTGGAAATCTCAACTTCCGGTTTAGCACCTGAGCAATGGACAAGATTAGTGCAACATACAATACCTCTGGGCTTGCTTCCAGAAGAATACATGTTCCCTGTAATTAGCTGATTGTATTTCATCTTTGTTATCGAACTCTAATTCTGATACCAGTGCAAATGCATTGTGTGCATGATAATCTACACCTTATTTCAACAAACACTTGTCCTGATAAACCAGTTACTTTTTTGGACTATACCTAGCAGGCAGCTCATAAACAATTTACTTTATAACTACGAAATCCTAGCTACATGCATAGATGGAGCTCTAAGCAAAATTCAGGGCCAGAGTCAGGACCGTAAATATACTGTAATTAGAGATGACAAAGCAGACAAAGAAGGGCAACTGTGCTGCTTGTGGTGGTGCAGGTGAGAGAGGGTATGAATAAGTATAGAGAGCTTTATAGTGGTGAGCAAAAGGTATTTTATCTTATGTCATATCTTCTTGTCAGAGTCAGCTGGCTGAGCTGGCTTTACTGAGACTAAAAAGCTTGAGAAGTGAGCCCAAACCGGGACCACAATACAGCAGAATTGTTTATACAAATGAGAATATGATCAGATCAGCAGAGAAATCTGGAAGAAAACACTTGTATTAGAAGTTTTGCAGAACTATGATTTTTAAAAATCTTAAACTTTGAAAGTGAATTTAGTGCTGGTGAAAGCTGCTTGGCTGACTGCCCTGGGGAATGAAATTCTCCATCTACAGAACATGTATAACATGGTCACTGGAAGTGCAAATTGTCTCTGCCAACATGCCTTAATTCTGTTCTGGACGGACCACTCTTTGGCTGAGAGAATAGCTCAGACTCTGTGATGATTCAATCTTTGCCTTTCTTAGCTGAGACTGTTGATAAGGATGCCTGTTGATGTCAGCTGTAATAGGGGAAGAGCTAATAGGATGCCTGTTGATGTCAGCTGTAATAGGGGAAGAGGGTTGTGATGTACACGCTTGTCCAGCAGGAACTGGATTGCTATTACCAACACATTTCACATAGACCAAAAAAGTAGCAATGGGATTGTATTGATCTTCAGTCACTACCAATCTGGGTTGGATTAGAACTAATGGCCAAATGGTGGAAATTCCATAATCACATTATCAACCTCCTTAGGCACTGAGTTCCCCAAATGATGAATATTGACTGTTGTGGGGTTGTTTCGTTTTGTTAAATATTTCCATCTCTAATTTCTACCCAGGTTTAAAGGCATTCAGGTATGTTCTCCTCATGATGGAAAATATATCCAAACAGTGCTGTTGTTCTCTACAAGCTTACCTGATAAGTTCAATTGTTTCTGAATACATTGTATAAGGGGATTTAGATTCCATGGGGCCATGTTCCATAGCATTTCCACATTCAATAAACGATAATGCTGCTTCAGCGTAATTCAGTGCCTTTCCAAATTTCTCCACCTGGCAGATAAAATAAAGACACAGGAAAATACTGGAGTAGCAAACTATGGTTAAAAGTCATAGCAAAACAAGTTACAAATAGGTAAGGTTGATGCAAGCTGACACAAAACATCCCTTCGGATTCTAAAAGACTTACAAATATGGCTGTGAGGAAGCAAACACTACAACAATGAAGAAAGCTAATGTCAAGGGAATTTATGACTGAGGTTGAGCAAACAGGTTTGGATAAAATAACAAAAGCAGCAGGAGGAGAAAAAAGAAACAAAGAAAAATATAACCCAATAGGCATATCATTTATCATGCTTGGATGTAAATTCAATCTTTCAATGCTAAACAAAGAAAGGTAATGACTAGCCTGTAACTAAGAGAAATAAGGAGCATATGTTTGGAATTTGTTTTGAGTTATTGGCAGAGAGCTAGAGGAAAATCATTAAGGAGGGCAAGATCTAGAAGATCATTATGAGGATGAACTTTTGCCCAAAGTACAAACTAGGCCTGGATCAAAGCTCTGAGGTTTTAACATGTGAAGTTATTCTTAGTTCCTTTTCTTGTCCAGATTTTGCATACATTTGCACTAGCTGGTTTCTGTCAAGATCCAGAAGGAGATGTATCAAAAGATTGCAAGAAAAGCTGTCCTTCAGGTCCTTCCAACCCATTCACCACTAGGAAACACCAGAGAAGTTACGAGATAGCCTGTTCTTGTAAGATTTCCTACCTAATTTCTAGACTAAAGGGTTTTAGATAAGTTTGCATAAGCTTTAGATGAGCAGGCTTTAGATTCAGGCTTATTCCAATTGCCTAACACTATGGCTACATCTACACTATAAGCTAGGGATGTGATTCTCAGGTCGCATAGACTTACTCGTGCTAGTTCTCATCTGAGCTAGCATGCTAAAAATAGTAGTGTAGCTGTGTTAGTATGGGCAGCAGCCATGACAGCACCATGCTAACTGCCCTGAATACAAACCTGCTTGTACTCAGGGCTGCTAGTGTAACGCTGACAGAACCCAGTCGCAGGTGGGTGGGATTGAACCGGGGACCTCTGGTGCTTAGTGCATGAGCCTCTACCACATGAGCTAAAAGTCAACTGGCTGTTACTTAAGGCTGTAAAGCAAACTCATTAATCTCTCTCTCTCTTTCAGACGTCTCGGTGCCACTACATGGGACAGAACACCATACCAAGAAGGTGTGTGGGTTACATACTTCCCCTATCTGAGGAAGCGTGTCCTGAGCTTCAGAGACTTCACAGTTGAAATCCCGGACGAGCCCCCAATTGTAACACCAACAGACCTTGGTCATCAGCAGGCTGGATCAAACCTGGGGCCTTTGGGGCAGAGGTGCCAACTTCCGGTGGCGCCGGTGGGGGCTGACGCCCGGCGTCGGGGGCGGGGCCCCGCCCCTGATGCTGGGTGTCATTGAGGGCCCCTGCCCCCGCGCCCCACCCCCGATGCCGGGTGACGCTGCGGGGCCCCGCCCCTGATGCCGGGTGACGTTGCGGGGCCCCGCCCCCGATGCAACGTCGCCCGGCGTCAGGGGCGGGGCCCCGCAACGTCTCCCAGTGCTGAGGTGAGTTTGCGGTGGGTCCCGGGGCTGGCGAGGACCTAGGCGCGGGCCCCGGGGTTGGCAGGGAGCTGCCGGTGGGTGCTCTGCACCCACCAATTTTTCCCCGTGGGTGCTCCAGCCCCGGAGCACCCACGGAGTCGGCGCCTATGCTTTGGGGCTTAGTGCATGAGCCTCTACTGCATGAGCCAAAAGCCAACTGGCTGTTAGCTAAGGCTGTAGAGCAAACTAATTTTATCTCTCTCACTAAGTGATCTCAGTGCTACTAGATAGGACACACCACCACACCCAGAAGGTGTGAAGGTTACACTAGCACATGCCACTGCTACCACTCTCCATGCTACCACCAAGCATACTACCCTACTGTTTTCAGTGTGCTAGCTCAGATGAGAGCTAGGACAAGTATATCTTCATGAGCTGGGAATCACCCCTCAGCTCACAATGTAGATGTAGCCTATGAGGTATTCCGGGGCCCTTCACTATAGCTACTGTTTTTCTGTGGAAGGCTCTCAGATGCCACAGTGATGGGTAGCAGTATAAAACCCTAAAAAAGAGAGTCGGACATTGCCACAATGATACTTTTATTCATTTTAAAGAAATTTTTAAGAGTAACAAATATGGGATGAGAATACAAACAAGGCTCCTGGTAAAATATTAAATAACACTACCAAATAATAATCATTGAGGGGTTGCTCCTTTGTAGGAGAAAGATGAAGAGAATCAGAAAGGTCCAAAATAGAAGAAAGGAAAGGCATCCTCTACACAGAATTCAGCACAGAAGCAGGAGGATTAGTGACAAAGAGGAAAAAAATGAGATATAAATATTAGAAAAGTATAATAACTGAGTCAGTAGGTCGCTTATCAGCCATGTTGACATTAAGTCAAGAAAGGTAATGATTACTCTGTAACTTAGAAAAATGAAGACCATGACCAACAACCGAAATAAGGATTTAGGTACCTCCTGTAGACACCCAGTTCTGAAAATCGTGGCCTGTGCATCCTGAACCTTTCTGAGTTCTTGCCAGAAGAAAATAATCAAGGAGTCTATGGGGAATATAATAGTCTAAGGTTCTAGAAAATAACTGTCAGCCAGATTCTGGTCTCATACTAGTGAGAAATCAGAACCAGGTTCAGTACCTTTAAAGTTCTGCAGGGTTATTCAACAGCAATGATCTCATCTGAAATCCTCCTTTAGCTTTCTCCTCACTGTTTTTCTCCTACATATACTCTGGTCTGGCTTCTGCCCTCTCTTTTGCCTGATCCAGGTCACTATTGACTTTCTCCTAGTAAAGGGTTCATCTCTATTCTCATTACTCTTTATCTATCTGCTGCCTTCAGCACAGCTGATCGCTCTCTCCTCCTGACTTTCTGCCCTCTTTTGGCTTGCTTGCTTGTGCTTTCCACATTTCCCTGCTCTTTATATGACTGCTCCTGCAGACTCTCTTTCAGTGATTCCTCAAATGCCCAATTCCTCTTCTCTGTTGTTATTATTTGGAGTTTGTGTCTTCAGTCCCCACCTTTTCTTTCTCTCTAGACACCCTCTATTGGCTCCCATAATTTCAACTGCCACCTTGCCGTGGGTGAATCCTAAATCTACCTCTCCGCCCTGACCCCTCTTCTCTTCCATCAGAATCCAGGTGGAAAAAAGGGTGTATAAAGCCATTCATATATTCAACTCATCTAGTTGAAATCTACTGAACAAAGTGAAAGACTAGGTGATCTTATTCCTTTCTAAGGTAGTAGGCTTTGGACTGGTTCATTGGCTCCAATCTCTCTTAGGTACTTATATGGCCCCACTGCTGTAGTATTTGAACATTTCACAATTGTTTTAATATTCTGACCTTCATGACACCCCTGTGAGGTCAGGAAATGCTATTATCCCCATTGCACAGCTGAACTGAACTGGGGAACTAAAGCACAGAGAAACAAAGTGACTTTCCCAAGGTCATTCAAGAAACTTGTGATGGAGCCAGGAGCTGAACCTGCAGCTCCAAAGTCCCAGGTTAGTGCCCTAACCACTGGAACATCCCTTTTCTGAAGCTATGAAGCTCCTTAGTATAGTCAATCATTTCTCCATTTTGCTTAAAGAAATGCACCATTTACAGTTCTCGACAATATTTTCTGACTTGAGTCACTTTAAAATAATATAAATCTGAATAAATCATAGAAAAGCGCACTAATAAACTCGGGTCCAGAGCCTGATGTGCTATTTTCTTGGGATCCTACATTAGAGAGGCCTGCTCCTACTTCTTTGGGCATTTTAGGCTCAGTACAGCTGAGGAAAGTGGACTCCAAGTCACATTTCTGCTCCCCTGATCCTGGGCAGCAGAGGCAACATGCCCGCCCCCCCGAGCAGCCCAGGGGACTGCTGTGATAGCTAAAGATCTGTCAGAGCGCTGCGTGCTCTGTCCCATCCCCAGCATGTCCCTTCCCCTGTTCTCTGTGGCACACCTCAGGAAGGGGAGGAGTGCCTCAGTTCCACACACAGCCTCAGTCACCGCTTTGTTATAGGGAAACCTTGGCTGCCCCATTAGAGCAGCCAAAGCCAGTGTCAGGAATTTGTTATTGCCAAGGTCAGTTGTATCAAGTGTCAGGGTGGTTACTCTGGAGTTACCTGGAGGCCCGATAGAGAAATGATTATCTGTGTGTTGATATTATTTTGGCAGGAAGTATCTGTAACGAAAACAGGATTCTTTTGGCCTTGGAGCAGTGAGGCTTTGTCCAGAGTCCTTTGAGATCAGTGGGAGTCTTTCCTTTGGCTTCTATGGGCTTTGGACTGGTTCACTGAGCACAGTTATGGTATATCAAGCCAGTGGCTAGCCAGCTAGCTCTACAGAAAAAAAGAGACATTTTGGAAATCTCATAGCGTCGCTACGGCCCATATTTTAAAAGGTATTTATGTGCTGTGGAGCTCAGCGTTGCAATGCCCAACTGTTTTAGGAGCCTACATCTCATTTTCAAAAGGTATTTAGGTGCTATTGACAGTCAGTGGGTTTTAGGCTCCTAAGTGCCTAAATCCCTTTGAAAATGAAATTTAGGTTCCTAAATTAGTTAGGTGATGCAACACTCAGAGCCGCAACACCTAAATACCTTACAAAATCTGGGTCTATTACTATAGCTACTCATTAAAGCAAAGGAATAAATGGAAATTTTCATTTATCCAAGAGTTGATTGATCACTGTAAGTTGTTATATGTTTAAGTCATAGTTTATTGGGCTACGAACACTTGATTGTATAAACACTTCTTAATTTAACAAGCCCAGCCATCCTGATAATAGATTTTATAATTACCCTAGCTGTGTTACACTGATGAAGAAGTTCCATTACAAAAATAATACGGAACAACATAACCAGAAAGAAAATGTTCTCACCATCGCATCTGCTTTATGCTTCTTCCGTTTAGCTTCTTGCATAAAGTGATCTGCATTGCGTGGTCTACAAAGGCAGAATAGAATATATTTTACTATTTTTGAAGTGCAAAACATTTTCAAGTTATCTTATCCCTTATTTCAAACCTGATTTGCAAACATTTTTGCAAAGAAAACATACTTAAAATGGAAACATGCATTTTGTATTTCCAGATTGCTCCCTGTGGAGACAATAGCATTTATGGCTGTTCTCGTTCTTCAGAAGTTGATAATTCAAAGAAAAAAATTAATAAAATTTGTTTTTATGGCTGATATAAACTGCTTCTGAAATTAGTGAAGTTTTGATCTTCAAAACAGACATAGGTACTAAACAGAGCAAGCAAATGAAAATAAATAAATAAAGAAGAAAGTAAAGAGGTCAGATGAAAACTTTCAGATCATATTTGGACACAAGCAAATTCTTTCTCAGTTTAGAATGAAAGATGTTTTATGAAATATCCATGCAGCAGTGCTGAAAATGTGATACATTCCCTTAATTTCTGCAACCATGTGATATAGAATATTCATTTTTAATATCTGACTGTCTCATCTGCCCACTAATCCATACTTGCCAGGACTACTTCTAATGTTCCAAATCTCTAAGCAGCTGCAGACAGGTATCAATTACAAATATATATATACAATTACCCAAAAGTTAAGAAATGCCAGAATTAAGGTGGCCTGTGCAACCTTAGTTTGGCCCCATTGGGCTTATGCATTACGATACATTTTTTTCATGATCCCACACCATTTTTTCCACAGAACCCCAGCCTCATTTAGTGCATAGGTTGGACATGCTCTGGGTATGAATCATGATTGTGTAGTAAAGGAGACTATTTGTATATGGACCCCTGCTTCATTATGTTGCAGAATCTGGAAGGTTGTCATGAATGAGGCAGGGGCTTGCAGGAAGAGAAAGAATGGTCTCATGGGTAAGGTGACTGCTGCCTGGAGAACTGGGATTCTATCTCTGCCACAGAATCCCTGTATAATGCTGGGCAAGTCACTTCAACCAAATTTTTCACAGATGATCACTAATTGTGGGTTCCTCATTTTCTGGGTGCCTTACTTGAGACCCAGGGGTCTAACAGTCAGAAGTGCTGAGCACTCACAGCTCCTGGTGAACTCAATGAGAGCAGTGCTTTGAACATATAAAGTGCTACATGATACTGCATGGTCTGAAAAATCATATCATAGGTATCTCAAATTGAGCATCCTAAATTAGTGGATACTTTAGACCTTGATCTCTTTGTGCCCTAGTCTTCTATCTGTATAATGGGGATAAAAATACTCTGTCATCTCACAGAGGTGATGTGAAAATAAATTAATGTTTGTGAAAGCCCGTGAGGAAATTAATACTTCAGTCTTCAGAACAGGGTTTGAATAATGTGCAGTAAATGAGGCATCAGCCCACACACTGAACAATAAGGATAAAACAAATATTGAACAGCTGCTCATAAAGTGAACACTGTCTATCCTGGCTACCGAATGAGGCAGTGGTCATGTGGAAAAAATAGTATGTGATCATGTCACTAAAGATTGTATCATAATGCATACACACAAGTGGGCTGAATTAGGTTGCAAAAGCAACCTGAATTCTGGCATTTCCTATCTCTTGAGTGCTGGACTTGGCAACCTTAATAATGTTCTTTTAACATAGTTGTTGTGTGCTGCTGAGAGCTGTCAAGTAAACGTCACACGGCACAGCAGCAGGTCCAGATGCTATTCCTGCAGAGATCTTCAAATGCGGGGCCATGAGCTGATCAGGAAGCCCACTGGCCTCTACGTAAAGTTTTGGGAGGCTGTGCCACAGGAATTTAAAGATGTATCATTCACCTATACAAAAGGAAAGGCAATCAGGCCTCTTGCAAGAACCATTGTGGCATCTCGCTCCTTGCCACTGCAGGAAAAATACTCACCTGAGACATGCTAAACCAGCTAATTGATCAATTTGCAGAGAAGATACTGCCCGAAAGCCAAGGTGGCCTCTGCCCTGGGCATGGTACTTCAGACAAGATCTTTGCACTCCAGAAAGTTCAGGAGAAATGTTGTGAGCAGAATTAAGACCTATACATAATTTTTGTTGATCTCACGAAGGCCTTTGACTCTGAATAGAGATGGCCTGTGGACTAGTTCGGTTGCCCTAATAGGTTCATCAACATTATTAAATCTTTTCATGCAGGAATGCAGATTTGTGTCCTTGACCAAGGCTGCTTCTCAGCTCCTTTCATTGTCACAAATGGAGCAAAAGAAGGCTGTGTTCTTGCTCTGACATTATTCAGCATCATGTTTGCAGCTGTTCTAATAGATGCATTCAGAGACATTGATTGTGGCATTTGTATGCAGTGCCATATGGACGGAGGTATTCTAAATTTGCATTGCCTGTGTATGAAGACAAAAGTTATGAAGACAATCATTTGTGAATTACTGTTCACTGATGACCGTGCTATTGGCTCACAATTTCAGGGATATTCAGTTGCCAGGCACTGCTTTGTATGTGCATCAAAAGGTTTTGGCTTACCAATCAGCCTAAACGAAGACAGAAGTCATGGTCCAGCCTCGACTGGAAAGTATTGCCACTGCTCCAGTTACGTCCATTGATGATATACCACTCAAGGTCATTAACAAATTTTGCTACTCAGGCAGTGTTGTTTCACAAGACACAATAATTGATGATGACATTATGAAACACATTGGTGCAGCCAGCAATGCCTTTGGAAAACGTCAACATCATCCCTGGAATGAATATGTTGTCAGATTGCAAACAAAAATAGATGTTTATTGCACCATGGTCATCACCACACTTCTTTATGGCTGCAATACATGGACTTCTTATCAATGCCATATAAAACACTTGGACCTATTCTATTGATGTCTATGGCAGATAATGGGAATTGAATAGCAAGATATGGTTCCTAACACAGAGGTCCTTGAGAGCTGCAACATCACAGGCATTGAAGCTTTTACAGGGAAAGCGCAGATGTGATGGTGCAGTCATGTGGTCTGTATGTCTGACAGTAGAATATCAAAGGCCATTTTCTATGGAGAACTGCAGACTGGAACTTGTTTGGGGGGAAGAACAAGAAAATGTTACTAAGACACTCTTAAGGCCGACCTCCAATCTTGCAATATTCAGCTTAACACCTGGGCGCTCTTGGAGCATGACAAGATCTGATGGCGGCAGTTCTGCCACATTGGACGGAAAGACTTTGATAGCTCGCAGATTGCTGCACTCAAGGAGAGACGTGCGAGGCACAAAGTTAAAAGCAGTGCACAATTCATCTGCAACCGTTTTCACCTGTGGCACCTGTGGACAGAGCTGCAGGTCCGGAATTGGTCTTTGGTCTTATCTCAGGACCCACAATATGTGACAGTAGCTCATCTGTCGAACTGACAACAGAAGATTCCATCATCATCTTCACTATCAAGTGTGTAATATATATTCCAACCGTCAAAACCTTCCTTAAAAAGAGTTTAAGATTGCTAATTGATAACAAATATCACAACCTTTACATAACCCAAGCACTTCACAGCAAGGAAATGAAAAGTTAAGATCATCTTAAATCTTACACTGCCCACACAGGCCCTGAGCCTACAAGCACTTACACATATGCTTAACTTTACTACCTTGAGTAGTCACACTGAAATAAATGGGGCTACTCATGATGGTCCATCATGACTACAAAAGATGGATAGTGGTGGCTGACAATATCTGGATTGGAGACATCACTTGAAGAAGACTCATGATGGTAATAAAGTAAAGCATGTGATTGTTTTCAGGATTAGGGCTATAATAAATAAATAATAATTCCTTTCAAGTATAAAGAAATGCATATTTCATCACAACACAATACTATTACTCAGATCCATGGATTGCTGGGTTGTTGTTTCTCTTCATGTATTATTTTTATTATCTTGATTTTAGTATCCAAATAACTTCTTTAAAGTAAATAAAGTCCATTTATCCATGTCTGAATACTGGTGAAATCATAGCAGAATTTTTGGAAGCCTTCTTGTGCCATTGCTCACTTTGCACACTCAGTAGCTGACTTCCCAGTGAACTGCTGCACACCATCTATTAGTTGCTCGCTGGCCACCCCCTACTTTGATGACCCACCACCATTCTTTCCATGATAACTTTTGTGAAGTTATTTCCAATTCTATGCCTGATGTGACCAAAGTACATTAGTTTGCGCCTGTGGATGTCTAAGAGCAGAGGCCGCTTCTCTCCAATAATATTTCTAACATAAGCATTCATCTTCTTTTCTGTCCAGGAAACACACACGAGTTTTTGCCCGCACCACATCTCAAAGGCTTCAATTTTCCTTCTTTTAGTTTCCCAGATTTCACATCCATAAGTTGCTATGGAAAAAACGATACTTTTCACCAGTCAAACCTTTGTACATTTTGAGATCCCGTGTTTTTTGCAGACTTTCTTAAGGGAGGCCATGGCTGAGCAGCATCCCTTCTGATCTCTTTCGAGCAGCCTCCTTGGATGGAAATGGATGATCCCAGTTGATTGCATTAATCTTCTGCCTCTACAGTTTGACCATTAATCATGATATCTGCTGGCATCCTATTATTATTGACCGTGTCATTTAGTTTTTGCCACGTTCAGGGATAGCACATATTCTCACTAAGTGTTTTTACAGACTCCAGCATTCATTGGATTGCATCAATGGTGGCAGCAAAGAGTGTCAAATCATCAGCATATCTGAGGTCAGTTTAGAGGTGTTCACCAAACTCACTTTAACAAAACCCTCCAGGGCTTGTCTCATAATACATTTTGTGTACATGTTGAAAAGACATGGGGACAGAGTGCACCCTTGTCTCACACCCTTCCCAGTGGAAAACCATGCACTGTTGCCCACTACTGCGTGCACCCTCTTTGACACTAGAGGTTTGCAATGGGTTCAATGAGATGCTTTGGAATCCCCATGTCTGCTTGTATCCTCCAGAGACAGTCATGTCAGATGGTATCAAATGCTTTGGAGTAGTCAGTGAAGCACATAATCAATGGGTGATTGTACTCCCTGCATTTTTTCAATAATATGACAGAGATTCATGATTTGATCATGTCTGCCTCATCCCGCTGCAAAAACCAGCTTGCTTTGGTGGTAGTTATGCTTACGTCTAAGATTAAGTCACGGAAGTCATGGATTCTGTGACTTCCAGAGACCTCCGTGACATTTTGGAACTGTCAGCTGGCGGGGCCCTGCAGCTCCCATCTGCCATGGGTGGGGGAACCTGAGCTCCCAGCTGCCATGGGCGGGGGAGGGGGAACCTGATCTCCCACCTGCCATGGGCGGCAGGGCGATGCCGGCGCTCCTAGCCACGGCGGATGGTGGGGGGAACCACAGAGCTCCCAACTGTCACAGGCAGTGGGGGGCCCCCACAGCTCCCAGCCACTGGCCTCAGAACTCCAAGCCGTGGTGGGGACCCCTGCAGCTTCCAGTGGCTGAGGGTGGCAGGGGGACCCCAGTGGGTGCATGTCACAGGCTTCCATGAACTTTTGTTTATTGCCCGTGACCTGTCCATGACTTTTACTAAAATAAGCATGACAAAAACTTAACTTTAATTATGCTTTTATATTTGCTTTATGCAATCCTGAATTATGTTGAACACTTGACTTGTGTGCAATATCAGAGAAATGGTATGATAGTTACTGTACTCTGTTATATCCCCCTTTCTTTGGTAAGGGCAGAAAGATTCCCTTTGTCCATCTGTCTGGCCAATTTCTAATCATCCATACACTTGCAAATTTTCCACGAGATCCATACTATGGTCACCGATCACTTTTAGCAATTCTGCTGGAGTGTTATCTACCCCTAGGTGCCTTCCCAGGCTACATTTTTATAAAGGGAAGAGGGTTCCAGAGACCAGGCTCCAACCCAAGCACAAATATCTACACTGCAATTTTATACCCCCTGGAGCCTGAGCCTGAGATAGCAGATACAGCCCAGCCGCAGGTGTCTTACTGCAGTGTAGACATACCCTATGTGGCTCTGATGAGGCAAACTGATTGGCACAATAATCTCTCCATCCGTGTTTGATATAATCCTGGGCTGTCGATTAATCACAGTTAACTCACGCAATTAATTCAAAAAATTAATCGTGATTAAAAAAATTAAACAATAGAATACCAATTGAAATTTATTAAACATTTGGGATGTTTTTCTACATCATCATACATATTGTATTCTGTGCTGTAATTGAAATCAAAGTATATATTTTTGATTAGAAATATTTGCACTGTAAAAATGATAAACAAAAGAAATAGTATTTTTCAATTCAACTCATACAAGTACTGTAGTGCAATCTCTTGTCGTGAAAGTGCAACTTACAAATGTAGATTTTTTGTTACATAGCTGCACTCAAAAACAAAACAATGTAAAACTTTAGTGCCTACAAGTCCACTCAGACCTACTTTTTGTTCAGCCAATCACTAAGACAAACAACTTTGTTTACATTTACAGGAGCTAATGTTGCCCTCTTCTTATTTACAATGTCACCAGCAAGTGAGAACACAGGACCCGACTTCCGGCGGCGCCCGTGGGTGCCGTCGCCCGGTGTCGGGGGCGGGGCCCCGCCCCTGACGCCGGGCCCCGCCCCCAACGCCAGGTGACGTTGCGGGGCCCTGCCCCCGACGCCGATGCCACGTCGCCCGGCATCGGAGGCGGGGCCCCGCAACATCGCCCGGTGCTGCGGTGAGCTAGGCACGGGCCCCGGGGCAGGTGGGGAGCTGTCGGTGGGTGCTGAGCACCCACCAATGTTTCCCCATGGGTGCTCCAGCCCCAGAGCACCCAGGCATTTGCATGCACTTTTGGGTAGCTGGCATTGCAAGGTATTTATGTGCCAGATATGCTAAGCATTCGTATGCCCCTTCATGCTTCATCCACCATTTCAGAGGACATGCTTCCATACTGATGATGCTCATTAAAAAAACAATGTGTTAATTACATTTGTGACTGGACTCCTTGGGGAGAATAGTATGTCCCCTACTCTTTTACCTGCATTCTGCCATATATTTCATGTTACAGCAGTCTCGCATGACGACCCAGCACATGTTGTTCATTTTAAGAACACTTTCACTGCAGATTTGACAATACGCAAAGAAGACACCAATGTGAAATTTCTAAAGAGAGCTACAGCACTTGACCCAAGGTTTAAGAATCTGAAGTGCCTTCCAAAATCTGAGAGGGAGGAGGTGCGGAACATGCTTTCAGAAGTCTTAAAAGAGTAACACTCCGATCCGGAAACTACAGAACGCAAACCATCAAAAAAAGAAAATCAACCTTCGCCTGGTGGCATCTGACTCAGATGATGAAAATAAACACGTGTCGGTCCGCAGTGCTTTGGATTGTTATCAAGCAGAACCCGTCATCAGCATGGACACATGTCCTCTGGAATGGTGGCTGAAGCATGAATATATTTGAAAATGTAGAAAACATCCAAAAATATTTAAAGAAATGGTATTCTATTATTGAGTATTCTATTATTGTTTAACAGTGCGATTAATCACGATTAATTTTTTTAATCGCTTGACAGCCCTAATATCGCCTTCAGTAAGAACCCTGCCCTCATGATCTTTTAACATGCTTGTTTGCAGGGAAGACTTTTCAGAAAGAAATCTGACATAGGATTTATGATATTCTTAACTACTCATTGTGTTTGTTTTTAAGTACCTCGGTATTGTAAATCTATATTACAGTCACTTAGCAATCTTAATTATTTTTTGAAAAAGGAAGTTTTTTGGGTTTGGGGAATTGTCAAGCTGTCTGGAGTGGCTCACAAGCATGAGTACCAACTTCAGGGCAGACTGTTACAAACCAGGGCCTAAACCCCAAACTGGTTGTGAGTTTTATACTTAGATTTCACCAACCAGGTATCAAGTGTGAGCTCTTTAAGCACTATAACAGACATAACATGGAGTCACAGACAGTCCCCTTGAGCACTCCGATCTATTGCGCCATTCAGGCAAGCCTGCCTTTGTGACAGATGGTCCCTTACACCAAAAATCACATCAATATTCAGATTATTCCCAGTCCCAAAGAATCAGTCACTTACCCCAGGTCAATTGCACCTCAGATCCTATATTAAAGTCACTGCTTGTAGGCAATCCTATAATAAACTAATTAAAGACTTAGTAACTAAGAAAAGAAATGAAAGTTATTTACCAGGTTAAACCAGGTAAACACACACACAAATGAGTTACAATCTTAGGTTCCAAAAGGTAATACACACTGCTGTAATGTACAAGTTCTATAAGTCCTCTAGTGCTAACCAAGGCAAAACAGCTGGGGATCTCTTGCTTATGTTTAAGAATCTTCACCCTTCAGAGTTCAAGCAACACAGGGACACAGTTCCTTCTTGTTGGGGATTTTTATTCCTTTCTCTCAGAGTTCAAGCTGATGAGTCCACCTGCACATCACCACTTCATGGGCATTGCGGGGAGCAATCACCGTCTTTATTCTTTGATGTTTCACAATGGCTCATTTGGTCTCAATGGGTCTTTGTGGTGGGCAGGACCTAACACCTTCTGTAGGAAGCCAGCATGTCTACGTTCATTAATGCTCCTTTCTTGTTTGATGACTTACATTTACAGAGGGTTACAATGCAAACACTTAAAATAACCTTATGCCATGGGGTACAGATGTTATAAGTAAGATTAATACATGCAGCATCCTACAAGATTTCATAAAGTCTAAACACTAAACAAATTCTTATAGGCTTAACCCCTATTTTAACACCACTAACAGGCAGGTGACCCAGGCTGGTTTCAGCTATGCATTTGTCAGCATTCAGTCAGGCCCAAGGGCGTTGGCATAAGCTGGCATCTGGTCTGCCAGCATCACAGGAATTTCCCAAGTTTAAAAAAAAAATCCTTTTTTTCCTTTGATGTAGCTCAGTAAAGACGTAGATTGAAGGTGTTTACGTCCAGGAGGACAGGATGAGTCATAAAGCTGCCACTGATAATAACAGGAGTGGTACTGCATCCATAACTGCCATGGAAACCAACACAAACAACACTGAGTCCCATCTCCCAATTAATCACTGTGCTTAATTTCTTAATAATAAAATGTTGCAATTTGAAAATAAATTTGTTTCACCTGTTTCCTTGAAATGTAGCTGGTTGCATACATATTCCAGGAGATTTAATTATAGTTTGGAGGTACAATAACAAGCTGGTTTTGAGCTAATGGGAGACTAAGTAAGGTTAGACAGAAGTAAAATTTGACATGTGGGTAATTTTTAATTACCTCTGACAAAAAATATTTCACAAATTTTCTTCAAATTTAGCAGAGCCTTTGCTTTTTGAGTAAATCTAGCAATTTCCAAAGATATAGGTAGGGAAAACATGCTCTATAATGGGAATTGGTTGCAATCTTAACGGTGCAGAGGAGAGTCTACTGCTTTTCCATAATAACAACAAAACAGAAAAAAACCCACTTTAGTTCAAAATGTTTCTTTTTGTCCCCCTCAATGTGGCATTTCACCCCAGATTTACAATGGCCCCTTTTCCAAGATTGCAGGGCTGGACTAATAGCAGTTTTAAGTTCCAATACCTCCCAAACCATCACAGCTAAAAATACCTCCTGTGCCCCTTGAGATCTCCAGATTGTGTATGGAATCCTCATTGTTGGAGATTTTAAAGATCAGGTTAGACAAACACCAGTCAGAACTGGTCTAGCTATACTGAATCTTGCCTCAGTGCAGGCGGATGGACTAGAAATCAGTGTTTCTCAACCTTTTTGATACCAGGGACCGGCTTGCTGCCTTCCTAAACTGTATCAGGACGATCTCAAGGACCGGCGCTGGTCCATGGACCGGTCGGTGAGAAACACTGGACTAGATGACCTCTTGAGGTCCCTTCCAGCCCTAGATTTCTATGATTCTATGAAACAAAATATGTGATAGCAAGTGTTGGCAGATGTTTGGATTTATCACCTTTGTCACTTGCAAGATCATCCCAAACTCATGTCATTAAAACTTTTCTCCCACCACACACCACCATGCATATATAAATTGCATCTATAATTTGTTTGCTTGAAGTGTCCTAACAGCCTGCAAAATCAAAGTAAGATATTGCAATGTAATTATACGCTACTTATATAGAAGTTAACTGTAAAACTTGTAAATTGCTCATTAGCTTGTAATAGACACTGCTCCAGAGTTATGATTACCAAGTTTTTCTGCAGTTATGATTAGCAATGAAGGTATTAACATGAGAAGTGCATTATTTAAGTAATAATCTCCAGCTTTGCAGGTTCTGCCATGATGCACTGAGCCAAAGGGCTTGTCTACTTTGTGGGCAATACACATTATGGGGGTACGATTTCTAAAGCACACTAACATGTTGCTCATTAATTAGTCTGTACAGACCCTGTTGGTGTGCACTAAAGGTACTCTAGTGTGCTTTAATGTAGTACTCTTTCAAACAGTAATTGTAGGTTACTCCATGAATAACCCTTCTGAAGTCAATGGGACTACTTGTAGAGCATGGTGCTACCCCACAGGAGTAAGGGTATCAGAATCTGGCACTATTTATAGAGATAGGCCAAACCTGTAAAATTTGGATCTGAACTTTCCTCAAGTTTCAAAGTGTTGGGAGTCAGAGTTTCAGTTGAAGCAATATTTAAAATAATTAAATATTAATTTTTATAGCTAGGTCTAATTCATACAGATTTCACCTTTGTCACTTAAAGTGACTTTGGAGGTAGATGGGGATTGTAAAACTGAATTAAAACATATTTTTCTAAGTTGTAATATTGTCCCCAATTCATTTAAGTAGAAAAGTCCATATTTATAAATCCAGAAATACAGCCTCATTTAGATTTCTTCAAAATATTAACAGTAAGGTATTCTCTAAGGAAATATGTATGTGTATGTCTACATTGTCAACACATGCACACCCTATGAAGAAGCACTCAACTCTCCATAATGAAAAATGTGCCTGACTTTTGATTATAACTATAATTTTGAAATCCAATGCCACAAATCTGCAAACATTGTAATCAGTTTACAAATTTGTATGCTGTGAGAGAATTGAAGATGAAATTTCTTGTTAGATTTTATGTAAATTTGCTGTTGTGTTTTTAAGATGCAGGCCAATAATATCGTGTTTTGGCTGGTTTAAAATTTTTCTAATGTTTTTTTATTATGGAATCTCTCCAAAACAAGGAAGGTTTGAAGTTTCCTGTTTAGTTTGGGTTTGCAATTTGTACATAAGTTCCTTTTGCCCCTTTAAATCCAGCATTACAGATCATTTAAAAATGATTATGTTCTGAAGTGAAATCTTCAGAATGCTCTGTAGGCTTCCTGCAGATACAGTATCTCAGGAGCATGATGGGCTATTATGATCTGAAGAACTTAGCAGCTGTGTCACATCCTCTGTGCACCTTACACATTGTCCAGAACTCATGGACAACTTAATTATTTAGCATGTCTATCTCAGATCCTGTGCACTTTATATATTATACCTTTCTCGGATGATGCACATGATTACCTGTCAAATTCACAACAGAGTATGTTAAAAGTTTTCTAATACTACAGAATATCAAGGTATAATGATTTTGAATCTGTACATCTTTTAAGATCTTTTCCATTTACCTACACTTCCTCTGTGACTGGACCTCCCCAATGAGATTTGTGGGAATACCAGTATTTGTGGTAATCTCCAACTTTTTATTCCCATGGATTCTCTCATTTTCCTACATGGAATAAACTTCCGTTGATTTAAGCAATATTTGAGTTGTTGCTTGTTTTGGATGTTGCTGTTGGGAGGCATCCTGAGGTGAAGTAAGAAATGCTTTGATCTCTGAGGAGAAATAAAAGGAAGGTCTGAGCCTAAACCCACTTTGGATTCTTAGCCTAAAGTAAAGCCTAAAGACCCTGGGGTTCTCTGCCAGAAGGTGTTTGTAGCTGAGCTTGCAATTCAGCATGGGAAAAACGGAAAGACCAGGGAAAGGAAGGCTATTTAGGGCTAAAGGGGCAGGAGGTATTAGGCTGCTTATTAAATTGGGGTGGAAGGTGAGTAACAGAAATGGCAGTTTTGTAAAGTTAATTCACGGTCTCCTGTTTTTCAGTGGGTTGGGCCTGATTATCTTCTTACTTACACTGGTGTATCTCCATTGACTTCAATGGTGTTGCTCCAGATTTACACCAGTGTAAGTAAGAACAAAATTGGATCTTTGTTTTTTAGCAGAAGTGTGACTTCAGTTAGTGTGTACAATTCACCTTTTGCCAATCTATTTACAACCTTAGCTGTATATCAAACTTTTTTGTTTCTGAATATCTCAATATTGATGTGGTTATAGACTTCTTCAGCTAAGTAGAGATGAGTTCCAACACAGACTATATCCCTCACATTGCTCTTTAAAAGGCAATAGAAAGACTGCCAAGCATCAGCGCCAACTCAGGAACCTGGGTGAATTCTCACTGGGATGAGCTGGAATAATGTGCCATTATATGAAACCAACTCCTCTTGATGAGAATTTACCCAACTCTGCTGACTGGGTAGCTCCATCAAATGCAGCTGGAACCAGTTCAACACATTCTCAGTCACATCTAGCTAGTCACCTAGGCAGTGCCATAGAATCCAGCCATTTACAAAATAAAAAACCTCACTGAGAGTTCTGATAGTACAACAAGGACAGGCTTCTTTTTCCACAGTGGTATGCAGATCATTCATGATTTTCAAGAGCAATCTCAGGACTATGTCTGTGGCTGACTCCTGGATTAAATTTATCAGACAATTCACTATTGTCCAGAAGTCCTTTCACTTGTATTATCACCACTTTCATTAGGAACTTGTCAAAAGCCATCAGGAAATACAGCATGCCCATTACTTGTTATGTTGCACATGATCACAGCATGAGGTAGCATGGCTTCAAGCATTATAATCACTCTCCTTCCAATAGCAGCCTTTTAGAATTTCCGGACTGCTGAGATCCTAAGCATGGTGTTACTATCCAGGTGAAATGCAGGTTCGTGTGTGCGTTTCTCTATGTATTGTATATATGTGCCAGATTACAGTGAGTCTGAGAACCTCCCTTTACCATCTCGGTCATCTGCCATCTTCCATGAATTATATTTAGTATAGCAGATAATTTAGCAAAAGAAATGTAAATTCATGCAGTCAAAAATGAATCATACAAAGCAAATCAATAAAAGCATTACTTCACAAAATAATCTAGCAGTATTTATAAAAACAATCTCTTTGGAAGTCAACATCATTGGATTTACCAGGTACTGCATAGCTTAGATTCCAATACACAATTTTAATTATAACTGCATTCAAACACACATTTTTCATCTATTTTGATATATTGTGTAGTTTTCAGTTTTATTTACATAGTTTACCATTTGTACATTATTTCTCGCTGTGTATGGTGCTTTATGGGGATACATTAAAAAAGGTAGTAAAGGTTCAACGAACCATCAAAACTGTAGCCAAGTGCATATTTTAATGCTCTTCAGAGATAGCATTACTGAAGTATTATAAAAACCACACTAGTGCTTCCATAATGTAAAACAATTGCATGTAATAAAAGCAACTTAAATCATAATTCTAAATGCAGGGCCAGATTCACCCGAGGATTGTGTACTTTGCAACCAAGGCACTCAGGGGTGGTTGTGCTGTAGGGGGCAAGGAGGGCATTTTAAAGATCTAATCAGGGCTAAATGGAATCCATTAGTAAAGGCTGGGCTAGTCCTACCCCTCCTTGCCTATCCTCAGCCATTTTTGAGGCTGCACCAGCAAGCTCTGAACCTTTCAGGTTGACTGCACCATTGCACTCCTACTCTGGAAGGACTTAAAAAAACCCAGGTAAGAGCAAGAAGATCACAAGGACAAATGAAAAAATTCAACAGCTTAGTATAAATGTGAGGAGGGCTCCTTTCTGTGAGAAGCTGGTAAGGGGCACCAGATTTATAATCCTTTCAAATGACAGAGCTCATGGGAATTCAAGGGGAAATATGGCTGTTTCCAGAATGAGAACAACGAGGAATCTTGTACTAGCATTCGATCTAGGCCAGGAACAGTGGAAGAAAACACGTGCTCAGGCACTCAGGTATCATCGCGATGGGCATGATATAAAAACATAGCTAGATAGACTAAGTAGACAGTTCAGATGCCCATAGGAGAAGTTGCAAGGGAGGAGGGTCTCAGAGTCTGGGCTTCAGCCCTAGCCTGAATTTTTAAACAATATTTAAGGGTTAAGCAATTTTTGGCCCTGCAGCTTAAGCCCCATGAGCCCAAGTTAGCTGAATCAGGCTCCGAGACTCAGTGCTGCAAGTTTTTTATCACAGTGTAGACATCCCCTTAGAAATATCTGACCACCAAACATCTCTGCCCCGTCTTCTGTGCTCCCCATTACACACAGAACAGCCTCTAAACTGATCTGGGAGGCCACTACCGTCTCCTCTCCTTTGCAGAGAAACTTATCAGCCAATTAAGGATCTGGGGGAGGAGGAGGATTGGGGATATTTGCCACTAATTTTACCTAAGCAAAATAATAATGTTTATAATTATGATTTGTATTATAGTATCATTTGTGGGTCCCAGCTGAAACTGAGGTGCCATTGTGCTAGGCACTGTACAAATACACAGTAAGGTACAGTGCTTGCCCTGAAGACCGTACATTTTAGATAGACAAGAAGGAAGGATGATTATTTTATAGATGGGGAAATGAGGCATAGACAGGTTAAGCAATTTGCCAACTATGAAATCTATGAGAGGCAGGATTGAACTCCCTTAGATTATAAGCAATTTGGAGCAGAGACTGTTCTTTCTAGTAGAGGTGTGTACCGTGCCTAGCACAATAAGGTCCTGAGCCTTGATCAGTGCCTGTGGGTGAAAGGGTCTGCGGACTAGAATCTGGGTCTGCAAAAGCTGGACGGGCTGCTATTTCCACAGTGCCACTAGGAGGCCATGCAGAGCTACAGCCACGGAGCACTGTGGAGAGTAGGCTCGGCAGAAAATACCATCCAAGGAAGCGAGAGTGACAGTATCCTGCAGCCCTCTGATTGGCCAAGGACCCTATTTAACCCTAGGGGTTGGCCCAAGAAGTTGTCTGGGGAATCACACCGACTTTGACCTGTTGCAACTCCAGACTTTGCCTTGTCTCCTGATCTCCAATCCCATCTGACTCTGACCCTGACTCTTGCCTCCTGACTCCGGCTTGATACTACCTTTGATCTCCGGCCTCTGACTCCAGCCTGACTCTAGGGTTGCCATCCCTCCAGGATTGCCCAGGAGTCTCCAGGAATTAAAGATTAATCTTTAATTAAAGATTATGACGTAATGGAACCTCCAGGAATACATCAAACTAAAATTGGCAACTGTGATGCATGACCAGAAAGGGTTAAGCATCCTGCAGGATAAATGACCCAAAGTCAACTATTAGATACATGTTAGAAAGTATGTGAATGGTAATTAGGGTCATTCCATGCTAGATAGGCTAAAACTTTGAAAAGGAAACCTGTATTGTTAGAGAATTGGAGATGATACTAATTGTATGTGTGTACTTATATCTTATAGAATGTTAGCCACATAAACAGACAGTTCCTGGCTGTCACTATAGCTATTGATTCAGAGATCAAAAGGACGTATTAACATTTAGATGAACTGTAAACATAATAACATCACTGTATTCATCTCTCTTTGAAATGTATAGCAAATCATTTGTGAATGGTGGAAGAATAGGCAATTGTTTTATGTTAATCTGTGTAGATAATTACCAGCATTGCTTAGGAAATGGATCTACTTTAAAAGTCCCCATAATTGTCTATTGTTCACCAAAGGACTCTGAGCTGTCACAAGAAGGCCTGAAACTGTATAAAGATGCTTGGGTCCTGATCCTTTTAATCTCAGATCTGCTTGATTTTGTCAGGGACAGTACTTGGTCCTGCTAGTGAAGGCAGGGGACTGGACTCCATGACCTTTCAAGGTCCTTCCAGTTCTACGGGATAGGAATATCTCCATATTAACCACAGACCATCTTTATATATATATGTAGAAAGTTTTCATAGTTGGCTATACTCCCACCTAATATATGTCACTTTTCCTCTTGGATTGTGCTGAGAGCCATTCATTAAAGTAAAAAGATGTGATCCCTGCGCCAAAAAATGAACAATGTCTCACCCCGTCTCACTGCGGTCCTGAGAGGAAAGAGAATGGAGGGACAGACGTGGCTGCTCTGGGGCTTCCTCTTCCCCATGCCCCCTGCACTAAACACAAGTAAGTGGGGAGTGAGGTGTGTGTGTGGGGGAGAAGCGATTTCTCCGCATCTCCCTGTTGCTATTGTCTGGGATGTGGAGCTGAACGGAGAATTGATTATGTGTCTTGCATCCTTCCTCTTCTTGTATGTGAAGCCCTCAGAGCATGAACAGCCCTTCTGCTGCAGCTACTGCTCTGCCTTATAAATGACTAGGAAGGAATTTTTCCCTTGGGTCAGGTTTGACATGGCTTTCCAATTTTTGTTTGGGGTTGGATTCTTTTGGCCTTCCTTGCAGCAATTTGGAGGCCTGGTTTTAGGTTAATAAGGAGCAAGGGCATGACTTAAAAGTTGCACTTGAGTTTGTAATTTCATTGCAACTTGCAGCTGGTATCCACTGAAGGTGAAAGGCTCAAAAATGCCAACTCTCAAAGATAAACATGAGGCCTGGGAGATGGCTGGTAGATCCTATTAGCTTGGAGAAAGCAGGGGAGACCTTAAGTCTTCACAGACTGAGGCACCCTTCATGTGGATGCTAATCTCCCCTCATTGGGAGAGCGTGAGATGATTGAGAGGTGCTAGGGTTAGGCTAAAGAAGGCCAAACCTGAATATTGGTTGTTTGGTACGGAGGCCATTACATTTTGCACCGGACCCAGGTAAATGTAAAATCCTGGGGCTTTTTTGTTGTTGTTGGTTGTTTTTGGTTGGGGGAAGAGGAATCCCTCTGCATTCAAGTTAAAAAGTTAATAGAGCTGCAGTCTTCTGCTTTAAAATCCCCCCTAGTGTCTGTGTTTCATGCTCCTGGATGTCCTGATCAATAGATTCTGGACTGGAGTCTCGAGGCCCTGCTGTAACATAAATATTAAATAACAACAGCAGCACACTGAAAACAAAACTCACATCCAGCATATCAAATGAACAACAATCTTAAGTACAGTCTTCAGAGTAACCTTTTGTAAATGCTGAGAATGGCTGATAACATGTTACCTGCTCTGCTGGACCAGACAGGAAGTTTGGTAATTTGGCTGAAGGCAGCTTTCACAGCTGTCTACTTTATTTGGCTCAAAGGTGCTGTATAAATAAATAAAATGCATCACACTAAGAAAACAACACAATAAACTTTCAGGAGCAGCAGGGCCAGTGTCCTCCAAAGGATGCCAGTACAATAGGTTAGGACGAGCTTGTTCATTTTCTAGTGCAGTAAATTTCTACATCAGTAAGAGAGACGCTTTTCAAATGTACATCTATCACAGTAAGTCCCAAATCCTGCCCTCCCCCTGCAATTCCATTGCACAGGGGAGAGGGGCTCTATTTCAGCAGCGTGTACAGTCTGTGCATGGCTGTGTCCTATAGGATGAGGAAGGACCGCTGCTGGTTCCATTGGCCATTCACACCACTTAGAATGGGCACAGACAGTGCCAAGGCTATTCAAGTTCTGTAGATGAAGGACTGGACAAAGAGCAGATACACTGCTGTTCCATAACCTGAGGCAGATTCCTTTCCTTCTGCCCTAACAGAGATCCCCAGCACCATTCATCTGGGTACTAACAACAGAAGTTTCCCCTAAGGAAAGTCAGTGGGAGTTTTGCCCCTCAATAACATTACAACAGGGCTGAATTTGGCTCTAAGGGTATGTCTATACTGCAACGTAAGCACAGACTCAACCTCAGGCTTGAGCCAAAACCCCACTTCCATCTACACACAAATCTCTCAGACTTGGGCTCAGACCTGTGGGCCTAGGACTCTTTGGGGGTACAGGGCCGAATCCGAGTCATGCTGGGATGAAGAGCTTGAGCCTGCCACAGGGCAACTGGTCCCTGTGGACAAACTAAGCCCAGAGTCCCTGGATCAGAGCAGGTGAGACCAATCCACTAATTAAAGACGGCTGGGCTACACCTGGGCCTATAGAGGTTGCTAGTGGGCAGCTGGAAAGGAAGGATGGAGACAGGCTGTCCCCTGGGGAGGGGAGGCCCACACTGAAGTGGAGTTAGCTCCTGAAGTGGGTCCCTAGAACAAGGGACCAGGGGCTGAGGGAAGCGTCTCTGGGGCTGTTGCTCCAAGAAGAGAGCAGAGCTGGTTGAGACTGGGAAGCTGCCAGGAGCTGGAGCACCAGAGACCCCTGGGAAGGGTGGCCCTGAAGCCTGGGGCCAAGAATGGGGTGAAAACTATTTTCTGTTTGTTTGATAGCCCTCGTTAAAAGAAATAAACCTCCTAGAAAAGACTGGCCGTGGCAGCACACGCTTTGGAGCTGGGGAGAAGCGACAGCCCTGGTGACAGAGCCCTACTGCTGTGCAGTGTAGACACAAGCCGCTTGAATCAGGTCCTGGGAGTCTGCAAAAAGTATTCCACAATCCCATGGGCCAATTTCCTTTGTCCTTTCCATCTCAAGACTCTCCAATCAACTCAAGTGAAAACAGAACCCCCCTCCCCTTGGGCATACAGTTCCGTGAGTCAGCATTAACCCTTCCATTGTCTTCTGACCACTGAGCTGCAAACACACCATCAGAGAGCCTTCTGTGTTTGCAATGGAGACTGAACAGAACAGGCCTTTTGCAAAGCATACAGCTTCATGGTTACGGGAGCACAGACAGATTTTGGTGAATCTCTGGTCTGAGGCTGGCACAACTGTGGACTTAGGTAAAAGTACTAGGAATGATCATGCATACCAGCAGACAGTGAAGGAGCTGGCAGCTTTGCAAACTGGTGCCCAGCACAGGGAGTGGATTAAGCAGCTCAAGAGCAAGTATTGGAAGACCAGGGACCAGAATCGTACCTCAGGCAGCTCCCATTTTATGAGGAGTTTGACCAGGTGCTGCACCCAGCATGGAGCCAACCATAGTGCATGATGACCTGGTCAGCTAGGATTATGCCCTGCTGGCCCCAGAATCCAGCATAGGGACTAATGGGAGCCAGCAGCAGGCACGGACTGAGCTCTGACTCTGTTGCTGAAACTGGTCCCAGAGCAGGCTTTGGAGCAGCAAATTCTGGGTCCATACTTGGAGGAGCTGTTTGAGACACCGCCCTGAGGACTATCCCGCTGCTGAGCCTGCAGCAGATACAGAAGGGACAGAAGCCGCTGTGACACTGCATCCCATATTCTTCACAGTGATATTATTATGATACGATTATGACATAATCATAATGTATTTTATGCAAAACAAGTCATGTGAAGTGTCATTGGAAAGGTTATGATTTGCTGAATATGATTATCCTATTTGTATGCATGTATCATTTTTGTACCCAAAGTTATTAATATTGACACCCCCAACTTGCTCCCCTTCCCACCAACCTCTCTTCTCTCCCCAGACACCTGTGGCTGCATGCCTGCATGGCCCTTTATAGCCTGCTGCGCGGCCGCACAGCTGCATGGCTTAGAGGGAACTTAGGTTTCCGCCATATGTAAAAGCTGTATAAGGCAGGGGAGTGACATCACTGTGGTTCTTCACTGACTCCCCACCCAAAGAGACTGCTGGAAACACCTGAGGAACAAAGACTGAACTGGGGGAAGTGCTGGACCCAGACTAAAGGGATTTTTAGCCTGTGAATGGAACACCTGGGGATTCCAAGCTGTAAAGTAAGTGCAACTTGCCCCTCAAGAATCTGCAACCTGCTTCTACCATCACTTAGGGTGAGGATTTGCTATTCATATCCGATCTTTTAGTATAGTAAGTTTAAGTTGCGTTTTTGTGTATTTGCTAGGTAATCTGCTTTGATCTGTTTGCTATCCGTTATAATAACTTAAAATCTATCTTTTGTAGTTAATAAACTTGTTTTTCTTTATTTAAAACCAGTGTGTGGGAGTCATAACTGAGGGAAGAAAGCTGTTGTGTATTCCTCTCCACATTGAGGGAGGAGGCGAATTTCATGAGCTTACGCAGTATAGCTCCCTGTGCAGCGCAAGATGGCATAATTTGGGATTTACCCTCCAGAGGAGGTGTGTGCCCAAGTAGCTGGGAAGTTCCCTAACTGGAGCCTTCCCATGCAGGGCTGGTCACAGTGTCTGCATGTAACTGCAGCTGGGTGTGTCCCTACCTGTAGGTGGGCTGGGCAGCTTGTCACAGCAGTACAATGTAATGTGAGCCCAGGCTGGTGGGCTGGGGTGCTCAGTGGTACTCCAGTTCCAGGTGGCACCCTGGGGGGAACCTGTCACAGCCACCCCTGAGCCTGGTAAGTTTCTGGCTCCATTCTAATGTTTATTGATATCATAATGGGAGGGATTTCTACTCTATGAACTAGTGCAAAAGTTATGAGAGACCTAGGTTAGCAGTGTGTATTTGCTAATAATGGATTGTATCCCAGCATCTTGGCTCCCCCCCTCCACCTGCCCTGCACCAAGTGGAGTTCAAAATGGCCTAGGAAATGCAAACAGTAAAGTATACCTTTAAAGAGTATTTTTACTGGGAAGGCACAGATTTTTGCTAGGGCAATTCCGGTTTCTTAAAAATAATAGCATTACACAGTGGTGTCTTTAGGTTTGCTGCTATGTAAACACTCAGCTCTCTATGGAGCTGCTTGGAAACAGAGAACTCTGTGCGTGTGTTTGGGGAAATGTTTTCCATTTCCAAATCTAGCCCATTTCAGTTAGAGGTAATTCATGCCGCCCATAGGTGATAAAATCCTATGTCACCACTATGACTGGGGTTTCAGTTTTTGTCCAGAAATGTGCTGGCTGCTGGGTGGAGAAAGGTTGTGGAGTTCTGCGTGTTTGCATGCAGCCATAACAGCGTAAGCCATGTGGAAGCCAACGCAGCATCCTGTTGATTCCCTCACGAATTCTGGCCCAATCCTGGATGCTGATAGTTGCAAACTTTTCCTGAAGCAGGAACTCCACATAGGTAGTCACATTGCAGCAAAGGACGTGTTTTCCAGGGCTACCTCAGTAGCTGACCAGCCCACTCCACTCACAGATGTGCTGTTCAATCACTATACATTTGGCTGCATGTACTATCAGTTTCCCACCAGCGGGATGGAATAACACCTCCCTTTGCCAACATGGCACCACAAGAACAGTTAAATCCTCCAGAATGTGAAAGGCCTGAAATGATAGAGAAAGCTTTGTAGCAAGACCACTGACCATTCTACCCCAAACCCAAGCAGTTATGCAATTTTTCATAAAACAAAGTCAGCTTAGAATTTTTAACTTACCATTGTCTCTGCACTACTTTAGCTGGGATTAACCAGGCTGTGCCCAGGGAGATTCTGTGAACTGAAGCATCCCTCTCACAATCTATTGCAGTTCAGTTGTGAAATGGAACACTTCATGGCCTTGAAATCCCGCAAGAATTATTTCTGCGCTTCTCCACTGAGCTATGTGAGACAACGATCCTGTTTCTTGACCTGCAGGCCCCTCGAGCTCTACTGGCTGCTGTACCTCCCCAGCTTGCCCTCAGCCCAGCACAAGCCTGGCCCAACATACCCTCATGGGCCATTCCAAAAGGAAGCATTTCCGTGATGAACTGATGGCTGAAGTTTTGGGGAGGGCCAATGAGCAGGTTCAGTACCAGAAACAGAGTGACTTATGACTAGAAAAAGGGCATGCCGAGAGGCAGGAGAAAAGGCTGAGGCTCACTGCACAGCTTGAGGACAGGGTTTCAGCAAGGGAGCAGGCACTTGCTACACTGTTCCTGGAACAGGAAGGGCAGTTAAGGGAGGAGGACAGAGCCCAGCAGAGAGAACTGTTTGAGCGGCTCATCTCAGTCATGGCTGCAAGAGTAACGGCTCCTGCTGCCTCTCTCACACCATGGCGTGGTTCCTCTGTGACGTCCCCTCGGTCTAGAAACAGCTTGGAACACTCTGTATCTGAGTGCCACATGGAATTGGGCCTCAGGAGCAGCTGGGCAGGGCAAACTAAACCCCTCGCAGCCCTCCATCCTGACTCCCTCTCCTGTGAACACCTCTATCCCCCCTCCCTGGTGCCAAGCATGTGGAAAACAGGGAAAGAAGAACTGGGGGCCAGGGGACATGCAGCATCGGGGGGTTCTGTCCTGTTTGCACTTTTCCTGCACTTTTGTTTTGTTTTTGGAAATGTTGTTTTGTAACTGGTGTTTGGGTGTTGTAATGGCAACCGCCCTGCCTGGCAATGGGTGACAGCTGTACTGTGTTAACACATGTTTACAAATAAAGCTTTTTATGTCATCAAGAAAGTTTATTGCTATCACTGCACCTCATCATACAATCATTATTGAAATAATCAAGCCAAACCCATGATCAGGAACAATGAGGAAGTATGTACAGCAATCCATTCTTCAATTACTTCCTCATATGAATCCATACCGTGAATCATCCCACCCTTTTTGTAAGTCGTCATATCATTCATAACTACATTGCATGGCAATCAAGCCCCTATCTCTCCCTAGCACTGACACCCCCCCCCCAACCAAATAGCCTCAACCCCCACAAGTACATTCATAGAAGTACTAATCCTCCTCTTCCATGGGACCATGCAAGTCCATAATGTGGAAGCACAAAGCACCCCCGACTTCTATTGCCCAGGTGCATCCAGCTCCAGCTGTGGTAGCTGCACTTGCTGGCTGAGTGTACTGATTCAATGGCCCCTTGCTGTCATAGGTCCATTCAGGGGGAAACGACTGACCTCTGGCTTCAAAAATTGTGAAGAACACAGCAAGCCACAGTAATGCAGATAATATTGATGACGCTGGCATCCAAACAGGTCTTTGGGATCCCCAACGGTGCCTCATGCATGTGTCTTTACCCTGGAGGGTCAAGGTAAGCTACTCAGAAAGCTCTAAAAATGTAAGCTTTCTTCATGTGAAAGTTCTGGACCCACTGCTGATCATCCCTGGCTATAGAGAGTGTAATGAGCAGCATCAGCCACTGTGAGTCTGCCATGCCAGGGTACTTTTCCTCCTCCGCTTTCTCGTTCTTCTCCTGCTCCAGCCGAAACGCTCTTAGGTGCCTTTCTTGGGTAAGAAAACGTCGTCGAAATGTCCACCAGCGTCTCATGGAAGCTCTGCCCGTTTCCTGACACAGGAGTGAAAATGCAAGCAAGAGAACTTCTTGAAAAGAGGTCTCCTCTGTGTTGGTTGGCAGGCTGTGCTGGCAGGCTGTTCAAACTTTCTGTAATGTGCAGGGTGGGCAGGAAAGCTTTCCCACAGTGCACCACAAGCAAAGGGCTGGAGCAGCCACATTTTGGGAGTCTGAGATATGGTTCATTTGACTCGAGTCTGTGTGCTGAGTGTGGACACCAGAGCCCCCACTGGTTCAAACACGGATTAGAAAATTCTTAACATAGGGTTATATCATAACATATACCTATAACATAGGTATATCAATATAGACACTCAAACCTCAGGTTCTTTAACACAGGTAGGCTGACTTGAGTCCCACTAACCCATGGCTTACATTGCAGTATAGACATACCCTCAATGTTATTACACAACCTCTAAAATTCTCTCTTTATATAGCAGTATAAGTTTCAAATGGCTAAAAAAATCCTGGACATCTAACTGAAGTACACAAACTGGAAAACAGTAACCCCATATATCCCTTATAGTCATTTGTATGCCTAATATGTCAGATTCATAGATTACAAGGCCAGAAGGGACCATTGTGATCATCTAGTCTGACCCCCTGAATAACACAGGCCACAGAACTTCCCAAAGTAATTCCTAGAGCAGGGGTAGGCAACCTATGGCATATGTGCCGAAGACGGCACGCGAGCTGATTTTCAGTGGCACTCACACTGCCCAGGTCCTGGCCACCGGTCTGGGGGGCTCTGCATTTTAATTTAATTTTAAATGAAGCTTCTTAAACATTTTAAAAACCTTATTTACTTTACATACAACAATAGTTTAGTTATATATTATAGACTTATAGAAAGAGACCTTCCAAAAATATTAAAATGTATTACTGGCACGCGAAGCCTTAAATTAGAGTGAATAAATGAAGACTCGGCACACCACTTCTGAAAGGTTGCCGACCCCTGTCCTAGAGCATGTCTTGAAGCATATTCAGAACATGCAGGAAAACCATGGAAAGCAGGATTTTGCTTGCCATTTTAAAAACTTCATTTTAAGCAAATACAGTATCCACAATAGTACTCTGCTAAACAAGATACTTTTCACTGACCTACTTGGGATCCAATTTATCATTAGATACTATTGTTTTCAATGATCTAAAGAAAACAAATTGGGAACAAAGTGAAGAGTTCTTGAGTGGTTGAAACAAATTAGAGTGGTTGTTTAAAATCAGATATGTGGGATTTAGTCTCTTCATTCTATGATCTCTGATTAAAACAGACAGTATAATCCAAGGCTGGATTACTATAATTCAGAATTTTGTGTTTTAACAGATGAAATTTTCTTTTGACATAATTTTGGGGCAAATGCTGTCATTAGGGGTACTACAGTAGGTTTAAAATTATGTAATGCATTTCTTCAAATCCCACGATATGGTACCATAGGAATTTGAAAAATTCTGTTTGCCATTTTTAATTTGATCTCTCTGATGTGTGAGTTAATTTTGTTGATTTTGGACATTTGCAATCAGTCTAATCCACCACATTTTAGCGACTTCCATACATACCAATTTGGGATCCAAGGTCAAGGGCTTCTGGTGATACATAGACAAAGGGCTCAAATGATAGGTATAGAAATCCTTTACTTAGAAATAGTAACTACCTATTGTACTATTTGTAAGGGCAAAATTCAGATATATTTGATTTTTGTTGCTTATCTAATTCAGCTTTTTAGATTGCTTTTTTTATTTTTTATGGGCTGCAAATTGCTTAGGGACACACTGCATGGAAGGCACTACACAGGAACAGCTTTTATTGTATCTCTCTCTCTGAAAAGGTTAAGCAGTTTTATTGCAGATGTCTGCCAGAAAAATCACATGTATCACTAATGGAAGAAGCAGGTGATAAAAGCCTCTGAGTTGATAGAGATAGTGAAAAAAGCAGTTTTAGCTCCTGTGACAGCATTCTGAAAAAAACACTGTTTCTTATCAGCAGGTTGAGGAGGAATCAGACTGAGGTACAACAGTTTTATTGTAACTGTTTCTGATTGCATTCTGTCTTCTAATCCATACTGATGAGCTGTTTCCTGGGGGAAAGCAGTCTGGGGAGGCTGCTGCAATTTACACAGAATCACACCCCTCATATTCAGAAAGGTAAATATACTAAGATCAGGTCATTACAAGGCAACATGTCTATTTGAACCAATGGGAATTTAAGAAAACAAGTTGGGAACAAAGTGAAGAGTTCTTGAGTGGTTGAAACAAATTGGAGTGGTTGTTTAAAATCAGATATGTGGGATTTAGTCTCTTCATACTACGATCTCTGATTAAAACAGACAGTATAATCCAAGGCTGGATTACTGTAATTCAGAATTTTGTGTTTTAACAGATGAAATTTTCTCTGGACATAATTTTGGGGCAAATGCTGTCGTTAGGGGTACTATTTTGAAATATAACATGGTAAAGTACCTTGAAAAATGAGCAAGCAATTTTAAATCCTTTAAATGAGAGATGACTGCAAACTGGAGCCATTTTTAAAAATACGCTGAACTATTAGGAGGGATGGGGGATTTGAATAAACGCCTTTGGTTTTGGCTTTACAATACCAAAACCAGCACAATTCCTCATTTTTCCTCTCTGTGACTATAAAGAGCAAGTGACCTTGTTAAAAAACACAATGAAACAACACAACCTCTGGATACAAATATATTTCAGGCTCAAGAAACAAAACAAAATGACCTCTTACCAAACTATATGGTGTACAGTCCTAGTTCAGTGTTTGGAGAAGTAGATGTGTAACGTGCAGTAACAATAACAGGAGTTATACAATTTGTTCAATTTACAATGGAATGTGCTGAAAATTTATCTTACTATGATGGCATTGGCCATGTCTAAGCTCCTGTTGGGCAAGATTTATTTTTATTTCATAAAACATTAGCACTTAAATTGCTTTCTTTAAAAAAAAGGCATCTGTACTTACATATCATCAAAGACGAGCTTTGTTCTTCTGCAGTCTTTGTGTGCCCTGGATAAAGATGGCCAAGGCTCTGTTTGGGAGTGTGGCTTGTTGCAGAGAACACTTTCTGAATTGATGTGAACTGCTTTCTAGACAACAAACAGTACAGAACACATTGAGAAATTGACCACTGAGTTAGAAAAAGCAACTAAAACTATGACAGGTTTCAGAGTACCCGCATGGCCCCACAGTATGCCAACATTTTTATGGCTGACTTAGAACAACGCTTCCTTAGGTCTCGTCCCCTAACGCCCCTACTCTACTTGCACTACATTGATGACATCTTCATCATCTGGACCCACGGAAAAGAAGCCCTTGAGGAATTCCACTATGATTTGAAAAATTTCCATCCCACCATCAACCTCAGCCTAGACCAATCCACACAAGCGGTCCATTTCCTGGACACTACTGTGCTAATAAGCGATGGTCACATAAACACCTCTCCAGTGCATCATCAAAGATCTACAACCTATCCTGAAAGACGATCCCTTACTCTCACAGATCTTGGGAGACAGACCAGTCCTTGCTTACAGACAACCCCTTAACCTGAAGCAAATACTCACCAGCAACCACACAACAAAAACACTAACCCAGGAACCTATCCTTGCAACAAAGCCCAATGCCAACTCTGTCCACATGTCTATTCAAGTGACACCATCGTAGGACCTAATCACAT
Organism: Macrochelys suwanniensis; assembly: GCA_033296515.1. Taxonomy (NCBI): domain Eukaryota; kingdom Metazoa; phylum Chordata; order Testudines; family Chelydridae; genus Macrochelys; species Macrochelys suwanniensis. The sequence goes on along the minus strand of CM065775.1, from coordinate 116,029,131 downwards.
CAGCCACGCCATAAGGAGTTCATTCACCTGCACATCTACCAATGTGATATATGCCATCATGTGCCAGCAATGCCCCTCTGCCATGTACATTGGCCAAACCGGACAGTCTCTATGCAATGGACACAAATCTGACATCAGGAATCATAACATTCAAAAACCAGTAGGTGAACACTTCAACCTCTCTGGTCACTCAGTAACAGATTCAAAGGTGGCAATTTTGCAACAAAAAAGCTTCAAAAACAGACTCCAGTGAGAAACTGCTGAATTGGAATTAATTTGCAAACTAGATTCCATTAATTTAGGTTTAAATAGAGACTGGGAATGGCTGGGTCATTACACAAATTGAATCTATTTCCCCATCTTAAGTATCCTCACACCTTCTTGACAATTGTCTGTCTGAAATAGGCCATCTTGATTATCACTACAAAAGTTTTTCCCTCCTGCTGATAATAGCGCTCCTTAATTAATTAGCCTCTTAGAGTTGGTATGGCAAATTCCACCTTTTCATGATTCTCTGTATGTATATATATCTTCTTACTATATATTCCATTCTATGCATCTGATGAAGTGGACTGTAGCCCATGAAAGCTTATGCTCAAATAAATGTGTTAGTCTCTAAGGTGACACAAGTACTCTTGTTCTTTTTAATAAACTATGGAAATTTGTCTGCACTGGGCTGTAAATTGCAAGTTAGTTTGCTCACTATTTCAACAGGGAGTACACATAACTAGCTTGTCACGGATCGCCACAAATTCACAGATATTGCGCATAGTTATTGGTAAAGGGCTTTAGAGTTTCAAGTGATATGCAGAAGAAACAGAACAGAATTATTAGTCACTAGCCGAAGGGCCATAACATGATGAGTGTAGTTATTAAATCATAGACCAGTTGTGGTTATTCTGCATGTCAAGCCACGTTTCAACGTCCAAACTGTTTGGGTTTTTGTTGTTGTTGATGTAACTTTCCACCAATTTGGGTTGTTATTCTTATTTGACAGTAATTGCAACAGAATAAAATTCTTTCTGTTTCAGACAAAAGAAGGAAATGGAATGAAGGTCTCAACAGAAAGCTCCATGATCTAACCACCACTTACTGCCTAGCATTTTCTGTAAATAATCCACACGATCACTTGGTCATGGCAGCTAGGCACCAGATGGGCAGATTTGCTAAAACAAAGCCAACCTAGACATTTACAGTTCATGAGCTATCAACTTCGGTATGGCACATCCAGATCAGTTCAGTGGGATAGTTTTCAGATGAATAACCAGATACATAAGAATTTTATTATAAGGATTATTAAAATGTTGACCAAATGGAGCATTGCCAGGCTATGCAGAAAATCAGAGAGGAATGCATTCGCTAAGGGTGTGGATCATAAAGCAATCACTTTTTACTTCTAATTTCCAACACATTTATCTTTGAAGGACTTTAAATTATTTTCCAGATATCAAATAATTATAACTATAAATGAGTTAATAAACCAACCTCTAAACTTAGGTGTTTAAAAATTTACATTTACTTCATGATGGAAGAGAAATTGGTCAGTCCAACATACTAAAAATGCCTTTTCAAGGCCTTGCATATAGCCTATTTTTCAAATACTTAATTTCATTTATTTCTTTTTATTAAGCGTATTTGTGAGAGACTCTAGGAACACTTACCTAATTTAGAACAACATATTTAAGACAAAACATCTCAAAGTTAGATCAGAAATAGTTACTTTTTCACCCCCCCATTATCCCCCTCGCTTCCCCCCAAATCTGCCTTTTTGGAACAGACCAGTTGCCCCTGAGCAGAAGTGACTTGAGGGGCTCGAGCTAAAGTTCAATTTCCTGGGGTGAGATGGAGGCTCTTGAAGCCTGTAATGCATCAAGACATAAATAATCATAAAGAATATATTGGTGAAAATATTCAACACTTTCTCTTATTATTTCTTCTTCCTTTTCATGGAATGTATAATGGCTAAAACCTTGTTTTCTGTGCAGGAAAAGATCATGCAACAGAATTCCGCATGTAGTTTCCTATGGATCATTTCACTGCTGGAGAGGGAAATGCGGAGATTAAACTCTGCTCACAAAACTGACCAAGTTTGTGGCCTGGAAAAGCTGCATATCTCTAGGGACCTGCTGAAGAGCAGGATCATCCAGATGAAGGCCCTGTTCCTCTAATCCACCACCAGCTACCCATACCCTCAAAGGTGCCTCTTCCCTGGCAGTCAAGCTACCTGGGTGCCACACTACTACAGACCCCCTTCGCCTACCAGAGGTGTTCCAAAAAATGGAACGGGTGTGCACCAAAGCTATTATCGAGTCCATGATTATTATTAATTTTGGGGCGGTACTGGTGGGAAGTTGATACATGGGGAATGCCCATTCCCCTTTCCCATGCACAGACCCTCAACTCTTCAATGGAAAGGGAAGAATGACACAGCAGGAGTAGCACTCTTTATTTCTCCCTGTATGTAGAGCTCCAGGGTTTGCACTGGTTTTCTTCACAGAGGAAATATTTGGTTGAGCTTCCTGGCTTAGAAGTTCTACTGTTCATTGGGCTGATTTTGCATTCCTTTCACTCCTAAGACTCCTGTTTCAGGAATCTAGTTATTCAAGAAAGGCAGGATTGGAGCTCTTGTCTATTTTGCCACCTCTGTCATTTCACGCACAGGTCTGTACATTTACTGGAAATATATTTATGAGGAAAACTATTTCAGGCATGCAAACACACACAATTTCAGTTCAGAATGCCAAGATCAGCAGCATGTTTTTCTTGTACAACTTTTCTATGTTTACAGACGTCTGAGTGGCAAACCATGAAATTCCTTACTTTTCCCGTTCTTTACTTCTTGCAAACCTTGGTTGTGTACTTACCTGCTCTATGGATTTCCTTGCATCTCCTATTTTTTAGGTCATTTTTAATCCTGTTAGGTCTTACCATTTCCCCAGTGGAAAAATCTTACTTAATGGGACATTCATTATTATGTTCCTTTCCATGATATTCTGCAGAAATATCAAGGGCTGTATGAGCAGTGATACAAAGAGAAGAAAAATCAGCCAGGGTTTTATACTATGATCAATACCATAAACTTACATTGCAGTCTGCAGGATGTGGCTGTGGCTGGATTTCACTCTTATGTTTTTTGCTGGAGGACATGGAAGGTAATAGACTGCTGCCATTAGGTCTACTGGAAGAAGTTAAATCATCAGTGGAGTATTTGTGTTTTGATGCATCAGAGAGGGGTGAGACGGGTGACCGAAGCATTTTCTCATTTTTATTTATTGGTATCGCCAAGCTGGAAATGGAAATTACAGTAATGGAGTGTCACAAAGCTGGCTTTGAGAAAGGTAAATGTTCTATATATTATCGAAACTTTGAATTTAAAACCTGCTGGCAAGACGAAGTCTACTACTGTCTGGAAACAACTTTATAGTATCAGGACCAAGAGTTCATTTACAAATGTGGATCATGTTTCTTCACTTTCCCTCCAGGGTAAATTGTCACTCTGGGATTAATATAAAGTCTATGTCAGAATACTTGAAAAAATAAGGAGACAAATGGGCAATTGCTCCCTGTCTTTTAAGGGTTACTTGGAGAAGGAGATGAGGCTCTAAAGTGTAAGTTTAGGTTATGGAGTCCTATTTCACAATAACAGGTGACAATTTACAAGCCATAGCAATAAAACCATCTGTGAATTAAACAGGGAATGTGCTAGAAGACGATTGGGATGTCTCTGTATTCAATGACCAGGCTTTAGTCATTCAATTTACGGTAATTTGATGTGGGTTCTGAAGACAAAGAAATATGTGCTAGTGTTTTAGGCAAAGAAAAGTATGCTCACAATGGAAACAAGGAAATGTGTACTGCTGCATCTTCTAAAAGGGAAAGCTGTGTTACAGAAGCCATTTTTTTAGAGAAGCCACAGATAGGAAAATCCAAGCAGGTAGCAACAGTAGCAATAAACTGTAAAGAAACTTTTCATGTGCTAATTTGAAGAAGATACTTAAATGAAAAATTAAAGCAACACATAGAGTATACATTTTTTTTAGAGATAACTTTGCATTGAGCCTAAATTTGTGATTTAGAGTAGACAGAATATTTTAATACAATATGTTTCCCTGCCACATTCCCTTCAATCCAGCCTATTCCTTTGTAAGGACATTTCTCACTTCTTTATAGATACACTATCAGACACTACACCCTGAATGTTGGTGCAAAAGTGAATATGATACAAAATATACTTTGTTTTGCCACATCATTTCAGAGAACAGAACTAATTCAACATTCGGCTCCCAAACACTTGTTCATTTATCTTACGAGTCCTTAAAAACTTGAGGTGGCAGAAACCATAGCTCACTATTAGAACTTTTTAGACCTTCATGGGCTCATATGGCAGTACTTTTAAAGTGTGTCTAAAGGAATTTTTTTTCAGTGGCCTACACTTTTTATGAAAGAGAGAGTCAAGGTGAGCAAATGTCAATAGTGATTTTTTGGTAAGAAAAACAATGGATTTTAATGTTAATTTTGAATATTTAGGAGCCCCTTGCTGACACTCCAACTTTCTTTCCTTTTTTCAAATAGAAGTTTGCCCTGGTCAGTGGGGTTCATACATCATTATCAGGGGTTGAGGCTAAAGCAACCTGAAGAAGCTACAGCTGCTTTGAAGTGCAACAGAACTAGGAAGGATGGTCAAGTGGTTAGAGTACTAGCATGGAAATCAGGATGACCTGCATTCAGTTCTCTGCTGTATGAGTTTCTGTATGACCGTAGGCAAGTCACAAAGTCTCACTGTGCCTCAGTTCCCTATCTGTAAAATGGGGATAAGAACACTGCCCTACCTCATAGGGATGTTGTGAGGATAAATACATTAATGATTGGGAGATGATATGGTAATAGAAGCCATATAAATACCTTGGAGGGGGGGAAGAGAAAAGAGAATTGGGAGGGAGAGGAAGGGAGCATTTAAGAACTTATTTGTTGTCTTTTCGATATACAATTGCTATTGGAAACCCTGCATGCATTACATGTGACACACATTCTATCACTTTTAGGAGGTGTGGAATTAATCCCAAGAAAAAACTGGCTCAAACAATGCTAAACATGTCAGACTACGACAATCATTTTGAGAATGTATGTGATGTAAAATGTAGGATACTTTGGTAATAGTACACATAGAATGGTATACATGCATCCAATCAACCACAATAAAATACACTACTCCATGTGATATTTTTACTTTATGTAACATATGTGAGTTATAGGACAACAAAGAAGCTGAATGTATATTTTTGAATAGGCAAAACATGTTTGAGATTGTTCCTTTGCACTTGTTTAATATTATAAGAGTTGTTTAGTTTCTACAGTGATGAAAAGAAGAGAAATACCTACACATAAATGAATACAAGAAATACTAATTATTGTTGAATATTAGATGTTATATAAATTACAAGGTCCCTCTTTGCACGTGCACTATAAAATATAATAAAAAGGGATTTTTTAAATATATCAACGACCTGCATGTACTAAGCAGCATGTAATTGAACTCTAAGAAGATACATGACTCAAATTGCTTGCTGGCAATCTCTGAAGAAACCGGGTATGATTGAGATGACTGATTGATAGCATGGCTGCTGGCACAAATCTCTGCAAACAGACAGGTGGATTTTCATCACTCATTTCATGCTTTGCATCCTTTGGAAATTTGGCTGTTTTTATAGTCACACAAAGTTGTGTGTCCTAAACATATCAAATAGTATGGAAAATAACTTGCCTATAATCTTTAGATTGTCTGGTCCTTAATGTATGCAGAGTTGAGCATTCTAGGCATCAATTCAAGTACTTTTCTTCACTTTGTCCTCAGAGTACATAGATTAATTATTATATTTAAACTGAGATATATAAGCAAGCTCTAATTCTGAAACTCAGAACAATGTGGTGGAGGTAAAAAGGACTAAGGCTGGTACCCTAGTTGAACTGATGCCCAGAACATAATGGCTAGGAATACTGTAATGTTTCAGTTTATCCTCCTGTTGTTGCTATAATTATTTAATCCAAGATCCAAACACTTGGAACTCACAACTTCTTTATGTAACGGAACAAAAATATTAGTACAATTATGTCAGGAGCAGCTAACTCATTCATCATACCAAAAAAAGAAAAAAAAGAGAGAAAATGCATAAGGATAATTTTTACACATAAAGTGTGATAATTAAAAAAAATCTATTCCATCAAATGCCAAACAGCACATTGCATTAAGATTCAGTTAATTGCAGTGACTGAATTTTAAATAACAAGGAAAATGCATACCTATGTTCATTCCTGTTGCAATGATTTGCTGTTGAAATACCTGGGGCAGAGGCAATTAATCGTGAAGAACACTCTCGCTCTAAATGAGTCTTCTTGATCTCCCTGTCCTCTTCTTCATTTTCACACTGAATGAAGAGAAAAATGATCATCTATTGAATTTTATAGGTGACACCAGTCCCATGTACAGAAGCAAAAGATTGCTGGGTATTACAGGAAATTAAGGCCTGTATTCTGGTGTATCCCGGTATTAACTATTATTATTTTATTTTATTTTATTTATATAGTCCACAGACTATACAGACATGCAGCAAGATAGTTCACTGTCCTAAAACACTTAAAATCTTAATAGACAACCTGCAAGCAAAGGAGTAGGAAAGAAACTGACAATTTTTTTTAACCATTTCTCTCCTTCCATCTCTAGACATTATCTTTTTATGTCCTCATTTTTGTCCATTTCCTCTACATCTCTTCCTCAAACCAACCCCTGGTTTCCTTTCACTCTAGTCCTTTCTCTCTCCATGGGTCCCATGTCCCTTGTCACTGTTTCATAAGTCCTACTATCTCTCTCCATCCTAGGATCTCCCCCTCCCTCCCGACACTGTTATTGCTTTCCCCTCCCTCCTATGAACTCCATGTCCATTTCCATTGTTAACACTGGGTTGGCTTCATTCATAGCTTTGCTACATGGCAATAGCATTCTGTCTGTTTTACATATTACAATCAGGGCTGCTTTTTAAGGCATTAGTATTGTGTCTATAGCTTGGCTCTCATTCATTAGAAATGACGATCATCCTACATCTTTAGTACATGCTTTGTGGTCGTTTCTCTAGTTTACCCATGTTTTTAGGGAATGGTGGCAGTTGCAGTGGTTAAGTCTGTTTCTGCTTATGCCACTTTGCCTGCTGTACCCTTATGACATTCATCTGTAATTGGTGACATGCTGTTTCCTTGTTGTATGCTGTTTATTCTGCTTTTTCATCATGCCTTCCTGTCTTCTGTTGGGTATACAACATGGCAATATCTCATTTACCCTTCCTATGTCATAGTGGCACAGCTACGCTTTTGCTTCTGCTACTCTTTGACCATTCCTGGTCACTCTCCCATGATGATTACTGCATGCTACTTCCTGAGCAATGCATATTGGATGAAATGCAGACATTCCTCTGAAATAGGGGAAGCTCAGTGGGTCTCTGTATGTCTGAGCTGTGTTCAGAATGGCTCCTGGGGTCAGATCTTCACAAAGGGACTGTAAAGCTGCTCTAATTGGGTAGATGGGGATTCCCGCAGCATGGGGAAATCCTCAGATGGTGTAAAGCTGGTGCATTTCTGCAATGCAGGGAATGTAGGTAAGTCCTGGCTGCAGGACAGATGTAACCAGAGAGCTGCTGCACTCTGGCTATCCCTGGCTAGTGCAATGGCTGCTAGAGATGGGCCCTTTGTTAACATCTTGAGAGGACAGAGGCACTATCTCTACCTCCCTTCTCCCACACACACATAATGAAGACATGATATTGGCTTTGATTACACAGCTGTATACACTTCATTTTCTGATTTAGGCATCATCTTCAGATGTCCAAGTTTTGGACTAATAAACACTAATAAAGGATACATACTATTTTCATGAGGAGGGAATGACAATGTGTCAACTGAAAATGCACTATGGGCTACGGCATCTTTGACCCCTGCTGGCTAGAAGTTTACTTTTACTTTTCAATGTTTTTTTCCCTCCTGTTCCTTGAATGACTGTTGTTGGTTCAAAGTCACATACAGAAGGGAAGTGAGTGATGATGAAACATTGCTTCAAAATTTGAATTCAAATAGGATATTATTGTTAAATGAATGATATATATGTAACCCACACACCTTCTAGGTGTGGTGTTCTGCCCCATCTAGTGGCACTGAGACCACTTAGAGAGAGATTAATTAATTTGCTCTACAGGTTTAGCTAACAGCCGGCTGGCTTTTAGCTCATGCTGCAGAGGGTCATGCACTAAGCTCCCGAGGTCCCCGGTTCGATCCCACCTGCCGACAACTGGGGTTTGTCGGCGTTACACATACACATATTATATTGTTCAGGTAAACAGTTCATATACAAGAAATAGATGATTAGATGATAGATTAAATAGGAAGACACAAAATATGCCGTGACACTTTCCCCTGCATCCCCTCCAAAACCAAAGAAACCCCATACAGCTTACCTTGCGTTTCCTTCTACATTTTGGCACAACCTTTTCTGCTGGTGGGTAAGTACAATTATTCTGCTGAAGGCTGGCTTCTTCTTTTGCTCCAGTGCTCATTGCCAGTGGCTCCTCAGGTAAACGCTCCGGAATTCTGGACAAAAGAGTCAAATCAATTTTGACCCACAGTGATTTTACCTCATCACTGTCTTTCAGAGGAGATAGGAGCTCATTCCTGCCAAAAGGAACTAGAGTATAAAACTGTTCCTCCAGCTCCTTTGCTATATCATTACTAGTCCTGGCATTAATGGAGCGAAAGGCACTGCAGCTGCTGTTAGTTTTGTTGGTGTTACTGCCCACGGAGTCCTTCAACCTCTGGTCACTCCCACCTGAAGCAGAGGCCACAGTTTGAGGTTTGGGCAGAGGATATTCCTCTTGTTCGGATTCTGAATCTGAATCTGAGGAAGATGATGAAGATGAAGACTCTGTCTCGATAAATTCCTTGGATTTGGGTGCAGTTTTGCTTGGCCCTCTGGTACGTCTCTTTTCACGTGCAGCGACAGAGCGGGGCTCTTTTCTGTGCCCAGTTCTGTTGTTGCAGGGCCTGGCTTTAGGTTGTTCACAGATGTTATTTTCCAAAAATACTTGGCTCAAAGTGAGATCCTCAGATGTATGGCAGTTCAAGGCATCCCCACCAGGGGTCCTCTCTGTTCTTCTTGGCTGTTTTTTACAAGTCGTCCTTCTCTGAGGGCCGCTGTCTCCAGAAACAGCAGCAGCCGTAGGAGGTGATTTCTGCTTCCCTCCTTTATTTCCTGGTGCTTTATTAGCAGTTCTAGGCCTCAACTCCTCTTTGCTGGGGTTCTTAATTTCCTTGTCTCTAAGGTCAGTTTGGCAAATAGCTGGTATTTTCTCACACTCCTGTCCTTCATCCTTTATTCTGCTGTAATACTGATTGCTCTCTAGTCCATGGTTATCATTTTGGTTAAGAATAGATGTTTTGTGAGGATTAACTTTATTTAGCCATTTATCCAACTGCCACTTGTTTGCTGATGGTTGCTCAGGCTGAAAGCAAATCAAACAAAACAGTATTTAATAAATTTCCAGCTGCGAGGGACGTCACAGTCTGTATTTGTATAGGTTCTCTATATGTTCAGAGTGAAAATAACTAAATTGTAGGGCTTGTATTGTGTTTTTTTTTAACTGAGGCCATGCTGTTCTCATTGGACAAGCTAAAGGTTCAGCTCCTGGAATTAACCCTTTACCTGGTACCTTGGGCTATGAGAGAAGCATCTCCATGAGGGTGGTGGAATCAAAGAAAAAAAGAATGATGCGAAAGGTGAAAAAGACAGTTAAACAGACAGAGTGCGTACAGTCAGTGCTCTATTTAAGTTTACTGTCTTTATTAGGGTACCCAGTCATAGAGTTGAATAATATTCCTCTGCTATTAACAGGGGCATTGACTTTAGGAGCAGAACGGAATGACTAAAGTGCAGGCTGTTAGAGACAGGGTGTGCTGTAGAAGCGATATTTTCAGTTTTGAATGAGGTTGGGAAGGAGGACAGCTACCATGATTCATACTTTTTAAAAGGTGATTCATGCGGTGCGCTATTGACATCCACTTTACTGGGAAATGCTTCCAACTTTCCAAATAAAAGAAAACATAATGGTGATAGAAGGACAGAATAAAGGGATAAAATCAAGGCTACAGAATGAAGAATAGGGAGGAAAAACGGGAGATGTATTTTGTATCTTATAACATTGCTAGTAAAGACAAGAATATTTAGACACTGCAAGGGAGTTTTAATTGAATTATTTAGCTAACTTTATAGCTAAAGTTCCCCCCCACCCATATACAGACACTAGAATCATGCAAGATCACCCAAACATTTTTGTGTGTGGAGATATTGTCAGTTACTCATTTTACATATATCGTGTAGCTATTAATTTTTCTCATTTGTGTCATAACATGATCAAGTTTTAAGAGTGCATCTAAAGTACAATGGTGTTTGGACAGTGAAGAAATGGGATAATTATTATTTCAAATGCAGCTATGGCTAAGACAATAATGCCCATGTGCTTCTTAGTACTTCTTGCAATCAGTAATTTGAATGAAACAAGTGGTGGTGGAATAAGAATGAAAGGCAAAAAATGACACAATGGAGCAACATAATACCTTCAATTATACCACTAAAACCCCACTGAAGACGAGGTTTGGATAGGGTCTCACTAATATATGAACCACCTTTTGTGGCTGTAGTCATAAAAAACTAAATTTCTGACCCGACTGAAATCAATGGGAAAATCTCCCAAAGTCCTCAGTGGGTCCAGAATTTGCCTCAATATTCCATTACATCTGAAATAAATAATCACCATGCATTCTATGGCGCTGACATGAAAACCATCACTGGGCTAAATTCTGCCCTCAGTTATACCATGAAGAATTTTACTCTTGTTGTCTAATTTTTCTCATTAGAGAACAAGCTATGGTAAAGGTTCACAGGGAAATATCATGCCAACTTTGTACTATCCCGTTGATGTTCCACTCAATCTCCTGAATGTAACTGGTCATCCACAAATTTTGTATGTGGCTGCACTTACGATCCCCTCCTCCAGTTTTAGATATTGTCATTCTCTAAAACGCTGTTTCTCACAATTCAATTCCGAAAACAATGAGGAACAGCTGAGTGACATGATTTTACAATGTGGTGCTTCCCAGTAGTGGTACTTCCACTGTCTACCACTCTGCCACCAATGTACATGCCCCCTAAATGGTAGTGCCTCAGGCAAAACCCCTCTAGTACAAACCGTGTTGCCAACTCTCCCAATTTTATCATGAGTCTCATATTTGGTACTTTTCTGAAAGCTCCAGCTCCTGGAATCATTGGTTAGATAAGTAATCCCAGCTTTCATTTTTTTAAAAGGGAAGTTTTTAGAACTCATGCTTTGGGAAAAAAATCTTGTAAATGTGAACCCTAAAAACAAAAGGTAAATAAAAAGATCTCAAATAAAAACCTCTTGTGATTTTTACGCCAATCCGATGATTCTGGAGGCTGGACATGATTTTTGAATGCTTGCAGTTGGCACCAATGAAGTCAATATACAATTGGAATCTATTTGTTCAATTAATGTATCCAACTGAAAAGTTTTGCAGTTCAAAAATCATATACAAGAACCCTCTTTCACTAAGGCAGACAGTTTAGCAATGGGATGTGATAATGATTGGTAGGGTGAAATTGGTAAAAATGTTTGCAAAATTTCACTGGAAACTTTTCATCAATTCATGTTGTACCCCCCAGAAATTTCAATTATTTGTGGGGGTGGGGAAAGAACCTGGTCCACACCTGATCCACTGGATTAGAGTGACCCCTGAGCAAATCATAAGGCACCCAATTTATATCACCTCTGTCCCCAATTTTGTAGTGGCCAGCACAGCATTAGTCAGGGGAATAATCTGCTCTCTTTAAAAAGGTGTAGATGTCTGCACTCCCCCCACTGCACTGGGGAGTTTTTAATTATGAGAAATCTGTGATGATCTGGATGACCAGGTTCAACAGAAATGTTGGTCTATCTTCTGCCTAAGTCCAGGTAGATCAAAGTGGTTACCTCACGAAAGATGATTGACAATTTTCCGACAACCAAAATCAGACAAATGGAGAAGAGAGAAGAGGTCTGTGTTTGTAGCATTTAAAGAGCCTGTAGGCATTGGATCACAAACCTTTCCTACTTTAAATTACTCATTCCTCTGCTAGACCCAATATTACCTCCTGGGATGATAGCGTCACAGAAAAACACTTATGGGTACACTTGAGAAGAAGAAAACGGGTGTATGTTAGTCAGTACAGAGAAGCAGAACAGGACGTTTAGTCTTCACAGCCTTTCCAAGGGACTGGGCCTGGTTCAATACAAAGCAGGACAGAGAAATCCATGTCTTTTGTGGTGTTGTCACTAGAGGCATCTCTGCTGTAGCAGCCACTGTGTCTCTGTCCTATGCTTCGCCACTTCTCCCCCAGCAGCTCCTCTTCCAACCCATGCTTCGTAGCAGCAGATCATGCGACAATGATAAAGGCTCACAGTAAGAGCCAGGTTTTCTTCTAATACTGAACAAGGAATGTTAGTAGAACTGTATTATCCCTAATGCTACTGCAAACCTTCTCAGCCCCTCTTCCTGCTTACAGATTTAAAGAGTCAGGATACACAGGCTCACACTGCGCAGTGGGAATTGGAGGAGGCTCAGCGAAGAGGCTGCCTTACCCTCTCCCCCTGCTTAAATTTCCAACGACAGGGGAGGGATGAAAACCAGAGAATGCTTTCCAAAGGGTGAGTGGGGTAGGAGGTAAAGGGGGAAATCTATGGGGAAGGAATGGGAGGCACCACTGAAAGTGAGATGCCTGGGAAGCAGGAAGATCCACCAGGGGTGGAGATAAGAAATCTTGTGGGAGGGCTGGAGTGATAACTGGAAACTACATGCTAGTAGCTTAAAGCCTCAACTAGATGGCACCTGCCCTTCCCTCCCCAAAACAGCCAACCAACCAATTACAATTGTCTCTCCTACACCCCCACCCCCCCCAATCTATTACTCCTGCAGTCTTCTGCCTTACACAGACCGACATGCTAACTTATTGGAGGAAAGCACAACAGTGCCAGACTCCTAGAATTTGGAGAGTAGGAAGTTTAGCCCCTTCAAGGGACTTCAGATCCAGTTATCCCCCACCATCCCAAACCCAAATTGTCTTTGGGATGAACAGACCTCACTCAAGGATGCCACACATAGCATCAGTCCTTCAACTAAGCACATGAAGTCAACCCCTCTACCAGCACCCTCATTCATGGCCTCCATAGAGAGAGAGAGGCTAACAGCCTCAACTTCTGGATGATGAGTGCATGTTTGGCAGTCTACAAAACTAGCCTGTAACAGGGCCGCCTCGGTCCTGCCTCTGTCTCAGTCCACAAATTACACGGAGACCCTTTTGCTGGTTCAACACCTGGTGCAGTTTATTTACAGTTGCATCCCATCACCTTCACAGAATACCTAAGACCTTTCCCAAGCAGAGGAAAGCGATGTCTCTCTCCCTCTTACTGCCTGCTTCCCCCTGTGCTCGTCTTTCCTGTGCCTATTTGTGGGCTCTTGCCTGATGGCTTAATTGGCCTCTCTGCCCTGCCCCGCCCACAAATTAGGCACAGACTTGCATAGTGAGCTCCAATCTGTTTTGCTTGATTGGGGCTGCTGTGAGGAGTGCTGACTCAGGACTTTGTACCTAGCACTCTGTCACATAGCCCCACTCACAATTTGATATTGGATGAGACCTCTGAACTGACCTGCATCATTGAAACCTGGTTGGATGCTACCTCTGACCCTATTCTACCTCAGCTTGCTCCATACACAAAGATCCCCAAATGAGCTAGAAAAATAAAAGAACGCAGAAGATGCCCCAGTCCAGAAATAAAAACCTTTGAATATGTGCCTATGATCTTTGAGGTGAGGGACAAAAAATAACCTAAGATGACGTGTGGTCTACAGATCTCCATATGAAATCCCAATGTCCCATATGGACTAATAGACCTGATGTCCCGCTGAAACGACCAGGTCCATTGTGCTTGGAGAGATCACTTCTACGTACACATTGACAAAGACACACTAGCAACCCCCTTCTCCTTTTCTTGCCTCCTCCCTCCAAATTTGTAAGTTTGTTGAGATTCCATATGGAAGGAAAAGATTGAGACATAAAGGCAGATGTCTGCAGTGGGGAACTGGAGAAAGAGGATAGAATCTGCAGGGAAAGGGTGAGAACTTGAGTGGAAGGAGACCAATGGGAAGAGGAGGAAATAGGACAGTAAAGAGAGGGAGAGGGACAAGGAGAGCCCAGGAATGTGGAAAAGGAGGAAAGAAAAGGAAAGGCCGGAGCAATAGATTTGGGGGAGGGGAAAGGAGAAATGAAAAATTAACTGACAGTGAATCTGAAAAATACTGAGAGGCAGAGAGAAGGCAAGAAAATTGTTGAGTAAAGAAAGAACTACAAAAACAAGGGAGACACACTACAGTATTCTCTTGGTACTTTTGTATTTGGTGCCAAATTGTTACATAACATACATACCATGTTTTTGATTTTTATAATAAGCAAATGTAATTCTTTATGATGAGGAGAGATTGTGAGATACGGATGCCATGATCCAGTGTCATATGGTAAAGGGGAATTACCTGTCTGGGGTTTGGGTGTGTTTACAGTCTTGATGCTGGAAGTCTGAATACTTTTACATATATTTGTGTATCTATGTGTGTGTGGGTCTGGGGAATATGTAAGGTTATTTGCAGCCTTAAGAGGTTATCTAGCCATGCCTCCTGCACGGAGGCAGGAGCAAGTATACCTAGACCATTCCTGACTGGTGTTTGTCTAACCTGTTCTTAAAAACCTCCAATGATGGGAATTCCACAACCTCCCCTGGAAGCCTATTCCAGTGCTTAACTATCTTTACAGTTAGAAAGCTTTGCCTAATAGCTATTTAAATCTCCCTTGCTGCAGATTTAGACAATTACTTCTTGTCCTACCTTCAGTGGACATGAAGAACAATTGATCACAATCCTCTTTATAACTGCCCTTAACATATTTAAAGACTGTTATCATATCTCCCCCCCACTGTTCTTTTCTCAAGACTAAACATGCCCTGTTTTTTAACCTTCCCTTAGGTTTTCTAAACCTTTTATCAGTTTTTTTGTGTGTGCTTTTCTCTGGACTCTCTCCAGTTTGTACACATCTTTCCTAAAGTGTGGTGTGCAGAACTGGACACAGAATCCCAGTTAAGACCCCCACCAGTGTCGAGTAGAGAGGCACAATTACTACATGCCTTACATGCCACATGCCTGGTAACACGTCCCAGAATATTAGCCTTTTTCGCAACTGCATCACACTGTTGGCTCATATTCAATTTGTGATCTTCTATAGCCATCACATACTTTTTCAGAACTACACCCTAGCTAGTTATTCCCCATTTTGTAGTTGTACACTTGCTTTTTCCTTCCCAAGTGTAGTACTTTGCATTTGTCCTATTGAATCTCATCTCGTTGATTTTAGACCAATGCTCCAATTTGTCAAGGTCGTTTTGAATTCTAACCCCATCCTCCGAAATGCTTGGAACCCTTCCCAGCGTGGTGTCATCCACAAATTTTATAAGCATACTCTTAACTTTATATCCCAGTCATTAATAAAAATATTGAATAGTACCAGACCCACGATAGACCCCTGCAGGATCTCAATAGATACGTTCTCCCAGTTTGACAGTGAAACATCGATAACTACTCTTAGAATACAGTCTTTAAATCAGTTATGCATCCACCTTATAGTCATTTAATCTAGATCACATTTCCCTAGTTGGCATATCTTTTTGTGTTTGCTTCTGTTGAGGAATGTATTTCAGAATGACCCAAGGGCAGGGGATCCCTGGGCCTCCCCCCCTTTTTTTTGGCCTCCCCACAGCCGCCCTATGTTTTCTTGGCTAGCTAAGGGCCCGAGTGGGTGCAATATCTCAGCTGCCACCGTGAATCATAAAGCGCAGGAGTCCTTACCTCTGGGCTGGAGTAATGAGAGGGCTTGCTGCCGTCACTCTCACTGGAACTGCTTTCACTCTCTGAGTCAGATTCTGAACTGCTCTCGGATTCACTGGAGCTGCTGCTACTTGACCTCTTGCTGGAGAGTCCTGAGGTTCTGCTACTGGGCTGCCGCACGACAGTGCTGCCAGTCCCACGCACAACCCACCAAGGGGGAAAGAAAAACAAACAAACAACATAAAACAAACAAAAAAACCCACTTCCACTTTCTGCTATTTTTAGGGGGCCTAGCTCACAGCTGTCTGAATATTGTTTTTAAATATTTTGCTGTTTTTAAAAATAAGTGGTCAGATGGGTTGAAAATAACTTTCTTTTAATGGGAAAAATACCCAAGTTGAAGGTTAGTTCCATACTAGTACGCCATTAGCATCTCTTCCTTCTATGAGAAAAGGATCGTATTTTCATTTCCGGTTGCCTTTTTCATATTTAACAGAAGTTTTAAGAGTACATCTCAAGTCAGACCGTTCAATTTTTTTCTAAAATTTGATATTTTTGAATATAGAAAACAGTCTCACAATGTCTACTCATTATCCCAGAGGGGAAAGCAGCAAGATGGCAAAGATTAACAGTTAGTAAACTGGCATGTACTCCATAGTACTTGTCACCGGTCAACTAAAACCCCCCCATAGAGTAGGGGCTTTCTGCTGACACCACTCTTTTGTATTCTTTCCATGTATTGGTTAAATAGAGATGATTTAGTTAACTATATGCACAGCTATATTTACACAGAACTCTGCTAGATCTAAGGCTCTGATCCTGCAAACACTTAAGCGTATGCTTAAACATGTGAGCAGTCAATAGGATGACTTACATTCTTAAAAGTTAAGCACGTCCATACATTTTTGCAGGATTGGGTCATTAAATTATGGACCCACAGACAATAGGAAAATATATTCGTTTCACAGGTAACTAATTGACCACACATATTAAAATATCAGACAGCCATAAACATCTGAGATGGAAATGACCTATTAAGTCATCCAACCCATTCCCCAGGCATTGGAAGCTTCCCTGCAGTACAGTACATTTTCTAGTGATTTATCCAGCCTGGTTTTATGTGCCTCATATGAATGGAGCTTTCACCTCATCCCATGGGAAACTACTCTGCAGCCTAACAGATCTCACTGCTATAAGATTTTCCTACTATTCAGTCTAAATTTGTCCTCCTAACTTATTGTTGCTGTTTATTATTTAAACTCATTATTCATAGTAATCACCCTAAACCATTCTCCTTTCCCCTTGGTATTTACACCCTTCAAATATTTGTAGACTGTTATTCTGTTCCCTTGAAGCCATCTCTCAGCCAAGTTATACATATATAGCTTCTCTGATCTTTCCTAAGTCAATACTACCTCCAGGTGCTGGATCATTTTTATGGCTCTTTTCTCAACTCTTTCCAATTTGTCTGCATCTTTCTGATAATGGGAAGCCCAAAACTGAACACAGTATTGCATGTGTGTTCTCACCACAGCCACATAAAGAGGGACCAGTTCCTTGTTGTTCCTTGATGCACTCCTCCTGCATATGTAGAGCTAAATTATACGGACTTTTTGGCTGTAATATCATATTTGAAACTCATGTAGTTTGCTGTCCATTAATACCCTTATATCGCTTTCAGAATTACTGCTTTCAGGATTCTCTCACAGAATAGGTGCATTTTGGATGGTTTCCCTCCACAGATATTAGCTTGCATTTTTTCAAACTGAATCTCATTTTGTTATTTACTGCCCATGTTTCCAGATGCCTTTGATTTATCTCTCTGCCCTCACTGGTGTCTGCAGCAACTCCTAATTTAGTATCAAATGCAAACTGAACTAAATGGCTGTTCACTTCCTCTTCCAGACCATTAATACGGATGTTAAATGAGCCCAAGCCAAACACCCTGGTACCCCAGTAATCATATTCTCCCAGCTCAGAACACCACTGTTTATCATTACCCTTGCTTACATCCTTCAACCCATATCTGGTCTTATCATAGTCTCCTTATCCAAGCTAATATAAATTAATTTTGAGAGATATTTTGTCTCAAATAATTAATTGCAATTCAAATATACTACACCCAGTGCTTTCTTTTTATCCACTAATTCCATCCAGAAAGAAAGGATCTGGTACCTGAGCCAAGTCTTTTGAGACAAGAAATTTATGGGTAAGGTTCTTTCCTAAATTGAGATCCACTCAGTGTAGGAAAGAGGAAAGGCAGGCAGAGAGAGCCAGTTACAGCTCCCTGGTTCTCTGCTCTGTGGCGCTCCTGGCCCCAGCTCCGGCCCCAGCCGGCTGCTCTCACTTAGGCCAGCTGTTAAAGGTCCACAAAGGACCATCTGCCTGATATGAACCGTTCCCTCCCACCCCTAATATGTCCCCTTCCTACAGTGCTTAATTTGCAATGAAAAAGTAATTTTTTTACTTTCATAACTGACGCGGCAAGCCCAGAGGTGCTGGGGATATGAACTGCTTGGCCCTGGCAAGTCCTGGCACAAATTAAGCACTGCCTTCCTGCCTCTTGGCATGTCCCCTACCCAGGACTGGGCATAGGAGCTGGTTCCATTGGCTTTATGATAACGGAGCGCTCCCTGCACTGGGAGAATTCTCCTCTCAATATCTAGCCCCTTTGTACTGCCTGGGGGCAGAAAGGAAACAGACCACATAGGAAATCTGGCCCTGTGTGTTTTGACTAAAACAATAAATAAAATGTACTGAATGAAGCGAGAGCAGCTGGAATTTATTTACATTTGCCAAAGAATTCCAATCAGGGATCCCCTTTCAGAGGCAGAAATTTTACACTAACAGAGGCCCATACCACAGAGATAGTCTAGTGCAGCAGAGACTAGTAAAGGAGAGTATACAATCCCTTTTCTGTGCTAAGGTGTTTATTATCATGTCCAGATATGTACCCAGACACAGTGAGTGACTTTAAAAACCCACCAGTTGTTGCTTTTACTATTATTTGTAAGATCTCCTTGTTTAATTGGTTAAATGTGGGAAACACAAAATTTTCAGGGCACCTATTTGTAGAGCAGTGGTCAGAGACACATAGATACTTGAAATAATAAGCCTGACTGGAAAAGGACTCCTGAAGTTTGTTCACTACTTTGGGACCAATCAGTAGTGTGTGCATGTGATAGGTCCAGTAAATCAGAGATGGGCCTTTCTCACTTTATTTACTTACAGTAACAGATTCTAGTTACTAGCCTTGCCAATGAAATGGTGAGAACAAAGTAACTCACAATGTGACAATTCTTTCAGGAAATGTGAAAAGACAAGTGCTTTTTCTTACGGAGTGGTTAAGGGAGCCAGTGCTCTGAGAGTGTCCTACTTTAATAGATTCTTAGTCTTTCTCAGAAAATCATTGTCAGTGTCTGTCTGACAAGCTTCTTCAACATCACTGAACATCTGCACATTTATGTCTTGCCTCTGGTGGTTGTGGTTTTAATTTCTAGCCCATCATTTTTGTTTGGCATTGATTAAAGTATTCAGAATTCCTAGACAGGGGATGAGGGATAAAAAGCCGTAATATTTCTTTCTTGTTGTGACATGAAATGTTTTTTCTAGGCTGTTGAACAAAAATCATTACTACAGCCATACGTATAAAATATAACTCTTGAACTCTTCACAAACATCTGGAAATCTATATTTGCAGCTCTAATGGTAGCCAATATGCTAAAAAAATTAAACAACACAAATGTTTTTCTCTTTCAATTGATACTGTGATAATCTCCTATTCCCCTACTATCTCCAGGACTGTGAATGCACCATGTTTTTGAAAAGTGTTCATTGGACTTTGGTGGTTCAGTATAAAAACTCTTGCATGTTTCTTTTTACTTTCTTTTTAAAAAACATCAACCATGGATATGGTTCAATTAATGCTATTTTGAACTTCTCTTGTTTGAGCATGCTAGACCATGCAGTCAAAATAAAACGTAGACATGCATTTTAATCCTTGTGGCAAACAACATACACAAAAGTATATGGACTTATGTCGTAGAGTCAATTATTGCATGTTGGAAATGGTATTTTTATTTTAAGCAACTAAACAAAATATGGGTAGTAACTACCCGTACAAAGCCCTGCGATGAGAATACCCACTCTGATTGGCCTAAGAAAGCAAGACATTACTCTACAGAGGCGCCAAAAGCTCAGTAAGGTACTTAGGCTACGTCTACACTATGAGCGAGAGGTGTGATTCCCAGGTCGAGTAGCCATACTCACACTAGCTCTCATCTGAGCTAGCATGCTACATATAGCAGTGTAGCTGTGGTAGCACAGGCTGTGGCTAACAGCCTCACGTACATACCCAAGGGTTGAGGTGGGTTTGTATTCAAGGCAGCTAGCATGGTGCTGCCGCTGTCCGTGCTACTGTTGTTATACTACTATTTTTAGCACACTAGCTCAGATGAGAGCTAGTGTGTGTCTATGTGAGCTAGGAATATCACCCCTACCTCATAGTATAGATGCAGCCTTAAATTAAAAACAAAATCTTAAACCTAGTTCACACCAATGCATAGACAGTGCAGACAACTACACAGCACTGACCATTAATAATAGTCATGTTGCTGTATTCTGCATCAGCCATACGTGACTCTTAGACAGAAGAACATCAAATGCATTGCAGTAATCCAGTCTCAGGGTTACAAAGACATGTATTATGGATATCAGGTCAGGGTGCCAGAGAAAGAGGTGCAGTCCGGCAATATTATTAAATTGATTCAAAGGAAATAAAGCAGCTCTGACTACTGCTGACCCTCTAGAGCTTGTTTCACCAGTGCCTTGCATTTTGGTAGCATTTTATCCCCACTTTGAAAAGCTACAAATGATAACCAAGATTTCAAGAGAATGGAGAACCAGGCCCCTGAACTTCAGTGTTAGACCCTGATCAAGGACCATGCCAAGGCTACATGACAGACTGACCCTCTGAAACATCTTCCCACCAAAGAATGGGAAGGCTAGGAAAATGTCCACTCTTCATGCTTTCAACCCCAACAGATCTGTATAATTTCACTTTTATAAGACTGAATCTTATCCAGATTTTTGCTTGCAACTTGCTGTTTGGCTCAGTAAGACAGTCCCTTTGACACTGTATAGTATATTAATTTCCATGTCTGGAAATTGAAAAAATATAACTGGTGTCATCTGCATAGCAGTGATAGTCTAAACTATTCTTGTTTTAAATTTGACTCAAAGGACCCACATACAAAGCAGCATGAAAAGTATCACAGCCAGAGCAGACCAATGGGAAACTCCACAAGTGTTCCAGCCACTAGATCAGGGGTGGGCAAACTTTATGGCCTGAGGGCCACATCGGGTTTGCGAAATTGTATGGAGCGACGGTTAGGGGAGTCTGTGCCTCCCCAAACAGCCAGGCGTGGCCCGGCCCCCGCCGCCTATCCAACCCTCCCCGCTTTTCGCCCCCTGACGGCCCCCCCCGGGACTCCTGCCCCATCCAACCCCCCCTGCTCCCTGTCCCCTGACTTCCCCCCTGGGACTCCTGCCCCATCCACACCTCCCCCCCCAGCTCCCTGTCCCCTGACCGCCCCCAGAACCCCTACCCCGCCGCTCCATCCAACCCCCCGTCTCCTTCCTGACTGTCCCCCCGGGACCTCTGCCCCCATTCAACCCCCCTGTTCCCTGCCCTCTGACTGCCCCGACCCCTATCCACACCCCTGTCCCCTGACCATCACCCCGAACTCCCCTGCCCTCTATCCAACCCCCCCTGCTCCCTACTCCCTTACCGCGCTGCCTGGAGCACCGGTGGCTGGCGGTGCTACAGCCGTGCCACCCAGAGCACCAGGACAGGCAGCCCTGTCGCTCGGCTGGAGCCAGCCATGCCATCGCGCAGCACAGAGCACCAGGTCAGGCCACGGCTCTGTAGCTGCACTGCTCAGCAAGAGCTCGCAGCCCCACCACCCAGAGCATTGTGCCGGTGGTGCAGTGAGCTGAGGCTGCAGGGGAGGGGAAACAGCAGGGGAGGGGCCGGGGGCTAGCTTCCCAGGCCAGGAGCTCAGGGGCCGGGCAGGAGAGTCCCACAAGCTGGATGTGGCACGCGGGCCATAGTTTGCCCACCTCTGCACTAGATGCTACCACAATGAGCACCAGAGAAATGGCTCTACAAAAAAATAGAAATAAATACATGAAAAGTGACAAGTAGAATTCTCAAGAGACTGAGTCTATCCAATGGGGTATGACCAATATGCAGTTTATTACATACTGTCATAATACTATAATAAAACTGTCATAGCCAATCTGTTCTTCAGCTAGTTCAACTGGATCTGATGACCCAACACGCCAAAAGATGTCGATGGATCTTAAAAAACCAAGAAGGATAGGATACTTCTATCCATTATGATTTGCACATCATTAATGACCTGACTGGGGTGGACTGCAATTTAGCTTACAGATCATTACTGTCAAGATGTGCCACCATGTTGTGATGAAGTGGGACTGTTCTTAATGTTCTCTCTGAATACTGTGTGGGTGCCTCAGTTTCCCCTATGCATTTCTTAAGTATCTAGGTGGTGGGATAAGGGTGTGTGATTGTTGCAGAGCCCTAGAGGGCCAGTGTGATGGTGTCTGCACAGAGAATGGCCAACGCCCTGTCTCCTGGCAACTGATGGCCTGAGCGTCAGTTGCAAAAGTGTCAACTGAAGGTGTTGGAGAACAAAGAGATCAGGTGGCCTCCTGGCCCGGGAAAGAGAAAAAGGCCAGAGGAGGGGCTGGAGAGTTTCAGTTTGGAGCTGGCTGGGGAAAGAGAGGGAGGCCCAGACCAGGGGTCTGGCCTCCCTGGCCCCAAGATGGACCTGACTTAGGGGTCCTGTTTCTGTACCTACAAGCTCTGTTTGGGACTGTGTTCCTGTCATCTAATAAACCTTCTGTTTTACTGACTGGCTGAGAGTCACGTCTGATTGCGGAGTTGGGGTGCAGGGCCCACTGGCTTCCCCAGGAGCCCCGCCTGTGGGGACTCGATGTGGGAAGCCCACGGTGTGGAAGGGGATGCTGAATGCTCCAAGGTCAGCCGCAGGAAGGTCGAAGCTGTGTAAGCTTCTTGCCCTGGAGACAGTATGCTCACAGAGAGGAGGCTCCCCCAGAGTCCTGACTGGCTTCATATGGAGTAGTTCCAGAGCATTGCCTGGTGACTCCGTGACACGTTTTCTAGGATCTTGGCCAAACATTGCAGGTAAGAAATCAGCCTTGAATTTCACTGTACAATTGGATAGAGTAAGATCTTATTTAATGTTCAACACTGCCACAACCTTTAAGCCAGCAAAAGAGTGATAATTTGCTCCAATAAAAGAGGAATGTTGAGATAAACAATGTCAGAGGGGACATTCTGGCCCACGTATATTTTCAGGAGTCTCTGTGGAGGAAAAAAAAAACTGGAACAAGCAGTGAGAAGAGCTGTCTTTGGAAAACAAATGACACTGCTGGGGATCAGGTCAGTTTTGAGAAGTAAATGTGTTACCAGGAAAAGAAGTTGCTCTGGGTCTAAGAATATCAAAGATGTGGGAAATAGCCTGGGGAAGGGAGTAAAGAGATTTCAAATATTCCAAGGGTCCAGAAAATCTATTGCTGGCCTTGGAGAAGTTTAAAAATCAAGAAAAATATGCCAGACAAGAGTTTCAGTAAGAAAACAACACTTTGATATAGGCCAGATCCTCCGCTAGTGTAAATTGACATAGCTCCACTGACTTCAATTAAGTTACATCCATTTGCAGCAGCTGAGGATCTGGCCCAGAATATATAATAATGTTTCAGACTCTGTGACAAAATATGCCCCTAACTTTAGAGAAACCCTACTTCCAGAGTCATCCCCTCCCCTGCCCCCCCGATACATGCTTCTATAGTACAGTAGCATTCTTCTCAGTTCTTAAAACCAATTAGGGGCCATTACAGCCCATGGTTCGCTCCTTCTTTGTGGGGAGCAAATTCTGCATGGTAGTTCCTCAAAGTACAAATTGACAGCTTTGTGCCAAAATTTGTATCATTATCATTAATGCCTGGCACTAAAGATAGTGAGAGTCTCCCATGCACACAGTTGGGAATTTCTTAGTGCTGATAATTAGCAATGAATCACAGAGACAGGCAGCAATGGAAGTGCCCCCTTCTTGCTAGCATCCACATGTGTCTTTCAAATACCCTTCAGTGTCTATCTATTCAAAACATGCTCATCACTTTATACTTCAGGATTGGGCCATTACACTGCTGTAACATAATTTCTTGAAATACTCGTTCCAGAAGGCAGTAGAATACAAAGGAACAGTATTGGAATGCTAGCCTATCAGCATCCCTGATGGAAACTTTATTCAGTGCTCCCATTTGCAGATTACCGTCTCCAGGTTTTAATATATGAAAGATGGCTTTGTGGCTAAAGCACAAAACTGAGAGTCAGGAACCCTCTATTCTAATTTCAGCTCTTCCGTGGACTACCAGAGTGATCCTGACAGGGTCGGCTCCAGGCACCAGCTTGGAAAGCTGGTGCTTGGGGCTGCATCAAGCATGGGGCGGCAGTCCATGCCCACCGCGGCGGCAATTCGGTGGCAGCTCCGCTGCTCTGCTCGCCGTGGTGGTAATTCGGCGGTAGCTGCTTGGGGCGGCCAAATTAGTAGAACCGCCCCGGGATCCTGATCTGGTTAATTGACTTCTCTATGCCTCTGTTTCATCATCTTCAAAATGGGAACAATAATATTTACCTATGTTGCAGTGTATTATGAGGTTTAATTCATTATTGTTTATAAAACACTTTGATATCTTCAGACAGAAAGTAGTACAGAAATGCAAGGTATTATTATTACATAGTCAGCAAATTATCTACCTGCTGATACATCCCGGGGTAACATTAATGACTGATTTTAGGTATCTAAGTAATTCATTTTCAAAAATGCTATTTGTTCTTAAAAAATGGTTTTCTAAAGACAAAGTGGGTAGCCCTACCATGGCCTCCTATTTGGGACTGAACACGCAAAGCAGATCTAATCACTTCCCTTTCTCCAGCAGAACTGTTCCCATGAGTCTATTAATATCTTTGGGAAACAGAGAAATGTTTTCATACTTCATTCATATAATGGATGAGATCTGGAATGGGAGTCATGATGAGTGAGAGTCCTGGAGGTTGTTTGGCTTGTCACAATACATAATGCTTCTGTAAAAGTATTGCATTAGCTTAGCAGTGCCACCCTGGCACAGTGCAGCTAATAAAGTACAGCTGCCAAGAACAGAGTTCAAGAGACTCCACCTATATTTTAACACTGTCCTTGGGAGTTGTTTAAATAATTTCTGCGGACAAGACTGCAAATATTATCTAATAATGCAAACCTATGGTAAATCAGCTCTCCTTACAGATGCTTGTAATTGCTAGAATATTAATTCCCCAAACCAAAATAAACTGAAAATAGTATTTTTTAAAAATCTCTCAAAATCACAGAAAACAAGGAAATTCAGTCTAATCTTTTTAGGGACCTCTTTTATGGTTTGATTGTTACTAGAAGCAGTAGTGTGAAATGACAGCTCCCACCTTGAAAGGACATTGTAAGAATTAGAAAAATACTGAAGAAACCAGCCAAAATAAGTACCCTCTTGCCAAAAAAGACAAAAAAAAATTAATAATGGCATCATTAGTATTAATAGTTCTATCAGAAGAAGAGTATGCCTGGGTATGTGAGATGAAAGGGTGCTAAAAACCTGCAGTTGCATTAACTTGGGATGAAGTGATTAGTCAGCAGGCTGACAGCTGTGCTGGGAGCCTGGTGCCAGATTCCAATGTATGCTTTCCTCAGCTGCCAAGTGTTTGCTGGTCTCACCAGATAAATGGAGCATCAGCAGTGTTTTATTTGACCTGCTCACAAGAAAAATAAAGCAACTCTGACTTCCTTGGCGTGTTCGTCATTGACCTTGCAGCAGCTGAATATGAGCAGCAAGATTCCCTGGGCCAGGAAAGTTAACTCTTTACAGAATGGGCCTTCAAATGTCTTTTCAATGGTAATAACTAGTTTCCTAAAAGTCGTAAATACTGTAACATGAAAAGAAAAAACTACAGACAGTGTCCACATTTCACATGCACTTCTCTGGATTAATGGGCCGAGGACTTACAATAGGCTTTGAAATCACATAGAGATACTCTATCAACTCCAGTTATCCTCCCTTTATCAGAATAAATCTGGGAGCCATTTTCAAAGAGATTTTTCTGAGGGTGATGGAGAATGGGTTGCATGTGAAAGAAGTTGTGAAGAAAACTCAACCAAAAATAACATAGTACTGTATATTTGCTCCCTATGACTTGAGGGTTTTGATGGCTTTTGTTATTTTGCCTTCATCTGTTCCCCACAGACTGTCTTTTCTCTTTCCTCCTCATTAATCTGCTCTTGTACACAGTTAGGAACCTTATATCTGAGAATCTTCAGTAGTGGTCTAACCCAACCTCACATGCTGGGAGGAAAGCAGGCATGGTGCCTTTGAGTTAGAGATCTAAAACGATAGCTAGGATATACTCTCCAAATCTTTGATGTGCTTTGTGTGAGGATCCTCTTTCATTGTGACTAATGTGCTATCAAACCAAGCAGACTGCAGTGGCATCATCACTCAAAGTGCTCTTTTTTCCCTCTCCAGCAAGCAGACAAGAAGGGATGTCCTGGCTGAGATCAGTCTCGTTGCTCATCACTTGTGTGGCCTCCTCACAAGGTCTCAGGATGGAAAAGAGAATTTTCTTTGCAGCCCATCATACATCGATAGTATTTTAAAGTAAGTTCGAGCTTAATATTACTCTGTTATTTTGGTTTAAACCAGTTCAGCTTCATGCTGCTTGGCACCCACAGAGCTGGCAGGGTGGGTTGGACTGAAAAAGTATATCTGAAATGATTGCATACAATGACCATTGTGAGTTTTCATGTTCTAGGGGCAAGAGGGAGAGAGAGTGGAGAGGGGAAGTTAATCAATTAACTTGCTATACAACTTCAAAAATTTTACTGAATGTGAGAGCCAGAGTGTAACCTATTTTCTCCCCCTCCCAATATCTCCTGGGCAGTGGGTGAGAGACCTAGGTCCATCTTGCCATGGGGGCAAAAGACAATCACACCCATGAGCACTTATAGATGTAATGTGTCTAGTGTTCGCAGTAGTGATCAGTTGTATTTTTCATATCAAATAGTATCAAAGCTTTGGGCATTTTTCTACAGCTCTTGGAGTCCCAGTAGTAAAAAAAAAAAAAAGTTCTGGGTGTTTGCTACTTTCAGACTTCACATTCCATGTGTTCCTCAAACCCCACCTCCTACCTAACGAGGGCAGCAAGATTGTACCCTTTAAGGACATTCTAGTCCCACTAGAATGAGGCACTGCATGTGCCATCCTCCATGCAATTCCCCCCACCTCCTTGAGCGTTATAAGTTCATCTGCCCATCTGAGATCAGACTATTAAGGCTCACAGGAGAAGGTAAGCATGAGTGGAGTCAGGGTATCTATTCCCACACCAGGCTAAAAGCCACTCATATAACTTGGGTGACTTGGCTGATCAGCCAGAGATAGAAGAAGAACTGGCTCAGCTATGAATAAGAGGTTGTGGAGCTCAACATGGATTCCTCTTGGTCAGCAGAAAAAATGAAGTACAGTAATAGAGATCCAAGTCCTTCCACCTAGAGGAAGATTCCAAAGTTTACAGTCCTATTAGGGAGACACTGCTTTAAAGAATATTCCTTACATCTGGGACCACAGGGGAAGAGAAGGGGCAGTGAGGTCTCTTCCCCCTCAGACAAGGAAGAGATAAAGGAACTACAGTAGGGTTCCCATTGGACAGAAAGGAAGGCCTTACACCAGTTAGGGGAATGGAGAACTGTAATTTTCTAAAAGACATGAGAGAGAGAGAGAGAGAATGAGCCACTAGGAACGAGCTGCAGGGTGTTGTCTGAAGACAATAGCAAACTGACTTTGTGAGTAAACAAACTGGACTGATTCCTATAGCAGGAGATATATTGTCTGGGAAAGATCGGAGAACACTGCTAAAAAGAACACCATTTAGTCAGACAGGGCTGTGGCAGATTAAGGAATAGCAATAACACTGTCTAGTGGTCAGATCCTGTTAGGATTGGCCACCATGGAAGATACTGTACCATGGTGATAAGTGTGGTATAAAACTGTAGATAGCGATACAGACTAGATAGCTAGGGAATCTGAATTCTGGACTGAAGGATCAAATCACCAGGTAAAAGGGCAAAGTGGTGTATGAACTAGATGCCAATAAATGACGGCAAATGATGACAGAATATTTTGCTCAGGGCATTTTGTGAAACAAGGGGATGAGCTAGACTAGGACAGCCCCTAGCTATCAACCTAAGCAAGTGTAATTTCAGCGTGGGAATTTACAAGCAGTAAGAGCATGTGGTGGGAGGAACAGTGACAGCAGGAAGTGGAAGCAGTAGGCATGAAATCTGGGAAAGACATCAACAGGAACCAGAGAAATAATGAAGGTTGCAGGATCCAGAGAGCTGCTCATGGCAGAGAGACTGCAGTAGAGTTAAGATAAGACTACAAAACTGAGAGATGGACTATTGCCCATGTGGATACACTGAAACTTTGTAATCAGAACTTCCCGTACATTCTGGGCATTACATTGAAGAATCATCAGTAGACTATATTGTACCATAGACTATGGCAGGTCTATACTATTGCTTAAGTTGATGTAACTTAAGTTGCTCAGGGGTGTGAAAAAGACACCCTTGGAGCAATGCAAGTTATAGCAACCTAAGTGTTGTCCACACTGGTGCTATGGCGGCAGGAGATGCTCTCTCGCCGACATAGCTACCACCTCTCATGGAGGTGGAGTAATTAAGCTGGCAGGAGAGCGTTCTCCCATCAGTATAGAGCGTCTTCACCAGATGCACTACAGAGGCGCAGCTGCACGAGTGTAGCGCTTCTAGTGTAGACCTGCTTGGTAAGATACTGGGATCGCTAATCCAGTTCAAGAGTTTGAAAGTGAGGAAAGCAACATTTCAGCTGCTCTGAATGGTTGTGTTTTATACTTCCGCTTAAGGTGTGAGTCCAGTTATATAAATGAATGCATTTGGGGAAATGAACTGCCATTCAGGAAAAGGATTAGAATAGAGTATTGTTCTTATGGACCTCCTGAAGCTATAACTTGGATCTGATAAAAGAAAACACAACTCCTGGATATTCCTTATTCAGTTGTGCTACTTGATTAAATGGAAAAGGGGGTTTTGTTTTACATATAAGCAATGGGAACTGTATGACTAGGTATATGAAAAGTCTGCAGTTTTTAACAAAGTTGGAAGCTTATATTGTCAAAAAAATAAAATAAGAAACACTTTAAGAAAGTAGGCCTCATGTGGTCTTTGCATCGAAGTGATTTATGATACTCACTTGCTAATAAAAAATCACTTTCCCACTGTCTTAAAAACTTCTGTATAATTTATTTGGTTGTATAAGTGTTAATGTCAAATACAGGGATCCATTCAAGCTGTACTAATAGTAGGGACTCATTTTCAATGACTAGCATCAACTGGGAAAAAATCAGGTGCAAGAATTTGAGGTCAGTTTTGCATTTATCACTCAGAATGCTATCAACTGTATTTTGCTGTCCTTCCAAATGTCCTATCAGGAGAAGTTTGGCCCACATTCAGGGCAATTTGCCTGGGTGTTGTCTTGCCTGCTAAACTTCCTTCCCAAAATAGTCAATATGGATGTGATGCTAATCAAGAAAAGGGCAATTTTTGCTTGTGCGTGACTTTTTTTAACAGCTGTGTTCAACATTACTCTTCAATCACTGGACTGCAACCAGAGAGGCATCCTTCTCACTCTTTTTGCTTTGGCACACTGGCGACTTGTGTCTGAGTATTATTAATAAGCCCGACCCCATGTTTGACAATCTAAAATAATGAATTTCTTATCTCTTCCAAACACTGTGTTGCAATGTGTCGCACGACAACAGTTCAGCCTTTGGCTTTTAAATCAACAGGACTGTGCAACTGGCTCTGTCCGGCAAGATCAGTCTCTATGCTCTGAAAGTGCAAATACAGATGAACTTGTGCAGATAAAATTACTAACTACTGTAATAGCTGTTCAAGTGGGTGTAATAAATTTAAACATATGATGAACTCTTCCAGGTTTTACTGATTCTTAGTATTGCTGCTGCCAGCTTTTGTGTTACTCTTTAACTCAAGCCATATAGTGTTGTTTCCCAAAGGACTTTCTTAGCCTGTCTGCTCTAGTCTATATGCTGTCTTGAAATTTACAGTAGCTCTTGAGAAGGAGCTTATTGTAAGTAGCTCTTCTCTGCATAAAGACCTATACAAAGAGGTTCTAAGTTCTACTACTTGTCTGTGTACATCATTTCCTATTATGTTTTCTGTTAGTCTGCACTGGATCAAAGGGCTCTCTTTCAGATGCTGCAAAAAATTATAAATGCTCAGACAAATACATAGTTGTCTATCACCACAGAAGGCATTAGACAGACTGGGGAAGGGCCAATGAGAGCAACTAATAAAGCCCAGAGTAGCAGTGAAGAGGAGGTTAAAAGCTAATCATTTTGAAATTGCCTGCAGCCCTTAAAAGGTTCTTCAAATATTTTTCCTATTTGAGTAAGCACAAGCTATTTTTCTGCCATGTGCAAAACAATTATAATGTGTTTTTAAAAAGAGCTGCATGTGAGCTTTTATTTGCATCTCACACCCCAAGAAACTCAAGAAACAATACAGGAAGAAATGCTCATAAAATGCACTTGAGGAATATTTGCATGTGGGTTGGTTTTAGGATTTCAGGGGCCTGACACTTGGGGAAGACCCCAAATCCAAATTCCACAGGGCTAGATTCTGACACTTTTATTTCGGTTTAGTAGTTCACTCCACAACTTTAATGGAAGTACCTATGGAGTAATGTAAGAGTGCGTGAGGGGACTGGAATCCAGCCCACTGTGACACAACATCACAATGTTTTGATGCCGGAAGTAATATTTCAGAATACATGGTAACCCTCAACTATAGCCCTAGCCGTACCTTCCACAGTCATGGTGCCTAAAGCTGGCCTCATATAACAGAGAACAATAACCAGCAATTATTTACTGTGATAAATATAAACAGATTAAATCTATAATAGGAAACAATGACACTTCATATTTCAAATAATAAAGTAAGGTCCAAATGCAAATTGAATCACTTTTTATATGTTGTCCATAGAAAACAGTGTGGAAGGTTTGTTTATTCATGTACAGAACAAGTGGGGAAGGAGAAATAAGCTACAAAGTGATGAGTATAATTTTATTTACTTTATTAATCCAAAGTGGTACTGATGTGTCAGGACACAGTGGCTCCTTCAGTGCACCCTCACACAGCATGTTATAAATCCTTTTTTTGTATGAAAGGTGCAACCCAATAGAAGGAAAATAGCACTAGAACTGTATGACATTTTAATAAACATTTTAGTAATAAACCATGCTGTGTTTTGATATAGTTGTCTTTTTAGGTTCGAATTGCCCCAGTACTAGACATATCCTTGAGTAAGTCATCCCGTGTCTCATATGTTTTCCTGTTCCTTAACAGCCATGCATATTTTTAAGTTTCTTATAGTACTAGGAACTCATGTGTATCTTACTTAGTCTGTTTGTCAGCCTAACCTTTTTCAGGGTTTGGGAAGTTTGTTTTCCCTCCCTCTCCCTGAGAGTGATGGACGGGGGTGAGGGTAGTCCAACAAAGATGCTTCTCCTTCACAATGTCCACAAGAAGTTGCTGGCCTCTTCCCCATTCAATTTAACAATCACAAACGCCTCTGACTTTCTGAAACTCTTATCACAGGCCCAGTACCTCTAACAGCGTCCTCCTGGTTACTGCTTTGTTAATATCTTGCATGCTATCTAACGTACAGTGCAATGTAGTGTATATTCCCATATCACACAGAATTTAAATTTAGTAGCAGGATTCAGAGAGAGGCTATTAAAGGTGTTGAAGCCTGCATCTACTCCTGCTGCTAGGAAGGAGGGAAGTGGGGTGTCCAACTATGAGAACGTATGTACCCGCTCTTTCAAAGAGTAGTAGATACCCAGATAACAAGAAATACAGTAAAAGTAAAAAAACCCTAAACAATACAATTAACAACCTTCTCATGGGTGGAGGGGACACTTCCTGTGGTCCCACACTGTGATTAAGAAGGACCCTGATGTGTTAGTGGGTCTCAGGTTCACAGGTGTCAAACATCAAGCCCACATGCTGTGTTTGTAAGACCCACATGGCATATTCAGAATCTGCAGCATCTACCTTTTAAAAAAAATGAAACTAAGTTTTCTAGCCCTCATTGCTGCAAAAATATCCTTAAAAAATGAGCAAGTATAAACTGATACAGTGTTGTCGGCCGCAGTGTGAAGACAGTCTGAGGCAATGAGGTGTGTGAACTTCCCCATCAACCATGAATCTCATTGGGTTGTTGACTTGAAAACCTAATGGCACTTTAAATTTAAGTGTTAATTATTCAATTACTTAGTTGAGCAGTGGAATGGGGAAGGAGTTAGGAATGAAGCCTGTGAGTGGAGGGTGAGGAACAGGAAGTTGTTGCAGGTAAGGATATGCAGAGAAGAGATGGGAGAGGAGGTATACACAGGGAAGAGGGAGAGAAATAAAAAAAAAGAGGATGGAGAAGGAAGAGAAACAAAGGACAGCAATAGTAGTGGTCGCAAATATGAGCATATTCTTCCACTGTGTGATATTGAATACAGTAATCAAGTACTGAACACAAAATACATATGATGACTAATAATTTAGTTACTACATGAAGGCCACAGCCTCCTTTTGAGTACAGTGCAAACAATCTACTGATGCCAGTGGGAGACCCTCAGTGGATTGTGGGGAATATGTAGTCCTAACTTTTTATCACATAATTAAAAATTGAAATTGATCTTCTTTACAGTATTCAGCCCTCTCTACATGTGTTTGACACCCTTGAGGTAGCTAGTCTAAAGACCTATGTTGCCCGCCCATTGTGCACAATTTCTACAAGTACATCAACCAGCCTACTGCAGTTTTTATTGGAGTGCTCTGATGTCATATGTAACAGCTTATTTGGTGAATTGTAGTGTTTGGTATGCTTTACAAAGACATTTCTGTGTTTGGTTTCCATTTTGGTCAGAATATTGAAGTATCTGTAACAGGCCATCAGTTTTCGATTTTATGGTTTCATCTCACTCCTATAAAATGTTATTGTTTGGAGACTGGTCTGAACTTTTTCAAAGCTTCTCTCCAATGTGAGTGCCTTACAGCAACACTGCCTAGAGCAGCTGCTAACATCATCACACTGAGAACTGCATTCCTGACATCGGGAATGAAAGATCATCATGAAATAATGGACTAATGTAGCCATTCTGTCCAGGCTCATAAATTAGATTTTAAATCTAGCAATTGCAGGGTAATTAGGAGGTGAGCAGCTTTCACGCAGAAACATATATTTTCTATTCCTGCCTGCCTGAGACACTGTTTTAATTTTCACTTTGTTAGCTGGGCTGAGAGAGCTGCAATTACCAAGAAGCGATAGCATAGTGGCAAGAGACTTGGCAGAACAAAATTTGAAAATCAGTAGATACCCCTAGTAATTAAAATAATTTTGAATTAAAAAATACCATTTCAGTCATTGCTCTTGTATTATAATAGTAATTATGTAACCGATCACTTTGAATTATTAATATAATGAAATAACATCACTATAGAGAGAGAACATAAAAGAGAGTCTCACTAACCATGTAATCCCATGAATGAGAGATGAGTAGTCTGAAAGACATTTGTTAACAGTAGGTGATGTCATGCCATTGATCACTAGCAGCTATAAAAGTTTTAAAAAGGCTCTCATTGGCCTGTCAGTGAGGCACAGGAAACAGGACAGGAATTCCCATCACTGGTGGCCACAAGAAGGTTTCACAGTATTAAAATGGATGATTTCCTTAGTCTGCGAACCTCAAAGGGGCATAAATAACAAACAACTTCAAAGCAAATCAAAGGTTTTAGAGCAGCCTGATAAAGAGGCTGCTGGGGTTTCCATGGTAGACTTCCATGTTTAAAGAGTCACAGCAATTTGTTACTTTCTTATCCAAAACAATTCCATATGTCTCTGGATTATTTAAGATCATTTTGGTTTTTGTTGTCATGGATTTTAAAGAAACAATATCACAATTATTTAAGGCGGGGAAATGAAGTTAGACAGACAGCATCTGCAGTTTACAAATTGATGGATGATCTCATGGACTAAAATTTTGCAAACTTATTCTGTGTTCTCCAGCATTAGATGATATGATTCCAGACCAAATGACAAGTAAGAGAACTAACTGTAATTAAGTATAGATCTGATATGGAAATGTAGCAACTAAATTTGCAGGGTGTGAAAACTGATTTTATGAGAAGAAAAACAATGGACAGTACACTAAAAGAAAAAGGACAACAGCAAGATTAAAGTAAAGATCTTTTAAAATATTACCTTAGTAAATGATTAAACTAAAAAAACCTCAAGGTTAAAATATTGCCTTTTAGCAGCTCTGGCCCAGATGCAAGACAAATCTTAGGCAATCACTTCCTAACTAAACAAAAACTGTTTACATCACAGCGCTGGAAACATATGCTGTTAATTTTAGTGACTTGTAAGTGCCATGTGAGCCAAGTATAACATCTAAACAAGAAAAGTGCCACTATTTTGGGTAATTGTTTCCCAGCACAGGTGTGGAGTGTGCATTTTATGAAATGTCTTAAATATCAAAACTAGTTAAGCTTTGGCTCAACCAAACTGCAGCCTATCACTGTTTGGCAATATAATGAAATATATTATTTGAGGCAACACTATAGGTTTGGATAATGGTGGTGGGCTTAATAAAGCCTGCTCAGATTTTCAGATAAATAGAATGACATCTTCTCTTTCACTCTTTCAGAATTCACTTTCCTCCTCATCTCTCTTCATGTGTTGAGTGTACAAGCTGTATACTCCACCACAGCTAATGCTGTTGCCCTGCACTGAGAAAATTGCTAGTGGGATCATGCAGTTGTGAATTAACCAGCCCTTCCCAAACTCCTCCCTCAATTGAAGCCTTCAACTGCGGCATATGATGCCTTCATAGAGCTCAACTTTGATGTGGACAGGGAGTGCGGGCTGCATCTGTGAGGTCTCCCTTTTTCCAGGGCCAGCTCCAGGCACCAGCAAAACAAGCTGGTGCTTGGGGCGGCACGTTTCTAAGGGCGGCATTCTGGCGCCAGCCATGCTGCCCCTAAAAATGTGCCCCGGCCGCCCTAGCTCACCTCCGCTGCCGCTGCTGGCTTGTGCGCCGTGCTGATTCGCGCGCCGCTGCTGGAGGGGGAGATCCCGAGCGGCCGCAGCGCGCGAACCAGCTGATTCGCATGCCGCTGCTCCCCCTCCTTCCCAGGCTTGAGAGCCTGGGAGGGAGGGGGAGATCCTGAGTGGCTGCAGCGCGCACGCCGTTTCTCCCCCTCCCTCCTGGGCTTGAGAGCCTAGGAGGGAGGGGGAGATTCTGAGCGGCTGCGGCGTGCGTGCCGCTTCTCCCCCTCCCTCCTAGGCTTGAGAGCCCGGGAGGGAGGGGGAGATCCCGAGCAGCTGCGGCGCGCGAAACAGCTGATTCGCACGCCGCTGCTGGAGGGGGAGATCCCGAGCAGCCGCAGCGCGCGAAATAGCTGATTCGCGCGCCGCTGCTCCCCCTCCCTCCCAGGCTTGAGAGCCTGGGAGGGAGGGGGAGATCCTGAGCGGCTGCGGTATGCACGCCGCTTCTCCCTCTCCCTCCCTCCCTCCTAGGCTTGAGAGCCTGGGGGGAGGAGGCAGGGCTGGGGATTTGGGGAAGGGGCGGAGTTTAGGCGGGGGTGGGGTAAGAAAAAAACGGGGGGGGGGGCAAATTTGTTTTTGCTTGGGGCGGCAAAAATCCTAGAGCCGGCCCTGCCTTTTTCCACCCAGTGAAGTGGAAAGACACTGCTTCCACTGTGCTCAGGTCCCCCCACAGCTACAGAGAGTAGTGTGTGGACAGGATTTGCTGCTACAGTAGAACCTCAGAGTTACGAACACCAGAGTTAGAAACTGACCAGTCAACCACACACCTCATTTGGAACTGGAAGGACGCCATCAGGCAGCAGCAGAGACCTGGAGGCGGGGGGGGGAAGGCAAATACTGTACAGTACTGTGTTAAACGCAAACGACTAAACAAATAAAGGAAAAGGAGCATTTTTCTTCAGAATACTAAAGTTTCAAAGCCGTATTAAGTCAATGTTCAGCTGTAAACTTTTGAAAGAACAACCATAACATTGCAGAGTTACGAACAACCTCCATTCCCGATGTGTTCGTAACTCTGAGATTCTACTGTATGTATTTAAAGGCTACAGTAATAAATTACTGCTACACAAAGGGATACATCCCACGGGCAAATTTGCTTCTTCTCTAAAGCAGTTTGATACCAGAATTTCTACCATAAGGCCAAAATTCTGCTCAGGCAGACGACTGCTCTGATATTTTGCTCTCTTTAACAGTGGAGATCTGTGCATATAGGTAGAACAGAATATCAGAGTTCAAATCTCAGTGTGGGCCTTAGAACAGAATTCTGCCTTAGCTTTATAATAAAATAATGTGGATTTGGCTCAGCTTAGCTAATCATATCAAATGCTAAGGCACTAAGCAGCACTAGTGCACTTTTAAATTCTTGTTGGCTTCTATTTAAGTAGGAAAAACAAGACGATGGGGACTAAAGTCCTTGTTAAGGACTTGTCCTCTGGCTGCAGGGATAGTTTGCCGCCCCAAGCACCAGCTTGTTCTGCTGGTGCCTGGAGTCGCCTCTGCTCTGGCAGCAGGAGGTAGAGGAATAGCAAGGGGGTGATCCTGAGAGCTGGGAGAGCCACTCGTGTGGTTCTTCTGGGATGGATATCTTACAGTGAGAGCTGGCTGAAACTTGGGACTTCCAGTTCATGGGAAATGTCAACATTCTGAAATTTGGTTTTTCATTCGATTTGGACCAAAATAATTTTTTTCAAAATTTCTCACTAAATGGAAATTCAGGAAAAAAATATTGTTTTGGAAACACTGACGCATGGTGTATCTGAAACACAACATGCTCCCCAGGAAACTGTTTCCATCAGAATCCTTCCTCTGATTTAACAAGTTTGTCAAACCCATATTTTCGTGAAACAATTTAGGTTTGACGAATCAGCATTTTCTGATGGAACATTGTTTTGTTGAAAATTTCTGACCTCCTCCTGCAAGCAGCATGGGAACACAAAATTGTTCAAGTGAGAAATTTGCACCAATAACATTTCAAATAAGTAAAATGAGTTTTCTATCTCTGATATCAGTGCACTAGGACCCTGTCAGGGCCTACAAAATTGCTTAATTGCTGAGCATTATTTTACTAATGCTTTTAGCTAATGTTTAGAATAGAGGAAAAAACCCCACTCAATTAAGTGAGAAGAACTGAATAAGAAATCAGTAATAGACAAGAAAACCAGTAAACATTGACATTTGGTGGAGATTTCTTTCCATGTTTTCCTGTTGACCTCACAGACTGTAAACTAAAGAGCACTGAGTACATTAAAGGAAAGGGAACAATCTCATTTGGTCCTGTGAACACTGGCAATATGTTATGAAGACAATATACAAGCTTGAAAGGGAAAAACTGCAACACATCCTGATGCCCTGGAGGTTTGGTCTGGTGTAATGCCATTTAACCAGAGCTCTGTGAGGGTTAAAATGGCCCTATGAGATTTATACTAGGTCATGACTGGAACTCTTTTCAGGGCAAAGTTTTAGGGCAAAAGGCATTTTGTCTGAGAACTTTAAAAAGAGGGTGAAGTATCAGAGGGGTAGCCGTGTTAGTCTGGATCTGTAGAAGCGACAAAGGGTCCTGTGGCACCTTATAGACTAACAGAGGTATTGGAGCATAAGCTTTCGTGGGTGAATACCCACTTCATCGGATGCAAGCAGTGGAAATGTCTGGTACTTTCCCAAGGTTTCTCTTCTTTCTTCAGGCAACTATTCTAGCCCGGCCAAAGCTCCTAAATCCTCCTCAAAGTGTTCTTTAATGGTGTGTGTGTGTGTGTGTGTGTGTGTGTGTGTGTGTGTGTGTGTGTGTGTGTGTGTGTGTGTGTGTGTGTGTGTGTGTGTGTGTGTGTGTGTGTGTGTGTGTGTGTGTGTGTGTGTGTGTGTGTGTGTGTGTGTCACAGTCCTGGTGTCTATTTTCAGATGAATAACACTGAAGAATCAAATATTTACAAACCCAGTTTAAATTCACATGGTGTCATTGTTCAATATCAAACCTGTAAGATTTGAGACAAGGGACTTCATGACATCCAAGGAAGTTACTTCAATAAATAACTATTTGAAGGGATTATGAGGGCGGGTCAGCAGTGAATAGTCCGGGGAGCAGAACAGAGGATTAATAAAGTATAAACAATTCCTACTAATTTTCATGTCTGATTGATTGTCTTGTGTGCACCTTCATGGTCTGAAGTCAAAGGTCATTTCAGTTAATAGGGTAGGTGGCAGGGTGGGTTAATCCACCACTGTTTACCTGGATTAATTTCTGATGAGGTCACCCGGCAAATGAGACGACACTTGCTCACATCATAAAAAGCGCCACACCATCCGGCACAACAGTGAGCCGCTGCCCAGAAGGAGCACAATACTGCCAAAGGGGGTAGTTAGCAGGTCAGGCTGAGAAGCATTAGCAGAGCTATGTAGGGAAGCCTGCTTGCACTACAGCTGGTTCTAGCCAAGGCTATGAGTCATGCACTTGGAGAAAGGCCAGCTTCACACAAAATCATTAAAGGGGGAGGAAAAAACCAAGAGGTCAATTCACTCTAACAGTGCAGGATAGACTAACCTCTCAGCAGCAGGTGGTGAGTTGACGGCTCCAAAAGAGTTTAATGTGATACCATGAGCCAATATAACCTGCCTCCCACTGCACATAGAGAGGAGACGGGTCTGGGCAGTTGATGGAGCAGGTCATTGGCAGAGCATGTCATGGTGGAGGGCTCCAGAATAGGGTGACCAGACAGCAAGTGAGAAAAATCGGGGGGGGGGGGGGGGGGGAATAGGAGCCTATATAAGAAAAAGACCCCAAAATTGGGACTGTCCCTATAAAATCGGGACATCTGGTCACCCTACTCCAGAAGGATACTGAGGAGCAGGGAGATGACTGATTAGGGGAGCAGAAAGAGAAAAAACAGTGAGGGATGATCAGGGAGCCAAACATCTCAGCAGGGGGAGGCTTGGAAGTGAAGCTGAGTAGGGGGAACAAGAGGGAAAAATAGTAAGGTGAGGGATGATCAGGGAGCCAAACATCTCAGCAGGGGGAGGCTTGGAAGTGAAGCTGAGTAGGGGGAACAAGAGGGAAAAATAATAAGGTGAGGGCTGGAGAGCCAAAAACATGGGGATCCATAGGGAAACCAGCTACTGTGGAGGATCTGTTTCTCCTGCTCCCCTCCTCACTCTAAAATGCACAGAAGGGCAGGAAAAGAAAGAGGGTAAGGACGAGGAGACAATGCAGTTGTACAGAGTGTTTAACAAAGGTCTCTCTGGAGGGCCCTACACAACAGCCAGCCTTGTCACTGTTGGAAGTAATCTCTTAGTTTTCAAACAATGCAGAACTTGCAATGTATACTAGATAAGGCCAGGGTCAGTTCACACACTCACAAAAGCACAGTAAAGTGTCTGAAGAGGTAATTAGGAAGAGTGTGATTTACTTGGCAGGTCTCAATGACTTTTCTGGAATCATTTTGATCTATTGTATAAATCAGAACCAGGGGATTTTTAAAAAAAGATTTTTCTTGATAGACTATTTACTCATTTGGAACAGTTATAATCCACTGTATCAATAAATAATAAGGGAGTGCAGTTTTGTGAATTATTTGGCTGAGGTGTTTCCACACAGAAGGGTCTATTCTTCACTTTGTATGTGTATGAGAGACAGTTCCATAAGTATGAACAGAAGCTATGTGAATGCATCAAGAGTAGAAGAGACCCTTCAAGTCCTTACAGCATTCAGATACAGAAGATATACTATTATGAAAAGTAAATTGCAAAGACAGCAGAATTTAGTATATACAGTTTATATAGTTTAAATTATACACCAAGGGGAAAAAGTAATCAAAGTAATTTCTATTTACTTCTTTTTATTACTACATTTCAAAACCATATTCTTTTCAGGTTGCAAAAACATAAATAATTCCTGAACTGAGACTCTTTACCTCACGTTTCAAACCAGATCTAATTTTTACACCTGAGTGAACAGCACAAGAAAGCAAAGGTTTATAACAAATTCTGGCATACCCACTGACTGCAGCATTAGGAGGCCCCACTATGAATAAACAGAGCTGTGCGGAGAATGGTAATTCTGTTTTGCTGAGGATTTCAGAATTTTGAAATTTGGTTTCATTCCAATTTGGAAAGAAAACCACAAATTTTGAAATTTTCTGTGAAACAGACTACAAAAAATTCATTTTGGAACATATAAACTGTTTCTTTTGATAACTGTAAAATAAAATTCCTCCTGGCAAACTGACAGGGAGTCAGGAGTCTGGAAGCCCGCTGAGCCGGGACCATCAGAGCTCGGTAGCTCCCAGTGCTCCCATGGTCTTTGCTTCCCATCACACATCAAGCAGGTGGCTGAAGATCTGGGAGCCTGGAAGCCTGGATTCATCGGTAACCTACCAGGTGAGCCATCGAGGAGCTGGCACGGAATTAGGCAGGATTCAAAATTTGCCTGAGAGGTGGGGTTCCACTGTAGCCTTGTCTGAGTTCCATCAGCCCTTAGTCGAAATTAAACCGTCTCTGCAAAAGATTCCAATTTCATCAAATCTGCATTCTCTGATGGCAAACCATCCTCCTGGAGAATTTCCAACCAGCTCTATAAATAAAGCAGATGCCTTTTATGCTCGGTAACTATCTCAAGGGAATCTCACTAACATTCCAACTGCACAAGAAAAGGAGAGACCTCTGTTCTAGGGAACACTGAGAACAGTTTGGACTGTAGTACATTGTCTTATTATTTAATTGACAGAGGACAAAACTGCATATGTAATACTTTAAATGTTTACTTCTACAATCTTCTGAATAAATTCAGCAACGTGCTTTTTAAAAATTTGAAATGTTGCAAACCTTCTGGAGTCAGAGTCTCAGCTGGTGAAAACTCTCCACTGTAGTCAGTGGAGCTACTTCAGCTTATACCAGCTGAGAATCTGGGTCCCTTAACTTTAAAACGGAGTTCAAATGACTGTAAAGTAAGAAATGTTACTAATGTACACTACTCAGGGTAATCTATGAGCCACAATTCAAAACATTTAAAATTAATGATTTAAGCTTTGATTTTATGTAATTTCCCCTTCCCCATCAAACTCAACCAAAATCTTGCCAGTTTTTCGATTTACCGTATATTCTTGACCCCCAAGATGGATAAGTAAAAATGGAAAATTTTTATGACCCATTCATAACCCGACCCTATAATTCAGGGGTCGGCAAACTTTGGCTCCTGGGCCATCAGGATAAGCCGCTGGTGGGCCGAGACGGTTTGCTTACCTTGAGCGTCCACAGGCATGGAGGTAAACCTAAGTAAACAAAGTGTCCCGGCCCCCAAGCTGCTTACCCTGACGGGCTGGGACAGCAACTGGTGGGGAAAAATTTGTGGGGGGAGAAGCTGGGGGTCAGGGGAGTAACCCCTGTGACCACCCCCCACATGACGACACCCCTAGCCCGGGACCCCCCGCACTCTCCCCATCCCATCCCTTCCCACCTTAGCTGGGGCGGGCCGGGGAGGATGTCTCTGGCCTGGCCAGAGTTGCTCCGGCAGGCTGGGCGGCACGGCCACAGCATGCTCCGGCAGGCCGGGCCGAGCGGGGCGACCACAGCCTGCTCTGTTGGGTGGGGCCGAGCGGTGTGGCCACCATAGGCGCCGACTCCGTGGGTGCTCCGGGGCTGGAGCACCCACGGGGAAAAATTGGTGGGTGCTCAGCACCCACCGGCAGCTCCCCGCCTGCCCCAGGGCCCGCGCCTAGCTCACCGCAGCACTGGGCAATGTTGCGGGGCCCCGCCCCCGATGCCAGGTGACGTTGCGTCGGCGTCGGGGGCGGGGCCCTGCAACGTCACCCGGCATTGGGGCGGGGCCCCGCAACATCGCCCGGCGTCGGGGGCGGGGCCCGGTGTCAGGGGCGGGGCCACGCAATGTCACCCGGCGTCGGGGGCGGGGCCACGCAATGTCACCCGGTGTCGGGGGCGGGGCCCCACCCCCGACGCCGGGCAACGGCACCCACGGGCGCCGCCGGAAGTCGGCTCCTGTGGTGGCCACAGCGTGCTCCAGCAGGTGGGCTGGATGGCGTGGCTGCAGGCTCTGGTGGGTGGGCTGGGTGGCCTCAGCCTGCCAGCCCAGGAGCTGCAGCTGCTTCGGAGGCTGCGGGGAGAGCAGCGTGGCAGAAGCGGAGAGACTCTGGCGCCGCCTCTTCCCTTCTGGCTCTGCTGGCTATGCTGCCTCTCCTTGTCCCCTCTGTCCCACCTCTCCCCCCTCTATAC
This sequence comes from Macrochelys suwanniensis, assembly GCA_033296515.1. Taxonomy (NCBI): domain Eukaryota; kingdom Metazoa; phylum Chordata; order Testudines; family Chelydridae; genus Macrochelys; species Macrochelys suwanniensis. The sequence goes on along the minus strand of CM065775.1, from coordinate 115,986,558 downwards.
CTGTTCATAAGCCGACCCCCTTCTTTGATGCTTCCCTTTTTTACTAAAAAAATTCAGCTTATGAATGAGTACATATGGTATATTCCACATTTCCACGAAAAAATGCTCCCCACTGATGTACTCTAACTGGGTAAACCAGACGTTTTGCACGCAAAACTGACTGATGAATGCTGGCATCAAAGTATATAAATATATATCTTCCTCCTGATGCCCACAGGTGCCTGGCGACAGTTTGTTCCTTCTTTAACCAGCTCCAACCTATAGCCTGACCTTGCATTCCATGCACTCTCAAAACTACTGTGGACTTGAGTGAGAGTTTTGGGTGTGTAAGGAATGCAGGGCCAGGCTCCTACTTTGGAAGTTCCTCTTGGTACAAACCATATCTTCATTCCCTGAACTGGAACACTGTCCCAATAGCCATATTTTGAGGCAACACCTGGAGGAAGTGAGTCCTTTTTACTGGAAGGTGGGAGATGAAGAAAATGACCACATGGAGAGCGGAGACTCTGAAACCTCTGTGAGATAACCCTGTCATATGATTGCCAGAATTCACTGGTTCTCTGTAACATGGCATCATATTGGCAGGAAGATGATAAGACTCCTGTCTAGCAGGGTAACAGAGAAGGAAGAGTTGGAGTTGGAGTCCGTCTGCAGCAATATTTTTTTGCCAGCCTTATTGGTCTTGGACGAGGGTTTGGAGGAATCAAAGGGCTTGTGGAAGTAACTATTTCCCAAGTTTAGATTTGAATGTTCAAATCTTGACCAGAGACTTTTGAATGGACAAAATAGGTTGAGAGGATTTATTCTTAGACTCCTGCCTGGGCCGTCCAAAAGGGAGGGGAGGGGGAAACCGCTTTGTCCCGTGACAGCAAAATTGAGGACACCCAAGAAGTGTGAACCAGAGAAAGACCTAGCCATGAGCGTTATCTTGTCTCAGAAATCTCTTACCCATCAATGCTTTCTTAGTCATGGACCTTGGTAGCCAAACATTTAATGAAACCCTTCAAGATATCGTTTGGGGTGTTATCTGCATGTTTCCCCAAGGTAAATAATTTATGTGACTTCTTGGGGAGTATGACTGACACAATCTTGTTGGACTGCAGCAAGGCCATCCAATAGCAGCGGCCCCAGGATATATGAGGCATATATAACTCACTTTGTCTGGGCTACAGCTAGCCACCCTAAAAATGTAGGAGGCATTAATGACTGATGCTGGTGGACTAATCTAGTGCTCTTTCCGTCTTTGTATTGAGTATCTGTAAGCAAACTGTTTACTTCCAGGGGGGATGGTGGAAGATTCAGTGCATGAGGCTATATGGCTATTCTAGGGGAGTTTACCTTTCTGGAGGGATTTGGAGAATGAGACTTTCCAGCAAGCAAAAATCAGTTTCTTATCTGAAGCGTGTTGAGAGACTTACTCCCTCCAAAATGTTCTAAATATCCGTAGAAGGTATCAACTACATACTTGACCAGGTAATTCCAGTTATTATTAGTGATCCTCAGATAGGCTTCAGGAGAAGGTGGATCAATTTCTGAGGCAGATTATTAATTATTATTAATTATTATTATTATTATTATATGTACAGAGATAGCACCCATGGGATCGGAGGTATAAGGGAGCGGCTGTTCAAACACCTAGAAGACAGTCCCTGCCCAAATGGCAAATCAACATGATCCTCCTCTAAGTCAGAGCCTACAGTAAAGATGGGACAGGAGCGGGTGGAGAAGAGTGAAGGATTTCCTGTAGCCTGTTCCAAAGCAAAACAGCTGTGAGAAAACAGAGAGGGCGTCTGGACTTTGAGAGGTGGGGCATTTTCAGTGCTGAAATTCCACTGGGGGAGAGGACTGCATCAGAATAGGGCCCCCATATCACCTAAAAGCAATGCAGTAGACTGACTGAACCATGCAATAACCCTAGGGACCAGAATCTGTCTTTCCTTGTGCCTACTCACCTCCTGCTGCCTGCAAAGAAACTGGCCACAGTTCTGTTCCTCCTGTGTAGCATTGCTAAAGAATCATCTAGGATGGCAGCTAAAAGTAAAGAGCTAGCTGATGCACATACTCCTGTTTGGGCAGCAAGAAGCTGCCATCCTAGGATAGGAGTTCTTGGCCTGCATTCAGTACAGGCACAACCCACTAATGGAGGTGGCCTCCACCTGAGTTGTACGTCTCTCCTCAAGTCATGCAGAGTTTCTAGCTTTTCCTCCTCCTCCATTGTTGCAACAGCAGCAGTAGACAGACAGAACAAAAATAAGAACAACGGAGAAAATGCCGCTCTCAAAAGTAAAATAAAAAAGGCTCAGCAGCCAAATGGCCTCATGACAAAACAAAACAAAACAAATAAAAATAAATGAAACCAATGGGTGAACCAGAAGTTCAGAGCAGGCTTCTGAACTGTCTCAAAAGGAAAAAAATGGAGTGGAGTGAGTGCGTAATCAGAAAAGCTGGATGATACCTGTATACCTGATCTGACTGGCTAATTCTTGCCTAACTGTAGTATAGAGTGTAGACTGGTGTGTGTGTATGAGTAGCGGGGGCAGAACATACCACTCCATCTGCCCCATGGAGAGTTGGTCCACCGAAGAGAAATTTGAACTTCTGCTATGCATGCTATACCTGTTCTACGGGTCTCCAGTGCTGTCATTATGACATGTGTCACAAACGCCAAGTCTGAATTTTTCAAACTTGTGTGACTGAAGTTAGGCACCTGAATTCATACTTCGGCACTACTGACTTCCTATTAGAGTTACTTCATCTCTGAAAATAAGGGAACTTATTTAGGCACTCAAGTTTGAAATTTAACTTAAAAATTAAAGAACTGGTGGTAGTCAAAGTGGGATGTTCAGGTGAATTGCATGGCTCCTGATTTCATGCTATTAGTACTGTACAAGCCTCAGGCCTTTCTCCAAGCTGCCACAAATAGGTAAATAATATCTCCATAAAATTTCACTTTCATGCCAACTCTAAAAATAGCACAACATATAATTCATAATACATGCCTTCTCTATGCACTTAGCTCTCTGCTGAGGTCGTCCCAAAGAACAGCCTAATATCATCAACTAATTATGACTCCTACCCCTTCCAATGGGAGGAGTAATTTCATTTGCTGGAGCCATTATGAAAGTGAAAATCTCCTTTGTTTTAGAACATGTTCAGTGCCCAAAGGGAATGTCATTGTCCAAAGGGAGTGTAATATTAAGGTTCAGTGAAATACACTGAGAAATGTCAAAACTGATAAAGAAATTACAGAATTATATTTTCTCTTCATTAATAACCCAGTCGGCCACAGACAACCATTTAGTCCTGATACATGGGAGTCATTGTTCAGAGCAGCAGTTCAACAATACTTTAAGTAAATGCCCCTTTGACCCAAGCTGATGCAATATGGGCAGATAGGTTACTGAAAAATATACCTCAAAGGGTCATAAAAATGTAAGAGTTTCCCAGTTGCAAGCTGATTTTTCAAAGACAATTACACGCACAATTTAACCACAAGACCGTTTATATCCTCCAAGTTTCATACTGTTAATGTCTGTTTTCCTCCTCTCTTTTTGCCGCTTCTCTTTTTTAGATACACACATTTAAAAAAAAAACCCCACACTTCTTGGCCTATATGATTTATCCCCATGAAATTAAATTACATTTTTATAAGCCCATGTTACTGCAAATGATATTTGAAGAGTCACTGAAAAAATTAATTCCTGATCTGGTGCTGTGAAGCATCCTTGCTAGCACTGTACTGACTCTGTCTTTCAAAAACAGATGGAAGCAGTCCAAGGGTATGATTAACTTCTTAGTCCCTGCAATTTCCTATTGCTCTACTTGCCCTAGATTTCAGGATTGACCTCCTGCTTCACTGCAAAATGCACCGTTGCTCAGCTTGATAAATCACATGAATACTTTTTTGATCACAGTTATCTACTATTTACTACATACTCAGTGAGGTTAATCATATGCCGAGGCACTTCATATGCTACACACATAGACACTCTTCTTCCCAATAGCACTTTGCATATTCTTCACATTGCCAGAAAGCAACCATGCCTGTCTCTTCCTTACTAATATACAGAAGAGCATATCAATGCACCACACACATACACAGTAATTATCCACACATAAATTAATTGCAAACTATAGTGAAAAGAAGCTGCCAGCTGAAGGGAATACATAAAAGGTTAAAAGAATTACTTTTCACTCGTTCAGCAAATAGATTTTAAAGATATTTTAAAAGTACAATTATTTCTCTTAATTAGAACTTTCATTCTCCCTCGCCTCCTCAAATGTCACTAGGACCACTTTTGAGAAAGGTGAAGAGTGGACTAGTGGGTATGGGCATATGTTTGGCTGTGGTATGGCAAGAAACACAAACTACAGCTGATAGGAAACTGCTAATATTTTCTGGGAGAAAAGACCACTTTCTCTGTCCCCTTCCCCCACTGAGCCTCGTTTCCTGAATGCTAGGATAATTTTAATACTCAATGTGAAAAGCTGATTATGTGTGACCCAATAGCTAGAATTCTCTAGGCCAGATCTCTTCCATCTTATGTAACTTTGCCATGCCCCTCAGTTGTGACTTACAACCCCTGTCTAAGAGTCCTATCATGGGATGTTCCTAAACAAAGAACAGCAATGACCAAAATGTGGCAAAGCATGTTAAAGTTCTGTGATGTGAAGAGATAATCACTTGGAATTCAACCGATACCAACAAATTTAGTTCCCAAGTGAAAAGAAGTGAATTTGAATCCCAGGTTTCCAGAAATCCCTATTCTTACTATTCACGCCAAACCTTTACAAAGCTCTTGAGCCTTTAGATTCCTTTTTCTTTAATGTGCAACAGAACAGCTGCAGCAGGTAATGACGAAAAACAAGATACATTTTATGCAATTTCTCTTATTGCATGTTATAATTAGAGGGGCTAGGATACACTTGTTCTAGTTATTTTCTACCCTAAAATATACCAACAGTCACCCTTGGCTGCCCTGTAGAGCCTGTGGAGCTTGCAGCTGTGGGATAACCATGATCCTATATCAGTGGCAAGGCTGATATCTGCTTTCATTTCTGAGACAGAAGACTCTGGCTCTTTTCCTTGCAGGACAGTCTTGAAAAATGTAGTCAAAATGAAACTATTTCTAGAGCTGAAAGTTTGTCTCTGACTGATCTTGAACACACGGTCCTCCTTTGTGTCTCGTGCAACCCACAACCACAGTGCCCTGGCTTTCTGATGGGATCCAGATCAACTTGTAGCTGAGAGGGAGTCGAGGCTGCCCTAGGCGGCCATCAGAGCTGCCATACTGAGTTCCTTCTGGCTGTCAGGCAGCTGAGTTGCTCTTTGATAAACACCCTACATGGGGAACTCTACAGTGTGAGAAGCAACATAGTCAGAAGCAACAGACGAGGGCTTCAGTCCAACACAAAACTTAAACGTGTGTCACTTGGAGCCCAAGAGTACTCTTATTGACTGCAACGTGACTATTCATATGCTTCAAGTTACATGTTTAAGTGCTTTGCTGGATCACAGCTAAGGCCCTATCAAATTCATGGTCCATTTTGGTCAATTTCACAGTCATAGGATTTTAAAAATTGTAAATTTCATGATTTCAGCTATTTAAATCTGAAATTTCAGTGTTGTAATTGTAAGGATCCTGACCCAAAAAGGAGTTGTGGGGGGGTCGCAAAGTTATTGTAGAGGGGGTTGCGGTACTGCTACCCTTCTTCTGTGCTGCTGCTGGCGGCGGCGCTGCCTTCAGAGCTGGGCAGCTGGAAAGTGGCAGCTGCTGGCCAGGAGCCCAGCTCTGAAGGCAGAGCTGCTGCCAGCAGCAGCGCAGAAGCAAGGATGGCACGGTGTGGTATTGCCACCCTTACTTCTGCGCTGCTGCCTGCAGAGCTGGGCCCTCAGTCAGCAGCTGCCACTCTCCGGCTGGCCAGCTCTGAAGGCAGCAGTGCAGAAGTAAGGGTGGCATGGTATGGTATTGCCACCCTTACTTCTGTGCTGCTGCTGGTGGGCCGCCGCCTTCACAGCTGGGCGCCCAGCCATCAGCTGCTGCTCTCCAGCCCCCCAGCTCTGAAGGCAGCGCAGAAGTAAGGGTGGCAATACCGCTACCCCCCTAAAATAACCTTGCGACCCACCCCTGCAACTCCCTTTTGGATCAGGACCTCCAATTTGAGAAACGCTGGTCTCCCCTGTGAAATCTGTATAGTATAGGGTAAATGCACACAAAAGACCAGATTTCACAGTCCGTGACATGTTTTTCATGGCCGTGAATTTAGTAGGGCCCTAATCTTAGCTTAAGTATAGGTCTGGGAACAAGAAACTCTTTGCTCACCCAAAAACACTAAGGCTGACTCAGAGGGTATACCTACACTGCAGTGAGAAATGTGATTGCAGATTGGGTCGGAGGCACACCTGCACAAGCATTACCTGCACTAGCACCTCTAAAAGTAGCCGTGGAGGCACAGGTTTCAGCATGGACTAGCAGTGAGAGTGGGTCTCCAGGGTGCTTGTACAGCCCATGCTGCTGCATCTACACTTATTTTTAGCAATTTTCACATGGGTAAAGCTAGCACTGGTATGCCAACCATAGCTGCAATCACATCTTGGATTGCAGGGCAGACATACCCAGAGAGTTGCCATCCCAGTTTTAAGTAATCTGTCTAAGGTCTATCTCATAGGGCCCCCTTATTATAGAGCATAGCACCTCACAATCCTGTAATGCATTTAGGTGTGTCCTTACTACAGAATTAACTCAAGTGACCTAACTTTGAGTTGCTGCCTTCCAGTTAGCCTAACACAAGAGAGAACAGTTACACCCCAGAGTAGCAGCCGAGTGCTGAGGGAAGTACTGTAGTGTCCTGTATTCCTCCTGGTGCTCTACTCACTCCTTTGGTGAGCTAAAACTTCTGGGAGCACATGCCATGTCTGTAGCACATCAATAAACGGCACCACTCTATGAACGTTTTCACAGTGTGCTGTGGGAAAATCTTCCTGTCCCTTTCGGGGATCTTGAGTGGAAATGGTATGAACCCAGCAACTCATTACAGTCAACCAGTTCCAGCATGGCACAGATTTCTGCCTGCTGCCTTCTTTCCAACTGGTGACAAGGTCTGGCTCCAACGGGGACCTATGAGGTAGGGAAGTGCTATTATTCCCATTTTACAGACTGAGAGAGACTGAGGGTCTGTCTACACTGCAATCAGAGGTGTGACTGCAGCACACATAGACATACCTGAGCTAGCCTGAATAACAATAGCATGGAAGCTGTGGCCGCATGGGCTGCCTGGGACCCTGGGGAGGGATTGTACAGCCTGTGCTGCCACAGCTTCACTGCTATCGTCATTCAAGCTAGCTCTGGTCTGTCTACAGGGCTGCAGTCACACCCTTCACTGCAGTGGAGACACACCCTTGGTGGCTTGCCCAAGGTCACACCGTAAGTCTGACAGAGCAGGGAACTGAGCTCATGTCTACCAAGCCCCAGGCTAGCACCCTAACCACTCAGCCATTCTTGCTCTCTGGAAATGAAAGAGGAAATCCTAAATACATTCACTCGTGTCATAGCACTTCTCTCTAAGGGTCTGTCTACACTTGGAACTAGAGGTGTGATTCCCAGCTCACACAGACATACTCAAGCTAGTTTTCATGAAACTAGCGTGCTAAAAATAGTAGTGCAGCAGGGGCAGCATGGGCAGTGGCAAACAGTGGCATGGGCTAATAGTGTCGAGTACAAAGCTGCCTGAATCCCGTGGGTACGTATTCAGCACAGCTAGCCTGCACGGCTGCTCCCCTAAGCAATTCTGCAGGCATTTTCACAGTTTAGCTGGGGAATGAGGCAGAGTGAAATAGTCATTTCTGGCTCCTCCCATTCCTTGTGGCCACACCTCCAAATACCCACGAACCCAAAAGGCATCTTGTTTATGTGGAAGAGCTTACATGTATTCAGGGATAGGAGTATGATGCTGCTTAAGCTTTTTTCCTTGCCTGCTTTCTGGCCAAATATGGCCGACATCTGTGTGCCTTTCATGCCCAACATCTGAGGACATGACTTAGCCCACAGCTTGGGTGTTGCACTCAGCTTGCTAGGATAAAGTTTTTCTTCTTTTAAAAAAATCTAAACAAAACAGTGTTTGTATACTGAGGAGGGGTAATTTTGGCGGTCTCTGCTTCAGGGCATAGAGAAACGTTATTCACCCATGCACAACATATAATTCAGCCTAAGTGACAGGCTCTGCTCTGGAGAAGCCCTAGACTAAGCTGGCTTACTGAGTCAATTACTGCTTATTCCCAGGGAGGAGGGGAGAGTGGGCTAGATGGAATAGAGGTGGCTGCCAAAGAGGCATGGGGAAATTTACTTTGTGTCAGCCTGCATGACACAGAACCTCATCTGTTGATAAATGTAAATCTGCTAGTTCTTTTTCATAGGCACTAAAATGTACAATCTTCGCCATTCCTAAAATGGGGGGAAAAAAATCAGGACTGCCTTAGAAAGCTACCTTATTTTTCAATCAATCCTCTTTTAGAACAGTCATTTAGGGTAAATACCTGCACTGATCTACAGCCCAACTATAATATTTTCTATGGCCCGAATCCTGAATTCCTTATTCAGGCAAGACTCCTGCTAAAGTCAATGAGAATTTTGCCTGAGAAAGGACCGAGTAAAATGGAGTAAGAATATCAGTGTTTGTTCCCTTGTTTTTCTATCTAAAGCACCAATTACTGTTCAAAAATAAAATAAATACCCCCCTCTCCCCAGCCAAAAGCCAACCCCTCATAAATTAATATTGAGAGAATCTCAACAAAAGAAGAGTAATTCCCAGTGAAAGAATCTGGAAAAAGTCAAAAGAGAACATCTCAAAATAAATGAAGTACTTATTGCTGAAAAATGAGCTTAAATATATCTCAGCATTCTCTAAAGCTCAGAATTTACTGCATCATTCATGCCTTCTCCAGTAAGTTTCTTATCTCTCGCTTGGTATCACAACAAGGGATTCTGCATATTCTGTATGAAATACAACAAGACTGTGATTTTTGCAGTAATAAACTCCATACATGCATGACAAATCTAAGCATGCAACAATGTTTAACATCCCAATTCACAGATACTTTGGGGACAAAATCCGATTATGAGTTATATGCCACAATAAATAGGGCTCAACGTTTCATAAAGCAATTTATAGTTCATAAAAATGACAAAATGTACCTGTCAGACAGAACGCGGAGAGCAGATCTCTGTGCTGCCTGCTGGAAGAAAGGGCAGAGATGTTTATTTTATATTCTGACTTTAAAATTACGAGCACAATCAACACTTAAAAAATGTGTTACACACATTTCTGTCACGTGTCCGAATTTTAAAGTACTAGTAAAGTAGCAGAAAGCATCTAGTAAAATGGACATTCCAGTCTAGTAAATGTAAGAAGACTTTGTTAAGTACGCCATAAACCAGAGGATTGTCAAAGCAGTGCACAGTATCAGAGGTATGAACTATTCTATTTAGATGATTTTCTGCAGGTTTCTGAAAACCCTGCAAGGCTTGATTTTCTTCCCCCCTCCCCTCCCAATCCTACCCCCTCCTTTACCATTAGTCTCCTCCCATTCTTGCCACAGAAACAAACATCATATATTGGGTTCCTTTTGCAATGGAGCCTGTAGCTACAATTATAAATTTAGCAAAGACGGCCAGAGAGGCTGCAGGCTTTTCAAGAGCACTGCCATGATAATTTCCTGGCAACTTTTGACTACACTGTACAGGATTGACCTGTTGCTGTTTGGGCTCTCAATTCTTGCCTAGTACAAGTCTTTGAATGGGGTGGGGAAGCATGGTGCTTATTATTATGTTAACTGGCGGGTCTAGGAATAGAAATCATAGCTTTTCAAATTTAATAGGACCCACAAGTCTATCACTGAGCTAGCTTGCCTCTTTATTATTATTTTTCCCCCCACTTGAATCATTTCAAGTGGCTTGACTCATGGCTTCAGCACAGTAACTAATTGCAAGCTAAGATAAAATCTATAATGTTCTGATAATACACTTTAAGGCCTTGACTATAATATAATTGTATATGTTGAGTTTGTGCCCTTTCTTTTAGGATTAGCGAGGTGGCACAACAGAAGCACATGGTTAAGTAGCATTTTGAGTCAAGGGGTGGAGTGTTAAATATGAATTTTGCCTTTACAATTATTAGATTAGTTTTGAAATAGTTCTCAGATTGATGTTTGGCTTCTGCGGCTGTCAGGGGTGGAGTGCCGTGGAGGCATCATGCTCCGCATTTGGTGGGAAGGAAGTGACTTGTGCAGTTCATCAAAAACCATTCTAGCCAATCAAAAGCTGTGTTGTCAGGATGAAAAGGGAAACCCAGTAAGTGGCCTTAACATGCAGGGTATAAACAGTGAGAACAATGGAGTGGATCCTTAGGCAGGAGTACAAAGCTTCTTTTCCCCTGCGAGAAAATGAAGGTTTCAGTCTTATTTTGTGGTGAGCTGTAGAGTCACACTCTGGCTTGCTGCACAGTAACTTGACAGTCCTAACCTGAATTTCTGCTCAGGGCACGACCAACCTGGAATGGGTTGCACATCCTTGATTACTTGTATACAGGTAACTCTGCCTCGGTTGTCAGGGGACTTGTGCCCTCTGCCCCTGTTGCCTGCCTCTCAGCTATAGCTGTCAACTTTCTTAGCATCTCACACAACTCAACAGACTACAACCTGAAAATATCATTCCAAACTATAACTCGGGTGGGGCTTACAAACTGGTCATCTACCTCTGGACAATTTGGTTTATAAGACAACACCAAAATCTTCATTTCTGTGAGTGAGGAGTCGCTAATCTACAATGGGTAATGCCTAGCATTACACATTATTATCACTGGGTGGCATACTAACTGTGGAGAATTAGGTGACAGTGTCTTGGGCTAAGATTCCCAGAACCCATTGTCTGAAAGTCTCCACAGACATGTTAACCTCCACAATGTAATGGAAGCTAACGCCCTCACTGCTGATGAGAGCCATCCTTCTGGTGGAGCCACTAATCTATCATTTTACTGGGAAGCCATTCCCCTTTTCTAATCCCTTAAAAAGAGTCCAAAAATCTTGACCCCTGCGTAGGGTGACCAGACAGCAAGTGTGAAAAATTGGGATAGCGGGTGGGCGGTAATAGGAGCCTATATAAGGAAAAGACCCAAAAATCGGGACTGTCCCTATAAAATCGGGACATCTGGTCACCCTACCCCTGCGTAACGATTCACTAGCCCTGATTATCATCAAGAGAGTGCCATGAGGCTTCCTTTGGAGTAGATGGATGAGAAGAGAATGAAGGAAGGTTAAAGATTTGGCTCCAGTGGAAACTAGAGTTTACAATAGGAATAAAGAAAGGACTATCCTGAGACCCTGTTGTTAGGAATAATTAGGAACAGGCATCTTCATGTGATTCACAGCCAGATCACTCACCTGTCTGGCACATATAATAGTCCACATCTGCCAATATGTTTATACAACTTCTAACATAATGGGCTCTCAATCCTGACTGGCTATTTGTGTTACCATAATAGAAATCCACTGGATGCTACCAGGATAGAAATAAGAATAAATATCCATTAAGGGGAAAGCTAGAACAAGGAGCCCAATGCTCAGGGCTTAAAGGGTGGATAAGGTAGCTTGGAGAGAACTACTGTAAGCTGGCACGCAAACACAATTGGTCTCAGCATAGCGCAGATATTTTTATTACCCTCAAAAACTTGGATGGCTAGCAAGCGACAGCCTACTAGAAAACATTCTAGAGCAGGGATCTCAAACTCATATCACCAGGAGGGCCACATGAGAATTAGTAAATTGGCCCGAGGGCCGCATCATTGAAACCTTTTCATACAATGATACAAAAGAATAGTCAAAAACGAAAAAAATGAAAAGTAATATTAGAAGTCAATGTATTAACTTTTTAGAAACTGTAATGCAAAGAGGAGTTTTAATAAAATATAAACACTCAGTAATGTTTGGAGCTTGGCTGCCAGTGGAGTCGGCACCTATTGCGGGCCGCAGGAAATAACTCCGCGGGCCGCATGTGGCCCGCGGGCCGCGTGTTTGAGACCCCTGTTCTAGAGGATCCCTGATGCTTATTCTTTTAAGATACTAAGGGCTGTCCCCTTTCTGAGCACTCCTAAAGCCATTCTAGGACAGGAGGGATGGAAGAGGACCTGCTGTCCATCCTCTCCCTGTGTATTGGTAGTTCAACTTGTTCCAGGTATAGTGGCTTGTTGTAGATGCGGATGCTTTTGGGATTGGTGACAGATACTCTGATCAAATGACTTTGCCACCTCAGGAATATCAGGGAACCAGGATATGAGATGGAGTTTTCCCTAGAGTGCTAGCTGTCACCAGACATTTTGTCAGTAGATGTGGAAACCAAGGCAACTCTATATCCCAGGTCCCAAACACCAGGACTGTCTGGTCAGGATGAGAGTTTTCTTCTTTGCCTAAACCTTTTGCAAGACCCAGGGAATGAATGGGAAGGGGTGGAATGCTGTATGTCAGTGGGCCTCTCGAGCTAAATAAGAACATGGCCATGGCATAGGCTTGCAGTTTCAAGTACAAGAAACAGAATTTGAGGAATCTGATATTTTCTACTATCCGCTATTGGAGATGCCCCACTGAGAGCGCGCACTCTCTGAAAAGTCTTTGGGGTTAAGACCCACTTTCCTTTCCACTTCAGACATCTCAGCCAATCCACTCTGAGATCCTGCAAGGTGGACTGCCTTGATGGACAACAGGCACTGCACCTTCCAGTGTATTAGAACAGACACCACCAGAACAAATCTCTCTCTTCTGGCACATCGTTGTTGGACAAAATCTTTGCTGTGAGAAAAGTGCCCTCCGGGCTAAGCCAGTTATCGCTCTGATGGTCAGGAGGAGCAGATGGGCATACTGGCTAGAGTGGAGCCATGCAGCCTTTTCAATCACTGCCATTAGGGCTAAGAGGAGGAGAGGGAGATGGGTCTCTGACTGTTCTAAAGGATACCTGTAGGGGGGGTAGAGGAGTGTCTAGTGCCCTTTCCATTCCCTAACTCCCAAGAACAGGGGCTGTTTTGGGAGAGGAAAAGGGCTGGCTCCTTTCCCTTCAAGCCTAGACATGGGCTGAGCTCAGCAGAGATGGCTGAAGGATGAAGATGGGCTGGACAACAGGGCTCTTTATTTTATTGTTTATGTTCCTATACTGTGCTCATCAAGGTTATATCTGAATACCTCATATCTCCTGCTCCCTGAATGCAACTACATCAATTCCTCCAGGCTGGCCCTCGTGCACCCTACTGAGGTCAGCCTATCTGCCTGTTGCCAACTTTGGAAAGGTTATCCCAAGTGGTGGCCCTTTCTTGGGAACAGAATGAGTCCAGAGAGCAGGCAGGGTAGAAAGAATCAAAAAAGGAGAGGACCACTGCTGACCTGCAGGTTCCGCATTCCTGTCTAAGCCTCTTTAAGGATGCTGCTGCCTCTATGCTGATCTGTGACCTGAGAATAACTCCCTCCAAGACTGTGAGGCAGAGAGAGACTGCAGAGTGCAGGGAAAATAAGGCATGGAAAGCTTCCTTGGTTCCAGAAACTGAGCAGTTGCCAACCATTTTAGATTGTTGGGGCCCCCCTCTCACAGAAATAAATATTTGCAATGACCATTTGAAAATATGTTTGAATACAATTATTGAAAATTTCAATTTGCTTTTCATTTGAAGCTTCTAACAAATTTTCCCCTCACTTGGGTCAAGCTGATATGATGCAGAAGAAATTGTACAAGGCAAATCATTTGTTGCTTGACTGCAGAACATTCTACCAATGAGACTATAAGAACAGCTCTGTGATTTATCATGCTTCTAAATATGCCAGTATTATCTGCTTAACGATACAAGCAAAAGGGTAGTATTTAGTACCACCTATTGCCTGCTCCACTATTTTTAATAGTTTGATTTTGATTGTGCTATTTAATTTGCATTTCATTTTACATCGTTAACTTTACTGAGGACAACTCATCATCCATCAAGAAAGAAGATGAGAATATGTTAAATAATTCCTGGAAGTAAGTGATTGTTCTGGTTAAAAGAATAAGGACTGAGAATCACTGAGAGAATTTGTCACTGAGAGAATTTGAAGACCTTCATGATTTATCACTATAAAAAATACAGTGGGTGTTTTGGCTTAATATTCTAATTTTTCTGTTGATAATTAAAAAAATCAAATATGGGCCACACTTGGATTCCCTTACTTACAGAGAGTAAAATTTTACTCCTCTCATAGTCACAGAGCAAGGGACACAACATAAGGAAGGGTCTCAGAGTTTGGCCCACTGAAGTTAAACTTTACTGCTGGATAGGAAACAGCAAAGAAAAAAATCACTTTGGTGACTCATGTAAAGAAAGTTGAAAAACTAGCCAAGGTACGTTAGATGAATTACTCAGTTTCACTACTTCAATGGTCGCAAATTACAAGGACCACGCCTGTTCTGCCACATCCATCCACTGCCTGAGTAGGTTATGGATATATTTAGGACAAAGTTCCATTGACCTGACTATAGTTCATTAATCATTCATGAAAGATTTTAACTGTACCCCAAGACTATGAGACAAAACAAGTTTTCTGCCAGCAGTAATCATTTTCAGATTCTCGTGCTCTGGAGACTGCATCTCTTCTCTTCATCCTTTATTGCAATGAGGTGGTGCTTGGGAACATAATCAGCAGATATTCAGGTTTCAGTGTGTATTAAATGAGCTACCAAAACTACTTGAAGTGCCACAAGTTGCAATCTGTTGTTGCAGGGAAATCAAAGAGGAAATTAAATGTCTTCATTGTAATTGGGACTGAGCAGCGAGCTAGTTCATTGTAATTGGCATGAAGCAGTGAGCAGAACAAGTTGAATGGAGCTGTTGAGACAGACATCCTGGAGAGTTAAAGTGGGCCCAGAAATCTCTAAGTTTTTTATCTACTGGGAACAGAGTTGCTACATAGACCACTGAGTTTGCAGGGATTTTTGGAAAACAGGCTAATTAAAGGTACTGAAAAATGTTCTGCTGGGCTGTAAGGGTGTCTTTGGGACACAGAAGCCACACACTGAAGTGTACACACTTACACCTAGAGCACACGCTTTGGCACGTGAGATCCAGCTAGCTTGTGGTTGGTATACGCAGATACTCTGCAGTCAATTTTTACTCTCCTGAGGACTAGCTACTGGCCATTAGTACAGTAGGTTAAATGTACTGTGCCAAATTATGCTCTCTGTTACGCCAGTATAAGTCCATAGACTTCATTAGGGTTGTACCATTGTAAGTGAAAAAAGAATTTGGTCCATTGCCTCCTTGAATTTTATTCAGTTAACATATGGATGTAACTGAACTTGGTATATTCCAGTACAGCTTGTTTGTGTTCCTCTATTTGTAGGTTCCACTTCAGCCTAGTAATCAGAAAGGCTATGATCATAAGGACAATTATTTGGACTACAGAGTGTGTCTTTGCCACTTCACCTCAGGGCACTGATACACAGGAAGAACTACATGATAAAGCATTTGTTATTTAAATTAGCATCTGTTGCAAAAGGAAGCAGACGCGGATAATTATATTTCAACTTCTATTAAAAGCTGTCAAAGCTGATATGAGGTTAGCTGCATTCCGATATTATTAGAATATATAGAAGCTTGGGAGTCACACTAGATCAAATGTCCTTACATGAGGCTTATCAATCAGACTCTACCTTTTTTGCACTGCCTGTATTAGGCGGTGGGTGGGCTTTCATCTTTCTTTAATTTTCTCTCTTTTTATTTTTAAGATCAGAAACACATTTTTTCTGATCTAAAAGGCCAGAAGGGTCCACTGTAATCATCTGCTCTGACCTCCTGTATAACACAGACCACAGGCTTCCCTGAATTAATTCCTGCTTCTAGTTCAATAACTGTAGCTGAATTAGAGCCTATCTTTTAGAAAAATATCCAGTGCTGATTTAAAAATTATCAGTCATGAAGAATCCACCACAACCCTTGATAAATTGTCCCAAATGGTTAATTACCCTCACTGTTAAAAATCTGCACATTGTTTCTAGTCCGAATTTGTCTAGCTTCAGTTTCCAGCCATTGGAAGGTATACCTTTGTCTACTAGACTAAGAAGCCATATTTTATCACATTTCTGATCCTCATGTAAGTACTTATAGACTGTGATTAAGCCACCCCTTAAACTTCTCTTTGATAAACTACATAGCTCCTTAAGTCTATCACAACAGGGCATGTTTTCCAATCCTTTAATCATTCTCATGACTCTTCTCTGAACCCTCTCCAATTTATCAACATCCTTCTTGAAGTATGGACATCAGAACTGCATATACTATTCCAGCAGTGATCACACCAAAACCAAATACAGAGGTAATATAGCCTTCCTATTCCTACTTGATATTCCTCTGTTTATACAACCAAGAATTGCATTATTCCTTTTGGCCCAGGACTGCACTGGGAGCTCATGTTCAGCTTATTTACTGTATATTATTTCAGCACACTTTATCTTGTTATATTCTTTGCTCTTAATGTTATTCTGAGGATTATATTTCCAATCTGTTTTTTTTCCTGAGGGTTTTAAAAATAATGTGTAGACTATATAGTCTGAATGTTTCTTTTGTAAATCTGCAATAGCTATGTGTTGGTGGTTTCATTATCCAGTCAATGTTTATTTAAGGTTCACAAGCTAAAAAGTTACTACGTTTTCTAATTTTGTGTTGTCCACACTAGAGCCACATGTTTCAAGAAATCATAAAAATCTTTCTTTATTTTGTGATTTTTTGGGGGCGGGAAGGGGCTTTCAACTCCTGAATATTTGTTTACCACCTTGGGCTTTTTAATCAGTATATTTCTGGAGTTTGTTGTTCATTTTCTCCTTCATTGTCTCTTAATCCTTCTTCGTTTTAAGGAGCAGCGTAGTCTAGAGATGAAAGTCTGGAACTATGAATTAAAAGATCAGGGTTCTAGTCCAGGCTCTGTCTCATCATGTGGCTTTGAACAAGTCACTTAATCTGTCTGCCTCAGTTTCCTTGTCAATATCATAGAAATAATAATAGTTAAGTACTTCTCAGGGGTATTGTATTAACTAGTGTGACAAAGTTCCTCCTCTACCTCGGTGGGTCCTGCGCTTATTGGCGGATTTTTGTTTGCCTCAGAGATCTTCCCCTCTGGTAGAACCCACAGTCCAGATCAACTCCTCCTGTGATAGGAGTTCGGAGGTTTGGGGGGAACCCGGGCCCGCCCTCTACTCCGGGTTCCAGCCCAGGGCCCTGTGGACCTGGTGGCCCAGTCACTCGAACTCTAGGGCTTGATGCTGCTAGTTTAACCCGGGGTTCCGTTTCCTTAACTGGTCGGGTCAGCTCCCTTGCCGTCCTTCGCCTCTCTACCATTGCCACAATCTCATCATAGGTGGAGGGTTCGTTCTGGCTTACCCATGCGCGAAGGTCTGGTGGTAGTCCGCTCATGTATCGGTCGATGACCAGAACCTCTAGTATCTCTTCTGGACTCCGTGACTCAATTTGCAACCACTTTCGTGCGAGATGGATGAGGTCATACAATTGGGACCGCGGGGTTTTGTCTTCCTGGTACCTCCACTCATGATACCGCTGGGCCTGCACTGCGGTTGTTACCCCAGATCTGGCCAGGATCTCTGCTTTCAGCTGGGGGTAGTCTGCTGCAGCCTCTTCAGGCAGATCATAGTAGGCCTTCTGGGCCTCCCCACACAGGAATGGGGCGAGGATGCCAGACCACTGATCTAGAGGCCAGGCCTCCCGTAGGGCTGTCCTCTCAAAGGCCAGGAGATATACCTCTATGTCATCGTTTCCCGTCATTTTCTGCAGGCAATTGCTGGCCCGTATGTGCCACATCCCATCATGGCCATGGTTCATCTCTGTAAGGGCCTTCACTTGGTTTACCAGTTCCCGCAGCATAGTACGGTCTTGAGCTGCCTGGTCCATCAACAGGCGACTGGTCTCCTGCTGCAGCAGCACTGTGTCCTGTTGGGCAGCTGCCTGGACACGGGTAGCCTCCTGCTGGGCAGCCGTGGCTTGTATCAGTGCCCGTACTACCTCTTCCATTGTGGTGAAAATAAATAAATAAACCCGCTCCCTTTTTTTTTTAAACACCCCTCTTCTTCCGCCGCGCTGTGCACACCAAATCCCACTCCTGACACCAGTTGTGACAAAGTTCCTCCTCTACCTCGGTGGGTCCTGTGCTTATTGGCGGATTTTTGTTTGCCTCAGAGATCTTCCCCTCTGGTAGAACCCACAATCCAGATCAACTCTTCCTGTGATAGGAGTTGGGAGGTTTGGGGGGAACCCGGGCCCACCCTCTACTCCGGGTTCCAGCCCAGGGCCCTGTGGACTGCAGCTGTTTAGAGTACCTCCTGGAACAAATACACGACAGCTACAACTCCCTGGGCTACTTCCCCATGGACTCCTCCCAACACCTTCTTTATCCTCACCACAGGATCTTATAGCAGTACGCCCTCTTACTCTCAGCTCCTAGTGCCTCTTGCTCCCAGCTCCTCACACGCAACCTCCTTCCACAGCTCCTGACATGCCCCCCTCACTGACTCACTGGGAGGCTTTTGACTAGTTTCAGCCAGCCCCTGATTGGCTGCAGGTGTCTCAATCAACCTCCCTGCCGTCTGGAAAGTTCTTAATTGGCCCCAGGTGTCTTGATTAACCTGGAGCAACTGCCATAAGGTATCAGGGATTTGTTTAGCCTGGGGCTAACATACTGGTTCCTTACCACTTTCCTATAGCCCTCTGGCCTTGCCCCGTCACACTAGTTAATATTTGTAATGACAATTTTGCTGCATACATAGTATTAGCCATTTAGCAAAGTTTACATATTGGCAATTGTTGATTTTTCTATTCTGACTTTAGAACTCCAGAAAGATATATGGCCACATTCTGCCTTTGTATACACATGTAGCATTCCAGCTGACACAAGTTAATTTGGCTCCTACTTGTCTAGGTCAAAAAATATTAAAGTTCATTCCATCTTATATTAATATAATTGCTAATAAAATTACTAATGCCCAGTGACACTGGCAAAAATTCTCTGTCAGTTCTGGGAAGCAGCAATTACCTTGCAAAAAGAAAGAGTCTTCTTTCAAAGGAGGATTCTCTTAATCCAAGACAAAAATTTTTTAGTGAAAGTGGCATTGAAATTGTGAACACATCGGAGGAAACTACCCCAAACTTCTACAGAATGCCATAGTTTTACACAAATCATTAGAAAGCCTGAGAATTTAAATTAAAGTTGGACTATTCCAAAAAGCTAAACACATGAAAATATGGAAATGCAGCTCTAGATACACCAAATATTCTTAACTTTGTCCCTGCCCACTGCCATCACGGTTTGTGATGTTTTGTAAGTATCAAAGTATTTTTTTAGTCACCTCCCAAACTGTCAGGAGGCAAGAGAGAAGACAAGAGGTGAAATCCTGGCTTCGCTGAAGTCAATTGCAAAACTTCCATTGACCTCAATGGATGCACGATTTCACCCAAGGCCCTTCCCTGGAGAGTTTACAATAGCGGTTCTCAAACTTCTTTCGATGATCTGGCAGATGGATCCTTCTACAGGTCCCTAAAGCAGCTGTTACTATGACTCCTTTCTTCCGTCATTTCTGTTTGTTCTTTTTATTCCTTCTTGTCTTTTCTCTTTCTTATTCTTTTTGCTCTTTGACACATATTTAGCTGACTCTGTCCCTGTTCCCTGCTGTCAACCCTTCTGGTACCTCTGATCCTCTTCCTCCTCAGACTCCCACTCGTGCTGAACAGGGACATCCTGGTACCACACCAAGCTTGAGTTAAATACATAGGAGCAGAGAAGTGTAGCTTGGCTACACCTGAAACTGCAGAACTGGAATTAATTTGCAAACTGGATACCATTAAATTAGGCTTGAATAAAGACTGGGTCATTACACATACTGAAAACTATTTCCCCATGCTAAGTTTTCCCCTGCTGTTACTCACACCTTCTTGTCAACTGTTTGAAATGGACCATCCTGATTATCTCTACAAACGTTTTTTTTTCTCCTGCTGATAATATCCCACCTTAATTGATTAGTCTCTTAGAGTTGGTATGGCAACCCCCATCTTTTCATGTTCTCGGTATATATCTATTGTGACACGGTCAGGCCAGATGGCTACAAGAGAGTGGTTGAAGGCAGATATATTAGCCCTAGGTTAAGTAGGTCCCTTTTCCCTGGGTAAGGTAACAGGGAAGGTTCCAGAACACTCAGGAACTTTCTGGAAACAATTAAGGCAGACAGGCTGATTAGAACACCTGCTGCCAATCAAGAAGCTGCTAGAATCAATTAAGGCAGGCTAATCAGGGCACCTGGGTTTAAAAAGGAGCTCACTTCAGTTTGTGGCGTGCGTGCAAGGAGCTGGGAGCAAGAGGCACTAGGAGCGAGAGTGAGAGGGCGTACTGCTGGGTGATGCTGTGGTGAGGATAAAGAAGGTGTTGGGAGGAGTCCATGGGGAAGTAGCCCAGGGAGTTGTAGCTGTCGTGCAGTTGTTCCTGAAGGCACTCTAAACAGCTGCAGTCCACAGGGCCCTGGGCTGGAACCCGGAGTAGAGGGCGGGCCCAGGTTCCCCCCAAACCTCCCAACTCCTGATCAGATGAAGGAGGAGTTGACCTGGACTGTGGGTTCTACCAGAAGGAAAGATCTCTGAGGCAAGCAAAATCCGCCTATAAGCGCAGGACCCACCGAGGTAGAGGAGGAACTTTGTCACACTATATATCTTCCTACTGTATGTTCCACTGTGTGCATCTGATGAAGTGGGTTTTAGCCCATGAAATCTTAGGCCCAAATAAATTTGTTAGTCTCTAAGGTGCCACAAGTACTCCTCGTTCTTCCTGTAGAGAGATACTGGGGGCAGGGGAGAGAAGGAAGACGGATGGCTTTCAAGGAGCTGCCTGCTATGTTATCTGCAGACATGGCAGCACTTTTGCAGTGAGCAGGAGGGGCAGATCTGGGGTTCTGCAGCTTTCCTCAGCAACACTCATCTTCTTTGCCTCATGCCTCTTCCCAACTAGTCTGTTACCTCTGGAGGGAGAGCTCACTTCTCCAGCACAGGAAACATTGGCTTACACTAAGTAGACATAGACAGATAAGGGATGGTAGATGGAATGTAGCAGCATGCAAGCAAGTGACTGGTGGAGTTAGCTCATGACTTGTAAGCTCCATATTTTTTTAAAAAAGTTCTTTAATTAAAATGATTTATTATTGCTTGTTAACAGTTCTTTGGCAGGGGCACTAGTATGTATGGTCTTCATAGAAGAAGTGTGTTTTAAGGAGGTGAGCAGAGGATGGAAGCATGGCATGGGTTTCATGTATAGATGTTCACATGGAAGAAGGAATGGAAATGAAGGGGGAGAAGGACATGGGAGGCAGCGGTTGATTGTGCAGCTTTAGAGGAGATCACAGTGAAATGGGAGGTTCAGGGGCTAATTTGTGAAGGGCTTTGATGTGAAGGCACGGGAAAACAAGTGAAAGGATTTAGTGTTTGATCCAAAGCCTTTTAAAGTCAGCAGGAGCTGATGAAGTGACTTCATTTGTTTTTGGATCAGACCCTTAGTGACTGGGGCTGGACATGGTCAGATAGCAGGCAATATAGATCATTTCAGTGGAAGAATTTTTGATATACTGAAGAAGACAAGGCCAGGTTTTAGGAAGCCAGAGGTGAGGCGGTTGTAGTAGGCAAGGTGAGAAATCCTCAGGCTTAGACAACAATTGTGATTGTGGTAATAGAAAACATTTGGAGATGTTTATTTAGCAGCAGCATCAATATGGGGAGCGAAGAAAGATGTGCTTGTATTTGTTTACTTTACAGTCTATTTTAAAGTGTTTTCTACTAGATAAGAACCCAAATCAGAAATCGATCTATTGTGAACCTCCCCAAACTTTGGGGGAAGTCTGTGATTTAGGCCAATCTCTAATTTATGTTATCACTGAGAGGCATGGCAACAGTATTCAGATTTAGAGCTTGATCCTGCCTTCCATACACTGAATCTGATTTTGTAAGACAGGCCCTGATGTGAGCCAAGTTTGGCAGGATCAGACTGCACTCTTATGTTGTCTTATCTGTCAGTTTCAGTGAGGCAATCTTGGTCTTCTTGTCATTCCTTGCTAAAGTGTAAATGTAGATGTCACAAAGCTTTTAAAATCAGTGCAGGCAAACCACAGCATTGCTGAAAATTGGCTCCATTGACTTACTTATATCTTGTTCCAGATTTTAGTTTGGTTTGTTGCCAAAAGGATCATTCCTTTAATATGCAGATAATAATGGACTTACCCTGGGTAAGTGAAGTTCATATTAATAATGAGGATATTTTTTCCAATCAAGAAATATAGTCACATTATCTACAGAACAGAGGGATGAGCAAACCAGTCCAGATTAAGGAAGGGCTGGCCTGAGACTTCACCCATTCCTGAAACCAAACTTTTTTTATTTCCATTTTTGCTCATCTCTGCTCTTCTCGGTTCAGGTCAGGACCAGAAGCAGATGTGCCAAAATACCATGAGATAGGTTTCTTGTACTATGCAGAATAATCATGAACAGATTGTTCTCAAAGGAAAGGGGTTTTTTTACAAGTTTCCCAGAACATCTTGGAGAACCAACTTAGTTTGAAATAGACAGATAGGTTTTGACTAAACTTTTGGATGTGTTTTTTTTTTTAAACCAATCCTACCTGCATTGAAATAAATGGCAAAACTCCCATTAATATTGGTGGTTCAGAATCAGACCCTAAACCTCCAAACATTTTGAAGATTGTCCATCACTTGTTTCCAAACCTTTAAACCCAGGTCTGATGTTTGCTTTGTGTTTTTTTAGGTCTAACTGTTCTCATCTCTCTGCTCATTGTCATTCCTGAGAAGGCACCAAGTACAGCACCAACGAAGAGGTGCATAGAGGGAGTACTATGCTGAAATGACCAGCTGTGTAGCTTCTCAGGCCATGGCATATGCAAATGCAATTGGCATCCTGTTATGCACGATACTGACTAAAAATAGTTCTGATGACTAACAGATTGCATGGCCCTGTTTCAATTTACCTAATGGATCTGTTTTCTCTTTATGCACCTGGCTGTGCTCTGTGATTGGTTGATATTAGACTTCATAAAGCCCCATAATATCATATAAGATCTTATGGCAAAAAAGCAGGTAGCCATTTTGCTCCCAGTTTTGGAACTAATTACAGATTGAAATAAGTAACTGTTTCAAATTACCTGGGACTTTTAAATTCAAATGCGGAGGCTGTATTTACTTGGATTTATTTAGCTTTGTTAAAAATGATTCAACTCTGGAGAAGTTTACGTGCATGGCCTTTCTTTTCATTACAAATTTTAACTTTGTATTGATTATGAGTGTATGTCCAGAAATTCAAGACATAGTATTGTCTGATAATGTAGGCTGTAGTAAAACATATTCACTAAGCACAACTTGAGGACTTCTAAAAACAAATTATTTTCTGCTGGGGGATATATAGTTGTATTGATTGTGATTAAGTGATTGGACTAATGTACTATTGCTTCATTCACAAGGATGGAAAAGAGCTGCTAGTTTTCAACGAGTGTCTAAATTTCTGTGCTACTGAGAATCCTGACAGTAGTTTATTCATTTTGGATTATATTAAAGCTAAGCATCAATAGTGTTTAATGCTATATTTTAGATGGAAGGAGACTTACATATGTATTAGTCTAATACCGGAGTGTGATCCTACAGTGTTTGTCTATTTCTATCAGTGCCTAAAGGAGGCAGCTATTTACATATAAAAGCTGCTCTAATTTTTCCTTTTGTGTAATTTACATAGGCAAAATGAATGTATTAAGCAGTGTTTGAG
The DNA here is from genome assembly GCA_033296515.1 of Macrochelys suwanniensis. NCBI lineage: Eukaryota > Metazoa > Chordata > Testudines > Chelydridae > Macrochelys > Macrochelys suwanniensis. Next base: position 115,962,696 of record CM065775.1, on the reverse strand, counting down.
ATAATTATTCATTGATTTCCTATGTACCCTGTATATAGCTATTTAATCTTCATAACATATTTACCTGCTCTTGCTAAGAGATGTCCATATAATTATTAATCAAAGTATTAAAACTCAGTTCTTTTCTTCAAGTACACCAGGAGTTTGAGTCTGGAGCCACGTTTCTCAGACCAGGTTTTGATTGCTTCTTTAACTTCTGTTTATACAATTTTACAAAATTTTGGCAGGAATCAAGAGCACATACCAGGGTGTTGGCTTTTATGAATCCCTTGGGATGTGAAAGTCAAGCTGACTGGTTGAACTTTTGTTACATATTCCAGACAAGCACAATGACTCTATTTATTCAGACTTGGCAGCCTGAATGTAGATTGACTCTGTGGGTAATAAATTTTCACAGCCACAAAACTTCAGCGGCAACCAACCTGATCCTGAGGAGAAAAATGCATTCAAGGAAACAGACTTGGGTTGCAAAAACACGTTAGATTATTATTCCATGTATGTATAGCAGTCAGTTAATTTATTTGGCCATTGATTGACATGAATTGCATAAGTAAATTCAGAGTGTTTTTTCCCTTAAAGGCTCTGCTTTCTGTTAGGGAATTTTCATATTGTAAAAGGCCAAAGAAGAAAAAATGAATTGTTCACATTACAATTGGCAATCTCCTTTTAATATTACACTCAAGACTGATTTAAGTTATCCAGTGATCTCTACAATGAAGAGCACAGTATTCTAATGGGAATGTTTCATGTGCCATTCCACACATCATGGAACCAAGAGGCAATAACCACCACAGTTCAGTACTCCGAACAATCTTAAGTACAGTTTTGACATCTTCATGCTACAAAGATTCAGACACTTTCTGAGAGAGATGATGACAAAATTATTACTCTATGCATTATAAATCAAAAGGAAGTGGCTCTTTAACTTGTAGATTTATGTTAACGACCGAGCTATCTGTTAATTGTGTGCTCTTTAGATATTGATTGGGGATTAAAAGGTAAATTTTCTTCAATCTGTGTGAAATAAAATATGCCAACTGGAAATTTTCCTTTTACATATCAGTTCCTATGATCACTGCCTGAAAAATTAAAATGATCAGTTTAAATGGATAAACTATGCTCATTAAAGGAGGAAAATACATTTATGTAATTAAAATTGACTGTCTAATATGTGTGGATAATGTAATTACTGTAGGCTCGCTTACACACACACTCAATTCAACGCCATCCTCTTTTGCCTCCCCATAGCTCCCAAGTCTGTGAATCTTGCCTATTGGAACGCAGTCCACATTCAACAAGGCCTTGGTCACTCCTCTACTGAAGCTCTTATTCACGTATCCATTTCCCATCTTGACCTCTGTATCCCCATCATTCACGTTCTCTTGCTTTGTCACAATTCTCCAAACATCAATGTTGACATGTGTCAGCTCCTCTCCTGACCTGTATAACCTCAGCATTTTTCATTGGTTTCTTGGATATTTCAAAATCAAATACAAAATCTCCCTCCACATTTTGAATTCTTGTTAAAAAAATATTTTTTGTGATTTAAGTAATGGCCAAAAAAAAGAAGCTTTCTAGTCCTTGTAAAATTTCCCCTCAATTAACTGAATGATTATATGTTTCAGTGTAGTAGCCGTGTTAGTCTGTGTCAGCAAAACGAAAATAAGAAAGAAAAACTTGTAGCACCTTAGAGACTAACAAATTTATTTCAGCATAAGCTTTCGTGGGTTAATACCCACTTCATCGGATGCATGGAATGAAACATACTGAATGATTATAATTATTCTGAAGAATAATAGGAATTAGTTATATAAAAAACTGAAACTCATTCACATATTTTTCTCTGTCCCCCGGTCCCTCTGACTCAAATATGAGATTAATGGGTAAGGTAAGAGTCATGGAATAGGAGGTAAAATAGGCTTCTGGGCAAAAACCTGGTAAACAGCAGGGGATAAATGTCAGCTACAGGTGTGGGATCAAGCCATGAAGTTCAGATGGAGAAAGGTGATTGTAAATTGTGAACCTAGCTGGACAGTGATTACTTTCATTTAGGCCCATCTCTTGCTAGTCAAATGAACATTTACTACTTTTCTCATCAACAAGGGAAATTACTAAGGATTCTTTGTATTACGGTAGTGCCTGAAGGCCCCATCAGAGCTCAGGGCCCCATATTGCTAGGCACTGTATAAATACACAACAAGGAACAGCCCATTTCCTGAGGATCTTATGATCTAAGTATACAAGATGGACAATGTATGGGAGTAAAGAAGTATGATTATTTCCATTTTGCAAATGAGGAACCAAGACACTGAGAGATTCAGCAACTTGCTCAAGATCACTCAGAGAATCTTTGGTAAAGCCAGGAACTGAACTCAATCTTCTCAGTTTCAGACCAGTGTCTTAACCACAAGACCAACTCGCCACTGGGAACAGTTTTAGGAAATCAATTGTTCATAACATATACAAATGATTTAGCTGAAGGCATTCAAAATAGGGGATTAGCCCTGCTTCAGTTGATTTATACCTCTTTGGTGGCACAAAGGAGCCATGATCCCCACTGACACAGCAGTGGGTCTTCTGCCGCTGCTAGGGCCCCGGGCTCGGACACAGTGGAGTGGGTGGGCCTGCGCCCCCCCGCCACCCAACGTGCGGGTGGCAGTCTCCCCCTCTTCCTGGGTGCTCAGAGCCAGGATCTGGGCTTGCTACAACCACTACTGTTTGCTCATCCCCTGCCTGAGAGCCTGAGCCCTGACTGTTTGCTGTCCCGCCCTGACCCCGGGCCTGGGCCTCCTACCACCAAACTGTTGCTTAACCCCTGTCTGGGGGCTTGAGCCACTGATTGTTTGTCGCCCGCCCTGACCCAGGGTCTGGGCTTGCTAACCGCGAACTATTTGCTCGGCCTGTCTCTAGGAGGGCCTGAGCTGCTGACTGATTACCGCACAGCCAAGCTAATTCCCCGACACACCTGACTGACATAGCGAGGCGGTCTGGTTCCCAGTTGCCCCGGGGGGGGGGCAAAACCCCTACAAACACCCTTGAAGATGCTCTCATTTACACTGAGGAACATCTTAGTTCCTGGCCACCCATGGGACTGGTGGGAAAGAGGGCAAAAGTGGCATCAAGCACAGCTCGGAGGCAGGCCAGGATTGGGGTCAATATCTCCAGGATTTCTGAGATAATCAAACTGAGAGGGAGAGTAAATATTAAGGAACAATGATGCAAACAGATTCTATAGGATATTGATGATTTAGCTGATTGGTCCAGCAGATTGCAAAAAGGGGTCAATGTCTAAAATATAAAATAATTAGTCTGAGACGGAGGAACCACTCCAGGGAAGATGTGCTAAATGGAGCTATCTTCTAGCACACTGATCAGGAAAATGGGGCAACAGAGTAAAAGTCATTGAAACCATTAATGCACTGCACACTAATAATTAAAAAGGTAAACAAGATATTAGATGGTATAAGCAAAGAAATAGATTATACAAAACAAAAAGGCAATACTGTAATATTCTATTGCACGGTTCTTAGTATTCCAGAAGCTAACATTCACAATACCAGTTGCTGAGCCATAGGAAAGGTATTATTAGCTTGAAGATGTTGTGGCACGGGGAGAAAAATATGCCAGGTCTGTGGAAGTAGGCAGGAATTAACAGCAATTCCCCTGCCCCCCCCCCAAAAAAGTATTAGGTTCTTATACCCTGCATTCCTTGACTAGCATACACCTTCTTATCCCTATCTCCATCCTGTCCCATGTTTCCATGACTCAAAATCCCATCCTTAATTGAGACTCATCTCTTCTTCCTTAACTCAATGGTTTACTGTGACTCCTAAATCCTAACTTTTTCTTCTAAAACACATAAATACTACTCCTTGAACCCAACAATTCCATGTGCTCAATTACTGTTCCCAAAACATTCTCTTTGTCCCTTATTTCACCTTGCCCTACTCTGTCTACATACTGTACACTAAACTGCCTAGACATGCAAGAAAAGTAATTAACTCGGACGTGTTTCGGGATCCCTTGCATGAAATACATTAAACAAAAAGAAATTGTATAAATATGGTAAACAACTTTAATCCATGCGCTGAATCTTCTTAACACCCAACTGTTTTATTCAAAATTGGTGAAATATTAGTTTATCTAATATAAATATCCAAAGGGTTTGACTTGTTTATACTTTGCAGCATGTTTTAAAATACAGACACTTAGACTATGTCTACACTATGAGTGAGGGGTGTGATTTTGAGGTTGCATCAACATACCTGCACTAGCTCTCATTGAGCAAGCGCACTAAAACCAGTAGTGTGGCTGCAGTAGCATGGGCAGCGGCCCCAAGTACATACCCATGCGGTCCAGGCAGGTTTGTACTCTGGGTGGCTAGCCCATGTTGCTGCTCACCGCTGTCTGTGCTATTGCGGCTACACTACTATTTTTAGTGCTTTAGCTCAGTGTTCTTCAACCTTTTTGATACCAGGGACTGGCTTGCTGCCTTTCTAAACTGTGTCAGGGAGATCTCAGGAACTGGCGCTGGTCCATAGCCCGGACATTGAGAAAAACTGCTCTAGCTCAGTGGTTTTCAACCTTTTTCATTTGAAGACCCCTAAAAAATTTCAAATGGAGGTGCCGACCCCTTTGGAAATCTTAGACGTAGTCTACGGACCCTAGGGTGTCCGCAGACGACAGGTTGAAAACCACTGCTCCAGCTCAATAAGAGTTAGCATGACTATGTCTGCATGAACTGGGAATCACACCCCTAGCTCCAAGTGTAGATGCAGCCAAATGAAAGAGAAATTAAAAGCAATGAGATCAACATTTTCACACCTGGGCACCTAAAGTTATGCATCTCAATTCATGTACCAACATGTAAGTGGCCTGGGTTTTAGAAGTGCTGAGCACCTGCAAATCCCATTGACTTCAATGGCAGATGCAGCAGCTGAGCACCTTTTGAAAATCAGGCCATTTTTATTTTTGGTGCCAGATATAGATTTAGGACCCTTACTTTGGACACCCAGGTTTGAAGATTTTGACCTGAATCTTTAATACAGAATTCTTTTTTATTTAAAAAACAGACTTATCCAAAAATATTTCCGCATTACATCAAGCTAATAAATCAAGAGCAGTGTAGCACATTTCCACTAAATACAGTAGTTAAAACAAACAATCTGGCATGAAACAAGCACATCTGGTATTCCATTTACAGTACTTTAAATTATTTTGATAACCTCTACACATACTTTAAAAAGTAATAGCGTAATATTATTTGAATAAATCAGTCTTGGTATTAAACATTCTACAGATTACATTTGAATTCAGTAGCTCATACCTGGTCATTCTCTTCTTCATCACTACTTAACTTGAGGTCATCTTCTAGCATTCTGGGGAAAGAATAATAGAAAAAGTACATTTTAATTACCCAAATAATTAGACATGAAGTATTGTATTTGTTGCCAACTATTAGTACCTGAGGAAACCAATTGATTACTACAGTAGCAATGGATTTTGAGAATATTATGGTAATTAGAAGCATTACATGACAGATTTTAAATGCTATAAAAGAACATTTTTGATGCTGACAGGTGGGCATTCTCCAACAGAGGAAAAGATTACTCCATTAGTTAGAACTTACAAAGTTAGAACTTACAAAGCACTTTCTAGTAGATATTTACACTGGCAATGTTGTGACATCAAATAAGACTGACCTCATGTTTCCCAAAGGCCATTTTTTTGCTCAATTACAGGCTTGAAGCAATGCTGATTTATCGATTGAAATAATTAAAACAATACCATAATGCCACAGTGCTCAGAAGAATTTATCCCTATCATGTGAAAATAGACAAGAACTCACCTTTTCTAATGGGGATTTCACCCCTTTTCCACAAACCACCACCAAACTATTTAAATTTGCGGGCAAAAAAAGGAGCTTGTTTTCAACCTCTTCGAATTTTATTGCAACCTAGAGTTAAATAACTAGCAGTTAAAGGAATTTAGGAGGTGTGAAGCCTTTCCCCACTATTTAAAAGGTCTCCAGTGAAGGGATCCTACTCTTAAAAAAGAAAAGTGTCTAATAATAGTCATTGGAAAAGTAGCTAATTTTTCTTGTAGTCTGGGAAAAGTGAATCTGTAATTTAGTCTTGACTCCAAAAGAAAGTTTGGTGAACAATTTAAATGCATTCTGTGATGTGGGTGGTCCCCAGAATGTAAATATATAAAGGAGACATATGTAATCATCTCAAACCACCTCCTTGTACTTGTGCCTAATCTCACGAGAAGGTGGCTGAAAAACCTACTTCTTAAATGGCTAACAGGGTGTATGTTTCACGAGATCACATAGAAGGCAAAGGAACACCATATCCAAAAGGAGCACACAGCCTAGCCACCCTTCTATAAGACTTACAGCTACTGGCACCACTAGCAGTTTACCACTGCAGCTACAGAACAAAGAGCACCTCATCACTGGAGAAATACCTTGGTTTCAGCTTCCAGGTTAATCCATGCTCTTTATAAGGTTGGGAAGGCTGATGCTACCTCCAACTGCAGTAGTGGAAAGTTGGACTGTAAAGGGTGACTCCTACTATCCCACAGTCTAATTAACCCTGTTGCTGTTTTTTCTGGATTTACTGCTACTTATTCAAAGCTTCTTTCTCTGTGGTAGAGATTCAAAACTGAAGTGCCAGCTTCAAAATCTGGCTGCAAACTGACTACAGTTTTGTTGACAAAATAGTGGAGATGTATATACTGCAATGCTCTCCCACTGATTTAACTCTCTCGCTATGCCAACATAATAAAACCACCTGGACAAGAGCCATACATTTTTTTGCAGTGAAGTTAGAGTGAGGCAGTGCCAGTGTAGACACTGCATTGCTTATGGCACCCTAACTGGCCTCCAGGAGGTGTCCCACAATGCCCATCATGACCGCTCTGGTCACCACTTTCAACTCTGCTGCCCTGCAGCCAGGTACACAGGCATGCGATCCTCCCCCATTTAAAGCCCTGGGAATTTTTGAAATTCCACTTCCTGTTTTCTCAGTGTGGACAGCTCACATAGCATTTTCCCATGGCAGCTCCCCACAGCAAATGCACTCCTGCCTGGAGTACACTGGAGTTGGTGGATCTGCTGGGTCTGTGGGGAGAGGAGGCTGTGCAGTCGTAGCTCTGCCCCAGCCATAGGAACTTTGATACTTATGGGCAGATTGCTCATGGCATGGAGCTGAATGGGTATGAGAGGGACACGCAGCAGTGCTGCGCCAAGATCAAGGAGCTGTGGCAAGCATCATCTTGAATTGTTACTTTCCATGGCACACAGCAGGGCAAACACCATGGTGTCATTATCGGATTCGCAGCTCATGAAATATTGCAAGATCAACCCCATTGTGTTCATAATGCTCATCACAGGATTGGAGAGCAATGCAGGATCCATGCTTTCAGACAGAGATGACAGATGCACAGTTTACAGGGGCTGTTGAAATGTGGTGTTATACATAGTTGGAAGCCCATGGAATGATGGGACAAAGAAAATGGCATCATGGAACACTGAGCCCACCACAATGCGCTGCGATCCCTGCCCAAAGTACCCAGTGGCAGATGGTGGTGAGTTGCACAATGAGATAGCTTCCCAATAGCACCAACTGTGGACGTGTTCCACTGTCACAAGATTCGTTGTGTGAACGAGAACAAGCGGTTTAATTACAACGGTGTAGGATTGTCAACGTAACATAAATTGACTTAACTTTGTAGTGTAGCCATAACCTCAGACACCCCAATGATAGGTGCTCTATAAGAACTCAGGATAGATAACGAGACAAGAGTGAACATAACATAATAACATAAGAATGGCCATACTGGCCATACAAAGGTCCATCCAGCCCACTATCCTGTCTGCCAACAGTGGCCAGTCATAGGTGCCCCAGAGGGAGTGAACCTAACAGGTAAAGATCAAGCAATCGCTCTCCTGCTATCCATCTCCACCCTCTGACAAACAGAGGCTAGGGACACCATTCCTTACCCATCCTGGCTAATAGCCATTAATGGACTTAACTTCCATGAATTTATCTAGTTCTCTTTTAAACTCTGCTATAGTCCTAGCCTTCACAGCCTCCTGGTTGACTGTGCACTGTGTGAAGAAGAACTTCCTTTTATTTGTTTTAAACTGCTGCCCATTACTTTCATTTTGTGGCCCCTAGTTCTTATATTATGGGAACAAGTAAATAACTTTTCCTTATTCACTTTCTCCACACCACTCATGATTTTATATACCTCTATCATATCCCCCCTTAGTCTCCTCTTTTCCAAGTTGAAACGTCCTAGCCTCTTTAATCTCTCCTCATATGGGACCCATTCCAAACCCCTAATCATTTTAGTTGCCCATCTCTGAACCTTTTCTAATGCCAGTATATCTTTTTTGAGATGAGGAGACCACATCTGTATGCAGTATTCAAGATGTAGGCATACCATGGATTTATATAAGGGCAATAAGATATTCTTCATCTTATTCTCTATCCCTTTTTAAATTATTCCTAACATCCTGTTTGCTTTTTGACTGCCGCTGCACACTACATGGACGTCTTCAGAGAACTATCCACGATGACGCCAAGATTTCTTTCCTGATTAGTTGTGGTTAAATTAGCCCCCATCATATTGTATGTATAGTTGGGGTTATTTTTTCCAATGTGCATTACTTTACATTTATCTACATTAAATTTCATTTGCCATTTTGTTGCCTAATCACTTAGTTTTGTGAGATCTTTTTGAAATTCTTCATAGTCTGCTTTGGTCTTAACTATCTTGAGCAGTTTAGTATCATCTGCAAACTTTGCCACCTGTTTACCCCTTTCTCCAGATCATTTATGAATAAGTTGAATAGGACTGGTCCTAGGAACACCACTAGTTACCCCTCTCCATTCTGAAAATTTACCATTTATTCCTACCCTTTGTTCCCTGCCTTTTAACCAGTTCTCAATCCATGAAAGGATCTTCCCTCCTATCCCATGACAACTTAATTTATGTAAGAGCCTTTGGTGAGGGACCTTGTCAAAGGCTTTTTGGAAATCTAAGTACACTATGTCCACTGGATCAGTGAGAGCTTAATGTGTATATTTTCTTGTTGTATAACCACTCTTTAGTAAAGCCTAGTGTGACGGGGCAAAGCCAGAGGGCTATAGGAAAGTGGTAAGGAACCAGTTTGTTCCTATTGGGATCCGGGAAGTGGGTGGGCGAAACCCGCCCACTGCTAAAGGATCCCCCCCTTCAGCCTAAGGGGAGGGATTCACAGGACCTGGATACCAAGTGATTCCGGGGGACAAAAAAAGAAAAAACAGGAACAGGAGTGCGGTCAAAGGGTCAAACGAAGTGAACCAGATGGGGACACCGAGCAGAGAACCCCGGACAGCGCCCACTGCTCCTCAAAGATGTCAAGGGAGCCAGTGGACGCTGCCCAGAGGAACTCTGCCCAGATGCGTGAATGAACAGAGGATCGAAAATAGGCCCCACAGTCACAGGAGCCTCCATCGGCCAACCTCCCCACCCTGGTTTTGTAGATGGCCAGTTTAGCTAGGGCCAGGAGGAGGTTGACCAGGAGGTCCCGTGACTTCGTGGGGCCACGGATTGGAAGTGCATAAATAAAAAGGTGAGGGGAAAAGTGCAACCAAAACCTCAACAAAATGTCTAAGAGGAGCCGGAACAGGGGCTGCAGCCTGGCGCACTCCAGATAAATGTGCGCCACGGTCTCCCTCATGCCGCAAAAGGGACATGTGTCGGGGATTGGGGTGAACCGCGCCAAGTACACGCCCGTGCTCACGGCTCCATGAAGGAGCTGTCAACTGACATCCCCGGCGGGCCTTGGGACTAAGGAGGAGTAAAAGCTGGCCCACCGGGGCTTCTCAACCTCTAGAGGTGGCAGGAGGTCCCGCCATTTCGTATCGGGGCGGGACGTGAGGGTGAGGAGATGAAGGGTGTGGAGCACGAGCGTGTATAGATGTTTCCTTGGCGCGGTCTGGAAGCGGACTGGCTGCAGTTCGTGCAGCCGGCTCACCGTGAAGGGACAGGGGACCCGGTTGGGACCACGGGGCAGGGGCCCAATAAAAAGGTCCGGAGGGCTTGGGGTGAAGGGAGGGCGGGGCGTACCCTCTCGCAGGACCCGGTCGAGGTAAACCCGAGCAGCGGGCGGCAAAGCAGCCTTCACTTCCTGAAGTACGCGCCGGGGAGTACGAGGTCTGGAGAGCCCCATGCGCTGAGCAAGCGTCAGAGGATCCAGCCAGTCTCCCTGGTTGTAGTCCAGGAGGTCTCCGACCCTAGTGACTTCTGCCAGGACCAACCTCTGGCGCACTGAGGGGGACTCCGCCACCTGCACACGGAGCTGGGGGTTGTGTAGCAGGGGCTCCGCGAGGAGATCTGCCCCCTCGGTGGCCGCCACGGACCTGGTCGCTGAGAATAGCTTCCAGGTCCGGAGGAGGTCCTGGTAGAAGACCGGCAGCCCGTAGAGGTCTTGCGGAAGACCTCTCGGATGGAGATAAAGGAGCTGCCAGTCATATCGGAGCCCTCGGAAGCAGCGTAGGAAGGCGTGCGCCAATACGCTCCACGCCGGACTACCTGCACCATAAAGGAGCCTCTGCAGGGCCTGGAGACGGAAGACATGGACCTGAGTGTGTGGACACTTCAGGCCCTGCCCACCCTCCTCTAGAGGAAGATGGAGAACCCCTGCAGAGACCCAGTGCAGTCCTGACCAAAAGAACTCCAGAATCGATGTCCGGAGGTTGGCCAGGAAACCCGGGGCCGGGACCAGGGTGTTGAGCCGGTACCAGAGCATGGACAGAACTAACTGATTGATTACCAGTGCTCTCCCTCGAAAGGAGAGGCACCGGAGTAGTCCTGTCCATCTCCGGATCCGCTCTATCACCCTGCCCTCTAAACCTTGCCAGTTCTCCGGCGGGGATGGATACGTGGCAGAAAGGTAAACGCCGAGATAGAGCAGTGGACCCGCGCTCCACCTGATGGCCTGAAGCGCGGGTGGGAGGGAGCTCGCCTGCCACCCGTCCCCTACCACCAGGCCAGAGCTCTTGACCCAGTTGACCCGGGCAGAGGAGGCTGCCGAGTAGATCGCCTGGCAAGCCTCCACCCGCACCGAGTCGCCCGGGTCCTGGACCACGAGGAGCACATCGTCGGCGTATGCCGACAGGACCAGCCGCAGCTCCGGCTCTCGGAGCACCAACCCCGTCAACCTCCTGCAGAGGAGACAGAGGAAAGGCTCGATCGCCAGAGCGTACAGCTGGCCCGAGAGGGGGCACCCCTGCCGTACTCCTCGCCCGAAGCTGACCGGCTCGGTCAGGGTCCAGTTGAGCCTGACCAGACACTCTGCGGAGGCGTACAGCACCTGGAGAAAATCCACAAACTGGGGCCCAAAGCCAAACGCTCGCAGAGTGCTCAGGAGGTACCCGTGATCCACCCTGTTGAATGCCTTCTCCTGATCCAGAGACAGGAGGGCGAAAGACAGATCATCCCTACACCCAAGCTCCAAGAGATCCCGGACCAGATACAGGTTGTCGAGAATGGTGCGGCCCGGGACGGTGTAGGTCTGGTCTGGGTGGACCACGTCCGCCAGCACGGACCCAAGCCGCAGCGAGATGGCCTTTGCTACGACTTTATATTCCGTGCTGAGGAGCGAGACGGGACGCCAATTCCGTAAATCGCGGAGGTCCCCCTTCTTCGGCAATAAGGCGAGCACGGCTCGCCTGCACGAAAGAGGGAGGACCCCGCCCTGCAAGGACTCGGCCCAGACCTTGTCACCGTCTGGGCCGAGGACGTCCCAGAACACGCGGTAGAACTCCACGGTCAGCCCGTCCAGTCCCGGAGATTTATTAGTTGGCATGCGACGGAGGGCTTCCAAGAACTCGGCCAGAGTGAGAGGCAGCTCTAGCCGGTCTCGGTCGCCCATGCTGACCGTAGGGAGTTTGTCCCAGAGCACTCTGCAAGCGTTAGGATCGGTTGGATCCGGGGAGAAAAGGCTCGCGTAGAAGGCCTTGGCCCTCCCGCACATCTCCGCCAGATCCGTGAGGGGGGTGCCATCTTCTGCGAGGAGGCAGGTGACGTGTTTCTTAGCCCCCCTCTTTTTCTCCAGGGCGTGCAAGAAGCGGGAGCCGCGATCCATCTCCCGAAGGAGACGGATGCGGGATCGAACGAAGGCGCCCCGGGCCCGATGATCTTCGAGTTCCCGGAGCTCCTCCCGCTTCTCCCGGCACGCCCCACAGAGGGATGGATCCTCAGGGCTGGCGGCCAGACGCCTCTCCAGCTCTAAGACCTTCCGTTCCAACTGCTCTATCGTCGCATCCCTCCGTTGGCTGGCGCCCCGGGTGTAGTCACGGCAGAAGAGCCGGGCGCGTACCTTCCCTAGATCCCACCATCGCCGCGCCGAGGGAAAGGCGTGCCGCTGCCCTCGCCAGGCCAGCCAGAACTCCCGGAAGGACGCCACAAAACCCACATCCTCCAGCAAACTGTTATTAAAATGCCAATAGGCCAGCCCCGGCCTCTCCGCGCAGAGAGAGGCCATCACGGTAGCGAGATGATGATCAGAGAACGGGGCCGGCCGGACGCTGGAGGAGTGGGCCCGTGAAAGGTGAAAACGTGATAAATAGATGCGGTCCAACCGGGAGTGGCGCGACCGATGGACCTCCACCCGGACAAAGGTGAAGGTTGAGCTGTTGTCCGGGTGGTGGTCGCGCCAGACGTCCACCAGGGAGTGATGTTCGACAATCTCCCTGAGGACGTCCACGGCGGCTGGGCACTGCTCGATCCCTGAGCGGTCCCGTTTCTCTAGGGTGTTGTTAAAGTCCCCGCCCAGGACCAGGCACTCGCGAGGATCCAAGGTGCCGAGGAAGGTGGACGCCTGCTGATAGAAACGAAGTTGTTCCGGGCCTGATGTCGGGGCATAGATGTTGACGAGATTGACCACGAGCCCGTCCATATGGACCCGTAGGTGCAGCAGGCGGCCCGGCATAGCCTCGGCAACCCCCAGCACCTCAGGCCGTAGGTCGGGGGAGAACAAGGTCGCCACTCCAGCCTGGTGAACAGAGAGATGGCTGAAGTAGACTCTGTCCCCCCATTCCAGCCGCCAGCTGTCTTCAGTGGCCGGATCCGTATGGGTCTCCTGCAGGAATACTACAGAGTACCCCCCCTCCCGAAGGAAGGAGAGCACCTGGCTCCTGCGGAGACCCATCCTACAGCCCCAGGTGTTCAATGTTGCGAAGAGGAGAGATGCCATGAGGGCTGGGGGGAATTCTCGCTGGCAGAGTCACTCACGGCCCCCATCGGGCCGCGTAACAATCCGTGACCCACCCCGTAGGTGAGTAGTGAGTCACGGAAAAGGTGGACCCGTTGGTAGGCCGCGGCGGCCTGCTTCCCAGTCCTTTTACCCTCCCCCATGAGGGCCCTCGCGGCCTGGAGGATTTGGTGGAAATCCCCCCATCGCTGGAGAGCGAGCTGTACTTTGTTGCGGGAGCCCCGGACGTCCTCCAGGAACTCCCGCAGCTCCTCTCGCAGCGTATGGGGGGCCGGGCTTACTGGCTCCCGGCTATCGAAAGAAGGGGCCCCTGACACAGCCCTATGGCCCACCGAAACAGACAGGCAAGGGGCGGACCCTCGACGCAGCTCCTGCTGGGCCGGCACCTTAGGGCCCAACCCGAAATTCGGCTTAGTTGGGGGAGGCGGCGGAGGGAGAAGAGCAGCCACTGGAGGGTCGGGACGAGGAAATACTGGAGCCGCTCCCTGGGGGTCATCCTCCGAGAAGGGGAGGGAGACAGCCCCAGGGGCGGCAGTGTTATCATGGGAGGTGTAGGAGATTGGGACGGCATCAGGGGCGGGGCAGGGATCAGAAGTAGGGGCAGGGAGGGGGACATGAGCAGGGCCGGGCTGAGGAACGGGTAGAGGATCCTGAGCCGCAGGAGCTGGGCCACTGGGAGGTGGCCTCTCTTGGTGTGGCTGAGGGATCTGGGAATTGGAAAGGGGACCCCCCGCGATGCTGGGCTCTAGTATGATGGCTTGTGTTACAGCCACGGCATTGGGAGGTGGACAGATATTTGCGGGGTCCCCGCCTGGGAAAGAGAACTGTTGTCCCACCCCAATGAGGGGTACCCCCTGGGATTCGGGTCCTGGCCGCAGGGCACCGGCCGTCGCTTCAGGAGGCTTGGCGGCCGTTAGCGAGGTGTCACTTGCGACCGGGCAGGTGGAAGAGCCATGGGGATCCTCGGAGGTGGGAGCGGAACCGGCGGTCAAGGGGAGGGAGCATGGGGAGAGGGGGGAAAGGGGCACCGGGGTGAGGTCATTGAGATCAAGGCCTGCTGGTAAAGGGTCGTCCTCCCCCTGGGTGGTTGGGGTCAGACCCAGGGCCTCGATCTCCTCGTAGATGGAGGGCAGGTCACCTTCTGCCACCCCGGGGTTCTCCCCGCCGGCACCTGCAGCGATGCTCGGGTCGGGGCGCGCAGGGTCGACAAAAGGGGCAGAAGGGGCTCTATCGGGGGCTTCCGAGGGAGGGGCGGTAATACCTTCCGGTGCTGCCACGTCTTTCCCAGCCGGTTCTGGCGGACAAAAGCCGCTCGGGGGCAAAGCGGAAGGCTCGGCATCAGTGCCCCCTTTCCTGGTCTTCCGGGGGACTTCTGCATCAGTGTTAAGAGGTGGAGCTCGAGCCTTCCGCTTGCCTCGCTTCACCTGTGTTAAGGCCCAGCCCTCCATGGCATCATCTGGGGGCTGGCTAGCAGGGGTTGGGTCGGGCGGCGGGGGGGATTTCTTAGGGACTCGGGGAGGTAGTGGTGGGGCAGCATAAGGGAGAGAAAAGTCTCTCTGGGGCAGGCCCTCTCCCACGCTCGGCGGTATCCCTGCCTCACACTCCTCCACAGGCCTCGTCAGACTGTTCGCAGCGGGCCTCTCCCGCTCGTCTGGGCACACTGGGGGAGGTGCTCCCAGGGCCCGAGCGGGAGCAGCGGTGGACTGGGAAGGAGGAGGGGCGGCTCTGGGCACCGGGCATTCAGGGGCGCCGGCGATGACAGGACCGACGCCCTGCCGGGGCTCGGGGGTCTCGGATGCTCCTCCTTGCCGGGCCAAGAGACAGTCCCTCCGGACGTGTCCCATCGCCCGGCACAGGTAGCACCGGGCCTCCCCCGTAGAATAGTACACCTGGTAACGGGCCCCTTGATAGGGGACCATAAAGGACCCCTCGGGCGCCTCCCCGTCACGTGCCGCCGGCGGCATTTGGAGCTGCACCTGCTGGCGGAACGAGAGGATGTGACGGAGGGTGGGGTCTTTGCAGCCCAGTGGGAGAGGGCTGACTACAGAGATGGGTCTCGCCAGGGTGGAGAGGGCAGGTAACAGGGCGGCATTGGGGAGGAAGGGAGGGACGGAAGTGAGGACTAGGTGGACGCCCAAGTCCTCCAGCGGCTCTAATGGGACGAACACGCCCTCCAACCACCAGGCCCTTCTCCACCGCCTCTTGGGCCGCGGCCTCTGATGCTAGGAAGAAGACTACCTTCCCGTACATTTTGGAGGCCGCTACAATGGCTGTGGGTCCCACCACTCTCGCCAATGCCCACACATAGGTTTCTACATGGGGCGAGGCGGGTACCAGGAGGCAACGAACGCCATGCCTCCTGGTCAAGGTGGGAAAGGGGCCCCGGCCGCTATAGATGGTAGCTGAGGCGGTGGGTGGGTTAGGTGACGTTGTGGCAGGTGTGGGGGCTGCCGACACCTGGGCATACGCTCTGGGGGTCGGGGGCGGAACCCCCGCAGAGCTGGTAGAGGGAACAGCAGGGAAGGGTGCCGTGGCCGGTGGCAGGGCCGCAGCAGTAGTGGCAGCCTCTGCCATGGAGGGTCTGGCCTTTGTCGCGGGGCCCTTACCCTTCTTTTTACCCTGGCCCTTCCTGCCGGCAGGGGGGGCTCCCCCAGAATCATGGGGGGCGAGGGACGTGGCAGCAGCGGAGGTCTCTTCAGTGTCTGCCGCTGCCGGTGCCCCAGCGGGGGCGAGAGCAGGTGGTTCGGCAGCGGCGGTTAAGGTAGAGGCTTGGGAGGGTGAAGGGGGAACAAGCGGAGGAGGGGAGGCCGTGCCGTCTGGAGGGGCTCCTCCCTCCATGTCGCCTGCCATGATGAGTAGGGGAGGAAGGAAAAACTCTTGAGAGGGGGGGAGGGCAGAGGAATTAGGGTGACCACTCCTCCCTGCTAGGCTGCAGGCAGGGGAGGAGGGCACTAAAAGTGGGGACAGGGTTCAGGGTTATCTCGGACTAGTGCGGGGGTAGGGTTCAGGCACCGACTCAAGATGGGAAATCCGGCTCCTCTTGTTGCACTAGGGGAGGGGATGATATAACAGCATAGGGGTGCAGTGAGATAGGGTAAAAATTAAACAGGGGAGGGGCACAAGCGCATGGGAGGGGTGTGGGTTCACGAAAGCGGGGGGCTAATCAGGGCAAATGGAGCTTCAGGGGGAGGGAGACAACCAACTGGGAATGGGGAAGAAAACCAAGGAACTAGTTTCAGGGCTAGGGCAGGGCAAACAAACAAACAAGGCTTCAGAGGGAGAGGGGCGGGGCGGGCAAAACTGAAACTAGATAGGGGCTGGGACCAAAAAAGGAGAGGGGCCCAGATAGCTGCAAGGGGAAATGGGGCGGGTGGCAAGGGACAAAGCAAGGGGCGTGCTGATGGAGGGGGAGGGTCAGTCCAAGGGGTATGGGGAGGGGCACGTGCACCTACGTACGCTCGTGCAAAGTCAATAGTTGGGCTGGCTGCTGCTTCAGGCCCAAAAGGTGGAAACGGGCTTGGCTTAGCCAGGCAAGCGGCTGAGTCCAGAGGCAGGAACCAGGTCAGATGGTGAGCAGGCAGCAGAGGTGGTGGTGGTGGAGGAGGAGGGGGCAGCGGTGGTGGTGGGGGTTGGGGGGGCACAGATGAACCAGGGGGCAGGCTCTACGCCACACCCCCGTGCCCCTACAAATACAGTCAATACCCCCACCACGAGAGCACAGTTCAAGACATACTCAGTTCTTGGAGGCCCCCTCCACGGTGGTCTGCAGAGTCTCTGTGCTCCCTCAGCAGCCGACGGTCTTCCTGGTTCTTCCTCCTCTGGGTTCCAGCAGCTTCCTGGCAGCAAATAGGGCAGCTCCAGCAACTCCAGGCGGTGGTCCGGTGGTCAGGCAGGACCCCTCACAGATGGTGGTGGTGGTGGTCACAGCAGCGGCTGGAGTAGGGGCCTCTCACACCCCTCCTCTGGGGAGGGGGCCAACAGGCCCCCTCCCCCCCAAAGGGTTGCTGCAGCAGCAGGAGTAGCAGCAACCAAGGTGTCGGGGGGGGGGGCGGGGGGGGTTCAGCTGCCAGGCAGCCAGCAACCAGAGAGTAGAGTAGTGGGAGGGGTGTCTGGCCCAGCTAGGGGAGAAGCTGGAGCAGCAGTAGCAGCAAACAGCAGCTGGGAGGGCCCAGGGCCTAGCAGCAGCCCCAGCAGGAGGAGCAGCAGCAGCCCTCTACCTCCTTCCCAGCCAGAGGGCTATAGGAAAGAGATAAGGAACCAGTATGTTAGCCCCAGGCTAAACTAATCCCTGATACCTTATGGTAGTTGCTCCAGGTTAATCAAGACACCTGGGGCCAATTAAGAACTTTCCAGAAGGCAGGGAGGTTAATTGAGACACCTGCAGCCAATCAGGGGCTGGCTGAAACTAGTTAAAAGCCTCCCAGTGAGTCAGTGAGGGGCGCATGTCAGGAGCTGTGGAAGGAGGTTGCGTGTGAGGAGCTGGGAGCAAGAGGCACTAGGAGCTGAGAGTAAGAGGGCGTACTGCTGTAAGATCCTGTGGTGAGGATAAAGAAGGTGTTGGGAGGAGTCCATGGGGAAGTAGCCCAGGGAGTTGTAGCTGTCGTGCAGTTGTTCCAGGAGGCACTCTAAACAGCTGCAATCCACAGGGCCCTGGGCTGGAACCCGGAGTAGAGGGCGGGCCCGGGTTCCCCCCAAAACTCCCAACTCCTGATCAGACACAGGAGGAGTTAACCTGGACTGTGGATTCTACTAGAGGGGAAGATCTCTGAGGCAAGCAGAATCCGCCAATAAGCGCAGGACCCACCGAGGTAGAGGAGGAACTTTGTCACAACTGGTGTCAGGAGTGGGATTTGGTGTGCACAGCACGGCGGAAGAAGGAAGGTGTTTATTTAAAAAAAAGGGGGGGGAGCGGGTTTATTTATTTATTTATTTTCACCACAATGGAAGAGGTAGTACGGGCACTGATACAAGCCACGGCTGCCGAGCAGGAGGCAACTGGTGTCGAGGCAGCTGCCCAACAGGAGGCAGTATGGCTGCAGCAGGAGACCAATCGCCTGTTGATGGACCAGGCAGCTCAAGACCGTAGTATGTTGCGGGAACTGGTAAACCAAGTGAAGGCCCTTACAGAGATGAACCATGGCCATGATGGGATGCGGCACATACGGGCCAGCAATTGCCTGCAAAAAATGACAGGGAACGATGACATAGACGCATATCTCCTGGCCTTTGAGAGGACAGCCCTATGAGAGGCCTGGCCTCGAGATCAGTGGTCTGGCATCCTTGCCCCATTCCTGTGTGGGGAGGCCCAGAAGGCCTACTATGATCTGCCTGAAGACGCTGCAGCAGACTACCCCCAGCTGAAAGCAGAGATCCTAGCCAGATCTGGGGTAACAACCGCAGTGCGGGCCCAGCGGTATCATGAGTGGAGGTACCAGGAAGACAAAACCCCGCGGTCCCAATTGTATGACCTCATCCATCTCGCACGAAAGTGGTTGCAAACTGAGTCCCGAAGTCCAGAAGAGATACTAGAGGTTCTGGTCATCGACCGATACATGAGGGGACTACCGCCAGACCTTCGCGCATGGGTAAGCCAGAACGAACCCTCCACCTATGATGAGATTGTGGCAATGGTAGAGAGGCGAAGGACGGCGAGGGAACTGACCCGACCAGTTAAGGAAGTGGAACCCCGGGTTAAACTAGCAGCACCAAGCCCCAGATTTCGAGTGACTGGGCCACCAGGAGGGCCCAGGTGGAAAAAGAGAGGGGCTGAAGGCCCACCAGAGGCCATAAAGAGTCGGCGCACTGAGGGGGAAGAAGATTATGATGTTAGACTTCCCAAACCAAGAGACTGGGGAACGCCTAGGGTTCCATATAGATGTTATGCATGTGGTGAGTGGGGACACATAGCAGCACAGTGTCCCAGCACCGAGGAGCCTATGCAATGTAACTTGGGGAATTGGGAGGTCCCGTGCTCCCTTATCAACCTTGCAGGCGTTGCATTAGCCCTGCATAACTACACTAGACCGGTGAAAATAAATGGAGTAGAGACTATAGCGCTTGTGGACTCCGGGAGTGCAATCACCCTCATATCGGGTAAGCTGGTAAAAAGTAGCCAGCTGCTACAAGCCAAACGCGTAGCAGTGACGTGTGTGCATGGGGCCGTAAGCCATTACCCCACCATCCAGGTGGAGACAGAGGTTCAGGGGAACCTCATTGAGGTGACAGTGGGTGTAGTTCCTAAACTCCCATATCCTGTAGTCATTGGGAGGGACTATCCAGGGTTTGATAATTTACTCCCCCCGGAGAGGTTGGAGGGAGGTGGGGACCCTGAGGGCAGTGACTTGTCACCGGGGGAATGTCAACCCCTGATGTTCGCTGAGATTTCTCAGGATCTGTTCTCAGTCCCCCAAAAGATCCGGAAGACAAAAAAAGAGAGGAAGGCTGAAAAAGCTTTGGGAACCCAGATCCTGACCCAGGGCCAGAAGATCGCCCTAGTAGGCAGACGGACACGAGCAGCCAGAGAAACTACCACCACGGAAGGTGAGCCGGAGGCTGGCCCCAGCCATGATGGAAGTGAGATGTTGGAAGCAACAGAGGCTGGCCCCTGGGAGCTCGGGCAGGGTAGTCCTGGGAGAGAGACTTTCGGGCGGGACCAGGCAGAGGACCCTAGATATGATAACGCCAGGAAACAGGTGGCTGAAATAGATGGAGTACCTGCGGATGGGAAGGTCCAGGGTTCAGGACCTTACTTTATAGTGAAGAAAGATCTCCTGTACCGTGTGGTGCAAATGCAGGAGCAAGAGATACATCAACTTCTGGTGCCACGAAAACATCAAAAAGCCATATTGAGCCTTGCCCACAGTCACCTATTTGGAGGACACCAAGGGGTAGAGAAAACCCAGGCACGGATCCTGTGGAGGTTCTTCTGGCCAGGAGTACATGAAGATGTCCGGCGATACCGCACCTCTTGTCCGGAGTGTCAGTTACATAGTCCGCGCCCGCACTTCCGGGCTCCTTTGATACCTCTTCCACTAATAGAGGTTCCTTTTGAATGCATAGCCACGGATCTGATAGGGCCCCTTGAGAAGAGAGCTCGGGGCCACCAACATGTGCTTGTTGTACTGGACTATGCAACCTGGTACCCGGACGCCATTCCCCTATGCAATACGGCTTCCAAAACCATAGCTAAGGAGTTACTACAGAACTTTGCCAGAGTTGGGTTACCCAAGGAGATATTGACTGATCAAGGGACACCTTTCATGTCCAAGTTGATGAAAGATCTCTGTTCATTACTCCATGTACAAGCCCTACGGACCTCTGTATATCACCCGCAAACAGATGGCCTTGTGGAAAGGTTCAATAGGACCCTCAAGGCCATGATCAGGAAAGTGGTGAGCTGGGATGGGAAAGATTGGGATACCCTATTACCTTACCTCATGTTCGCCATCCGGGAGGTTCCGCAAGCCTCCACAGGTTTCTCTCCGTTCGAACTATTATACGGGCGCCACCCCCGGGGCATACTGGATATAGCAAGAGAAGCATGGGAAGAGGAGCCAAATCCAGGAAGGAACATAGTTGAGCATGTACTACAGATGAGGGATCGGATAGCCCGAGTTACACCTATTGTACGAGAACACTTGGAGAAAGCACAGGAGACCCAACGAACTCATTATAACCACCAAGCAAAGCTTCGACGGTTCCAACCATGGGATCGAGTGATGGTCCTGGTGCCCACAGCAGAAAGTAAGCTGTTGTCCCAGTGGCAGGGACCCTACGAAGTGATCGATGCCGTGGGAGAGGTGAACTATAAGGTGCGGCAGCCAGGCCGCAGGAAACCAGTGCAAATCTACCACATCAATCTTCTAAAACCTTGGCACGATCGAGAGGCATGCTTAGTCACCCAGGAGACCCTTCCCCAGGAGGATAACTTACACGAGCAAGTAAGGATATCACCTGATTTGACGCCGACCCAAAAGATAGAGGCAAACGACATGATTAATCGCAACCGAGATGTGTTCTCTATAAAACCGGGGTGGACAACTGAGACCTATCACCATATCCGCACGATCCCCGGAGCCAAGGTAACATTGAGACCTTACCGAATCCCAGCAGCCAAAAGAGAAGAAATCAAGGCCGAAGTGATGAAAATGTTAGAATCAGGGGTGATTGAAGAATCTTACAGTCAGTGGTCCAGTCCAATCGTTCTAGTGCCTAAACCTGACGGTACCACGAGATTCTGTAATGACTTTCGCCGACTGAATGAAGTATCCCAGTTCGATGCATACCCCATACCACGCATCGACGAACTGGTGGACCGACTGGGTAGTGCTCGATTCTTGAGTACACTGGATCTGACGAAAGGATATTGGCAGATTCCCCTGACCAAAGAATCTAAAGAAAAGACAGCGTTCTCCACTCCGGATGGGCTATTCCAGTACACTGTCCTCCCTTTTGGGCTACATGGGGCCCCGACCACATTCCAGCGCCTCATGGATAAGCTGCTGCGCCCCCATACTAGTTATGCAGCCGCATACCTAGATGATGTCGTCATCCATACGCCAGACTGGGGAACTCACTTGGAGAAAGTTGAGGCAGTCCTGCGCACCTTAAGGCAGGCTGGCCTCACTGCTAATCCCGCTAAATGTGCCATAGGGCTAGCAGAGGCTAGGTACCTGGGATATATTGTAGGAAGGGGCATAGTAAAGCCCCAAATGAATAAGCTAGAGGCGATTCAAAACTGGCCCCGGCCGACCCGAAAGAAGCAGGTCCGCGCGTTCCTAGATGTGGTAGGCCACTATCGATGTTTTATTCCTCACTTCGCTGCTAGGGCAAGTCCCCTAACGGACCTGGTGAAAGCCCGAGGTCCAGACATGGTGAAGTGGACCGACGCAGCAGAGGGAGCGTTCACAGACCTTCGGACGGCCCTTTGGAATGACCCCGTACTCATAGCCCCGGACTTTAACAAGGAATTTATTTCACAAACAGACGCTTCCGAGGTGGGGTTGGGGCTGGTTCTGTCGCAAACGGTGGGAGAAGAGGAACACCCAATCCTCTACCTAAGCAAAAAGCTTCTCCCAAGAGAACAGAAATACGCAGTAGTTGAGAGAGAATGCCTTGCTGTCAAATGGGCTATGGAGACCCTACGTTATTACCTCTTGGGCCGGCGATTTACTCTTGTGACGGACCATGCACCCCTCCAGTGGATGCAGCGGAATAGGGAAAAGAATGCAAGGGTCACCAAGTGGTTCTTATCCCGCCAACCGTTCCAGTTCCGCATACAGCACAGGGCTGGATGCCACCATGGCAACGCTGATGGTCTGTCAAGAGCACACTGCCTGGCGTCCCAAGTTGCCCAACTCTATGGTGTTGAGCAAAGGGGGGCGATATGTGACGGGGCAAGGCCAGAGGGCTATAGGAAAGAGATAAGGAACCAGTATGTTAGCCCCAGGCTAAACAAATCCCTGATACCTTATGGCAGTTGCTCCAGGTTAATCAAGACACCTGGGGCCAATTAAGAACTTTCCAGAAGGCAGGGAGGTTAATTGAGACACCTGCAGCCAATCAGGGGCTGGCTGAAACTAGTTAAAAGCCTCCCAGTGAATCAGTGAGGGGCGCATGTCAGGAGCTGTGAAAGGAGATTGCGTGTGAGGAGCTGGGAGCAAGAGGCACTAGGAGCTGAGAGTAAGAGGGCGTACTGCTGTAAGATCCTGTGGTGAGGATAAAGAAGGTGTTGGGAGGAGTCCATGGGGAAGTAGCCCAGGGAGTTGTAGCTGTCGTGCAGTTGTTCCAGGAGGCACTCTAAACAGCTGCAATCCACAGGGCCCTGGGCTGGAACCCGGAGTAGAGGGCGGGCCCGGGTTCCCCCCAAAACTCCCAACTCCTGATCAGACACAGGAGGAGTTAACCTGGACTGTGGATTCTACTAGAGGGGAAGATCTCTGAGGCAAGCAGAATCCGCCAATAAGCGCAGGACCCACCAAGGTAGAGGAGGAACTTTGTCACACTAGATAGAAATGAGAACAACGAAAATATGAACAGTATAATAGTGATTCCCCAAAGTGCTGTATCTAACATCAGCAATACGTGGAGCAGTAGCAATCATAAATACTTTAGCAAAAATATTTGCTATCAGTTGATAAACATGTTAGCTGATATTTTCTATTTAATGGTATCCCTTAGAAAAAATATCTGGAGTCTGAAATCAAGGCAACTAAGATAACATATTAAAACACTGTATTTTGATTCAATACAAATTTTTAAATACTTAATCAGAATAATATATTTGTTTAATATGTGGGCAAGTGTAATATTTATGTCATTAACTAATCATTTCCTTGATTTTAAGAGCCTGGACAAATTAAGTGACAGTTAAGTACATTGTCACTTATCCATCTTAACTGTTTCCTTAAATGAGGTTATATTCTAATATAAACTACCTGTGTTTATTATAATGTAACAACCCCTGTTATTAATATAAAAATTATAGATGATGAGCGTCACACCCCTGTGTGTGTATGTGTGTGTTAATATTTGTGTGTATGACTCTTATTTGTGTGTACAGCGGTTTTTACAAGAGTATGTGTTGGGTTAAGCTAAAACACAGGAGAGATGTGTGGGAATAATTTGATATATGTTTAATGTAACACAAATATAACAACATTGACTTATCAAGACTGCTTTGTTTGTATATTTTCTCCATTTTCCCTACCCTTTTTCTGTTTGTCTTTTTAGGATTTTTGCCCTTCAGAGAAGACACTGTCTTTGTCTATAAGTCTCTACAGCTCTGTGCACATTTTGACAATCAAGTAACATAAGTGATAGGAAAAAACCTTCCTTCACCTGCAGCTTGCTAGAAAACTCTTGTCTTTTATTCCTAGAGGAGGATCTGGTCACAGTGGTGCATTTGTCCCCCGTGATCTCTGCCTCCTGACTGGATTACTATAATTCACCAAGTATAAAGTTGAATCAATGGAAATGCTCCAGCTTGTATAAAATGTGTCTGTTTGCCTAGTGAAGAGGATAAGCTATTGTGAGCACTTAATCCCTGTGCTTCAATCTCTCTGCTGGGTCCCAATCTACTTCCATTGTCAGTTCAAAGCCTTGGTCCTGATCTTCAAAGCCACGATGCAATCAGGTCCCAGTGTCATCAGTTACTGTATCTCCATCCACGACCAATCCTAGATCGCTGCATTCTTCTTGGACCTTGCAGCTTTCAGATCCCAGGATAAAGCGCAAGAGAGCCAGAGACAAAGCGTTTGCAGTTGAGGAGTTTCAGTTGTGGAATTAGATTCCATAGAAGCTCAGATCGACCCAGAGTCTGAACATGCGTCAAGATCCTTCTCTTTGACAAAACATTTCCAGTGTAACTGGCACAATGATAATTAAAACAAAACAAAAACCCAGGCAGAACTTCCTTTAAGCAGGGAGGGCAGAAGACAAGAAAAATACATGAAGTCCAAAAGGGACCTTGCCATTGTGTATTTAATTTATCTGAAAAGTGCCCAGGTGTAGATTCAGCAAAGAATGTGCTTAAGTTCATCATTATTTAGCAAAACACGTAAAATCATGCCTCTGTCCATCCTTATTCAGAATGGTACTTAAGCATCTGCTTAGTGCTTTGCTGAATTATTATGGTGAGGGGCAAGAGAGGTGTGTGTGTGCGGGGGAATAATAACAGTACAAGCATAGATATTTCAACCATGTCTATAATTACAAAATCTATTTTCCACTATACCATTTTCAGTATACACGACATATAGTCCAGTTAGTGATATCACTAGTCCCAAATTTTGAGGTTTTCATAAAACCATGCCCAGGCCCAGTTGAAGAGACAAGTAAAATAAAACTTTGCGAATGAAGGTCAGAAAAAGAAAGTGGTGAACAAAGAGGTTCTCTGAGAAACATAATTTATGGATTTTACACCTGAGGTTCATCTGTGATAAAGCAGTTAGGTTTGAGCACTTAATTATAAATCCATAGAGGAATCTGTGCTAGATCATTGAGAACTGCAAGGCTTAAAAGACTCAAGTTAGAGTTTTACATGCTCTGTAATTAAACAATGTATTCATTCCTTTTTCTACAATGAATAACAACAGGTGCAGATATAATTAAATGAAATGAGTAAGGGTTCTGGATATTGAAAAATGCCTAGTCAACCAGCTGCTTCATTTCTCCAGTAGCCAATCAAGTGGTTTTAACTGTGGGTGCCTGTATCACTCAGATGCTATGGTGAGGGAGGGGGACACAGAAGGACTTAGATATAAGGAGAAACAGAAACAAAGTGAGTGGAATTATAATAGCCTTCTAAGGGATTTGGACACCCAATTTCTATTAATTTCAATGGGAATTGGATGTCCAAATGTCTAAGGTAGTTTTAAAACTCATCCAGAGTGTATTATCTTTTGTTATTTGAGGGCTGTTTTCTGAGTCACTATCACAGAATGGGAAAGTTCTTTTGCTGACCCAGCCTGTTAGCATGTGTTCAATCTCTGCAGAGAGATGCTGAATAAATCCTGCTGATTCTCTATAGCAGGAGTATCTTATTAACTCCACTATGAACATGAAGGAGATGGGAGTTGTTCTTGGTCAAAAGGAACTGGGGTCTATGACAGAGAGATCTCTGCAGGGAAACCCTAGGGGTAACCAAACTTAAGGAAAAAGTTTAGGCTGAAGTTTACAGCTTTGCTGCTGCTTTTGGAATAAATTATAAAGCCAGACTCCAGGAAGATATTAGGTTTGGACTGAATACAGGGCTTAAGGCAGGGTAGAAACTGCTTTGGTATTTGTCTCCAGTTTTGTGAAAAATTTAAGGATTCATGTTCAGTCCTTTGAATGATCTAGATCAGTTTGAGGTTACTAGTGGGCTTGGTTCTGCATTCACTTAAACTTTGGCATAATTCTACTATGCTTCACTTTGTTACTCCTGGTGATGTAAATTGGCATAGATAAGAGAACCAGGGCCAATAGATTTATTTTAAATTCACTTCTGAGGTATTCCCAATTTCTTAATTTAATAATCTCCCTCCTCAAATCAACTCATTGTTTATTGAAGAGTTAAATGTTCAGAATTACTCGGGTTGTTTTGACTGAACAAACTGCTTTTTGGTTTGTACACAAAAAGACAAGAGAACTGACCCTGATAATTATGAGTATAGCTTATGAGGTGAGGGCAATTTTTTGTCCTTTTGCTGAATTAGGCCAAAACTCTGAAGAAATTCTTTTTCCAGCATGGGGATTGTTGATATTTTCAAGCCTAAGGCTCAAATGACTTTTGAAACTGGTAAGGGAAAATATTGCTACATCTCATTTAAATTATTAGCTCTATTACTTCAGCAGAGAAGCATGAGAACAATTTGCAGTTTATTGCACAAGTGTATTATATATTGCAATAATCACAAGCAACAATTTGTTTTAAAATGTGATGCAGAAATTATCACCTTTGTAATTCACCGGTGAAAATGTTAATCATTAACACATGAAATATGTTCAGTTTTATTTTAATGCAAGACAATGTCCCAGCAAGTGAATAGATGATAGTATATCCATTTGAACTGAAGTACTTCTATCATTTATTTCCCTTATTTCTGCTCTTTATGTAGCAATGTGATAAAAGTAGTGGAAAAATGCTTTGATTTCACTTGGATAGTTGAAGAATACCTCAGCAAAAATGCCACCCACCAGCCTCAACTGGTGGGGGAACTTGATGGGGCCAATGGTGAAAGGGGACAGCCCCAGAAGCAAGGGAGGGAGACACTCACTAAGGGACACTAAGAAGCCCATCCCCCTGGGAGTCTCTGGCACCCAATGACCAGCTGGCGAGAGGGGTGCTGATGAGCCATCATTCCCCAGCTCCCGGGATTTAACCTGGCATGGGGCCCATGTGGAGCCTCTTTTGGCTCCATTCCAGCAACCTCACCCTACCCACCTGAACTAGGAATGGGAATCCAGACAGACAGATGCTGCGGGTCTAGCCAATCCCCCATTGGGGGTCAGGAAGGAATTTTTTCTTCCCTGGACCAATTGGTAGCAGACCAAAGAGCCTTTTTGCCTTCCTTGCAGCACCTTCAAGCCACAGTGGGTTAAGTAGGAGTGTGCTTAGTACCTATCTGAGGTACTGGGGCGGAGCTGTTTATTCCTCGCGACTTGTGGTGGATTTCCAGTTTGGTTATAAGGATAAAATGAATGATTCCCAGGGGTAAAAGACCTGCGATTTTGGTGTTGGACCTTGGGCTCATGGGATAGGATCGAGGTCAGACCTTGTGGCCCTGGAGGGCTGAGGTCCCCATTCTTTTGCGCCCTGTGTCCCCCTAGCAGGGGGGAAGGTGCTAGGACTCAGAGAGAACTGAATCCTGGGAGGTAGGCTGAGGAGATCCTACGCCGAGTTATCAGTTATATGGTGAGGAGCCCTGTAATCCCTGCACTGGAACCAATTAAATGCCTGGTGTAGGAGAGTATGGGTGATTGGCAGATACTATGCCTCCCCTGTGCTAAAGTTTGCAGCCTGTCATTTAATTCTATGCATGTGTCTGTCCTCATTTTGCTGCTGTGAAGAGGAGGTGTTCAAGGTGAAAATCTGTCAACTGACTGCTCATTCAAGTTTACATTGTTATGTTTATTCAGCTGAAAAAGAGCTTAATGGGCCAAATTATCCCATTCCTTTCACCTGTAATATTGAAACTTTATATCTACTGTTTATTTTCTTCCAAAAATTTCATACTCTGATACAGGGAGAAGAAAAACAACTGCAGATTGTTGGAAGAAAATTGTTACTGGAAGCACAAACATTTTATAAAACTCTGGCTCTGTTACTAGAAAAGTGGGAAATCTGGACCTGACTCTGTAACCCTTACATCAGGAGGCCTTACTCCTGTTGAGGTTAATAGGATTATTTTCATGAGTAAGCAATACTCATGTGAATTAGGGTTACAGGATTGGGACACTAATATCACAAATGTAACTTCAGCCTCTCTTTGTCATTTTAAATTAAATAAAGTGAGAAATTCACCTGGTAAAAAACATGAGTGCTTCATGAGAGACGGATACATGTTTCCTTCCTTTTAGAAAAGGAACACACATATTATTGTTATTACCTTGGTGACCTATGCATAACAGATGGCCAGGTACAGCTAATGCTCCACTATAACCAAAACAAGTATTTCAGATAGGCTTGGTTGTTAACACAAAATGTAAGAATAGCTGCTTTATAGAGCAACGGTTTTTAATCAATTGGATTCTAATTGCTGAATTTTTTCACTTTCAAATCTTAAATTACAAATTCTTAATTTAAAAAAAAGTTAATTAATGTGTATTATTTATTTTGTTCAAAACTAAAGCGATAAGACTATGGATAAGAGAACGTAAAGAATTAGATCAGTAGGGTAATTTCCAAATTAGAGCTTTTAACAGAGCCTCTAGGATTTTGAAATATGTTCTCTCGCAGAAATACTGTTTGAATATGAAGCTTAAACTACACAGGAAAAAAAACCAGTTTGTGCCTAAGTTCCATTATAAAGCCTCAGATAGGAAAACATGCATGTATAGAATACTGTCAAAGCTAATTAAAAATAGAGTGGTCAAGCCAGTAAAAGCAGGCAGGTACAGTATTAATGTACTTAATGCTGGAATGAAGTATATATATCAATGTGAGATTTAATTATGGAATGTAGAGTCTAAATGCTTGAAAAAGTGACAGTCTATAGTAACAGAATTAGCAATTTCAATAAAAAATAGCTGCTGTAAAAGGAAGGTTTTCTTCTCTTGGATTGAATCCATCTGAGATGTTCTACATGTCTGTTCAAAACCATTTAAACTGGCTAAATGCATTGTTAAATTCTCATCACACTGATGGCATAATTTGAAATGCAAGACAATCCTTACAGAATAATGGAATGGACATTTTCTCATACCAGTAGAACTTGAAATAAAACTTTCCAAGGACAAATTGTTAGGAGCCAGCCTGATGATGGACTGTGGGCATCAAAGGCAAAAGGTGCAAAGCCACAGATTTTTTTCCTCTCAAAGAAGATGAGAAGGGGAGTGGGAAGGGGGCGAGGTATACTTGCCATTCCCAAAACCTTTAACCCAAACTAAAGCCAGAGGCAGAGCGACCAGGGGAGCGGAGCGGACGGGGGCTGCAGACAGGGGAGTTTGAGAGGGAGAGCAAGAGATCCCGTGGCTGAACAGGCTACCAGGTGAGAGTGAGTACTAGCTGTTGGTGGGAGTGTGTGTGTTTGACTGTTTGAATTTAAATTTTGATTCTGATTTCAGGTGATTTCTGTTTCAGCTGTTGTGGCAGTTGGGACTGAGTGTCTGACCCTGTTCCCTTGATTGTTTGAGAGGGAGTTTGACAGAGGGAGGCCTACGATGGTTAGGAAGGCCCTCAACACCTGTGCCAGCACTGCTTCTGTCTCCTCCACCTGCGCCTGTAGCCAGACAGAGCGCCTGAACATAGATGCTTCTACCCAGATCCTGATGTGGTTTTGCAGGGACTGTAACTTGCAATTCCCACTTACTGATATCCAGGCTGGGGGGACCATCCAATGTGACAGGTGCCTGCTGGTGGAATCTCTCAGGCAGCAGGTGGGAGAGCTACAGGAGGAGGTGGCTAGATTGAGGAGCATCCAAGTCCATGAGCAATTCCTGGACAGTGTCCATGTGGAGACAGCTGAGGTAGCTGTCCCAGTACACAGGACTGCTGACACACCACTGGTGGAGGAGGAAATGGCTCAGGGTGGACACTGGCAGCTGGTTACTTCTGGCAGCAGGCAGTGCTCCACCCCTGCTCCAAACCCTGCTGCCGTGGTAATAGGAAACCATTATGCTCTTCTTGATACAGGAGAGAAGGAATCTCCCCCTACAGCAGAGGAGGAGAAGCCTCGTACCCCTAAGGCTGGGAAGTCTGCTGCCACCACTGCGAATAGGAAACGTAGGGTAGTGGTGGTCGGAGACTCTCTGCTGAGGGCGCCCATCTGTCGCCCTGACATCTCATCTCGGGAGGTATGCTGCCTGCCGGGGGCCCGTATCCGAGACGTTACGGAGGCATTATCAAGGATTATCCAGCCCTCTGACTACTACCCCATGCTACTCATCCATGTGGGCACAAATGGTACTGCGAGGTGTGACACTGAGCAGATCAAGAGTGATTACAGGGCTCTGGGCGTACGGGTGAAGGAGTTTGGAACGCAGGTGGTATTCTCTTCGATCCTTCCTGTCAAAGGTAGGGGTACGGGCAGAGACAGGTGCATCGTGGAGGTGAATGCCTGGCTGCAAAGATGGTGTCGCCAGGAGGGCTTTGGCTTCCTCGACCACGGGATGCTAATCCAGGAAAAACTGCTAGGCAAAGATGGCATTCACCTTTCGAGGAGGGGAAAGACCCTATTTGGATACAGACTGGCTAACCTAGTGAGGAGGGCTTTAAACTAGGTTCGACGGGGACAGGTGAGCAAAGCCCACAGGTAAGTGGAGAACATGGGGACCTGGGAGATGGGTCGGAAATAGGAGGGAGCGTGGGCTCTAATGATAAAGAGATAGCAGGGTCAGGGCAAAACTGGGAGGCAACATCAAATCAGTATCTTAGATGCCTGTATACAAATGCGAGAAGTATGGGTAATAAGCAGGAAGAACTGGAAGTGCTAATAAATAAATTCAACTATGACCTTGTTGGCATCACCGAAACTTGGTGGGATAATACACGATTGGAATGTTGGTATGGATGGGTACAGCTTGCTCAGGAAGGACAGACAGGGGAAAAAGGGAGGAGGTGTTGCCTTATATATTAAAAATGTACACACTTGGACTGAGGTGGAGATGGACATAGGGGACGGAAGTGTTGAGAGTCTCTGGGTTAGGCTAAAAGGGGTAAAAAACAAGGGTGACGTCATGCTAGGAGTCTACTACAGGCCACCTAACCAGGTGGAAGAGGTGGATGAGGCTTTTTTTAAACAACTAACAAAATCATCCAAAGCCCAAGATTTGGTGGTGATGGGGGACTTCAACTATCCAGATATATGTTGGGAAAATAACACAGCGGGGCCCAGACTATCCAATAAGTTCTTGGACTGCATTGCAGACAACTTTTTATTTCAGAAGGTGGAGAAAGCTACTAGGGGGGAAGCTGTTCTAGATTTGATTTTAACAAATAGGGAGGAACTTGTTGAGAACTTGAAAGTAGAAGGCAGCTTGGGTGAAAGTGATCATGAAATCAGAGAGTTCACAATTCTAAGGAAGGGTAGAAGGGAGTACAGCAAAATAGAGACAATGGATTTCAGGAAAGCGGATTTTGGTAAGCTCAGAGAGCTGATAGGTAAGGTCCCATGGGAATCAAGACTGAGGGGAAAAACAACTGAGGAGAGCTGGCAGTATTTCAAAGGGACACTATTAAAGGTCCAAAAGCAAACTATTCCGCTGGGTAGGAAAGATAGAAAATGTGGCAAAAGACCACCTTGGCTTAACCACGAGATCTTGCAAGATCTAAAAAATAAAAAAGAGTCATATAAAAAATGGAAACTAGGACAAATTACAAAGGATGAATATAGGCAAACAACACGGGAATGCAGGGGCAAGATTAGAAAGGCAAAGGCACAAAATGAGCTCAAACTAGCTACAGGAATAAAGGGAAACAAGAAAACTTTTTATCAATACATTAGAAGCAAGAGGAAGACCAAGGACAGGGTAGGCCCACTACTCAGTGAGGAGGGAGAAACAGTAACAGGAAACTTGGAAATAGCAGAGATGCTTAATGACTTCTTTGTTTCGGTCTTCACCGAGAAGTCTGAAGGAATGCCTAACATAGTGAATACTAATGGGAAGGGGGAAGGTTTAGAAGATAAAATAAAAAAAGAACAAGTTAAAAATCACTTAGATAAGTTAGATGCCTGCAAGTCACCAGGACCTGATGAAATGCATCCTAGAATACTCAAGGAGCTAATAGAGGAGGTATCTGAGCCTCTAGCTATTATCTTTGGTAAATCATGGGAGACAGGAGAGATTCCAGAAGACTGGAAAAGGGCAAATATAGTGCCCATCTATAAAAAGGGAAATAAAAACAACCCAGGAAACTACAGACCAGTTAGTTTAACTTCTGTGCCAGGGAAAATAATGGAGCAAGTAATTAAGGAAATCATCTGCAAACACTTGGAAGGTGGTAAGGTGATAGGGAATAACCAGCATGGATTTGTAAAGAACAAATCATGTCAAACCAATCTGATAGCTTTCTTTGATAGGATAACGAGTCTTGTGGATAAGGGAGAAGCGGTGGATGTGGTATACCTAGACTTTAGTAAGGCATTTGATACGGTCTCGCATGATATTCTTATCAATAAACTAGGGAAATACAACTTAGATGGGGCTACTATAAGGTGGGTGCACAACTGGCTGGATAACCGTACTCAGAGAGTAGTTATTAATGGTTCCCAATCCTGCTGGAAAGGAATAATGAGTGGGGTTCCACAAGGGTCTGTTTTGGGACCGGCTCTGTTCAATATCTTCATCAACGACTTGGATATTGGCATAGAAAGTACACTTATTAAGTTTGCAGATGATATCAAACTGGGAGGGATTGCAACTGCTTTGGAGGATAGGGTCATAATTCAAAATGATCTGGACAAATTGGAGAAATGGTCAGAGGTAAACAGGATGAAGTTTAATAAGGACAAATGCAAAGTGCTCCACTTAGGTAGGAACAATCAGTTTCACACATACAGAATGGGAGGAGACTGTCTAGGAAGGAGTACGGCAGAAAGGGATCTAGGGGTCATAGTGGACCACAAGCTAAATATGAGTCAACAGTGTGATGCTGTTGCAAAAAAAGCAAACTTGATTCTGGGCTGCATTAACAGGTGTGTGGTGAGCAAGACACGAGAAGTCATTCTTCCGCTCTACTCTGCGCTGGTTAGGCCTCAACTGGAGTATTGTGTCCAGTTCTGGGCACCGCATTTCAAGAAAGATGTGGAGAAATTGGAGAGGGTCCAGAGAACAGCAACAAGAATGATTAAGGGTCTAGAGAACATGACCTATGAAGGAAGGCTGAAGGAATTGGGTTTGTTTAGTTTGGAAAAGAGAAGACTGAGAGGGGACATGATAGCGGTCTTCAGGTATCTAAAAGGGTGTCATAAGAAGCAGGGAGAAAACTTGTTCATCTTAGCCTCTGAGGATAGAACAAGAAGCAATGGGCTTAAACTGCAGCAAGGGAGGTTTAGGTTGGACATTAGGAAAAAGTTCCTAACTGTCAGGGTGGTTAAACACTGGAATAAACTGCCCAGGGAGGTTGTGGAATCTTCATCTCTGGAGATATTTAAGAGTAGATTAGATAAATGTCTATCAGGGATGGTCTAGACAGTATTTGGTCCTGCCATGAGGTCCCTTCCAGCCCTAGAATCTATGAATCTATGAAAAACACCACCTGTTTGGTGTACTTCACATACTCCATAGACCTGAGACTTGGGCCCACATTTTCAACCTTGGGTACCTATAGATAACTAAATCTGTATTTAAGCATCCTAAAAAAAGTAGCTTGCTTTTCAGATGTGCTGAGCACCTGCAGCTCCCACGGAATTCAATATTGCTGCTTGCAATAGATAATGTTAAATACAGAAGGTGAATGCAGTACCTTCTTGAGCTTCATCACAATTTGGTATTTTTGTTATGTACCACTACTGTTAAGCCAAGTGGTCTTGAACATGTTGGCACAGAATGAGGAACCAAAAATCAGTGATTACGTGAGCACCAGAGGGCGAAACGCTTTCATTTCTGCAGGTAAGTTTTATGAGTGGAGTCTTTTCTACTGTGCAGGAGAACGTATCGGACCTCCTCGGAACAAGCTAGTTCATGGGTTTGGAACTATGAAGGAACCACGCTGTCAGGTGCAGCTTTTGGAGCTGGGAGTGAAGAACCCGTCCGTTGTCCTGGGAAAGGAGATCTGGCCTGCCCCGGAGAGAGTCGGTGGATGACGGGAAGACATGCAGAGTAGATAAGGATACCACGACTGTCTCGGCCAAGCCGGGGCAATAAGTATGACCCGTGACTTGTCGTCTATGATCTTCCAAAGAACCCTGTGTAGCAGAGGGATTGGTGGGAAGGCGTAGAGGAGAAAGTTGTTCCACGGGATGAGGAATGCGTCTGCTAGGGATGCAGTCCCGAGTCCTGCTCTGGAGCAAAACAGGCGACATTTTCGATTCTGGGTTGTGGCAAAGAGGTCTATTGATGGGGTGCCCCAGAGGGAGAAGAGCTGTTGAAGTATTTCAGGGTGCAGTTGCCATTTGTGTTCTGTCGAGAAGTGCCTGCTGAGTGCATCGGCAGTAGTATTGTGGAAGCCAGGTAGGTATGAAGCAATGATTTGTATTTGATGTTGTATGCACCAGTTACATAGTCAGACAGCTTCCATGCATAGGGAATGTGATCGAACTCCTCCTTCTCTGTTGATGTAGAGCGCACATGCTATGTTGTCTGTTAAGACCCGAATAGATTTGTTCTTTGAGGGGAAGAAAGTGAATGCATGATTGCCTCACTGCTCTGAGCTCTAAGAGATTTATGTGTAGGCACGTCTCTGATGCGGACCAGCAGCCTTGTGCACTGTGTCCCTCTAGATGAGCTCCCCAACCAATTAGGTGGAATCAAGGGTGGTCATGCAGACCCTTGACCAGTGTTTCAAAATTGTTGTTTATTCCTCGATGGGTGGGAGGTGGTTGCTTGAGCTTGATTTTGTCTGCGCTTAGGGGGTCTAGCGCGATTCTTGGTTATGTCGTATAGTTTGGGTTGAGGCCGATAATACTGTTGTGTGCGTGGTCTTTGGTAGTGTTGATATTGTTGTCTCCTGGGAAGAGATGCGTGAATGTCCAGGGTGCGTAGTGTCGCTCTAGAATCTTTCATGGTGTGAAGGAGTTAATCGGCTTTCTTGGAAAAAAGTTCATCTTTATCAAAGGGAAGGTCCTCCACTTTGGTCTGCAGATCTTTAGGGATGCCAGATGCAGAGCCATGAAGATCTGCCCATAACCCCAGCAGTTGCAGTAGTACAGGCTGCTGTGTCCGCCATGTCTAGAGATGATTGTAGGGCCGTTCTGGAAATTAATTGGCCCTCAACCAGGATTGATTTGAAGTCTGCCCTCCTATCCTCTGGAATGTAGGAGGCAAATTGAAAAAGTTTATTGTAATTATCGAAGTCGTAGCTGGTGAGGAGTGCAAAATAGTTCGCAATTCTGAATTGTAGAGTGGAGGATGTGTAAACCTTGCGACCCAAGACGTCAAGGCGTTTAAGGTCCTTGTCTTGCAGAGTGGGCTGATATCGCGGCTGTTTCGTCCTTTGTGCGACTGCATCCATGACAAGAGAGTTCGATTGTGGATGAGAAAATAGGAAGTCAGCGTCCTTAGCGGGAACATAGTATTTATGTTCAGCCTTTTTGGAAGTTGGTAATAGAGAAGCTGGAGTTTGCCAGAGAGTGTCAGCTGGTTCCAGGAGTGCTTCGTTTATGGGGAGTGCGATCTTTGAGGGTGCAGAAGGTTGAAGGATTCTGAGGAGTCTGTGTTGTCTCCTGAACCTCTTCTAAGGGGATGTCTTGACTGAGTGCCACCCTCTGGAAAAGTTCTTGAAATTGTTTACAGTCGTCCACAGTCTGTGGAGGCAGAGGGAAGAGGGCTCCGTCTGGAGCTGCTGGAGAGTGAGGGGTTGGTGAATCAGGATATGGTCCGCAGCTCACATTCTCAGGAGAGGGTTCAGGCACTCTAGAGTTGCATGGAGCTGGAGATCAAGGCACAGAAGTAGGGAAACTGAGGCTGGTGGTTGTGAACCGTGACCTGAGGTGGAAAAGGTTCCAGTGGAGGAGGAGAGGCAGGTGGGGAGAACTCATAGACACATAGACTTTAAGGTCAGAAGGGACCATTATGATCATCTAGTCTGACCTCCTGCACAATGCAGGGCACAGAATCTCACCCACCCACTCCTGGAATAATTCTCTTACCTATGTCTGTGCTACTGAAGTCCTCAAATCATTGTTTAAAGACTTCAAGATTCAGAGAATCCTCCAGCAAGTGACCCATGCCCCATGCTGCAGAGGAAGGCGAAAAACTCCAGGGCCTCTGCCAATCTACCCTGGAGGAAAATTCCTTTCTGACCCCAAATATGGCGATCAGATGAACCCTGAGCATGTGGGCAAGACTCACCAGACAGACACCCAGGAAAAAGTTCTCTGTAGTAACTTCTAACACCCCATCACTGACTATTGGTCCTATTTACCACTGATGGCAATTAATTGACCTTTGACTAAGGTTCGCAGTCAGTAAAGGTAGCCAGTTCAGGTGGGGAGACCGTCTGTTCAAAAAGTGAGCCTTGTGTGTCCAGGAGCAGGGAGTTAGGCTCAGGTGGCACTGGGAGGTCACATTGAGTGAAAAACTGTTGCTCCTGCTCCCTGGGCTGTGCTGAGCCTGATCTGTGCTCTAGCGTGTTATCAAGTGAAAGTCTCACCAGTGCCACGGGTCGCTTGGAGGTGCCCTGCAGGGGGTCCGCTGCTGGTGCCAGGGCGGGAGGCAGGCACAATGCCAATGTTCTTCTCGGCACCGGGGTAGAGCGTGCTGTCGGCACCATGTCTATTTTCGGTGCCGAGGGGACCGGTGCTGCGGAAACCTTCACGGCATGGGAGGTCGGGTCCCTGCCTCTGCAGAAGCCGCGGCTGACACGTTAGAAAAGGCTGAGGTGCCTGCCTTTGGCGCTGTCAGCACAGAGGGTAAGGATCTCATGGGAAACCCTTTACCCTTGTTAAAGTCTCTCCTTTGAGACTGTTGTGCTTCTTGCCTCTGCTCCAGAGAGGGTGAAGCCATGCTCCCAACTGGTTCAGATCTGGCTGGGGAGCGTGTAGGAGCGGGTTTAACTTTCCCTGCCTCCAAAAGTGGCTGCAGGGATTTTTCCATTAAAAGCATTTTAAGCCACAGGTCCCTGTCGCGCCGAG
Source organism: Macrochelys suwanniensis (assembly GCA_033296515.1). Lineage (NCBI taxonomy): Eukaryota > Metazoa > Chordata > Testudines > Chelydridae > Macrochelys > Macrochelys suwanniensis. The sequence continues at coordinate 115,925,493 of CM065775.1, read as the reverse complement.
CTCTTGACTTGGAGCACTTTGCAGGGATGTGGGTTTCCCCGAGGCACTTCACACAAGGTGAGTGCCCATCCGACCGTGGCATGGAGTCCTGAGAGGAAACACACTTTTTGAATCCTGAAGCCCCTGGCATTATGAATTAGAAATGACAGGGGAGAGCGTCTCAGCGGGAGACAAGCCTGAAGCGAAAGTTTTTGTTTGTTTGTTTAAACTAAGTAACTACCTATGTAATTACACTAAAGGAAGGGAAACAACTGGGATGTAACTAATAACTATTTCTATGTTCTTTGTTACTGTTTCCTAGAGAGCCCAGGGAAGAGAAGCAGCACTGCCCCGAGTCCCGTCTTCAGCAAAGGACAGCTGAGAAGGAACTGAGAAGGGTGCGGGACGCACGCGCTCAGGAAGATTCCAACGAAACGGGAGATACCAACTGAGTGCGTGCGTCCCGACCAGGCACTGCTACCGAAAATCTCCGATCAACAGCGCTGGGACACACCGTCACCTAGAATGGAGCACCCACAGGGACAGCACTCGAAGAAGTAACCCATTGGTGAATGTGTGTTACAGGTCTCCTTCTCTGCCCAATCCACAGAGGATATGAGTTTGTCACAGCTCCAGCTAGTGAACTTTGGCTTTTAAACTCAAGCTCTAGCAGTTCAGGCTTTTAGTTCAATCTCTAGTGTGTTGGACAGGATGGTGGCTGTCTCATGAACATTCTGAATGCTTGTTTTTCTTCCTGGCTCCTAAAGCACACCTCCTGGTTAGTCTTTGGTCCTAGGGCCTCTGCCCCAGTAGGAGGAGCACACAGCAACGTTTTACTACAGCTACTCTTTGTATATGGAAAGTGTGGGATTTTGGTTTTCCCTCTTCTTCCTTCCTTTCATGTCTCCTCTATCCCTTTTAAATACTCCAAAATACAAACATTTCACTGGATGCAATTGTAATAGGTTACACTTTTTAAGTTTCCATTTTAACAAAATATGAGAGGTGAAATCCCAGCCCCACTGAAGTTAAGGGGAGTTCTGCCATTGATTTCATTATGGCCAAGATGCCATCCAGGGTAAAACAATTTAGAAATCTCTGGGAAAATTAGTCCAGCTAGCAGATATTTACACTAGATTACACTGAAACTTGTTCCAGAGACCACTCCTTGCTGGACAATATCCTGTCTCAAAAGACTGTCCCACAGAATCCTCAACTGCAACAAGAACAGATGCTCCACCATTACTAGATGACTAACTCCATTATTATTACTTATATTACAGTAGCACCTAGAGGCCCAGCTGAAAGCAGGGTTCCATTCATGCTATGTGCTGTATAAACATATAGAAGGAAATAGTCCCTGCCCGGAAGAGCTTACAGTCTAATTAGACAAACCATATAAAAGGTGGCAGGAAGGAATTATTATTCTAATTTTCATATAGGAAGTCTGTGGCAGTCAGGAACTCAAGTCAGATCTCCTCAGTCAAGATCTGAGTCTCAGTTCAGTGTTTTAATTACAAAACCATTACTTCCTTCAGTATCCAACAGATTTTTGTTGGACTCTAGAGTGATACTTAAGACTGGTTTCACTGTATGTTATTCCTACTGTACACACAGCCTACTATACTTCCTGTACTATGGCCTGGAAAAACATAATTCTGGGGCCAGATTCTGACTGGCCCTTTCATGAATGTACAAGGGGCAGAAGGAAGAACGTAGGAAGCCCTTGTATGGTCTGTACCAGGCAGAATTGCAGGATTGTGCAAGGATCATGGAGCTCCAAAGAAGCATGAAGAAGGCCGGGGCATGGACTGGGTCCTGCTCTGCACCATCAAGGAGTGCAGTAGCGGTGAACTTTCCCTGCATATAGGTGAAATCTGAGAGTGCTCCCCATGGACTGGTGTAGCTTCACAGCATCCCTCATTCTGATCTGCATCTAGCAGGAACAGCCCAGCCCCCTATGAACTGTGCCAAAGTCATTCTGTGCTTTAACCCTCCCTTTTCTTTTGCATGGTTATTTTCTGTAAGATGAATTTTGGAGTTGCAGTTTTTTACCTTCAGAAAATGCCTTTTTTGTACAGCTTGCGATAACATTGAAAAATAAATTCTTGGATTTGGGTTCTTAGTGCTAAATATTTAGTTTCTGAGTTTAAATAAATAATAAATTAGTGAAGCAGCTCACAGGTACAATATATGGAAATACCATCCTACTCCATTTTGATGCCTACTGGTGAAGAGAATGCTTCCTATCAAACACAAATGATGAATTCCAGTCATGGCTAAGAATTATTTTGTGACAGAATCTACAACCAAAGATTCATAGATTTTAAGTCCAGATCATCTAGTCTGACCTCCAGGATCTCACAGGCCCTTAATTTTCACCCATTTACCTTCGTATTGAGCTCCATAATTTGTGCTTGACTAAGATATAACTAGTGTTTGGTTAAAGCATATCTTCCAGAAAGTTATCCAGTCTTGATCTGAAGGTATCAAGAGATGGAGACTCCACCACTTCCTGTGGTAGTTTTCTCCAGTGGCTAATCACTCTGACAGTTACAAATCTGTCTCATTTCCAATTTGTCTGGTTTGTGCTTCTAGCAATTGGTTCTTTTTGTATTTTCTCTGCTAAATTAAAGAGTTCTTCAGTACCCAGTATTGTCTCTCTATGAAGGTATTTATACGCCATAATCAAGTCACTTCTCAATCTTCTTTTTGATAAGCTAAACACCTTGAGCTCTTTAAATCTCTCATTGTAAGGCATTTTCTCCAGACCTTGAATCATTTTTGTGGCTCTTTTGTGCACCCGCTACCATTTTTCAACATCCTTTTTAAAATGTGGACAGCAGAATCGTACTCAGTATTCCAGTAATGTCTCACCAATGCTGTATACATAAGTAAAATCACCTCCTCAGATGGTCTTCACTCATGGATAGCGTTGCCTAGTGGTCAGGGCTTAGGCCCTCCAAACAGCAGGGTGGGGAGATTGGTAGGGGAACCCAAGCCTTCTCACCCACCGGGATCTGGCCCAGGGCCCTCTGAGGGCTATCAAATATCTGTCCTCCCTTGGCCACTTCCTACCACCTCACAATTGTCTAAAGTTCAGAGTCTGTGCGAGGTGATGTGCAGGAGGTCAGCTCACCGCTTGGCACTTCCTTGTGGCTGTGCTTGGCGTGGTAGCTCCCTCCATCTTGGGGCAGCAGTTGCCTTCTCCTGTGGCTTGGTCCTCAGCCAGGTCAGTTCCAAGTAAATCTCTCCCCTATTGGGGTAGTCCATAAACCAAACAAGGGGAAATAACACAAACAACCTGAGTCCATATGACAGAAAGAAGGAAATGCCTCCCCCTCAGAGTGTACCTGAAGCAGTTCTCCCTTCCCTCAGGGAGGGACCTTTGGGCAGTTGTTGTAGGGAGAGATCCTGCCTACAACAGCTCTTCTCTCAGGAGCTGCGAGTTGCAGGTCTTCTCTCTTCCTGGTCTGCTTCCAAGTGAGCTGTTCTGCTCCCTTTTAACCTCTCCTTCAGTCTGTGCATCTCTTGGTATGGTGGGGTGGGGCTGGCTGATCCCAGAGCAGCTCCTTAACCCCTTGTTGCCCAGTGTGGGGTTTGTATACCCGTCATACCTCCCTATTCCTATTCACTACTCCATGTACATCCAAGGATTGTGTTAGCCCTTTTTGACACAGTACTACACTGGGAACTTATGTTCAGCTGCTTGTCCATGATGACCCATAGATCCTTTTCAGAATCACTGATTTCCAGGATACAGTCCCCTATCCTGTAGGCATGGCCAGCATTCCTTGTTCCTGTATGTATAACTTTGCATTTGACTGTATTAAAACACACTTTGTTTGAATAAGCCTAGCTTACCAAGTGATCCAGATAATTCTGTATGACTACCCTTTTCATATCAATATTTACCATACCACCACTTTGTGATCCACAAATTTTATCAGACGTGTTTTTTTATTTACTTTCAGAAATGTTGAACACAATTAAGCCTAGTACCAATCACTGCAGAATCCCAATATAAGCATCCCCATTCAGTAATGATTCCCCATTGATGACTACCTTTGGATCTGTCAATTTGCCAGTTATTAATCTACTTACTGTGTGCTTTATTGATACTGTATAGTGCTGATTTTTAATCAGAATTTCAATAAGCCAAACATCTCATAAAACACAGTTACAACCAAACTTCTAAGCTCCTCAACAAATGAAATCAGGGCTGTTTGACAAGACCTATTTTCCATACAATTATGTTGACTGGCATTAATTATATTCCTATACTTGAATTATTTATCAACTGCACCCCATATCAGTTTTTCCATTATTTTGCTCAGGACTGATGTCAGGCTAACCAGCCTATAATTACCCAGGTCATCATGCTTGCCCTTTTTGAGTATTGGCACAACATTAGTACTCTCTTAAGTCTTCTAGAATTTTCCTGGTATATCATGATTTATTAAAAATGAACATCACAGAACTCCTCAGTCAGTTTTTTAAGGACTCTTTGGGCCTTCAGATTTAAAAATGTTTATGCCTTGTAGATGTTGTTGAACACCCTCCTTGGAAAGTACGTCCTCATCCTCTTGTGCTACAAGCACATCATCCTGCTTCTTTTCAAATACAGAACAATCAGATTTACTGAACATTTCTACCTTTTCTTAATGTTTATTAACAATTTTACCATCTCCATCTAATAATGGGCCTATCCCATTGCTACCATGTCTTTTGCTCTGAATTTACTTAAAAACCTCTTTCTTAATGTACTTAGTCCTGCCGGTCATGGACTTTTCACCCACAGTTGCATTTATATAGATTATTATATGGGTCACATTCGAAACCCAATGACCAGCAAATGAAAGCTCTATATCCGATCACTAGTCCCTTGAGCCATCCAGTCTCTGGCACGCAGAGCCCTGCACTGCATGCAGCTTGTGACTAAATAAGAATGCAATTATCCAGCCAACTTAACAATCTATTGCAGAGGCATTAAACATTGAGCATGCAAATGGAAAGAAGAGGAGAAAATCTTGCTATCTATGGTATAAACACTATTAAATGGCTATTACATTGCTGCATGATCCCCAAGCTAGAGCATTAGCATACATTCAGTTTTATTGGTGAACAGACGATTTACATGACACCCACAATATATTTGGAATTTTTCAATATAAAACTAACAAAAAGGAAAAACAGGATAAAAGAGGGAGGAAGGGGGAAACAGGAAAAACCAAAAACCCAATAAGTTTCAGTAAAAAAATTCACAAACATTTTCAAAATCAGTTCTTTTCAAAATGAAAATGTTTTTCAAACTTTCAAAAAATTTCATCCCCCCCTCCTTGTTTTCAACTTGCTCTACCCATTGGATTGAATGGAAGACAGACTAGCTTAAATGATTAAGGACTGTGAACTTTTGGCAATCACACTTGAACTCACAGCCTCTCACTATAGTCAGCCATGTTAGCCATCTATCTGCGCACATACAATGAGCAACACTAAAAAAAATCAACCTGTGCCAACTATTAACACACTTGTGTCTGAGGCTGTGCCACTGTAAGGTCTCCCACGCAGCCACTCTATGCCGATGGCAGAGAGCTCTCCCGCCAGCATAATTAAACCACCCCCAATGAGTGGCAATAGCTACGTTGGCAGGAAAGCATCTCCTCCCGACATAGCGCTGTGACCAGAGCTTCTGTCAGTGTAACTTTTGTCAGGCAGTGGTGTGTTTTTTCACACCCCTGAGTGACATACGTTTTACCAATAAAAGTGCTAGTGTAGACAAAGCCCGAGATACCACAGATTTTTCTATACTTACAATAGGGGCTAACTGTGCAGTATATGTTGGCAAATGTTAACTTTTTAATAGCAACCATTATCTATGATGCTGAGTGTAAAGCAAACAAGTTTTCTACAGTGAAAATGTCCAATTGTTGTATTCAATTCTCAGAAAGCTTCTAACATCCTAGGGCAACACTGGATTTGTCATGCTAAATTGAACAACTAGTTCACCTAATTCAGCATCCTACCTTTGGCAACTGCAAATATATGGAACACCAATATCTGAGGCATTGGTAGCCAATTCCTGTAGTTACCACGGAAGAGCTGTATATATAAAAAAATTCTTCCTGGCCCATAAAGGTCATCCAGTATAGGCTTGAAGCATAAGATTTGATTGTTCTTTTTTTTTTTGGACATTTTTTATTAAGGTACCCAATAAATCAACATAACTGTAAGGATAAGTTAATCAGAAGCCCCCACCTTACACAAAAAGATGTTGGTAGCCCTGCCTAGGAGTTTTTGACTGTATGTATGGAACGGCTTTTACTGAGTACTATTTTAGGTAAGGGGGCATGCATGTGCGTAGAAAGGTAAAACACAGAAACACACACACACTCTCTCTCTCTCTCTCTCTCTCTCTCCAAGCAGGACCATCTGGTGATTTCTACACAGAAATGTAGAATGTTCTCCTAACATTCTGATCCAAAGCCCACTGGGCTCAATAGGAACCTTTGCATTGATTTCAAAGTACTTTGATCATAATCTAATTCGTAAGAATTCTGTTATGGTTTGGAAGGTCCAGAGCCACTGGAAATACAGGCATCTTTATATACGAATTAAAATGTCACTCTTCTATAACTATTAGTAAGTATTAGGGTTAAGTTTTCATATTTTGTTTCTTTGAGATGGTTTCTTAGGTGTTTGTACAGCATATGTTTGCCATAACACGCCATTCCTAGTGTAAATAAAACTATTATTTGTTTTACCAGCTGTCATGTTTCTTCTAAATAGAGAATATAAGAGAGGATAAAGAGGTTAACTTGGTCCACCCCAAGCTACATTACGTTAGAAACAGAAGTATAAAAAGGATATCAAAAGAATTCAAAGCTGGAACCCAACTGAGTAGTGAAGACAACTGGGTACATGAAACAAAGCGAAACTTCAAAATCTACATGATCCAAACAGGCTAGCCACTGTGAGGAATATTTGTGACAGACAACTGAAAACTTTCAGTGTTTTCTTGTAATGGTTTCCCCTGCCATTTCCTGGAAGCCCATTACATTTTTCAGTTCCACCCTTATTCGTTATAGCTTCATTCAGTTTTAATATAGTTATAAATGGGATTAAATATAGATTGTAGCACTCTGTTTCTTTTAAATGTATAAGAAAAAATCCTGTCTGTAATAATAAGTGTACCATCCAGCTGGGAGGCCTCTCGTAAAGTTTCAACAGGTATTTGTCACTCCTTTATGTAAAGAGTATTCTGGACAATGCAAGCAATTATCCCTTCTGTCAGTATTGTCAGTAAAGAGACAAGGTAGTAGTTGGAAAAGCTCCACAACGCGCACACTGAACCCACAGGTTTATTTGACCAGATTGAGAGAGAATTATTTTTAAAGAAAAACAAACAGCAATTGGCTACTGTTAAACCAAACATGTCATCTCATTTTAATAGACTGCAAGTATGCAGGAGAGTCTTAGCAAGCCTAGGCTTTTTACTCTTAATTCACAGAGAAAAATGGAATTAGAAAGAACTTCACTGTAAGAGTACTATTGCAGAATGATGAAGAGAACACATAGGATCAGTGGCGTAGCCAGGTTTAGAGCACAGGGGGAGCGGCACTATAAACAGGCACCTCCCCGCTCCCCCTGTACTCACCCCGGCGGCGCTTTAAAGGGTCCGGGGCTCCAGCCGCTGCGGAGCCCCCGGGCCTTTTAAATCTCCGCCCCAGCCCGGCTCCGGCAGCGGGGCTGGCGCTTTAAAGGGCTGGCGGCTCCCCGCAGCGGCAGGAGCTGCCGACCTTTTAAAGCGCCCCCCCCCAGCCCGGGTCCGGCAGCGGGGCTGGGAGGGGGCGCTTTAAAGGGCCCGTGGCTCCCTGCAGCGGCAGGAGCCGCGGGCCTTTTAAAGCGCCCCTGAGCCCGGCTCGCGCAGCGGGGCTCGGGTGGCGCCTTAGCTCCGCTTCTCCTCACAGGGGGAGCAGCCGCTCCCCCTGCTCCCCCCCGGCTACGCTACTGCATAGGATACCCTATTTTTTAAACCTAGCTGCCCACACACATTTTGATAATGTGAAATGAGCAGAGCCTCTCCTCATATTTCTAGAGGAATAAGAAAGACATTTTGCAAAAGAATGGACTTGTATTGCTTTCCCTTTCACTCACAGTGTTGCACATACAGTAGAAAGGGCAATTCTGCAACACTTTGGTAGTAATAAATTTATAATAAAAAAACTCACTGCCAAAATAATTTCAATAGTATTATTATTACATAATACATGCCAATTCCTAATTGTCATTATATTTCATTATTATTGAAATAATATGGTCTGAAATACTTAATTCAGTGCATGACATGAGAAAAGAGAACAACATGTAAAGAAGATTTGCAGTGCGTCAGGCTGACGTGCCATTATTTTGTAGTGATGGGTGGCTGTGGTTTTGTTTCTGCAGTGTAGACATATCCTTAGGTCTTAATCCTGCAAGCTTCTCTGCTCATGTGGAACCCTGTGCCTATGTGGAGCCCCAGTGAGGTCTGTGCAAGCAGATCACTTTGTTGGCAAAGAGCTTTGTTGACTTTGGTGGGGTCCATGTAGGCACAGGGGTTTGCCTGGATGGAGCAGATTCCAAGTTTTAGGAGTTAATGTGTTCACTTCAGATTGTGGATGTTCACTGTTTAGGCATCACTATTCTTGTACGGACTAGTTTCTTACCTAGCACATTTTGGATATTTTCACAAGTGTGATACACTAATAAAATCACATTAGAAGATGGTACATTAGTGATAATATTTTCTTTTCTCTCCTGTGCTTTAGGCTTGATTTCCAGCTTTTCTGCCCAAAATATGTGAATGGACTTATGGTGGTCTCTTAGGGTATGTCTACATGGGAATAAAAAAAATGGTGGCTGGCCTAAGTCAGCTGATTTGGTTTCACAGGCTCAGACTCCAGGAAGACTGAAAAATTGCTGTGTAGATGTTTGGGCTTGGCCTGCGAGAATGGAGGGTCCCAGAACTTGGACTCCTGCCGAGGCCTGAACGTCTACACAGCAATTTTTAGCCCTACAGCCTGAGTCCTGTGACTCCAAGTCAGCTGATCTGGGCCAGCCACAGCCATGCCACGGGGGTTTTGTCCCCATGGAGACATACTCTTTGGGGAATGTCTACAGTGAAATGTAAGCTCAGGGTTTGAACTCAGGCTCAAGCTTAACCCCCCTTCTGTCTACACTCAAATTGCGCTAACCCAGGGCTCATACCCAGGGTCCCAGGACCCCACAAGTGTGGAGGGCCCAAGCGTGAGTCAAGCTGGGATCCAGTGTTCAAGTCCTATTTGCTTTGCACTATACACTAGACTCATGCTCTGGGAGTCTGCCAAAAGTATCCCACAATCCCACAGGCGGACTATTTTTGTCCTCTGGACAGTCAAGTTTGGTGGACAGTCGAGTTTTCCCACACTGTACCATGTACAAAGGGCTAGAGTGGCCACATTTTGGGAAGTTGCTAGTAAGTCTGGGATATGGGTGGCTGGACTCAGGCCAGCATAAATCAGTGTAGACACTGGAGCCCCAGGTTGAGACCCAGAGTTCAACAGTTCCTAACCTAGTGTTGATGTGTACATACTCAAGCCTTAGGTTAACAAAACCAGGTGTGCACACTTGAGTTCTACTAACCCTGGGCTCATAGGCACCGACTCCGTGGGTGCTCCGGGGCTGGAGAACCCACGGGGAAAAGTTAGTGGGTGGCTCTGCACCTACTGGCAGCCAAGCTCTCTCCCCCGCCCCCTCCTCCTTCTACCCTCGAGCGTGCCGTGTCCCTGCTCCTCCGCCTACCTCCCAGCACTTCCCGCCAGGCTGCCGCCAAACAGCTGTTTGGCAGCGTTAGCACACTGTGGGGGGTCGGGGGTGAGGAGTGGGAACATGACACACTCAGGGGAGGAGGCGGGGAAGAGGCGGGGCTGGGGCAGGAATTTGGGGAAGGAGTTGGAATATTGGCAGGGAGGGGGCAGAGTTGGGGCGGGGACTTTAGGGAAGGGGTTGGAATGGAGGCGGGGAAGGGGCAGGGCTGGGGGGGCTCATGGAAGGGGTTGAGTGGGGGCAGGGCCGGGGGCAGAGGGGGTGGTTGAGCACCCACAGCAGAGAGGGGAAGTCAGCGCCTATGCCTGGGCTTATATCGTAGTGTACACATACCATTACCCTTTCCTCTTAGGGAATAGATGTTTTACTACATCCAGTCTCAAGAGAAAAAAAGAATCAGAAATTATTTGAAAGTACCATATATGCCCCAGAAATAGCAATTTTGTGTCTCCTGACATAATGGTTGGCGCTATGATAGCTAGGGAGGAGCTATTATGATCTCAGCCGCAGCTGCCTATACATTAGGACAGTAAACATTCACTTGTCTTCTTACTTTTCTGTCTATTCAAGCAGAATAGTCCATTAAGAAAAACAAAATAAAATAAAGGCCCTAGTAGTATCCAATCTTGCTTGTACCACCAGTGCTGTAAATGGAAAACAGAACTTTGTTCTTATTTACAACAAATTGTTTTTGTTAAATCTAAATCGTTTCATTTCAGCTGAGGCCACATCACGACGCTGAAAGGAGAAAAGAGCCCTACAACAAGTGCAACCAGGAAGAGTTCTCAGATTCTGTAAGAGATGGCCATAAAACCAAGGGTGGAAAAGTGAACTGTTCAAACAGTGCCACTGGCTATCATAGGTATCAGAATATGATTCCCTGGGAACTGAATTGAAAGGGCGAGTGTTCTAAAGATGAGAGCTGATACTAACAGGAAGTACATGGTATCATAGACCAGTAGGGTTAACTGAAACTATGGTAAAAGTGCTTGAAATCTGCTGGAGCCTTGTCTACACTAGGACTCCCACCAGTGCTACCACCATTGCAGCTGAACTGGTTGTACCACTGATATGACTTTGTTGTTAAAATTCCTTATTGCAGACACAGCCCAGGTCGGTGGGGAGAGATGGGTATCAGCCACCCCACAACATCTTGGCTACAGCAGCCCAGTGGCATCCAGCACCTCTGAGTGTGTCTCGTTCATGCCATGCTGATATCACCATGCACTTCTTTAAAAATATAATTTTGCTGTGGGTCAAAATGGGAAACTTCACATTCATCAGTAACAAACTCTTTCAAACCCCATAACAGCAGAAAGAAATAACCGATGATTGCGCCTTCTGATATTGGAAGGGTTTTAATCCCACCATTTACAGGCTATACATGGCATGCAGAGATACTGCATGCTAGGTAGTGTATCCATCAGAAAATATTAAGCATATTTTACTTTAAAAATTAATTTTTGGTCAAATCAAGACATTACTTCTCACAAAGTAAATCATGTTATGTTTCCATTTTAATGTCTCTTTTTAAATATACACAAGAGAATAACTCTCATAACTCAGTTGACACCCAGTATCTTATGAGTTATAGGTCATTGTTTCATATGCGGAAATCAATTGGATTGCATGTTACACTGCTATACACTATTATGAATTCTCCATCTTTCATCATTCACGCTTGTGTCAGCATTTCCATTATAAACCTCTGTTTTCTGGATTTTTTTTCTTTTTATCACCACTCTTAAATTTTCCTCTGGACACTAGCGTGGCATGCTGGCAATACCACACTGGTAGTTTGTGAGAAAAAGTCATATTTCAGGGCCACTGCATGACTCAAAAGTGATATTTCATGGCTGTAATGTCACTTCAAGAAAATATGACTTTTTAACTAATAAGACTGCGGTATAAAAAGGAAATAAACTCAGTTGTATTTTGACTGACAGCTGAGTCTGGCTGCCCAACTATTCACTGTCTGAAATTAACCCATAAGTGTAAATAACATCTGATAACACACACTTCTAGTAGGCTAAAATCTTTGAAAAAGGTGAACAATCCCTAAAGAATCCCTAAGTTCATTTTGTGTATGGCCAAATTCTAGTTATAATCTTGTGAGACGTGGTGCTGCATCAACTAGGTTGACTCAGATTGCAAAAGTGCTTGAAATTGATCTTGGCTAGCGTCTGAACAGCATCCACAAAACCAGCAGTAATTTCTTTGATTTTTTTTCTGTTCATGAACTGTTAACTGAAGCTTTCTGCAACGTGATTTATTTTTATATTTTGCTCTCATTCATTCTCAGACTGTGGTCCACAGAGATGGGCTAGGCGCTAATATGTCTCTTACTTTATATTACAGAAGTGTTGCAAGGCGAATAAGTTAAAAGTGTGTGTACAGCAATTTGAGACTGTTGGATGTCAAGTGCTGCAGCAGAACCACAGAGTTACGGACACCTCGGGAATGGCGGATGTTCGTAACTCTGAACAAGATGTTACTGACTTCAGACATGGGCGGGGGAGGGAGGCTGCAACTGCAGGATGTGTGGGGGTCAGGGCTCCAGGGAGTGGGGCTCAGGGCTTCTGACTTTCGGGGCACCGGTGCCTCAGCTTCTGCCCCACAGGAGCACCGGGGCTTTAGATCTGGTGGAGAGCACTGGGGCGTGGGGCTTCAGCTCCACTTCTTGTTTCAGCCTCATGGGGGGTGCTGGGGTTCAAGGCTCCCCACAGCTCTGCTCCCAGTTTGAGCCAGGGGTGGGTGGGGTGGGTGCCAGGGCTCAGAGGTTTAGCTATGGGAGGAGCGCCGGAGCTGAAACCAGGAACAGAACTGCAGGGAGCCCCAGTGCTCCCCCCGGTAGCTAAAGCCCTGAGCCCCAGTGCTGCCCCCCCCCCCCCGTGGGATTGCAGCCCCATCTCCCCAGTGTCTGAAGTCTGGAACCCCCCCGCCCCCAACCCCCACGGGTGAAGCCCCGAGCCCCGCAGGGCTAATGTCCTGAGGCCTCCCTACTGGGCCCTGGAGTTTTGATCGTATCTTAGAGGGGGGGGCCTCATAAAGAAAAAGGTTGAGAACCCCTGCAGCCCAGTATTTGCTAGGTTTTTTTTAATGTCTCCACTGCTCCCTGATTGGTTACTTCCAGTTCCACTTGGTGTCCGGTTGACCGGTAAGTCCGTAACTCTGATGTTTGTATTTTTGAGGTTCTACTGTATTAGAAATGTAAAGTATTAGTTCCAGAACTGCACTGTGATAGAGACTTTGGTCCCTTGGTCCTGTTAATTATCTAACTGTGGGGGGTTTTAAAATTTTACTGAATGGGTTTTAGAGGTGCTAAAATCACCAGGACCTTAAAATCCCACCAACTCAGTGGGAGCTGCATGTGCTCAGCTTCTTTGAATGACTGACCATAATTACTATTTCATTTTCATGTGGAAGCAAGTTTAATCAAAGTAATAGTTGTATGTGCACCTCTGGAAGTACTTGTGTGTGTGAAAAGGAGATGTGTAACATGCACACGGGAAGACCAGACAGGATTTAGCATGGTAAATTTCTTCTCCAGTGTAGAAAATAAAAAAAAAATTACACAGGGTAATTAAGAGCATTTGCTCCACTTCCCCAAGGGAAGTTGCTCCATTTCCACTTCTCCTAATTGTAAGGTTCAGTAGGTTTCCATCTTACAACCTTTCTTATTCTCTCATCTGTGACCCAGACCTCTTTCTAGGTCCTCACATCCAGGCTATGTCTAAGTCTTGCGGATTCTTTCTGCATAACACCTCTAAGATACAGCCTTTCCTATCCATCCACACAGCTAAAACTCATGTCCAAGTTCTCATCATCTTGCGTCTCAATAACTGCATCCTTCTCTCCAGCCTTGACAAATGCAGTCTTGCCCTGCTGACATCTATTCAGAATGCTGCTGCTATGATCATTTTTCTTGTCTGTGGCTTTGACCCCTCTCTTTGCATCCCTCCACTGGCTCCCTCTTCTCTATCGCATCACACATAAGCTGCTTGAATTCACTTTCAAAGCCCTTCATGACCTATCCCCGCCTTACCTATCAGATCTCATTCAGTATCAAAAAGTGAACTCCTGCCTCTGAGTAACCAGTGAGGTCAGTTTCCATCGCCCACTTGGTAAAATTTACAAGCAAGCACTTTCGTGTTTTCTCCAAGTTGACCCTCATGTCTGGGAGAAGTTCCCCATAAACGTCAGCAAAACTAACTCCTTGTCCCCCTTCAAAACCCTCCTCTGCTGTGAGGTCTACAAAAAAACAACAACAACCCGGACAATGGTTAGGCTACTGGTATGCTGAACCCACTGCCAATTATGCTTACCAATAATGTCTCCTTATTCCTTGTAACCTCACCATTGGTCTGTCAATATTAATCCATTGTCTCTTGTTTTATACCTAGATTGTAAGATCTTTGGGGGCAGGGACTGTCTTTTTGTTCTGTGTTTGTAAAGTGCTAAGCACACCAGGGTCCTGGTCCATGACAGGGGCTCCTAGGTGCTACAACAATACAAATAATAATGATTAACAATTAATAAATAATAATAATAATAATTAATAATAATAAATTCAGCATGTATATGAATGGCCTGACCACAGCAATACAGTCAAGCAGCCTCGCTAACGTCTGGTTGAAACTGTGGTAAAATGGGACCAAGTTTGCTAATCCAGACAAGTCTGAGGTGAAGATCGTGGTTGAGAAAAGGAGCTTGGGGTTATGGCAGAAGACAAGTGGCATCTTTGAGGGTGTGTATCCACCACTGGTCACCTAAGTTCGCAACTCAAAGCTAGCATATTAAACAATTGCTTTCCACAGTGACGAGGGTGGCTTTTTTCCCATCTACATCTGACCAGGTGGTTGCAAGCTTTTCTCTCAGATTCATAACTTGCTGCTGTTATCTTTTCCATTGTTGCCTCATGATTAGACATTCAGACACTGGAAGTGGTGCAGAATGAGGCAGCCTACTTGCTAAGTAGTGAGCACATGACCCCAGTGGTGCAGGATCTGTGCTGGCCGCCTGTTGATTTCTGGGTGAAGTTTAAGGGGTTAATTTTAAGGAATATTGGCTATATTTCAAGGACAGCTGGCTGTATTTTAAAGAGGCCTTATTGAGGGTGCAGGAACAAACCATGCTGATGTGCAGAAAGAATAGCAAATATGGCAAGCGACTAGCTTGGCTTAACAGAGAAATCTTCGGGGAGCTTAAACACAAAAAGGAAGATTACAAGAAGTGGAAACTTGGACAGATGACTAGGGAGGAGTATAAAAATATTGCTCGAGCAGGCAGGGGTGTAATCAGGATGGCCAAAGCACAATTGGAGTTGCAGCTAGCAAGGAATGTGAAAGGTAACAAGAAGGGTTTCTACAGGTATGTTAGCAACAAGAAGAAGGTCAGGGAAAGTGTGGGACCCTTACTGAATGGGGGAGGCAACCTAGTGACAGATGATGTGGAAAAATTTGAAGTACTCAATGCTTTTTTTGCCTCGGTCTTCACAGACAAGGGCAGCTCCCAATTTGGGTAGGAGGTGAACAGCCCTCATTGGTGAAAGAACAGGTTAAGGACTATTTAGAAAAGCTGGACATGCACAAGTCCATGGGGCTGGATGCAATGTATTCGAGGGTGCTGAGGGCCATTATCTTTGAAAATTCGTGGCGATTGGTGGAGGTGCCGGATGATTGGAAAAAGGCAAATATAGTGCCCATCTTTAAAAAAGGGAAAAATGAGAATCAGTGGAACTACAGCCTCACCTCAGTCCCTGGAAAAATCATGGCACAGGTCCTCAAGGAATCTATTTTGAAGCACTCGAAGGAGAGGAGGGTGATCAGGAACAGTCAACATGGATTCACCAAGAGCAAGTCGTGCCTGACCAACCTGATTGCCTTCTTTGATGAGATAACTGGCTCTTTGGATATGGGGAAAGCGGTGGACGTGATATAGCTTGACTTTAGCAAAGTTTTTGATACTGTCTCCCACAGTATTCTTCCCAGCAAGTTAAAAAAGAATGGATTGGATGAATGGACTATAAGGTGGACATAAAGCTGGCTAGATCATTGGGCTCTATGGGTAGTGATCAACGGCTCAATGTCTAGTTGGCAGCCGGTATCAAGTGGAGTGCCTCAGGGGTCTGTCCTGGGGCCGGTTCAACATCTTCATTAATGAACTGGATGATGGGATGGATTGCACCCTCAGCAAGTTCACGGATGACACTAAGCTGGCAGGGGAGAGGTAGATACACTGGAGAGTAGGGATAGGGTCCAGAGTGACCTAGACAAATTGGAGGATTGGGACAAAATAAATCTGATGAGGTTAAACAAGGACAAGTGCAGAGTCCTGCACTTAGGATGGAAGAATCCCATGCACCGCTACAGGCTGCGGACCGACTGGCTAAGTGGCAGTTCTGCAGAAAAGGACCTGGGGATTACAGTGGACGAGAAGCTGGATATGAGTCAACAGTGTGCCCTTGTTGCCAAGAAGGCCAATGGCATATTGGGCTGCAATAGTAGGAACATCGCCAACAGATTGAGGGAAGTGATTATACCCCTCTATTCGGCACTGGTGAGGCCACATCTGGAGTATTGCGTCCAGTTTTGGGTGTCCCACTACAGAAAGGATGTGGACAAATTGGAGAGAGTCCAGCAGAGGGTAACAAAAATGATTAGCAGGCTGGGGCACGTGACGTACGAGGAAAGGCTGAGGGAACTGGGCTTATTTAGTCTGCAGAAGGGAAGAGTGAGGGGGGGATTTGACAGAAGCCTTCAACTACCTGAAGGGGGGTTCCAAAGTGGATGGAGCTAGGTTGTTCTCAGTGGTGGCAGATGAGAGAACAAGAAGCAATGATCTCAAGTTGCAGAGGGGGAGGTCTAGGTTGGATATTAGGAAAAACTATTTCACTAGGAGGATGGAGAAGCACTGGAATGGGTTACCTAGGGAGGTGGTGGAATCTCCGTCCTTTGAGCTTTTTAAGGCCCAGCTTGGCAAAGCCCTGGCTGGGATGATTTAGTTGGTGCTGTTCCTGCTTTGAGCAGGGGGTTGGACTAGATGACCTCCTGAGGTCTCTTCCAATCCTAATCTTCTATGATTCTATGAATGAAGGGCTAAATAACTTGCTCATGGCTGCCTGAGAGACTCCCTCTCTCCCAGTGTGCTACTGCCACTGCTGCCATAGCCAAAGGTGCTCAAACTGGAGCCTGTTGGTATAGGAAAGAGAAAGAGACAGAAAGTTACCAGATTACATTCTCTGTGAGGGCCCCTTGGCTCTGAAACTTTGTTCTCCTCTTGGTCCAAAATAGTCAGAAACTGCTAACCCCTGGAACATACTTCAGAGGTGAAGTTTTTGAGACGAACTCAGGCTACAGGTTGATGGGGCTTTTGAGAGGGCTGGGATATGTTTTGGTACTTTGAATTACTGGAGGATAAATTAATTTAGTTATGGTGACTGGGGGGTTTGTTGTGCTGTTGGGCAGCTATTCCTTATATGTGTTATTATTTTAAAGAATTGTTAGGGCACCCAGAAGTGTGGCTAGATTTGTTTTTGGTTTTTAAATAAAAAGGAACATATAGAAATAAATGTATATACTTTTAACGCAGATATACTGTATGTACATGTATATAAAATGTGCACTTTACATGAATTTTAAAGGGGATCATTAATACTGACAACCTTAATGATCAAAAGCAAATCACCTAATTAAATACACTGGGTCAGTTTAATTGCTGGTGTCATTCCATTAAAGTAAATGGAACGACACCACCAATTAATTTGGCCCATTTCATTAACTTCAGTACATAATTTTACTGTTAAGAGTAAAGATTTCAGTTATAGACAGCTTGTTAGGCATTTAAATGTGTTTAGTGCTCTGAAGACAGTGGAGATAACTGATGAGAATATTGAAATAAAATGGACAAAAATGAGGGAGATTGACAATAGAGATTTACATATACATATATAAATTACTCTCCAGAAGTGGTATAAGCCTTTAAAAATATCCCCAACAGAGATATTATTGGACAAAATAAATCACTCTATATATTCAGTGTACCATTATCCTCGCAGTAACAGCACCAAATGTTGTTACTGTTCAAAAGACTCAACAAACAGCTTACAAAATATTTTCATAAAATTCTTATGTGTTTGCAGTTTACAGTCAATTTAAAACAATATTACAAAACAATCAGGAGTGAATGAAAGGGCTGTAAAGATTTTTTTATTAAAACTTCTTCCTCCAACTCCTGCTTATAAATACAATACAGTATACTCTCACCCTGAAGCACAGTGATTTTAGATAATTGTTAGGGCACCCAGAACTGCTAACCTTTGGGGCACACTGAGGATTACCATAACTACTAAAAGGGAGATAACAGTATACATCACATCAAGATAATAAAATTAGCATAGTTACATTCACTTCTATACCATCTTTCAACTGAAGATCTCAAAGTCTTTATAAACAACAAGAGATTAATTAAACAATGAGAGATTAATAAGACTGGGATTTTTCATCTTGTAAAAGAGACGACTAATGGGGGAGATGATAAAGTTCTATAAAATCATGACTGATATTGAAAAAGTAAATAAGGAAGTATTATTTACTCCTTCTCATAACACAAGAATTAGGGGGTCACCAAATGAAATTAATAGGCAGCAGGTTTAAAACAAAGAAAAGGAAGTATTTCTTCAAACAACGCACAGTCAACCTGTGGAACTCTTTGCCAGAGGATGTTATGAAGGCCAAAACTATAATAGGATTCAAAAAAGAACTAGATAAATTCATGGAGGATAGGTCCATCAATGGCTATTAGCCTGGATGGGCAGGGATGGTGTCCCTACCTTATGTTTGACAGAAGCTGGGAATGGGTGACAGCGGATGGATCATTTGATGATTACCTGATCTGTTCATTCCCTCTGGGGCACCTGATTTTGGCCACTGTCAGAAGACAGGTTACTGGGCTAGGTGGACCTTTGGTCTGACTCAGTATGGCTGTTCTTATGTTCAATTAAACTATAGCATTATTGACTATCTCTGCAGGCTACTTTTACACCAAAAGGTCCAATTGTTCTTTCATACATACAGATGTTGGCATTAAGAACTGGCTTTTAATTATATGAGCCCAACTCAACTTTGGAAATCCTTTACATAAATGTTATTACAATTTAATTTTAATTATTCAGTTGTCATGATTTAACAAACAGATAAGATTGGAGAGTTCCTGAATTACGGCAGGCAGCTGAGAGAGTTAATTTTTACCAGGTCTTTTCATTCTGTGGAGCCCTCTGAAGGAGAGAGCTCCTCACATGTACCACCCAACACTCCATTGCTTTGTTCTCATAACATTTCATTCTGCAGGCCATTGGGAGGGGTTATATAGACAACTGGTGGACCACGGGCCACTTAGAGTAGCACTGATTTATACCCTTCAAACCTGGCCTCAACACCTGATAAGGTGCTAATTATAGCACGTTTGTATGATACTATTGTAGTTTCAGAGGTAATTTCTTACACCTTATACCCACATAATAATGGCCTCTTAACAACCAGACTAATCAAGAATTAATGAGGCACTAAAACATTTTAAAGAACAACCGAGGATTTAAAAAATTCTCGTATGTGTTTCATTTAAAAAGCAATTCATTTAACAAATGCAGTTCTCACTCAGGGTCATATAAAAAGTCTTGGTCCTTAAAAAATGTACCAATTGGAATGTTTTATTCATTTATCGGTTATTTACTTAAGAGGGTCTCCATGTAATGGCAAAACTGAAAGAATTTTAAATGGAGTGGAACGCCATGAAAACATGTATTTTTGGCCAGAGCCCCGCATTCCACTCCTCCATGTCAATCCACTTGTATAATAGTCTACTCAGAAGTTTAAAGCAAATTCATTTAAAGGTAAACTGCAAAGCTAAGACAGAAATGAAGTAAACCTGGAGTAATATAATTATAACTAAGAGCTTTTTATTCCTTTTTAAAAGCGATTATAGTTATGTTCACTTTACACGGGGCGTCTTCCCTTTAATCTAAGTAGAAACTGATGAAACCCCCCAATATATTATATTTTGTCTTTCACAGAGAATGAACAGACTCCTATAGCATGTTGGTAGGAATTTAGGGGGAACCTTCCAGATCCTACGCAATGTCAGTTTCAATAAAAATCTTTGAGAAACACAAGTGCTTTCCTGGAACTAAAATAGGTGGAAAATAAAAAGTAGAAATAACCTGACTTAAGATAACAAGGCATTTCATAAAGGTTTTGTTGATGACTTTGTTAAACTACAAAGCTAAAATGAAAACTGAATTAACCCCAGAAATGTGTGCTGAATGCCTGCACCAACCAGGCTATAGGGCTGCAGTTCTCAAACTGTGAGTCGGGACCCCAAAGTGGGTCAGGACCCCATTTTAACGGGTGTTGCCAGGGCTGGCTGAGACTTGCTGAGGCTTGGGGCTGAAGCCCGAGCCCCACCACCCGGGGCCAAAGCCGAAGCCTGAGGGATTCAGCCCTGGGTAGCAGGGCTCAGGTTACAGGCCCCCTGGCTGGGGCTGAAGCCTTTGGGCGTTGTTTTTGACCCTTCCCCGCCCAAGGCAGTGGGGCTCGGGCTTTGGCTCCCTCATCCTGGGGAAGTGGGAATCAGGTGGACTCAGGCTTCGGTCCCCTGTCCTGGGGTCCTGTAGTAATTTTTGTTTTCAGAAGGGTGTTGGGGTGCAATGAAGTTTGAGAACCCCTACTATAGGGGATACTCAGCATAAAAATAAGTTTTAACTTGAATTTCTTAAACATCTCCTTCCCTGATGAAATCCTAGCTCAGATCATCCCAGAAGACATCACTCTGTAACTTCACTGATACTACTAGTCCATAAACTTTCATTGAAATTAAACTGATTCCTAATGGAAAGGGAGAACAAAATAGTGTATCAGAGTTTCTTATTCCTTTCTACTGGAATTAATGAGAGAACTCTCAAATTTAAAAAATACACCAACAGAAAAGGCCATTTGATTAAATAACCCTACTTGCCAATTATAAAGGTCTATATTAAGCTTGTAATAGGAAGAAAGTTGGTAACTAAAGTTAAAATTTAGTGCTTAAGCTACGCCTCTCATTTTTTCCTGGTATTAAAAAAAAAAGGAAAATGATGTGGCCCAAACTAAGATGTGTGCAATACTTAGGCACTCTACAAAACATACAAAAAGACAGGTCTCTACCCTGATGATCCTATAGTCTAAGCAGAGACAACAAGAGGCAGGAGGTGGACAGTGGGACACAAATTACAAACACAATAACATGAGTTGGCTCTGGATACAGTTGTGTATGTCTTGTTTTGTATCTTTTTAGGTGAGAATTTCATTTATTACAATTTTGGGGGAAGCTGGTGGATGTGTTTTGTAAGGTGAATGTGGAGGAGAAAAAAATGAGATAGGAGTGTAAGAGTGAAGGATGGGGTGAAGAGCAGGGAGCAGTAAGGCTGGAAGGGGGCAGAAGTCTGAGGCCTTGTTTAATTAAATCGACCTAAGTTAGGTCGATGTACAGCCACTGCAGTAACTACTGTGGTGGTTCACGTCCACACTACGCCTCCTCTCTTGGTGGTGTGCATCCTCATCAGGTGCACTTCCACTGACTTAATTGTGTGAGGCATTGTGGGGCACTGACAGCTGGAGCCCCCGCTGCACTGGAGCCAATAGCCTGAGCTGTCATCCCCCTGTGGTGCTCACACCTGGATCCCCGCCGCCAGGCCTGCATGGGGTTGACAGCCAACAGGTGATGTAACTAGACACTGTGTTGCCCTAACTACATCAATCTAAGCGCTACGCCTCTCGCAGAGGTGGAGTCATTAGGTCAGTGCAGTGGGTGACTTACATCAGTGAGAGCAACGTTGTAGTGCAGACATTTACAGAGTTAGGTCACTGTTAGCTGCCTTACATGGACCTAACTCTGTTGTGTCGACCAGGCCTGAGAAAGAAAGGGATGGAGTGCTGGGGAAAGACATGACAGAGAAAGGAGCGGAAGGAGGGAGTGGAGCATAGTGGATTCAGAGGGTGAAGCTGGGAGCAGTGGAAATATAGCAGATAAAGAGAGGCATAAAGGATATAAGAAGAAATGACCTATCAGAAACTGTATAGTGTTCAGAGTCCAAGTAGAGGTTTTGGAGAATTAAGTGATTCCAAGAGGGCTGCAGAGGAGCTCTGCGGAACTGGGGCCTCCAGGCTGCTCCCAGATCTCTTCCCATCGGTACTAGGCCCACAATACAGCAGGATGCACATGCTTCTTGAAGTATTAATTAATGACACGCATCGTGCTACATACCAATGACTGTGGGGTCAATATCTTGTGTTATTTAATTGTAATGCACAGCTCTTTGGGATACTGGTGACTTTATATAAAGCATGGTCTGATGATCATAATTCCGCAGAAGCTTGCTGGGTGCTGTGGACAGGATAGGGGACTGGCCCTGCAGCTTCCCCTCCTCCTGTACCTTACAAACTGGCAGCTTCTCTAAATGTCAAACCCCAGTTAACTCAGCTATGGAACTCTGAGTTAAGATTTCACTTGCACCCTGAACATTTATTCACTTCTTTGCTGGAAACCAAAAGCTCCAGCTGGAATCATTCTGTGTCTGGAGAATCTTTAATGCAACAGTGGCTGAGGATACTCTTCAAAACAAGCCAGAGATTACTTGTCTGAGAGCATGTGCGGATGACACGTGCATGCACAGAAACAAGATGAGGTTATAACTTTGCTCAGAGCTTGAGCTTCAGCCAGGGACCAAAAAGGTTTAGGTTCTTAAAGACACTGGAACCTGTGTTCATTTTATGCCAAATTCATAGCTGGTGTGCCTTCATTGAAGTAAATGGGGTTGTACTAAGGATGAACTTGGCAATTTAAGTCAATTAAAAATGAATAAATATAATTCTGAAAAGGAGGAATTGCTGCTATTTATTTTCTTCTCATAGTGTCTGAGTATAAAGGTTGCTAATTGGTTCTTCCCGCTGATGTAATCATAGTGAACTATATGCAGGTTGAGATTATCATTGGCCATTTAGGCCCCTCAATCAATGTAACAGCCACTGTTCACATATGTGCACATCTCTTACCACTTGCAGATATAAATTTGTTTATACTGTATCCCTGCACATAACTATTAAACCCTTGGGATCCTATTTAGCAGTCAAGTTGCCTGTGAATGAATGTTCCTCTCCCATCCAAGTAATTCTGTTTGTCTCTCAGGCTATGCAGCTGAAGAATCTTCTCTCGATTCTTCCAGGTACTTCTCCATAGCAGTGATCACATTACAGCACTTTTAGCACTCAAGGCTCCCTATGATAACACAATTCTGAGGGGTGGTGACATGCATGCATGGTGTCTTGCCCAGCAGCTAATAGTTATGCTCAGGGGAGTGTGCAGGGGGAGGTTTCTTCTCCTGATCTGTTCCTAAAATTAGAATAGCTCTCTGGCGTTACAGAAAGGAAGTCCACTCCCCTGCAGGGGCGGCTCTACCAATTTTGCTGCCCCAAGCAGCTGCCGCCGAATTGCCGTCGCGGCGGGCAGAGCAGCGGAGCTGCTGCCAAATTGCCGCTGCAGCAGGAACAGCGGTGGAGCTGCTGCCGAATTGCCGTCGCGGGACACGGACTGCTGCCCCATGCTGAATGCCGCCGCAAGCACCAGCTTGTGCCTGGAGCTGGCCCTGCTCCCACGTGAGGCTTAATTTTAGTATCATGGCCTGTATGATGGATTGAAACCATGTTCTTACTCCATGGGACTGCATCCAGTGTGAGAAATGGAGGAGATGGTGATAAGATGTATGGACTGAGGAGAAGGAGCCGTGGAACTCTCCACTCTCAGTTTCTTACCTTCATGCCAACAAATTCACAGCTTCCTCCTTTTTTGTATGTCTTAAAGTACAATCATTCCATAGCAGGCTGACCTTTTCTTATACATAGCTCAATCTGATATAGACTGCTTTCTGTAATCTATGCAGCCCACGAGCCAATGAATACCTGGAATTTGGCAGCTAGATGTGTCCAGTAGGCATAAACACAGTTATCAAAATTAAACTCTGATCCTTCAAACAATTCTGATGAGACGGCTCCTGGGAGAGAACACTATACTCAGTTGTAATTATTTGTGGGATCAAACTCTTCGCTTGTAATACAAAAATACCAAAATAAAATACCCAGTGGTAACAGTTTATTGATAAAGGACAGTATCCCCTCTCTTGTGAAACCTTGCAGAATCTTGAATTAATAATATTGATTGCTGCTATTATACAGGGTTAGTCTGATTCTTGATTTATTCTATTATTGATACTTACATAGAAAATACGTAGATTTTACATGAATGATCAGTATAAATAAACGTATTCCCAAATCCTTAAAAAATGTCAGTCCCTAAAAAAACTCAGCATGAATCAGATTGTTTATAAAAATAAATACTGTTTACTGTATATGGTATTCTGCTGTTCTATTAAATTAATTATACTGAAAAGACTTGTTTTCTTGATCATTGCACTACTGGGGCTCTGTCTCAGTTGCACTGAGTCTCATGTCCACGTTGACCAACACCTTCTTTCTGGGATATGCCAGACCAGACCTTCTTTGCAAACTGCACTTTCTAAAGTTGCACAAAGATTGCCCACAGAACAAGGCATGGAAAGGTATTTTCCTCATGCCATGCCTGTCTTATGCTATCAAGGGAGCACCTGTGCTGGCCCGGAACCTTGCTGATACTCGGGCAGCCCATGCTGAGTACTTAGAATTTTCATTTATAATTGCATTCATGATGCATTGAATGCTGACACAATGAAATCAGTGAAAGAGCCCCTCAATTCACTGGGTAAGGGATCACTGATTTTTTAATTTGGTAGAAGTGATCCTTTAATTTCAATCTCAAGGTGTATCTCTGAAGAAATGTGCCAAGAGTATTCTTGTCTCCATCTACAACTGAATACAAGTCATACCATGAAAAATGGAATCTTTAAGAAAGAATCTTGCAAACATACCTAACAAACCTAATAAAACCCAGCATCTGGGGGAAATCATCTGTAATTTCACTGTTTTGCCCGAGCAAGTTGATGGACCAATCGAACTGCACTTTTTTATGGAAAAAGTTTGCTTTTGTTTTTGTAAATCAGAGGCACAACTGCCTTGATTTGGAAACAATCTGTAAATACAACCCTTTTAAATTATCTCAGGAACAATTGTCTTCATACAAACTTTTGGCCTGATCCATTTCTAGCTTTGATAGCTTCAATGTGTCACCTTCCTGACTCCTCAAGTCTATCATCAGTTTCAAACTGCCAATACATACATTCCACATCTCTTTTGGGAAATGTTGGTTGTCTGCATACTAATCAAAGAATGAAATACTTAAAGTCAATATACACAAATATACAATATCCTTACTCTTAGAATATCAAAGGCATCATAATAATGTGGAAATATTCTTACCCTGAAGAAGGCAGACTCCAGTTGTAGCTTAGCAAATCAAAGACCAGTAAACTTGCTTGTAATAACATCCTCATAGATCCAAAGAGTTATTTTTCCCCTACAGTTAAAAATAGTTTCATACTCTATTGAATGTCAAATCCAAATCCAGAGATTAAGGCAAGAGAACTTTATTAATTTGCCTGGTTAGATATGACAAATTAATTTATCTTTAAATTGTCAGTTAACTACTTTTAAGGTTAAAAAGAGTCTTAACTATTCATAGCCGAACAGCAGGACTTTTTCAACAGCAGTAAATTCATCTCCATTTCAGGTTTCAATATCTTTCTGTATTTCAGTGGATGGCAAATAAAAAGCCATCCACCAAGCTTATGAAGTCTCTTTTTGAGCTCATCATTTTGTGGGTAAAAAAGTTTATTTAGATTTCCTTAATATGGCCTCCATGATTTTAAAATAATTAAACAAACCAAGAAGCATCTCATTCAAAAAACGTTTTTTTGCTAGTAAAAAAAATATGTGCACCAACAAAACAGAAAACTAAGTATCTTTAAATTCCAAAATCTTTCCATTCCTGGATGAGCGTTAGTGTTCAAATGTTAATAGGATGCCTGCATTTTAAAAAAAAAAAAGGCCGATGCTCACGCTAAAGAGTCTGTGAAACAGACTTTTTCCATACTATGACCTCAGTCTCAGGATTTCTTTCTTGCAAAATGTTAATTTTACTTGGCAGCTTGCCCGAATTCTGTATCTCTCTCTTTCTCTTCCACCCCTCCCCAACCTCATCTCTCTATGAACCATTGATTCAGCATTGACTCAAATTAAATACTTTCTTGACCTAAAATAATTGGTGGGGGAAGAAAGTAATCAATTTATGAGCACCAGCCCAAAACATTGAAACGTTATCTTTGAATTAATTTTCTTTAGTAGCGATTTTATTTCATTTTCATTTCTCTTTTCCTTAAACTCACTGGAGAAAACAGCAGCATACTGCATATCATTGATGACAGTGTACAAACTGTATATCAACCAGAACTCCACAGTACAGCAGAGGGTTTCGGATTTCAGTCAGCAGTCACCCAGAGTACAGTCTTTCCAAAACTGGTTACCAAGGCAACAAGGACTCTTAATCCAGCAACAAAAACCATGTAAGAGTCTAAGCACCAATTTATCATTTTCTTTAGAAAGAGAGAGAGAGAACACAACTTGGACCACGCATACATTTCTGAAGTAGTTCAGATAAAATATTGCTTTCCACAGGAATGTACATCTCCATAATTTCTTGATATCTCCTCATTAATCCCCATGATATTTAGAGGTAATACTACATTCAAAATACTCAATTAACTTCTCCCAAAAGAAGAAGCCCAAGGAAAATAGTGGTAAGATAAAGGTAAAGGTAAGATAAATATACACTTCTGGTGACTTACAGAAATACATTTCCTTGTGTAATACTATATTTTAGCTATTTAAATTGGCCAATTTTATTCTAAGTGAAGTTCTTCACACATAAATTAACCCAAGATTTAGACAAACCTGTCAAACTTGTCTCTTGGCTTTTTGCATAAGGTTAGAAATAATGTTGAGTATTATGGAAACTTTTCAAACTGGACAAAAGGTGCTGTATACCTTTGTTTACAAACCGTGGCACCTATTAAATTTAATTACTTCCCCAGCAGCTCAGAGTCAAGGTTAGCTTCAACATAAGGACAGCTTTTAGTGATTTTAATTAGTTTCCTCTACAGACAGCGTGGTAAAGGTAGATAGTAAATGAGTAGCTACTATACCTGGGAGGTTACTAATCAAGGGCACTGTCTAAACACTTTCGTTCCTAGGATGGAAGAGGGCATATGAAGTTACTAAGGCATTGTCGACATTACAGTTTTGTCAACAAAAGTCAGGTTTAATTGATAAAACAGTGGAGGTGTACACACAACAATGCTCCTCCCGCCGATTTAACTCTCCTGCTACACCGACATAATAAAACCATCTCGACAAGCAGCACAGAGGTTTTTGCGACAAAGTTAGAGCGACACAGTGTCGGAGTAGACATTGCGCTTGCTTATGTTGCCCTAAGTGGCCTCCAGGAGGTGTCCCACAATTCCCATCATGGCCGCTCTGCTAAGCAGTTTCTACTCTGCTGCCCTGCAGCCAAGTACACATGCGCCCCTCCTTCTTTAAAGCCCCTGGAATTTTTGAAATTCCACTTCTGGTTTGCTTGGCGTGGATAGCTCTCTCACATCTTTCCAGCTGACCATGCCAGCTTTCCGCAGCAAACACGCTCCTGCTTGGCATACAACAGAGTTGCTGGATCTGTTGGGTCTGTGGGGAGAGAAGGCTGTGCAGTTGCAGCTCCGATCTAGCCATACAAACTTTGACACCTACAAGCAGATTGCTCGTGGCATGGAGGAGAAGGGGCACAAAAGGGACACATAGCAGTGCTGTGCTAAGATCAAGGAGATGAGGCAGGCATACCAGAAGGCAAGGGATGCCAACCATCACTCTGGTGAGGCACTGAAAACATGCTGCTTCTACAAGGAGCTGCATGCCATCCTCGGGGGCATCCTCACTTCCACCACCAAGAGCCCCATGGATACTTTGGGGGGACTGGAGGCAGCGGCTAGCAGAGTCAACCCCAAGGAGGAAGTGATGGACGAGGAGGTCGAATTGGAGGAGGATGTGGGACATGCGACAGGGTCATCTAATGGCATAGCGAGCCAGGTCCTCTTTTTGACTCTGAAGAGGGACGGCTCTGGAGTTCTTGAAGCAGGAGAGGGGAGCTCCGATAAGTACTCATTTTACTTTGATACTTCACGGTGACATGAGGTAGAGATGTCCTTTATTTTGTTACATGCTGCACGTGGGAGATGGGATTGAAATGAACAACACTAGGTACTGTTTGCATCGGCTTTGCATTCCCCCGTGCAGCTATGCAGTGGGGGCCCTGTAGAAAAGTTTGATAATACACACCAAAATCTCCCAGGAAATCGCCATAGAGATCTCTAGGAAACTTTTCTGCAGATACTCTGCAATCCTCTGCCAAAGCTTCCTTGGCAGAGCTGGTTTGTTTCCCATTGTAGGAAACTTTCTCACTTCTGGAAGCAATTACAGTCTGAAGCTGCACAGATGCAGGAGATGCACCCTTGCATCTTTGGTTACCCTCAGTAATGTGATTTCAGCTTCAATCAGCCCCCGCCCACCATCCTGCCCTGGGCCGAACTCACCATGTTTAGTGCTCTGGCTATGCTGTGTGCTTCCCAACGATAAGTGAGAAAGAGTTGTATGTAACTTTTATGATTCAAGACTGTGAGTGCACAGTGTGTATTGTTTCTTTTGCTTCTGCAGCTGTGCCCTTGAGGGCCAGCTCCTACGTGCTGGCGGAGCGCCGCCATCAGATAAGGAAGCGAACAAGGAGGACATGTTTTGCGAAGTGCTGCAATCGTCAGATCAGGCCGATAGTGAGCACAGAGTGTGGAGAGATACAATAAATGAAAAACTAGAAATGGATAGCCAGGAGAGGAGACAGGTCCAGGAGCTGATAATACAGGGTCAGGAGCAGATTATAAAGCTCATGGAGGAACAAACAGAGATGCTGAGGTCCCTTGATTGCACTGCAGGTGGAACACATGCATGCTTGACTCTCCCTGCAGCCCATACAGAGCTGCTTTCCTTGTCCTCCCCAAACTCCCCACACACATTCCTCTCACATTCCTGGCCCATTACTGTACCACTTGCACTGCACCCCTTGGGACATTTTCCATAACTACAGCTGGACTTACACACAGTTATGAGAGCCTCACTTCAGAGAGAGCTTCTCATTGTCATGTCCCTTGTAAGAAATGTTAATCTGTGTATTTCTGTTAATAAAAAATTAGTCTTACAAAGACAGTGATTCTTTATTTGTGACTTACACCGCATGGTTGCAACAGAAATTCATACAATGGCAACTGGTACATTTGCAGACTACAATGAACGCTCAGGCAGGAATCATTATGGGGGTCATTCAATATGGCAAGTAAACAATACCTGCTCAATTCTTACAGAAAGACACATTACTGGGCCTCATTATCAAAATGCTGCCTCAAAGCCTCCCTCGTTTGAATAGCTCCCATTGAGCCCCTCTAATAGCCCAGGTGTCTGTCTGCTCAAAATCAGCTCTCAGGTGATCTACCTCAACATTCTAGCCCTGGGGAAATTTTCCCCCCTTGGTTTCACAAATGTTATGCAGAGCAGCAGGTTGCTATGACAATGGGAATATTTTCCTCACTGCAGTCTAATCTGGCAAAAAGGCAGCACCAGCGACCCTTTAATCTGTCAAATGCACATTCAACAGTCATTCTGCACCTGTTAAGTCAGCTGTTGAAGCGCTCCTTGCTGCTGTCAAGATTTCTGGTGTAAGGCTTCATGAGCCACCGGAGCAAGTGGTAGGCTGGGTTTCCCAGGATCATTATGGGCATTTCCACATCCACTATTGGAATCTTCTAGTCTGGAAAGAAAGTCCCTGCAAGCAGCTTTCTAAACAGGCCAATGTTCCTGAAGATGCGTGCATCATGCACCTTCCTTGACCACCCCACGTTGATGTCAGTAAAATGACCCCAAAGATCCACCAGCGCCTGCAATACCATAGAGAAGTAGCCCTTTCTGTTGATGTACTCTGTTGCAAGATGGTCTGGGGCCAAAATGGGGATATGTGTGCCATCTATTGCCCTGCTGCAGTTAGGGAATCCCACTGACACAAAGCCATATTTCCTGCACATTGCCCAGAGTCACAGTCCTTCGTAGCAGGAAGAGATTAATAGCCCTGCACACTTGCATCACCGCAAGCCCCACGGTGACTTCCCAACTCCAAACTGATTTGTGACTGACTGGTAGCAGTCTGGAGTTGCCAGCTTCCACACAGCGATCACCACGCGCTTTCCCACCATTAGGGCAGCTCTCATTTTGGCGTCCTTGTGCCGGAGGGCGGGGGTGAGCGCCACACAGATTTCCAGGAAGGTGGCTTTGCGCATATGAAAGTTCTGCAGCCACTGCTCATCATCCCATACCTGTGTCACAATGCAGTCCCACCACTTGGTGCTAGTTTTGGTCCACCATGTGCAGCTGCAGCAGCCGGAGCCCCAGGCCCTTTAAATCGCTGCCGGAGCCCCGGGTAGCGTGGGCCAGGCAGTGCTGAAGGGCTGGCTGGGGAGTCTGGCCCCAGCCCCCCCATTCCGCCCAAGGCTCCACCCCTTCCGGGGCCCCACAGCCGCCCCCACCACCCACCTCGCCCAAGAGCGCATCTGCCCTGCGTACCAGTAAGTCCTTTAAGTTACTTTCACCCCTGCTGAAGGTTCATAGTTTTTTTTCTTTTTTTTAGGGTATTTAATTTTGAGAGGTTAAGAAGATCATCCACTGGAAAAAATTCTCACCAGAAGACAGCACTAAAGTGAATGAACTCCTCCAATTCACCTTTTTCTCTGTCTCACTTTCATCTTCCTGTTTTACGTTTCATATACAGCTATCATGTAGATATGAAAATAATCAACACAAAAATCCTTTTTTTGTTGTTTCTTTTTAATTTACCTAAATCTCCAAGATAGATTCAGCCTTGATGTAAGTAAAACTTTTTTTCCAAGTAAGTGGCTCTGTAGGATTTGAAGAAAATGGTTTGCTGGTACAAACTCACAGTAGATCTTTGTGGACTATTGGCAACATTGCAAAGTACACCACAAATCCAAAAAACGGTGCTAAAAAGAGGCGTAGGCCCCACTGACACCATACACATGAGTACTGTAGCAACTAGAAGCTCTCAGGCAACCTTTAGTTAAGCTAGTATGGTACTTGGAGCAGGAAGCATGTGTGTGTGTGTGTGTGTGTGTGTGTGTGTGTGTGTGTGTGTGTGTGTGTGTGTGTGTGTGTTTTGAGGGTAATTCTTTAGGGGGAGAAGGCAGAGAAGAAATTCTGTATGGGATTTTGGAAGCTCAGTAATATATTTTTCAAGTTTTAGATATCCTTACTGGACTGGATGAGCAGACTGGCTGAAATAAAATCTGGCACTGTTAGAAGGTTAGCCTTTCAAGTCAGGGTCGGGGGAAACAGGTGGAACAGTGCAGCAAAGCCAGCATTTTTCTCCAGCCAGGTACTTGGTTCCTGGATAAATACCAGAGTTTAGCCTCCTCAGGTTTCAGGATCTCCATCACTCTGAGAAACACTAGCTTCATTCTTTATAAAAAGACACATTTTTTTCTGTAGCGTCTGAGACACACGTCTCTCAAAAACATCACAGGCAGATATTAAAAGCAGTAGATGATACCACACAATGGTGTTTTCAAAAGAAAAACGTCCCAGAGACCAACTTAAATGATGTCATTTTTAATACAAGTGGAATTTCATATTAACTGCCTCCCATCCCTTCAAATTTATATTATTGGCATGAAATCCTGGCCCCATTGACTTTGGTAGGATCAGGATTTCACCTTGATCTTGTCCTTTAGACAACACTATCAGCCACCTTCTCACTCATCTATCTTAACTCGTCCCGGTGAATTTGGCAGACAGCATCAAGGGGCATTTACAATACATCACTGGATGGATTTCTCTTTCCAAGGCTGCATCCCTTGCTATCTTCTCTGGTTCAATGAGACAAAAGCTGAACCCTAATAATGTACATTTCAGAGTTAGTGGTTTGTATTCTTGAACTGAAACATAAAAATTTGCATAGAAACAAAAATGTGGATTGCTGTATACAATACATAAATAATAATATAATAAATAATATTTTGTACTTGTTAAGTGGCTTCCATCTGGGGATCTCCAACAATTCTCTGCAAATATCCATTAATTTATTCTCCCCCTATGCAGCAGTGTTGTATTATCCCCATTTTACAACTGAGGAAAATGAGCTACAGAGAAGTGAATTGTCTTGCTTGGAATTCCACACAAAGTCCAGGACAAGATCCCAGGTCTCCAGCCAGCTAGTTGTGCTTTAATCACAAGAATATTTTTACTAAAGATGGCTGGCATCAGGCAACACACCACAATACACAATGTATACAGACATTCAGTATCAAAGTATGTCCTGCAGCAATTCAACATGTTTAACATTTATTATCCAAGTCTTTTTTTAAACATATACTACCATTCATTTATTATATTGTTCTTGATTAATACCTCATACTTCTGCAGAATGTTACATTTTTTCAAAGTGTTGTATACATATTAATGAGCTAATCTTCACTACGGTTTGATTATGGTTTTAAACATGTGCAAAAGGAGAGAGAATTTAACCAACTTTCATAAGGCCCCACAGCAATTCAAGGGTGGAGCCAAGATCACAACTTCCAGCCTCATGCACAGTCCACTAGGCAATGCTCCCTCTGATATACAACATTCTAATGTTTTACATATCAGCTAAATGTGAGAGGCCTGGCCTACGGGTGTCAGCACAGGACTAGAAGCCAGGAGCTCTTGAGTTGTACTCCGATCTTTGACACTAACACACTGAACTTGCGCCTTTCGGTTAACCTCTCTGTCTCAGTTTCCTCATTTATGACATGGCAACTCTATCTCACAGTGTATTAGTCTATACACTGAAGATGAAAATACCCATACAAATGCTAAGTAAATATAGACAACAAATAGCCCACACTAATGAAAATATAGATATATATGTGATCAGCAGGAACAACTGCAGCACATTCCACTGACACTGTGGAGAATCAGATAATTGAGAATTAACTTGATGTTCAAGAGCCTGAGTTGATAAAAGCTTGATGGTCATAGGACTGCAGTGTTACTTTTTGAGAGTAGGGAGTGCGGATGTTGATATATTTCACACTGGTAAAAGGTATCCCCTGAGCAATATATTCTCAAAATGATGCTCGTGGCTAATGCTAAGAAGAAAAACAGCCAAAATCTGTTATAAGCTGGCAAAAACAAACATTCACACACAAGGAGCCCTGTGATTCTCACAGATGAAAAATATTAGCAAAAGACAAAACTTTCACAGTCATATATTATAAAAGCCTCCCTTAATCTTGACTAATTCTCTTGTATAAAGGGAGGGAAAAATCTGGAATATTTTGGCTTGAAAACAATTGTGGGAGGGATAATAAATATATTGCATTGGAGTAGCTTATTGATAGTGTTTAAATTACCGTATTAAGTAATTGCACTAGCATGTAGAGTTGAATGTATAACAGTGAATCACATTTGGGATAGGTGAACCTGTTGTGGTCTGAACTGGACAGTTCAGTTGCATGGTAATTCCAAACTTATTCCTTTAGCAGGCTTATTTTGGGAAGTTTACAAAGTTTGAATCATTTTTTTCAAAATGTTTGTGACTATGAGAAGTCGCATGGCCTTGGGCTATTTTTGGCAGTTTCTACATCCAGCATTTCAAGCTATAGAACATGGAGTTGGCCAGAATTTTTTTTTTTTTGGGGGGGGGGGGGGGGTTTGTTACAGAAAAATTAAACAAAAATGAAAATGTTTTCACTTGCATCAAAATATTCATTTTTTTTTAATTTTTGTCAAAAAATCCAAACATTCTAAAGTTTTTAGCAGCCAAACATTGAATATTTTACCTGAAAACTGCCAAAAACAAACAAACAAACAAACAAAATTCAGACAGTAACTGCCAATCATTGGGGGAAAAGCAGATATAAGTTTTAAGAAGATTAAAAAAAACAAACAGAAACTTCCTGCAAAAATATTCATTTTGTTGAAAACCCAATTTCCCAAAAAACAGCCAAACAAAAAACCGAGGTTGACAGAAAATTTTTGACCAGCCATAAAAAAACCTCTTTGAGATTTACAGCTTTTAAACATTCAGTGTGAAAATTTGGTCAGGTGACCCATAAACTCCTATGCATAATAAGATAACGTGAAATGAAGTTCCTCAGCTCTAGAGTGCTTGTGATTTTAAAAAATATATTTAGTCACAAGTGACATTAATCCATTTGGAGAAAACTTTGGTGTGCTTAAATCCTCCTTTCTGAGTGCACATGTCAATGCAATCTTTTAGGCCATTTCCTACAGTCATTCTGTATATGGACGTGCCAGGATATAGCCTGACACTGACTTCCTCTACAGTCTTCGGTAAGTCACATATTAACATTTATTTCAGTTTATCTGTAGCACTAGGATAAGTGTTCTTATTTATCTACTTCATTGGAGTCTTCTGAGATCCAGCAAATAAGTTAAAAGTTATGAAGCTCTTTAATTTGTAAATATTATTATTACCAGAATTAATTCATGCAGAAACGTATCTAGAGAGTTAATACATGCAGAAATAAAATATGCTTAACACTCGCTGTGTGTTCACTAAAAAAAATCCTCCAGGCTTCTCTGCTTTGAAAGGTTGCAGATACTACCCTTGGTCAAGTGACTCAGGAGAAACCCAACAAAGTTATGTGAGTCTTGTTTTTGCTGTCCTGGAGTATGCTGGCGAGGGGAGGGGTAATCTCTGAGGAAGACTTCATGTAAATGTTCAGTTCAGTGTTTCTGACTGATCCAGAGGGGTGATAAACCTGTCCCTTTGGAGCTGTGTAAATAACGTTTGGAGAATGGCAGTAAATCTAGACAAAGGATGAACAAACTGCCATTGTAGCCATGTGCGTTGGGTTTGCACCTGTGGCTTGTAAGCAGAAAAAATACTTTCGTTACGGGAAAAAAAACAATTAACTTGCTCCTCCCTTTTTTTCTCTCTCACTATTATCAAGGCCAATGTGACCTGTTCTATGGATTTTTTTTAAAAAAATGAGAGTCCTTTAAAGCTCTTCATTGCTCCTTCCTATCAGTCTCAGAAATGCCACTTGTTCTCTACTGACATCAGCAGACTCTTTAAACACTCCTACTGGGCTGCTTAGAAATCTTTCCCGGGAGCGATAACTCATAAAAGTAGTTCTTAATGATCTTAAGTTCAAGGGCTCCTTACAATTTGTCCCCTATCAAAGATTCATGCTCCCTCCACTCCACCAACTAAACACTTATTAAAATTAATCAAAATGGTTTCCTCATCCCTGCTTCAGTCTTTGCAGGTTCTGATGTGAGCTGAGCATTTTTTCAAGATTTTTTTGCCAGTTGCAAAATTGGTCTGGGTGGTATCTTTAGACAGCAAGCTACAGTGATCTGTAGGGGGAGAATAAGTTAATTATTATGTACTACTTTGTGTATGTACGTGTGTGTGTGTGTGTGTGTGTGTGTACGCGCGTGAGCACATGCATGGTTTGTAGTGTCTCAATGTATTATCCCCTGTATATTTTTTTAATACCTGGTGCAATCAGGTTCATTCCAAATTTTTTAAAAACACCAATATTCAAAAGTGTCCAAAGATCAGGGATAAAAATTAACCCTAGGGGACTGGGTTAGCATTGATGTAAACCAGGAGAAACTCCATTAAAGCCAATGGAGCTACACTGATGTAAAATCAGCATCAGCAAAAGGAGAATAAGGCACAACCTTTGTGTTTGTACGCACACTAGTGTTATTTATATTTACATCATTGGAACACTTTGGCATTCAGCTTTCTGTTAAACAATTTAGAAAATTTTAACTTTGGCTGGTTTTGCTTTCCCCCTTTTCTCTTTCCCATTCTTTTACCCCTATTTTTCTTGCCTGCTGCACTATGTCTTGTATTTATTCCACTATCTTTCATTCTCTGTTGTTCTCTTTCCTTCCCTGTACCTTAAACTACCTGGTTTTTCTTCCTCCTCCTTTCCCTGAATTCTATTTGCAATCTACCTCCCACCATGTCCTTTCTGGCTCTTCTTCCTTCTGTATCTTTTTTTCACCCCAACAGTATTCCTAAATATAATGGTTTCCATTTAAAAAGTTACCATTTTCGAACAGTTACCATAGTTTTTCCCACTTCTTAAAATAGAATAAACATCAGTACCTCAGACCCTGCTGTGTAGTCACTATTGACAAATGGTAACAATATAAAGGTGACCCCTATAAATGTATTACATTGGAAAACATGTATTACACTAGAAAACATGCCTTACAGCGATAGACTCAAGGAGCTCAATCTATTTAGATTAACAAAGAGAAGGTTAAGGGGTAAGCTGATTATAATCTATAAATACTTTTTGGGGACAAATATTTAATAATGGGCTCATGTATCCAGCAGAGAAGGGTGTAACATGATCCAATGGCTGCAAGTTGAAGCTAGACAAATTCAGACTGGAAATAAGGCGTAAAATTTTAACAGTGAAAGTAATTAACCATTGGAACAATTTACCAAGTGTTGCGGTGGATTCTTCATCATGGACAATTTTAAATCAAGATTGGATGTTTTTCTAAAAGCTGCTCTAGGAATTATTGTGGGAAGTTCTATGGCCTGTGTTACACAGGAGGTCAGACTAGATGATCACAATGGTCCCTTTCGGCCTTGGAATCTATGAATCTATGAAGTAGAGTAGTGTACAGTTTCAACGGGGTTCAGTGAGACCACTCATTGGGTAAGGTACTGTTCAACATGAATAAGGATTCATAGATTCATAGATTCTAGGGCTAGAAGGGACCTCGAGAGGTCATCGAGTCCAGCCCCCTGCCCTCATGGCAGGACCAAATACTGTCTAGACCATCCCTGATAGACATTTATCTAACCTACTCTTAAATATCTCCAGAGATGGAGATTCCACAACCTCCCTGGGCAGTTGGGAGGGATGTCACAATCTGGTCCAATTTATTTAATAAAGCCCACTAATGACACTTTATCTAGTCTGCCACAAACACATTTAGGAATTTCTGCATTCATACAATACAACTTACAGAATTTTAATGAAATTTCACTAAAAAGAATAAAAGAAAACCTTTTTTATACCCCCCACTATAAAATATGACCTAGCCCCAAGATTACGTCAAAGTATAGTATCTGCTTATGTTTTACATATTAAATATCAGCAAAAATAAGTATTCATTTCTCCATGATACCTCCAGATGGCATTAAAACGCTTCCCCTTTAAGTCTTTATTGTAATATCATTTTTTTAATGGTAACATTGGAAGCATTCTATACCAACATACACTATTAACCAATCCCAACGATCATATTATCAGAAGGCATAAAGCTGCTAGTGCTTCATTTATTAAACAAGTTTGACTAAATATAATATATTGTAATTACATTCTACAGCAAAATCTACAGGACAAGCCATTCATAGACCACATCAAATCTTTTTATAGATTCATTTCCAGAAGATTTTTAATATATATTTATATCAGAAATCAAAACATTCAACAATCACACTTATTGTACCTTTTTTCTATGGCTACTTTTGGCCATGTAACAGATGGTGACACCTTGCAAGACTTACATGATCTAGCACTCTGAATTTAAATAACAAGAGCCAGAGGACACAAATTACAGACAAGATGCACTCTAAAATTCACATGACTGCACTGTGAAAAGAATTCCACTCCCACTCAAATGGGATAAAAAGGGTGAGTGATTTTGTAGAAATTCAATCCTCTCCTAATTCATATGAGTGAAATCAAGTTTGCTGATCTAGCCTGTTTTTATTTTTTTTAAACTTTGAGTCCCTCCGTTTGAAGAGTTAGTTTATTCTGGTAACAGTAAAACAGTTAATTCCCTTGTACACTTAAAAAAAAAAAAAAGGGAAAAACCTCTACTGTTGCATTAGAGTAAAGGTGAACACTGATATATTACAAGTGCCTGTTCCCATCTGTTTCTCAACTGCTTTTGTTAATTCAAAAACATCAACAAAATCGTGAGAGACCAGAGGTAGCTGTAATTGGATTTCAAGTAATTCAGAGGTGAAGTTGCAGACTGCAGTCTTTTAAAATTACCTCAGTACATCAAAGGCATATGTGACATGATATCTTCTGGAAAATGTGACAAACTTCTGCAGCTTTAAGGTAATATTGGACCTCTCTGGTTGTAAAAGCCAACCTCACTCACTCACTCCACCAAAAATAATTTAATATTTATTCAGCTAGTTAAAGGGCCATCTCACTTTTCAAGATCTCTCCCAGTAAGGATGCTAATGATTTATGAACAATTAACTATGAATCATTATTTAAAAGCCTTTTAAAGAACAGCATCACTGAAAGAGCTTCATCTTAATGAAAACAAACAGACAAACACTATTTGGCATGACAAAGCAGATAAAAACATAGCAATCATCTCTGATCACAAATGTGAAACTGACTTACGATGTATGTGATGCACTGTTTTCGGGATTCTTTGGCTCAGCATCACCTTTCCCTTAAAAAGAAGAAAAATAATATGAAAAATGAGTGACTATCAAAATCTTTATGGTGTTAGAGGTCAATACATTATCAGGCTAATTTTAACATTTTCAAAGTGTAGAGAAGAATGCTTTTTAAATATCATATGGCAGGTAGCTGGGGCACTAACTGAGCACTTGCAAACTGGGAGTTAACACCAGCATGACTTTTCCTGTCCCTTGCATATATGCTTAGGGGTAAGTGGTAAAGTAGGCCTGACAATTTTATGCCTATCAGGTCCCTAGCAAGAAGGCAGGAAACTCTATAAGACTGCCTGCTTGCAAGATAGAAGGACAGAATGCCTTGGGGCCTTAGTCACTATAAACCTGAGGTGACAGATCAGTCTTCAGGGTTTTGGGATCCCTTTCCTCTCCCCTCCCAGCCCTCCCTCCCCCCAAACAAACAAACAGATTGATTTACCTTATTTGCTGTGAATACTGCTCTCTGAACAACCTGAGGAACCCCAGTGTTAGATAGTCCCTAGTCCTAACATGGCCATGCAGGGTATACAGCCATATTTGGGCTATCCAGAACTTGACTTTGAGACCTGTGCAGATCACTGTGACTGTGCAGCTGCTGCTCAGCTTTGTAAGTAAGCAGGTGTGGAGAAGGCAGGGAGGGTCAGGGAGCAGATGGATCCATGGCTCTTTTCCTTCCTGCCCTAAAGTGCTCCCCAGAAGAGCTGTCTAGACCCACTGTAGGAACTAAGATGCACCTTTTCAGTGCCACGGTAAATTACTTCCCCGTACAAAAAGAGAGGCCCAGTCACAATTCTACCTGGGTCCCCTCCCAGGACAATGGTCACATATGCTGCCCCTTACACAGGGCTGTGGGTCACTGCCCTAATTTAGCAGAGAAACATGGTTGGTCTGAAAGCCTTGAGTGGGTTGAATTGTTGTTTTGTTTTTGATATTGGCCCAATGGCCCAGGCACTTGTTTACCAATGGGCACTGAAGAGCTGTTTACATGCAAGTTTGTGATGAACAGGAGATGAAGAGCTGGAGTATGACTATCTTACAGATGGGACCAGTGTTCTTCCATTCAATTTTAATGAGTTTTGTCAAATCAAAATTCATTTGTATTCTGTGAAATAACGTTTGAAATTGTTTCAGTGTTTTCTTGTGTGTCGTGCCTGATTCACACCCATTGAACTCAATGGAAAATCTCTAATTGACTTCAAAGGGCTTTGGATCAGGCCCCAAGAAATTACAAGAACTTCAGATTTACATATTAATAGCTGTTGCCAAAGTTCTCAAGTTTGATTTCCACTAAATCAAAGGTGGAAGAACTTAGGGTATGAAATGAACCTCTGGGGAGAAATATTGGCCCCTTTGAAGTCAATGGGAGGCTTGCCATTGACTTAAATGGATTAAATGGTACTTTCCCCAGTGCAATCTTGAAACAAGCTGAAATAGTTGGTCAAGATTAGTTATGCTTCTAGGAACAAGGGTCCAGCAAAGGAGCCTTTGGCTTATACACTTGTTCCTTGATGTGTTTGTACCTGCATCCAGGGCTGGCGCTCCCACTAGGCGACCCTAGGCGGTCACCTAGGGCACCAGGATTTGGGGGGCGGCGACTCCCGGCGGTGATTCGGCGGTCGCCAAAACGCCGCTGAGGAGCTGCTGCCGCCGGCGGAGGTGAGCTGCTGCGAGCGGGGGGGCTGGCCGCCGCGGGGAGGGCGGAGGTGGAGTGGGGGCCGCCACGGGCAGGGAGCTGAGCTTGCCGCGGGTGGGGTGCCGAGCCTGCTGCCGCGGGCGGGGGGCCGAGCCTGCCCCTGTGGCCTGCGGGCGGGCGGGCAGCTGAGCCACCACCGCGGGCAGGCAAGCCTGCCCCCACGGCCCACGGGCGGGCAGGGGGGGTTAGCTGCCGCGCGGGGGGGGGGGGGGGCGTTAGCAGGTGGGGGCGCGCAGGGCTGGTGCAAGGAAGTTTCGCCTAGGGTGCGAAACTTCCTTGCACTGGCCCTGCCTGCATCAGATGCTTCTAGGCCTTCTAGGCTTGCAGGGAGGGTTTCACTGAAACATTGCTTACCTTTGGGAAGGAGGGGAAAAATATCAGTTGTTCTTATCACCAATCAGCCTTTGAAATCAGACCCACAATTTTAAACCAATCGGAAGCATTGGCATGAAGCTAGTCATATCTATTTTTGTCAAACATTTGATACACACAGAATGATTACAAGATAATTTTTATATTTTATATAATTACATTGTGCCTTCAAAAAGATTAATTAAGACTCAACACCCTATACGCACATTTTAGAGACTCGATTATGAGAAAAAGCTGTTGAAGGAGTTACTCAATATCACACAGTGAGTTAGTATCTGGGACAGAAATTAGAACTCAGCAATCCTGACTCCCAATTATAACTATTAGATGCCTTCTCTACACAGTTGTTTTAATTAAAACATAAGTTCCTGTGGCATCATTTTCTCCCAAAGAAAATAGGGTTACTTTGGGGTGTGGGGGGAAAATAAGTTCTGAGTATTTGGTTATGACTAGACATGGACCAGAGGTGAAGTGCAAATTTGAATCCAAAACTCTCAAGTCTTGTAGTGTTCAGATTCAGTTGTCAAGTTGGAGCTGGGAAATTTGGGTCTGGCTCTGAATTTCCCAAAGTTCAGGCGGGGTTTGGAGATGTTGTTCTGGTTTAGTTCCATGGCTAGTTGTGCCCCTTATGTCTGTCACTGGATATACAGCACATAGACTGGCTTAGCAACAATCTGCCTTGAAATATTGGTCAGTACCAAATCTACATCCCAAAACAAATAATAGTATGACATAGACATTCTATTTGTAACTAATACTTTTGTTAATAACACATTAGTACAGTGAGCATTGGTGGTTTCGCATGCAAATGGAATGTGAGATCCTGAGTGAGTTGTTGGCAGTTTGTTCTGCACCAATTGGAAAAGCTGTAGTACCTTAGTTCTGCTCTTAGCAGCAATTAGTGTTGTGGCAATAAGGAAAGCAGAATAGGTTCTGTAGCAGGGATGCTATTTAGCCAAACAGGATATTAATGAATTACTTCCACACAAAGATGGACTACAAGCCGTCAGGAACAGTATCCCCGATAACACTGCTCTACAAATAAATGTAGTCAAACTTTACTAATTCTGGGTCACTGAGAACGAAAATGATGCTTAAAATTGTTGATTGGCTCTAGTTTTCAAGACATGCTATTGGGTCAGTATATACGACCCTTGACTTGGGAATGGCGGAGGATAAGTGAGTTATAAAGGGAAGGGATCTCAATTTAAACCAGAAATGACTAAAATACATCTTTGACTGGATCTATGAATAAATCTATGACTGGGTTTGGACAGTACTTGCTTTTTAGGCAAAACAATGAATGATGCAATCTGAAGCTGGTATTGCGTCATACATGATATGAATTGCATCATGTTATTCCTAGAAGTCATGGATGATGCAATCATAACGAAGCTTACATCACTCTGCTGAACAAATTGCCCTATATCAGCTCTAGAAATCATACAGTGTCGTGCTCTCTTATTTGTCAGTGTTTGATTTTGCAAAGGGACACATTTCTGTTTAGCCGAAGTGAGCACAGATGCCTCATACTTGTGTGAACAGTGCAGATAACTTCTGCTATGTTTGTGGTGAAGTGACTTTTGCATCACAAAAGCGCAGTATAACCACTATGGTTAAGAAAGCCTATCACCTTTCTTTTGGCTGCAAAATTGGAGATCAGGACAAGAGGTGGGCCCCACACATATGCTGCAACACTTGTGCAACAAATCTTCGCCAGTGGTTGAACAGGAAAAGGAAATCTATGCCTTTTGCAGTGCCAATGATTTGGAGAGAGCCAACAGATCATAGCAGCAATTGTTACTTCTGCATGGTGCCTCCAGTTGGGAAAGGTGTGTCAAAGAAGAAAAAGTGGACTGTGCATTATCCAAACATTCCATCAGCTATACGCCCAGTACCCCACGGAGAAGGACTGCCGGTTCCTGATGCACCAGAATCATTCTCACTTGAGTCAGACGAGGAAGAGGAAGAGGATGAAACTTCTGGTCCTGAACCATCAATGTCACAGGACCCACATTTTCTCCCATCCTCCTCCTCTGAACCACACCTCATAACACAAGGTGAACTGAATGACCTTGTCAGGGATTTGGAACTACCCAAGAGTAAGGCAGAGCTTTTGGGCTCCAGACTACAGCAGTGGAATCTCCTGGCAGGTGATGGTAGGGTTTCCATGTTCCGTGACCGTCAAAAGGATCTTGTCCCATTCTTCTTCATGGAAGGTGATCTTGTAGCCTGCAGCAACATCGATGGTGTGATGGCAGCCCTCAACATCGTTCACGATCCAGATGAGTGGAGACTGTTCATTGATTCATCGAAGACGAGTCTTAAAGCTGTTTGACTGCATAATGGCAATGTTTTGCCATCAATTCCAGTTGGTCATGCAGTCCATATGAAGGAAACCTATGACAACATGAAACAACTTTTGAGGTGCATCAACTATGACCAACATCAGTGGCAGCTTTGTGGCGATTTGAAGGTTGTTGCTCTCTTGCTTGCTCTGCAGACTGGATACACAAAGTACTGCTGTTTTCTTTGCGAATGGGATAGTCGTGCAAGAGATTCCCACTACATCAAGAAAGATTGGCCACTCCGACAGTCATCGGAGCCTGGGAGGAAAAGTGTTCAGCATCCACCACTTGTTGAATCAAGGAAGATTTTGTTACCACCCTTACACATCAAGCTGGGTCTGATGAAGAATTTTGTCAAGGCCGTTGACAAAACACAAGCAGCTTTCAAGTACCTCCGTGGAAAATTTCCAAGGTTAAGTGAAGCTAAGATAAAGGAAGGTGTCTTTGTTGGTCCTGAGCTTCGTGAACTTCTTCGAGATGATGCATTTGACCATGCACTGCGTGGCAAGGAACAAAAGGCATGGAAAGCCTTCCAGTTAGTGGCAATCAATTTTCTCGGAAACAACAAGGCAGACAACTACAGGTTGTTGGTGGAAAACCTCCTCAAGGCATACAAAAGCCTTGGTTGCAACATGTCACTAAAGATACATTTTTTGCACTCTCATCTAGATTTTTTTCCACTGAACTGCAGAGCCATGAGCGACGAGCATGGCGAGCGATTTCACCAGGACATTGCAACAATGGAGAAACGCTATCAGGGCAAATGAAGCCCATCAATGTTTGCAGACTATTGCTGGACAGTGACAAGAGATGCTCCATTTAATGAATACAAGAGACAAGCCAAGAAGCGCCGAGTAGACACTGAATAGGACTAAACTATGTACATAATAGTTTTTGGCCTTTTGTTTCATAATACATTTTATTTATATAACCCCTTTGCTGATTTTTAAAGTGTTACATAAACAGGACAGGTGAAATAGTATCATGTAAAGCAACCATAAACACATGAAAAGACCTAGGTTTACAATTTATGATTAAAACTCTACACAATATACATAGACATAAAATGTAAAAACTTAAATATCTTAGAAACAGTAGCCAATCAGTTGTTTTAATTGTCATATTTGAATTCAGCACATCAAAATACATACTAAATAGTACATTTTATCTCTGAAGCAGACGACTTCTCAAAAAGTGTAGACCAGTGTAATGTCACGGCAAACCTGGTGGCTGAACTTTGTGACTTTGTCCTCACCCACAACTATTTCACATTTGGGGACAATATATACCTTGAAGTCAGCGGCACTGCTATAGGTACCCGCATGGCCCCACAGTATGCCAACACTTTTATGGCTGACTTAGAACAACGCTTCCTTAGCTCTCATCTCCTAGCACCCCTACCCTACTTGCGCTACATTGATGACATCTTCATCATCTGGACCCATGGAAAAGAAGCCTCTGAGGAATTCCACCATGATTTCAACAATTTCCATCCCACCATCAACCTCAGCCTGGACCAATCCACACAAGCGATCCAT
This sequence comes from Macrochelys suwanniensis, assembly GCA_033296515.1. Classification (NCBI taxonomy): domain Eukaryota; kingdom Metazoa; phylum Chordata; order Testudines; family Chelydridae; genus Macrochelys; species Macrochelys suwanniensis. The sequence goes on along the minus strand of CM065775.1, from coordinate 115,881,076 downwards.
TTCCTGGACACTACAGTGCTAATAAACGATGGTCACATAAACACCACCCTATACCGGAAACCTACTGACTGCTATACTTACCTACATGCCTCCAGCTTCCATCCAGGATGCATCACATGATCCATTGTCTACAGCCAAGCTCTAAGATACAACCACATTTGCTCCAATCCCTCAGACAGAGACAAACACCTACAAGATCTCGATCAAGCGTTCTTAAAACTACAATACCCACCTGCTGAAGTGAAGAAACAGATTGACAGAGCCAGAAGAGTACCCATCAGTCACCTACTACAGGACAGGCCCAACAAAGTAACAGAACGCCACTAGCCATCACCTTCAGCCTCCAACTAAAACTTCTCCAGCGCATCATCAAAGATCTACATCCTCTCCTGAAGGACGATCCCTCACTCGCACAGATCTTAGGAGACAGGCCAGTCCTCGCTTACAGATAGCCCCCCAATCTGAAGCAAATACTCACCAGCAACCACACACCACACAACCAAAACACTAACCCAGGAACCTATCCTTGCAACAAAGCCCAGTGCCAACTCTGTCCACATATCTATTCAAGTGACACCATCATAGGACCTAATCACATCAGCCACGCCATCAGGGGCTCGTTCACCTGCACATCTACCAATGTGATATATGCCATCATGTGCCAGCAATGCCCCTCTGCCATGTACATTGGCCTAACCGGACAGTCTCTAAGCAAAAGAATAAATGGACACAAATCTGACATCAGGAATCATAACATTCAAAAACCAGTAGGAGAACACTTCAATATCTCTGGTCACTCAGTAACAGACCTAAAGGTGGCAATTCTTCAACAAAAAAACTTCAAAAACAGACTCCAATGAGAAACTGCAGAACTGGAATTAATTTGCAAACTGGATACCATTAAATTAGGCTTGAATAAAGACTGGGAGTGGCTGGGTCATTACACAAATTGATATCTACTTCTCCATGCTAAGTTTCCCCCTGCTGTTGCTCACACCTTCTTGTCAACTGTTTGAAATGGGTCATCCTAATGATCACTACAAAAGTTTTTTTTCTCCTGCTGATAATAGCTCACAAAGTTGGTATGGCAACCCCCATCTTTTCATGTTCTCTCTCTTTCTCCCTCTCTTCCTACTGTATGTTCCACTCTATGCATCTGATGAAGTGGGCTGTAGCCCATGAAAGCTTATGCCCAAATACATTTGTTAGTCTCTCAGATGCCACAAGTACTCCTCGTTCTTTCTATGGTGAATGTTTGCAGCTGCTTAAATGCTCATAATCACTTAACATTTCAGGGGTAAGAGAGGGAAATTGTACAGAATATAAGAGTAAGAGGGAAAATGGAGAATTAATGCCTTACTGACTCCACAGAAAGAGAACTGCATCATTACTCCAATGAGCCATAGAAATTCAAGAAAAAAATTTATTTACTAAGCATGAATGATATTTAAAGATTTGGAATTCAGATTCAGTTTGACAAGCCTAGTAAAAGGGTGTTGCTTCTCTGAGCTACCTGACCTGTTTGAGCCCACTCTTATCCACACTCTGTCTTCCTACACAAACTGCCACAACAAATCTGCCTTTTTCTCCCCTTAGTTGAAAGTATTATTATGGGGGACAGACAATTCAGCAACCAGCTAATCCTCTTTAGCTCCAGGTATCATTTTCTGGGCAGGTTATGAGGCCCTTTCTCTCCTCCACCTCAGTCTTTTGAAGCTGGCCAAGAGTTCCACTAAATGTCCTACTTCTTTTGTAGGCCTGTTGTTCTGCTCTCTTCCAAAAGACTGATCTTCTGGAGCATGTGCATACAGATGAAGGCCTTCTAGCCCCAGTTTTTCAGCTGTAGAGCTGGCTGGTTTCTGCTGCTTCCCACTAAATTGGCTCTTTTAACATTTCACATTCTAAGGGTGGAATGACCCAGAATGCAAAGGCCAATTTCAAATCCACTTTCTTGAAGGGGTGGAGGGGATAAGTTGAGATTGGCCCATTGTATCCCTAGTAGAGGAGAGGGCCTTACAGGCCTGGCTTGACATGAGTAACTGGACATGGGTGAGGTCTCGTTTCTTGGGAGACAGGATTAGGGAGATACATGGATCGGCAGGCTGGAACCAGAATGTCTGTACTAGCTAAGATAAGGGGGAACACTCAGGGAACCATTTACAATGGACAAGATAACAATGGATAAGACAGGTGTGGACCATAACATAAGGTAAAGAGTAAATTGTGCAGAGATAGTGTGTGTTCTACAGGGATTGGTTCTTACAAAGTGATCAAGCCAATCCCAAAACGTGTGATGAAATGTATAGTAAATGCAATCTAATGTGTAAATATATATAAAGGAAGAGGTTTTCCATGTAACTTTGGATGTGTGGCACAGCCTATACCATCCCCTATGCTTGGGGCTGATGAACTCAGTGTAGCTTTACTGTATGTCAAATAAAGGATCCTGAGTGATAAGACTGGAGTCTAGTGGGTTACAGTGGGGGGTAAATACATCTGGGTTATATATAAGATCAGAATGGCCATACTGCGTAAGACCAATGATCCATCTAGCCCAGAATCCTGTCTTCCAACAGTGGCCAACGCCAGGTGCTTCAGAGAGAATGAACAGAACAGGCAATCATTGAGTGATTCATCCCCTGTCGCTCATTCCCAGCTCCTGGCAAAGAGAGGCCAGGGACACCATCCCTGCCATCCTGGCTAATAGCTATTGATGGACCTATCCTCCATGAACTTATCTAGTTCTTTTTTGAACCAGCTTATAGTTTTGGCCTTCACGACATCCCCTGGCAAAGAGTTCCACGGGTTGATTGTGAAGAAATAGTTCCTTTTGTTTGTTTTAAATCTACTGCCTAATAATTTTATTGGGTGACCCCTAAAGTTCTTGTGTTATGTGAAGGAGTAAACAACATTTCTTTATTCAATTTTTCCACGCCATTCATGATTTTATACATCTCTATCATATTCCCCCTTAGTTGCCTCTTTTCCAAGCTGAAAAGTCCCAGTCTTATTCATCTCTTCTCATATGGCAGCCATTCTATACTCCTAATAATTTCTATTGCCCTTCTTTGTACCATTTCCATATCCAGTATATCTTTTTTGAGATGGGGTGATCACATCTGCATGCAGTATTCAAGACGTGGGCGTACCATGGATTTATATAGAGGCAATATGATATTTTTCTCTTATCATCGATCCCTTTCCTAATGATTCCCAACATTCCATTAGCTTTTTTGACTGCCACTGCACATTGACTGGATGTTTTCAGAGAACTATCCACAATGACTCCAAGATCTCCTTCTTGACGGGTAACAGCTAATTTAGACCCCATCATTTTGTATGTATAGTTGGGATTATGTTTTGCCATATGCATTACTTTGCATTTATCAACACTGAATTTCATCTGCCATTTTGTTGTCCAGTCACCCAGTTTTTTGAGATCCCTTTGCAACTCTTTGCAGTCAGCTTTGGACTTAACTATCTTGAGTAGTTTTATATCATCTGCAAATTTTGACACCTCATGGTTTAATCTTTTTTTCAGATCATTTATGAATATGTTGAACAGCACTGGTACCAGTACAGACCCCTGGGGGACAACACTGCTTACCTCTCTTCATTCTGAAAACTGACCATTTATTCCTACTCTTTGTTTCCTATTTTTTAACTGGAGTGCCTGACAATGCTTTCAGGATCATCTAACGATCCTTAATTTAATTTAATGACAAGCCTTTTGTTATCTTAATCACCCTGCCTCTGTTTATAAACAAATTCCTTGCCCCAAGGACAGAAGCTGAGAGCAGCACAGAATTCATCACACTCCACACTCAAGCTCCCTCTGGGGCAAGGGCATGCACTGTGAGTAGACCTCTAGTATGAAACTTAGGGGGGTGCAGTAGTCCCCCCCCAAAATGGTGCCCCTAGAAGGTATTTTTAACAGCTGGAGTCAAAATATCCTTCGTGACAAGCTTCAGACAGACCACTCCCAAAGTAGACCTGCTAATATTGAGGCTATCAGCTTACTGGGACACTAAAGACTTGCAACCAGGTAAAGCAGGATAAGGGCCATGTTGACTCCTCCCTCACAGGGAGCCGTTTGTTACAATTTCCCAAAACCTCAAAACAAGCTTGCAGTTTCAATCAAAGTTCTAGGTAAAGATTTGGCAGTGTGTGTATCTTACTTTATCCAACCTAGCTAACCACCTCAATATGAATCGTCTTTTTTTCATTATTAAACTTTTGCAAGGACTATGAAGTAGGTAAAATAAACCACAGGAAAATGATGACCAACGCTAGGTGTTCTGATGTCATCACAAACCACTCAAGCTCTGCTCTTGTGTTTATTATGCTCAGAATTCCTCAAGTGTTTGCACAGCCTTATCTATTATGGCTCTTTAGTGCTTCCTTCTCTCATTACTGCATTCATTATTTTTCTAGAGAACCCCAACCCCTTTGCCTTTTTATTACTTCCTTACTGCTGGTGCTCACAGCAATATCAAACTGATGCTGGCAATTAAGTGGCACCACCACCTGCTTGTTCACAACATTGTCTTCCACAATGCTGCCCCTTCCTTAGCAAAGTGCTGTACCATATTAATAGCCTGACGTCTCCTAGGATTCTCCCTCTGGGTGTCTGCTTCCCGAACCCAGTGGGTGACCAGTCAGTTTCAAAGCCATGTCTACTGGCTCAGAGCATTTGTCATCTTCAAACCCAGCTTTGTAATTTGCAAATAGTGCTCTGTTTTAACTCACAGGTCATGAAGCTAACAAAATAGAGCCTTTGGTTGGGATGCTTTGATGTCATGAACAGGGTAGGGGCATGTATTTTGAATATACTAGAGAACATTAATACCAGTGAGGGGTGTCAGAAGAGAGAATTAATACTTTGTTTCATAGAACAATTCAATCTTTTCTTTCCACATAGCCACTAAAGTGTTTTACCAATAACTACATGTAATTAAAGCACAACTGTTTTGTAACATGGCCTGTACACTTTAGTAGGAGGACAGGCAAGGATGGGAGCAAAGCAAGCTCGGTACTCACCATCCTTGCCAAAATTATACACCAAAGGCAGCCCAAAACTATAGGTTCTTTGAGGCAGCATTTGTTATTGTTTTTGGTCATGTATTATATAGCACCATATACGGTGACAGTGCCATGGCATATAAATAAATAAAAAAATTAATAAAACAAACTCTCAGAAATTTTAGGCAGTTTGGAGGTTAGGGTTGTGTGCGCATTTGTATGTGGATACAGAGTTTCCACCCACTTCCTATCATTTTAGAAGAGCAATTATTTTTCCCTGTAAAATCTCTCTCACATTCAGCAGAACTAGATATGATGGAGCAAACTGTTCCTTCCATTGGCAACCTGAAGGGATTGTTCCCTCCCCTTCCCCACTATAGGCCGTTAGTGATTGTGACACCCAAGTTCTGCATTTGGCCAAAAGAGTAGCCTGATAGCTGAGATCCTGTACTGGACCAATAGGCTTCATGTTTCCACTATTTTTTTTCTCAGCTGTCCTATTGTTCATTTGTTTCCCACATTCTCAGTCAGCGTCTCCACCAAATCCAGCTGTAAAATGAGGTAATTCTTACTTGGATTGCTGTGTCCTGTAGACACCTGCTGCGACTCCTAAAATAACAAAGAAAAGCATACCATGTATTATTTTTTTTGGTAGTTTTTAGAGACAAAATTGTAAGTTACCTTAATACTACTATACATCTTTGTTAATTATTCATTGAGTCTAATTGCAGAACATCATTTCCAACTATAAGAAGAAAATAAAATATTTCCTTGAAAATGCATTTACTCTAGGCTTTTTATACTTATCTCTCAACCATGACCCTTTAATAGTATATTTTTTTCTATCTTCACTATCAATCTCCAGCTTATTATTCACTTATTACTCCACCAGAACTCAAGGGGCTATTACTTTCTACCAGGCTAGGTGAGAAGACAGACAGGCAGACAAATGATTATTTCTGAAGTTCTTGCCAATATCATTTCATAGGCCATCAGATTGTTCTGGGAGCAGCACAGCTAATCTTTTCTCCTCACCTCGAGGATCCCAAGTGTCACGTCCATAATGGCTCAGGAAATTGATACTCACAGCATTAGAGAATGGAAGTTTAGACCCTACTCCTGAGCCTAGTTCTACTAGCTACTAGATATACTGAAATATTAGGTTAAAATAAAAACCAAACTAAATCAACACCTAGTTTTCAAACATAGTCTTGGTACAGTTTCTCTGTAATCTCAGGCTAGTCTTCAGTGGATCAGCAGATACGTATGTATCAGAAGTGGTTTTGTAACTGAACTTCACAAAAGCACCTAAAACATTTCTAGTGAAACATTTAGAATATTTTTGAAAAACACTGATAGCCTGCCTTGCATTAAATCTTCCATGTAGGTTTATTCAAATAGGTTTTGTTTTAAATAATTCATTGCAATTATGGGCTGGTTTTAGACTAGATATATGAAAAAGGTTGTAATGTACCACATGTACTAACATTATATTGGTACTGTAGATATATTACTGTGTATTATTTATGGACTCTTGTTCTTTAGGTGCCTCCTACAATAGCTAAAGATGGAATCTCAGTTACCATAAACATGGCACAGCACTTATATCATGCAATTTTCAGTTTAGCAATTTCTCCAAAAATACTTTGAGCACTTTGGACTGCGTCAGCAAGGCTTTTTAACAAACATTTAGTTAACTTAATGGTTCTAAACCATTTGAAGTTTTTCCGCCCTTCTTTTTTTAAAATAATAAAAGTCAAGTATCTCTGACTATCACTCAGGCTAGCCATCATTGGGTGGCTAAGCCACAAGAGAAATGGATTACGAACTAGTTCAGGGAAGGTATTCCATACATATCTCCAATTATGTATGAAATAAATAAACTTTATAATACTATACCATTTATTGTGCAGGCTGCAATTATGACAATAAAGACAGCAACATTGATAGAATGGGCATACATACCAATAAATACATTATTTTCAAGGCAGAAAGATTTTCAACTAAAACCTTGATCCTACGGGCAGTACTGAACCATCAGACGGGCACAAGGCAATAGACAATTATTTTTTATTTCCAGGCTAAATATGTCTTTAAGCTGCAGTTATGTCTGTAAACCTTTACTAATTGTTTAACAAAAGAAGCAGAAATTCAGTTAAAGTCACCCAAATAAACCTAGTTCTTTCCTTAGCTCTTTTCCCCATGGATCTCTTCTTTCCTTCTCCCCAGCTACTGTAGGTTTGGATAGGATTTTTTTGATGTCAATCTTAAATCCACTCCCACTATGGGAGTTTTTCCATTGAGCTGAATGGGAGCATGGTCAAACTCGTTAAGGCTTAATCCCATAGCACTTCTCAGCAACTTCAACTTGCAATTAAGCCAGGGTCATTGAATTGGGGTCATTGAATTGGGGGCATTCAGAATCTTGAAGGGTCAGATCTTAAATCCACTCTAGCTGTGTAAGTTGCCTGTAGAGTCAGGGATCTCCAGACTGCATGGCTTTGATTTGGAATTTGCATGTCTACAATACGCATCTGTTATTCACTGCCATCCTACATACCGGAAATGACCTCACCACACATTAAGTGGTGGGATCTTTGTCTAGCTTGTCAGAGAGGGTGTGTTGCCCCTTTAAGGGAGGCTAGAGAGCCAGAGACTCACCTGCCACATGGAGGCAGCTCTGCACCATGTCAGCTTCAGGACGCTGACCCCCACCCCCACCCCAGGTGACCAGAAGAGAAGGGAACTATTTACTATTTATGCCCATGTCTTTGCAGTAAAATCTCTCTTTTCATCTGGACCAGTCTGAGCAGATGCTTAATTTTTGTCCTGTCCTAAGAGGTTTATAGACCCATATATATAAGCTACAATCTATCTAAATCTCACAGTATGGCATACTTTTTTACACTTTAAACTATTTACTTTGGGGGAATTTCCCTAACTATGATCCCGTCTGATGAAGAGATATAAAAGCCTGCAACCTTTTGTCTTTTGAGTATAATCTCAAAAAAAAAAAACCACCCCCCAAAAAAACCAGGAGCAATTTGCTGTAGTGATGTGACGACAGGTACACTTGAATTTAAATGCTACTCTAGCATACAATCAAACTGTCTACCTTTCTAAGCATCATTTTTTTCAAATCTTAAAAGCCGTTATATTTGGTAAAGGTGAGTCATTCACATCTGCAGTTCTTTTCTAATTCACCCATTCTAGCTTTTTAAAATTAACAAGAATAACAAGAATAACAATAAACAAAAATAACATTAACAAGAATAACAATAATTTACTGACCATAATTAAAAAATAACAGTAATTGACCACCATAAAGATGAGATGACACCAACATTTAAAGCTTCTGTTAAGAATGTGCGTGTAACACACTTGTGAAAATGGACTGTTTTTTTGAAAGTGGAGATTGTGCTGCCCAGACACCACAATGATGGGTGACCTCATATAATCATACATAGCTAAATGGAAATGGAGTACCTGATCTGCTTTTTGAGACATATGAAATCACTGTAAAAATGAAGGAAAAGAGCCATGCAATCACCAGAATTTACCACATCCTCTTTTCACACAACAGAGTAGAGAATACATGAACATGAAAGCTCTTTCTCACAAGCATCAAGCATGTTCTTATTTAGCAGATTTAATTATTCGTTTACACTTTATTTATTAAGATGTTTGTAATAAAATTGCAATACAATAATGCATGATCATTTGTACCTAACAAAGTCTCACAAAGATAGTAGAGGGGAAAGCATATATGGGGTGTTGTATACAGGGGCGGTTCTAACTTTTTTGCCGCCCCAAGCAAAAAAAAACCAAAAAAAAAACCCCCAAGCACCGCCCCTCAACAAAAAAATACCCCCCAACAAAACCACACACCCCCCAGCGACGCCCACCCCGCTGAAACGCCCGGGGCGTCAGCAGGGAGGGCGGCATGCCAGGCCTCGCTCCCCCGGCCGGGGCGTCGGCGGGGAGCGTGGCATGTCCGCGGCCCCCCTGCCCCAGCCGGGGCACCGGTGGGGAGCGCGGTATGTCCGCAGCCCCACCGGCGGAGAGCGTGTTTTTTTGTTTGTTTTGATTTTAAATTAAAAAAACAAACAAAAAAACCCCTCCAGGTGCCGCCCCAAGCACATGCTTGGTAGGCTGGTGCCTGGAGCCGGCCCTGGTTGTATATATGCACTGATTCAATTATCTTTAAGATTTGAAAAATGAGAAATAAAGGGACTCACGCTTCCACCTTCTAGTAAATTTAAGAGTATAGATTAATCCCACAGAGAAAGAAAATTCAAAATTAAGGATAAAATGGACTTTTATATCCTCTACTAGGTAAAGGGATGTTTCTGGTCTGCTTTCTTCAATGCACTCTCAGTGTGATGAGGTGATGGAGGATGTCCAGTACAGTCTGCGTATTTCAAATTTGACACTGAATTTCCTTTCCTTGTGGATTAAACTTGGATCTTTAACATTAATGTATGTTTAATTTTTATGCTGTGTATACATTAAATATATATATTTAATAATGATATTTAAAATCTAGTTATTTAGCTTTAATTTCTAGAATGATTCGAAATCCAGCCTGGCTGCAATTCTGATAACCCCTGAAACTTTAATAGCCTAATTAAGAAATTGCAAGTCTCAAGCTGTCAGATCACTAATTAGTTCAGATTTAGGTTAAAAGTAGTTCAGTATGTGTTAGAATTAATTATGCTGATATTCTATTTTTATGGAAAGTGAGCAAAAATACTTTGTAGCCTTTCAAGAAGGCAGGAGTCCTCCAAGTCCATAACAATACTGGGGATCCCTCTACGTTTTCCCTTCCCCAACTCACAAATACCCTCGGCCACAGTGACATTCCCTGCACTGAAGAGGGTTGGTACGCTACTTCTTCCTCTGGAGTCCATCAATACTGTGTCTTGAGTTGGCTGGAAGAGTCACTAGAAATGACCTGTGCTGGTCTCACGCCATTCCCACAGAGAATGAACAAGCTACCTTCAGCATCCCAGTCCCTGTATATTTGCCTGGAAGTAAGCAACAAAGCTTATATTCAGCATTTAGATCCCTCCCTTGTCCCTGCGTTGCTGTTAGATTGGCAGGCACTTGTATGTAAGCAATCCATAGTGATCTGGTATGGTTATAAATATTTTATCAACATGAATTTGGGATAGTCACACTGCTCATGAATGGGGGAAGCCTCTAGTGCAGGAGTCTCCAAACTTTAGGAGACGAGGGCCACATTACATTTTTCAAGGGGCTTCGCGGGCCAGCCCGTTCTCTTGAGCTTACCCTCCGCCAAATTGCCGCCGAAGCCGCTGGACCGGCGGACCTCCCGCAGGCAAGCCGCAGCGGCTTCGGCAGCTTCAGAGGAGGGGGAGGACCTCCCGCAGGCAAGCCGTGGTGGCTTCGGCGGCGAGTATTCTGGGACCGGCGAGGGCGCCCCTGACTGCCGCCCTCTGCGCCCCACCGCCGAGGTGGCAGCAGCCTTTAAACTGCCGCCGAAATACTCGCTGCCGCCGACGTGCCGAGGTGGCAGCAGCAATTGGTTCGGGGGCCGGACAAATTGAAGCCGAGGGCCGGATCTGGCCCGCAGGCCGTAGTTTGGAGACCCCTGCTCTAGTGAATCAAGCTGGTCATCCCAAATGAATGATAATAAAACCTTTATACTACACAAGACCTGTCAAGGTTCCCTCCCCACTCTAAACTCTAGGGTAAAGACGTGGGGACCCGCATTCAGAGCCCCTAAACTTATTTTTACCAGCTTAGGTTAAACCCCCCAAGGTACAAAATTCCCTGCACCCCAAGAACGCTTCTCGCTGCCACCATCAAATGTCTAACAGGAATCCAGGAAAGGAATCACTTGAACTTCCCTCCCCCCCCAAAATACCCCCTCAAGCCGTATATCCCCTTTCCTGAGAAAGCTTGAGAACAATCTCCCAACCAATTGGTTACACAGTGATCTAAAAACCCACCCCCTGGGTTTTAACACCATAGAAAACAGTCAGCTTCTTAAAAGAAGGATTTTATTAAAAATAAAGAAGGTAAAATCATCTCTGTAAAATCAGGATGGTAACTATTTCACAGGGCACTATATTTCCAAACTCAGAGAGATTTCCCCCTCTGGACAAAACCTTAACGTTACAGAAAACCATGAATAACCCCCCCCCCCCCCCTTTGCCCTTTCTAACACAGGGAATACCAAGCAAAATAAACAGAAATCTATATGCTATGCTATCTAAACTTACTTCAGAAAAGGGAGGTTTGATTTTCTGCAGGTTCCTTCTGTCTTCCAAGATCACCCTCTCTCAGACAAAGACACACACTAAAACCTTCCGCCCTCCCAAAGTTTTAAAGTATCTTGTCCCCTTATTGGTCAGATGCCAGCCAGGTCAGGTGTCAGTCTGGCTACCTGCATTTCTTAACCCTTTACTGGAAAGAGGATTTTATAGCACTGCATCAGACCCTCTCCCCCTTCCCTTGGCGAGGGCGCCCCTGACTGCCGCCCTCTGCGCCCCACCGCCGAGGTGGCAGCAGCCTTTAAACTGCCGCCGAAATACTCGCTGCCGCCGACGTGCCGAGGTGGCAGCAGCAATTGGTTCGGGGGCCGGACAAATTGAAGCCGAGGGCCGGATCTGGCCCGCAGGCCGTAGTTTGGAGACCCCTGCTCTAGTGAATCAAGCTGGTCATCCCAAATGAATGATAATAAAACCTTTATACTACACAAGACCATTGTCTGATCTATGTATATGTCACATATATTAGAGAAAACAAAAATAATTAGTTTATGAATGTTTTAAAAAAATTATGTAAACTTTCTGAGCTTGCAAAACAGATGCCTTAGTTAGAACATAACTATGGAGGCTCAGAGTGAGCCATAGAAATGCCTTAAAATGATTTAAAATATCTTTTCTATACCTAAAAATGTCATGAGTTAAAGCTCAGTATCTTGGGCCCTTTCCAGGAATCAAGTCAGTGTTGGGTCTCATTGGGCATCTCCCATTCCCAATGCACTATATAAAGCTCCCATTTCTAGCCAGGCAGAGTTGTGAGATAATGGACTTCACAGTTGTGACATTTTTATATATAGAAAACTTGTCCCTGATCCAGGACAAAATAACCTCGCCTGTCTAGGGCAGGTATAACTTTTTGTGGGTGAAATTCCACTATGGTGGGAGAAGGAAGAAACATTCCTTGACAGGTTGATGTTTTTTTAAAAAATGGTGGCTCTTTGAAGTTGCTCAAGTGTTTGAAATGTTAGAATAAGTCACAGGGAAATGCAGGGGCAGGCAGAGGGTAAGTGAGAAGGTCAGAGGTGAATGATAACATCAGTATTCACATGGCTCTGCAATATAACATATGACTCTACAATTTATGTCTTTATCACTATTTATAGATATACACGAAGAAGAGCTATTTCACCTACATACACACGTACTGTACACACACATGCACGAAGTGGTGATAGCCATGTGATAAACTGCAGAGCCATATGTATATTATTTTTATCATGCATCTCTAACCACCTCCCCTGCTGCAGTCCTCTAATTCATCTCCCATAGGACTTATTTTAATGTTCCAAACCTCTGATCAGCTTCAAATAAATGCCATTTTTTAAAAAAAGCATCGTGTCACAAAAATATTGCCTTTTTTTCCTTTTGCAATTGGACAAGGCTTTTGTTTTAATCCCTGATTGTTAAAAATTACAACATTATTATCCACTGAAAAGCTATTTCCCTGTAGGAAAATTGTAAAGGTTTCTTGACTATATGATTATAATTTTCTTTCCCTCTGAGGCCTGTACAGTGGGCTCATGGTAACTAAAGGAGCTTGGTGTCACAGTTCAGAGCAATCACACCTGTATTTCCCCCTTGTGGTCCACCAAAGGCACCCTGTGATGGGGCATTTGCCCCACACTGTCCTGTAAGGGGTTAACAGAACCCTAGGGAGGCTGTGCAGAAAGCAGCCAATAGGAGAGGGGCCGCAAGGAGCAGCCAATCAGGGCCTGGCAGGCCTATATAAGAAGGGCTGCAGGGCAGAGCAGCTTCAGTAGCTGCCTGGAGCTGGAGGAGGGAAAGTCAGGTTCCTAGCAGGAGGAAGGAATGCCACCACCCTAGACAGAGCAGTGCTGCCAGCAGTGACCGGGGAAGCTAGAGAGAGCTCCTGGCTAGCTGCTAAGACTGGCAGGTTGAAGCTCTGAGGTAAGGGCGAAGAAGGTGCTGGGGACCATGGGGAAGTGGTCCAGGGAAATGAACTGAGGATTCGGAGGGAAGGCAGCAAGTGGCGACCATCTACAGGGTCCCAGGGCTGGGACCCGGAGTAGTGGGTGGGCCCGGGTCCCTTCACCACTGAGGAAGTGGCCAGACAATGGGCTGCAGTCACCACTGAGGGAAGTGGCTTGATAGTGGAGTGCAGGTTCCCCAGTAGTGGGAAGCACAGAGTGTGGCATAGTAGGAGGGCTATGTCCTGAGGAGGATGTCACAGTCCTCAGAGTGATGTGGATCCTGGAACAGAAGCGACGGCAACAAGACACTACCAGAAGAAGGCACCCTGGCTAACTGCTAATCCCCAGGACAGCCTGCAGGAGGTGCTAGCATTGTGAGTCAAACCCCGTCACACACCCTCTTTAGGCTCCCAGCTCCTCAGGTATCACCTCTCCAGGTCAGAGACCCACATCCCTTGATTGGGATTTGTTGAGTCTGCTCAGTTCCCTGACTACACGGTGATATCTCCAGCAAGCGAGAGTGTGTAAATAGGCTGGTGTTTGCGCTTTGCTTTCCCTCTGAAGGCTCTGAACAGCTGTAATTGCCAGCAGTCACATATTACTACATGCATTTATTCTTAAAGTGAAAGCATCACAGAGAAAACATTAAAACAATAAAAGAACCTACACACATGCTAAAAAAGCTTACTAGAGGTCATCCCAATTCCAACCTTGAGCTCTGGTAGTTTTATGTCCTCCAAAACCCACAGCTGGGTTTTTCCTGTGGTTACGAGTTCATAACAGTCTCAGATTAAGAACCAGAATCAACATGAATAATTCAGTCATTACTTTCTACAGCTTGGGCCTGTGATCTTGGCGTCATGTAATAGGTGATAAGCAGGACAAAGGTCCACTCCTCACTCCTTAGCTTGAAAAGGTGGGTTTTTTGAATATTTCACAGGAAATCCACTTCACGTGTATTGGCCCAAAAGTCCATTCTTGTCTGGCACATTGTTCAACATAGTCATTTGATCACCCAGGCCTTCCATCACATCTCCCTTCTACAGAAGTTACACACAATCCCAGCCCACAATAATACATACACTTTGCATTAGGTACAAAGAACCCCAAAGATACTTAAATTTAATTCAATACGATTTTTCAAAGATATTGCAGGAAATTGCCATATCTGTCACAACTGGTTTCACCAGCAGACTATTACAAACAATACTGAGCACCAATAAACCTTTAAAAGCTTTAACTCAGGACTAAAATAGTTCTGGCATATACATGTGGCATTTAAACAGTACAGGATGGTGTGATCTAAAAGTTTTATTGGTCTGGGATAACTTACATGAATCACTAGTGACTTCCCCACTTGTGAGTAACGTGACTTTCCCAGGCACATGTCAAAAACCTTTACAACACTGACCCATGCATTCTCTCTATCTTCCGCATATGCACCTAGCAGTCTAGTTAGTGGCAGCACAAGGTTATTTGGGGATCAGAGTTGAGGCTGTATATTGAGGTTGGGGGAGATGGGTTTCTAGACTATAAAGAGTTTCTTACCTTGTTCGGAAATGGAAACTTGCTCTGTTCCACTTTTCCAGGTGTGTGAATAGCTGAGAGTGGTGGAGGCCAGGAATGGGTCATCTCCTGGAAAATAATATTGTACAGTAAAGTATATTTAAAAATACAATATAATATGAGGCAATGATGATGACATACTAGTAGTAGAGATTTCTGGATAGTGGCATATATATGTAACTTTCTGCAGATACATTTTAGTAATTTCTAGGATACATTTCATTTATATATAATCTAGTCAATAAATTAATTACATTATTTATCACAGATTATTGGGAGCATTTTTTTAAAATGTGTTTGATTTTTTTTTTATGGTTAATGGTTTTTGAGTGCAAGAAGTTTGATTTTCGGATGAACTGCACCCCAAGCTTCAGTCATGCAATGTGTTCTGTGAATGGCCGAGAACACATACGTTGGTGAGAATAAGAGAAACACAAAATGAAGGAAAAGAAATTTCAGTTCACGATCAAGTAATTAAGTATGGAATATGGACTAATCATAACATGGATCCTACTGTCAGGACTTGAATAATAAAGGTTGGAGGCCTGAACTTAGTAATAGATTAATAGATTCCAAGGCCAGAAGGGACCACTGTGATCATCTAGTCTGACCTCCTGTATAACACAGGCCATAGAACTTCCCCAAAATAATTCCTACAGTATATCTTTTAGAAATAATATTCAATCTTGATTTAAAAATTGCCAATGATGGAGAATCCATCATGACCCTTGGTAAATTGCTCCAATGGTTAATTAACCTCACTGTTAAAAATGGTATGTCTTATTTCTAGTCTGAATTTGTGTAGCTTCAACTTTCAGCCATTGGATCACGTTATACCTTTCTGTGCTAGACTGAATACATAATATTTGTTTCCCTTGTAGGCACTTGTTGACTGTATTGAAGTCATGCCTTTACTTTCTCTTTGGTAAGCTAAATAGACTCCAGGAGCTCAATCTATCACTGTAAGGCATGCTTTCTAATCCTTTAATCATTCTCATGGATCTTCTCTGAACCCTTCCCATGTATCAACATCTTTCTTGAATTGCTGCAACAGAACTGGACACTGTATTCGAGCAGTGGCCATAGAAGTGCCAAATACAGAGGTAAAATAACCTCTCTGCTCCTACTTGAGATGTTTATGCATCTACGGATAGCACTGTTCCTTTGGCCACAACATCGCACTAGGAGCACATGTTTAGCAGATTATCTACCACCGCCCTGAAAATGTCTTTCAGAGTCATTGCTTTCCATGAAGAGTCCCCCATCCTGTCAGTGCAGCTTACATTCTTTGTTCTTAGGTGTACACATTTACATATAGCTCTATTAAAACACATTATATCTGCTTGTGCTTCACTTACCAGGTGATCTAGATTGCTCTGTATCAGTAACTCTGAAATGTTTGTAACTCTGAACAAAACGTTATGGTTGTTCTTTCAAAAGTTTACAACTGAACATTGACTTACTACAACTTTTAAATTTTACTATGCAGAAAAAATATGCTGCTTTGCCTTTATTTTTATTTTTTTAGTAGTTTACGTTTAACACAGTACTGTACTGTATTTGTTTTTTGGTTTGGTTTTGGTCTCTACTGCTGCCTGATTGCATATTTCCAGTTCAAAATGAGGTGTGTGGTTGACCAATCAGTTCATAACTCTGGCGTTTGTAACTCTGAGATTCTGCTGTACCTGCAATTACCACTTTACTTCTGTGGGAATTGAATATGCTTACAGTCTCCTGCTGTTCAGTGCCCTATCAGTACCTTAAACAAGGAGTTCTCCACTCAGCTTTTTGTCCTCTCCCTACATTTATTGAATTAGTTATTTGGTTTTAGCAAGGAGATATGTTTACCTTCTCCTGGCTGCATACAGTATTTAAAGAGCACCTACAAGGTAAGCAATTCCTTCATAGTCCAAGCCTGAGCGAATTAGCCTTCACAGGGTGGTTCAAGGTTGCTCTTTTTGGCAAAAAAAAATTATTTTTTTTTTATTTGAAAAAAGAAGCGTGAACAACTTGTGCATTCTTGCTCAACAACAATGGAATAGAGCATTGGGCATTTCATGGCCTGCCTTAATAATTCTTTCTCAGAACAAAGTCTCTGAGTGTTCTGCCAATGAAGTAATCTATTTGACTAACCATTCCAAGATGGTTTATGAGTTATAAATGTCACCTTCAAAATGTTCTTGATAAACAGTTTATTTTCTAATAAAAAACTGCATTCTTTTGTGTTATTTGAAGCTAAAAATCTTAAATGATTTATTATACCTGTGTAATCTCTGTGGGTGCTTCTAATCAGAGCATCATCTGGTTTGAAGTTTCACTATCAGAATTGCTTTGCTTTTCAGTTCTTTCAGGCAGATTGATCATCTTATGACTCTCTTATCAGATAGGTGCCACCAACAGCAGTACATAGTAATTTTTATTATACAGTAAATCCTTTAAACACAGACAACCAATCACTGTACAGTTTGCAATACAGAAGAACTATTTCTTATTGCTATGAGTGCCTGACACAGAGAAAAATTTTCAAAACATCAATTAATTACATTTTGGAAAAAAAATCTCACAGTAATGGTTTATTATGATTATATCTTTCCAGAACGGAGATTTGTAGTATGTTTTTGTAGTACTATGGCTGTGTGACCTAAACACTAAAAATTTTCCCAGGCTAGGCCCTGTTGGAACCACTATCTCATGCTGTTGCATCTCATAATTAAATTACTTACATTTAAAAAGTTGGGGTTTTTTGCATATCACACCCATTTTCATTTATGAATGAAAGGTATGTGTGTTTCCTCCAGTGGATTAAGTTCAGACCCCAAAGAAACCATGGGTTTATCTGTTCAGAGGGAGAGATATCAAAAATATACCCAGGATCTAACTATGGGGCCTTATTTGTTTAAGGGAGGAATGTTTTACTTCAGCTCTTGTAATTGTGGAACCAGGCATGCAGATAGGAAGGCATTGCTGGTAACTTTACCCTAAATATACGACATTTCTGAGATATGCTTCTCAGCCCTTAAGATTTCCGTTTATCTAAGAGCCAGGTCCCCTGGGTTATATAATTACTGAATTCTCAGTCTCACCTTGACAGAAACATTTTCTAAGAAGTCTGCTATTTGGTGTACAGAAACCAATCTGTTACAGCAGGATAGCTTTGTCCTCCCACCTTGCCTTCCTAGATCTGGCAATGAAACCTCTATCCATGGAAAGCATCAGAGTGCTGATTAAAAGTGAGGATGACCTTTTCTGACATGTTAAAATCTTTCATATTTTTTTCCAGGATTATTTCTCATCCACATTTAGACAAAAAATGGTTTTAATGGTCTTTTTCTATTAGTTTCTCTACTACTCACTTTGTGCTTTGAGTTTTGGTGTATAATTTTAATTTGATGTAACCCGTTGTGACATACAGACTTCATAGGAGCACTGATGTTTACTTGAGGTAATCATCTTTATCACACCCCTCCAAATTTGCCTTTATTGAACTGATATTTTAAATTGGGATTACATGATATATTTTTTGTCTAAATTTGAATGTTAAATTATGGAAAATTAAAAATAATTAATAAAATGTAAGTACAAAACTGTTATGAAAAATCAATCCTCTGTATTATAAGTACTACACCACAAAGTAGTAACACATTTTGAATGCTGATGGCTCAGAAATGGCTAAATGAGATTTTGTAAAACCAAAACTTTATGCAATATGCAGTCTCCTTAATACTGTTGGAGAACACCAAGCAAGAAATCTTAAAAACAGGAATAAATATTTAGGTGTACTACAACATTTCAAATGTTGCAATGTCGATGTCAAATAAATCTAGAAAATGTACTCTTGTGAATTTTGTCACAGTTCAGGGCAACTGCACCTGTATGTCCCTGTCCTTGGGGTCCACCAAGGCATCCACTCTAGGCTCCCAGCTCCTCAGGTGTCACCTCTCTTGGGTGGAGATGCATGTCTCTCTCCCACCTAATCAGGGTTTTTCCAGACTGCACAGCTCCCAGCCTGGTACCTCTCTGGAAGTATAACAACCTGGATGAATTTGCCTACCTCCAGCCCCCACTCTTAATTCCTGGTGGGGCTGTGGTTACCCTCGCTCAGAGGATTACATTCAATCCTTGGCCCAAAGTGACACCAATTTAATACAGTAAGATCTCTCAAAGAGATTGCAGAAAATTGCCAGATCTGTCACCAGTCTAGGACAAGTCTCGTGATATTTGGTGTATTTGATAAAACAACTCCTGAAGTAAAGTTAATATGTGAGAATATCACTTTCCTTTAAAAAGAAAAATGAAAGTTTCTAGCCCTGAAAACATGAACCCCCAAAGGCTCAAAAACCAGAAGGCAGATAAAAAGAACCCAACATTTATTTTTTTAAAATCTCAAGTTTATAAGGCAAATCTTATATCGGGGGAGCAGGAGAACACTTTACTCATGATTTTGAATGCTTGGGGTTGGCAGTATAGATATACATAATATGTGGGCCTGAAAGCAATATTTAAAACTTACTGTTTTGAACTGTTAATAAATAATATGTAATTCAGGTGCTATAGTATTTAAAGTGCTGTTAAGTGTACTTGTTGCTGTGGAAGACACTGTTCACAGAAGGCAGGACAAGAAGTAATCATCTTAATCTACAGAACAGTAGGTTTAGGTTAGATATTAGGAAAAACTTCCCAGTTAGAAGATTCAATCACTGGAATAGGCTTCCAAGGGAGGTTGTAGAATATCTGTAATTGAAGGTTTTTAGGAACAGATTAAACAAACACCTGTCAGTGATGGTCTAGGTATACTTGATCCTGTCTCAGTTCAGGAAACTGGATTAGAGGACCTCTCATGATCCCTTCTGCCCTACATTTCTATCATTCTAAGATTTCATATACTTTCTAAATTATAGAGAAAAAACACTGTAACTCTTACATTTTATATTGAATAATTATTCAGGTACATAATGCACCAGATTACCAGAGAATGGTCTAATCTGAAAGAAATGAGAGATCCCTGCCCCCCAACATTAGACCACTTTAATGATTTATGTCTTGAAAAATACTAGTTAACAAAAAAATCACAAAACCAAGAAACCATTTGGGGCTTGGAAGTTGAAAAACTATCTGTCCAAAAGGCCGAATTCTGATTTCTAAATTAGAATTAAATTAATCCCTTCAAATCATGGGACTGTTAAAAAAAAAACCTCTGAGCTGTCCAATTTGTTTGAAATGGTGACAATTAGGGCTGTCAAGTGATAAAAAAAAGTCTCGCAATTAATCACACTGTTAAACAATAATAGAAACCCATTTATTTAAATCTTTTTGGATGTTTTCTTCATTTTCAAATATTTTGATTTCATTTACAACACAAAATAAAAGTGTACAGTGCTCACTTTATATTTATTTTTATTACAAATATTTGCATTGTAAAAAACAAAAGTAATAGTATTTTTCAGTTTACCTAATACAAATAGTGTAGTGCAATCTCTTTATCATGAAAGTTTAACTTACAAATGTAGAATTATGTACAAAAAATAAGTGAAATCAAAAATAAAACAAAGTAAAATTTCAGAGCCTAAAAAGTGCACTCAGTCCTACTTCTTGAACAGCCAATCGCTCAGACAAACAAGTTTGTTTACATTTGCAGGAGATAATGGTGCCCACTTCTTGTTTATAACATCATCTGAAAGTGAGAACAGGCATTCATATGGCACTATTATAGCTGGCATCACAAGATATTAACGTGCCAGATATGCTAAAGATTCATATGTCCCTTCATGCTTCAACCACCATTCCAGAGGACATGCTGATGACGGGTTCTCCTTGATAACAATTCAAAGCAATGCGGTCCGACGCTTGTTTATTTTCATTATCTGAGTCATATACCACCAGCAGAAGGTTGATTTTCCTTTTTGGTGATTCAGGTTCTGTAGTTTCCGCATCAGAGTGTTGCGTTTTTAAGACTTCTGAAAGCATGCTTCACGCTTTGTCCCTCTCAGATTTTGGAAGGCACTTCAGAGTCTTAAACCCTGGGTCGAGTGCTGTAGCTATCTTTAGAAATTTCACATTGGTACCCTCTTTGCATTTTGTCAAATCTTCAGTGAAAGTTTTCTTAAAATGAACAACATATGCTGGATCATCATCTGAGACTGCTATAACATGAAATATATGGCAGAATGTGGGTAAAACAGCAGGAAACATACAATTCTCCCCCAAGGAGCTCAGTCATAAATTTAATTAATGCATGATTTTTTTAAAGAGCATCATCAGCATGGAAGCATGTCCTCTGGAATGGTGGCCGAAGCATGAAGAGGCATACAAATGTTCAGCATATCTGGCATGTAAATACCTTGCAATGCCAGCTACAAAACGCTATGCAAATGCCTGTTCTCACTTTCAGCTGACATTGTAAATAAGAAGCGGGCATTATTTCCTATAAATGTAAACAAAAATTTCTCTTTGCGATTGGCTAAACAAGAAGTAGGACTGAGTGGACTTGTAGGCTCTAACGTTTTACATTGTTTTATTTTTGAATGCAGGTTTTTTTGGTACATAATTCTACATTTGTAAGTTACACTTTCACGATAAAGTGATTGCACTACAGTACTTGTATGAGGTGAATTGAAAATACTATTTCTTTTGTTTATCATTTTTACAGTGCAAATATTTATAATAAAATAATATAAAGTGAGCACTGTAACTTTGAATTCTGTGTTGTAACTGAAATCAATATATTTGAAAATGTAGAAAAACATCCAAAACTATTTAATAAATTTCAATTGGTATTATATTGTTTAACAGTGCGATTAAAGCTGTGATTAATCATGATTAATTTTTTGAGTTAATTGCATGAGTTAACTGCATGAGTTAATTGCATAAGTTAATATTTGAGTTAATTGCATGAGTTAATTGCGATTAACCGTCAGCCCTAGTGACAATGATAAAATTCCTCCCCTAGTGGGGAATATGCTACTGACAGATCATTTAGGTGATACTGGGTGTTGTAATATTAAGCATTTATTTTACATTGGCTCAAATTCATTCACTGGTGCACCCTGACATATTTATGGGCTGAGACACGTTGTATTATTTTACATACGTATTATACTATAACTATTTTCCTTTCCACCTATGTGAATCAGATTTCAGTAGCTAAATGCAAATGTTCAGTTTTGCAGACAGAAGCAGGTAATCTTACACAATATGCAAACTCAGCTTTTATTCAGATTGAAGAAGAAACATTCAGATGAAAAATCCACAATGTATACCCTAACTGTAAAATTAGTTTCAGCAACAACAATTAAGTAAGAAGACATTTTTTGTGGATTAATGACTAGTTATGCAGTGGTTCGTTTTGGAATTTTAAGCATAACTTGTAATTAATTTTCAGGAAGAGCACTGTGCAGTGGTAAATAATAATAATGGTTCCAGACTGAAGGCAATGCTATCTATTTAGTGCTATTCATCTCTCGGTATGGCATTTGAAACCAGTAATGTTTATCTAGGTGAAAATATTCAATAAACTTGTAATTTAATAAAAAGCAGTGAATTCAAGTCTCCATTAGACTTGGTCTAACTTCTCCTGTTTACTCCTGTATTCATTTTTTCCTCATAGTCAAAAATGAGCATTGGGCCAGTGGTTACCTATCAAACTCCACCTTCTCACTGAAAGTTCAAGAAGAGGTTGGGAGAATGTGTTAAAAGGTCCTAATGCCCACAGCATAAAAAAGGTAAAGGGAAATTAATGGGACAGGGAATAATCAAAGATAAAGAGAAATTCATGAAGGACAGAAGAGAGGAGGCCAAGGCCTATTAAGGGTCATGAGAAGAAACAGAATCATAGACACTAGAGATGGAAGAGACCTATAGGATAATCCAGTCTAGGAGGTCTCAGATTTTCAACAGTAAATGAAATATAGGACTTGTCATATTGGATCAAAACTGAGACCCATCTCATTCCCTATCCAGTTTCCAACAGTGAGTAGCACCAGCTGCTTCAGAGGGAGGTGTAAGAACCCTACAGAAGGCAAATATGGAGTAATCTACCCCCCACATTAGGTCTCATCCTAATAGCTAATCATTAGAGACTGGCTTAAGGCCTGAAATAATTATGTTTAATATCCCTTCCAAAATATTTATCATTCATTGTCAGCTCTGGATATCCTTGTTATAATATGCATGTCCAATCTTTTTGAATTGTGTTAAGTCTTGGCCTCACTGACTTCCAATGGCAATGAGCACCGCAGTTGAAATGACATGTTATGTAGAAAAGTAGTTTTTATTTTTATCGGTTTTGAATTTCCCAGCTTTTTATTTCATCGAATGTCTCCTCGCTTTTGTGTTACGAAACAGGAAGAATAGAAGTCCCCAATCTACTGTCTCTATATCATTAATCAAATTTTTGAGATGTGGTGACCAGTGCTGTACACAATATTCTGATGAGCCCGTGCAATTGATTTATATAAAGGCATTACAATATTCTCTATTCACCATCCCATTCTTTGTGCAATCTAACAGTTTGTTTGCTTTTTAGACCACAGCTGCACATTTAGCAGAGTTATTTATTGAGCTCTCTACAGTGATGCCCTGGTCCCTTTCTTGAGTTGATAAAGTTGATTTAGAACCCTGTAATATGTTATGAATAGCTTAAATTTTTTCCTCGAATGTGCATTTGTCATCTAGTTTATTTAGGTCTCTCTGAAGTTCTTCACAGTCCTGTCTCATCCTCTGAAACCTAAGTAACGATGTCATTTTTGCAAATTTTGCCATCTCCTCACATAGTCCTCTTTCGAGATCATTAAACAGCATGGGACCTAGTTAAATAACATGGGACCTAGTACAGGACCTTTAGGCACTTCTTTTCCATTATGAAAATTGATCATTTATTCTTTTATTCTTTGCTTTGCCTCCTACCCAGTTCTTGATCCATGACAATACTTTGTCTCACCCCTCAACTACTTAGCTTCTTCAGTAGTCTCTTGTGTGGGACCTTGATGAAGGCCTTTGGAAAGTCTATATAAATTATGTCAACCAATTCTCCTTTATCCACTACTTTATGACATGTTCAAAGAATTCTAAGAGATTAGTGTACATAATTTTCCTTTGCAGAAACTATGCTGGCCAGAGCACAGATCACCTTGCCCCCATTACATGATTGCACTGACCATTTCCCTTTCCTGTCACAACCACATAATATCCCTGTGGAAACTACAGTGATGGTTATATGGAGAAATATTAGGGAGGTATCTGATGCATTTGAGCTGACTTTTAATGCAATCTATCAACTAGAAATGGGTAGAGAAACCAACGTAAGGTGACCAGCAAGCTCTCCATGAATCACTAGCAAGTGCTTCACAGAGCACAGTTTGAGAAACTCTGATCCAGTCCATCTCCTTGTCATTATAAAACTGTTCCCTACACAGGGGGCCAGACTCTGAGCTGGTGTCAGCTGGCCTAGATCCATTAATTTCAGTGGAGCTACACTGATTGACACCAGCTGAAGAGCTGACTACACTTTCAATACTTTAACGCTAGTTTCAAACATCCAAAGTAACTAGGCTGACCACTTCTCCTGGGGGAATATTTCAAAGCCTAAAGCATTTCTCTCTCAGAATGTTTGGTCTGATCATCAGACTACATTTTCTTTGTATTAATTTTATTCCATATATCCCAGTTACTTCCCCAGTGTATTGAGTTAAACAATTCCACCCATGTCTTGATCTTTATACCCTTCAAATATCTACATATGGTTATGTTCCCACCCCCATTGTCACTTAGCCAAGCTGTACATACCTAGAAACTTTATTTCTTCCTCGCTTATCACTTCCTCTAATTCCCTAATAATTTTTTGTTGCTTATTTCTGAGCACCCTCAGATTTGTCATATTTTTGGTAATGTGGTTCCCCGAAATGAATGCAATATTCTGGGGGTGGTTGGATCATAGCTATATAGGGACTTGGTACCTCATGGCACTGTGTGCAACCGATAGGGTTGCCAACTTTGGTTGGCTGAATTCCTGGAGATTTCAACACATGACATAATCTTTAATTAAAGATTAATTTTTAATTCCTGGAGACTCCAGGACAATCCTGGAGAGTGGCAACCCTAGCACCAGAGTAAGTAAGGTGCTGAGTGCCCTCCACTCACACTAAAGTCAGTGGCATTGGAAGGCACTTGGTATCTTGAGGGATAAATCCCATGAAGGCCTGTTTTATGCAAGGCCGTATAAAGCATATTCCTTCTTCTGCAGCCATATTACGTTGCAGACGGATGTCTAATTTGTTGTCCATTATCATTCCTTATAGGGTTACTGCTTCCCAGGTTTTGTCCTCCTCTTGCACTTGTGTGTTTTGGATTATTTTTCGACAGCTAGGTTAGTTTGCATTTTTCCAAGATTAATCTCCTTTTATCATTTTTGCTCCTATTTTTAACCTCTATAGGTCTCTTTGTAGTATTTTGCTGTTTTAACTGCTGCTTGTATCTCTTTGTGATTAGTATCATTTGCAAATTTCATTAGTGTGCTGTTTACTCCCTCTCCCAGATACTTAATAAAGCTATTAAATAAGGTCCTAATGCTGAATCCAAAGGTACTCTACTAGTCACCACCAACCAACCTGGTGTACTGAAATTTATCATCACTGGCAGTTTATGATCTTTTAGCCAGTTTTCAATTCATCTATGTTAAATTTTAATTAATTTCTCAGTTAATGTTTCACGGTGTCAGTTGCTTTACTAAAATACAGATCTTTTACATCTACTCTATTCCACTATTCTACTGATGGAGGGGAGAAACAGAGCTATTAAAGGGTCACTGAGAGGGATGAGGACGTATCCTCAAAGAAGCCACTTGGAAGAGCATCCAAACTTTTGAGTGCCGATCCAACACACCTTCTGAGGTTCATCCATCACTCACTTTTTCCCCACTAAGGGCCACCCTAACTCATGCTAAGTGAAACCACAGCCCAATTACCTTCTATGTAATGGAGTTTTTCCTAATCATCTGTAGTCACCTGACTATCCTTTAGTTTGTGTTATCTGCACTGTGTATTTTCTAAACGGCAGAAAAACACCTTTACACCTCACCATTTCAACTCATCATACTAGTGGGGCTCAAAACCTAAGAGCACTGTGAGAAGTGATATAGACAGACAGACACCGCTAAATGATTGTTTTTTCTTCATTTAAAACAAACAAAAAACCTCCGACTATGAACTAATTCCATCTAGTAACACTCCAATGCTGTGCCATCTACTGATATGTTTGAAATATCTGTCTGATTATCAATGTCTTTTAAGTAGATCAGAGCGGAGGAAGGGCAGAGACCTGGGCCCTCATTCTGATAGCACTTACAATTGTTTTTACACTGTTGTAATTCAACTGTTCTGAATGGAATTAATCCCAATTTACACCCCCTCCTCCCTCCTCACCCCTTCCCTCTCTCAGAGAGAGAGATGAGAGCAGAGAGGGATTAGGCCCTTGGAAAGGAGGGAAGGTCACAGATTTTGCTGACTGCAGCATAATTACCTTCAGCATTAAATCTCCAGATGTTTGGTATCTGTGCCGTTCTAAAGAATGAAACCTTTCCAAATCATGAACATTTGTAACGTGATCTCTGGGTCAACTCATTCTATGGCAAATCACAAATGCCAGAGTGGTAAACTTTCAATTTGGAATATGGTTTCACTGTGTTCCTGGACCTATGCATCAGATAACCTATTCTATAATGTTTAATCCACACCTCAAAATATATAACTTGATACATACAAAACAGTCCAATGACAATTTATCACATTGATTCATTTAAGTTTTTTCATGACTATATTTTTTTAACCCAAAGGTAGATAGGTTTGGGATATTTTTAACTAGCTGAGCTCTTAAACCCAGTAGAGGCCAGGAAGACTAAAAAGAGCTAAAGTTTGCAAGTATTCTAGTAAGGATATATACTGTACTAAGCTTTCTGGTATCATAATTTAAGTAACGAAGATTTCCCACCTCTAACTGACAATTATAAAAACCAAGCCGTGTCAAGCTAAATCACCAGAGTCTAGAAGCTTGCCCTAAAATAGTTTGCATATTTTTCACATATCAAAAGAGGAAAGAATCACTTACTTATTGCCTATGTTGAATCTCTGCATCTATTTAGGAAGTTATGTGCTCAAATGAATGCAGTGGGCCATGTGATGTGACAATTGTCTGAAAACTGGCCTTGCCCAGGCAAGCTGCGATGATGTGGTTAATGACGGTACAATCTTTATTAGTGCATTAACCTCCTGCACCCAAGGACTATGGATTCTAATTCTTGAATTGCTATGCAAGACTGATGCAGCTAGTTTTCTGGTCTCAATTGGCAGCAAGCTAGCAGAAGTGGATAATGAAGATGAATGGCTGCCTCTTGAGTCTCTTGGGAGTGGGAAGAGGAAAAGTAAGGAAGGGGGGAAAGACCTAGGATAGTTCAAGGTCCAGATCTCTGCATGATTTCAAATAATAATGAAAAAAGTGCACACAGTAGGCATTTTTAGAGACCCTAACAAATGTGCTATTTTTGTACTTTGTTAACAAAGCAACAGCGTCATAGACTCAGGATTACCTTGGACAAATGTCTAGGAATTAAAACAAAGGGGATAAAAAATAAAGAACAAGCTACATGGCTTAGGCTGTTTACCTGGTATTGATAGATGACTATTTATATGGACAAAGGAGTGGTAAAAAACTGCCCAAAGTTCCAAATCAGTTTCAGGTTAGCATAAGGTACATGGATAAATATTTACAATGCAGAAACATTTTATATATCTGTGTTGTCATCTGCAACAGAAAGATTTTATGTTCTGATGTAAAAGTTTCCTTATTTTAGACAGAGAAATTCAGCTAGGTGTAATAATGGAACCAAAGCATTGTGGAGAAATTATTGTTGTGGAGAAATTATTAATGTTATGGAAAGCTGGCATCCAAAGGAAGTATTCTGATGGGTGCATTAGTGATCCCAATCCATCTCATAGTTCAAAGTCTAAACAAAAGATCAAATTAACTTCATTTCCTCTCAATGCCAGTTTCTCACACCTCAGGCCAGCATGAAGAGGGAGCATTGTGGAAACTACACATTCTCACTTCTGGGGTGTGGGATGGGGAGTCTGCAGGGCCGGCTCTACTGTTTCTCCTGCCCCAAGCAGCACGCCGAATTGCCGCCGCAGATGGCTGAAGAGATGAGCTGCCGCTGAATTCCCGCCGCGGATGGCTGAAGAGACGAGCTGCCGCCGAACTGCTGCCGCCACGAGCGGTACATGCCGCCCTCATGGCACATGGACTGCCACCCCTTCCAGACTGCGGCCCCAAGCACCTGCTTGGAACGCTGGTGCCTGGAGCCGGCCCTGGGAGTCTGTCTGGCCTTATTTTACACTAGAAAAATCAATTGGTGGAGCATCATATTTTAACTGTAATAGCAATTGGTAGATTTCTTCACTCTTCTCCCAGACCCTAGTTAGCTAATGTTCTCAAAATGGGACCCTTCAGTTTGTGCTGGTTTCTTCCAATATGGATGATGCACTCTTGATGCATTTATAATTTCCCTTATATTGGCAGTCAAAACACAGAACAAACTTTTGTATTTGCTACAAATGTTTTGAAACACATATTATAAAAAGTTATATTTACTCAGATATGGCTCAACTATGTTTTAAAGGAGCTGGCACATGCTGGGAGTGACATTTAGCTGCCCCTTCCTAGCTAGACAGAATTCCAGGAGGAATTCCTCCAATAGCTCCTTCAGGGGGTGTGACTTGAACCCAGAGGCTATTGGAAAGGATGTCACTGCAGTTAGGAAAGAAGATGGCAGGAAACTTATTGCATCCTCTTTGTTTTGTGTACCTGAGAAGCAGCTGGACAAAATCTATGCCATATGTAATAAGCGCCTCAGCTTTTATTTTAGAACTGGCTACAGCCTGTATATAAAGGTTTGTCCAAGCACCTGCTAAGATACATAACTAGACAGCTACCGGACATTATATAAAGAAACAAAATTTCTCTCTCAGACTGCTACAATAAACCTCTTGATCAATTTGGCCAACATGAAAAAAGCGACAAAGGGACAGAAAGGCTCAGAAAGGAAAAGGTCAGAATTAGAATTGAAAATGGAGTTACACTCTGAAAAGTGGCTCTGTAAAACTAACATTGTGGGGTTGCATGTTTATTATCTATCGGTGTCTTCAGATGAAATGTGCTCAATTTACAAGAAAAATATGCCATCCTGGGAACCCAAACCTTGGATCTGAAAGTCAAGCTGGGTTCTTTCCTTCTCATGTATCTTCACTAGTATACAAAATTTCTGCAGGCTGAATTAGGCTGTAAATTATACTCTGAGAATCCCACTGTCTCCAAATTAATTCCTTAGTGACACCTGCATAACCACATGACATTCAATAGTCTTACATAGGTGTAATTAATAATTCTGCATATGATGCACAAGAAGGACCAGGACCCATCTTGCTTAGCTATATGGGCTCTGCAGGATTAATACAAGCAATACATAGTAAAGCTTCTTATGGCCACTAAAACCAGGAGATGTAATCCTGAAACATGGAGTAGATCTGACGCTAAAGTAGGTGCCTTTTTATGTAAAGATTTTTAAGAACAGAAACACTTTTTAAGACTATTATGCAGTGAGGTTTTCAAAAGCACGTAAGTGATTTAGTAGCACAAGTCCCAATCACCATTTAGGTGCTTCTAAAAACCCCGCTCATAATGTATTGTCAGCCAATGAATGTTGAATTTAGTAAAGTTTCAAAAGGCTAGAAGGCCAAGAATTAAAAAAACAGATGCTTAAAGTTAGGCTTCTAAATCCATCTTTAGGTACCTAAAATAAGTCATTTGACTTTTAAAAGTGGTAACCATGGGAACTGCTGGGTGCTCAGCACTTTTGCAAATTAGGCCACTTATTTATGAGCCCAAATATGGGTTTTGGTGCCAAATTTTAGGCATTTATTTTTGAAAATCTTGGCCTAAATCTTTAAGCTGCTGCATTTTTAGATTTTTTTTTATTTTTTTTTTACTTTGTGACCACAGGTCTTCTCTGCAGACTAACATTATTTATCTCAACTTTTTATTCTGTCTCTGTAAAGCCAAGATTTTAATCCTGCTGTGCTTTGTTCCTAGTACAGCATCAAGTGGCAGATTTCTGGATCTTAACTGTATACACAGAAAAGTTCCTCCAGTTTCTGTCCATGAGACCTTACTTGAAAATGAGCTTCCAGTGCGATTCTGTGACAAAAAAGGCTAATGCAATCCTTAGATGTATAAATGAGATGCAGTGAGCAGAAGTAGGGAGGTGATTTTAGCTCTGTATATGGCATTGGTGATACTGATACTAGAATCCTGAGTCCAGTTCTGGTGTCTATATTTTTAAAAGGATAATGAAATATTGGACAGGGTGCAAAGAAGAGCTACAAAAATGATTCAAGGGCTGGAAAATGCCTTAGAGTGAGAAACTTAAAGAGTCCAATCTGTTTAGCATATCAAAAAAGAAGATTGTGAGGAACTTTATTACAGTATATAAGGACCGTTGCAAGGAGAAAATACCAGGTACTAAAGGCATCTTTAATCTAGCACAGAAAGGCATAACAAGACCCAATGGCTGGAAGTTAAAACCAGACAAATTCAGGTTCAAAATAAGGCACACATTTTTAACAGTGAGGGTGATTAGCCATTGGAACAAACTACTAAAGGAAGTGGTGGATTCTCCATCTCTTGATGTCTTCCGATCAAGACTGGATGTCGTCCTGGAAGATATGCTTTAGTCAAACCCAAGTTATTGGGCTCAATGCAGGGATAACTGAGTGAAATGATCTGGTCTATGCTGTATAGGCGATCAGACTGGAGTGATCTATTGGTCTCTTTTGGCCTTAAACTCTGACTGTGAATGGACTGCTCATTTCCAGTCACTAAAACTGGGATATGCATTCTTCAGAATTTAAGGTTCTTTTTTTAAAAGGTCCATTAAAAATCCTTCATTTCTACAGCATTCAATATTGTGTGTAAAAATAAACAAATAAAACCTGTGACCCATTGGAATCTATATCTGTATGAGGTCCTCATAAGTAAGAGGATGGAATTATCTATTTGTTTAAAACAGACAAAAGCAGAAAATTGCTGTTTCCTCATGTTCCCCTTGTCTGTTTATTGTATCCACCTTATGCCTCTTATCTTTTGGGGGCAGGGCTTGTTTTTTGGTGTATGTATATACAGCACCTAGCACAATAGGGTCCCGGTCCATGCCTAAAGTTCCTACATGCTATGATAGTACAAATAATATATTATTTACTTAGACTGTAAGCTCCTTGGGACAGGGTCTTACATTTTGCTCTGTGTTTGTACAGCACCTAACACAATGGAGTCTTGGTCTGTGACTGGGGTCCCTAGTTACTAGCGTAACACAAATTAATAACAACAACAGTGTTTGGCAGAGGGCAGACCTTTCTGATGATGCCACTTACTGTTTTACATCAGCTAGGATTTCCCTTCTGCCTTCCTCAGATGGCCTCTCAGTATGATCAGTCCCCCTCCCTCTCAGTGTACTCAGTCCCCACTGAATAGCTAGATAGGAAAGGGAGTCCCTCAACCATCAGACTCCTGCCCAGGAGCCTGGTAACTGAGAGCAGCTTCCAGAAAGGGAAGCAAGATGAAATTTAAAAAACAGCCAAAGAACTCGGGCGGGCAGCCAGTCAACCAAGTCAGGAGAAAACACACACTCAGTGGGGAGGCTGCAGAATGGGGCATACAGCTACATTAAAAGCAAGAAGTTAAGCAGGTCTGCTTCAAAGTTATCCCCATTGCAGAGGTCTGGCATGATTTTCTGCCACTGCATCTAGTGTAGCTGTTTACATCTGATGATAGTCAGTGTGAAATCTGAGTTAATAATATTTCTTTTCTCCCACCCTGTGTCTGTTCTGTCTATCTATCCTGCAAGCTCTGTGGGACAGAGATTGTCTCTTACTTTATATCTACACAGTGCCTAGCATAATGGGGCTCTGATTTTGGTTGGGTTCTCCAGATACTACTGTAATACTAGTCATTATAAATAATAATTTGGTACTATTTTACACTCACTTTGCACAGGTGTAAATGATAACACAAGATGTCAAAGCCTTGGAGAGTCAGGCCAATCCTCTCCAATGAGGATTATCAATATAAGCCCTTGCCTAACAGTGGTATTCACCTATAGTAGAAAACTAGCTCACTGACAAAATTTATGTGGCAAAAATTCCATATGAAGAAATAAAACACAAATCCACTGCACCACCCAGAATGACTACAGTATTCCATTGTTTCACTGCAGTAAATTTGCACAAGGTAATTGGCATATGAATTGACAACAGATACATATTTGAACAAAATCACTTTATGGGTTTTTTGGGGTGTGTGTGGATTTTTTTATTTTGTTCTTTTTACAGGATTGATGTCAATGGTTTAATCAGAAAATACGTTTAGAGAACAAAATTTTAAAGAGGAGATTTTGAAAAGCATATAAGTATTTAGGAGCACAAGACTCATTGGCTTTTAATAGAATTTATGCTCCTAAATCCCTCAAGAACTTTTGAAAATCCCACCCACAGAGAGTGACCAGGTAGCAAGTGTGAAAAATTGGGACAGGGAGTAGGGGGTAATAGGCGCCTATATAAGACAAAGCCCGAAATATCGGGACTGTCTCTATAAAATCGGGACATCTGCTCACCCTACCCACAGAGACCATGAAGAATGACTAACACAAACTGAGTGTAATTCAACAGGAGATTTCATTGTTCTGTATAGAAGCAGAATAAAAGACTTTGAAACTGATAATACCTAAGTCCTGTTGATATGTTTGAGGTGGTTGGGTTTGGTGGTGTGTATTTTTTTTTTTTTTTGACCAACTGAAATGCAAGCCTGGTTATCATAACCTTTCACATCATTTCAGATGGCTTGGTAAGTATGGGATATGCTATCCTTAGATTATTGTTATGGCTACTGCTATTAGTTTCTCAGGGTCACAGACACAATGAGCAGATACAAATGGACTGCTTTTAATTAATGTACATATTGTTTTCTGTTCTTAGGGCACATTTGGCGCCATCTCTCAACATTTTTTGTACTGCGCGCTCTGTCTTCCCTTTCGGTCTGCGGGAATGGAGCCCAAACTTCTGAGGAATATGCTGACGAGTCTCGCCAACACGTCACGTTTGGTCGAGTTACTCCTTAAGATCCAAACTGACAGTGAGGACTCCGACGATGATATCGACTCAAGTAATGATACGAGACGAGACTGCTTGTGGCATTCATGGACATGCTCACCACCGTGGAATGCCGCTTTTGGGCTCAGGAAACAAGCACTGAGTGGTGGGATCACATCGTCATGCAAGTCTGGGATGACGAGCAGTGGGTGCAGAACTTTCGGATGAGAAAAGCCACTTTCATGGGACTGTGTGAGGAGCTCGCCCCCACCCTGCGGTGCAAGGACATGAGATTGAGAGCTGCCCTGACGGTGGAGAAGTGGGTGGCTGTTGCAATCTGGAAGCTGGCAACTCCAGACAGCTACTGATCGGTCGCTAACCAGTGTGGAGTGGGAAAGTCGACCGTTGGAATCGTGTTGATGCAAGTTTGCAGGGCCATTAATCGCATCCTGCTCAAAAGAACCGTGACTCTGGGTAACGTGGATGACATTGTGGCTGGCTTTGAACAAATGGGTTTCTCTAACTGCGGAGGGGTGATAGATGGGACGCATATTCCAATTCTGGCACCAGCCCACCTAGCCTTCAAGTACGTAAATTGGAAGGGATATTTCTCTATGGTTCTCCAGGCGCTTGTGGATCACCATAGGCGTTTCATTGATATTAACGCAGGCTGGCCCGGAAAGGTGCATGACGCACGCATCTTTCGGAACACTGGCCTGTTCAGGAAGCTGCAACCTGGGACTTTTTTCCAGACCAAACGATCACCATAGGGGAAGTTGAAATGCCCATTGTGATCCTTGGAGACCCTGCTTACCCTTTAATGCCGTGGCTCATGAAACCCTACACAGGGAGCCTTGACAACAGCAAGGAGCGGTTCAACAACAGGTTGAGTCGGTGCAGAATGACTGTGGAGTGTGCTTTTTGCCATTTAAAAGGCCGCTGGCACTCTATGTATGGGAAGCTGGACCTGGCTGATGACAGCATCCCCGCGGTTATATCCGTGTGCTGTACCCTCCATAACATTTGTGAAGGGAGGGGGAAAGATTCATTCAGGCATGGAACTTGGAGGTTCAACACCTGGAGGCTGAATTTGCACAGCCAGAGAGCAGGGCTATTAGAGGGGTCCAGCGCGGGGCTGCAAGGATTAGGGATGCCTTGAGGGAGCAATTTGAGGCTGAAAGCCACCAGTAATGTTTGGTGCCCTGCACAGGAGTGAAGTGCAGTGGTTCCAATGTTAGTAGGAATCTGTGTTTACTATGCTGACTTGCAGTGCCTGTTGCTTTCCTGGGCTAAGGTATCTTTTACTTTATGCAATAATAAAGAATGTTTTCAAAAACAGAAAATCTATTTATTTAAAAGAAAATTTATTTATTGAAAAGAAACACAATTGCTTGGGAAACAGAAAGGGCAAAAGGGTGGGGTGGGGAACGGTACAATCACAGATTTCTGTATGTCCTGTTCTCATACTCAGCCTTCCTGTCTGGAGTGCTGTGCAATAAGTGCTGCACTTCAGAATGGCTATAATGCATGGTAATTGGGGTGAAGTGCAGTGGGTAAGGGTCGTAGTTTTCAGGGCTGGGTGGTGAAGCTACAGATGTTGAAGGCAGCTGGTGGAGATAAGAACTCGGATGTTGGGGAAAGTGGGTTGGAGGAGAAGAGTTTTGGGACAAGGGCTGTACGGGGGGTGGGCATGGTAGTGCTCCGCCTGCATAGCTACAAACGCCTGGATCGAGTCCGCTTGGTGCTCCATGATGCTTATCAGCCGATCCGTACTTTGCTGCCGGAGGTCCATGCTTTGGTGCCGGCACTCCGCATTCTGCTGGCGGATCCTCCTTTCACTCTCCCTCCACTTCTGCGCTTTTAGATTCTCGTTAAGAGACTGCTGCATTACTTCATGCAGCACGTCTTCTTTGCTTCTACGTGGCCTCTTCCTAATTCTTTGGAGTCTTTCGGCCGGTGATAACATGGATGGCTGAGATCTCAAGGTTGCATCTGTAAAGGTAAAATGCAACACTTAACAGAGGCAGCATTGTTCACACCACACAGAGCAATGATTCCCCCGTTCTTAAGGGCAAGCACAGTCTACACAATAGCATAATTTGCCCGTCCCAAAGTGAGTGCACATAACCAGCGGGAGCCCCAAAGTGGTGAGTAAGCACAGGGTCAAGGGGACTGATTGTTTCACGGCTGTACTGTCTTCTGGGTTTCTGTGCCTTGAGGAGAGCCAACAGCTGCAGGGGACCCCTATACTGAACTCTGTCCCCACATTTTCCACAGGAGTTCTTCCTGGAAGATATCTCGCTGCTGAGGGTGACCTGGGAAGCAAGGGAGGGGTCTTCTACTACAATGCAGCTTCCGCCCTGGCCCATATGCAGATTGCCTGTGTGCAGCAATGGTCCCCCTGCCCCTCACGGCACAGTGGCGTGGACATGTTAGCCTGACTGGGACAAGGACCAGAGTGGCTCTCCCAAGAAACCTGCACAAGCACATTGCCCAAGTTCTGGATGAGACCTTTGAGGAGATCACTGAGGCCGATTACTGCGATGTGAGAGAGCACATCAACGCCCTATTCCGCATCTAGGCATGCATGCAGCCCTAACCTCCTCGCCCCAAGAGCCTGCACCGAATAACTTCCTTCCCAAAATAAAAGCCACTTACCGGGCACCTCCTCTGGTGTTTGTCCTTCCCCAAGCACCAGCTTGAGAACAGCTCCTGACTGCATGCATCTAGGGATTCCGGGGTGTCTTCCTCCTCCTCAGCACCCTCGCTCCAGCTTTCCTCCTCCTCCTCCTCCTGCTGCCTTGTTGAACTGGCCTCTGAAGTGTCCATGGTGGCCCTCGGAGTGGAGGTGGGGTCGCTGCCAAGTATCGCATCCAGCTCTTTGTAGAAACGGCAGGTCGCGGGGGCAGCACCGGAGCGGCTGTTTGCCTCGCGGGCTTTGCGGTAGGCATTCCGCAGCTCCTTCACTTTAACCCTGCACTGCAGAGCGTCCCGGTCATGGCCCCTTTCCATCATGTCCCTTGATATCTGCCCAAAGGTATCATAATTCCTACAGCTGGAGCGCAGCTGGGACTGGACAGCTTCCTCCCCCCAAGCACTGATGAGGTCCAGCACCTCGCCATTGCTCCATACTGGGGATCGCCTGGCGCGTGGAGGCATGGTCACCTGGAAAGATAAGCTGAGAGCACTCCACGCCTGGCTGAGCAAACAGGAAGGGGATTTTCAAAATTCCCAGAGAATTTAAAGGGCGGGTCTGACGGTTGAGGGCAGGGCGGTAGAGTTCAAAGTGATGACCAGAGTGGCTAGAGCAGGCATTGTGGGACACTTCTGGAGGCCGATCAGAGCGCATTAACAGACCAGGGCATCCACACTGGCGCCGTGGCCCTCCAGCGGGGGCGCATCAAACGTTATTCCACTTGCCGAGGTGGATTACCAGGAGCGCTCTAGCCGTGGAGTCAGAGCGCTCTAAGTGCCTTGCCAGTGTGGACGCGTCGTAAGTTAGAGCGCACGAGGCTGCTTTAATGCGCTCTAACTAGCAAGTGTAGCCATGCCCATAATTAGGAATTGGTTAAAGCTAAATTGACATAAGCAACTCTTGAACTGAAATAAGAGTGTCCATTCAGCGGTTTGCACCAGTTTAACTAAATTGGTTTAAAAACTGATTTAATTTAAACTGGTGAACCTGTCTGACAGGCTGCTTCAGAGTTTCTAGTTGTTCTCAGGTTGCTGCTGTAGGGACTCTCAGTACAAAGAGAGCTTGGTTTTAGAGGTGGAGAGATATGAAAAAACACACTGACAAAAGTTTTTAAAATCCTCTAAAACACTCCTAAAATAATATGCCAGCAAACATATGTGTTTATGAAATAGGATTCTGTGTTATAATGCACACGCACAAGGAAGTAGACTTAAGGTTGTGAATGCTTGCTTATTTTTCATTTAACTGTGGATGACTAATTTATTTACTTCTGAGTGCTCACTTGTGCAACCTTAACATTCACTTAATGTAGCTTTTTAGATGGGAATGTATATATAGCACAGCATTGTCTTCTCTTACCTTTTGGAGACTGATTTATTTCAAATAACAAAAGTAATACTTATAAAAGAGGGAAGTTCAGACGCTAGCATTGCTACTTCTGAATCACACTACCCATTATTCTTATAGTAAGAAACCAGAAAGATCAACTTTAACTTTGGAACTTTAAAATATTTAAAATACTTATAGCTAGCTTTGTGGTAGCAAATGTTAATGTATTTTGCTCTCTATTGAAAAGATCAACCAAATTGCATTATGTGGCTGACTGTCTAGGGCAAAATTCACCCCCTATCAAGAGCCCATACAATGGCTACATACCAATGGCTACATACCAATAAGCTCTACTAAAGCCTTAAGCGGGCCTTCTACACAGGTGTACTTCACCCTACTGATTAGAACTAGTCCTGTAGGTTGCTTCTTTTTTATTCTGAACGAGTCTGCTCATCTCCTAGTAAAACAAACCCTGGATGTATAATTCTATCCAAATATTAATCTATGCAGGACCGTATCAGGCAGATCGTAAAATAGGGCATTACATTAATAGCATATCCAGGTGACAAAAGCATAGATCAGACACTACCTCAGAGTCAGATGGAAACATCTGTAGATTACTTAAATGGGGGAACAGCAATGTAATCACAACCATTATATGCTTTTCATATGAGCAACATGGATCCAGAATTATGCCAGGATGTTTAAAATAAAATGAAAATAAGAAAGAAAAACTTGTAGCACCTTAGAGACTAACAAATTTATTTCAGCATAAGCTTTCGTGGGTTAGAACCCACTTCATCGGATGCATGGAATGAAACATACAGTAGACAGATATTTATACAGAATGTTTCTCTGACTGTATAAACATCTGTCTACTGTATGTTTCATTCCATGCATCCGATGAAGTGGGTTCTAACCCACGAAAGCTTATGCTGAAATAAATTTGTTAGTCTCTAAGGTGCTACAAGTTTTTCTTTCTTATTTTCGTTTTGCTGACACAGACTAACACGGCTACTACACTGAAACCTAAAATAAAATGGACAGACAATGAACATATTAACAGCTAACATGTTGAGAGAAAGAGAATACCCCTAAGGTTAATGAAAATTCTGTCTTCAAAATACTGAGTATAAAAAACATGAGTGGTAAATGTTCCGGCCATCAGCCATGCAGTATTATATCACAAAGGACAATGGTGGCTAAAGTAAGGGAAGGTAAAATGGAGTGCCACCAGTTTTGTAATGGTAATTCAGCAAATGGAAGCCAATACATAATACATATACGGTACATAGTGACAAGCAGCCTGGAGTTTTAAGCTACAGTGTTATATAGTGAGATAATAAAAGATAAAAACTATATGTTCAAATTAATCTTTTAATGCCAACTAGCAGTAAAGCGTTTAATAGAGTCTGGCTGGTTTTATTGATAGATTCAGTGTGCCATGCTGTTGAATCCTTAACCACATTTAGCTCCACTGGCTGGGTTCACACACTGCCATCAGTTTTTGATGCTTAGTCTCATTAGTCCTGCTATTTATATTGTTATACCCAATAATTCTTCTAATACTATCGTAGCTAAATGTTATTTATTATATCTATATATACACAACAATATTAACACCGTTAAGCATCAATATTGGTACTTGAGGGCACCATTAAATTCACTGTTCACTGAGAGATTTAATGATGGATTTAATGATATTAAATGGAAAAAAATGCCCTTGGCCTTTACAGTCTCATTTAAAAACATATAAAAGAGTAGTAATTTAGGCAGTTATACTTCGTTTAAAGATCTTCCTTTCAATCACACTAAGCAATATGAGATCAGCTGTACCATGGCTATTAGTGTACCCTGGCCAAAGTCAGCAGCACTTGGCATATCATAATTAGCAAACTGACAGTAAATTCAGCTCTTGTACCCTGTAAGAGTGAGTGAGTAAACAATGAGAGCAGAAATTGGTTGAGAATTACCGCCATAAGATTACCTGTGGGCTATATTACATAGACTGATGTTAGCACGACATACTTTACAATGCAAAAAGTTGTGAAAAAACGGCACATTACATTTGTATAATTAACTCTTTTATAAAAAATACCTTTTTTTGCAAGGGGTAGGGTGTTTTTAGGATCTTCCCAACCACATTACATGTCCCTTCCTTCCATTTTCCAAGCCTTAGTCATCATGACACCCTCCCTCTGACTGAAGGAGGCTGGACTGAGATCTCTTTGGAACCCATGGGTGCTCTCTGACCATCAGCCAATGGATTTCCACTAAGAACGGCAGAAGGTTCTCCTTTTACCTCAGGGCTTGGGTATGCTGGCTCTGCAGCACTCCCAGCCCCTAGAAGTCCAGGTAGCTCAGGACCCTGCCTAAGAAACACATTCAAATCTCCATGTGATGCTAACGATTGATCAGTCTCCCTGAAACCAGTTGTGATATCAGTAAGAGGATGACAGAAAAGTACTGAAGTATGAGGATCTTTCTTCAGGGTGAGATTTACCCCTGTGCAGAAGGCCTGCACAAGGCTGACTCATCTCTTAATTCCCACTTAAACTTTCAAAATAAGTGGGATGTAAGTACAGGCTTTGGGTGGCTTCTCTGCTCAGAGCTGAATTTATCCCACCATAAATAAATAGCTGTTCAGTTTTAGCCTTTTCTACATATTTTCAGTCCCTGTCATGAAAAGTAAACATTACTGGTAGTAATACAAACATTTACTTTAGTAATATAAACACTGACAACTAAAGATAACCGTAACATGATCTTCTTTGAATTCTGAACCAAAGAAGAAAGTTTTTCAAACAATTTCAGCATTAAAAGGAATATGTATCAAAACTTCCATATACATGAGCAATAACACTTAAAACTAGATGTTTGGTAGCAGATAGTGCAAAAAATAAATGGAAAGTGATTGCTCAACAGAAAATATATCCTTTCCCTTCTGAAACCTTCTTGCTTGTGATAAATTCTACTAACAAAACAACTACTTGGGCATTTACAGAGACTTGCCATACAAAATATTGCAAGATAATATATCTGATCTAAAATGTGTGCATGTGTAGTAGAGAAAGAGATAAGACAACAGTGAAAGTTTCATTTCTTTTAATAGCCACACACCAAATATTAGCAATAATAAAATTTTACAGTGTATTTATATATGTCTTTGGTCTCAGGGTGCTTTCCATACTAAGGATTAAAAAATATCACTGAGATTCAGCCACCTCTGCGGCGGAAATAGCAAATAGCTATAGAAGGTACATAACACATTGCACAATGAAGGGGGAAGGGAGAGGGAAAAACAAATTTTTGCCAGTAACTTCTATCACATATGAAAACAGCACCCTACCAAGACAGCTTCATAATGTCCTCTTACAAACAAAAAATCCATACAGATCATTAAAGCCTCCATCTTCTGTAATATACTCTGTTAAACAATCATATATTTTAGCCTACGGACAAAAAAGAGAAAATTCCATCTCTAATGACATGTGCCCTGGGATCTCTGATGTCACCTAGCAGCACTGAATCTTTATAGACATATCTAACATCTCCATACTTTAAAACGCAAGGCAGTGGTACCTACCCCTTTTGGGGCCCTAGCTGGAATAATCCCTCACACACCCCCTAAAAATACTGATAGCATTATTTCCACAAACCAAAAAATATACCAATATAATACATACTAATACACTTATTTAAAAGTCCATGTTAAATAATGTTGGGGTTAATCCTAAATTGGGGCCCCCTTTAGCTGCTTGGGGCACTAAGCAATTCTTAGTCTGCTTATGCCTAGTGCCACCACTGCATATGTCACTCAGTTTATCTCAGAGGATGAGCCAGTTCAACTAACCTGGGTGCCTGTGCCACTAAACCACACCCTTCCAGTTATTTACTCAGCATCAGGCTATGAAAAGAGGGACAAACGTAGGCTCTGATCATACAATCTGATTCACAAGCAAGGACTCCCATCTGCCTGTAGTGCCCAGAGGGGCCTGTGCCTGTTCAGGAAGATCTACGCATGTGTGTATTTGACAAAAAGAGAGAGAGATTTTTAAAAATTAAAAAATGTATATAAACATGTCACGTTTACTGAGAAAGTTGCAATAAACCTTTTATGGGACAGGCTCCTGCTGCCACTGAAGGCAATAGATGTTTTTCCACGCTCTTCAGTGGGCATGGAACCAAGCCCTCTATGTTTCCCAACAATTAGAAGAAATTAATTAAATCAGGTTGTAGCACTTTGTGATCTTTGAGTGAAAGATATTTATCTAGTCCAAGTCTCTTGTGCCAATATATACTGGAGGCCCCATGTTTTCTTTCACTTTTGGGGCTAAATTCCATCTTTGGGTGCTCACATATCTCTCCAGTTGAAGTCAGTGGGAGGCAGTTCACTAGGGTTGCCAGGCATCTGGTGTTCGACCAGAACACCCGGTCAAAAAGGAACCCTGTCAGCACCTCTGACCGGGCCGCTAAAAGTCCAGTTGGTGGCGCAGTGGGGCTAAGGCAGGCTCCCTGCCTGCTCTGGCTCCGTGCGGCTCCCAGAAGCGGACGGTGTGTCCTGCTCCAGGGGTGGCCACAGGGGCACTGCACGCTGCCCCTGCCCCAAGCACCAGCTCTGAAGCTCCCATTGGCTGGGAACCTGTGGGCGCGGGCAGTGCACAGAGCCCTCTGGCCCTTCTGCCTAAACTCCAGCCGTTTCCGGGAGCTGCCTGAGGTAAGTGCTGCCTGGCCAGAGCTCACACCCCAACCCCCTCCTCAGTCCTGAGCCCCCTCCCTCACCAAACTCCCTCCCAGAGCCCGCACCTCCTCATGCACCCCAAACCCCTCATCCCCGGCCCCACCCCAGAGTCAACACCCCCTTCCGCACCCCAACTCCCTGCCCCAGCCCAGAGACCCCTGCCACACCCTGAACCCCTCATTTCTGGCCCCACCCCAGAGCCCACACCAGAAGCCAGAGCCGTCACCAATTCCCGCACCAGAACACTGTGCCCCAGCAGGGTGAAAGTGAGTGAGGGTGGGGGAGAGCAAGCAATGGAGGAGTGAGTGCGGATGGGACCTCAGAGAAGGGGCAGGGCCTCAGGGAAGGGGTAGGGCAAGGTGTTCGGTTTTGTGCAATTAGAAAGTTGGCAACCCTAAGTTGCACACGCTTATGAGAAAAAGTAACTTTTTCAGTACCAACAGCAAGGAACAAAGGGATATAGAAAATGTGTGACTGTCCCAAATCCCTTCCTCTGGCCCTCCAATAAAACCACATCTTTTTAGGAGCCTGAAATGGCTAATATGGAACCTGCTCTGTTTGTTAAATAATACATATGCAGGCTTTTGCATGTCAGTTATGTATCAATTATTGTATAATTACATAATCACTATAATTAGACTTAACTACATAATTAGGATGTGTAATTACATAATTAGAACATGTAATTACTAGTTTAAAAAAGTGGAAATTATTGGAAAAAGTTACATGCATGTGCAGTAGGTAATTGTGAAATTAAATATTTTGGTCTTCACAATTTTCACTTATTTTTTTATGACAAAACTAATTAGTCCATATTATAAATTAATTACTTGCAATGTTTCTTTTAAACAACTAAGACTCTCTAGGGTGTTAGAGCATAACCAAGGCTTATGATCTATTTTTCCCCTCTCTTTTACAGCTTAAAAATAGCTGACTGGATTACTTTTAAATCTCTCTCCCCTACATGTCTGTTCACACACACAACTTGGAAAAAAATGACTGCTCTGATCTTATATGACAAATTCTGTCTTTTAATACACAGGTTCGACTCCCAGCGAAGGACATCTATTGACCTAAAGGGAGTTATGTATATATGTGTATGGTGAGCAGAATTTGTTTTAAGGGTCTTAACTGTATCAAATTTAATCCAAAATAGTTTAATTAAGAAGTATTATAATAATACTGCACACCCACACCTAACAATAGCTTTATTAACCATCACCATTAAATCACCATTAAGTCTGATTAATTAATGTAATTAAAATAAGTTGGCAATTAAAGGGTTACGGATGAGTATAATAAGACCCATTTAGTATATATGAAGGATGCAGGAAGCTCCTTGTGTCCTGAGCATGGCAATTCCAAATCCTGACTGGGTTCTTTCATGCAGTCCATGTGACCTTGTTCCATGTGAGCCTGAAGAAGCATCTGTAGGACACGTGCTGGAATCACAGTCTGTGTCTAGATAGCACGTGGAACCCAGTAAGACAGCACTCTTACTCAGAGAGATAACCAGGATATGTGCTGACGTGAATAAATGCTCCTGCTGTAGACAATGTTATTTTGTTTTGTTGCAGGGACTTATAAGTGCTACCATTTGTTGTTACAAAGTGCTTTTTAAAATACATCTGTGTTCCCAAAGGGAAAAAAAGGAACACTTTGGAGTCAGTATGTTCTCCCAAACCCCAAAATCTTACATAACCTTAGCAAATCCAAAGTAAAAAATGCCCTCAGATTTTACAGTAATACAATAATAAGGGTTTGCAGGAAAACTGAACTGAAGCAGGAGCTGAATATCATTTTAACGGTAAAAAAGGAATAGGCGATGGGAATTTTAAGTCTTTTGCAGACTGTCCAAGGTGATCACTGGTTTTTTTAACTGTTGTGGTCCATAGATTAAATATATCACCATACCAATGAGCTTTCTGATTTTGAATCCCAACTGAGAAGAAATACACAGTTTCCCTGTATGAAAACAAATGGTGATGAACAGGGAAACTAAAGATTAGCAATAATGGATATCTTCTAGTTACAAAACCAAAATCAGTTAATAAAAACATGTTATGTTTCTTCAAAACCTAATGGATGAAATCTCAGTCAACTGATATAAGAGGAGGCAGCATAAGATCAATGACAAGGTTAAATTACCAGAATTAAGGAACAACATGAAGATTTTTAACGAGAAAGCAGACACCTTTGCAATAAGGGCACTATGATATGTTGCCTAGCAACAAGATATAAAAATGATGTACAATGCTGGTAACTTCTTTCACATATGAAAACAGCACCCTACCAAGACAGCTTCATAATGTACCCCTACGAACTAAAAATCCATAAAGATCATTAAAGCCTTCATCTTCTGTAATGTACTCTGTTAAACAATCATGTGTTTTTGTTAATGCAGTAAAACACCGCATTTATGTAATGATTACCCAATGATACAGCAGCACAACAGGAATTTTTCAGTGTTAAGCTCAGAGAGTCCATTCCAAGATAGAACATCTTGTCTGAGAATAAATGTATCTAACCAGACCAGTGGAAAGCCCAGGGCAGAGGTCGGGGAAATCAACAACAAAAAGATTTTTTGAATAGAGGA
Source organism: Macrochelys suwanniensis (assembly GCA_033296515.1). NCBI lineage: Eukaryota > Metazoa > Chordata > Testudines > Chelydridae > Macrochelys > Macrochelys suwanniensis. The sequence goes on along the minus strand of CM065775.1, from coordinate 115,836,721 downwards.
AGTTTAAAAGTAACCACCATCTGTGACTAAAAGTAATAAAATGCATGTAAATACATTTATTTACACCTTTTACATTTCCTTCTACAATTTGCAAGTAAATTCAGTATATTTGCAAGAATATCATGAGCTTTCCGGTTACTAAGAGGCAGATGAGAGGGATATCACGAAAAGCTATAAAGGAGATGGTAGGAGGTTGCTAAATAAGGGCCACTATGCGTAGTAATGTAAAGAAGTCACAAATGCTGCACTGAGTAGCAAGCTCTGTTGTGGCTGGGGATGTCACTAACATGACAGGTGGAAGTAAATTAGATGAGAGATGGAACAACTGCTAGGTGTTGGTACGGCCATCTGTGGTAATGGAGTGGGGCAGGAGCAGCTGTCAATTAGAGCTTGGGTGGAGAGAGCCCAATTTTTTTTGCCAGCCCAATTACAAAAGATGATCAGCAGCCAAAAAATAAGACCTGTAGCCAAGAGATAGTGTAGGCTAATGGCCAAGAAATCGTATACCTAATTTCTAGGACAGTTCTGGCAGAAATAGTCAGAATTAAGTAATTTTCTGAGCTGCAGTGTAGATTACTACAGAGAAGATGGTGTTGTCTGGCAGAACCCTCATCTGCTAGGGATGACGGTCAAGAACCACAGAGCAGGGTGGGAATCCAAATGAGTCTCTCTCTCTGACGTATTCAAACAACTTGAAATTTTGGACTAGTAGAAAAAATGACTCATGACAGGAAGGCATGGCAACCAAGCAACAATGTAAGGCTCAGAAGCTTAAGAATTTTAACACCTGCTGCAGGCTTGGGAAGTCCATTTAGGTCCAGCTGGAATTAACTGGGTGCAGATTAATGGAGAGTATTAGTACAGAACAGTCTAAAATGCAGCATTATGCATATAAGAAAGGAGGGATTATGTCTAGGTTAGGGGATTTAGACCACATCAAAATTATTAATTCAGGCCTGGAGCAAATGCGTGCAGTGCCCATTGCAGGCAATGGAAATTGCACCTGCTTAATCCAGGGCTGAATTTAGTTCTTAAATTCTAATCCTTGTTATGCTACTGATTTGCTTTCGTTCTTTCAGTAAATCACTTAACTATCTTTGGCCATCTGTAAAACAGGTATAATTGTATGTACCTACCTGTCTGCAGCACTGTGAGGATTCATTAATGATTATTTATATGCTAGTAAATTTTTGGATGAAAACACAATGTATTGTTATTATTACACAAATGCAAATTACACTTGTACTGAGCTGTTACATAATGTATAAGGGAAATACAGTAACTCTGAGTGGGACTGAGATCCCTTTGATTGGTGAGTAATAAATTAAAACCTTACATGCACACCACTACTTGTCACCTACCCCCCCTCCCCTCACGCGAGAACCCTTACAGGTTATCATCAAACAATTACAACCCATACTTGATGATGATCACATCTTGAAAAAAAAAATCTTTCCTGAGCCCCCTCTTTTGGCCTTCAAGCAATCCCCAACCTTGCCATGCCCATCACCAGAAGCAAGCTCCCCACAGACCAGGACATACCAACTCAAAGCAGCTCCAGACCCTTCCAGAACAACAGATACAAAATCTGCAGCCATATCTCCTCTGCTACGATGAACAATACCCCCACAACACACCTTTCATGGGTCCTACCCATGAGTCATACACAAGCCTGTCACAACATACAGTGTGCCTCATACAGCGCATCAAATGGCCCAACAACTACTATGTGGGTAAAACTAGACAATAACTACGCTCTCAAATGAACTCACACAGAAAAACGATAAAAGACAAAAACATCGTATTACCCATGGGTGAATACTTTTCACAAAGCGATTACTCTATATTTGACCCCTCAGTCCTCATACACAAAGGAAACCTGCACAACACCTTCAAAAGATGAGCCTGATAATTTAAATTCTTAACTCTGCTGGACACTAAAAACCATAGACTGAACAGAGACACTGGTTTTATGGCTCATTACAATAGTTTGTAACACTCCCTACTGCCTGCTAGCTCTTAATTGCCCATTTCATTTGTCTCCTACAACATGTGAGAAACCCTTGTGCTTAACTCTCTGTTACACCTGTATTTAGCTCAGACACTCTGGTTACTCTCTCCAGACCCGAAGAAGAGCTCTGTGAAGCTCCAAAGCTTGTTCCTTCCCCCAATAGAAGTTGGTCCAATAAAAGAGATTAGCTCACCTATCTGGTCTCTCTCATAGATTGTTAGTGGCATACTTTCTATGCTAGACTATTGAATCTGATGCTGGATAGCTAGAATAAGGGTAGAATTTAAGGGGGGTTGGCCCTGGGCACAAAACCACAGCTATGGTAGCATAGCACTTCCATGACAAGCATTTGAAGGTGAAGCACTAACAGAAGTTAAAAAGTCATGTACTAGTTGTGATTAGCATAAGTTCATGTGACCGGCTGGATGAGATCAAACAAAAGCATGTGACATTTTATTTCATCTAGGCAAAGGACAGCTTTTGAGCTCCAAAGGCCATTTTCATTGTGCAGTATGTCAGAGTATTATTTTAGATAGTTATTTGGATTAATGGTAACTGAAAAGATGGAGACATTGGCATGATATAGAAAAATATATAAATATGTAAATGCATAAAGGGAAGTCAAGTGTGACTCCCTTTCCTAATTGCCTAACATAATTCCCACTAGATGCATAAATTACAGCTCCTATTAACAGCACTATGAATAATAATCAGTTTACTTTCTGGCTTGTATCTAAATATACTTTCTATATGATTTCATCTTTTATTCAGCTGTTTAAGTGCAGAACATCTAATTACAGTTCCTATTAGTCTACATTATTATTTTTTTGCCACACAGGGCATGTGTGAGACTGATTTTCTAAAAACAGAGAGAATTCTTTAGCATATGGAAAAATTGTGTTATTATTAATACATTCCCAAATGACTCTACATTTCAATTCCCTTAATTATTTAGTCATTGCTGATTATGTCTTTTCACAATTCATTATCCCATTTCCTGCAACGTGGGCATTTTATTCATTAAGTGTCAAAATGAAGGGCCTGACCTCCAGAAAGATAATCAGGAAATAAGTGGCAGATATAAAAGGTCTGGGTTTTCCTTAAGTGCTCACTTCTTTCAGTAGCTATGCCTTAGCTCTTAGTGAGTGACAACAGAAACTAAACATTGCTGGTAATTACAAAAATATACAGAAGTACCAATCTGCATGTATGGTAAGTGTAGCTCTCTGTTTTTTTCAAATGTACACACTCTTACATCAGTTTATTGTTACTGCTGAAATGTGACAGTAATAGGACGTGTTATGGAGAGACAGGTCCCTCCATAATTAAAGTTGAAGCAACCTTCCATTTATAAACTTGATTTTGACTCCTTCCCTCCACTCTAACTTCATCAAAATGAGACCAGGTGAAAGCAACCTGACTGGAATGCAGAGGGGGTAAGAACTGGACTTGGGGAGGTGGTGGTAGAGGGAATAGATTGGGAGAAATAGCCTTGGGTTATGGAGACTGGAGCTGGGGGTAAGGGAGACTAGGACAGGCAATAGGAAGACTGATATCAGAAACAGAGAAGGGGTTTACTGAGACTGGCTGTGCAAGGAGACTGAGGCAAGGAGCCTGCGCTAAAAGACTAAGAGGAAGAGCCTGGAGTGGGAGACTGGGACATGGGACTGCGTGTACGGAAAACTGGAACTGGACTGAGAACCCTGATGGGGAGACTGGGATTGCCTAGGTGATGACATTGTGACTATGAAGAGGAGCTGGGGAAGGGGCAGGGATGAGTGTGGGGAAGAGACAAGATTGGGACAGGATGGAGGGAACGGGTACAGAAATGTCTGTTACCATAAAAGGATACTACCTTCCAAAACGTGGAATAGAACCCAAGATTCCAGAGTCTCAACATTCCTCTGCTTTCAGCAAATATCTGTAAAACCCACTGGCAAATTGTTTGTGTCATCCACATCTAGTGGCTGGTGAATTTAAGAGGATGAGAACCTACCACTACTACAAGTTACTCAATTCGCTCAAGTGGGAAAGGACTGTATTCAGGATCTAAAGGTTCTAATCCTGCTGATTAACCACGTGGGAATCCACATCATGGAATTTCTGTTTTTTTCAGTGCACTTTTTTTAAAAATCTATGAAATTACACACAAAAAACTATATTAAAGGAATGTAAGTGTTGCAAGATCAAGCACTCAAAAGTTAGGAAATGCCAGAATGAAGGTTGCCTGTGGAACCTTAACACAGCCTCCTGGTGCATATGCATTACGATCCAGTCTATAATTACATGATCACATACAATTACTCCACATTCCTCATTCAATACACAGAATGGACCTGCTGTAGGAATGAATCGGGGCTATGTAGTAAAGGAGTCTGTTGTCTGTAGGACCTCTGCTTCATTGTTGCAGAATCTGGAAGGTGTGTTGTGAATTGGGAAGGGGATTGCTGGCAGAGAAAGGAGGGTCTCATAGCTAAAGCAACTAAATGCTGCCCTATAGAACTGGAGTCTATCCCTGCCTCTGCCACTGAGTCCCTGTGTGATGCTGGGCAAGTCACTTAAACCAACCTCTTCACATGTAATCACTAAGTGTGTGGTCCTCATTTTCTGGGTGCCTGACTTGAGATCCTGCTATCTAATTTGCAGAAGTGCTGAGAGCTCACAGCTTCAACTGAATTAATTGAGAGCTATGCTTTGAACATACAAAGAGCCATATAATGGTAAATACTCTGAAAAACCAGGCCCATAGTGTCGACACTCAAAGTTAATGTACACTTTTGATCTTCACCTCTGCAGGCCTCAGTTCCCAATTGGTAAAACAGTGCTAACATCATTCCCATGGAAAAACCCGTGAGGAAATTTGAAAGTCTGTTATCAGAGTAGAGTTTGAATAGTGTGCAGTGAGTACGGCATAGGGCCACACATTGAATAATAGGAGAAAACAATATTGAATAGCTGCTCATTAACTGAGCTGCATCCATCCTCTGCACTGAATGAGGCAAGAGTCTTGTGGAAATATAGTATGTGATCTTCTAATTAAAGTCTGTATCGTAATGCCTACGCCCAAGAGGGCTAAATTAAGGTTGCACAGACAAACTTAATTTTGACATTTCTTAACTTTCGAGTGACCATCTTGTTTATCACTTCAAAGGTTTTTCTTCCCCTGCTGTTATGGTTCCTCTCAATTAATTAGCCTCTTAAGGTTGGTCTATGCACCTCCACCTTATCATGTTTCTCTGACTGTATAAATATCTGTCTACTGTATGTTTCATTCCATGCATCCGATGAAGTGGGTACTAACCCACGAAAGCTTATGCTGAAATAAATTTGTTAGTCTCTAAGGTGCTACAAGTTTTTCTTTCTTATTTTCGTTTTGCTAACTTTCGAGTGTTTGACTTTGCAACTTTAATGTTCTTTTAATACAGTTTTTTGTTTATGCACACACTGAGAGATGTGTCAGAGGGGACGGTAGGATGGAGCCTCTCCATCAGAGCTCAGAAGCTTCATGTGGAGGCAGAGGAATTCTAATTTTAGTCCCACAAGCCTCTAGTTCTCCCCAACATTGCAAACGCTGTTTATACATGTCAGTGCTTAAAGTTTAAGCGTATTAAGAAATGCCAGCTGAGTTTTTGCTTTGGGCAGCCTGGACCTGGCTTACAGCATGTGAAGAGCAGGGGATTGGTTTGGGGGCCAGTAGACGAAGAGTTAAAAGGTGCCTTTCCAAGCAGAGTCCTCGGGTCCACTGCCCCTCTCCTGTCCAAGCCACCCCCAGCAGCACAGAATCCTAGAACTCCACCCTAAGCCCAAATTCAGCAGAAACTTCTCGTGTGCTTAAATTGTAGATTATTACATATTGATCTTTAGAAAGTGACATTTCAATGAGAAGCCATCGTTAGGTGAAAGCTCCTTTCTCTGGCCCTTATATCACTGCCACCAACCAAGCCTACCAAATGCCGTAGAAACCTGAGAAAGCTCAGTTGAGACCTCTCCCTTTTAAGATGAGGGTGCCATCAATGCAAGGGGGGGGGAGGCTAAGGGGGGAGATGTGAAGAGTGCTATATTTGTGCATCCCAAAACTTCTCTTCAGTTATAGATACTGTAAGAGCTAAAATCAATGATAACACACCTGAGTAATAACAATACATACATCTGAAGAAGTGGGTTTTTTACCCATGAAAGCTTATGCACAAATACATTTGTTAGTCTTTAAGGTGCCACGGGACTCCTTGTTGTTTTTGTGGATACAGACTAACACTGCTACCCCCCTGATACTTAACAATACATACACACACCTATGCCATACTTCTTGTTATCAAAGCAGTTTGCACAGTATAAATTAATAATTTTAAATCTGATTATGTTAAACTGAATATCCACTAATAATGCATTACAAATATTGTGAAGCTCAGTTTTTGGCATATGTATAACATATATACTGTGTAGCACCTTAGAGACTAACAAATTTATTTCAGCATAAGCTTTCGTGGGTTAGTACCCACTTCATCGGATGCATGGAATGAAACATACAGTAGACAGATATTTATACAGTCAGAGAAACATGATAAGGTGGAGGTGCATAGACCAACCTTAAGAGGCTAATTAATTGAGAGGAACCATAACAGCAGGGGAAGAAAAACCTTTGAAGTGATAAACAAGATGGTCACACAGGTGTGAATGAGGAAACGATCCTCATTCACACCTGTGTGACCATCTTGTTTATCACTTCAAAGGTTTTTCTTCCCCTGCTGTTATGGTTCCTCTCAATTAATTAGCCTCTTAAGGTTGGTCTATGCACCTCCACCTTATCATGTTTCTCTGACTGTATAAATATCTGTCTACTGTATGTTTCATTCCATGCATCCGATGAAGTGGGTACTAACCCACGAAAGCTTATGCTGAAATAAATTTGTTAGTCTCTAAGGTGCTACAAGTTTTTCTTTCTTATTTTCATTTTGCTGACACAGACTAACACGGCTACTACACTGAAACCTATCATATATACTGTGTGTTACATATGGGCTTTTATCAGCAAAAAATCATTTGAAAAGGGTCTAATAGCCTTCTGTACACTAATGTACAGTAACTTCCTAAATAGCCTTCATATCTAGACAAATATTTTGCCTAATGCCATTTCATCTTCTGCCAGCTGCATGTGATTTGCTTTTGATCTGGCACACACTTTGTTATACATTATTAAACAGCCAATCATCCTGCCCTTGGAGTTAGCACTGTGCCTCCCTGCTTATTTTTTAACAAATTTCCTTTCCTTTTCTTTTGTACCAAAGTGATTAATCATTTCAGCTAACGGCACACTGTTGATGATCTGAGTCAGTGACTTCAGACCATCTTAATCTTCTGTTCAGCAGCTTTTAGTATTCTAGGAATTTACGTACAAGCTTTTATTTATAGCACAGTAGGCTCCCAATTTTATACAACAAAACCAAAACCTCTAAAGAGCACTTTATTTCTGCTTGTAATGTTTTTGATGGACTTTTATGAGAAAAAATCCCATGAAATGTAAACTAAAAAAAGGCAGAATGATAAATACTTATTTTTCAGAGCACTCTAGGTTTTTATCCAGTTGTCTGGAGAGAACTTGTTGCCTTCCAATTTCTCTCTGCAGTCACATCTTCTCTGGTCTGGGTTATTTTGTACCCTCTGGTTGTCTGCAACCGTGCTTTCAGATGATACCTCATTAAAGTACAATCCTCTGGGACTCTAGAGTCCTTATTTGCAGCATCCTTATTTGCGACTTGGATGGCAGAGAAGAAGCTTTGATTTTTCTTTTAATATTACAAATATTTTCAGCTAACTTTAAGATCCACTTTCAAACAGCTGAACTCATTTCTGGGTTATAATAGCAGTTCAGAAGCATACTGGAGTGTTGATAGACTCTTCTTAAGTCAAGTGCCTTGCTATTATTGTTTTTTTTTAATATGGTGTAGTTTTATGGTGTAGTATTAAGGGAAATGATCTGACGGAAGAAAGAAAACACCAAATGGATTTAGCTATCAAAAACTTTGATATCTTAGCCACCTCCAGGAAGAGTCTGCATGGATATTTTAAAGGAAAATGCATACACTATATAATAGAATTCATTAACTGGTAAATGTCCAGTACCTTCGGCCCAAGATTTGGGTTTTGTTAAATAAATAAGGAATGGAGACAGGGTGAGAGCGCTACAACATCTAATATGAAATGAACAGAAATAAGCTTATGGGATCAGATTGCACCTGGTCCTTTTGCAGGTGTGCTGTGAGAGGGACAGGCAGTAAAGTGCTGTCCCCTGCACCTTGGAGGGCCTATATATGGCTCGGGAGAACTGCAGTCTCTGCATTCAGGGAAGCCCTGTCAGTGATCTCCTGAATGTGCACAGAGCCCCAAAAGGGGTGAGGAGGGATGGGTAGTGGCCAGGGCTCCACCCTCCCTCATATGCTGGCTATCAGAGGTGGCCGGCCACAGAGTGAGGCGTAACAGCTGCACTCCATTAAGTGGGGTGACAGTGTGCATCTGAGTAGTGAGGAGTCTGTTTGGATCACTTGAACAAGGGGAACAGTTTATGCAAATGTGGTCATTAAACTTAGAAACCAGTGTAAGCGTGCCCTGGCTTGCAGAAGTCAGGGATCCGTCTCAGCACCCTTCCTGAGTTAGGCTATGTCTACACTGAGCTCCTTACAGTGGCACAGCTGCGCCGCTACAGCAGTGCCACTGTAAGGTATGTAGTGTAGCCGCTCTTCGTCGGCAAGAGAGAGGTCTCCCGCTGACAAAATAAAACTACCCCCAACAAGGGGCGGTAGCTTTGTCGGGTGGAAAGCATCGCCCGCTGACAAAGCGCTGTCCACACCAGTGCTTTTCGTCGGTAACACTTTTGTCAGTTGGGGGCGTGTTTTCTTCACACTCCTGGTCGACAAAAATTTTACCAACGAAAGTGCAGTGTAGAGACATAGCCTAACTCATTACATTACGTTTAACGCTCAGATATGGTTGTAATGTTTATGAAGTACAAGCAACATCAGAAACATCACTCGTAGTGTCACTGAGTATCTGTTCGGCTAACAAAAATGCCCTCTGATTGGCTTGCAGATGAGCAGATACTGCAAATGTCAAGCTCAAAGGAGTTGTGGAATGTTATAGGACAAAAAGGACCTCCAACGTGTAGTAGCACTCGGCAGGTCATGCTATCTGTCTGCACACTGCCTTTCTGGTTGTTTAGCCATGACTGATTTAGACAAGTTCACCAGCACTTGTGCAATAGTCACCGTCTGGGCCCTAGGGATGGAACTGGGGACTTCCAGAGTGAAAGCATGAGTCTCCACAGCTTGAGTTAAAGAGCTAGACTCTCATGTTAAGACCTATAAGCAGGCTCATATCCTCTGTGGATTGGCCACACGGAGATATATGCGTGCTGACCAGAGGGTTACATTTGCTTAGAGTGGTTGCCATTAAAGTAGTTAATAATTACCAATTGTTGCTACAGTGGCATCTGAATTACTTCACCCTTATTGAAAAGTCCTGATGAATTTGGTAGTAAATAAAAACCTTTCCCTAGTTTATTTTAAACTGTTAATTTCAGTAATTCTCTTTTACATTCTAATAATGCCCCTGCTACAGAATTCTATAGGATGGCTCTAAAACTCACTTCCTCAACTCCACTCTCATCCCACCCATCTTTCTCCTCCTTCCTAATTTCTCTCTCTTCTGGTTTGTTCACCTCGAAGTACAAGCATGCTCCAGCAACCCCCATCCTAAAAAAAAAAAAAAAATCACCTTACAGCCCACCTGCCTCTCCAGCTACAACCAGATCTCACTTTTCCCTTCACATGTAAATTAGCATGCTTTTGCTACTGTTGCTCAGACCCTCCTCAAAACCTTGTCCTCAGATGACTCTTTCAAGGATATTTTCTCCTGGTTCTTTTTCTTTATCACTGATCATTCCTTCAGTCTCTCTCTTACCTGGGTCCTCCTAATCCTGCCCACTACTGTTCTTCCTAGAAAGGGTCCCACAGAGCTCCATCTTTGGACTGCTCCTCTTCTATCTCATTCATGCATACCGCATCAGCTACAACCTGTACATCATAAATCTGCCTTACCACTTGTGGCAAAGTTGCCATTACACCACATCTCCAGGTGGCTGAATGTGGCATTGCCACAGCTGTGCCTCAGTTTTCCCCCATGCCATCTTTGGCGTATTTCAACTGCTGGCGGGACCTGGCCCTCCGACCAAGCCAGGGAACAGAGTCCAACCTTTCTAACGGCCTTAAAGCTCTTAAGTTAAGGTCCAACAGCAAAACAACTGCATCTTTAGCTCAGCAGGTAGCCTTCTTCTTGGCAGGCTAGCCCAAGCTTCAAACCATTCTAAGACCAGCCCCAGTTCTTTGGGTTTCACTCCCTCCACCCAGGGCCTATCACACTCTCCCTCTACTCAAGGTTTCAGACAGGCTGCAGTCCCTGATATCTCCAGTCAGGCTTCCGACTCAGGGCTCAGCCTCCCAGGCTTCTCTCAGCCTTCAGACCAAGAACTCCCAGCTGCCTCCCACCTGGGTCTCCTCCCTAGCCATTCTTCCAGCAAGCCTTTGCTCCTGCCTTTGTGTAGGCCCAGCCCCTCCCTAGCTCAGTTTGATCACCAATGAAACTTAACACCCCCTCCAGGTGCAGTCTGGTAGATTAACTGGCCTCTCAGGCCACTTTAACCATGTCATCACCTGTGTGTGTGTGTGATACACCTCATTACATCACTCGTCAGTCTCCTTCCTCTGCCTGCTTTCTAGCAGATATAATCAGTATGGACTGTTTCCTGTCTTTACCTACTCTTTCTCACACATATTCATGGTAAGAATAGCTAGGAGTCAGACATAATCTCATGTTGCTCTTATTAGTGCCTGCTTTCCTAGTCTGCATGCTTTCTCTTTACCCACTCCCCCATAACAAATCAGCTCACTTTTTTCTTGATAACGTCTTTTTAGCAACCACCACCACAGACAGAAACACACCCATTCATTACTTAATATTTCATTACTTAACAATTACAGAGTACAAAACAGAGATTATTACAAACTTTCCTGTTTATGATAATTTGCAGGAAATCTCTATAATTTAACATATTGCAAATTAGAGCAGAAACAAGGACCATTTTCAGTGATTTTTCAGTGTTATAAATATAATAGAAATCAATCAGTCTTGTGTGAACCTAGTTAGGTAAATGTGTAATAAATGTTACAAGAAGAGCTTTAGGCATTGCATATTAATCACTGTGTTAGGATTGACTTGCAGTGCCTTAGTTCTATGATAAGCAACAAGATAATTAGTAAAATTATCCTGCAAATTCATTATCTTGATTCGTTCAACTTGTGCCTTTTATTCATTATACATGAAAATAAGGAGTTCTGCCTCTAGGAAGATAATCAGAATGTAAGTGGAAGATACAAAAGATCTGAACTTTATTTATATATGCTTCAATAGCTGTGCCCTCAAATAGTCTGAGTGATATTGAAGAATTCACAATCATAATTCCCAACTAAAGGAACCCCACAGCTCTGCAAAAAAACAAAACAAACAAAAAAAGGCACCTGTACACTCCCTAGACCTTCTCACATCTTAATTTCATTGCAGGATTAATTATTTGAACATTATAATAATTCTGGAACATGAGTCATAGATCAACAGCTTTCTGATTGTACAATACGTTTATAGACACAAAAACTGAACAACTTGTCAATATTAGTCCTTTATATGTTTAAAATCACCCAGAAAGTGATTAAACAAAGTATTTCATCCTACGGATTGCTAGGAAGGGATCCACAGACCATTGATTACAGACAGATCAGATTGTGGATCATTGCACTAGTCTTTTGCCCTCTGCAGAGTTTTGCTGAGAACTTATCTTTAGTCACAATAAAATGAGTCTGATGGGGATGGATGGTTTATTTAGTTATTTTGTGGCACTGTGTGCATAATATAGAAACAATACCTAATTTAGTATAACTAGTCATGTGTCAGCAAAAAGAAAATAAGAAAGAAATACTAGTGGCACCTTAGAGACTTAGGGTACATCCACACTACCCGCCCGATTCGACGGGTAGCAATCGATTTTCTGGGATCGATTTATCGCGTCTCATGTAGACGCGATAAATCGATCCCATAAGTGCTCCCCGTCGACTCCGGAACTCCAGCTCGGCGCGAGGAGTAAGCGGAGTCGACGGGGGAGCCTGCCTGCGCCGCCTGGACCCGAGGTAAGTATTTTGTAATTAACGTAATGGCCAAGCCATTCCCAGTCCCTATTTAACCCTGAGTTGATGGTATCTTGGCCATTATGTTAATTGAATCTATTTCCCTTAAGTTAACGATCCTCACTCACACCTATGTGTCAACTGTCCGCAATGGGCCATCTTGTTTATCACTTCAAAAGTTTTTTTTCCCCTGCTGTTATAGTTCCTCTTGATTAATTAGCCTCTTAAAGTTGGTATAGGCACTTCCACCTTATCATGTTTCTCTGACTGTATAAATATCTGTTCACTGTATGTTCCATTCCATGCGTCTGATGAAGTGGGTTCTAACCCACGAAAGCTTATGCTGAAATAAATTTGTTAGTGCCACTAGTATTTCTTTCTTATTTTCATTTTGCTGACACAGACTAACACGGCTACTACACTGAAACTAGTCATGTGTCAGTCTGTATTCGGAAAAGGGCCATCACTATAACAGTAAAAGTGCACTGTCAGAGCTGTGTGTAATTAAGTTTTTGTTTAGGAATTTCATTGTCTTATTTTATTTATTGGCTTATAAGGTATGACTTTTACCGAACTTCTCAGAATAACTCATGCTTAGGACAAGATGTGCCATGCAAAATTTTAGTAACAGTGAAATTTTTGCGGGAAGAAGTTGGGAGGCAAGCATGTTAAGCAGAGAGGTTCAGACTTAATAAGGTATCTGCTACCCCCGGCCCATAATTCTGGATGTGTTATGAATTGTTGTACCTTGATATAATCACTGATCTCTCAGGTCAGTCCAAAATACAGGCCACCACAGGCAATTGATAGACAGATCAACATGCTTTCAGCATCCTAAAAATCCTGGACCAGTTGTGTATATAGAGGTTGCATAGCACCTTCCACCACTGCAACTGACATGGGTCTGTGCAGTGCTATCAGACTTCCCAGCCAGTTTGTGCCTAGTGAAGCAGAAAAGGTAGGCCATTCCCTGGCTGAATTCATAACCCAATATAGATTTGCGCAGCCTTGCACCTACTCTAATCTATATCAGCTAGCAACAATACCCAAAGGATGACGTGCTAGCTGGGGATAGCCAAAGCGCAGTGTATGCTAGCCAGGCTCTACCCTGACAGCACGCCACCTTCCCATCCCTTATGATAGGGCCGGCACAGGCAGTGGCGCAGAAACCAGATACTCTGTCTTCTGCACATGCTGTGAACTCCTTCAACCAGCTGGCCAGTTCTGGCTGTTTTCTGGGTTCTTCGCACTGCCAGCAGTGGCAGATTTAGAGTTAGTGGGGCCCTGTGCACAGCTTCATTTTTGGGGGTCCACTCCCTTGGGACCCAGCTAAGAAAAAAGAACATTCTCTCTTATCTCCCCCTGCATTTTTTATTCTTTTTTTCTTCATCCTCCTCCTATATCGTGGTTCTCAACTGTAGTCCACCGCTTCTTCAGGGAAAGCCCCTGGTGCATTGGGCCAGTTTGTTGACCTGCCGCGTCCGCAGGTTTGGCCGGTCGCGGCTCCCATTGGCCACGGTTCGCCGCTCCAGGCCAATGGGGGCTGTGGGACGCAGCGGACAGCACATCCCTTGGCCTGGAGCGGCGAACCGCAGCCAGTGGGAGCCGCGATCGGCTGAACCTGCGGATGCGACAGGTCAACAAACCGGCCCGGTGCGCCAGGGGCTTTCCCTGAAGAAGCGGTGGACCACAGCTGAGAACCACCATCCTATATTATAAGTAATGGGAAGTAAATGAAAATAAAGTGAGGTACCTTGATTGGGGCAGGGGGTTGGAATGCAGGAGGGGATGCAGGGGTCAGGCTCTGGGAGGAAGTTTGGGTGCAGGCTCTGGACTAGGGCAGGGGGTTTGGGTGCACGAGGGAGGCAGGGGGGTAGCGCTTACCTCGGGCAGCGCGGCTCCCAAAGCGACTGGCACACACACACCCCTCCGGCAGCAGCTTCTAGGCAGGGGTCCAGGGGTCTCCACAGGCTACTGCCTGCAGGCGCCTCTCCCACAGCTCCCATTGGCTGCAGTTCCCGGCCAATTGGGAGCTGCGGAGTCAGCACTCAGGGCGGGGGCAGCGTGAGGAGACAACATGCCTGCCCTGGCTCTGCTCCCCGAGGTAGCCGGCATGTCTGGCCCCTAGGCAGAGGGGCAAGGCCGCTCTGCACGGTGCACACTGCCCGTGCCTGCAAGCACCGCTCCTGCAGCTCCCATTGGCTGCGGGACCTGGCCAATGGGAGCTGTGGAGTTGGCGCTGGGGGGCGGGGGAGTGTGCAGACATTCTCTGAATGCCCCTTGCCTTGGGGCTGCAGGGGCACCTCAGAGAGCCGACACTCGCAGCTCCAGGCTCAGGGGGGGCGCTGAGGCTCGGGGACAGGTATGTGGCCCGAGGTGCGGAGACTTGCTGCAGGCCGGATGAAAAGAAGCAGCGGGCCACATCTGGCCCACGGGCCTGTGGGGCCCCTCTTAGCCCGAGGCCCTGGGCTGCAGGCCCTAAAGTCATTGCATTAATCTGGCCCTGCTGCTAAGCTGGCACAAAGGGGCTAAAAGACCAAAAGAGAATTTCAGTTTTAGAAAAACTACACCTCACTGGAATTAAAAAAGAAAGAAAAGGAAACAAGAAGAAATCTGTGAAAAACTCAAATGAAATTGCAGAAAGCTTGAAGCACACAAGCATCTTTTATGGAAGGATATGATTTGGATCATATAATTAGGTGCTTAAGCTATGCTGCCCAGGGGAAGCCTACAATGCTTGTAAAAACAAAACTGAGCTCTTGCCCAATTTCTCATGAAAAATTTCTCTGCAGAGCCTTGTCTTTTTTAGCCTATAGGGCTGCTAGAGCTTTCAGCTTCCAGACTTGGTGCATGAGAGAGATAGAGAGGAGAACCAGCAGTAGCAGCAGCAGCTATATTTATCAGTCTATTCTGCTATTGACACATACATACCTGGCTCCCATTGACTATAATGAAAGTTATACTGACGTACCAAAGAGAATAAGACCTCTGAGGATTTAATTTTTACTAACAAAGTATCTAAGAAACATTACCCTCTTTTTGTCCATTCTAAACTATTTCATTTCTTCATTAATACTGATTACGTTTGTCAGGGGAGGCACTTCTACTAAAAAACAAGTTTCACTGGCACAAAAAAGCCATATGGATAAATTAACAAAATATTTAGTTAATTTAATAGATATAATTTTCTCTTCTGGGTCTCAATTCAACATCCATGTCTGAACTCAGTGAAGGTTGGACTGGGGATTACAGTGTTTTTAATCTGACACTTTCTTGCTTACTCTGGTCTATGCTGAATTCTTGGGGATGTAATGAACCATCATATATGCACACATAAAAAGCTATGAAAATTAACAATGTCTTGAATTTGCTTGATATTTGTTCAGTATCCATGAGTAAACAACTCAATAATATTCATGAATAAGGTCTGTGGAAAACCCACACAGCTGGTATGAAGCCCATTTTCTATCCCACCAAGTTATTGTAGCTACGCTGAATAGAGTTTTTTTCCTCAAGGGCAAAGTGCCAGCCTTACAATTTCCTATATAGTATTACATCGTTTTAGTTGATGTTGGCATGTCAGCCCTTTTCTTTCTGCTTTACTTCAACTGTAGTCAATATTCATGTAAATGATGCATCTTTTAAAAAATAAACTCAATCTGGTGACAAAAACACATCCTCAAAAACTGTCAAGTAGTAGTAGTAGTATTTGTGCTGTGGTAATGTCTAGAGGACTCGGTCAGGATCAGGGTCCCATCAAGGGTGCTAGAAAAATTTTTATAGTGGGAGTGCTGCTGATGGAAACCATGGGAACCATGTATTTGGTGTTTATTATTACTACTTCAAGCCAGGGGGTACTACCGCACCCCAAGGTTCCAGCACCACTGGGTCCCATTATTGTAGATAGTGTAAATACACACAGGGAAAGATGGTGCCCACTCTGAGTAGCTTACATTCTAAGGACTATAGATCACACAACTTACTTCATAAAATGGTAACACAAGACAAAAGAGTCAGTCAGACTGCAAATATAGTACGTGGCAACTAACCCTAATGAGATGGGACTGGTCCTGTGGCTTTATTTTTAGTCAACATCTGATCAGTATTTCACTCACTTCTTTTAAACATGTTTTACTTAAAGCCCCAACTTGTCCCCAGCTCCTGGTGACAAGTGATTGCATGAAAATCTCAGCTCTCATTTAAAAAATGGTTGCAGAAAAAAAGCTCAAAATGTATCCTGAGTGCATCCTAAGGGCTCAAAAATGAGAAGGAAAAAAAATATGATTATCAAGCCAATCTCATGATTGTTTGCAGCCTGATTTGTGATTTTTTAATGTTTATGATTGGAAATATTGTAAATATTCAACTCTTAAAAAGAACAGTTTACGCACCAATACCTAATATATTGTAGAATGTAGCCTGGCAAGTGAGATAGGACAAGTAGAGTAATCTTTAGAGTAACTTAATTTTCTTTTAACAGGCCAGTCTACTTCCCTACAATTTCCTTTAAAATATTTCTGCTGAATTAAGTTACATTTTAACTTGTCTGTTTCTCCCAAATTTGAGTAACAAAAGAATTTTCTTCTCACTTACAACGATTTCCATGTGCAGAAAGTGACACCTCTCCAATTATTTACAATACACCAAATCAGGCCTGTATGTGACAGAGCAGTGATGAGAGTTCCAATTGGACATTTTCAGTCTTCGGAAGACATCTGCCACATGGACATTTTCTATGTCTCAGATTCCCTCCACCCACGAAAATATGTGGGGTCTGATGAGATTGGCGAGGCAAGGCCTGAGAGTTTTCAGTGTCAGCTGTGACTAACCCTACCACAATTGTTTTATACTGGCACATCAATCAATTGCATTAAGAATAGGCTTTCAAAGGCATGTCCTATTAACCAGGGGATGGAAGCTTCTGTCATGCTGCACTGGCACAAACTAGAACAAAAGAAGATGAAGAAACAGGAAAATCCAGCATTACTGAACCATATAGTAAAGAACAACATTTAGGTATCTTGCTTTGTTAACCACACCCCTAGAGTTTCCAGTTGAAGTAATGGAGAATCTGAACTACTTTTCAAAAATAATTTACAAATTTATGAAAAATAAATATACTTTATAGAAGGCAGTTCATTGTCACCACAAGCTTCATCAGATGATCCTGTCATCTCAAGTCAAATCTTATCACATACACGTCCCTTATGGTCTCAATTAGTTATGGATGAAACATACTAGTAGAGGTAGAAAGTAGACTCCATTTCCTAAAGCTGCCAGCTAATGGAACAAAACCACTATCTCAAGGCGGCGGAGAATTTTCTCTACGAAACCCAGACTTTATCTTTCTTTCATTAGGAACCAGATCCTTAGCTGGAGTAAATCTGCATCGTTCTATTGTCTTCAATGGACTTAGGTCAGCATAAACGAGATGAGGATCTGGCCATATACCATTATAACCCAGAATCACTTTTCTCTCACAGAAAGGAGCTGATTTGTGCATCTTGCCTGGGTTAGTAATATATTCTAAAGACAGGGAGAAATTTGAATTTTATTTTTTGTACCAGAGAGGCCTAGCCTCTCATTCTGGGTTCTTCCTTGTTTTATCAATCAGGACTAGGACACATGCAATTACCCCATGGTAGCAATTTAAATAATTAGTTGAATCATGTAGGCATTGCGGGGGTTCATCAGTTCCTTTAAGATGGCTTGCTTCTTCCTTATGCCAGTTCTTCACATATCAGCTATTTGTGTTCCACAAAGAACTCTGAATTCCACCTGATACCTGAGAGACAATGACACCCTGCAAGTAGCTTTTAGGAGGTTGGGACAGAACGATAAAAGCTTCAGTGGTAACCGACCTCTAGTTTCAGAGATTGAGAGGGCCCCCTCAAAAATGCTCTTTGTTTCTACTAGTTTGAGACCACAGTTGTTCAGAACTCATGACAGTTCACTGCACTACTGGCTGTGATCACCTGTCCAGCCCAATAATTACTGTCTAAAGCTATCTTGGCTAAAACGTATGCAGCTTGGTGTCAGAAACGCAGTTGGCTCCAGTCACCTAGCTACCCAATGAGCTTGGCTGGGCCCAATAAACCTGGACTATGAGACTGTGCTTCCGATTTGGACAGAAGGGCTAATAGTTCCCAATTTAAGCCTGCTAACAACAGCAACACAGTGGCTGCTCAATATGATCCATACCTGCATCTACACCAGAGCTGCTTCCTGGCCAGCCCTTGCTCCCCTCCTTGCCTGTTTCAGCCCCAGTCCCTGCCTGCGATCTCCTGTTTCTGGACCATTGGCTTGTCTCCTGACCACGAGTCCAGCTCTGCCCTTTGATTGCTAGGTCATACCATCTACACCTACAGTGTGTGACACTTGGTTTTTAATGTTGCACAACCCCATTAAATTTTAAACAGAACCTGTAGGGCTAGATCCTGGGACTATAGGAGTTATGGGCCTCTGACACCTCCACATCACCACAAGAAGCTTAGGTTAGGTGCTCATGGGAGGACCCTATGAAGCTGGTTTCAGCAGGAAGTACTGCCCAGCAGAACCAGAGGGGCAGCCTCAGACAACTCCTTGATAGGCTGATACTAGTATCTAAACCAGGAAGCCATGAATGGGAGCTATCTAAACAACACTGCCTGCCTGCCTCTGCTCTAGACCCTGCTCATGAGAATCCTAAGCTGCGGCTTCTGACCCTGCCGGCCTCCTGACGTGTGACTCTTGGTTAGCCCTCTGGCCTATCCTGGACTCTCAACTCCTGCTCTGACTGCCCATGTCCTGGTCATGACACAGATTGCGGTTGCTGAGCAAACATTAACGCCACACTGCATTCATGGATAATGGAACAGAAAGTGCCTAAGTATTGCAGCACTGGAACCTTTAAGAATGAAATACAGTGTAACTTAGAATACTGTCTGTTATGAACATATGTCAGCCATAAGGGCTTCTAGACCCTATCTCCCATTTCCACAGAACTCATTTATAATTTCTCTCTGTTAAATTAATTTTGCAATAACACGGAGACTTCTTAGGTTCCAGGGTTAAAATACTCTTAATTAGACAGTGCAAAATATTGCACATTAACATGTACTGTAAAAAACCAAGCTATTCTGAGACAATAACATCAACAAAAACATGTCATAGGACAGAAAAGGTGAGTTAAGTGTTATTTGGTGGGAAACTACTCAGTGTAACCTGTTATGGTTGTATGTGTATCTATGGGGGCCAAGGGGCAAACCATGACCCCTATAAATTATCACGAGTGGAACATGGAGGAGCTCAGATATCACAGTGGTGAGTATGGTATAAATTCCTAGTTAAAGTGAATAGATATGGAGCAAATATGAGGTTGAACACTACAGTTATTGAAATGGTTTTGTTAATGATTCTGTTGTTTGTCAGATATACTGAGACTGAAGAAAAACGGAACCTAAGTGGTTAATGCACTCATGTGATTATGCTGCTGGTTCAATTCTCAACAATCATCTTGTTGGAGCAATGTATTTGAAAACTGGTACCGGGCTAGTATATCATTTAGCCTCCTGTGCAAGGGAACTGTATGACAGAGCAGTAAGGATGGAATGTTAATAGGCTAGAGTTATACAGCTCACATGTAATTCTCAAACTACAGCTCTATTGATTTAGGGACTTTTCATCATTTTTAGCAGTTTATCAAATGGCCAAAGTGCAAACTTTCAAATCAATGTGTGGGAATTTAGCCATATGACTCCTTCTGATATTAATTGGTGTGTTTTCCTAAAAGATATATTCAAGGAAAGGTCCAAGCCCAGTGAAGACTGTCAGAATAAAAAATAAGGATGAAGATACTTGTCTACTATGTTATAATCATTTTTGGTGCACTTCTGTTTATTTGAGGGGGAGAGATAAAAAGAATAGACATGAAAAAGCAGTACGATCAGTATTCATTAGCTTTAATATATGTGCTTTAATTGCATTAAAATATACTGTATTAATAATAAAATATTGTTATGAAACTTCTTTAGAAGGATTATTTGAATTATTAAAATGAATATTTTATGCACCTGGTGCATTTAAAAAATGTTTGGCTTGTTGCACTGTATTTCATGTGATTCAGTGTTCTATTACTTTGGAGAGTAGTGGACAAGAAATAAATACTTGGCATGTAAAATATTCATATTGTAACTTTTCCTGATCTCCCCACCCCCATCCTTTCCAAAGTTGCCTCACTTTGTCTAGATTGTGCACCTACCCACCGGGCAATCCTGATCCCAGGAAGTCAGTCGGAATTTTTCCATTTACTTTAACAGGAACAGCACTGGGGGCTGAATCTGCATCTTCACCCTCCTCCCAAACTACCTCCAGCAATTTCTTTCCAGCAGTGAGACTGCAATAATGTACTCTGGTAGTTCAAGGTATCTATTGATCTAACAGCATATGCTAGTTCAGCACCAGTAAAGTGGCTCTCATGCCATCTGCATGTTTCTCCCTCTGCTTTAGAAAGCAAGATGAGTATGTTGAAATATACTGCCGATTACCATATTAGTGTACTGTAAACCTTCACATGTCCAACAACACCAGGAGCTGAACTGAATCTATAGTTATTGACATTTATGAAGCAGCAATCCACAGTTTGTTGAACTAACATCCAACTTCTTAAGAAATTGATTTCTCTCTCTTCTAAGTATTGACACATCCTCCATTGTTTAAAATGGTCATTCAGAATAACAGTGTGTTTGGTAGGATCTCGCCTTTTTTGCAGGGTTTTTTTTTTCCAGGAGACAGTTTCTAATTTACCTTTTATTTGAATTAAAAACAAAATCAGCTGATGCATATGACTACTGGAGTTTTAAAAAGCCTGAATATTTGATGACTGACTCACTGCTTTCAGCTAGAGAATTAGTAAACTTGAAGGGATCCAATGTGAAAATGAAGAAAACAGAACACAAAATCTACATTTTAGCAGTTTTTATTATTTATTTATTTTACTTAACCAGGGAATCATATTGTCTTGCATACTTGGATTAGTTTCATAGTGCAAAGGAAATGGTGTTAAATTATTTTCAATGTCACAGCTATTAAGTGCCAGGGTTTTATAAATGGAGGCCCCAAGGCCACATATATTTGCATATTTGTGGAGGCATCTGATTTGGAGTCCCATTGGTATAAAAGAGACAGGGCTGCTGAAAAGATGTGCTCGGTCAGGACCCCAAGCCTTTGGAATTCACTGATCCCTGCTTTCAGTCCTCCCCAGAAGAAACACTTACCCCTGTATCCCATATCCCTTCTACACAGCTTTACTCCTCCCCTCTCCCGCCCTCTGTGTTCCTCTAAACAACGTTTCTCTTCCCATGGAACCCATCCAGATACTGTTTTCACCTACTCCTCTTATCCAAAGACTTCCTTATTCCCATCTCCCTCTCCGCCTATCAATCCTGTGCTGTCTCCCTACCTCCTTCATACCCTGCCAAACATTCCCTACTGCCTCCCATCCTCCTATATGCCCGTGCTCAGCAGTAAGATGGAAGAATCCTTCTGCTGACCTGGCTGCATCTACCTATTAGGTCAACCTAACTACGTCATACAGGGCCCTGAGCAATGTAGCTAGGTCAACCTAAGTTTTAGGTTTAGACCAAGCCTGAGTCACAACAATTTTTTTGTCAAGTGAGAGTTAAGATTTCATACATGTTTTTCCTTTCAGCAAAAACACTAAAAATCCAGGAAGTCATCAGTTAAGTCTACGTTAACAGCCAGACCAACCTCATCTCATACATTCTTCAACTCCATAACAAACTCCTGCATCCAATATATCAGATGTGGGTTACAACAGTAAAATTAATGGAGATGTAGGATCTGATTCACTACTATTTTTAAGCAGATGCTACAGCAAAATACACTTTTACCCAAAATCCCAGCACTCATTATGAAATGCACAGTACAACACAGAGTAATGAAAGTCAATCAAAATCAACCAAAGGGATACTATGACTCTCGCTTGGACAGCCCATGGTTTATGCTGAGAAACCATGCAGGATGGTTGCAGGGAGTTCTGAGGAACACTGAGGTTAAGGATACAGGGAGTGACAGAGTTAAGGATATGTGCAGAATCTTAACTAAGATTTTCCACTCTTTTTCTTGTTTTTTTTAAAACTTTGCTCTTCACTTAGAATGTACAAACTGGCAAACATTTGCTTTCCAAAACTACAATGTTCTAAGAAGGCTTTTCTGTGTTGGTCTATCATTACAACTGTAACTCAATGGAGTTTTTGACTTGAAGATTCCCTAGCTTCTTTCAAAAATGTCTGTATAGCCTCCCTGTGGGTGAAAACTTGATGCTTCTGGATACAGTCATTATAATTTGATGCAGCTGGTGTAAATTGGTGGCTGAAGTAAGATCAGGAATAGGATTCCTGCAGATCTTAGATGTCCCTTGCAGGGTTTATAATCTCAGCAGGAGTCGTTGCATTACTTTGAACCTTTAAAGGGGTCCCCGTGACAATTTAAATCCCCATGGGAATCCCTGCAGTTGTGCACCTTGCAGTCTGATTTGTGGAATTACAAACTCTATGGAGATCTCATAGGTTTGGATAAAACATATACAATAATTTCAAACTTAAACCACCACACCCCGCCTTGCATATGTATGTTCAAATATTCAAGACAGTACAAGATTTGCTGGTTTTGGGCATTGTCAGTGCAAACTAAAGACTCAGGCCTTGGCTACACTTGCAGATGTACAGCGCTGTGAGTTAAACCCATCTTCGTACAGCTGAGTAGGGAAAGCACTGCAGCCTGTCCACACTGGCAGCTGCCAGCGCACTAACGTGGCTAGATTTGAGGCATTTGCAGCTGTATTGGGAGCGGTGCATTATGGGCGTTCAAGTGGCTGCAACGTGCTTTTCAAATGGGGCGGGGTGAGGGGGAGTGTGACAGGAAGCGTGTGGGGAGAGAGAGAGTGGATTTTTGGGGTATCCACAGAGTGTCAGCTCATTATCTCCTAAGTTTACACACCTCCACATCCCCCGCCTCTCTCTCAATCACTGAAAGCAAGCAGCAGGGGCTTTGTTTGTTTTTAAAGAGCAGACAAAAGAGAACTCGGGGAAACGGAGCCCGCCCCCTCCCCTCCCGCCGTTCTTTCCGACCCCACCCCACCCCCGTCTCTCTCCAAGCCAACTTTGCTGCAGCATTCCTAACAGAGCCCCCCCGCCTGCAAACAGTAGCTGTTTGCTTTTTTTTTTTGTAAAGCAGCTCCAGAACGGAGCTCTGAACTCCAACCCGGAAGTGCCGTTTCAAAACAAAGGGATCTTCCAGAGGTCAGTTACTGCGAATTCCCTGGCTACATTGAAGCAGCAGCGTACCACCCACTACGCAACAAATGTTATTCCTCTCGGGGAGGTGGAGTACAAGCAGCGCTGTATCTGAGGAGATACAGCGTTGCACATGCCTTGCAGGTGTAGCCAGTTAGTGAGTTACAGCGCTGCAGTCAGTTTTATTGGCTGTAACTGGTAAGTGTAGCCAAGGCCTCAGTTAATGCCTGTAAAGCACTGACCCATCAACTAGGCAGGGTAAGGAATGCTGCCCTAATAGAAGCCCTGGGAGGCACTGTGCCTCAAGAAGGAAGAATGACTTCTGCAACTCCAGGTATAGTAGGGGACTCCTCTTGATGGGGTGCTACATTCCTTAATGGGGTGCAACTGCAGCACATCCTTCCTGCTACTGGTGGCCTGCACAAGAAGAACGGAGACCGGACTGTGGCTTCATCTCCCAATCTCTCCTGTTGGGTGGCTAGCCAGGAGCAGCTGTATTTATCTGCACAGGAGCTGTCCCTATTCTGAAAGAAGGTAAATCTTTGCTGTATCATGTGGGCTCAAACAAAGTATTGAAACAGCATTGCTTAAAAAAATACTGTTTCTGAAATCCAAGAAATCAATGCTATATCTGATTAGTCTGTCCAGTGTAATGAAAGGCTTTGGTGGGAACTAGCTGATAAAGTTAGGATTCTGGTAAATTATGAAGTGAATATTTATGATCTCTCTCTCTCTCCCCCTCCATCTATGTTTAGAAAGATATTGATATACATACGTATCTTTATTGAAAGTGAAGACAACTAGCTTATGTTTGATACGATGGAGAAGGGGAGCCAGTGGAGGAATGCATAGAAAGGGCTGACATGGACAAAGTGAGAGGCTATGAAAATGCCCTTTGTAGCAGCAACAGCAGCATTCTGAATGGATATGAGTGGAACAGGACCGCATTTCTCAATGCCAGAAAAATGGATGTTGCAGTAATCGAGATGCAAGATGATGAGCATTTTAGCTGTGGGGATGCTATGTCTTTGCCCTGATCTATACTGGGGGGGGGGGGGGGGGGGGCAACCTAAGATATGCAACTTCAGCTACATGAATAGCGTAGCTAAAGTCGGCTTATTTTAGGTCAACTTACCTGGCTGTCCTCACGGCAGCGAGTCGACCGCTGCTGCTCCCCCGTCGACTCCGCTTCCTCCTCTTGTGAGCTAGAGTTCTGGAGTCGACGGGGAGCGCGTTCGGGGATCAATTTATCGGGTCTCGATGAGACGCGATAAATCGATCCCCGATAGAGCGATCGCTACCCGCGGATCCAGGTTATGCAGAAAGAATCTGCAAGGTTTAGATATAGCCTGGGTATGAAGACCGCGAGAAAGGTCTGAGCTGAAGATGATGCCTAGGTTATGGGCCTGAGTGACAAGAAGGATAATTATATTGTCCACAGTGGTTGAGAAAGAAGGTGTGAGGCAAGGGCTTGTGGGGAGAGGGAGAGTTCAGTTTTAGCTATATTGAACTTCTGCCGATGACTAGACATCCATGAAGAGTAGTTGAGAAGTTTGCCTTTCGAGCTGTGCAGCTTTTGTTTATTTTGGTTGTTTCATCTCCTCAACTCAAATCAATTTCAGTTTATTTACTGAATTTTCAGCATGCCTGCTCAGGTTTAAGGACTCTTTATTTATCGCCTAAACACTATGTTTCTGGGTCCTTAAACCTGAGTAGGCGGGCTGAAAACTGAGTAAATAGGATGAAGAAGCATGACACAGAGATTGCTTGGCAAAGGGTTCCCTCATCTTTGAAAATAACTCTCACTGCAGACCTGACAAACTCATTACACCAAATAGGTCTTGCAGGATACTTATCCATAAAGAGTACTGTGTAAGGTATCTATAGAAAGCTCATAACTTGTCAGCATTCATAACCACTGTGAGATATATGTACAGGTAATATTTAAGGAATAATGTATTTATATTGAACGTGTGCTTTATGGACTTGGAGTAAAAAGTAGAGATTAGTCATCAGGATGTCTCACTAATGGCCTATTTGGGCAAGGGAGAGTTGTCACACTGTCCTGGCTGGCTGGTGATGCAATGCCAGGCTCAATTGTTTAGCCTTGTGCAATACTATGATTTTAAATGGGAAACCATCAGCAGGAACGACAAACAATCAAAACCACTTAAAGGTAAAAAAGAAACTTTACAGCAAGACAGGGATTCACCCTAGCTATGAATAGAAACAAAATACTGTTTTCAGTGTAACAGAGTGAGGGGAAGGACAGTCCATTCACTGAGGAAACCCCTTGAGGAGCAATGGGGCAGAGGGCACATTTATGAATGTTTGGATCCTGATTTGTCTGAAACCAGCCAGTTCTTCAAAAGATTGACCTTTTGGGGGGAAATCTACTTTACTGCATAGGAAGATAACTATTAATAAGTGTGTCACTCAGGTTCGCATTTTATGTTGTAAGTTTTTGCATTGTAATCACTTGTTTCCACCACTCTCTCTCTCGTTTCTAGTTAAATCTTTATTCTTTCTTAAATAAACCTACTTTTGTTTGATCTTCAGGGCTCACAAGTGCTGTGTGGTTTACAGGAGTGGTGGTTTGAGGTAAAAATTGTAAATTGATATACACCTTTGGGTGCAGAGGATCTGGAATTTCTGTGAGTAGCCAGTGTCAAGAACTGGATATCACGGGAAAACAATTCAAGGGGGGTTTGGGGATTGAGGTGCACCGATTGTTAACCTGCAAGGTGAAGGAAGGGTTGGCATAAGCCCAGAGGAAAGTGCTTGAGTGGCTGAAGGACTGGCAGTGTCATGGAGCCGACATCCAGCTACCACAAGAAAAACTCCCTCTAGCTGGGGGCAAAGAGGGTAACAAGTTGACTCATGGTCCTGGATATCCCGAGAACCGTCAAAAAGAAGGATAAGGGGCCCAGTGTAACTTTATTGAAGTCAGTTAGGTTACACTGGGGTGATTTTGGTTCAAGAGGTTGAAACTTCAGGAAGAAACAAGAATGATGAAAAAATGAAAGCAAGAGAACCTCTCAATAACCTCTTAATTAGTCAGTATGCAAACAAACTGCTCTTTAGCACATATCAATCCCTGTTTGCTGCAGTAGAGTTCTTCTGACAACATCAGCAATGGTCATTTTATAGTCTTTTCATTTTTAATAAAAATTAACATTACATTTGATTCCCATAAGAAGATGATCCTATTCAAATGAGGACAGTTATGGAATGTGGTTTTGGAATCCTGCAGCGTAGGAATGTTATGATGTGCAGTATCAAAACAGCAGAGAAGTTTAGTTTTTGTTCTCACATGCTAAGAGGCAAATCCTGCCTTAGATTTCAAGCTGCAGAAGGTCCCCTGGCAGCAGCGTTGGTGCAGTTCCACTGTGCCAATGGGGGTGTGTGTGTGTGTGTGTCAAGATTTCAGAAGGCACTACAGGTGATGTTCGCATTGCTCAGGTTTACAGTGACTCCCAGCATGCCAATGTGTAAGAGAGGAAGGAGACAGTGCATGGGTGGGTCCCAGATTCTAATGCTGTGTGAGTGTTTGGGTGGCAGTGGCTTCTGTGGAACAGCTCTGCAGACCGGAGAGAGGAAAATTACTCTAGGCTTTTAGGAAAATTACATCTGTCCAGCTCCTGAGCTGGTTACTCTGGCAGGGCACTGAATTTGCCTGTAAGTGTTTTCTTTCCCAAGCACCCCTTCTTTGGAGGAAGATGAAGTTACATGTAACATCATGACCTGTGCGAAGGAAGCAAGAGATCTTGGGGGAAATTGCTTATAGCTGATTTTCCCCCTTTTAAATCCAAAATGAAATAATTTGTGAGCAGCATAAGGGGCCTGTTCTTCCACTGATGTGCTGCATAAATTCCTCCTTAAAATACATTTTACTATGAAGCTTTTCAACACTAATTCTCCAGGGGAATGTGAAATTAAGGGGAGGCGCGGGGAGAGAGAGAGAAGCTGTCTTTACCATTTTGAGACCGCACCTTCCAATTCCTCATTATCCAGACTGTACTTTGTGTCTCAACTCTATTGTCTTATAAGTCTGTGAAGCTCCTTATGGAAGGGACCATGTCTTCCTCTATATTTATAAATCATTCATACTGTCTAGACTCCTCTCCTTAAAAATTAAACAAGAGTGAGACTAAACTTCAACTGTTCTTTAATTTTCCTGCATAAAAAACCTATGAAAGTGGGTGAATTAGACTGACATCCACCACCCAGTGCATACTGAAAATGTAAAAAAGTGTTTATGATTTATATTATTTGCTACCTAATTTGCAACAAAGCAACAGGGACCAAGACTATAGAATTATGTAATATGCATTTCATCCTCAGAAAATCCTACTCTATAAATGGTAGCTAAGTAAAATCTCTGCCAATACAGTTATAAGAAATCCATCATAATCAATTTTCTAAATATTACTTGTCCAGTCTGAGAATTAAAAGATGTATTTAATAAATTATTTGAGAAAGAATTGTCTTTAACCATGCACTGTAGAATTTTAACCCAAATAATGATATGTAATTCTTAAATTCTTAAACAGTTCCAAAAGAATTGTGTATACAATGTTCAAAAGGTAGAAACACGCTAAAATAAAAGTGTTTTTGCTGAGGTTTTGGCATGCCTTCTGGTCTAATTTGTCTTGGTGCTTTATTCAGTACAATATCAGCTTTCTAGAAAATGTAAATTATTAGATGACCACTTTAAAAAGAGAACCCATAAAATAGGAGTTAAATATATACAGAAAAATCACACTCTGCTTTTAAGTTTGCCTACTTAAGAAAATATCCAATATCAAAGTATATTCAAGCCTAGCTGAGTCCAGAAGTGAATTAATTTACTCCATGAATGCAAACTAGAAATTATTATGAGAAAAATGATAAAGAAATATAATGATGGAAAAATATGGAAATAACCTTGCCGATATTGTATGTTGTGATTTTATAATAGACATAACGACATAACATAATGTCATTAATAACATAACCATACCATGGATTTTAATTAAATCCAAGTGGAAAAAGACCCTCATGGACACCCCCCACTCCCCCCTTAAGTTTTTGGACAGTCATGATTAATGGTAATACACACACTTCACAGTTTATAAACCTGAAACGTACTTATACATTACAGTCCCATTGTCCGCTTCCAGGTGAATGTATGGTTAGTCAGCAACAGTGAAATCCAGTGCACAAGAGGTTGTTTTTACATGTTTTACATGTTTTCTAGAAAGGTGACATCTAAAAAAGTAAACAGGTACTAAAGTAGGAATTCTACTATCTAAACTTTCTCTTTCTTTCTTTATGGTAAATTTAATGAAATAATAACAGAACAATTAAAGAGTTCCTACCCGCAAAATTTCTTCAATACAGCTGTTATCTCCTGTTCCACTCTCCTGTAAACAAAGAGGAAAACATTTTTTTTAAGTAAGAAATAACAAATTGCCAGTTTGAGGATATGTGGCTACCTGATGGATATACTCAAGACTTGGGTACATTTTCAAGTCAATGTCAAGTGTTTCTAGCATCAGAATACTGGTGATGTATTAAACTCAAAAATTATTTCCTACTTTTTCTGTAGGAAAATGCAATTTTTAAAAATGTTTATTCTTTAAATGAGTGACAACAATATATTTTTATTTAATCTATAAGATTCTGGTTACATTTACTTTAGATGTAGTTCATTTCACTTTGAGTATATATTATACATATAGGTAAAATATTTACTGTATATACACAGACCTAATATATTTACTATACATTTATTTACAATTAATTAACAACAGACTGGCTCCTTCCTGTAGGAAAAACTCCCATTAGTTGCCCAGGGTAGTTTTGTTTCCATAAGGATTAGGCCCATTATTGACTACAGAAACTTTCATGGAATCAAGTGATTAAACTGGAGCTGTGTTCAATGGGTAAATCAGAGGTCTAACGGGACCACTCAGGGTATGTCTACACTGCAATGTAAGCCCAGGGTTAGTTCAACTTGAGTTAGCAGACCCTGGGTTTGTAACCTAGGGTATGAGCATCTACACTCACTTGTAACCCCTGGTTAGGAACTGTTGAACCATGGATCCCAACCTGGGACTCCAGTGTCTACACTGCATTATGCAGACCCGAGTGCAACGATCCATACCCCAGACTTCCTAGTGCCCTCCCAAAAAGTGGTTGTTCTAGCCCTTTGTTTATGGTACAATGTGAGAAAATGTGACTGTCCAGAGATACAGAAAGTTAGACCATGGGATTGTGGGATACTTTTGGCGGACTCCCAGAGTACAAGTTCAGTGGGACTGAGTCTACACTGCAAAGCAATAGGGCTTGAACCATGGGTCCCGGCGTGACTCAGGCTGGGATCCTCCACCCTTGTGGGGTCCTGGGACCCTGGGTCTGAGCACTGGATAAGCATAATTTGTGTGTAGATGGAAAGGGGGTTAGGCTTGAATCTGAGTTTTAACCCGGGGCTTATACTGCAGCATAGACTTAACCATAGTGAACGCCTTACTCACAATTGTGAGGAGTTACCTATATAGGCAGTGGTGGATTACCCACTGGGCCAACAGGGCCCATGCCCAGGGGCCCTGGCCAATTCGGGAGGTCTGGAAAAATGGGCGTGCCCCAACCCACTCCGCCCACCCAGCACTCCTGCCCACCGGCACAGAGTCAGGGCATGGGGGCTTGTTCTGCTCTGCCCACCCAGTGCTCCTGCCGGGGAGCAGGGGTAGCCCCAGCGCCTGACCCCACTCCCCGGCAGGAGCGCCAGGAGGGTGGGGAACTGCAGGCAGAAGGGGTGGGGAGGGACCTCCCACTTGCTCTGGCCCAAGGCCCCACAAACCCCTAATCCACCTCTGTATACAGGTCCTTAAGTCCATCCCTATTCAGCAAAACATTCAAGTACATGTTTAACTTTAAGCATGTGCTTAAGATCCATTGAAACCAGCAGAGAATGAGAGGTACAGTGAAATCTCGCTCTGCTATCCACATCACTTCCCTTGACCCGACCCCCTGCCTCCCATCTCTGCCCCAACGTACCTTCTTCCTTCCTTATGCTGTGCAGCTCTGCTAAAGCAGAAGCACAAATGAGTTGGGAAGCAGGTGCTGGAGGCGGTCTAACTGCCTTTGCCAGCTTTACATGACTGAGGCCAGGTCTACACAAGGGGGAGGAGGGGGTCGACCTACGATATGCATCTTCAGCTACGTGAATAGCGTAGCTGAAGTCGGCGTATCGTAGGTCGACTTACCTGGCCATGACAGTGGCAAGTCGACTGCTGCCGCTCTCCTGTCGACTCCGCTTCCGCCTCTCGCCATGGTGAAGTTCCAAAGTTGACGGGGAGCACGTTCGGGGATCG
The DNA here is from genome assembly GCA_033296515.1 of Macrochelys suwanniensis. Lineage (NCBI taxonomy): Eukaryota > Metazoa > Chordata > Testudines > Chelydridae > Macrochelys > Macrochelys suwanniensis. The sequence goes on along the minus strand of CM065775.1, from coordinate 115,805,832 downwards.
ATTTATCGCATCTAGATGAGACACGATAAATCGATCCCCGATAGATCGATCACTACCCACCAATCTGGCGGGTAGTGAAGACGTACCCTTAGAGATTCCTGCCAAACAGGGGGAACTCTCTGGGGGAGGGGGGGTCTCTAAATGCTTAAATTCACATTACACTGCAGAATCCACCAAGTGAATGATTTCTGCTTATGCAGAACACAGTGAACTTAGCAGATGGGAGAATCTGGCCCTGACTCTTTTGTTTAACCGTGGGAGAGAAAATAAATGTGTATTTATTGCTATTATTAATAATTACTTTTGAAGTGAGCTAGGAATTTTGGCCCAAATCTTTGAAGGCGATTAGTGATTCTGGATGGATGTGTCATGGATGGATATAAACTGTTCAGGAAGGATAGGCAGGGCAGAAAAGGTGGGGGAGTTGCGTTGTATGTAAGAGAGCAGTATGACTGCTCAGAGCTCCAGTATGAAACTGCAGAAAAACCTGAGAGTCTCTGGATTAAATTTAGAAGTGGGAGCAACAAGGGTAATGTCGTGGTGGGAGTCTGCTACAGACCACCAGACCAGGGGGATGAGGTGGACGAGGCTTTCTTCCAGCAACTAACAGAAGTTGCTAGATCACAGGCCCTGGTTCTCATGGGTGACTTTAATCACCCCGATATCTGCTGCGAGAGCAATACAGCGGTGCACAGACAATCCAGGAAGTTTCTGGAAAGTGTAGGGGACAATTTCCTGGTGCAAGGGCTGGAGGAACCAACTAGGGGAAAAGCTCTTCTTGACCTGCTGCTCACAAACAGGGAAGAAATAGTAGAGGAAGCAATAGTGGATGGGAACCTGGGAGGCAGTGACCATGAGATGGTCGAGTTCAGGATCCTGACACAAGGAAGAAAGGAGAGCAGTAGAACAGAGACCCTGGACTTCAGAAAAGCAGACTTCGACTCCCTCAGGGAACTGATGGGCAAGGTCCCCTGGGAGAATAACATGAGGGGGAAAGGAGTCGAGGAAAGCTGCCTGTATTTTAAAGAATCCTTATTGAGGTTGCAGGAACAAACCATCCAGATGTGTAGGAAGAAAAGCAAATATGGCAGGCGACCAGCTTGGCTTAACAGTGAAATCCTTGCTCGTCTTAAACACAAAAAAGCAGCTTACAAGAAGTGGAAGATTGGACTAATGACCAGGGAGGAGTATAAAAGTATTGCTCAGGCATGCAGGAGTGAAATTAGGAAGGCCAAATCACACTTGGAGTTGCAGCTAGCCGGAGATGTTAGGAGTAACAAGAAGGGTTTCTTCAGGTATGTTAGCAACAAGAAGAAAGTCAAGGAAAGTGTGGGCCCCTTGCTGAATGAGGGAGGGAACCTAGTGACAGAGGATGTGGAGAAAGCTAGTGTACTCAATGCTTTTTTTGCCTCTGTCTTCACAGACAAGGTCAGCTCCCAGACAGCTGCACTCCGCAGCATGGTACGGGGAGGAGGTGACCAGCCCTCTGTGGAGAAAGAAGTAGTTCGGGACTATTTAGAAAAGCTGGACGAACACAAGTCCATGGGGCCGGATGCACTGCATCCGAGGGTGCTATAGGAGTTGGCCGATGAGACTGCAGAGCCATTGGCCATTATCTTTGAAAAATCATGGCAATCGGGGGAGGTCCCAGATGACTGGAAAAAAGCTAATGTAGTGCCAATCTTTAAAAAAGGGAAGAAGGAAGATCCGGGGAACTACAGGCCAGTCAGTCTCACCTCAGTCCCTGGAAAAATCATGGAACAGGTCCTCAAGGAATCAATTCTGAACCACTTAAAGGAGGGGAAAATGATCAGGAACAGTCAGCATGGATTCACCAAGGGCAAGTCATGCCTGACTAACCTAATTGCCTTCTATGATGAGATAACCAGCTCTGTGGATGAGGGGAAAGCAGTGGATGTGCTATTTCTTGACTTTAGCAAAGCTTTTGATAGAGTCTCCCACAGTATTCTTGCCAGCAAGTTAAAGAACTATGGGCTGGATGAATGGATGGTAAGGTGGATAGAAAACTGGCTAGATGGTCGGGCTCAACGGGTAGTGATCAATGGTTCCATGTCTAGTTGGCAGCCGGTATCAAGTGGAGTGCCCCAAGGGTCGGTGCTGGGGCCGGTTTTGTTCAATATCTTCATTAACGATCTGGAGGATGGTGTGGACTGCACCCTTAGCAAGTTTGCAGATGACACTAAACTGGGAGGAGTGGTTGATACGCTGGAGGGGAGGGCTAGGATACAGAGGGACCTAGACAAATTAGAGGATTGGGCCAAAAGAAATCTGATGAGGTTCAACAAGGACAAGTGCAGAGTCCTGCACTTAGGACGGAAGAATCCCATGCACTGCTACAGACTAGGGACCGAATGGCTGGGCAGCAGTTCTGCAGAAAAGGACCTAGGGGTTACGGTGGACGAAAAGCTGAATATGAGTCAACAGTGTGCCCTTGTTGCCAAGAAGGCTAATGGCATTTTGGGTTGTATAAGTAGGGGCATTTCCAGCACATCGAGGGACGTGATTATTCCCCTCTATTCGGCACTGGTGAGGCCTCATTTAGAGTACTGTGTCCAATTTTGGGCCCCACACTACAAGAAGGATGTGGATAAATTGGAAAGAGTCCAGCAGAAGGCAACAAAAATGATTAGGGGGCTGGAGCACATGACTTATGAGGAGAGGCTGAGGGAACTGGGATTGTTTAGCCTGCAGAAGAGAAGAATGAGGTGGGATTTGATAGCTGCTTTCAACTACCTGAAAGGGGGTTCCAAAGAGGATGGATCTAGACTGTTCTCAGTGGTAGAAGATGACAGAACAAGGAGTAATGGTCTCAAGTTGGAGAGGGGGAGGTTTAGGTTGGATATTAGGAAAAACTTTTTCACTAGTAGGGTGGTGAAGCACTGGAATGGGTTACCTAGGGAGGTGGTGGAATCTCCTTCCTTAGAGGTTTTTAAGGTCAGGCTTGACAAAGCCCTGGCTGGGATGATTTAGTTGGGTTGGTCCTGCTTTGAGCAGGGGGTTGGACTAGATGACCTCCTGAGGTCCCTTCCAACCCTGAGATTCTATGATTCTATGATTCTATGATGCCTACATGTTCAGATGTCCAACTTGAGATCCATGCCTGAGCTTCTGAAGTGCTGAGCACCTGCCCTCTGAAAATCAGATCCCCGAAAGTGTCTCAATTTAGGCACCCCTACAATCACTAGCCACTTTGGAAAATATATGCTTTTCATATTTACATGGTATTGTTACCCAAATACTGTTTGCCCTACTGCTGTATGTTAATACCATAGTTCTCCCAGAAGACCATGCTAAGTGCAGATCTTAATACAATAACCATGATAGTGTGCTTCCTGGCAAAGTGGAGGGAGGGTTTGAATTCATATGCTCTGGAAGTCTAAGGGGGCAGCAAAGTCAGAATTAAGGCAGCCATATACAAGCAGAGAATAATTTATGTTTCATAATTTTTTGTGGCTGTTATTTCATGCCACGTTATGGGAACTCATGAGTTTTTTATTGTCAGCACTCCTGAAAATTTTTGCTGAATATGGCCCTTGGTTATTAAACAAATGAATTGTCTTTAACTCTTTTGCTGTAATACAGTTTGTCATCTTAAAAGTCAATAGGAGTTATGCCATTGACTTCAACAGAAGAAGAACTGGGTGCAACATTAAGCGCCTTTCAAGAATTACTCATATTTGACAAATCACCGGTTAAAAGGAACTACAGTCAATTGCAAATAGCCGCATTCTGAACTCATCATTGCAACAGATGAATCAAAGAATGTAATATGCTGCTTTTGCTGTTACCGGAGTAACAATACAACAGACACTGCTAATAAAGTTAACACTAACAAGAAAATAACACACATGAAGAAAAATCACTAAATTCTGTGGACTTTCTTTTTTCCTCTCATTAGCTGATTTATTTTTCTCCTCTCCATGAATCCCCCCTTCCCCAAAAAGCCTGTTCTATGCTTAGTCATCACACCAACATCATTAACAGTTGAGCACACAAAGCCCTTCTGACATAGCACATGCCTTGTTTGCAGAGCAGCGAATCTGCTGCCCCACCAAAAAACTACAATTAGTATCTGCTCTCACTTTACACAAGAAGGCATAAAATGTCATCTTCTTGCATAATATGATGTCCCCAGATGCTGCTTTATTGGTTAAGATCAGAACACTAAAGGTGAATTGCTGAAATTTGCTTATAACTCGATTAAGAAATTATCTATTTTGTGTTTTAAAATTAAATCTCTCTCCTCCAAGTGTTATCAAGTACATTTGAAAAGCGTCACCAGTACTGAGTCAGACCAAAGGTCCATCCAGCCCAGTATCCTGTCCACCGACAGTGGCCAATGCCAGGTGCCCTGGAGTCAGTGGACCTAACAGGTAATGATCAAGTGATCTCTCTCCTGCCATCCATCACCCCCCTCTGACAAACAGAGGCTAAGGACACCATTCCTTACCCATCCTGGTTAATAGCCATTAATGGACTTCATCTCCATGAATTTATCCAGTTCTCTTTTAAACCCTGTTATAGTCCTAGCCTTCACAGCCTCCTCAGGCAAGGAGTTCCACCAGTTGACTGTACGCTGTGTGAAGAAGAACTTCCTTTCATTTGTTTTAAACTTGCTGCCCACTAATTTCATTTCATTTCATTTCGCAAGTCTCTGAGCTCAGCATGCAGAATTTAACTTTGCAACAATATTTTAATAAAAATTTTACATGGTGGTAAATTCTACCTTCAATTTGTATCAAGAGGCGATCTGTTGGAGGACTTGCAGGGAAAGAGGAACATACTTGCAAATACGGTGGTTGAATCCAGGATTTAGATGGTTTGGGGAGGAAATTATTAACGAGATTAATCTTATAACAAAATACCAGCTTTCTAAAGATCCCCTGACCTGCTTACTTAATGCTCTAGTAGACGATCTACATTTTAAACAGAAAGACAAATCAATTAATGTTTATTGTTAGTATTTAGACTTTGTGTTGCATACTATTTCAAAAATGTAACCCCTCTGACTATGGAATTGTGCTATGGTAAAATATGAACTGTCTTGTAATGGAAAAACTTTCATACCAAGAACGTACACAAAGAAGTGCCAAAAAGAGGATAGGTACTTAGAAATTTGGTCACCCTTTTTAGTGTACGCAGAAGAGGAAGACTCCCCAGCAAGCAGGCCAGAATCTTTAGACAGGTTCTTTGAATATTAATCTGATCCTGAATAAGTAATACACAATGTAGTATGTTAATGTTTTATCGTAACTTTGCCTTACTGGAAGTTTTTTTAAAAACATCTATTACTTACATGCAGTAAATACTATACGCTTTCACCTATTTGCATGGCTAGATCTGCCCATTTTAAGTTGCATTCTGTTTCTCCTATTATTTCAGTGTTTACTACATGACCCTGTGCCTGAATACATTTATATAAAAAGTGCCCATAATTTGAACGATGTAATTATTTCTCCCTCTTGATAATCTACATACAGCAAAAGATTTGTGCAATATACATTTTAATTACTCTGGTTTGGGGGGTTTTGTGAGGTTTGTGGATATTATTTCATGCTGAATTGCTGAGCTGTTACTAACTTATTATTTATACCAGCTTTGATGAACTCATTTGCCTATCATTGCTTTTTGAAATCTATCACAACAGACTCGCCCCTCTGAACCTCCAGTGAACTCTCGGTGAAATTCTGGCAACTCTAGTTCACTTATCAAAGGCAGTGGGCATGATTCTTTTAGTTCTTTGATGCTTTGCCCATTACCTTCATTTCTCAGTCAGGGCAACCCCCAAAACACCAAACATTTGTACGCACATGCACACACAGAGTCTGGCAGGAAGATGTGAGGATCTGCAGCCGAGGATAACAGCAGTTGTTACTGAAGAAATAGCCAGGGGCATCACATCATTGATAACACAAGGAGCTAATTACCATGCAAAGCACAGAGTGCTGTAAGAAACGAGGCTGAATAAAGACTACACTGAATTCTTGGGACATGGCATGTAATTGCAAGAAAGCTACATCTGTACATATTTTATATTATGCATTCCTTATTTTTTTTCTTACTAACAGCTTTCAGAGAGTGATCTATAAAGGAACTTCTATTAAAAGAATTCCCTGTTTATGAGACTTTTCCCCTCCTCTCAAATCTTTACACTGAAAAAAGGGAGAACAATCTACCATGGCAATCTAGTTTAAATGTAGGCTGCATCTACACTTGGAGCTGGGGTTGTGATTCCCAGCTTGCGCAGACATGCTCACGCTAGCTCTCATCAAGCCAGCATGCCAAAAACAGCAATGTAGCCACTGTAGCACGGGCAGCGGCGAGTGGCCGCATGGGCAAGCCACTCCAAGTACGTACTCACAGGGGGCAGAAGGGGTAGGTGGAGCACTAGTAAGATGAGAGCTAGTGCAAGTGTGTCTATATGAGCTGGGAATCACACTCCTAACTCCAACTGTAGCATAGACGTAGCCTTAGTGTAAGAGATTGTTATGGCAAAAGTTTTTTATATCATTATTTGTGTTGCATTAAGTACTTCCACTAACTCTTTGCATTTTGCACTTATTGCATTTTGTCTTCAGTGTAAGTTAAAAGTTATTAAAATATTTTAAATGTTGAGAAATACCCAGTTTACCTCCCGGGCCTCTCTCCACTCAGTCTGGGTCCTTCTTGCCATGCTGGCATTAAAAAGCTGGACATCAGCAACCAGCTTGGTGTCAGCCAGTGGCACATTTGGGGTTCTTTCTAAAGTGGGTTCAATACTCTGTTCTGACACCCTCCTGATACATAACTGCCTCTCTACTCACATCTCGACTCCACACAGACACTATAATAGGCTGGAATAATAGGTGGAGGTTACATTATCAAGCAATGTAAGATTATATTGCTGGAATTCATACGTGCAGAGCAAATTAAAGTTCCGTTCGGTAACTGATGAGTGCTCACAACTTGCACTGATTATTTCTTCTCCAAAAAACAACAAACAAAAACAATGCATGGGCATGAACTCTGATCTGCCTATATATCAAAAACTGGTTTCCATGGTCTACAAGACAGTGAATCTTTATTTCAATGCAGAAAACTTCCAAATTTTTAAGAGGAATAAAAGACATCTTGATGGAGAGTACTATAGCATAGGAACCATTGGTGCTTTAAAAAAACTGCTTATGGACCAGATCCTCAAAGACAATTAAGTGCCTAACTCAGAAGGCAGAAGGATTGTGGACCAGGTTGTTAATGAAATAAAAGGCATCAATTACCATTATTGAATGAAACTTCAGACTCACCAATATGCCTCATAACAAGTGCTTCCCTCGTCTTGCTGTCATTCTTCCTGAGGTGTTGCATTCATGTCTACACTCAACATTCCTTACCTCATGTAAAAAAGCTATTGCAGCATTCTGATTCAAGATAGGAGCTACTAGAGATGGCCCTAGTTAAGGATGCCTAATACTTTCCATGATAAGCCCTGTTTTCACTTCTTTATAAGTTGAAGAATTTGTATAGTTTGGGTTGCAATAGTGCATGTTTGCTCTGTCTCAATGTTGTTGTTGTTGTTTGTTTATCAGAGGTCAGGAAAATTTCAGCAAAAACAATTAAACTATTTTTGAGGATAAGGCTAGGGAAAAATAGGGAGTTTTGTCAGTGTTAAATTTTCTCCCCTGTAATGATTTCTTTGACGAGCTTTAATGCCTACAAGAACCAGGAAGATGAAATTTGGCACGTGGATGGTCATGAGGTCAGAGAGGTGACTTTTACCGTTCCCATGAAAATGTGTCTAGATTTGGCAGAGTGATAAGACTGAAAAAATCCATTTGCCTATGCTTAGTAGGGTTTGTTAGAGGTTTGCTGCTTAGATCTTGGAACATTCCATCTATACTGAGCCATGTTGCAGCCCCAAAAAACTCCCTAATGTGACAGCTGCACTGAGCATGCTCCCTGGCATAGGCTGAGGAGATAATGTAACAGCAGGAGCAGCAATTGCATCCACCCCTTTGATCTACAGGAAGGCAAGAGTTGTGGTAAGGGCCACAACTAGAGATGGTTGAAACTCACAATTTCCAATTCCTGGGAAATCCCAACATTTTGATTTTTGTTTTCTTCCCAAAGAGAACAAAACCAAAATTCAAAATTTCCTGCCAAACAAAATTTTTGAAAAATTTTGTTTTATTAAAATTGAAATGTTTTCCAATTTCTACTTTTTAAAAATGTTATAGCATAATTTTAAATATAAAACAGAATTCAAAACAAAGTACTGAAATGTTTCACTCTGATAAAGTCCAAACATTCACTGACTGAAATGCTTTTTTTTTTTAAATTGACACAAAATTTAAATCAAAACCAACATAGAAAGTTCCCATGGAAAGTTTCAATTTCAACTAAATAAAATTTTCTCAAGGAAAACATTCCATTGGAAACTTTTTGACCAGCTCTTATATGAGCCGATCCCTTTCCATTGCTAAAAGCAAAGAGATAGCTCCCCTTTTCCTCTCTGTGTCATAAGAACAGCATTTAAGGTCAGGCTTGACAAAGCCCTGGCTGGGATGATCTAATTGGGTTTGGTCCTGCTTTGAGCAGGGGGTTGGACTAGATGACCTCCTGAGGTCCCTTCCAACCCTGAGATTCTATGATTCTATGATTCCCCCACAGCTCCCTTTCCTCCTTGCGGTTGCAGTGACAGCTCCCTGTTTGAATCTACTTTAGTCACTATGAGAAGATGTGCTAGGTGTCAGGAGGAGATGAGTTCTAGTCTCTTCTATTGCACTTTAGTGTTGCTAACTCTGGTATTTCACCATCCATATTATTCAGCAAGGCCTCATGCCCCTACCTTAGGATGCAGACAAGCAGGGCTTGAATTGGGATAGGTCAGACATGGTTAGCAGCCTGTCACTATTTTCTGGTGACATCTTGTTCTCCAGAATTTTAACTTTCATAAATAAAAAAAGACAAAGTTGCACAGGAAGCTTTAGTTGGCATTTTCTAACTTTTCAGTGCTTTCCTTTGCAACCTTAGTTCTTTGCATGTAATTTAAAATACAATTGGTTAAAATCTGTACAAAATAGCTATTCGTTCTTAGGCTTTTTATTACTCTATTTTGGACCTAAGACTCTAATTTTACAAGGGACCTCTGATTGTTTTTCTAGGAAGGCATCTAAATTTAAAAGCTGGGACTTGGGAGTAGAAAAACAACATTTTACTCAAGCTCTGTGATGAAAGTGTTGTACTAATTAAAAGAAAAAAGTTATTAAAAACATATAATTCACAGTGACTGTTAATAAACTCAATCCCTTTAATTAATATATTTATCTTTCTGAAATGGATTCTTTATATTATGGGGATTATTTTTCATATAATTGAACCTTGCAACAATGCTCTTTCCTCAAAAAGGGAGGAGGAGAAAGATTTACAAGGATTTTCTTTTAAGAAGGCTTAGAAGTATGTATTAAAAAAACCGTATCTTTGCTCTGTGGAAAGGATCTGGATATCTCAGTCCTGGATCACAAATCAATTTGAGTGCTAACATGACCCAGGAACTGTACCAGGAACTGAGAGACTCTCTGGCTAGGAAGAAGATGAATAATAATAAAAAATCTACGGGCAAATAGGAACACAAAATAATCAAATAGATATGCACTGACTACAAGCTGCTTAGAACAAGTTAATTGGACAGAGCCTGTTTTGTTCATCATAGATGATATATATATTCAAGCAACTCAGAGAGTCATTTGGGACTTTCCAGTTGGGTAAGGAAAATAAGATTTGGTGACAGGTGGTGATGGGGAATCATCAGAGAAGAAAGGTAACGGTGGAAATTGAAAAGCCATAGAACATGGTGGTTCCTAAACTTCTCCATAGAATGGATTACAGTAGAACCGCAGCTTTACAAAAACCAGTGTTCAACAGATCAGTTATATTAACCATTTTTCTTTCCAGAAAAAAAAAATCACATAACGAAACTGAAATCGATGAAGTAAAAGTAAACATCCCTTTACATTCTGATGCCTTCAGTGCTTTGCACTAGTGTGAAGGACAAGAGGAAAGCAGTACAGTGCACCACACTTCACCTTATGCATTGTACCTACTATAATTTTGAGGTGTTCAATTTTGAACTCTGCAATCTTCAGTTAGTTTGCAAAATAGGGATTCTTCTGTACATGGTAGTAATGAGATTGTCTTATGGACCACCTCTCCTTCCATTAATGATTGTATGGACACATCTCCCCGTCCACTGTTGCTCAGATAACATGCCTGTGACAACTACAGCAACTGCTTTCATGGAAAAGAAATATTAAGAAAGTAAGTAATATTTTTAGCTGTCTGTCTTTTGATCCATGGGCCACAGTTTGGGAACCACTATCATAGACAAATAATGGAGAGGGACAAGAAGTTGCATTTAATAATGGGAAAAACATTTTCTGCAAACTATAGTTTAAGAAATAGCACATGCCACACAGAAAATGACTTTGGAAATCCACTTTTCTTTGTATTATCCAACTGTCCAGACAATTTATGGGCCTGATCTAGCAAACTTCCATCGTGAATGGGAGATTTGGCCGTTTAAGGACTCTGGGTGAGATTTTGTGCTATGCCTGTAAGGATATGTCTACAATGTAATCACAGGGGTGATTGCTACATGTGTAGACATGACCAAAGCTAGCTTGGGTTAGCTATCTTGAATGACAATAGCAGTGACACCTCAGCAGCATGGGCAGCTGCACCAAGTATTCAGGCTTGCCTGGAACCCTGGCTATGTACTCCAGTGGCTACCAGCAGCATCCAATATGTTCGCCACTAATAGGCTATTGAATTGTGGCTAATGCATGTGGCTTTTTTATAATGTGGCTTAATGTGGCTTTTTTTTAATGAGGCTAATAAGAAAAATTCAAAACCACAAGTGTGGCTAGCAGTGTGGCTAGCATCGAATTTCTATTGGACACCGCAGGGTCCATGCTGTTGCAGCTTCACTGTTGCCGTTATTCAAGCTAGCTAGATCAAAGCAAGTCCAATATGTTTTTAGTGCTGCAATCACACCTCTGCTTGCAATGCAGATATACCCTAAGAGGCACAGTGCATAACTCGCAGCCTAAGGTGAGTGGGGGCTATGTTGGTTTTATGCCACCTTTCTGCACTCTCACTTCTGGCCACTCTGGAAGTTGGAGTGACCTCTGGCATAATTTAGACAGCCCACGGGCTTAAGTTACAGCAGCCTCCAGGCTGCCCTATGGGCTTCAGCGCTGCCCATGGAGGACAGCCTTATGCCTGTCTTGCATAGTGTCTGTGCTTGGGCAATCCTCTCTCTAGATAGAGGGCTTTTATAGTCCCTTCACACCGCTCCAGCCCTTTTACCTAGTGCAAAGGGAACAGAATAGAGGGGAGGATCTCACCATCCAGGTAGGCCCTGTGTCTAACTTAATTGTACCTATTGTGCTTTCTATTTATAAAGACATCCAGAATGTTTCTTTTTTTCATACTGTAGTATGGTTCCACAAGCAGAGTGGGTAAGAACAAAAGAACACCTAGGCATGTTAACAGTTCCATCTTTCCATTTCAGTTGAACTAAGAATGTGAGGACTGAATAGCAAACGAGACATTGTCAGGTAAGTATGTTGACAGATTATGGTGGGTACTTTAAAATTTTAAATGAAAAGCAAAAAAATTCCCTCAAATCCCCCATCTATCCATCACTAGCAACAATGGAACAATTAATTATCACAGCTACACTGGTAACATTTCCTATAAAAGTAGCTTGGGAACGTCACATGAATGGCGCAAGCAGATGGGCTAAGCAATTTAACCGACTTCAACATTTTATTCATAAAAAACACTGCAGCCCAGGAACAATCAAAGGGAGCGTAATGGACAAGAACAGCATTGTTCTATTAATAAAATATAAAGGTTTTATTGTTATTGGGAAAGAGTGACTACCAAATCAATACTGTGTCATAATATATTAATGTTTTTTCTTCACTAATGAAACAATGGATGCTGATGTGATTACACTCTTGCCACATAGCTGAAAAATATAATAAGATAGTAGTAATTAAAATTGCTACTGCAATATAAGGTGCTTGATCCTGCAAGGTGCTGAGTGAGGGCCCTGAGCGCCCACTGAAGTCAACAGGCGAGGAAGGCACGCAGCACTTATCAGGAAGTACTCAACAGATTGCAGAATTGAGTCCTTATGCCTCCTTCGCCACTAAAAATTATGTCATTCCAAAAGAGTTAATTGGAGTCCTTTCGAAATGCCTTAGACACAGTACATTTACTACTGTACTGCATTATATTAGTGCATACTGTAAGTGTATTAAATTGATTAGCTGTTTGACATAAGTCTTTTATTGGAAATTTTCCATAATGGAAACTGAAGTCTTTTGTCTTTGTAATAGGTAAAGCACCGTTAGTGAAAGTGCAAGCTTCTTACGTAGCTCACAAAGGCCCTCAACAGTAACTTAGAAAGACCTTCTATGCGACTGATAGAGTTCAGTCTCCATTCCCATTCAATTCCTGGCCTCTCTGTTACAGAGAATGTCAGCATTGCCAATTAGTGTCAATTGGGATGTAGTATTTTTTGTGTGTGATATGGACACTTGTCCACTAGGAACTGGACTGAGACCACCATATATGTGTAATATATTGAGTGTATTTGTCCAGGAAGAATATACAATAATCCTAATACACACATGTAAAGCAGCAACAGTTAGAAAGAAAAAGAATATGATGGAAGTATTAATCTTTCAATAACTTAATATGTATATACCACCAGCTATAACAATATCCAATTAATTAAATGGATTAATTTGCCAAGAGATCTTTTAAAAAAGATTGTAATTAACAATAAATCAATTAAATTATTCAACATGAAAATCAATTACACCCGTTTACATTATTTAACTCCAAACATTTCTGTTTTGTGTGCTTGTAATTAGCAAGCTATAAAAGATGCCATAAATAGGAGCATAATGAGAGGAACTGTTTATAAATGATAATTGGTATTCATTCCCACTGAGCTAAAGGTTATGTGATTACAGAGTGTAGCAAAGAAAGGGTTAAACCTATTACCGGTGGAAGGCTTTGGAATATGGAATTCTGTGGAAACCTTTCCTGCTAAAGGGACCCCAAAACAATGTTTGACTGAAACTCTAATGCCTGTGGGGGCATGGGAAGGCTCTCCCTTAAAACATACTCAGATCCATTCAGCAGTGATCAAATGGGAAGCAAAAACCCTTGGGAGCTGAAGAAGGATACAAAGAGCCTGAATTCCTCATCCCATTGGTAAGGTAAAAGCTTCAGGGCCCTAACCACCTAGCACAAAAGGGAGGGAGAATAATATTCAGATTCCTATAAAAATCTGAATTAATCTTGGTGGGAAAGCTCAGAGCAGGGCAAAGAATTACTCCGTTATTGTGGGAAACAAGAAATCTAGCGTCATAGACTCTCCATGTGGACGCTAAGGGCCACCAGAAAGGCCACTTTCATTGTGGGCCAAAATAAGGTTACTGACACCAGAACATCCAAGGGAGTAGCACCGAGAATGAAGCAACCGTGAAATAGTCCAGATTCCCAAGAGGTAAAATTGATCTAGTCTTCATCTACATCTGCTTCATGGTTCTGAAAAACCAGGATCCTTATGGGGGAGAGACTAATTAGGAGTGCTGCATTGCTGAAGTCTGTCTTCTCAGTGTTCTGAGACAGAGACCCTTATCTAATCCTAACTGACAAAACTCCAAGACCTGAAGAACCCAGCAAATTTTGGCTTTCCAGCCCTATCCATCCACTAGCCCAAGAGAGTGTCCCAGGTTAAACAGACCTTAGAAGTAGACAGCAAAGTGTCTATCACTAGGGAAGACAGACCAAGATATTCCAAGGCTCTTCTCTCTCAAATCAGCCCTTTTATCCAGCCAGGGAGCATTGGACAGGTGCATGCTGTCCTATGCAAGCCCCCATGGAGGGGGTATGCCAGAGGTAAGGTGCAGGGGTAGAGTATTTGTTGGGGGAGGGAGGAAAGTCCATGTAGTTTGTACAGCTACAGGAATTCTCAGGTGCTACAGACAGCAAAGCAGCCCGTAAGCAGCCTGGGAGTGCACCATAAATTACAGCTTTATGCTGGGGAACATGCTGGAACCTGAAGCAGTCCAGAATTGTCTGGGAGCAAAGGTGGCTTCAAGTCATCTTAGCCCTCTGCTCTCCTGGTTTGCACCTTTCTGTACTGCATCTCCTCCAGGTGTAGTGCAGAATTTCAGGCCTGTACTTTTGTCTCCTTGGATCTTCGGCTGATGTCATTTATACATTTCCACATGGCAATGTTCCTTTTAAAGGCATATCATCTGAAAATCATATTACTGTCTGATAATTAGTTGTGACAACCACAAGTAACTAACAAGTATTGAAAGACATTAGAGAGAGGAAAAAAATCTCTATTTTTACCACTTTATTTACTTTGTGCATTTGACTGTACTTTATGTATAGTCAGCTTTACCATTCTCCGTGTAGAGTTCGGCAGTTAGCCCAGTTTCCCCTCCTGTTTGCATGGGTCTTCCATACAGCAACCAGGAAGAAGCAAAACCTTTTTTTTTTTTAAATGGGAAAATAAAATTGTAGAACTACAAAAAATTGGCAGGTAGACTCAGGGACAGGTGCAATGACTGAAACCACTTTTAACATTCAAATTAACATTATTCTTTTAATATGAAAAATTAGTAGGAAAAATAACTAACACAGTGCCTTATCTTGGGAATTTTACACGTTACAAGCCACAATTAGCCTTTGTCTACCATGAGGCTTGTAGTGTTCTGGTCAATGTGTATGTACCACTATCCCCTACTGGCTGGAATGCCAAGCCTGCTAAGTGTATCTATGGCTACAACTACGGAGCTAGGAGTGTGATTCCCAGCTCATGTAGATATACTCACGCTAGCTCTCATTGAGCTACTGCTCTAAAAATAGCAGTGGAGTTGTGATAGCACAGGCTGGCTGTCCTGAGTACAAACCCACCTGGACCATATAGGTGCATACTTGGGGCAGCTAGCCTGTGCTGCTGCTTGCACTGCCGTGGCTACATACTATTTTTAGTGTGTGAGCTCGATGAGAGACCATGCAAGTATGTCTATATGAGCTGGGAATCACACCCCAAGCGTAGACATAACCTACGTTGCACTCCAGGAGCAAGCTGAAAAAGGAAAATAGCCCTAATACTACTACAGCTAACAGAAGTTTTTGGCCTGATCTACACTAGGAACTTACACTGAAAAATCTACACCTCAGAGAGATAGCTAACCCCCGGCATAGACAGCGCCCTCCCATCAGCTTAGGTAGTGTCTACACAGAAGTGCTACAGTGGCACAGCTGCATTGCTGCAACATTTTAAGGCCTTTAGATCAAGTACACAGGGCATGTATTTTTTTAAGCAGAAGATCCTGATTTCCATTTCCACTGATAACTAGGACGTTCTGTATAGCCACAGAATCATTACAGGAAGCACAGAAAATAAATGGATATAGAAGGAATTCAGAGTGGCAAAAGAAGTGGAAGTCTTCAGGTTGAGAAGCCATGGTGCTTTTTTATATGTACTCACTGGTTTTATTCGTGTTGATATTTCCAGGTTAATAAATGCTATAAACATGTTACTATTTTCTTTATTGTTTCTCTGCTGCTTTTGACTGTTTTATTTATTTATTTAATCCGCCAGCCTAATTGCAGGTAATTTAGTCCAAGGATATTACGCTCCATCTCTTTGATCCTGCAGTGGAAATCTAGAAAGAAGTTTTTTGTTCTCAACACATTACACTTCTTTGTCTAGCTTTAAAAAAAATTATTTTATGTGACTCTGGTATGGCCCTGGAGTAAGTTGTTATTGGGCACCAAAAGACAACGGAACAAAAAGACTTCTCAAAATATCAAGATATACTGGTTTCATCTTTCTGTCTCACTTTCAAAAATGGTTCATGCAGGTTTGCTTAATCTGAGTAACATGACTGAAACTGCGAAAGGGAGAGTGTTTACACGCCTTTGAATTTATATTACAAACACTAAAACACTTTTAAAAGAACTTTTAAAAAAATAAATATTTTAGTTAAGTTCTGGGGATCAAAGCTTCCTCTGAAGTAAGCCTATCATTATTTATATGGAGAGATTTTCAATAGTCAATAGCAAAGTAGCAGGCTTGACTTGTGAAATGAGCCAGCAATAGAAAACAGAGATTTTGATCAATACCTTAACCTGTGAGAATAAAAAGCTATCTGAAACCCATTGATTACATTCATGTCTCCTAATCTGTTTTATAAGCCAGCTATTATGATATATAAAATATGCACAAATGAAGTGATTAAAGGCCAGGGTGTTTCCGATATAATAAAGGTTGGTTTTCCCAAATCAGAATTTTGGAATAATAAAAATGAGTGTAATACACAGGACTAGGGTTGCCACCCCTGGCTTCTGTGTCCAGGTGCCATTTAGGGTTGCCAGGTGCCCGGTTTTCGACAGGAAAGTCTGGTCAAAATGGGGACCTGGCCACCCTAAATGGCCCCCGAACCAAGAGTCCAGTTACCATGGGGTGGAGGAGGCACCGGATCATTAACCTGCGCCAGCCCCTTCTCAGCTGGGACCTCCTTTTTCTTGCAGGCAGGCTCCTCGAGATGATCCAGAGAGTGACAGGAGGACATGGGGAGAGAAGCAAACGATGTGGGTGTGGTCTTGGGGGAAGATGAGGGAAGGGGGTGGGATCTGGGGAAGAGGTGAAAACAGGGGTGGGCCTCGAGGGAAGAGGTGGAACAGGGACAGGGCCTTGGGGGAAGAGGCAGGGCAGGGGCGGTGTCCAGTTACCAGTAATTAGAAAGGTGGCAACCCTACACAGAACACAAAAATGTCTTCACTTCTTGTTTGGACATTGCATAAGAAACAGAGAAGTATGCATTGTGTTGAATCTATCTGCATAATATGTATATGTTATGGACATGGACTACTCCAAAACTATTTGTTTTGGATGAGAGAGGATGTATTCAGTATATGATATTTAATATCACATTGCCATCAGTTGTCACACTTTATTTATTGGACCTAATAATTTGTAATCATCCGATGATTATGTTTATTCTGCACTCATTGTTTTCAGAAAATATGAATGATAAAAATCAAATTCTTGTATATTTTTATTGTACTTGTTTGTTTATTATAGAAATGATGAGTTTCTCATCCCATTGTACATTAACCGTTTGGAAGCAGGGGCTGCGGTTTTGGATGTTATAGTTCTCTTCAGATGAGGAGCACATAAAGCTTTTGATGGTCTTTAGTTGCAATTCTATATTAATATTACAATGTATGAATATAATATAATACAAGAGAAAGCTGATAAGAATATGGTATGAAAGAGCTACACTATAAAAATCTCATACCTGTCAGGAGGATGCAATAGGCTATTCATATTTGGAATGCTTCCTTCAGCTTTCTGGCTCAGTTTCTGTTTCCCTGTTCATAGCTCTGCTAGCATTTGCAAAATGCTTCGTTTGTTCATGTGACTTGTTAGTCTTTGCTAGAATAGAAATCTGTTGGGCTAAGTGGAGAATCAAGACTCCAAAAGGAACACAAATGTTCCGTGCTATTTTCAGCACCAGACGTTCAGCCTTGCACTTAGCTAGGGAAAGTGGAATTAACACAAGGTGAAACTTTCCTGTCAAAGCTTTTTTGTGACCCTGTTTTTGCTGGATAATTACTGTTATCAAACAAGCTACTCTAGCCAGCACGGAATACAGGGACATTTAGTTATTCGTGAACATATTTTGTGTGTTAGAGACCAGGCTTGGCAACTTAGGAGTTCTCAGTTCTATATTGACTCTGCCATAGAGCTGGTGGAAACAATTCTGATGAAGCATTTGTAACAAAGTTCCTCCTCTACCTCGGTGGGTCCTGCGCTTCTTGGCGGATTTTTTTGTTTGCCTCAGAGATCTTCCCCTCTGGTAGAACCCACAGTCTAGATCAACTCCTCTTGTGCTTGATCAGGAGTTGGGAGGTTTGGGGGGAACCCGGGCCCACCCTCTACTCTGGGTTCCAGCCCAGGGCCCTGTGGACAGCAGCTGTTTAGAGTGCCTCCTGGAACAACTGCACAACAGCTACAACTCCCTGGGCTACTTCCCCATGGACTCCTCCCAACACCTTCTTTATCCTCACCACAGGATCTTACAGCAGTACGCCCTCTTACTCTCAGCTCCTAGTGCCTCTTGCTCCCAGCTCCTCACACGCAACCTCCTTCCACAGCTCCTGACATGCGCCCCTCACTGACTCACTGGGAGGCTTTTGACTAGTTTCAGCCAGCCCCTGATTGGCTGCAGGTGTCTCAATCAACCTCCCTGCCTTCTGGAAAGTTCTTAATTGGCCCCAGGTGTCTTGATTAACCTGGAGCAACTGCCATAAGGTATCAGGGATTTGTTTAGCCTGGGGCTAACATACTGGTTCCTTACCACTTTCCTATAGCCCTCTGGCCTTGCCCCGTCACACATTCTTTCATCAGAATTTGTTGATTCATTGAAATTGAAACAGTCTGGAGATGGTTCAGTTTTGATTAAGTTCTTCCAGAAACCAGGCAGGGGTCTGATGGATCCCTGCCAGCCAGGCAGGTTTGGAAACCTGTCTGATTGTCTGCCAGCTTGCCTGCCTGGCTTCACAGCAGCCCACCATCCAGGGTGTCTCCAAGTTGGGGACCTCGGGGCTTCCAGGATTCACAGCTTGGGGGCAGCTTGCAAGGTAGACTGCCTCTGAGCCAGGGACCCCCAGGGTTCCAGACAGACTGCCCCCATACAAGGGCTCCATTCTCTTTCACAAACAATTTAACAATTTTGGGATTTTGCTTTGAATTGGAATGAAACCACAATTCAAAATATCAAAATCATCTGCGGAATGGAATTAGCTTTCTCGGAATCGCTCTACTCTGCCAACTGAATGGCTCTGAGAAGGGTAGTAGTTTGGATCCTGTTCGTTTCATGAGATATGTATATTTCCTACAGCTGACCTTGGGAAAAAGTAATCTGCCTAGTTCTCTATGGTTATAATAATAATGCCCTACTGTACTTTTTCTTGTGCATTGTCACTATAATCATATAATTTTACAAATATGTGAAATATCGACACTAGTAAAATACTAAACAGTGATGCTCATATACTGGATATTAGTCCATCACTATTTAACCATTATAAAAACGATGACCAAAAACTTCAATGAATGCAAATGCAGACTGATCCTACAATTTTACCATGGCCACTTTGAGTTTAAATGAAAACATCAGTGTAATAAAGAAATATTCTAATCACTACTAGTTTGTCTAATTAAATAAAGCAAAAACCACTAAACATATTTCAAGTGTGTTATTAAAAATTAATCATTAATAAACATACAGAAAACTGCTATCATTCACAGCCGCAAGATCCAGAATAGAATGGAAAAGATTTGGTTCCCATTTGAAAGCATTGGAAACCAAAGGAGTAATCCCTCAAGTCATCAAAGGTCATAAGTCTATCGAAAAAGTGAAGCATGTGTTTAAGTGCTGTCCTGAAAAGGAATGCTTTCATGAATCAAGTGCTAAAATTAACATATTGTACAGATGCAAGTTACTATTACTATGGGAATTTCAAAGCTTTCTTGGGCAGAGACTATGTTCTTTGTTACTTGTCTGTACAGTGCTTTGCACTAATGGGATTTCTAGATACTACTGTAATATAAATAATAATAATGTGATTAACAACATAACTTGTTAGTGTCATAACAGCTTCTAAAAATGTTTTTGCCACATGAAAAACATCCCCATTTCTCCTTCTCATTGATACAAATGCCCACTCTCCATGATCTTTGGATCATAAGTACTGTACTACAGAAACCAGTTTTCCAATAAAGGTAGCAGCTTTGATTTTTGGGATATTCACTTGTGTCTGATATATATGTTTGTCTCTCTGATTTATATCCAGCACAGTGGAAGTTTTGTGAACTACATTTATATGCATTTAATTTACAACAAAGATACTCTTTTCCTTTACCTCCGGCTCTACAACTCTCTGAGTGTGTTGCCAGTAGGAACCTGCCACTACTAAGTCTCCTTTATAATATAAGCATTATACATTTTCAGTACACATATGCACAGATGGGGAACGGGTGGAAAACCAGGTTCATGACTAGAATAGTGCTAACATAGGCCCTAATCCTATGTGGTGGACTATTGTGCATCAATGAAGGCTGCATGGAGTCACTGCAGTCCACTTGTACAGATCACTATGCAGGACTGAGGCCACAATTTGGAAAAGAGATGCAGTTTTCATTACTATGCCATTGCTTTTGGTACTTCACTGATGGTTATTACCTAGTAATATGTTTCAGATCAAGGCGCAAGAGAATCTTAAATCCTAGAACATAATTTGAAAACCGAAAACAAAATTGTCTTGCTAAAGCATAATATTAGTTCATTTTGCACTCAGAATACTGACACTAGCGAGACCAAGTTAAAAAAAAGTCATAATGGCTTGATACTTTGCTCTGTCCTTTACAGGATCCACTGTCTACTGTCATTCGAAAGGAAGTGAGATGAGCTCAGAGCACACCCATTTTTACATCCAGTCATTCTCACTTCCAGTCCAGAGGGTGCACGCACACAACCCAACAGCTTCCTAGAAAGTTCCAACCCTGTGCATGTATCAATTATGGGGAGGCAGTTCCCAAAGGGAAAATATTTATGATTTCCATTTCACAGGGTGGGAAACTGACACCAACAGGTTAAGTAACTTGCTATCTGTGTTTAGCTTGCAGTCCATCATTTGGGAAATGCTTATGACACATTGGATGTGCCTTTCCCAAAGACGTAATATGACATTGGTTATATTCTGCCATTTGACCAGATACAAAGGGATTAAAGGTGGATAATTTTAAATAGTCTACAATAATGTAATCATTTCACATATATACACTTCCTTTCATCACAAAGGATTTCAAAGCACTTTAAAAGTATACAGGGGTTATTCCCCACCACTGAAATGCACTGCTTCACAGGTGGAACGAGACTACCAAAGACAGTAGAAAAAGTTGAAGTTAGAATAGATAGCAGAATTCTACTTAGGAAAATCGTTTTTCTGCTATACTCCTAGCTGGTTTATTGTCAGCCTGACCCATCATGAAGAATGGGGAATGAATTTAGAAAGAGGAATGAGAGTGAGATCAAGCACGTCTACATCACATCATAGTGAATGAAGCAAAGCTATATGCCATCTAGTTTATGTGGTCCCACAAAAAGCTAACTGAGCTGCTGGAGCATTTCTTCTGTAATATAAATGACATCTTTGACTTAATTTCATTCTTGTGGTCTGATTCCTCTACTGTTAGAAGTACAGAACTACTTTTTTGGGGTGTGTGGAGGGTGAAATGATGGCTTCTGCATTAGAAAATTATAATCCTTTAATGTTTATATGGTATAAAAACAGTAGATCCTCTGAGACAAACTCTGAAAATACAATTATGTAATGAAACATAATTTACCAAAACATGCTGTCAATTTTCAAGTTTATATGGTTGTAACTGTGTAGATGTTCTTTATTCCTGTGACTCCAGAATAGGGACATGTCTAAGCATTTGTGTGAAAAGACAGTAAATGATTACTGACTCATTAAAGAGAGGCTAGAACCTGAAATTTGAAATATTTATCATATTATGAAAGGAAGGGTGAGGCAAATGAGGCAGGTGGTTTGCAACTACTGTATATTTCTAATATGTAACATAAATGCTAAAAATTCCTCCTCTTTATAGTTCTGATTCAGCAGCAATCAGTTCTCATTTACTTTACTGAGGTGGTAAAGGTTACACAACTCCGAAACACTTCCTATTTCAAAGAGAAATGAAACCAAACTGAGCTAATTTGTGTACAGCTGCAGGCAACATAAACATGGCTGTGTAGAATTCTTTATATAGTATAAGCCTTTGTACTCCATACTTCAAGGAAGTTAATAAGTAGGTGTCAAACTCTGAATTAAAATTCCCAGAAGAGGACACAGCACAAAGGACAATAAAAATGATTTTTAAATAATCATAGGGATAAATAGCATCCACTTCTGACAAATGTAAGTACTGGCATAAAATGTTATTAGGCTACAGAGATTTTCTTTTGTTCAGGAAGTATGTTTTATTCTCCAGCAGTGTCATTCATCATCCTAATGAGCCCTCAAAATGTAAATTAAATAGCAAAGACTGATTCATTCAAAAAACATCTTTGTGCTGGGTGTTAAACCATTTTTCTACTTTTATCTTTATATATTGGTTAATTCTTTCCTTGCAGAATAACCCCTCAGCACTTGGACACTTTATGGGCCAGGTTTATGCAATGCATATTTTCCATAAACAGTGTTTATTCATTGGTGCTTTTTGTACAGTATTTTTTTTAAAATCTCATTTAGAAATGTTGTGCCCCTTAAATTATATTTGATCCAGAAAATCTCAGAAACCTGTGTGTGCATGTGGTTTTTGTTTTATTCAGCGTCACTTAGTCCTGGGAAACCCTCAATGGGAAAGGATTAGTAGAAATTTCAAGTAGCTCTAATTTACTGAACTGAATGCATTAACAACTAAGCAAACACCATCTCCACTCTTAATGGTGAAAGAATAAGGTCATGAGCTAAATTAGTTCAGATTTCTTGTTATCTGTTGATAAGAACATTACACATTCTTACCATGAATACAGAAACCAGGTTTCATACTTGACCTGAATTTATGCATGAGCACACACACAACAACAACAGGAGTGACTAGGAAGAGAGCTTCTCTGGAGTCAATCCAAAAAAAATACAACAAAAAAGGAAAACAACAGCAAAACATGCCTCATTTTAGCATGATTGGTCTTCACTTGCCTTGTTCTCTGTCTCTCTGCCCCTGTCTCTAGTACAGCTGTAAATCATCCTCAGGCTTATTTTTTGGTGTGTGGAAAATGAAGATACAAATATTAATCGGAACAGTGAAGTTTGCCTGATGACAAGAATGTTGTCATTAAACTGCATATGGGAGATTCAAAAGCCACAATCTTCAGAATCAATTATCATAAAATCTAAGTATCCTGTGACGTTTTTATGACGTCAAAATGTTGGAGAAAAACACAAGTGATTAGGATGAAACCATCCAGCTGTGAAAGAAGTAAGCATGTGTACAGTATCTTACTGCTTGGGATCCCAGAAATGGCCTAAGATCAACTGCTTTCCTTATTATAACCACACACAAAGACGAATAATTGATTCAATGGTGTAACTGAGTTTGGAGAACCTGAAGACAGGCTCACGTGGTCCATCTTTGGCTGGACCATCTTTTGATGACAGGTGACCCTTTTGATGGTTTACTAAATACAGTTAATACAATGATTAATTATACTTCCATGAGAACTCTACATATCACGTACCCCCTTCTCTGGGGGTCACTCCCCTTGGGGAATAATGAACAAATCAAGCCTCATGTCTTTGTTTCTGTATAGCTTGCTTAGGCTTTTGATCCCAGTTCCAGACTCCTTCCCAAACCAGTTACTGACTACCCCTGCAGGCTTGCACTCCCAAATCCCAATCCCCGCTCCAACCACTTCCAGATACTAATCTACTTTGCAAAAGTGAGTAAGAAAGACTTTCCCTATAGAACAGATTGCTGAAACAGAAGAAATATTTGTCTTCAAATATTTGAAGACAAATATTTATTCATCTGGCTGCATTTTAGAAAAATCTCTAGAGCTTCTCGCCTGCCCTATGATGCAGAAGACTTTCTGAGCTTGCATCTTACTTGACTGCACAGGAGCTGACTTCCAGCGGTGCCTGTGGGTGCCGTTGCCCGGCATCACGCGGGGGCCCGCCCCGACGCCGGGTGACGTCGCGGGGCCCCGACCCCGGGTGACGTCGTGGGGCCCCACGCCCGATGCCGGGTGACGTCACGGGGCCCCACCCCCGACGCCGACGCAACGTCGCCCGGCGTCGGGGGCGGGGCCCCGCAACATCGCCCAGTGCTGCGGTAAGCTAGGCGCGGGCCCCGGGGCTGGCGGGGAGCTGGGCGCGGGCCCCGGTGTTGGCGGGGAGCTGCCGGTGGGAGCTGAGCACCCACCAATTTTTCCCCGTGAGTGCTCCAGCCCTGGAGCACCCATGGAGTCGGCGCCTATGCTTGACTGGACTACAATTACAAACAGCTACAAGAGGTGATACCTACAGTTCACATTCTTTATTATTTTCTCATTTGTACGTTATCTATATTTTGACTAGCTGCACTCCTTTACAAGAACATAATTCATTACCTACATTTTACAGATGTAGAAACAGAAGCATAGAGTGGGATGTGTGGGTTCAGCTCTGAAAATTAACTAGAGGGTATCTCAAGTCAGTTGCCAAAAAATGAAGAACATAAAATTAGTAAATGCTTCTGAAAATGAAGCTGTTACTGCCGTGCTGTAGGTCACACAAGAAGTCAGAAGAAAATGAACAACAGAACCCTGGTCTCCTGACTCCTAGTTTCCTTCTCTAACTACCCACCATAAAACACTGCCTCAACCTTATAAATGAGATTATAAATTTCAATGTATTGTTCAAAGAGGTCTTTGTATGAAATGGTATCCAAAGGCTAGTCGAGGAAATGGGTTTTTACTCTGCATTACTGAAAGATGAATGGGTTACGTTTTTCTTTTAATCAGCTTATATTTGATTGTTAAAATATAGTAAATGGTTGGGGAGGGGATTGGGACTTGGAGTGCAAGCCTGCAGGGATAGTCAGTAACTGGTTTGGGAAGGAGTCTGGAACTCGGATCAAAAGCCTAAGTAAGCTGTTCAGAAGCAAAGACATGAGGCTTGATTTGTTCATTATGTCCCAATGGGAGTCACCCCCAGGGAAGGGTAGGCATTATTTGCACAACCTACCTCTTCCAGAGGTTCAGTAGTGGAAGCTGCCAGGACAAATGGTGGAATATGTTGCTTCAAACTATTGTCCAAGCAGCCTCCTTCCCAGCCACTCCCACTTCCGCACTCCTGGCTTCTCAACGGACTTATCTTTCTTCATCCCACCTCTTTCCTGGCTGCTTGCCCCACTGTGCTTGCCCAAACAATCTTGGTCTCCCCTCCCCCATCCAGCTCTTCATTTTTGTCCCAGTCCCAGTGTCCCCTGCTCCATCCAGCTCTGAGTTCCAGTCTCCTTGCCCAGCCAGTCCCAGTCCCAACTTCTCTTTCCTTCTCTTCAGTTTCAGTCTTAACTCCTTGTCCCATTCCACTCCCTTTTCCTCCCTGCAAGTCTGGCTTTTGTCCCCTCTGCATCAGAATCAGACAGCATCCTTTTCCACGCTGCTAGGAAGCCAGCAGGGGAGTCACTGAGGGCTTGTCTTCACTACCCGCCGGATCGGCGGGTAGCACTTGATCTATCGGGGATCGATTTTTCACGTCTCGTAAAGACGCGATTAATCGATCCCCGATCGTGCTCCCCGTCGGCTCCGGAAATCCACCTCATCGAAAGGCGGAAGCGGAGTCGACGGGGGAGCGGCAGCGATCGACTCGCCGCCATCCTCATGGCCAGGTAAGTCGATTACGATACGCCGACTTCAGCTACGCTATTCACGTAGCTGAAGTTGTGTATCGTAGATCGACCCCCTCCCCTAGTGTAGCCCTGGGCTGAGAGCAGGAGAGACAAACTCCCTGCTCTCAGTTCCAGTGCTTGGCCCCACCCTGGACTAGAGCAGGTATTAGAGGGAAAATCTGGATTTGGCCCTGTAGCCCTGGGTTGCAGCAGGCTCTGTTACTCTGTGGGGATGACACATGCACAGTCTGACCAGACGTGCACATGCTCAGTGAGGATGGACTCTTGGAGACTTTTAGCTGCTAAAATCAAATAAGTCTCTACTGAGAATGTGCAAACTGTGATGTTTTAAAGGCTTGCAACTTGGTCAAACTTGAGCAGATTTTTTATATGGGTGGTAAAAGGCACCTCCCTAACACATAGGAACATTCGCCTGCCATATTTCAAGTACCCACTCCAAAGAATGGGGACATTATTATATTTCCAAGAAATGTTAGCCAGGATGGGCAGGGATGGTGTCCCTAGTCTGTGTTTGCCAGAAGCTGGGAATGAGCGACGGGATGGATCACTTGATGATCGCCTGTTTTGTTCATCCCCTCTGGGGCACCTGGCATTGGCCACTATCAGAAGACAGGATACTGGGCTAGATGGACCTTTGGTCTGACCCAGTATGGCCATTCGTATGTCAACAGAATGTTTTCCCAATATGATGTATTTTTGCCCTGGCTTCATTCTTGGAAACAACAGCACCGTTTTGGCTGAAATGTCCCATCCCCCGCCCCAAAAAAGAGGCAAACACCCATCATGAAAAATTTCAGCCCAAGCAGTTAAAGTTTGGCAACTGAGAAAAAGATCTTGTAACGGGAACTGTTGGGCAACTTTCATAACAGGTGGTGCTTCCAGATGCACCTATAATTATTTTAGCTAATTTTATAATACATGATTAGAAAGAACGTCCCAGAACTAGAAAATGTTTCTTTCGTTTCTGAGCTTAACACTGAATCCACCAGTAGAGTATTTTTCTTGTCCTTTCACACTGTATTGACATCAGAACAGATATTCATTACCTTTTACTGCTGATTTGACCATCACAGAAGACATACTGTTAATCTTTGTACCATTTCTCTATTTTTCTTGGGAACAGAAGAGTCACCACATTTCTTTAGGCAAGCATGGAGAGGAAAAAAACAAAATAGTATTTCCTTGATCATTTCCCACTTCAAATCCACTACATTAGGATGTGGATCCTTTTTTCTGAACACTCTCAGACTTAGGCAGTTGGTCATCATAGGAAGCCTGAAGAGCTTTCAGATTCCTTCATTAGTGGAAAGTGATATTTCTGGCTGCACCAAAAAAAAAAAAAAAAAAAAAAAGGGATCTGATGGCAAAAATCGCATAACTCAGGAAAGGAATAGGAAGGAAAGACTTTTGTTCCTTGGCTGGCTTCATTTGCTTCTTCTTGCTACAATGAGAGTTGCTCTTGATTCTCTCACTCTAGAATTTGCTTTGGATTTTCCATTCACCCTGAGGCTCAGATATTCTATATATACATTATAGATCCAAGGTCAGTTAATGCAAATGGTGTTAAAAAGGAGAGAGAAAGAGAAATCACAACTTCTTTTTGTAATGCAGTTTTCCACATCTCTACTGTCTCAGAAGATATTTATGTTCTCTTATTTCGAGAGCACAAAAAGGGAGCTGGTTGCAGAACTCTGGAAAGATACTGAAGGTAAGCTATCAATGACAAGGAAGAGAATAAGAGAGGATTTTTGAAAGTGGAGTAGGAGGTGGAATTAAAACTGAAAGTTTCTGACTCTCAAGTCTCCTCACTGCAGTTTTAGTTTCAGATATAAAATGAATGTCCTCAAAATTAAAAAAATATGTTCTGCCTGGAACAAATCTGTACTTTGTTATTCAGCATTACATGCTGCTTTGTATAATTCATTCCATAAAATAACTCTAACATGTTTTCTTTCCATTAATGTAATTTTGGCTGCATCTAATATTTCTCTGTCAAGTACCTACTGATGTTATTGTATAACTTGAGAAATAGTAAGTATGTGATCTTACCCCTGATATGCTTGGTAATATGCATGATAAGATACCACAAACATATCTGAAGCTTTATATTTAAGAACATTACTACAATATATTATTTCAGAAATAGAACAGGACCATAAAACAAAACACTAAGGCCAATTTTAAAGGTATTTAGGCATTGCTGCCCTCAGCATTGGACCACCTAAATGATTGAGGAGCCTAAATCTCATTTTCAAAAGGGATTTGGGCATTTAGGAGCCTATATGCCAAGGGAGAATGTCAATGGGATTTTGGTTCCTAAGTGGTGTTGCAATGCTGAGCACAGCAACACCTAAATATCTTTCCAAATTTGGTCTTAAATCACAATGCATACACAGTGGTGGTACAATTAAGATTATCATGTAACCTTAACTTTGCTATTTCCTGACTTTTGAGTGCTTCATTCTGCACTCTTCACAGGTGGAAAGAAGTCCCCTGGAGTTACTGGAGTCCCACTCCTTCCCACAGGTGGGAAACCATGCCCAGCCTGTTCCTCTGTGAGAGACAAGTTGCTTCTTGACCCATCAAGATAATTTAGGGTGAGATAGGGTCCCATTTTACAATATCCCTGCTCCTAACCCAGACTTACACATCATATCATTTTTCTCCAGTGAGACTCCACACAAAATAAGGTTCTATTCACTGTGAGTAAGAGTGGAAGAATCTGGTCCTCTGTAACTTAAACTGACAAAATCAGGGGCATTTCTAATGTTGGCTGCCACTCAGTCCTTAAATCATCCTCATATGCTTATATACTTTGTCACATACAGTATATAAAATCATCCAGAGTACTAGATTCCCTTTGACACCTTGATAGACAATACAGGGTGAATTATGGCTTGTTATCTGTATAAGCAAGATCTATAATGGATTTTTAATGTGTTTATTTATTGATTTATTAATTTTTATTGAATCTAATCATTTACAGAGTTATATAACACTGTCATACACAATCATATTTTGCATTAAAAACATTGAAGAGAATGAACAAAACATACAAAAAGTCAACTGTCAGAAGATTATGAAAGACAATCTTCTATTCAGCATTTTCTTAAAGTTTTACATGGAACTATTTGTTACTTCAAGCAAGAATGCATTCTTCTTTTTTAACATATATATATATGTTCAAGTCTTCTGGAATTCATGACTACTTGAAGCTTTTAATGAAAACTGAACACGTAAGTAAGAATATCCTAATCGCTCTTTGAAGATAAACTCAGCTTTTATTGCTCATCCCCACTTACACTAACTGCAGTCCTTTTCTTTAAGCACATGGATACTACAAGTGTTGTCATCATTGTAAAGATACTTGCTATTAAATCTATTTTTGATATGAAACTGAACATAAGAATGTTTCAGAAATCCTCCTCTTTTGTCTGCTCTAATCCATCAGGTTTCTTTTGCAAAGACTACAGCATTCATACATCAAAACTTTATTATTTTTTTTAAGTGAAGCTGTCACTTTTAGAGCATGCATCTTTTCACGAAAATGTCAGAGATGTTATACTTGGGTGTCCCTCTGCCCAAGAGGCCAATGAGGCCTGAACAATGAAGCAAACAAGACAGCTAATCAATAGCAGTCACAGCACTATTTTTTATCCCACAACATCTTCATTTTCAACTCAGTACACATCATTACTGTAGGAAAACAAGACAGTCAATCTCCATTAGGTTCAAACTTGATATGAAATAATTAAATTGACTGCCATAAAAATGAAGATACAACCACATGCCCTTAAACCTTTTAAAAATGTATTCTACATTTTAAAAAAATACAAGAATAGGCACATTGCCTAGAAATGACAGCAGTTGATTTTGTTTTTTCTGCATGCACACCATATTTCCTACAACTCCACTAAGTATGAGAAGACATTCTATACAATTTTTCAAAACTTCATTTCAAAAGCACCTGTGTAGGTAAACAGATTGAATGTTCGTGGTGCCAAGTCCTCAGAAGTCCCTCAGTGACACAGATTGCTCACTCTTCGTTTTTAAAAATATCCTTTAAGGCTGGGATTTTCAAATTAGCACAAGGGAATTAGGTGCCCAACTCCCATTGAAAGTCAATAGGGGCTGAGCCCCAAACAACCTTAGGCTCCTTTGAAAATCCCATCCTAAGTAACTACTCATTTTGACATTTGGCTTGACTTCAAAAGAATCAAAGCAACTATTGTCTTCCTGCTCCACACACATTGTTCTTAGCATCTGGTGTTGAGCACTTACATTATGTCATAGAAATATCTATTTTATGCCTGTGTATAGGTCCATCACAGCCTTGCATAGGATAACCCAACATCCTGAACTGCATGGGGAACACGGGAGATAAGGCCAGTATTTCTAAGTGGAAGACCATAACATCTGCCCTAGTTTCATGACCTGACCCTATTTTATCAGAGACATTGATATTAACAGAAGCTGGGGAGGGGGGGAATCATTTCATTTCGGAATGGCTCCTTGTTGCAAATCACTACTAATTTTGAAGCTTTTTCTAAATGGACATTTTCCCTGGGGATGCCAAGCAATCAAACCAGCTATTTCTTGTCTTGATCTGCAGTCTATTATACATAGTGAATAATGAACTCAGAGCAATAGCCTTTAATTAGAAATGGTATGTGGGTAATTTAGTGACAGTAAAAGGTAAAGTCCTGTCAGCTTGTTAAAGTTCAGATATGCAGAGGATTTAGTGCTCTGGGGGCTAAGATTTTATTTAAAAAATTCAGCATGTATTTTATTATCACTTCATTTCTAGTGAGGTGTATGACATTAAATGCACAAAAGCATAGGAATATTAGAGAATGATTTATCACTCTTTATGGAAGAGCCACACACCAGTTAAGCTCTCTGAAAAAAAGAGGATGGCTGCACTTGGAGAGCAATGCACCATGGCTTATTAGCCTTTTTGAAACCTAACAACATTATTCTAAATTTCCCCATCCCCCAATACATCTATGCTAGATGCTTCCTGAGTATTGGATCCAACAGGACAGGTTAAACCCATGCTTAATGTAATGATTATAGACTCAGGTTATTTACAGCACCAGTCTGTATTCTGCAACAGGGATTTGGAGCAATCAAATTTTTGAATTGTTCCACTCCAGTTCCGCTCCTGCTCCGGGCACAAACGTACTGCTCCACGCTCCTACTCCGAGCTTCGCTCCAAGCCCTGTAATCTGCAAAATTCTAGAAAGTCATCTAGCCAGAAATCCTGCTTCTAGAAACACCAGTGTCTCTACCAGTGTGAATCTAATAATCTAACTGTCACATTTTCTTTTCAGGGATATGACTCAAATCCATCAAAGCACTTAAGTATGTACTCATTTTAACCATGAGTAGTCTCAATCTCTGAAGTCAGTGGGACTACTACTGACCTTAAAGTTATGCATGTGCTAAAGTGCTTTCTGGATCAGGACCTGTACTTGCAACTTTCCTATTTCACACACAAACTCTGCAAAAATATTTTAATTATACAATCCTTGGAATGAAATTATTCTTTGGTTTACAATGGCTACATGGAGCTATGGAATCCAATGTCTCTGGAGAAGATTAATCTTGAGGAAACTGTTAGTCAATCACATGTTGGTAGGTCTTAAGAAATCAGGACATTTTCAGGAGGATATGTCCTTCTTGACAATATTAATAATTACCAAAGGATGCAGTGGAGTGAAAAAAGAAACCTTTTGGAAAATACAGTATTTTGCATTAGATGGACTTGTTCAATTTATCAGCACCGGGGAACCAGGAAAGTGCAAGAAGTCCTCACAAAGAATAAAACTCACAGCACATGAGTATGCACTACTTAAGGCTCACATAAATATTAACTGATACACAGACCTTCTGGCGGCACCGCCGGGCGACGTTGCGGGGCCCCGCCCCCGATGCCGGGCCCCGCCCCCGACGCCGGGCGACGTTGCGGGGCCCTGCCCCCAACGCCAGGCCCCGCCCCCAACGCCGGCCGACGTTGCGGGGCCCCGCCCCAGACGCAGCATCGCCTGGCGTCGGGGGCGGGGCCCCACAACATCGCCCGGTGCTGCGGTGAGCTGGGCGCGGGACCCGGGGCTGGCGGGAAGCTGGGCGCGGGCCCCGGGGCTGGCAGGAAGCTGCCGGTGGGTGCTGAGCACCCACCAATTTTTCCCCGTCGTACTCCAGCCCCAGAGCACCCACAGAGTCAGCGCCTATGCTTAGTATATGCAGTGCCTCTCATCTTTTACTCTCAGTAGGTCTTGAAAAATACTAATCCTCCTCCAAAAAACAATGATGATCATAGGTGCTGGAACTATGGGTAATGGCAGTGCTGCCACACCCCCTGACATGAAGTGGTTTCCACCATATACAGAGTTTACAGTTTGGTTCGATGGCTCTCAGTACCCCCGTTATAAAAATTGTTCCGGCACCCCTGATGATGATGTGCCATCAATTCTTGATGCTAGTATAGGGGACTTCTGAAAAAGCTGAAAAAGGAATCGAGGAAAGACTCAGAAATTATGGGGGTTGGATGAAGTGACAGTTAAAAACTGCGAGGCTATTCCCTCAACTGTTGGTTCAGCAAGAATGAACTTTAAAACCTACTAGCATGACAACAAAATTGGAGCAGCCATTGGTGGTTATTTTATTGTACAACTGTGGTGAACTGAAGGGTACTTTAGACTTAAACTTCACTGTGGCTTGAACAATGGTAAAAATACGACAAGACAAAAAAAAATTCACATTACATTTTTGAAAGGTGACTGGGAACAAACAGGTAACATTTCAGGGTTTTAAAAGCAGCATACTTGTGATTTGCAAATGTCCATCTCTTACGAAAAAAATCCATCTCTCAAAAATTCAGGCACTGGAGAACTCAAACTCTGTTAAAAGAGCGAGGAGTACTTGTGCCACAAGTACTCCTCATTCTTTTTGCGGATACAGACTAACACGGCTGCTACTCTAAAACCTAAAACTCTATTATATCTTTACTCTTCCAAAACACAATTATGCTACAGGGCTTTCACTGCTTTATGCAAACACACAGAAGTAGGCACATGCTGAAGTATATATATGCCCCTCAGTTGTTGGGTTTAGGATATGGTTGCTGGGTGGTATTGGAGGCTTGTGATATGCAGGAGAGTCAGACTAGATGATCTGATGGTGCCTTCTGGCCTTAAACGCTTTAACTCTATATGCCTGTAAATGGTCCTACATCAGTGGTTCTCAACCCGCAGCCCACGGGCTGCATACAGCCCAATTAGCACA
Organism: Macrochelys suwanniensis; assembly: GCA_033296515.1. Lineage (NCBI taxonomy): Eukaryota > Metazoa > Chordata > Testudines > Chelydridae > Macrochelys > Macrochelys suwanniensis. Next base: position 115,772,972 of record CM065775.1, on the reverse strand, counting down.
CAGCTGCAGTCCAGGTCAGCTGTGTGCTAAAGAGCAGATCTGCGGGCCTGGGTCCCGCCAGGTTCCAGGCTGTCTGGTGCCCAGCGCAGCGGGTGTGGGGCTGCCAGCCGGCCCCGTGTGGCGGGAGTCTGGGGTCAGGGCTGCCTGCCGGCCCTGTGGGGTTGGTGGTCTGGGGCTTCTGGCAAGCCCCGCGAGCTCTGGTGTCCAGGGCTCCTGCCCAGCCCTGCAAGCTTTGGGTCTGGGGCAGCCACGCAGCTGGGGTCCGGGGTCAGGGCAGCCAGCTCATCCCACAGGGTGGGGTCTGGGGCAGCCATGTGGCGGGGGTCCCTGCCCTGCTTGGCAGGGGTCTGAATCTGGGGCAGCCGTCCGTCCCCGCGGAGTCCAGGGCTGCTGACAGCGCCGCGGGGTCCGGGGCAGGCAGCTGGCTGGCCCCGCATGGCAGGGGTCTGTGGTCCAGGGTTGGGGTCTGGGCTGCCTCTGATCTGCCTCCCGGCCCCTGAAGCCCAGGTAACACATTGTGGGCTGCATATGCGTTATGTGTAATAAGTTGAGAACCACTGTCCTACATCCTCTTTTCAATGTACAGTCTGAGTAACATGGACTGTGTTCTGTGGATAAGAGGGGGCAAGAATATTCCACAGGCCACAAAAAACAGAAGCAGCGTTGCTTTACTTTGCTTTACAGCGTTGCAACCTTACTGATGTGCCAGCCCCTTTGCCTTCAAAGGGAAATGGCCCCATCCCATCTGCAACACACATTTCCGGCTAGGGTACAGAAAGGTCCCAAAAACCACAAACTTCATGGAGCACTGCCTGCATGGTCTCTTTGAATCCTACCATCCCAACGAAGCCTAACAAAAGCAGTTTTGCTACATTCAGATCCTTCAGGGACAGTGGCCTTTGGAGGCAAGATTTGCTCCAATATGTGTGCCTAATTCCCATTAACATCAACCAGACCTGTGCATTAAGAGGAGAATCCAACACTTCTTAATATTTCCTGGCTTTGTTTTATATTGCTACCACCTATTCCTTTCTCTTATATCAAGTCAGTACCAATCCAGGTCTCATAAAAACGTTTTAACTGTTATATATCAAGTGGATGTCAACAGTATCAGTATAAAAAATACTTGTACTATGCAGTTTCAAACACAGAGACAATATGAAAAAGAATACACAGCACTGTGCTATGCATCATTTAAAAAAAGACATGCAATCCTGAACAGATCCTTTTCACTGACAGTGTTAGATGTGTGTTTGTAGATTTTTTTTTGTTTTGAAACAAAGGTCACTTACTTAGCTACAGATAAATAAAAATTCACAAGCATCCCCAGAAAAATCAATACAGGTACTAAAATATCTAAGTTCATAATAAATTTTTGTTCCCCGTGCTCAGGAATGTCAGTATTTACTGGAACCACTGATGGCAGATATTTCAGAACAGTATTGATTTTGCCACTGAAGTGTGACTAAAGGGATAAATAAACTGCTCTTGGGGTCAATTGATCCATTTATCTTCACTGTTATTTTATAAAAAGTCAAAGCAGCGTAAACTTTGATAAATAAATGTTATGATGAAAGAAATACTGTTGATACAGAGATTTTTGGGACAGTGGAAAAACAGCTAGTCTATCATCAATGCACTGCAAAAAATCAGGATTATGTTTAGGATGCTCTGATATTATACTCCTGGGGGTATTCTGCACCCAAAAATTAAAAATTATGCGCACAATATTTTAAAATTCTGCTAATTTTATTTGTCAAAATAACACTACATAATCATACCAGTTTCAATTATTTTGGTAATTTATTTCAAAATACCCGTCAGCAAGTATGTCTGTAACGATACAGACTCACACAAAATTTCCCCCAGGAGTAGAGAGTTAAAGAAACCCCTACCACCATAGGCGCCGACTCCGTCGGTGCTGCGGGGCTGTAGCGCCCACGGGGAAAAATTAGCGGGTGCTCCACACCCACTGGCAGCTAAGCTCCTCTCGCCCCCATCTCGCCTCTTCCTCCCAAGTGCGCCGCATCCCTGCTCCTCCCCCTCCCACTGCTTCCCGCCCACCGCCTAACAACTGGACTTTCCGGGAGGTAGGGGGAGGAGTGGGGATGCGGCATCCTTGGGGATCAAGTGGTAAAGAGGTGGGGCAAGGGCGGGGACTTGGGGGAAGGGGGTGGAATTGGGGCGGGGCCAGGAATGGGGTTGAGCACCCACGGGGTAGAGGGAAAATCAGCGCCTACGCCTATGACAACCCAGTTTCTGCCTCTCTGCCACCTTCCTCGCCCCGAGCCAAACCGGGGGACCAGACACCCACCACCCTCCGCCCCAGAGCCCAGCCACAGAGCCCCCCCAGCCCAGATACCCACTCCTTCTTTCCCACACAACACCAGCTGCAGGGCCCCTGTAACCCAGACACCCGCCTCCCTCCCACCCTCCCAGATCACAACCGTGTGGCCCCCCTGCGCCAGCCCAGACACCTCCCCCTCTAACCCTCAGAGCCCAGGGATCCAGAGGGAGAAACAGCCTGATGGTCGGTCCCGGGCTTGCATAGAGTTTCCTGCGCGCCACAATCTCCTTCCCTCAGGGCATGTGGGGAATTGCAGCTGCCGGGAACCCTCCTGCTCCCTCCCCCTCCTCCCAGCAGTGTCTTCTATGTGCGAGCTGGCCTCTGCCAGGTCCAGCGGCCCCTAGTGATGGCCAGCAGCACTGCAGTCCATTTCTGTGGGGAAAGGAAATTCTGCGCAAAAAAAATTAATTTCTGCAAAATTCTGCATTGCATAGAGGCGCAGAATTCCCCCAGGAGTAGAGGTTAACAACAAACACAGAAAATGTCTTTTCGCAAGTGAAGCACCGTGAAAAGAGTTCAAAATAACGAATGCTATCCTAATACTCACGGAATATTCATGATAGGAAAAAAATAATAAACATTGATTGTAAAAATTGCAAGCAATTTGTTCCTCAGGTGCACTGTGTGAAGCCACTTCACTCTAGCTCATTCTGCTATTTTAAAAATAAAACATTTAGAAACAGCTTAGGTATTTAGGATGGTGAGATAAGTAATGAGAATACACTGAGGCTGCCTTATATAGCTTTAAATGTAAACCAAGGTAACAGCCACTTCAAAAAATCACAATGATCATATGAAGGTTACAGTGCAAAGTCATGGACAACCTGTTACAATGTGATGATGATGTGAAATTAAAGCAGTAAGAGAATTTTAATGCAAGGATGTGGTTAGTATAAAACCTGTGAAGGTGCTATTAATTAGAGTAACACATTCTAAATCTACAGTATAATGATTTCTGTGTAAATATACAGAGGAATGCCACAATCTCATGCTGAAACAAAATTATGCTGATGAAAATATATGGAGTTGTTGTCATGATGTCAAGACAAAATGTCATTGACAAGAGATATACCATATGTTCAAACAAATGGGGACAGAGGGAAATACACAAGAATGATGCAGGCCATTTCCCATTGTCACCAGTGAAAAATAATTTTAAAACCCCCTCTACCTAAAAATGAAGATGGTGATTAAACTTTTAGAATGAAAAAAAATATGGTTGTATTGGGATGAATACACTAACATCAATCATGTGAATCACCCTGACTTGCATGTGTAAGCCTCTATCTTCTAGCTGGCCAATTACTTCCTCCTTTCTTCAAGTCTAAGGCCAGGTCTATGCTAGAAAATTAGGTCAGTTTAACTATGTTGGTCAGGGATATGAAAAATCCACACCCATGAGCGACATAGTTCAGCTGACCTTAGTCCTGGTATAGACAACACCCTAGCTACTGCCTCTTGGGGAGGTGGATTACTGATGCTGATAGGAGAAGCGTCAGTGTCAGAAGTATCTACACTGAAGTGCTAAATCAGTGCAGCTGTGCTGCTGGACTGCTTTAAGTGTAGACATACCCTAAGTAAATGACCTTCTACTCCTGCCCCAGAAAAAACAGGAGTATTGCACATGAAGTAGGATCTCCATAGATGAGATCAACTACATTTTACCATTGGGATGGTTTTCCACGCCAGAGCCTCTTCATAAGCAAGGAATTTTTTTCCATTTAAAAATGGATTAAAACCTGAGGAGAAAAATAGCCCAGCCTCCACTGCAGAGTGAGAAGGAGAACTGTTAATTGCTTAAAGTGCGGCAGCTGACGCAGAGTCACTGGCAGATAGGAAGAGAGGGGAAAGAGGGCTTGCTTTGGAGCACTTTTATAAGAGGGGCTTCATCATGAACGTCTGCAATAAAATGCATAGGTGCGAAAGAAAGAAGGAAAGAAAGAAAGAAGTCTGCAGCACTACAGAAGTCCAGCTACCAACAGATGCAGGATAGCTGAGGGAAAGCAGATGGCGGGAAAAGCGCACCCTGACAGATGCAAAAGAGCTGCTAAGACTCCAGCTTGATGGGAGAAAATGGAGGTCAGAAAAAAAATAGGGCTAACAAAAGCCTTGTGTAATAGCTCATCACTGAATATCTGTATAGGATTCATTTTGATTCCCTTTTTATTAGGAAAAGTACACTATCATAGTTCAGGAAACTCCAAAATTCTCGTTAATTTCCAAGACAGAAGCGCTCATTAAAGTGTCATCAGCATGGAAGCATGTCCTCTGGAATGGTGGCTGAAGCATGAAGGGGCCGCTCATTGAGGTGGTTTTATTATGTTGCCTGGAGAGCTGTCTCCCATTGGCATACAGCAGTTACATGAGCAATCTTACAGAGACACAGCTGTACCAATGCAGCTGCGCTGCTGTAAGTTCACTAGTGTAGAGATGTCCAATATTATTTCTCAAGTCTGCAGTGCTCTTTGCATCTCCTCCCAATTTAGAATCATGTACAAATTTCATTAACGTGCTAACTACTTTCCTCTCCCATTGTTCAATCCTGAACTCACCGAAGTCAGTGGGACTGTTGCTACTGACTTCAATAGGTGGAAAATGAAACCCCGGTCATTCAGAAAGATAGAGACTGCAGGCCCCGCACAGATCCCTGTGTACTCCTCCAGATGCCTTCCTGCAACTTCCTACACTGCTGTAGTGTAGGAATCTTGAAGAATCCATTATTGAATGTGTGGTGTATTCCAAATGGCATTAAAAATATATGCTATCACATTAAATCTCAGGCATTTTCCTGGTTCTGCTTGTAGGCTAGGGTGCTCTGTAAGGAAGCATTCAATCTGTACTTAGCAGCAGTTAGTCTGCAGAAAGACAATCTAGAGTAAAGTGGGTTGATTGTGCCTCTGTTTTAGGAAGCAGCCTGTTTTGTCTCTCTCTGTTTTGTGTTCTTGTACGCTATCATTCTGAATTCTAAGAAATTGAGTAGTGTTATGTTGGAACATTCCAGCAAGAGTCCTTTATGTTTTTATCTACCTCCTTTATGTGTTGCCATTATCATAATAGAAAGGCTTTAAAGAAGCAGCAACATGTTTTGAGCAGAAATGTGAACAAGGAACGCAATTGGCTCAAATGAAGGCAGGTTGGTATAAGTGTGGCAAGGCTCACAGGCTAGGGTCAAGTAGCATAACACTGCATACAAACTAATAATGAGGAAAAGACAGGAGGATGAAATAAGAGCACAGCTATACTGAAGTCAGAACTCCAACTCCAGGTGATGTGATATGCTGACTTTTGGATCCTGCTCCTAATAAAGTTAATGGCAAAACTGCCATTGACTTCAATAAGAGCAGGCTTTGTGTACACTTTTGTTAGGGTATTGTTTTTAATATACATTATCCCCATCTGTTATATCTTTGACTGCATTCTTGCCTGCTGATTGTTTTAAAATCACATCATTTTACAACTCTGCTGAACTCATCTTAATTTCAGATCTGCAAACTGAAGTGCTATCTGAGTTTTAGCACATTTTTTACAAGCAGTGAAAGAAGGCTCTCTATTTCTCTTTGTAATTTTAAAACCCCACACAGACTGTCATTATTTTCACTTAGCAGTCTATTTACTGGCAACTGCGTAAAGATTGCAATAAACCAACTGAACAACTAAGTTGTGCGCTTTCTTACACTTAAGCAATACATTATTTTAAGAGTCCAGTCAGTCAGGTCCCAATCCTGCAAACACTTACCCATAGGAGAGCAGTTACGTTGAACTCAACGGGACTACTCACATGGGTAAAGTTAAGCACATGCATACATGTTTGCAGGATCAGTGGCTAAAAAACTATTGTGATGAGTTGAGTTATAATAATAATAATTAATTTGATGTTCATATAGATGTTATAATGTATCACATACTCCACTTCCATTGGACTGTAATGGTAATTCAGCATTTTTATTTCCTTCACTTGATAAATTAGTTGATAAGCTTTGCTCTATACCATGAAAGAATATTAAAGTAGGCCTAGCTAACTTCAGGTTGAAGGCAAAAGGGAATGCTTATTTTGGGAGCTCTCACCTTTATCAGTATTACAGTATTTTGAAATACAAAATAAATACACAATCAGGCCAATTTAACTCCATTCCTGATAAACACCCAATGGATCAAATGCCCCAGCAACAATGTGTGTAAAACCAAACAAACACTGTGCTCTCAAACTCACACAGAAAAATTATGAAAGACAGAAACACTGTCACCACTGGGCACACACTTTGCACAAAGCGATCACTCCATATCTTACCTATCAACCCTCATTCTCAAAGGACAACACCTTGGGAACTTAAATAGATAACTCTCCTAGACACTAAAAATCCTGGTCTCAGAGACTCTGATTTTATGGCTCATTATAACAAGTTGTACCCTACTAATCCTCCTGTGACCTATTACTGCAGAGGTGTTAATTGCCCACTTCATTTTAAGTGGTTTCTTGCACCATGTGTTGACCCCTTACCCTTAACAATCTGTTCCACCTTGTATTAACTTGTGACACTCTAGTTACCTTTTCCAGACCTAAAGAGCAGCTCTCTGTAGCTTTGAAAGCTCGTCTCTTCCACCACCAGAAGTTGGTCCAATAAAAGATATTACATCACCCACATTGTCATTCTAAATAACAGAAAGCAACTAGTCAGAACTCACTGAATAATGCATATTATTTTAACAAAATAATAAAAATTAGGTTGTCGAAGGCTTGTCCTTGGGTACATAATCCTACAGCATAGTGAAGTGCCAGCAAACCAGCACACAACTGTGAATACTGCTAATTGTCTAGTCCACATAAACAATTCAAAATCTATGGCAAGTGGCCGAGTCACTGAAGGAGGATGAACTGCACTGAGATTCACGAGACTAAGTCTCCAGAAGTATGATTTATCTGGCTCTGGCTTCTTTTAAATATTTGATGCTGGTGCTCAGAGCCCTTACCACTCACAGAAAAGCTGCTTAAGAAGTAATGCTGACACACATGATTTTTCTGGAGTCAAATGGTACCGAAATTTATGAACTTACAGCAGCAGAAAATGATTAATAAGTTGCTTGTTTTGTTCAATAGTGGCAGGTGTTCAGAATGCCTAAGCAGGTTAGGCAGGAGCGGGAGAGTGCAGGTAGAATTTCTCCCTTCCTCCCAGCTCCCCACTCATACTGTAAGGGGCCCCGTTGCAGGGTGTCACTTTGGGTGTTGGTGGCCATGCTGGGTGTCTGACATGATCAAAGGCAAGTGCCATAGACACGCAAAGCACTAAACTCTTCCGGCCCTAGCCCCTGCAGGTTCCCCAGAATGTTCCCATATGTCAGTAGCAAAGTGAATTCCTTTACCACAGGAGCTGCCAGAAATAAGAGACAAACACCCTAAGGCACGCTTGCGTTAAAGTTACAAACAAAGGCTGATAAACTCAACACACCGCATGTCCTTGCCCCTAAAGACAGTCCAGTCCAGGGGTAGAAAGATGGACCCTCAGGCCTAGTGCCAGGGATAGTCACTCCAGACCACCCCTCTCCCACAGGCAATCATGCACTGGCCTACAGGTCCCCCAGCCAGAGTCCAGTCTTGTTACGGCCTGCCTGCACAGCTCACCTGTTTGCAGTGTGCTCCTGTGTCTATGCCGGCCAGCCTGGCTCTCAGCCTTTCAGTCTAAACTCCTAACCTGCCGAGCTTATTCTGTGCAACCATCTTCCAGGCCGCTGCATCTGGCCTACCTGACATCCACCACCACCAAGTCCAGAAACCACCGGGAATCCCCTCCTTCTTCCAGCCTACTTAGAAACTGCCTTTATAATTTTTTTTCTAAAGAGGAGCAAACAGGACAAAAAATGGGAGGTGAAGAGCTTGTACATTTCAGCAACTGTGGGGTTGGCAGAGAAAAGGTATGTGTGTTAATGGGGCGTACTGGGGCATTGCTGGAAAAGGGCAGAATTAAGGCTAAATGGGCAACCTAAACTGTGCATTTCCTGGTTTTCAGAGGTTTGAGTTTTGCTCAGCTCAATGTTCTGCAATAGGACGATACACCATTACACAACCTTAAATCTGTGTTTATGTAGTTTTTGCCATTGACTTTCCTAGTTGTTGTTTTTTTAAACAGGAAAGTATAGGTTGTGGTAGGAGTTAGTAGTTATTGAGGCAGCTGTACTTATAATTAGGGCCCTACCAAATTCACAGCCATGAAAAACGTGTCATGGACCGTGAACTCTGGTCTCCCCCCGGAAATCTGGTCTTTTGTGTGCTTTTACCCTATACTATACCGATTACAGAAGTAACCAATACCCTACCATGTCATCCTTACTTCTGCGCTGCTGCTAGTGGCGGCGGCTCTGCCTTCAGAGCTGGGCTCCCAGCCAGCAGTCACCGCTCTCCAGCTGCCCAGCTCTGAAGGCAGCACCACCACGAGCCAGCCATCAGCAGCGCAGAAGTAAGGGTAATAGTACCGCAACCCCCCTACAATAACCTTGCAACCCCCCACTCTCCAACTCCTTTGCATCAGGACCCTACAATTACAACACCATGACATTTCAGATTTAAATAGCTGAAATGATAAAATTTACGGATTTTTAAAATCCTCTGACCGTGAATTTGACCAAAATGGACCGGGAATTTGGTAGGGCCCTACTTATCATATCCCACAATTTGCATATCAAGCCAGCTCCCCATCCCGACATCAGATGGGCCCCTCTAGCCCTGATTTGGTACACCTCAACCAGCCTGTCCCCGACCCATTCACTGCATTCCCCCCTCCAACCTGGCTCCTTCCCCACTACTGTACACAGCGCCCACCACCACACGCAGGGAACACATCTTCCTGAAGTCTTCAATCCCTTGTATACAAACGTTACTTCCTCCCACCCCTTCCTAGAACCCGACTCACATGTGGTGCCTAGAGTGAAGGAGAACTATGTTACAGTGAAATGGTGTTCCTGGTCATGTTTCAGAATCGTTGGAAGGTGGAGTTAATGGCAGGAACAGAGAGAGAAATCACAGATGGATATCTGTTCCAAATACTGAGTTTTATGTTTGAGAGAAAGATCTGCTGACCCCTGTCCAACAGATGTACCCTATCTCCGAGAAACAGTGCGGTGTCAGAGTTTTTAATGTGTCTATGCCATACAGTACACATCTTCTGGGCAGCCATAAGCCCTTTAATTTCCGGATAAATGTTCTTCCAACACTTATTAATAGCCTTCATATTCTCACTGTGGCAATTATTCAGACACTCAGCCAAATCCAAGAAAACGATCACAGCTTCTGGACACAAATGTATGCTGCAGTCCAAATCTGCTCTCATACACTGAAAGAGCAGGAGTAAGGCCAAGATCATTTCCACCTGAGTGAACCACCACAATGACAGTAAATCACAACCTCTTTAGTCACAAGTTAATTGTTGCAGATTGGGCAAAATATGATGCCAGTGCAGGCCACCTCTCTCCACCTAAATCAGCCATCTCTATGTCATGTTGTATTCCTTGCTCTCCCGCAAACTTGTGCAACCTCGTGATCCAGGAATCGCTCAAATCCACATATTGGCAACCAGGGCCGTCCCTAGGGGGGTGTAGGGCCCAGGAGATAGGCGTCGAGTTTCTAATCTGCCGGGGGGGGTGTTCCCTCCATCTCCACCCAGGCCCCACCCCCACTCCATCCCTTCCCCCAAGGCCCCACCTCCGCCCTGCTTCTTCTCACCCCCATTCCGCCTCTTCCTTCCCCCACTCCGCCTCTTTCCCACCCATTTCTGCCCTCTCCCCTGAGCACACTGTGCCCTCACTCCTCTCCCCTCCCCCCCAGTGCCTCCTGATGCTGTGAAACATCTGATTCGCAGCAGGTGGTAGGCGCTAAGAGGCAGGGGGAGGCGCTGATTGGTGGGGCCCACTGGCAGGCAGGAGGCGCTGGGGGGATGGGGGAGGGTTCTGGTAGGGGGACTGCTGGTGGGTGCTCCAGCCACGGAGCGCTTCCCGCAGCTCCCATTGGCCGGGAATGGCAAACCATGGCCACTGTCAGCTCTGGGGGGCTGTGCCTGCAGATGATAGTCTGGAAAATGTCTCGCGGCCCACAATCACATTACCCTGATGGGCTGCATGCGGCTCGTGAGCTGCAGATTGCCCACCACTGCTCTAAAGTTTTACATTGTTTTATTTCTGAATGCAGGTTTTTTTGTACATAATTCTACATCTGTAAGTTCAACTTTCATGATAAAGCAATTGCACTAGACTACTTGTATTAGGCTAACTGAAAAATGCTATTTCTTTTATTATAGTGCGAATATTTGTAATCAAAAATCATTATAAAGTGAACACTGTACACTTTGTATTCAGAGTTGTAACTGAAATCAATATATTTGAAAATACAGAAAACATCCAAAAATATTTAAATAAATGGTATGCTCTTATTGTTTAACAGTGTGATTAATCACAATACATTTTTTTAATCTCTTGACAGCCCTAGTAAAAATTGACCAGTTGAGACCTTTTGACCCACATCACTGCAATAGTGTGATCTCTAGCAAAAATAAGTAAATAAATTAAATTAAAAAGCCCCCTAGAAACTTTCGGAAAAATGGCTTATATTTCCCCAGCTCTCTACCTCAACTGACCCCAAATTGGGTTACTAATCTTATCCTGAGGCACATCAAATTTCAAAGGAATCTGATTAAGCATGTCAATTTTAGAGGACTTAGAATGGTCAACCTTTAAACAGAAACTGTGACACAGCCTTAGCTATAGTGGTGCTGCCATGCCACTATAATATAGCTTGTGTTATTGGTATTCCCATTTGTTGCAGGGTCTGGAACCACAGCAGCAGAGACATCCAGGAGCATGTGCATAAGATCTGAAATAGCTCCACAGAAACCTACCTATATATGTTGTCCCATGCCTTCTCCCTCTGCTTCATGCAGTTTCTGATACTGTAAGGTGAGAAGTGCAAGTGCCTGTATTGAAACCTGAAGGCTGGAGCAGACCCACCACAAAGCCCTCGGTGAAGTGGGCGGTATGCACCCCTGCAGTACATCAGCCACACTATACTCTTCCTACATTACTGGTAGCGCTTAGGCCTGTAATGGCTACACATTATCTTGCTCAGATGCCACGATGTATAAGAATGGTTGATAAATTGATTGCAAATGAGCCCCTTAATTTTTGTTTTGTTTAATCCTCTTCAGGAGTCTTTTATTAAAGTCATATTTTTTCTCCTTTGTTATGGAAACATTCTATATTAAATTGCTGACTTTAATACACATTTTAACCATCCCCCATCAAAAAGCTGCTGGAATGACCTATGGGTGGAATTAGAAGAAAGAAGTGGAAGGTGCTGGGGAAAACATGCCACATTTTTGAAAGAGAGCGAGCCATTAATTGTTACATCTGTATGGTTCTCTTTCAGAATCAAGTTTTTTCTGGTGGATCTAATCTCTGTGTGCAATAGCAGAGATTATAAAATATTATACTGAAATAGATCTGTTCCAGCTAGTCAAAGTGCAGGGCTGCTGTAACATTATTGATCCAAAATGGAACAGTTTTCCCTCACTTATGCAATTCTAATTAGCTATGGAGTCTGATTTGCATAACTACATGGTAACCATACAGTCTGCAAGTTCCTGTACTTTCATAGCCAAAGACAGTGAAGGGTTTACATAATTACCATATGGTTATTTCTCAGTACGTGGAGTGTGACCATACAACTCTCTCTGACTTGACTGGCTCCCCTACTGAGAATATTACTCTTGGGAGAATTCTGTGCCACTGTGCAATACAGAAGACACTGCCCAGGGAGGGGTTGGAGCTGGGCTGTTCCTGGCAGCTGCAGTTCCCAGCATGCCCTGAAGGAAGGAGGCGGCATGCAGGAAACTCCATACAAACCCAGGACCCAGAATCAGGCTGTTTCTCCTTCTGGATCCCTGGGCTGTGGAGGGTATGAGAGACTGGGCTGGGGGGGAGGGGTATTGATGTCTGGGATGGGGGGACCCAACAGCGGGCTCTGGAGGGAAGGGGGTGCAGATGTCTGGGCTGGGGGGAGGGGCCATGTTTGGGGTCTGGGGGGAGGAGGGACAAGTGTCTGGGCCAGGGGGCCCCCACAGCTGAGCTCTGGGGGGAGGGGCAGAGAAACAGGAACTGAGTTGTCATAGGGTTTCTTTAACTCTACTCCTGGAAGAATCTTTTTTGTGTCTCTATTGTTACAGACATACTTGCTTACAGGTATTTTTAAATAAATTACCAAAATAATTGAAACTGCCATGATTATATAGCATTATTTTGACAAATAAAATATGCAGAATTTTGCAGAATTTTAAAATTAATTTTTGGCACAGAATTCCCACAGGAGTAGAATATTTAAACGGTTTGCCAAAAACTGGAATATAACATCCAGACTTGAGGCTTATTTTTGTTAAAGTGAGAATAAGCATATCTTTAGTTAATAAAGTCCTTGGTCTTTAGCCTTCATGTTTTTTCACCCCAGTATTCAGTTATTTCCAAGTAACATTACAGAATTTGGAAATTCTGAAGTCTTAAGTAGCAGTGTTAACATCCTGACACAACACTATGGGTCAGAGCTATTTTAGTTTAATGAACTTTGCCATGAATAATATTCAAGAATTTCCAAAACGAATGCCAATTTACCAGAAAAATGCAGGGTTTCCTAATGGCATCATTAATTGATGTATAAGCCCTTTCACTGATCTCTCTTGTGCCGCACACATATATGGCATCTGCAGGCAGGGTAATATTCTGTAGACGAAGTTGTAGGTCCATAAACCATTTCAGGGTCTCCTCTGTGATGTTGTGGATACAGGGCCGGCTCTAGGCACCAGCCTACCAAGCATGTGCTTGGGGCGGCACCTTAGGGGGGGCGGCGCTCAGGGTTGTGGTTTTTTGGGTTTTTTTTAAACGTTGCGCAGGCTGGGAGAGCAGGCCGGGGCCGGGCTGGCAGCCCTGCCCCCGGCGCTCCAGCTGCGAGTGCGGGGCCGGGCTGGTTGCCCTGGCCACGGAGCTCCGGCCACGGCCGGGAGGGCGGGGCCCGGGCCGGGCTAGCCGCCCTCCCCGCATAGCTCTGGGAGAGCGGGGCCCAGGCTGGGCTGGCCGCCCTCCCCGCGGAGCTCCAGGAGAGCGGCGAGCGGGGCCTGGGCCGGGCTGGCCGCCCTCCCCGCGGAGATCCAGGAGAGCAGCGCCCCGGGAGAGCGGGGCCCGGGCCAGGCTGGCCGCCCTCCCCGCGGAGATCCAGGAGAGTGGCGCCCCGGGAGAGCGGGGCCCGGGCCGGGCTGGCCGCCCTCCCCGCGGAGATCCAGGAGAGTGGCGCCCCGGGAGAGCGGGGCCCGGGCCGGGCTGGCCACCCTCCCCGCGGAGCTCCGGGAGAGCAGGCCCGGGCCGGGCTGGCCGCCCACCCCGCGGAGCTCCGGGAGAGCAGGGCCCGGGCCAGGCTGGCCGCCCACCCTGCGGAGCTCCGGCAGGGAGAGGCGCTGGCGGGGGGGGAGGGAATTGTTGCAGTGCACCACTGGGGGGGGAGGTTCGTGTGGGGGGGTTTGTTTCGGTGGGGCGGCGCTTGGGGTGTTTGTTTGTTTTTTTGCTTGGGGCGGCCAAATAGTTAGAGCTGGCCCTGTGTGGATACCATGCAATTCACCTTTGAATCCATATTTGGGACACTGTGTTATGATGTGTTTGATGGTTTAGATGTTCTCACCACTGTTGCACAAAGGGGAGTTGTTGGTTTTCCAATTGTGCATCATGGTTTGTTTGGATGCCATTCAATGTGGTCCAAAGTCTGTGTGGCAAGTCAAAACCGGAGGGCAGCTCGTGGCGTCACTAATAATGTGCTTGTCTGGAATGGAAAATGAGGGCCAGACACTTTGCCATTCCCTGGTCAGATCCTGAGACATGAGGTCTAGTGCTTTTTGCGATTTCAAGTGATGTTGGAGAATGTTATCCATAACCTGCCAGAAGGGAAGTTTTGGGTAGTCTTAAGTTCTCATGCTGTGGCTATAGCTCAACAGATAGCTGGAGATTTGATGTTTGCTGATACAGAAAGCCACAACAGAGGTGCTGATTTTACAGTTCCTGTGATGATTCGCATGGTCTGATTCAGCTGCCTATCTGCAAGTTGTATATGGCAGCATCTTGTCCAAACTGGTGCACAGTACTCTGCAAGTGAGTACATAGCACTGGGGCAGTTGTTCCCCGGCTTGTTCCTGCTAGCTTTTGAATAATGTTGCAAGTCTTCGCTTTAGAGACTACTTTCTTGAGGTGGTCATGAGAGGTCAGTGTGCAGTCAAGAATGCCTCTGAGATATGCTGGCTTTGGGTCATAACACACAGTTTCACCACAAAACTCGACATAGTGTTTGGTACGATTCTATTGTCAAGGTGGAAAGTCGAAACTACTGACGTGCTCAGATTTGGTCTCAGCTGCCACTTTTGGAAGTGATCCTCCATGATCTTAAGTTCAGATGCAAGGGTCCCTTCACATTGTGAGTGCCAAATCATCAGCATGTGCACACTTCTGCACTATTGTTTCAGGCATATCACTTGTGTGTGCGCTGAAGTGTGTCGGAGCAAGTACGGAGCCTTGTGGTAGTCCATTATTCAAAGTGTGCGGCTTGCTGGTTTGACCTCTGAGGTATGTGTGCATCCTTCAGCCACTAAGCGTGGTGTTCAGCAGCCTGAGAATCTGCACACAGGGGACCACTTAGGCCAGTTTCAGTAGCAAACCATCCTTCCAGACTATGTCATATGCTGCTGACAGATCAACGAAAGCAGTACCAGTCTTGAGTTTTTGTTGGAATCCATCCTCAATGTTTGTAGTGAGGGCCAGGATTTGGTCACAGCAACTTCTGGGTGGTTGAAAACGAGCTTGCTCCTTGGGTAGGTTGGCATCCAAAGTGGGCCCGATTCAGTTCAGAATCATACGTTCTGTCATCTTGTAGGTGGTGCTCAAGATGGAGAATGGCCTATAACTAGAAGGGTGATCTGCAGGTTTTCCAGGCTTTAGGAGTGCAATGACCTTGGCTTCTCTCCACACACGGAGGATTTCACTGGTCCCCAGGATGTTCGTGAAAAGCTGCACCATCCATTTCTGTGCCAGTGGACCCAGGTTATATAAGAACACAAGCTAGATACCATCTTTTCTAGAGGCTTTTCCCAATTTCCTGGCTGCAATGATCTCTTTACTTGTGAACGATCGAGACCATTGGGATAATGGAGCACAGATGAACTTCACCTGCTGAAGTTGATGCTGGACTTGCCTGCAATACTGTTGTTCACTGGCTGTTCTGATGTCCACAAAAGTTTAGCAGCAATGGCATAGGCTTTCACCTGTGGCCTGGTCGCATGTGTGGGATTTGCAGCAGTCTCCAGGCACATCTGCTTGAGTGTGAGAATTCCACTGATAATTTACAGTGACGTTATTAACGGGACCAAAGTAACAAGATGGACAGCTCAGAAATAGTTACATATTTTATTTCATTGCTATAAATTATACGTGCAATTTAAAATATCTTTTTTTGCCTGACTTGGTGCCTTTTTCCTACCCTTCTTCCCAATTTTCTATCAATTAACCTGGATTGATTTTTTGTCAGATTTCCTTTCTCCTCTGTATGATGTAGCCTTTTCCGTCACCTCTTTTCATCCTGTTGTTCCCCCTCATCTTCCTCCCTCTATTCTTCTTTTGCTTTCACTTCTCAAACCTTCAAATCAAGTCTTTCAGATTGCTGTCACTTTCCCCCAACCTTTATTTAGCACTAAAATTGATGAAATAGAAGTTGTCTAAAATTTTTGATTTAGCTTTCCTGTATACAATAGATGAAGCAAAAGAATTGGGCACCACTGCAGCTAAAATGCCAAAAGGATGGTATGTAGGGTCTGTAGAAGCTATGATGCTCTAATTCAGATACTGTTATAATGTACATCTATAATATGGTTTATCTTCAGTAATAACAATAAGAAAGAATAGATAGCTATGCAGTCTGGAATAATACTAGCTATTTTTAAAAATTATACAAATCTCTTAGCTTCCCATTTGTTATTTCCATGTCTTGTCTGTTAATATAATAATATTTATGTATTTTGAGCATGAAAGGTTCCATTCTGTTATGTGATATGCACTGCCAATAAGTTATTCTCAACAATAGCTGCCAAACATGTTAAATAGCACAAAAATGTCTACATTCATGCACTTCCCACAGTAAACGTTGCTTAATAGGGGGCTATTACAAAAGAAACAGAAGTACGTTTTGCAGCATTTTTGGTGCATTATATGCATGTTGAAGAAGTAAAAGCCATTACATACCTCCTTATCAGCCAGAGCATAGATTCATAGATTCATAGATTCTAGGGCTGAAAGGGACCTCGAGAGGTCATCGAGTCCAGCCCCCTACCCTCATGGCAGGACCAATTACTGTCTAGACCATCCCTGATAGACATTTATCTAACCTACTCTTAAATATCTCCAGAGATGGAGATTCCACAACCGCCCTGAGCAGTTTATTCCAGTGTTTAACCACCCTGACAGTTAGGAACTTTTTCCTAATGTCCAACCTAAACCTCCCTTGCTGCAGTTTAAGCCCATGGCTTCTTGTTCTATCCTCAGAGGCTAAGATGAACAAGTTTTCTCCCTCCTCCTTATGACACCCTTTTAGATACCTGAAGACCGCTATCATGTCCCCTCTCAGTCTTCTCTTTTCCAAACTAAACAAACCCAATTCCTTCAGCCTACCTTCATAGGTCATGTTCTCTAGACCCTTAATCATTCTTGTTGCTCTTCTCTGGACCCTCTCCAATTTCTCCACATCTTTCTTGAAATGCGGTGCCCAGAACTGGACACAATACTCCAGTTGAGGCCTAACCAGCGCAGAGTAGAGCGGAAGAATGACTTCTCGTGTCTTCCTCACCACACACCTGTTAATGCAGCCCAGAATCATGTTTGCTTTTTTTGCAACAGCATCACACTGTTGACTCATATTTAGCTTGTGGTCCACTATAACCCCTAGATCCCTTTCTGCCGTACTCCTTCCTAGACAGTCTCCTCCCATTCTGTATGTGTGAAACTGATTGTTCCTACCTAAGTGGAGCACTTTGCATTTGTCCTTATTAAACTTCATCCTGTTTACCTCTGACCATTTCTCCAATTTGTCCAGATCATTTTGAATTATGACCCTATCCTCCAAAGCAGTTGCAATCCCTCCCAGTTTGGTATCATCTGCAAACTTAATAAGCGTACTTTCTATGCCAATATCCAAATCATTGATGAAGATATTGAACAGAGCCGGTCCCAAAACAGACCCTTGCGGAACCCCACTCGTTATACCTTTCCAGCAGGATTGGGAACCATTTATAACTACTCTCTGAGTACGGTTATCCAGCCAGTTGCGCACCCACCTTATAGTAGCCCCATCTAAGTTGTATTTCCCTAGTTTATTGATAAGAATATCATGCGAGACCGTATCAAATGCCTTACTAAAGTCTAGGTATACCACATCCACCGCTTCTCCCTTATCCACAAGACTCGTTATCCTATCAAAGAAAACTATCAGATTGGTTTGACATGATTTGTTCTTTACACATCCATGCTGGTTATTCCCTATCACCTTACCACCTTCCAAGTGTTTGCAGATGATTTCCTTAATTACTTGCTCCATTATTTTCCCTGGCACAGAAGTTAAACTAACTGGTCTGTAGTTTCCTGGGTTGTTTTTATTTCCCTTTTATAGATGGGCACTATATTTGCCCTTTTCCAGTCTTCTGGAATCTCTCCTGTCTCCCATGATTTACCAAAGATAATAGCTAGAGGCTCAGATACCTCCTCTATTAGCTTCTTGAGTATTCTAGGATGCATTTCATCAGGTCCTGGTGACTTGCAGGCATCTAACTTATCTAAGTGATTTTTAACTTGGTCTTTTTTTATTTTATCTTCTAAACCTTCCCCCTTCCCATTTGCATTCACTATGTTAGGCATTCCCTCAGACTTCTCGGTGAAGACCGAAACAAAGAAGTCATTAAGCATCTCTGCCATTTCCAAGTTTCCTGTTACTGTTTCTCCCTCCTCACTGAGTAGTGGGCCTACCCTGTCCTTGGTCTTCCTCTTGCTTCTAATGTATTGATAAAAAGTTTTCTTGTTTCCCTTTATTCCTGCAGCTAGTTTGAGCTCATTTTGTGCCTTTGCCTTTCTAATCTTGCCCCTGCATTCCCGTGTTGTTTGCCTATATTCATCCTTTGTAATTTGTCCTAGTTTCCATTTTTTATATGACTCCTTTTTATTTTTTAGATCTTGCAAGGTCTCGTGGTTAAGCCAAGGTGGTCTTTTGCCACATTTTCTATCTTTCCTACCCAGCGGAATAGTTTGCTTTTGGGCCCTTAATAGTGTCCCTTTGAAATACTGCCAGCTCTCCTCAGTTGTTTTTCCCCTCAGTCTTGATTCCCATGGGACCTTACCTATCAGCTCTCTGAGCTTACCAAAATCCGCTTTCCTGAAATCCATTGTCTCTATTTTGCTGTACTCCCTTCTACCCTTCCTTAGAATTGTGAACTCTCTGATTTCATGATCACTTTCGCCCAAGCTGCCTTCTACTTTCAAGTTCTCAACGAGTTCCTCCCTATTTGTTAAAATCAAATCTAGAACAGCTTCCCCCTAGTAGCTTTCTCCACCTTCTGAAATAAAAAGTTGTCTGCAATGCAGTCCAATAACTTATTGGATAGTCTGTGCCCCGCCGTGTTATTTTCCCAACATATATCTGGATAGTTGAAGTCCCCCATCACCACCAAATCTTGGGCTTTGGATGATTTTGTTAGTTGTTTAAAAAAAGCCTCATCCACCTCTTCCACCTGGTTAGGTGGCCTGTAGTAGACTCCTAGCATGACATCACCCTTGTTTTTTACCCCTTTTAGCCTAACCCAGAGACTCTCAACACTTCCGTCCCCTATGTCCATCTCCACCTCAGTCCAAGTGTGTACATTTTTAATATATAAGGCAACACCTCCTCCCTTTTTCCCCTGTGTGTCCTTCCTGAGCAAGCTGTACCCATCCATACCAACATTCCAATCATGTGTATTATCCCACCAAGTTTCGGTGATGCCAACAATGTCATAGTTGAATTTATTTATTAGCACTTCCAGTTCTTCCTGCTTATTACCCATACTTCTCGCATTTGTATACAGGCATCTAAGATACTGATTTGATCTTGCCTCCCAGTTTTGCCCTGACCCTCCTATCTCTTTGTCATTAGAGCCCACGCCCCCTCCTATTTCCGACCCATCTCCCAGGTCCCCATGTTCTCCACTTACCTGTGGGCTTTGCTCTCCTGTCACACATGTCACACAGTAGGCTGTAAAACCACAGAATCATAGAAATGTAGGGTTGCAAGTTACCTTGAGATGAGAGATCATCTAGTCCATCCCCCAGCCCTGAGGCAGATTAAGTAAACCTAGACCATCCCTGCCAGGTGTTGGTCCAACCTGTTCTTAAAAACCTCCAACAATGGGGACTCCACAACTTCCCTTGATAATCTATCCTTATAACTAGAAATTTTTCCTAATATTTAACCTAAATCTCCCTTGCTGCAGACTAAGCTAAGTATTTCTTGTTCTACCTTCTGTGGACATGGAGAGCAATTGGTTACTGTCATTTTTGTAACAGCCTTTAACATATTTGAAAACTATTCTTGTGTTGTTCCCCCCCTTCCCCGCCCCATCTTCTTTTCTCAAGACTAAATATGCCAATATTTTTAAATCTTTTCTCATACGTCAGGTTTTCTAAACATTTTATCATTTTTTATTGCTTTCTTCTGGGCTCTCTCCAGTTTGTACACATCTTTCCTAAAGTGTGGTGCCCACAACTGAACACGGTACTCCAGGTGAGGCCTCATCAGTGCCCAATACAACCTATATTCATACACCCCAGAATGATATTAGTGTTATTTGCAACTGCATCATATTTTGACACATGTTCAGTTTGTGATCCACTATAACCCCAAGATCCTTTTCTGCAATACTACTGCCTAGTCAGTTATTCCCCATTTTGTATTTGTATATTTGATTTTTCCTTCCTAAGTGTAGTACTTTGCACTTGTCTTAATTGAATTTCATCTTGTTGATATCAGACCAATCCTCCAAAAGCCATTAGAGAAAACATTTTTAGATTATCAGTTGCAACCCTGGTTTTCTAATACAAATATAAATGTTCTTCAGATAATGTAGAACTTTTTCAATTCAACCAGACAGGATGACGTCTTTGCTTTCACAGTGACTAGCAGAGATGCAGACCTGGAGGAGACAGTTTCTTGAAACTCAATCCAGATAAGACATTTGAAAGGTGGGTCAGCTTTTGGGAACAGTTGAGATCTGATCCAAAGCCCACTGAACTCAATGGAAAGACTTCCATAGACATTAATGGGCTTTGGATCAAGCATTTAGAGTTAGATGGGTTGGAATCTGCTCCCATTTTCAAAGAGGTTCACCTGCTCTTTTTCAGTTTGCTTTTCAGTTTTGGGGTACTTATATATGCCTGGCTGTTCCTGGCATTCAAGGTGGCTCTGGAGTCTAGAAGTGCCTTTTGTCATCTGAGTTTGGCCCGAAACTGTTATGGACTATGTCATGTACTCTATTTAGGTCCCCAACTCAACCTATAACTGCTGAGAAATATGGTGGCCTGTTTACTTGGAAGTGCTAGCAGAAGCAAACATGCTACATTAGTGCTCCAAGGACTGCAATGACTTCTTATTCACTTCGGGGAGCAATCAAACTCATCCTCACTTTCAGTGCTCTTCCTAACTTTTCTCCTGTCTACATCTCCCTAAATGAGCTTGATTTTTGGAATATTTGAATAATTAGATTGTGGGCTACATGGCACAATCCTATGTCTCTGCAGTAATTTTTATTTCTTCTAGTTTCAATATTGTATAATGATTAATTAATTTCTCATTTGTTTACATGCAAAATTTTACACTCCTTGGTATGTCCTTTGTGGCTATATGGCCCTAATATCAGATATTTCATGCACTAATTTTACCTTTATTCCATTAAAGTAAGTGAATTTACAATAGTGTATTTTTTCACGCTAATGTAACATGTACTGAGTGCCTGGATTTTATTTTCTCTTTAATGTTAGTTAATTGAAATATATTTGCTATCAACAGACTCAGTGTGGAGTGCACAAACCGGAAAAAATCAAAGTATACAATGATTCTCTGGGCATACCATTACGACTTAGTATGAAAAAACATATAAATGCACAAGTTACCAAAACATAATAAACCAAAACAAAATGCAATAACTGGACAAATATGAATATATAAATATATCTGGATACAAATAAATGACAAAAAAATCCCTAGAAAAGAGCCCCCACTTTCACCCACAACATTCTTTTCTCTTGCATAAAGGATTATTATTGTTATCCTCAAAGCAGGGACTATGCTATTATGTCTTGTATAGTGCAAAGCACACTGTCTGTGCTTAACAAATAAGTAATAAATAAAACATTATTAAGTAAATAATAAAATATCTTCTCTGATGTCCAAGATGAAAATAAGCCTATATTAACTTCAGAAAGCTATGACACTTTGTAAAGTGAATTTTACTAGAAATGTAAAGTTTTCTTTAGTGCAAGACATAGCAATGTGTTTATATTATTATAGAAGAGTAAATTTTGAGTACTGCAAGTGATTAGTCTATAAAATTTAAACCCTCCATTTATTAATTTAACAATTTGGCATTATTAAGGGCTTAGGGCAAAAACCACTCTGACCTGTGGAAAAGTATTTGCCTGTAAAAGTGCCGATCAATACTTCTACATTTAGCTGAAGTTTTATGTCTGATGCCAAATAGAGTTCATAAATGTCACTTCATAATTTACATTAGTACAAATTATGAGCAAAAAGTTGCACCCTTGGCATGCTTACATCAAAACATTATATTAGTTGTTTCAACATCTTTTAATTTATAACTGTACTGTAAGATACCATTAAGAAACAATAAATAACTTTCCTGAACTAGGAGTTGAGAGTTTCTTTTTCCAAGCAAACAAAGGTTTATAACAGGTTGTACTTTTAAAGTGTTGAGGTCTAAATTTAGTATAGCAATATCTAACAAGAAATAAGCATTTCAGAAGAATGTTTTGTTCAAACTAGAGTTTCCAGAAATATTAGATCACACAATGCATCTGAAACTACCCAGTCTAACACCATGAATTAACTGAAAACACAATGTTATAGAACCATACAAAATAAAAATGTCAGGCTACTTGCATGATATTCTATTTCAATATTTGTTATTTCTTAAGATATAGTATTTTGTAAGAAATACTCTCATCGTGACATTTTAAAAGGCATGAATGTGTCTTATTCTGCTATTTTTCATAATTGCTCTGGAATTGCCCTTGTTGCCCTTGTTCAGCCACAATATTTGGTATCACTAACATTTGGCAGCTATGTACTGGAGATAGGTCTGAGATTCAAAATCTGAATTTGGATTCAGATTACCCTTAACAGTGTTGATTTAGCCCATAAGTGAAAGAGGAATCAGCTGCAAAATCTGCATGCCAAATACATGGTTGTTCATTTTGTAGATTTTGCTTCAGATCATCATTAGCTCAGCACCTAATGCCCAAAGTGGCCTGATTTTAGGGTCAGTACATATCACAACCCCTTCTGAGTGGTCAGGACCACAATGCAACCAGGCCGGATAGTGCAGCCTGCTCCCTTTGTTGTATGGTGTCCTCGATATAGCTTGGACACTGTAATCATAACAGTCTTTTACACAGAATGGGCACGGGAGGAGAGATTCTAGTCCTATGCTTTCCACTTCATGCATGCTGAAAGGCCCACTCACAATCTGGACCCTGAGCTGCTTGTTACAGGGAGAGAAAATGTGTGGGGAAAACATCAAAAAGATACTTATTATGACAAATAATATGCAACGGGCCGTAAATGCACTTTCATGGAAACCACAGACAGGAGGGAAGTCAGCATTTGTTTCTTGGAACACCACATTTCCCATCACTTAGCATCCGTAATGTAACACTCTCCTCCTAATTCTCCTTATCTTTTTATATTTCTTACAGGGGATTAACAACCTTTCTTGTTATTCACTACCTAGACTTCTCACGAACTTACATCCCCACATCATTTACTATATTATCCAATAATAAGATAAATGATGAACGGCATAGTTTTCTACTTGACAAGGGTTCTACATTATCCCACCGCACAAAGAGCACAAAGAAATTTCTGTTTTGTATTTATTGCTTGGGCTATTACATAAAAATATTACAGAAATAAAAGCTCTGAAAAACTAGTTTGGTATGGTATTGCTCCAGTCATAATGTGCTAGTACACAATCAATTCTTATAAAAGCGTTTCTTTTTCCTCGTAGTTTAGTTGTCCAAAGGGAATAAATAATTTACAGCTTGTTCAACTCAGCACTTCCCTCCTCTTATTTTTAAAAATTTATTCTAATTTGCATTTACCTCATCAAATGTCTTTTATATACATTTTGGCAATATTTTTTCTTTTACTTTCAACTTAGAAAGGATGCCATGTGCCAGGCCTGCCCTATCCTCCTGATGCTGCAGCCTTTGGGAAGACGAATGCTTTTTTCCCCCCATTATTTCAAAGCCTATAAATGCCAATCAGATATATCTTGATGTAGATTGTTCAGAATAATTTTAATAATGTCTACATTAAAAACGAAAGCCTTGTATAACTTAGAAACACAAAAATTTCTTCTTAATAAACCTGATACTCCCTCCTCCCCCACCGCCGCCCAACAAGCTTCTGTCTTTACTCCTTTCTGGTTTTCTAATATATGAAGATGCTCTGGAAAAAGAGGCAATACCACTGCATGCCTAGTCATTAATGTTTGTTGTGCCCTTTCCCTATTTATTAATAATCAGTATTTGTTAAGTACCAATAATCAATCATAGAATCATAGAATCTCAGGGTTGGAAGGGACCTCAGGAGGTCATCTAGTCCAACCCACTGCTCAAAGCAGGACCAAACCCAACTAAATCATCCCAGCCAGGGCTTTGTCAAGCCTGACCTTAAAAACCTCTAAGGAAGGAGATTCCACCACCTCCCTAGGTAACCCATTCCAGTTCTTCACCACCCTACTAGTGAAAAAGTTTGTCCTAATGTCCAACCTAAACCTCCCCCTCTGCAACTTGAGACCATTACTCCTTGTTCTGTCATCTTCTACCACTGAGAACAGTCTAGACCCATCCTCTTTGGAACCCCCTTTCAGATAGTTGAAAAATGTGCATAGCTGCCTAACAGCCCCTCGTAGCATGGCACAATGGCATGGAAACTCCCCAGTACCACTATCACTTAAGTACTGGATCTGTAGTTGATGGTGACAGAGCCATTATTATCTGATCTGATATGATGGCTTAAAATGTGTGAAATTAAGTTAGTGGCCTCAAACCAGTTCTTAGTTATTCTTTGGTATCCATATCATAAAAATCAATTTCACAATTGGCAAAAGTGTTGGTAGTCTCTGCAGAAAAACAGAAAATCGAATGAGCAGGGAGTCTTAACTACCCATGTACTCCAGTGATGACCCTTGCAAAACAAAGTTGAGCTATTGGTGAATAGATGCGTGGAAGGTTGCACTACACTACTGCTTGTGCTGTACCTTTCCTGTGGTTAAATACAGTACCATCATCAATAGAATTGGTCAATCTGGTACCTTTCACAAAATAATCTGTTGGACAGTCTGCTTTACACCGGTACCTGCAAAGTATGTGGGAAGAGATTAAGCACTTATGTGGATGACCAATACTTACAAGTACTAGTGAAATGATCCATTTTTTTATGATCATAAAGCACTCTAAATAATTCTCTCAAGGAAAAGAATGTAGCATTTTGGCACGAGACTAGCACTAGATTATTATTAGTCACCAACATCTTCTAGTCAGAAGAGAAAAAAACAACTGCATTGTCCAACTATGCCTCTCCAAATGCTCACATCCATACAGACATCTGAAGAGTACAGTCAGAGTGAAAACTAATAGATGAAATGGAACAGAAGTTATATGTTTCTAATGGACTCTCCAGGCAGGGCTACTGCCAACAACTATTTTTATGTTTTACTTATTTTCTAACAGATTTAATTACAAGAGACAGGCTACAACATTTACTGAGACAAAGATGTAAAATGAATGGGATCTAACAGATATTTCTTCTTGTCAGGGTTGCCGCCTGTTTAAAAAAAAAAGAAAGTGGGCAGAGATAACACTGATTGTAAAAAGCTTTCAGACTTATTGAAAGCTCCTTCCATTAAAACGTTGTCAATGGCAAAGTTAAGGTAACTCATTGACGTTCCCTGGCAATCACTTCGAGGTTCTAATGGTTCCCATGGCACAGGAAAGCATTCCAAATGTTTATCACAGGGTGTTTATTACAAGGTTGTCAACTTTGTTAGCAGTTCAAAGGCTATTTAAAAAATGTTCTTACTCGTTATGTTATTCATATATATAATCTATACATATTCTCAAGTGTCATTTACTTTACTAAGATGTCAGTTCGTAATGTTTCAAAATGAAACCATTAATTTTGATTAAAAGGGAAATGTGTGAGCACATAACCAAGAAGCAGGCCAGTGGAAGCATCAAACTCTCCACGGAGTTTGTCATTTACAAAGACTCAGCTGTTAGTTATAAATATTTCATGTGGGAGACGCAAGCTATGTTGGAGTTCCATATCTAAGAATAAAATTTTGCAACTGACAAAGAGTCAAAAGATGATGGAGCCAGACTGTTTGCCATCCAGCCTAAAATGCCAGCCTCCCACTCCAGATCTGGATCAAATACGGTGTATAAATACAGTGAGTTTTGAAATGAAAATGAGACTAATTTGGGGGGTTCAGATTTCCCCACTGCACTGCAAAATCCCCGCAAGAACGGATGAAATTCCTCATCAAGATTTTATGGTCAGTACACCTGTCCATGGGACTATCCCAGGTAGTTGTAGGCATAACTCACACAGTTGACCAAACTCTTGATTTGCTATTTGGGTTGGGTTTGGAGGTTGGTGCAGAGTGTGGAAACTGGAAATTTAAAATACTTCATGATCCAACCATTGCATCCTGAGGACTGAGGCCCACGCTCACCTCCTGTTGTTTATTGACAGGAATGTCATGCTGGTAGCAAGTGTTCTGCCTTGCAATTTAAGGCCTTGTTTTTGGCCTATGAAGCATTAATTGGTTTGATTTCAACCGACTTGAAACCCCTTGCTCTCCCACAGCTGCACTGTTGCATTTGCTATCAGAGAAAGAACTTGAGCTGGAGCCCCCAAATTTTAAACAAGTGGAAGCTGCTGGCAGGGCATTTCCTATGTGGGTTCCTTGAATTCACTGTCTTAATGGCCAACTATAGCCAGAAATTTTTGATGCTTGCTTTCAGGAGTAGTTGCATTTAATTCAGTAGGACTACTTGTACAAGTGGAAGTGAGAAGTTCAGTTTCTGGGCCTGTGACAATTAATTAATATTAGTAAAGTGCTAGGTATGTGCTAAAATTCACTAGGTTGCACACAAAATCCTTCAGAGGCTGGGAATGCCACATAGCTCAGATCCTGGTTGCTTTTGGATAATCGTCCCTTTGAAAACCTTCTTTTTGTTTTAATGTGCCGTGGATGGATCCCTGCACATGCAACTGGCCCTCATTTCTTTTGGTGGAAGTGGCTGCTAGTGACCCAAATATTTACACCCTTCATAAAATGAGTAAAGTTCTGGGTGTCCAAAAAGAATCGCTTAACTGACCTTCGTCAGAAAACCTAAAGCCAGCTCTGTGAATTGTGATTTGAAGATGGTGGACAGGGGACTGTTATGTCTGGGAGACGATGGCGGTTGAAAAATTGTTTCCCAGATTTACACAAAAATGCTAATGTCAATGGTGCTTATCATTAATATTAAATTTTCTTTCTTAGGAAATGGAACTGTCTTGTTGCTCATATTACATTGTCCAGGTGCTAAAGCTAGTTGCTCTAGACTTAGCTACACTTTTATTTGTAATGTCTGCACAAAAGCATGGCATCTCTGCCACATTTCAGATCTTCAGCAGGGATTCAAACCATTGGGTGGAAAATATTATTTAAATGTAAATATATTTTCCTCTGGTGGGGCAGGAAGACATTCCAAGTGTATATCAAAGTGGTTTATCACCACAGGCTGACAACTTTATAACAACTTGAAGCCTATTTTTAAAAAGTTCCTACATATTCTTCATTGTCATTTACTTTATCTATTAACTATCTATTTATATATATGGATATAGACTTCGCTGATAATATTTCTCTTCCTATAACAAGAAACCGAGTAATTTCAACAAACTGTGCAACTGCTGCCCAAAGCGTCTGTTGATATTTCTCCAGCCCAGTAATGTTGTCCATGTGCCTTTACTATCCCAGTTTGCCTCTTAATATTTTATTGGCAATCGTGACAGCTGCTTTTGCTTTGCCATTAGACTGCCTGTGATACAGATGGGACAAATGGTCAGATTTTACTGATGCTGCTAACTGTGAAAACTCCAGACATGCAAACTGAGGTCCATTATCTGTAATAAGTCTCTAGCATTTGATGCCATGCAAACGGAGCTTTACAGCGTTCAGTAATAGAAGCTGCTGTTGTATGTAAGGGATCTATATCCCAACTGTCAAGAAAAGAACTCTGCATCCATTAAGGCAACCAAGGGAAAAAGAAGACAAGACAAGTGCTGGATTTTGTTAACCTTGTTCCTCAGGGAACAAGCCTCCTCAGAGCTGCCATCTCTGGCAGGCCAAGTGCTAAGTAGCTCAAAGCAAGATGGCCCCCTTAGGGAGGAAATGGAGTATTTACATGAAGAGACTGTTGACAGGCAGTCTGCATTAACACAAGTTAAACAGAACTTGAGACACTCGCAGGGCACAGGTTGGCAACACAGAGAAGCAGGCTAACAATACTGAAAAATATATATAGACGAGAGGAAAAAAAGAAGCAATAGCGTCGAGAGTACTGCCCCTGCTCAACTGCCGCAGCATACAGATAGCTCCCAAGGATCACAATTGAGAGAGAAACTGAACTTTTTCAAAACTGACACCCGTTCACAAACTAGCAAGCTCCTGAGCATTCTTTCTGTGACAGGATCCAGGCCCATTTGATTCCGGTGTTACTATTACTGAGGAGCTATTTGGGCTGCACATCAGACAGAAATCCTTTGTGTGCTACAGAAGATGCTACAGGATTCCACTGGGAATGTTGAATTGGAATAGCACATATACGAGGCAGAGTATATCACCAGGCTCTGCTTTCAACAGAGATCTTCAGAACCATCTGCTGGTGCTTTGCTTATTCCCTCTTCCTCAACACTGTGAAGACAAGGAGATTGTTGAGGAAGGCCCTGGTGGAAGGATTGTGGAGCCTCTACTAGCACTTAACATTTTCCTCTAGAGAGAGAAAGATCATTCTGACTGACAGACATCTCAAAGTCTTCTGATCCTACCTTTCTGCTTTTTTTTTAGCATATGATGAACCTTTCTTTCCTCACAGCCACACATTGAATTTAAATAATATGTTCAAACTACCATGTTTGATTAACATTAGAAGGTACAATACTGCTTTGTGTTATTTTATTCAAACTAATTTTTTTTTGGGGTGGGGGGGAGGAATGAGCTGACTACATTTTATAGGCAGTAGAAGAACGCTCCTAGACAAGGTCCTTAAATGAGTCACAATGTATAAATAGCTCTGCTGAAAGCATGACTAAAACTCTGTTATACATCACACAGTCTAACCAATAAAGGAGCAGGAACCCTTACTGTGCTGTATAAGTATCAGGAAGATAAAGACAGACCAAAAGGATACAATTTGTTTGAGGGAACATAAGATTTTCCCTGGACTTCAGTTCAGTTTATCTAAGTGAAGAGGAGGGATCAATTTCAAATCAATATTCTTATTATTTGTTGATTGCTGAGAGTGTCTTTACATTGAACATAGATGAGACACAGTCCATGGCCCCAGAAAACTTTCAATGTAAATAAACAATGTTGTACAGAAACATACGAAAGTATGGCATTGTTTCCTCCTCCTCTGTCCACTTTAGGATCCTGATGAAAGGCTGTTTATAAATGTAAGATATTGTTACTACTGTGACATCTTCCTTTTGATCAAAGAAAATCCATTTTACCTGTCTTATAACTATTGCAAATAAAAACAAATGTACATAAATACTGTATGCGCTACAATGTACTTTTATTCTGTCACGTTCCTATCTTTTATTTTATTCTTTGTTGGATTGCCATACATCATCTTACAGATCCTGTAATAAAAGATAATCTTGAAAGCTTTACACTTTCCATTTGCTTACTACACTTTAACACTGAATGGAAAGTTCACAAAAAGCAAAGGGTATGTTGTGCTAATTTACTGATTTACATATAGTAAACAGAGATAAATTATTTGCTACCCACACAAAATTGGGAGGCATGATATCATCAGTTTAATTAATTCAATATCCATTCACTTGTTTAAGGGAATACTATTGAGGATAATGCCACCAAATTGTAGATAGTCCAAAGTGGCATTATTCATAACTGAACCAGGTTTATTCTAGGTTTCACACTGCACATTGGAGGTGATAACAAGGGTAAGGATTGGGCTTGACTGGATCAAAATATTTCTCTACAGTCATAGAAATCTAGTGAGATTAGATGGTCTTGCAAGGTTTCCATTATATTGGCTAGTGGAAATCACAGAAGAACTGCTTTTTTCTGTGAGATTTCCCGCATCAAGTACTTAACAAAAAACGAAATCCAGAAAATAGCCATATTCATACATCTGACCTCAAACCAAATATGTAAAGGTAATTTCAAATATGGGGATTCAAATCTGAACCCACCAGAAATTTGGGGGTTTTGACATACTTCTTTTCTTTTGTACTCATTAAGCCTTATTCTCTATTATACTAAGGCCTCTTTACACCTTTCTGGCATTATAGAGGGGCCTTAAAGTGGGCAGATACAGCCCCCCTGAGACTGCCCCCCTGCCTGGTTCGTGTAACAATAATGCAAGTATAGATTCTGCACCAGCCCTGGTCCTAGTCCCTGACATAGAGGTCATTTAGGGGGTGTGGGTAGAGGGCACTACATTATGGCTATTGCCTGCTTCACAGGGCTTATATGGGGCCATTGAGAAGCAGAGGATAATTTAGAATGGATCAAGCCTAAATCAGCTCTAATTTAGACTATGGGCCAGGTAAACCACTTTTCAGCACCAGAATACAGGAAATACAAAGGTAGTTTTAAGGTACCGTTGCCCATTCCCCCATTCCTTATGCAGCAATGTCAGGATGCTGGTATTGAAGCCACCCCTGCCAGGTCCTTAGGTAGTATTCTTAGCCACTGGGCCACAGTAACACACCACGCTGTTGCCACTGACCAACAGACTTACTGCTTAAGACCATCAGGCCCACAGCAGCCACACCCCAAGCTCCTGATCGGATGGAAAAGCAGCACTCTCATTGGATAGCTGGACTATATAAAGGCCACAACAGGAAGAGAAAACTGTCTGAGCAACAGATCAGTACCTGGTGATTGCTCCCCATACCATGTTGCCTTGCCTACCCCTGCCTTGTTTCATAGAAACATAGAATTATGGAATCTCAGGGTTGGAAGGGACCTTAGGAGGTCATCTAGTCCAACCCCCTGCTCAAAGCAGGACCAACCCCAACTAAATCATCCCAGCCAGGGCTTTGTCAAGCCTGACCTTAAAAACCTCTAAGGAGGGAGATTCCACCACCTCCCTAGGTAACCCATTCCAGTGCTTCACCACCCTACTAGTGAAAAAGTTTTTCCTAATATCCAACCTAAACCTCCCCCTCTCCAACTTGAGACCATTACTCCTTGTTCTGTCATCTTCTACCACTGAGAACAGTCTAGATCCATCCTCTTTGGAACCCCCTTTCAGGTAGTTGAAAGCAGCTATCAAATCTCTCCTCATTCTTCTCTTCTGCAGGCTAAACAATCCCAGTTCCCTCAGCCTCTCCTCATAAGTCATGTGCTCCAGCCCCCTAATCATTTTTGTTGCCCTCCGCTGGACTCTTTCCAATTTATACACATCCTTCTTGTAGTGTGGGGCCCAAAATTGGACACAGTACTCCAAATGAGGCCTCACCAGTACTGAATAGAGGGGAATGATCACGTCCCTCAATCTGCTGGAAATGCCCCTACTCACATGTCATAAATGAAGGGAAGGGGGAGAGGGTATTATGCAGTGCTATAAAATCCTCTTACCAGTAAAGGGTTAAGAAATACAGGTAGCCAGACTGACACCTGACATGGTGGCAGAGCGGTGGGATATATTGAACCAGAGATTTTTTTTGAACCAGACACAGGGAATTTAGAATTTTTTTTTCTTCTCTCTGGCTTTTCCCTGTAGCTGCTTGAAGCAGGGAGGGGGGAGGGGTTAAGCCACTAGGAGCTAGAGTATCTACATATGAAAGCAGGTAGTTAACCCCTACAGGGAATACCCAAGCACGTTGGTTTTTTTTCTAACTCTCTTGGGTTAAGACAGATTAAAACAGAAAGGCTAAGATGACTGCCAGTGAAGCAGCTATTAAACTTGAGATAGCTCGGCTAAAGGCCAATGAGGAGGAGAAGAAACATGCAAGACTGCTACAACTTAAACAGATGGAGATGGAACAGAAAGAAAGAGAGAGGAAGCATGCTGAGGAGGAGAAAGAAAGAGAGAGGAAGCATGCTGAGGAGGAGAAAGAAAGAGAGAGGAAGCATGCTGAGGAGGAGAGGAAGTATGCTATGGAGGAGAAGGAGAGAGAGAGGAAGCATGCTGAGGAGGAGAAGGAGAGAGAGAGGAAGCATGCCCTGGAGATGGAGAAGACGAAGGTGGAGCGGAATCTACCGGATAACACTAATAATCCTTCCCCAACAACCCACAAATGGGAGCGACTATGTCCACCGTATCATGAATCCCGTGATATTGCAGAATATTTTCTCACCTTTGAGAGACTATGCAATCTCCATACCATTCCTGATGCTCACAAAATGACCCTATTGGTATCAAAGTTGACTGGAAGTGCTCTGGACATATTCAATGACATGCCTCTTGATGAGGCTTCTGACTATGAGAAATTCAAGGATTTGGTTTTAAAACAATTTCAAGTTACACCTGAAGCTTACCGAGTAAAATTTTGAACCCTTATCCGAGGGCCTGGACTAAGTAATGTAGCTTATGTAAACCGGATAAAGGAGCTGTTAAAAAAATGGGTCAAGGGAAGGAATGTTACTAGCTTTGAAGGAGTGTGTGATTTGATGGCTCAGGAACAATTCCTGAATATGTCCAAGGATGATATAAGACAGTGTTTATGGGATAAGAAAATGGACTCAGCAGACAGCCTTGCTGCTTATGCTGATCAATACGAACAGTCCCAGATCAGCAGAGGGGCAAGGCAATTTGGCACACAAGGGGTGCAGGAAGCAGAGAGGAACAACCCTGGTCATAGTTTGGGGAGATATCAGAAAGGAAAACCCGAGACCACACCCCCTCAACAGGAGCAGCCCAAGGCCCCACAAGGAAAAACCCAGACCCCTTATTGCCCCACCACCCCATTCTCCAGCAACCCACCTCGCCCCACTGACCAGTCAGCTGGGCGATGTTTCAAATGTAACGAATTGGGGCATGTGAAGGCCAACTGCCCCAAGAACCCCAACAGAATACAGTTCATTGCACCGGGGTCACACCAAAGGTCCTCAGGCCCAGATGCCTCCCAGATACCCTTGGAATGAAGGGAAACGGTGAGTGTGGGCGGAAAAAAGGTTACAGCGTGGAGGGACACTGGAGCACAAGTGTCGACTATCCACAAATCCTTAGTGGACCCCAGCTTAATCAACCCAGAGGCACAAGTGACGATTCAACCCTTCAAGTCCAACTCTTTTGATTTACCTACAGCCGTGTTGCCTGTCCAGTACAAGGGCTGGTCAGGAAATTGGACTTTTGCAGTCTATGATGATTATCCCATTCCCATGTTGCTGGGGGAAGACTTGACCAATTGTGTGAAGCTAGCCAAGAGGGTGGGAATGGTCACCCGCAGCCAGGCTAAGCAAGCTGTCACACCTAGCTCTGTTCCTGAGACTTCCACCAGAACCCCATGTGTACTACCAGAAACCCAGATAGAGGTGGTGGAACCGGATACCCTGCCAACGACTGCAACAGCCATCGTAGATCCAATCACAGAAACCCGACCCAAGCCAGTCTCGGAACCGGAACAGGAGGAGCAACCAGCACCAGAACCATTGCCAGCACTGAGTCCAGTGCTCGCAACCCCATCTACCGTG
Organism: Macrochelys suwanniensis; assembly: GCA_033296515.1. NCBI lineage: Eukaryota > Metazoa > Chordata > Testudines > Chelydridae > Macrochelys > Macrochelys suwanniensis. The sequence goes on along the minus strand of CM065775.1, from coordinate 115,739,306 downwards.
CCAACACCCGAGGGCACCACCGAGCCTGCAATGGCAGCAGCAGCCGATAACTCAATACAAGAGGCTCAGCCAGAGCCTGAATTACCACATTGTGCACCAGCGGAGAGCGGTTCACAGTCAACGGAAACAAACCCATCACCTGCATCGCTTCCAGAGGGACCCAGCCCAGGTCCACAACCCAGTGAGGAACTGATGTCTCCAGCATCTAGGGAACAGTTCCAAGCCGAGCAGGAAGCAGATGAAAGCCTACAGAGAGCTTGGACAGTGGGACGGAGCACCCCACTGCCTCTCAGCTCTTCTAATCGATCCCAGTTTGTTATAGAAAAAGGACTTCTATATAAGGAGACTCTTTCTGGTGGACACCAGGAAGACTGGCGTCCTCAGAGACAGTTGGTGGTTCCGACTAAGTACCGGCTAAAGCTCTTGAGCTTAGCCCATGATCATCCTAGTGGTCATGCTGGGGTGAACAGAACCAAAGACCGTTTGGGGAGGTCATTCCATTGGGAGGGAATGGGCAAGGATGTTTCTACCTATGTCCGGTCTTGTGAGGTGTGCCAAAGAGTGGGAAAACCCCAAGACCAGGTCAAAGCCCCTCTCCAGCCACTCCCCATAATTGAAATTCCATTTCAGCGGGTAGCTGTGGATATTCTGGGTCCTTTTCCGAAAAAGACACCCAGAGGAAAGCAGTACATACTGACTTTCATGGATTTTGCCACCCGATGGCCAGAAGCAGTAGCTCTGAGCAACACCCGGGCTAAAAGTGTATGCCAGGCATTAACAGAGATTTTTGCCAGGGTAGGTTGGCCTGCCGACATCCTTACTGATTCGGGAACTAATTTCCTGGCAGGGAGCATGAAAAGCCTGTGGGAAGCTCATGGGGTGAACCACTTGGTTGCCACCCCTTACCACCATCAAACAAATGGTCTGGTGGAGAAGTTTAATGGAACTTTGGGAGCCATGATACGTAAATTCGTAAACCAGCACTCCAACAATTGGGACCTAGTGTTACAGCAGTTGCTCTTTGCGTACAGGGCTGTACCACATCCCAGTTTAGGGTTTTCACCATTTGAACTTGTGTATGGCCGCGAGGTTAAAGGGCCATTACAGTTGGTGAAACAACAATGGGAGGGGTTTACGCCTTCTTCGGGAACTAACATTCTGGACTTTGTAAGCAACCTACAAAACACCCTCCGAGACTCTTTAGCCCTTGCTAGAGAAAACCTAAAAGAGGCTCAGGAAGAGCAAAAGGCCTGGTATGATAAACATGCCAGAGAGCGTTCCTTTAAAGTAGGGGACCAGGTCATGGTCTTGAAGGCGCTCCAGGCCCATAAGATGGAAGCATCATGAGAAGGGCCATTTACGGTCCAAGAACGCCTGGGAGCTGTGAACTATCTCATAGCATCCCCCACCACAACTCTCAAGCCTAAAGTGTACCATGTTAATTCTCTAAAGCCCTTTTTTCCCCGAGAATTGAAGGTTTGTCAGTTTACTGCCGAGGGAGGAGAAGACGCTGAGTGGCCTGAAGGTGTCTACTACGAAGAACCAACTGGTTAAAATTGTTCTTGCAATGTGGACAATATTGGTAGTCTTTATCCAATTATTAGTATATTGGAGATGCATGTGTCTTATTAATTTTGTTTTCTTTTAGAGCTCCAGGAAGAAATCACAGCCAGTGTTTCACACTATCGGTGATTTGGGGGGCGTGTCATAAATGAAGGGAAGGGGGAGAGGGTCTGATGCAGTGCTATAAAATCCTCTTTCCAGTAAAGGGTTAAGAAATACAGGTAGCCAGACTGACACCTGACCTGGCTGGCATCTGACCAATAAGGGGACAAGATACTTTCAAATCTTAGGAGGGGGGAAGGCTTTGTGTGTGTGTCGTTGTCTGAGTCAGAGTGATCTTGGAAGACAGAAAGAACCTACAGAAAATCCGCCTGCTCACCAATACTCACTTTTCTAAAGTAAGTTTAGATAGCATAGCGAGTAGATTTCTGTTATTTTGCTTGGTACATTCCCTGTGGGAGAGGGAAGGGTTATTCCTGTTTTTCTGTAACTTTAAGGTTTTGTCCAGAGCGGGGAAATCTCTCTGAGTGCCCTGTAAAATAGTTACCATCCGGATTTTACAGAGATGATTTTACCTTCTTTGTTTTTAATAAAATCCTTCTTTTAAGAAGCTGACTGTTTTCTATGGTTTTTAAAAACCCAGGGGGTGGGTTTTTAGATCACTGTGTAACCAACTGGTTAGGAGATTATCCCCAAGCTTCCCAGGACAGGGGGGTACGGGCTTGAGAGGATATTTTGGGGGGAGGGGAAGGGACTTCAAGTGGTCCCCTTTCCTGGATTCCTGTATAGAACACTTGATGGTGGCAGTGGAAGAAGTATTTCTCAGGGTGCAGGGAATTTTGTACCTTGGGGGTTTTAACCTAAGCTGGTAAAAATAAGCTTAAGGGCTCTTAATGCAGGTCCCCACGTCTTTACCCTAGAGTTTAGAGTGGGGAGGGAACCCTGACATCATACAACCCAAAATGCCGTTAGCCTCACCTCCCTTACCCACTGACCCAGTTTGACCTCACCTCCCTTACCCATTGACCCAGACCCTTGTATTGAGTCTTCCGGACTAAATTGCCCTGGACTGCCTCTGATATCGATTGACCTGCCTGCTATCTGACCACCCATGCACACTTAACTACTGCTCTGAACTGCCCCCAAGCCTGACTTGGCCACCAGGCATTACAAGGAACAGGTTAACTGACAATCTAGCCCATTGTTATTTAGTGCCATTACATTATCATTTGGAATAGGAAAAAAGTGCTCCCTAGTTTACCAAAACTCATGATGGAACGTCTCAAGAACAAACAGAACCGCTAAATGCAAACTAATTTAGTTAAATAAGCTTAGCGCATGAAACCACATTTTCTGTTCTTGCTTGTGCCATCCTAATTTAACTTCCTGGTGTTGGCCGCTGTGCACATTTTGATTAAGATGGACTATCTGGTATAATCAGTTTCACTTTGGAACGCGCATTCAGAATACATTAACAAAATGGTGAGATGCTTTAATAATTGGCTATTCTAAAATCATGGAGACTATGCTGGGCTATGGTCACATCTCACTGTCTGTAAAACTACCAAATTCAGTGACTCAAACTTTAATGAAAGGAAAGGCAATTACATTTTAAGGTCAAACAGTTCGGTGAAAACAAACTTTGAAGGTAAACATCGAAGTTACTGTGACAAAGAGTCCTGTGGCACCTTATAGACTAACAGACGTATTGGAGCATAAGCTTTCGTGGGTGAAGAAGTGGGTATTCACCCACGAAAGTTTATGCTCCAATATGTCTGTTAGTCTATAAGGTGCCACAGGACTCTTTGTCGCTTCTACAGATCCAGACTAAAATGGCTACCCTTCTGATAGAAGTTCCTGCAGGTGAAGTTCTTTTTAATATGCAGCACATACAACCTGGAATCATTTCTTACTCACAAACCTAAAGCTCAGTTTAGTATATGTAGGTAAAGGCAGATGTTTATAGATCACCTTCATACATCGACCTTCCTTAATTATATTTAACAACTAATAGATGTTGCTTGCTGGCCTTCTGAGACACCACATGCATGCTGTTGACAAAAGATCTTATCTTCAGAAACTCACTTGCATATGCCATGTTTACATCCTGCTCTCAGCACAATATACAGTAGAACCTCAGAGTTACGAACACAAGAGTTATGAACTGGCCAGTCAACCATACACCTCATTTGGAACTGGAAGTATGGAATCAGACAGCAGCAGAGACCAAAAAAAAAAGAAAAGGCAAATAGTTCAGTACTATGTTAAACAAAAACTACTAAAAAAAATAAATAAAGGGAAAGCAGCATTTTTCATCTGCATAGTAAAGTTTCAAAGCTGTATTAAGTCAATGTTTAGTTGTAAATTTTTGAAAGAACCATGTTTTGTTCAGCGTTACAAACATGTCAGTTACGGACACCTCCATTCCCGAGGTGTTCGTAACACTGAGGTTCTACTATATAATCTTCAGCTGCAGTTTATAAATGGGGTTGGGCTAGGCTAGTACCAAAGAAGCCAGAACATAATAATAAATGATACTGGTGATTTGAGGCTACTTTGAGTAGATTCTTCCTCCTGAGTTAGTACTGAACCAGTGTCCCAGAAAGAATGATGTTTGGTGGGGGATTCTGTTGTTTTGGAAATATATTCTTTCAGACCAATAGAATCTGTGATCATTAAAGATCCCACCTCTCCTTTTTCAAACAATAGGGATGAAATCTTGGTTCCACGGAAGTTAATGGCAAAACTCCTACCGACTGTGATGGAGTCAGGATTCACCCTAGACATGTTAAGTCCCACTCACCTGGCCAAATTCAAACTTGGTGTAACTGGAGACAATACCATTGCCCAAGCCAAGCTATTGTTGTCTTCTCTTAACAAGAGTTGGATTTGACCTATGCTATCTACATAATTTTCCTGGCAGTCTTAAACTGTTATAAGGTAATTTCCCTTATTTCCCACCCTAAATTGTTATATGAAGCTCAAAAACTAACCTCCCTCACCAACAGAAGGTGCCTCTTCTCTTATTACCAACCCAACTTTGTCCCTCTAATATGATGTACCTGTAAGTTAAACACTTGCCAGAGATGGTTCATTTTAGTGACAGGCAGAGGGGTTACAGCACAGGTGCATATTCAGAGAATAAGCAAATAAACAAAATCTTATAATGATTGGAAATTTGCTTCACTGGAGCCAAGCTAACACCTCAAAACAATATAGTGCTTTCCTTACAAAAATTCGGGACTTTTTAAAAATCCCAAATGTCAGTGTGTCTGGAAATGCACAGTTAAGGGCTTCAGCTAGTTCTCCCAATGCCATAATGCTGGCTGAAATTCAATATCCATACCACAGGAAATTCCAACATTTTGAAAACTTTTTCATTTCCATTTGGATGGCGGGGTTGCCTCGAAGCTGCAGATCCTGGATGCCCTGGGGTATCTGTCCCTGCAGCAATTTGAAGTAGACCTCCCTGGAGCCACGGAGCTCAGGCCACTAGCAGCGCACCAGATAAACTGGCAGGAAAACAGTTTCTGTTCGAACCCTGACTGTGGTTTGTTAAACCTGATAAACTTCCACAAAACATTTCAGTTTCAACAAACTGGTATTTCCCAATGAAACCTTGTTTGTCAGAAAATTCCCACCCAGCTCTACAACACCATACAATCCTTCATAACTTACTATTGCCCAGCAGGCTAAATGTGGCCTGGCAATCGCCAGTTGAACAACGCAGATTTCAATCAATGTTATGTCCTTACAGGGCCCATTGTGCCAGTTCTGGGCATCCCATATGCAAAAGAAATAGAAGGGGCTCAGATACATATGATAAAAGTTATAAGAGGAGACATCCACTACAGGGTTTCTAACATCTTCTTTAGAAATTAGGTACTAGTTACTGTCAGATGTAGGATACTAGAATAGATGGACCACTGATCTAATTCAGAATGGCAATTCTTATGTTTCCACGTTTCCATGTAAAAAATAAAAACTTCTCAGATATAACCAAAACAACTTTGACCTAAATAAATTGATATAGGAAATCCAATCATAAAAAAAAAGAAAAGGGTTTGTCTGGATGTAGTAAATTCTTGTAGGAGAGAAAATAAGTAAAATCAGCTAAAATAACTACAGTCCAGTAAACAGAACAATATCCAAAGTGTTCAAATATAATTCTCACGAATGGAATCCCTGTTCAAACACTCCATGCTGAAGTATACACAGAGTAATATTTTCCCCAACACTATTTGTAATTGTTGCAAGAACATGAGAAAGTTTTCTATTTTCTTCAAAAATTTTAAAACAGCAAGCATGGGTTAGGGGGAAATAAGCCTATCCTTAATAGGCTGGATCCTCAGCTGGCATAAACTCCACTGATCTTGACAGACCTATGCCAATTTATACTGGGGAAAGATATCTCCATATTATGAAAAAAATTCAGAAAGAATGGCTATCCTGAACTTTATTGTATTAATGTTTACAATTACGTTTATTCCAAAATCTGATTACAGTTTGTCTGTGAAATGAATCAGTCATATGTAATTTTACAATTACACAAAACCATCTGTTCACATTCAATGTGCTGTGTACTGTACTGAACATTCTATGAGACTGGTTTTATCCTACTCCACAACCACTTCATCAAATCTGGTAAAGAACAGAACAATATGGAGTTATACATCTGCTAGTATGCAAATTTTATGTTACTTCTTATCTTCTTATAACTCAAAAATATCTTCATTTTTTTTCTATACAAATGAAAATTTGCAGGCCACTAATTCAGGACACGAACTGAGTCCCTGGAGGATTTTTTTTTTTAATTTTCTCTTACTTTTTATAACTTTTTAAAGCATTAATATTATTTAGTATTTATTATCCTTTTTTTAAAAAAAAGATTTAAGACCATTTAAAATGTTGAGGTCTTTTTATTGTTCTGTTTATTTTAAGACAACAGAGGTCATGGGCAGGCGATACGTCAACACAGTGGTGCATGAAAAGCAGCACATGGCTAATTAAAATGACATAACCAAATCAATTAAACCATGGAAGAGAACCCAGCAACAAGGTGATGAAAGGATATAACCCTGACTCTCATTAAGTGCTAAAAAGGCAACCTTTTAAGCTTAATTTTCACCATATTCCTTATATATCCTTTCTGATCGCTATCTGTTGTAACATTGGATCTTACATAGCTCGTTAGAAAACAAGGCAGCCATGAACAAAGACCATTCAAAATACTGCATTGTACCATCTTATAGCAAGCTGCATCCCTAGCTGTTCTTTAGTTCTCACTTTGAGTAAGTGCAACCTTAGCTGCGAACAAATTACATTGCAGATTTGTAAATCCTGAAATGAATGTCTGCACAGAGCTGAAAGCATGCAATACCGAAATTAAAAAGAAATACATTTCAATGATTTAACTGCATAGTACTACACTGCACACAGTTTAGTCCCAGAAACCTGATGTAAATGAAAACAGTTATTTTTAAAAATTAAGTTTCAAACTTAATAATGGTGGAAAAGAAGCCTACACCCTCATAACTCAGATGACTGTCTTTGATATCTGGGTTTCATAAAAAGCACATTTCAATTATTTACACAAACCCATTAGGATGGAAAAGCAACCATTTAGCCACTCCTTAGCCTTGCAAGATTGAGAAAGGTCAGGGGAGCTGACAGGTTGATTTTACATGCTTAATGGATTTTTGTAAGTAAATAAAATACACTTTTCCTAAACAGGACTGTCTAGGTAAGTATTTGAGTAATTACCTCCCTGAAGAGTACACCGGTCCTGATTCAGCAGTCACTCACACTGGTGTAATTCAATTGATTTCAGTCGAGTTACTCCTGCTTTACACTGATGTAACACAATAGAATGAGGCACTCCGTGTTGCTGTGGCTTTAACATGGAGCAGAACCAATAACCTTGAGGGAGCCTGTGATATACAAAGTAGCACCCATAATTCCCTTAAGGGAAACTAAGGGAATATTGTGCCTAAACCATAACCATTGTCCTTTTGGTTATTGTGATTTCAACAGCATTACGGCAACACAAAACTAATGTAACAGATTGTGGATTCAGGCCTACTGATTGAATAAACTAGGGGAAAACTGAATTATTTCCTAGCCTGATTACTGGTCCCTTGAATATTTCCAGTTGATATCTGGCACAGTTAAACATTTGGCCACTCAACCTTCAGATCTGATCTGCGCTCCTTCTCCCGCCTAGCCTGACAGCAGGCAGCTCATGAGCCACCTCCACAGACTCAGTTCGTTTGCCCCCTCCTAATCACACATGTGGATGGGAAAGGCAGCTCCTCCTCACAATACACCTCTCTCCTTTGCCTCTCCTTGGACTAACAGGGAGCTGCTCCCCCAGTGTTCTTACTTCCCCTGGCACCAGCAGAGAGAGGAGAAAAGATTTCTTTTATTCCTTCCATAGGCCTCAATGCAGTAGGTGAAAGACAGAGACACCCTGCTAGATCTCCCTGCCCTTGGACTCAGGGAAGGGAGAGGGAAGCGAAGGACATCTCAGCCCCCACAGCAGCTGGGAATATACTCCTCTGGTCTGAGCAGGGATAAAGAGCACCTCACTTTTTTGCTCTCAAAGTGGAACAGAGACGAAATTCCCCAATCCCTGCAGAAGACTATGAAAGGAGACACCTCCCAGTGGCAGTGCCTTGTAGCCCATTGAAGTCCATGGGACTACACTATCAGAGTCCATCAGAACCACTTGCAGTATGTAAAGCTAAGCATGTGTGTAAGTCTTTGCGGGATCAGGGCTTGAATGTCTACCCCAAAATTACTACATTACTCTCTGCTCATGATCCTATTCTTGAGTGTACAATGCAATGTTGTGCAAGTGTGCCAAACATTTCTTTTAGAAAAGATAGCGAGGCATCTGCAGGTAGGATTGGTTATCCAGTCTCTGCTAGACCAATCTGTTGTGGTTTACACTCAGTTACAGATGATCAAGGACAATCCATTACATTAGTTTAAAAGCTTTGATTAATACTTGTAGCTGCTATGCAGATTCGGTGCAATACAAGACTAGCCTAAGGGCTTTTTGTATTTCTTTAAAGCATCAGCCATTAACAAGCTAAATTTACCACTGGGAGCCAGGGCACAAGCCCAAAAACACAGGCTCAAATGTATTTATATTCCAATCTATGGTTTTCAAGTACAGTGTATCATTTCTATGAGGCTTTAATGAGAGCCAAGAGGTACACATTATAAAAACCATGCTCTATTTCTAATAGAGTTCAGTGCAGATCAGAGAATGATTTAGTAGCTTTCCTCAGATTTTACTTGCACTTGGCTACAGACACCAGACATTTAGATTCAGATTTAAAACTCACCCAATAGCATCAACAGATTTTTTTAAGGCAGAATTTTTTTTTAATCCTACATTTCCAAATTATATATTCTGTTTCACAGTCTATATAAGGTCAGTCATTCTGAAGAATACTAAGTGTCTGTCTGGGATAAATCTCTAAACTGCCTCAAGGACATGAAGCATTGTACCTTTTAAACATAAAAATAATTGAGCTTTTGATATGGAATCAGATTATAGTCTTGTAAAAGGTTCAATAAAATGGAGGAGGAAGATAAACATGTCAGAATGAACTCTATTGGAGGCACTGGTTTTATTATTATTTATATTACAGTAATGCTTGGAAAGCCAATAAAAGATCAGGAATCCATAGTTCTAGGTGCTGACCAGAAAACTAACAAAGATGGTGGCCTCTGGCCCAGAGAACGTTCAAACTATAGGTGAGGCAAAAGTGCAAACAGGTGGACAAACCAGACAAATGGGTTGAGGGGTGGGTCAGAAGGATTCAGTTATAAAAAAAACAAACAATGTGTAACAGAGAAGCAGAAATCCTGACTGATTTTTATGACAGACAAGTGACTGACAGTATTTTAATGAAAAGTCAGGGATTTTTTTTCATTCCCTTTGCAGACTGAGTTCACTGCCCCAAGACAATTATATTTTGTATTCCAGCTGATCTAAATTTTATTTTAACTATAACCTTTACTTTACCGCTAATTTGATCTAGATATTTTACATTCACTGATACATATTATTATTATTGATCATAATAATAATACTAATAATGAACAAAGTGCTATAAATATATTAGATGGAACAAAGTGGTACATCAGGAAAACTGAATAAACAAGACCTACAAAGAGTTGGGTGTGGCCTTTAGAGTTTGAACACTTCACAAAATAGTTAGCTCTTGGAGGTGCAGGCAGAGAGAGCTTGGCATATGTAACTAGGAAAGTTATTCTTGGCATACAGGGACAATATAAAAGGCCATTTAGATCTTCATTTATCATATGATTTTTAAAGCAGTTATCTTGATAATATCAAAGTCTTGGCTCTTTCCTAGTTATTTTATAGACATATAGGAATTGCCTTACTGGATCAGACCAATGATCTATCCAGTCCAGTATCCTGTTCCGGGCAATAGCAAGTACCAGATAGTTCATAGGGAGGTACACTAAACTCGGACGTTTAAAGACTACAGCAGTGAGGGATGTACAATAAGGTAAGTGGAACAGAATAGAAATAACCCGGTAGTTGACTATCATGAATTAGTATGTGCATAGGGGAAGTTTCTTCCTCATACCATCAGTTAGATGCTGGTTTATGCCCTGGAGTAACTGTAACTGTGGATATTCTTTTAATCCATATAAATGTCTTCATCCTATTTTGAATCCTACTAAACCCATGGCCTCAGTGATATGTGGAAATAAGTTCAACAGGTTAATTATGATTGCATAGAAAAAGTATTTTCTTTCATCAGTCTTAAAATGTATTGGATAAGAAACCAAAATCATAAATCAAATAGAGTAATGTAGGTATGGTATGTTCTGGATGAGATAGAAATATTAATGTACCATTCATATACTCTTTAAAAAAATATTTAGTCCACTGTTTCAAAGAGGAGTTGATGTGTGGTTATACAGGCTTTTCTGCTGTAATATAATGCAGTTTGATCCATCTGTAAAATCTGAGAATAAAAACTAAATAACCCAAGTTTACATGATCAAATGAGTTATTCTGCCTCTAATGAAAAAGACAGACACTGGATCTTCCCTCTCTTTACATTGATTTATTATATTCAATAATTGTCTATTATTATTACTGTACATTTTAATCTATTTCTAATGAATTCCCCTTGGTTATGGTGAGCCAAGTCCAGCATAATACATTCTAATCTGTTAGATCATTAACTTTGCTAATATTTTACAATCCACATTTAGTGAGATTGGGAAACAGTTTGTGCAGTCTTCTGGTATTTTCACTATTTTAAGTACTACTGTAATTAATAGCTCTCCTTAAATTTTCCATTGCTTTATTGGATTAGTACCTAACAATTTGGAAACATGTATTCTATATTCTTTTCAGAATTCTGCTGGAAAAACATAAATTCCAAGATTTCCCTATTTTTTAGGCTTTGGGTTTATTTAGGTACAGCATCATTGCCTCACACATTTCACACCCCAAAACTGCAATCAGATCTGTGTGGCTAGACCCTGTTGAAATCAATGTGGCTCCATGCAGGCTTACTGTCTTCAGTAGGGGTTCAATTGGTGGTGGTGATGATCATAGAATATCAGGATTGGAAGGGACCTTAGGAGGTCATCTAGTCCAACCCCCTGCTCAAAGCAGGACCAATCCCCAATTTTTGCCCCAGATCCCTAAATGGCCCCCTCAAGGACTGAACTCACAACCCTGGGTTTAGCAGGCCAATGCTCAAACCACTGAGCTATCCTTCTCTCTCTCTAAAGCTGGATGACACAGAATTCGTCAAAGAATGTGTTATATTCCCCTCAAATTGTGAGTATTGTTCCCATCTACTAGTTAGAATAAGGTCATTTTAATGTATCATATATTCCCTTATTTGCAATATCATTTACATATCTTGACTTACAGCTGCCAGCCAGGAAGATGATCTCAAGCACCATAACCTCCTTATAAATCTTCCATTGGTGACAATGTTAGTTAGCCAAGGAAAAACCCACAGGGTGTGAGGACACTCAGGGATACAATGTGCATGCTACTATTTCAATAGACGTGTGTTACTTTAATGTAGTGGTGCCCAAACTTTTCCTGTCATGCCCTTCTTTATCAGTAATGGAATCTGTCTGTGCCCCCTCTCCATTACTGCACAGTTGGCTCAAAGTAGCCACGGCTGAAGGCGGAGTTGGGGGAGGAACTGGATATGGGAGAGGAGCTGGGGTTTGAGGCGGAGCTGGGCAGGGGGCAGAGTGGAACTGTGGCTGGAACCAGAGCTGGTCTGGGGGTGGAACAGCACTGCAGCGGAGGCCAGAGCTGGGCTGGGGGGCGCTCCCTCTCTGCCCCGCCCCCCCATGGGGACTGGCCTAGGCCCCGCCGTGCACCTCCCGAACAGTCCTCCATGCTCCCCTGGATGGGGGGCACACCTCACAGTGTGGGAACCACTGCTTTAATATTGCAGAAGGGTGAGTCTCTGACCCCTAACTGGGAAGGTGCTATTCAGATTTACAATGTTTAAACGAGCGTTGGGCATCAAACATCAAGGCTGAAGTACCTCCTGTGACGGATATACTGCATACCCCGGGAAGTCTGTGGAACTTCAGAGAACCTGAAGACACCAGAGTTCCTTCTTCCTGGATAGGACCCATAATTCCCTTTTCTTTTGTAATTCTTGTTCTTTTATCATAATTCTCTGTCATTTAACTATAAAAGGTCTCAGGTTTATGTTCAGTCAACGGTTTAGGTGCTGATGAGCAATGCACACTTTAAATCTCCACATTAAATCCTTCTGGGAGGTCTAGCAATTCAATCAGGCAGGTTCGAGGGAGGCTACGGGCCTACCCAGAGTGCTCTGCAAGAACGAGGCCCACACATACTGTGCGTTATTGGCTTTATTGAAGGTAAAGTGACACACCCGCAACGGGGACTCCTAGCGTTGCTGTCACGGAGGCGGGGAACCCAGCGCACCAAAGCTCGGCCTGGTGTGGAGTCCAAAGGCGGGGCTGGGCCCACACAGCTATATAGGAAAAACTAGAATCAGCTCATACATATGTAAATAGGGGCTTTCCACAGGCCGTGTCCGCCCCCCTTGGCAACAAGCCATACAAAGCGGTACAAACCGGTTCAAAGCAGGTTATAACTGGCGTACTGTGCCCTACAGTGACCGGCCGCCGAGAAAGCGCAGCTACCCTAACTAGGCCGTAACATAATCTTCCGCGGTTCCCTACATTCCTCCCCTCGCTTTCTCGAGCGACGTCAACGACCAGGTGGACCCCAAGGGGGCAGGTGTGGAACACCGGGGGCAACAGCATCGGCCACACAAACAACACAAATATAAACTCAATACACAAAGGAGGCTCAGACAAAGGCCCTGCACCAAGTGTGCAGCCCAACCACGTAAGGAGGTGAGCCAGGACCAGAGCCATGAATCCCGCTGTTGCTGACGGATGCCTTCGGCCAGATGGCGAAGGCGCTCCAAAGCGGCCTCTACAGAGGGCCCAGCATCAGTAACATTGAAGCAACACATACCGGCAAAATCCCAGCAGGGGTGGCCGTGCTGGAGCAGCAAATAATCAACGGCCAACCTATTCTGTAACATTCCCTGTCGCACCTCCCCAAGCTCTTGCATAAGCAAGGCGAGGACGGTAGAGGTTAAATTAATGGCTTTGGCAACAGTACAGGCCAAATGAGCCACTGCATGATAATTATGCGCCACCAAACCGGTATGCCCACAAGGGAAAACTCAAGAAACTCAACTTTTCCGTCTCAGAAAAAAGGGTCACATCAGCCTTACAGGTGGAATCAAGAGGGATGGCGTCTCGCCGGTGGTGGGCGAAGCCCACTGGGGGGTGTGGGAACAGAAGGGGGGCCACGCGGCCGAGGGCGCAGGGGCCTCCAGAACTATTGGCAGGGACATAGGTGTAAGCAACCCTGCCACATAACAAAAACCACCCCACAGGTAACTTCATATGTCCATAAGCAAAAGAAACATTACCCTTATTTTGACAAAATAACTCCCTATTGGTGTGATCAACCGCCACCCGGGTGGCATTAACGAAATACATATAAGCAACAGCGGTGGTAACATTAGCAAGATGAAAAGAATACATAGTTATATCTAAAACATACTGGGCGGGGCCCAAAGCATACAAATCCCCATACGTGAGGGCTTTCGCAATCATTTTAAACAGGGAAAACTCCTGCAACGAGGCCGGGGCTGCACACACACCGATGAAGCAGGTTTCCATAAGGGCACCCACAGCGTACACACGGGGTGTCATAAATATAAAGGGAAGGGGGAGAGGATCTGATGCAGTGCTATAAAATCCTCTTACCAGTAAAGGGTTAAGAAATGCAGGTAGCCAGACTGACACCTGACCTGGCTGGCATCTGACCAATGGGGGGACAAGATACTTTCAAATCTTGGGAGGGGGAAAGCTGTATGTGTGGCTTTGTCTGAGTCAGAGTGATCTTGGAAGACAGAAGGAACCTACAGAAAATCAAACCTCCCTTTTCTGAAGTAAGTTTAGATAGCATAGCGAATAGATTTCTGTTTAATTTTGCTTGGTGTATTCCCTGTGTTAGAAGGGGCGGGGGGGGGGGTTATTCATGGTTTTCTGTAACTTTAAGGTTTTGTCCAGAGGGGGAAATCTCTCTGAGTTTGGAAATTAAGTGCCCTGTAAACTAGTTACCATCCTGATTTTACAGAGATGATTTTACCTTCTTTATTTTTAATAAAATCCTTCTTTTAAGAAGCTGACTGTTTTCTATGGTGTTAAAACCCAGGGGGTGGGTTTTTAGATCACTGGGTAACCAATTGGTTGGGAGATTGTTCTCAAGCTTCCCAGGAAAGGGGGTGTACGGCTTGAGGGGGTAGTTTGGGGGGGAGGGAAGTTCAAGTGATTCCTTTCCTGGATTCCTGTTAGACATTTGATGGTGGTAGTGAAAGAAGCATTTCTCAGGGTGCAGGGAATTTTGTACCTTGGGGGTTTTAACCTAAGCTGGTAAAAATAAGTGTAGGGGCTCTTAATGCGGGTCCCCACGTCTTTACCCTAGAGTTTAGAGTGGGGAGGGAACCCTGACACGGGGTAGGCAAAAAGATGTTGCATTAACGGCAGTCTGGGCAAGCACCACCCATGCGTTCACTGAGGAGGCAGCAGTCCCCTGGGCAGTCACTCCCCTCACAAGGAACGTTGCGATAAGCGGGAGAGCGAGGCCATACGCGGATAGTCTTCTCCCTCCGGCAGCACGTAGGCCCATCCTTCCCCAGTGGCTAGGACCACGGCAGCCTGCGGCTCTCGCTGCGACACCGTCCACCAAACGTTCGCCAGTACATGCCATTTCGTCTCACTGGGGACACGAGGCGTCAGACCTGGGAATCTTGCGACAGGACACCCAACTGTTGCAGCTCATACCGGAGGAGCATGACAGTATTGCCGGTGTTGTCCCAGGCTCGGACCAGCCAACGCAGGACACCTTCCCCGGGCTCTTGGCGAAATGTCTTGACGATCTCCTGCAACTCACTTGTTTTGAAGGTCCTAACAATCTCTGGTTGCAGCTGGCCGCCCTCGGCCCGTAGCTCTCGCACGGGGCAGGCGTGCGCCACCGCAGACTTTGGCTCCTCTTCCTCCTCCGAGGAGGAAGACGAGCCCCAGATGTTGCCGTCCCAGGCCTCGGGGTCCCAGAAGGGGGCGGCGGTCACCGTGTGAACTTGGGCCGTAGTCACCGGCCGCCGCCCCAGTCTGAGGTGGCGTTTATTCGCAACCCGGGCCACTAAAACCTCACACCATCTTGTCAATTCCTGGGCGTGCTCCGCCTGGGAGGTGACAACCTCCTGGGCCACAGCCCGGGCCTCCACCAGGGCCGTGCACTCCAGGGTCTTTCCTTCCAGGGCCCGCTGTAAGCGGAGCACCTCCTCATCCTGGGCCCAGAGGGCAGTTAGGAGGACCCACCCTAGCTCCCCCATCGCTCGCCGCTCCGTCCCAGAACGCCGGTTCGCCCGCAGCCGCTGTAAGCCCTCAGTCAGCTGTGCGGGGGTAACTCCAGCCACCTGCTGGAATTCCGGCCAATCGGCCGGGGCTGCCCACCCGGCCAGAACCCACGCCACCGGCCCCCAGCGCTCTGTCTGGGGCCACCCGGGTATGCGCTGTAGGGACAGCAACGGCTTCCCTACTTCCCCTACCTTTGGCCAAAACGGCATCGTCTCCCAGAGCACCCTGCTCGCTGCGCCAAATGTTGGGTTCGAGGGAGGCTACGGGCCTACCCAGAGTGCTCTGCAAGAACGAGGCCCACACATACTGTGCGTTATTGGCTTTATTGAAGGTAAAGTGACACACCCGCAACGGGGACTCCTAGCGTTGCTGTCACGGAGGCGGGGAACCCAACGCACCGAAGCTCGGCCTGGTGTGGAGTCCAAAGGCGGGGCTGGGCCCACACAGCTATATAGAAAAAACTAGAAACAGCTCATACATATGTAAATGGGGCTTTCCACAGGCCGTGTCCGCCCCTTGGCAACAAGCCATACAAAGCGGTACAAACTGGTTCAAAGCAAGTTATAACTGGCATACTGTGCCCTACAGTGACCGGCCGCCGAGAAAGCGCAGCTACCCTAACTAGGCCGTAACATAATCTTCCACGGTTCCCTACACTTGGGTTCCCATTATGCTCCCTTTGGTATTCACACTATTTTAATATTGTTTCATCAAGACCTGTTATTTAAAGCTGTAATTGTCTGTGGCAGTTTGTTTCAATGTCTTTAACACTGTTAGTAGTTCTTTTCTATTTACTCTTTCCATATCGTTCAATTCAATGGCAAAAAACTACACTGACAGAGAATTAAGGTTGCTTAGTGGTGTTTTGTCCCCTTGAAGAATGCTGAGTTGAGCAAAACTCAAAATTCTGAAAGCCAGGAAATGCACAGTTAAGGTTGCCCATGCAACCTTAACAATGCCCTCTTTCAGCAATCCCCCAATCTGCTTTGTTAACACACACATCTTTATTCTGCTAACCCCACAGTTGGTGAAATGCACAAGCTTTTCACCTCTTTTTACAACCTATTCACTCTCATCCACAGGATTCTAACTAACACTATTAAAGGACAAAAAAGAAAAAAAAAGTGTTGCCCACACCTCTTTCCCTATGTTCCCTTGGATCTAGCAGTAGCCAATGGGAATTATTTGGATACATTCCTGATGCAATCACTGATGTGTTAGGTGTCCAGATGTGTTAGGTGTACCTACACTAAATGGTGGAGGCACTAGTTGGACCTACCTGATAAAGGTGTGTTTGTAATATAAGGACCTGTCGATTACTTTGAGGTGTGTGACAGAGCAGTGACTATGATATGAGGGGACCTACGTTTTGCACCTTCCTCCAATTGAGCAGTCTGAGGCCTGGTCTACACTACTCAGTTAGGTCGACACAAGGCAGCTGACATCGACCTAGTTGTCCATGTGTCTACACTTAAATTTGACTCCCGCCGACATAAGTACCCTGTTAGGTTGACTTAATTACACCAACTCCCCAAGTGGCATAGAACCACGGTCAATGTACTTAGGTTGACCCAGTGTGAGTGTACACACTGCGTTATTTATGTTGACCCTAACTATTCTTCAGCAGCTATCCCACAATGCCCCAAACTGACCACTCTGGTCACCATTGTGAACTCCGCTTCTGGAGACCGAAAGCCGCCTCTCCCCTTCAAAGCCCTGACAAATTTTGAAATTCCTTTTCCTAATTACCCAGCTTGGCGAACACACCTAGCTGCTCTTCATTGTTGAGTGCAATTGCCCAGCTGACCATGCCAGCTACATGCTGCAAATGTGCTCCTGCCTGGAGTAGGCAGGAGATACTAGATCTCCTGGGCCTGTGAGGAGAGGAGGCACAGATCTGAACAGCCTTTGAAACATTGACATGTACGAGCAGCTTGCTCAGGGGATGCAGGAGAAGAGGTAAGACAGGGACTGGCAGCAGTGCTGTGTGAAAGCCAAGGAGCTGTGGCAGGCATACTAGAAGGCAAGGGAGGCCAACAATCGATCCAGTGCTGAGCGGCAGACCTGCTGCATTTACAAAGAGCTGCAAGCCATCCTCGGTAGAAACCCCAACAACATCGTGAATACCTCAGAGGAGCCGAGTCACAGGCCCCTGCCATGAACAGCGAGGAGGAGGAGATAGTGCACAAGGAAGAGGAGGAGGAGGAGGAGGAGTATGTGGGACAGGCAAGCAGGGGATCCAGTTGCGCAGTGAGCCAGGACCTATTTTTGACTCTACCACAGTCCAGACAGTCCCACCAGTCGAGCACACAAGAGCCTGATGCAGGGGAAGGAACTTCTGGTAAGTTTGTAGTTTAATTTTAAATTAAGGGATGACACCCCTAGATTAGCAGGACATCTTTTGACTTTTCATTAATTTACTCATGCTAGAAGAGGTAGTGGTACAACCAAGAGAGGTAGAAATGCTATCTGCTTTTCATTTCCCCTGTAGAGTTAGGTTGGGGGAAGGAGGAGATGCGAAGCAGTTTGTTTATGTACACAGGGAAGTTCCACGAATCCTCCAGAGAGATCTCGAAGACACTTTCATGGAGGTACTCTATAGTCTTCTGCCAAAGGTTTCTAAGGAGGGCTGCCTTATTTCTTCCTCCATGGTAGGACACTTTCCCACATCACTCAGCAATAGCTTCAGCAGGCACCATTGCAGTACCCAGGCTAGCAGCATTCGGGGCTGGGAGGCTTCGGGACACCAGCAGCAGCTGTGCTTTCTCTGTCTTTGTTACCGTCAGGAGACATCAGCTAAAATCACCATCTCCTGTTGAAAACAGCACCACTATTCAGTGCCATTACCCTGTACTATTAGAATCATGCAATTGAGTAATTCCCTCCTCATTTCCCTAATCCCAAGTAGGCCATCCTCACTATGGTTGGTGCTGTGACCAGTGCCATGCACAAGTAATCCCAAGCAGAATTGAGAATGTGGTGCTTAAACCTTTAGAGGATTAAGGGAAGAGAGTTCAGCCTCTTAAGTTTCGGTTTCCATAGTGAATACACTAACAACGATACCCCTTTGTGTTTTATCTGCAGGTGCTGCCATTGCAGCCTTCAGAGTCTCTCCCTCCACACGCGCAGAATGCCTGAGCTAGATAAGGAGGAGAAAGAAGAGGACTCAGGATGACATGTTCAGTGAGATCCTGCAAGCCAGTGCTGTATCAGACTCTGAGCACAGGGCCTGGAGTATGAACATTGCAGCCGTCCTGGAGAAAGATACAGTGGAGAGGAGAAACGCACGGGAAAAGGAGAATGACCTGCACCATAATGGGCCTTCTCAGACAGCAAACACAGATGCTGCAGATTCTAGTGGACCTGCAGGTTTGACAGTCCCAGGCTCACCTCTCTCAGCAGCCAATTGTGAAATCAATATCAGGACCTCCCTATACCCCCCTCAACATTCCATGTGGCATCAGGGGTCGCTGCACTACCCTTACCGCTCCACTCATGGGGACATTGAAGACGATTACAGCTTCACAAATGTAAGGGGACTGTTGGCCCCTTAATGCAACGTAGTGAGGTTTTTTTGGTTGGCCATCCCACAGTACCAAAAGAAAGGGGAAGGGCCGATGGGAAAGCAAGATCGTTGACTGACAGTCCCCAGGGCCGATGGGGAGAGGCCAACACTCCAGGTCAGCCTGACTGACAAGGCAGGCAGGCCAATGAGGGAGTGAGGAGGAGCTGCCTGAGCCAGAGAGGTAGCCGCGGCAGTCAGGGCCAGAGGAGCAGCCCACGGAGCTGTGCTGGAGGCAGAGCAGCAGCAGCGCTGAGGCAGAGTGAAGCTGAGGCTGGAGCAGTCCGGAGCCAAGTGCAGTGAGCAGCTGGGGAGAGCGGGGTGGACCGGGGGGGACCCTGGGCAGTGGTCCCAGCGCAGGGAGATGGGTTTACTTGATTTCTTTTACCTTCCCCATTTTTTCTTTATTTTTTTAATTAGTTGCCATTTAATAAATTGTATTTCATTTGACCTATATGTAATGATCAGTGGGTCAGGGAAGCATCCAGAGTGGAGAGACAGAGTGGGGACACCCTAGTCCCTGTCCTAAGTGACCGTGACAAGATTAGGGATCAAGTCCCCAGGACTCCTGGGCCCAGCCTTGTCGGGGTTATGAGGACTCTGCCACACAGGAGAGTGGAAAGGGAGTTCTCAAGGTCAGGCAGGTCTCTGGGTAAAAGGAGTCTGAGTAAGGACTCAGATCCTTTCGCTAGCTAATTCCACTGGGATAGTGTATAAGCCAAGAAAGTTCCTCACAACAATGGGATCATTCCTGTGCTTACACATACTCTGACTTGTGAAAACCATGGTTGGTGTATGTGTACCTGAAATGGACATGAATGTTCTTTCCCCTTCATAAGTTCTGTTCTCTTAATTTATTAAGTTTTATTAAATTTTAATGTATTTGCTTTTAAATTGCCCATTTTTTGTTTTTGTTTTGTTTTTCGCTGATCTTGTTACAAAATAAAATTCTATTATTCGGAACATAATTCCTCTTTATTAGTTCATAGCTTATGCTGGCTGGTGCTCATCAGTTCTGAAGGTGACTAATTATCTGTGACACAGTGTCACACAACTTGTAAGACCATTTACAAATAAAATCAATAGGTACATTGACAACGTTGTATCGCTACATGTACAGCAATGACCACACAATTCATACCAGGCTGCAAAAGAGCAAGGCAGGTATAGCACACTACAATCACACACACTACTCTGGCTCACTATTAAAATGGTCTTTCAAAACCTCCCTGAGCTGTACACCTCCGTGTTGAGCTCTTCTAATAGTCCTTGTATCTGGCTGTTCAAATTCAGCAGACAGCTGCTCCACCTTTGCTTTCCACTGTGGCAGAATTTTTTTGCCCTTTGCTTCACAGATATTACACCAGACACAGCAGGCAGCTATAACCATTGGCATATTTTTCTCACTGAGGTCCAATCTTGTGAGTAAACAATGCCAGCATCCCTCCAAACAACCAAAGGCACATTCAACTGTCATCCTGCACCTGCAGAGACCATAGCTGAAGCGTTTCTTGGTGCTGTCGAGGTGGCCAGTGTATGGCTTCATAAGCCATAGGAGCAGGGGTAGGCTGGGTCACCCAGGATCACTATTGGCATTTCAGAATAACCAGTGGTAATCCATCAGCCGGAAAAGAAAGTCCCTGCTAGCAGCTTTCTGAACAGTCCCATATTCTTAAAGATGCGAGCATCATGCACCTTCCGTGACCAGCCCACACTGATGTCAGGGAAGTCTCCAGCTCTTGCATAACCATAGAAAAGTAGCCCTTTCTGTTGATGTATTCTGTGGCAAGGTGGTCTGGTGCCAAAATATGGATACGTGTGTTGTGTATCGCTCCCCTGCAGTTCGGAAACCCCGTTGCTACAAACCCATCCACAATGTCCTGCACATTGCATCCCAGGACATGATTAAGGGCCCTACACTCTTGCATTATGGAGACAGTTGCATAAGGTAGCCAAAAACAGCAGATAAAAGAAATAAAAGCCCGCTCTTCAGCTGATGTAGAAATACATACCTCTGTTGACTTTATAAGAGCTATTCTGATTTTTAACAGCTTAGGATCTGGCCCACTGTTTTTTCTTTTAAGGTAAATTAAACTATATATAATTATAGATTAAAATAAACATATATATAGCAAATATAGTATATATAATAAATATACTAATTTATAGTAAATTTGTGTACAGCCAAAAGAGTTGCAGGGTGCAGAGGAGACAAAATAGCTTGTCTCAGATAACTGAGGAGAGAATTTGAAGCAAAAACAGTGAGTGAGGAAGTTAGAAACAAAAATACATGTATTGCTTTTTGGGCAGAGGGCAGGAACTTCACCTTGGTATCAGCTTGCTTTCTGTGGTCACATTCCAGAAAAATGTAACTTGAGCAGATCTTACAGACTTTAGACTTTGGCCTCTTTGCACAACTGGTTAGGAAGTCAGGGACAATGCTACAGTGGAGGAGGCAACTGGAAGGGTACAGAAAATACTAAGATGTAAGAGTGAGTGTAATAATAGGGTATGAGGACTAATTATTGCTGATATTGGAGACATTTTGGAGTGCTGTGGATCACCCTTAGAATCTCTGTTCATTCACCTCATGTTGACCTCCTGATGCCCTGAACACTTCTTTTGCATATTGCCAAAATGCACTATTTGCACCATTCCCCGTCCCCCATCTCCCACCCCGACCTGCTCTTCAGTCTTCTTATATTCTAATTACACTGAGAAGTTTCATTCTGGTTTGCATACAAGAAGAGGACATAATGTGGAATTCTTTGGAAAAAAAAACAAAAAACAAATGGCACAGTTCTTGCTCTTGATTCCACTCCTAACCAGGGAGAAAAGATGCTTGTGAGAGAAAACCCCACCCTCTCTTCTTCCATGGAGAGGAGTTCTAACACCCCTTATGTGGCACTAATGAAATAATTGTAGGCAGCAGAAGAGGTAGAGAAGAGGAAGAGCAGCTTTATCTAAATCTGTTTCTTTGCTGCATGCATACCCAGGGAAATACAACAAAACAACAGCAAGGCTTGCAAACCTGTTCCATTTTTCATGGGACAACAGTTTTGAGGAAAAGATCCACTTTGACAAAATTACATTGTGTTATGTTGCAGGACCAATAAAGAATCTGGCAAACTACTTTGTGCAGATCTGATGGTGGTGCAATTATATTATGATATCATGATATACCTTTGGACTGCAATATCATGATGCATTGAGCTTGTCCTACAAGACAAACTGTTAAAGAGAGCAGGGAGCAGTCAGCTGAGATGATGAAGCAATTACATTAACATCTGTAGACTCAGATTACATTAACATTAGGAAACCAGACAATCGCTACGCTCTTGAATGAACTCACACAGGAAAATAATAAAAGACAAAAACACCATGTCACCTGTGGGTGAACATTTTTCACAAAACTATCATTCTATATCTGACCCCTGAGGCCCCATTCTCAAAGGAAATCTGCATACCACCTTCAAAAGACAAGCCTGGGAGCTTAAATTCATAACTTTGCTGGACACCAAAAATCACAGACTGAATAGACACACCAGATTTATGGCTCATTACAACAACCTATAACCCACTAACACCCCCTCCAGCTGCCTTTTTTTCCTCTCACTTCTTTTCCCGTCTATGACTGGAGGGATGTTAATGGGTGACTTCACCTTGAAATATGTGTTAACTACTTATGCTAAACAAATAATCTGTTCCACCTTGTATTTAGCTGTGACACTGAGTACGTTTTCCAGACCTGAAGAAGAGCTCTGGGTAGATCAAAAGCTTGTCTCTCTCACCAACAGAAGATAGTCTAATAAAAGAAACCACATCACCCATCTTGTCTCATTAACACTAAAACTCAGGATCAACGCTACGCTCGGCTGATGCGGCAACTCATGGTGTCAGACACCATCAGGTGGTTGAGGGACATCTACCTAGAACACATCACCAGACATTGGTAATACCAGGAGGGATGAGCTGGAGTGCCACTGAGAAGTGCAGTGGGGGAAGTAACTGAAATAATTCCCTGATGGATTGTATTTTCTAAATGGACAACCTACACTAAATTCCCAATTACTGAGGGACAATTTTCACCCATTGATACATGTGCTTTCTACAACCAACTCTCAGTATAACATGCAAATTCTTGGATGCTAATATCTAACCTGTACTGTTAAATTTATTCACCTAAATTTGGGTTACTGCTGATTATGCACTATATGTATTTTATAACTTTTAAAACAAACTTTGTATTTGTGGATAATCTAAGCACTATACACACTCTTCTCTTAATCTGTGTATTATATAATTTTTTCAACATTAGCTTTAATAAAAATTTTTAATCATGTATCCACTCACCAGCCCGGAAACCACCAACCAGCTTTGCTTTTAGGTTGTTCATTCACTCAATGAAAAATGTTTCAAAGTGTCAGCACAATGACTGGCAGAAGAGGCTAGTGGGTAATGTTTTTGCATGCCCTATGCTGGCCTCGGTGCTAAATATAAAGAAACTATATATTTGCATTAGAATGACAAGAAAGTAGAAAGAACACCCTTTAATTTGAAATGTTCTTCTGAAATTCTTCTATGGCATTCCTACACATGCTAGTCATGCCACAGTTTGAGTAACTATGTAAGCTATAAATGTCTTTTACACAAGTAAAGTAATTACCCAACTGATTATATACAAAGGTTAATTGTTTCTTTTTGATATAATGTTGTTCGTCATGCTTCTTGAGTTTTGTTTTTTTAAGGGAGGAGACTTCCTGATTTTGCTATGAGTACCATAAAAAGGTGCAGCTCTTCCCTTCCCCTGCAGGCAGAGTTGTGAAGTGATGCTCACACATCAATCAAGGCTGCTGTGGCAAATCACATTGATCAACAATCCACTCACTCTCATCTTTCACTTCAAAAAGAAATTTTGGTTATGAAGATAAACACCATAGTATTTGAAGCTATTGTCTTTTTGATTCTCCAAAGACTGAAATGTCACTTCTAACAGTAGTCTAAACATCGTTTGGTGTATCGCCTATAACCATTTAAATGGCAGCAATGTGCTGTGCTTTATTTTTTAGGGAATTTAGGGCTCAATGCTGCAATGTATTGAGCACTCTTGCCTTAACCTAGTGAAGAATTTAGGCATATGTTTAACTTTAAGCATGTGAAATCCTATTGAAGTTAATGGGACTTAAGCATGTGCTTTAAGTTAAGCTTATGGCTTAAGTCAGTGGTTCTCAAACTTTTGTACTGGTGAACCCTTTCACATAGCAAGCCTCTGAGTGCGACCCCCCCTTATCAATTAAACACTTTTAAAATATATTTAACACCATTATAAATGCTGGAGGCAAAGCAGGGTTTGGGCTGGAGACTGACAGCTCGCGACCCTCCATGTAATAACCTCGTGACCCCCTGAGGGGTCCCAAGCCCCAGTTTGAGAACCCATGGTTTAAGTGTTTTGCTGAATTGGAGTCAAAGTACTGATCATGTTGCAGGACTGAGCTCCCTATTGTGACAAAGTTCCTCCTCTACCTGGGTGGGTCCTGCGCTTATAGGCGGATTTTGCTTACCTCAGAGATCTTTCCTTCTGGTAGAACCCACAGTCCAGGTCAACTCCTCTTGTGTCTGATCAGGAGTTGGGAGGTTTGGGGGGAACCTGGGCCCGCCCTCTACTCCAAGTTCCAGCCCAGGGCCCTGTGGACTGCAGCTGTTTAGAGTGCCTTCAGGAACAACTACACGACAGCTACAACTCCCTGGGCTACTTCCCCATGGACTCCTCCCAACACCTTCTTTATCCTCACCACAGGATCTTCCAGCAGTACACCCTCTCACTCTCAGCACCTAGTGCCTCTTGCTCCCAGCTCCTCGCATGCACACCACAAACTGAAGTGTGCTCCTTTTTAAACCCAGGTGCCCTGATTAGCCTGCCTTAATTGATTCTAGCAACTTCTTGATTGGCAGCAGGTGTTCTAATCAGCCTGTCTGCCTTAATTGTTTCCAGAAAGTTCCTGAGTGTTCCAGAAAGTTCCTGGAACCTTCCCTGTTACCTTACCCAGGGAAAAGGGACCTACTTAACCTAGGGCTAATATATCTGCCTTCAACCACTCTCTTGTAGCCATCTGGCCTGACCCTGTCACACTATGTACATGCAAACTGTTAGATTGGCAAAGTGGTACAGCATGGTCTGCCACAGTGCAAGCTTCAACACAGTACCCAGCCAGTGTGCCTCCGTGCCTACTTGGAATGACAATATCTACAGGTGAGAGAAATTCAGTTTTCTTGCCTGCTGTAGTCCTTGCCTACCACCCTTAAAAATTATGATAAATGGTATGTTTGCTGGTGTCAGAAAATAAAAAGTGTTGGACTTTAGGGGTGTAGCTTGTGAGATTTTATTTGTTTTCTATACAACTTGGTCCAGTAACAATGAAAGCAGTTCAGTTTATGGGGGGAGGGGAAGGGAATGTGTACAATATTTTGTCACGACTCCAAGGAGGTCTTTATAGTCTCTTTATTCTCCTAGAACTATTGGAGGGAAACTGGAGAGAGAGGAACAGGATTACATGTGGCACCTTAGAGACTAACAAATGTATTTCAGCATAAGCTTTCGTGGGCTAGAACCCACTTCCCACAGAAAATGTGGACTGTCTAGAATACTAAACTTAATAATTTTTGGTCAAAAATGGGGGGAGAGGGCGAGTTTTGGGATTTTGGGTTTACTGATAAAAAAGAAAAAAAATCTAAGAAAAATGATACTTTCCACACACAAAAATGTTTTACAAGAAAAAACTTTTTTTGATATAAAAGTAGGTTAATAGGCAATTTTCGACCAGACCTAGTTGCTACTGTTAGTGGTACTAATCCTAAATTCCCTCTCAGTCTAGAATAATCTCTTTTGAAATGAAAATACTTTTTAAAAGTAAGTTTTAAAATGACAAGAGGACATTATAAATATAAATTACATTTAAAAAATCTACTTTAAATTGAA
This sequence comes from Macrochelys suwanniensis, assembly GCA_033296515.1. NCBI lineage: Eukaryota > Metazoa > Chordata > Testudines > Chelydridae > Macrochelys > Macrochelys suwanniensis. Next base: position 115,713,192 of record CM065775.1, on the reverse strand, counting down.
CATTAAAGTTGCAAAGTCAAGCACTCAAAGTAAGGTTGCCTAGGGAGGGGAAGTCAGCCTGAGGTGGACACTCAGCATGGAAAATTTCAGCCAGAATGGTGTAAGACTGGCAACAGTTCAAGCAACTGAAAACAAGGTCTTATAAAGGGAGTGTCAGACAAGCATCTTTATGGGCACTGCTACCTGTACTGCCTATGACAACACCGATTATTAAGTAATGTAGGTATTGAACTTATAAACTATTCAGGCCACTTAAAAAAAAAAGTGTTGACCCCTATTCAGCTACTACACCATCTCCCTTCTCCCTCTTATCTCGAAACTAATTGAATGTGCTGTTCACAAGCACTGTCTGGAGTTCTTCTCCTCCAGTTCTATCCTAGACCTCCAATCCGGCTTTCGCCCCTTTCGCTCCACTGAAACTGCTCTCACCAAACTCTTAATAACCTCTTCCTCGCTAACGTTAAACCAGTATTCTATCCTCATACTCCTAGATCTGTCAATATGCCTTCAACACAATCAGCCAAGTTCTTCTTGAAATCTTGCCCTCCCTTGGCTTCTGTGACCAGGGCCATCAACACAATCAGCCAAGTTCTTCTTGAAATCTTGTCCTCCCTTGGCTTCTGTGACCAGGGCCATCCCTAGGGGGCTGTGGGACCCGGGGCGGAATTGACGAATCCGTCACTTCCGGGACTGACCTTGCTAGCCAATCACACCGGCTTGCGGGGACCCCCAAAGTATGGAGGCCGGAGCGGTCGCCCCTTCGCCGTACCCAAGAGATGGCTGTCTGTGACTCTGAGTTCTACTGGTTCTTCTGCTTCTGTAATTGGTCTTTCAGCATGTCCTTTGGAGGATCCTCCTCATCTGTCCTCCAACTTTCTGCAGGGATTCTACAAGGCTCTATCCTTTGTCCCCTTCTCATCTTCCTCTACACTTTGTCTTTGGGTAATCTCATCTTTAAAACACAAATTCATCCATCATCTCTACGCTGACAATTCACAGAACTACCTCTCTATTCCTTCTATCCAAACTAAAATGTCAGCCTGTCTCTCTGACATCTCCATGTTAATGTCTAGCCATCAGCTGAAGCTCCACAGGACTAAAACACAGCTCCTAATCTTCCTCCCCTAACCTTTCCCTGCTACCTTCTGTCTTAATCACTGCAGACAACACCACCATCCTGCCTGTCACTCAGGCCCATAACCTGAGTGTCATCTTTGACTCAGAGCTCCTTCTAGGTCCTCATATACAGGCCGTATCTAAATATTACTGATTCTTTCTTCATAACACCTCCAACATAACAGCCTTTTTTATCCACCAAAACAGCTAAAACTCTCCCATCCAAACTATCATCATCTTGAGTCTCAATTACTGCAACATCCTTTTTTCTTCTTCTTTTGGCAAATGCTCTCTTGCCCCACTGATATCCATTCAGAATGCTACAACAAAGATCATTTTCCTATCCTGTCACTTTGACCATGTGTGACAGAATATGCCCGTATTCACACCTTACATACTACTGTAATAATTTTTGTACAGAATATGCCTGGTGAGGTATCATCTGAAAACTCAATTTGTTGCTCATTATTGTCCTGGTAAAAAGTGTGGCAACATTGTATGTGAAGTTATAAGATTCCACTGTTTGGTATTATTAACCCGTGTTCCAAACTGAGGTCTGTCTTAAATAAAGGAATGGGTGCTCTGCTTAATATGCAGTAAATAGCGTCATCAAGCAGAAAGGGAAACAAAGGAAGATCAAATAGGTGAGAAAAAAGAAGCAGGGAACATCCTTCCACATACTTTTTTCTCCTGGTACCCCACTGAAAGTGTTTTTTAAGAGGGGGACAAACGATAAAAAGGAGGGACTGCCCATTGATTCACCACACCTGAAGGGATAAAAGGAAGCTTCGCTGGATTCTGGGAGAAGGGTTCTGACCTAAAAAGTTTGGTCAGTAAGACTGCTGAAAGCATGTGGTGATAATGCTTTGTTTTGAATTTAACACAGTTTGTTAAATTCAGGACCAGTTGTGTTTTCTCTTTATTTTTCTTGTAACCATGTCTGACTTTTATGCCTCATTACTTATACTCACTTAAAATCTCTTTGTAGTTAATAAACTTATTGTATGGTTTTATCTAATCCAGTGTTTTTAAATTGAAGTGTCTGTGATATACCAGACTAATAAGCAGCTGTGTCATCCTCACCCTGTAACCTTGGGTGCTTTATGATTAAGGCTACGTTTTAATCACGTCTATTTTTAGTAAAAGTCATGGACAGGTCACAGGCAGTAAACAAAAATTCACGGCCTGTGACCAGTCCATGACTTGTACTATATAACCTTGAATAAATCTGGGGGAGGGGGATGGCATGGGGGTGCCGTGGGTGCTGGGGTGGGGAAAGCCCAGGGGATACCACAGGTGTTCAGGGTGGCCCAGGGCAGTGCGTAGTCCGGGACCCCCGCTGGTGCTGGGGGGGTGGTTAGTGGGGCTAGCAGGCTCTCTATCTGGCTCCGCGCGCTGCCTCTGCCCCAAGTGCCAGCTCCGTAGCTCCCATTGGCTGGAAACCGTGGCCAGTGGGAGGTGCAGGGGCACTGCCTGGTTTAAGGATAGACAATAAAATAGCCTGTTATATTGCAAACTTAGAAAAATGCAATGCTTTATGATTATTGGGAATAATAATTTTTTTTTCTTAGAGAGCAATACAATTGCTCTGTCAACCATAGGACAGGGTTTGCAAAGCAATACCCTACCAAAGATGTTTGAAGTTTTACAGGATCAAATGGGTTGTGTTAGGTCAGAGTACCCTTCATATAAAGCAAGACTTGGAAAACACTGGCTGCCAAGATTTGCTGAAGATAAAGACTGCACATTATCATTTTCAGGGGAAATCTCTCTCAGGATCTAGAAAGTTCTTGTTGTGTCTGATGTGTTTTCTATATCACATGCAGAGGAGATGAGTCAACCTTTGAAAAAGAGAGCAGTCTGCACAGTGTAGAAGGAGCAAGCAATGGTGCATTTTGATAGCCCTGTCAAAACCAGAATTTAATACAAATCCTATCTGGCAGCCCTGGCATGTATGCCCTCTCATCCTGTCACAACAAACAGAGGATGCATCTCAAATATTAATATGCCAGGCTATATGCATTATTGTAATTAACATGATGGGAAAACCCAACAATCAGAAAGTCTCTCCCGTCTCAGTAACTGTTTTTATGCTTTTCATAAATAATTGTGACACAAATATCATTTTCAACTGTGTAAAACCATCTCAAGGCTGTGAGGGAATTCCACAGAGAGCTAGTGAGATGTTTTAAAAATGCAAATAGGAACAGGCTAAAGCAATAAAGGAGAAGGGGTAAGGTTTTTTTGAGGCGGGTAACTGAAACTTACCTTTTTTCCTGTTTAAACCTAATACATTTATAAAAATTAATTTATTTGAATAACTTTTCTCTTTGAATGCTCTCTTTTAAAATAGCTATGAATCTTTCTTAGTAGCAATGAGCTATACTGATTGTTATCCTCTCTATACTTATTTAATATAACTGCAATGAAATATATTTTAAAAAATATTTTCCATGAAAACACACACACACCCTGCAGTGTTAAAAAGCTCCTGCAAATGACAATCTTGCCAAATTTAAAACCTGCTTAACCCAAGTCTTTGTATTCAAAATGCACACAATTAAAGAGGCAGTTCATCTTTAATAGACTTCCACAATTAAATAGAAAATTATTTTATCAATGACAATTTAGATGACATTTCCTCTTCAGTAAAACTAGAGCTGAGACTACTGCATGTTAAATTGTTCCAGTGTAGAAAAAGTAATGTTAAGAAACAAGAAAAAAATACCTTCATCACATTCATTTAATGGATAAAACATGAAGTGAGCAGCAGTGGAGATAAGCACCCTGGAGGCTGTTTGGTTTGTCACAACATACACACAGTAATCCCTGACAGTCCTCAGTTAGGAGGGGTTTTTTTTCTCTTCTTTTTGCTAATGCAAAGCAAAGCTACAGTGATAGCTGCTTAGTAATACAGCAGACTTTAACAGTTTAAACATGAAGGCAATAATTCACAGAACACAACCTGAAAGACACAACAGACGTGCAAAGTTAATTTGATATACAGTATAATCAGAGACAGAACTCTTTCACCTTAACTTCCAATATAAATGTGAACTCTGATGATCAGATTCTGCACCCAAGCAGCCCCCATTGACTTGTGGGAGTGGGTCACATGGGTATAACTGAGAGGAGAATTTGACCCAGAGCTTCATATTTGGGTTTACTAAGGGCCCTGTTATACCCCTTGATCTTTATGCAAAACTCCCATGATGCTTCATGTTTGGAGCTAGGAGAGAGATTTAAGTTATTATGAAAGTTGCTGGTGGGGGGGACTCAACATTTTCTCTACTTGATTAGAGAATAATCTTCACGTTTTGACTGTAAGTCCTTTGGGCCAGTGATCTTGTCTTGTAGCTTATCTATACACATTTATTACTCCAATGTTATTTATTTATTTCTAGTAGTGCCTGCAATATGCTAGGTGCTTCACAAACAAAAAAGAAGACACAGTCCTTGTTCTGAGGTGCTCAAAGCCTAAAGACATACGGACAGCAGGTAAGGTGTAAGGGATACAGAACATAAATAAGCTGTTTTTATAAATAGGGTATATAAACTATTGCCATTAACAGCCAGTTTCCCAATGCCAATCATGCTATAGAAACAACAACAAAAACAGATGAATGTAATGTGCTTGTGTATATATTTCAACCTGAAAAAATGAATCTTTACCATTCATTAATCGGCTCTTCTTCATTTAGGAAATATTCCTGATGCCTGCCTCAGCATGGACCTTTTCAGCAGGACATACTTCAATAAGTAAAGGTGAAATAGTATTTCTATATGATGATGAGAATGTTTGAAAACACTTTAATCAAGGAAAAGAGAGAGGTGACCTTGGATTTTCACATGGGAAAGTACTAGGAGAAAAGACTTTTCCCAACCATGTTTTATGAAAACCAAGCAATTTTAAAGCTGTATTAGAGAAATCAAAGTACACAAAAATATTTTGTCATATATAGTTAACAAAAAACATAGTATTGATTCTTCAAAAGAGATAACTGGAATGAAAAAAAACCCAGAAATTTGAATGAGCAAATTGGCATAACTAGTTCAGCCAGAGTATCTGGCAGCCATTTTCTGATAGTTTTTGTTTAAGGGACTCTTCCAAAATTTCTAGCATGTAATAATAGTGCATAGCTATTTCCCAGCACTTTTCATAAGTAGATCTCAAAGTGCTTTACAAAGGAGGTAAGAATCATTATCCCTATTTTACAAAGGAGGAAACGGAGGCACAGAGAGGGGAAGTGACTTGCCCACGGTCACCCAGTAGGGCTACTGCAGTGCTGGCAATAGAGCCCAGGGCTCCTGAGTCCCATTCCAATACTCTACCCACTAGGTCACAGTAATTTTAGTCAAATTTCCCCTTGGTTCTTCAAACACAACTTCCTTACATGGAAGTCATTAGCATATCTGACAGCTCCATTTGTGCTGATTTACAGAATTTGCTTACTATCCTTTCCAAGGTAAATATTCCCCCTCACCTCCCACATCTCCCCCTCCAAAAACATTAAATAATTAACATGCATATACTCGGAGAAATGTATAGGATAGACCACAAACATATTTGGTATGTTTTAACACATCTTTTCAAATATTTCTGAAACATTACATAGAACCAAATGCCTACAATTATACAAAATTGCTGTGGATAACCCATTATGATAATGTTGTGGATAAAATATATCCCTCCTGTTACTGCACATGAAATACATGAAACAGTAGCATCTTTGGACACAGAAGGACTGGATGGAAAGAAAAATGCACTTTCACACATATCTCTGCTAATGAAAAAAAGGGTTCCAAAGAAAACAGTTACCATTTGATCTGGAACTCACACTGGAGGACTTTATAGCACTAACAAAAGTTTGGATGTTTGAGGCTGCTATACTCCTCCTTTCATGTATTTCAGATTATTTGCAGGGAAACTATACTCACTTTCTGCACAGTGGCATACTCAAATTTCAAGAGACAAGGACCAGGTTTACTCTAGGGTTTGTGCTAGCTAAAGATGGCGCATACCTCCGGCAAACAAGGCTGTGGAGGACCTGCAGACAGATAACAGCTGGTATTTAGATGCCTAACTTCCATAAGGGGAGTTAGGCACTTAAATAGCTTTGAGGGGCTGGGTGATAGTTCAAAAAAGGGGCTTGTGGCCACGGGAGGAGCTATTCATTGCATCCTCACCCTAGCCTCTGCTGGTTGGGTCCTACGGAGCCCCTGGGAAAGATTACGGCTGTACTTCCCTGGCCCAGCCCACAGATGCAGCAGAATTAAGTAGCATAGGCAGCTGCCATTTTCTCTTTCTCTCTCTCTCTCTCTCACACACACTCACACACACACACACACACATCACAGTCTGTTGCATCACAGTCTGTGTGACTGCAGCCCAATAAGCACCTCCCAGCCTGAAGAGAACTTAGAAATGCAGTAAAAAATTAAACCCTTCTTTGGCCTTTAAAAAAACAAACCAACTTTGGTGGGATTTTCAAAAGCACTCAGCATTAACCTAACTCTGCTCTCATTAAAGTGAGTGTTAGTTTTATCATAGGTTTCAATGTCAGCATGGTTAGGCCAATGTTGAACCCTTTTAAAAATCCTATCCTTTATTTATATTATTATTTATGTATTTATATTAATTTTCTATTACAGTTTTACATCTACCAATATGTTATACTACATATGCTTTCCCCCATTCCCGCAGTCAAGGGCAAAATGTTTGCTTCTTTCTTCATTATATAAGCACTGGTATGTTATTTACTGTTTTTTCATCATTTGTGGGGGAGAAAGGTGGAGAGACTAAGTTGTAGCCTCAATACAGCAAGCACGGAACGTTTTGGAAAAACCAAACAAGAAAAGAAATAGATCATATGTCAAGGATGTTGATCAGCCTTTGGCCTTCCTGTAATATGTGACATTTCTGGAAAATGTTATCTGGGATAATACACAGTGGAACATTCATTCAAATTATCTCCAGTGACCCTGGACATCTAATACAAACATAAATGTGTTTCAGATAATGTTAGTTCAGTTAGGAGGATAATGTTACATGTAAATTCATATTAGATAATAACTATGGAGCCAGTCTTGTGTATGGCAGCTGGAACAAGGCATCTTGAATCAACAGTGCACATTTATAGGTGTAACTATGGGGCTAATTGCTAATTGAATACTGGCTATGTTTTTGAGCAGTGCATCTTGCCCACAACCAGATATGCACTGCAGATAGGAAGTGTCTTCATTGATTTTTGCTGCCCTATTCATGAGTAAAGATCCATGAACCTTCAATATATCCTGACAGTAGAGTTAAGACATTCTTATTTAAAAGGCTAATCAAGTCAAAACAGGTGTGGTAAAGAGAATAAGCATTACCATGTAAGATATCTGTTTATGAATACATTATGCGCAGTACATCTGTATCTACAATCACTATACTTGGCAGCATTCAGGGCCGGCGCTATAACTATGCGACCCTAGGTGGTCACCTAGGGCGCCAGGATTTGGAGGGTGGCTGGGGGCTGAGCTCCCGGGGGCAGGGGAGCTGGCGGGGGCGGCGCAGGGCTGATGCAAGGAAGTTTCGCCTAGGGCGCAAAACTTCCTTGCACCGGCCCTGGCAGTGATTGTTCATAAGTAGTTGGGCAGGCAATTTTTGGCCTTCATACTATTATCAGAACATAACATTGTAAAATATGTTGTGAGAAAACAGCAGCAGCTACACAATCTGAACAGCCAGGGCCGGCTCCAGGCACCAACCTACCAAGCACGTGCTTGGGGCGGCACCTGGAGGGGGGCGGCACTCAAAGTTTTTTTTTTTGTTTTTGTTTTGTTTTAATTTACAAAAAAAACTAATCTTCCTCTGGCCCCCTGCCGGGAGAGCGGGGCAGCAGGCGTGCTCTGCTCCCCGCCGGCGCCCCGGCCAGGGCAGCGGGGCCGCAGGCGTGCTCTGCTCCCGGCCGGGGCAGCGGGGCGGCCGGCGTGCTCCGCTCCCCGCCGGGGCAGCGGGGCGGCCGGCGTGCTCCACTCCCCGCCGGCGCCCCGGTCGGGGCAGCAGGGCCGCAGGCGTGCTCCGCTCCCGGCCAGGGCAGCGGGGCGGCCGGCGTGCTCCGCTCCCCGCCCCGGCCGGGGCAGCGGGGCGGCAGGCGTGCTCCGCTCCCCACCGGCGCTGCAGCCGGGGGAGCGGGGCGGCAGGCGTGCTCCGCTCCCCGCCGGCGCCGCAGCTGGGGGAGCGGGGCGGCGGGCATGCCGCCCTCCCCGCTGCGCCCCCCCCCCCCCCGCATTTTGGCGGGGCGGCGTTGTTGGGGGGGGATGTTTTGGCCGGCGTTGGGGGGGGGGCGCTTGTGGGGTTTTTTGTTTTGTTTTTTTTTTGCTTGGGGCGGCCAAAAAGCTAGGGCCAGCCCTGTGAACAGCAACTCACCTAAAGAAAGACTTTACAGTATGTAGCCTCCTCAAGTTTCTCTTGACATACCTAATATACCTTTCAAACACTCTGGATTCTTTGGACCTTTAGAGGTTGTATATTGATAGCTCACTGAAGTTTAAGCTGCTCCTCTCAGCCTTCTCCAGTAGTGCTTATTTCTGACAGAACTTCTATCATTCCTTGTCATCAGCTATATCAATGAGACTTGAAAGTAGCCCTTTCCTGCCATTGTTTTATAAAATACTTCTACATCAGTGTTAAGTATACATGGATGTAGTTGAAAGAATATGGTTTAAAGACAGTTTTACTAGCTGAGGTTACTATGTTCATTTAAGGAAATGTGTATCAGGGTGTTGATCAGTCTTTGCCTTTTTTTTGTAATATAGAACATATTTTGGAAGACATTATCTGGATAATACACTGGGGAACAAAACACATACATTCTCTCAAGTTCTTTTAATTTTAACAAAAGTTTGATTTGGTATTTTGTAGAGGAGCGTTTTTTTAAAAAAAATTAAAAACAGCATTTTGTTCCATAAAACATCTTTGACAAGATTCTCATGCCTTTATTTTAAACCAGATTCTTTTTTTCCTTTCCATTTATGAATTCTTTTAAAGAAAATTACTACTTCACATGTGGATCTTCAGTGGCATTTATGGCCTCCACTAGGGTGACCAGATGTCCCGATAAAATCAGAACTGTCCCGATATCGAGCAGTTTGTCCCACGTCCCAACCGAAGTACCGTCGGGACACTATTTGTCCCGATATTTTGTTTCGGGCACACTCTCTTTTTTTTTCCTCCTTGGTCGGCGGTGATAGGTAGGGGGAGCGCCTTTTCAATTGTTAAACTCACCCCAGCACGTCCCGGTCTTTGGCAGCATTTCGGCGGCGGGTCCTTCAGTAGCTGATGGACTTCGGCGGCGGCTACTTCTTTCTTCGGCGGCAGGACTTATTACCCTCCGTCGACGTGCCGCTGACAACCGTCAGCGACTGAAGGACCTGCCGCCGAAGTGCCGCCGAAGACCGGGACTTGCCGGGTGAGTGTGACGATTGAAAAGGCGCTTCCCCCTGCTGCGGTCCCGATATTTTGTATCTATCATCTGGTCACCCTAGGCTTCCACAGATATTATTTAGTTAGGCTGCTTGGTTACGTCTAATTTTTAAATGACTGTGACTTGGACCTTGTGTTGTGATCTGCTGAATGGGAGAGAATGTGTGCTGAGGACTTTTCCCCTTCTAGAAGTAGTACATTAATGAGACATTTTCTTAATAAAAGCATTGCATCAAATCTGTAATCAGAGCACTAGAGACACCCAAACCAGCACAAACATTCATTAATTCCAGAAGCTGCCATTCCTGATCTGAATTTAAACATTACTCCTCAAGGAATTTAACCTCAGCAGTGATTTGGGGTAAAAGGGATGTTTACCTATTACAGTAATAGATGCAGTTAGTCAAACTTATATTGTCATACAGAAGTTATGTTTCATATCTAAATGACTACTTGCTTTTAAAAAAAAGTCAGTGGTGCACTGGAATAAGGAAGAAGTTTTGAACATGACTTTAAAATTGCTACCTGATTAGTCTTCACTTTACCCAATCCTAGACTGCAGAATAAATTGGTGCCTGACTTAAAATTAGAATGATTTCAATCTATTGTATAACACCTCTGAGCTCATCATTAAGTGTTCCCAAACAAGAGAAGTAAGTGTGCTGTTCAACAATTTTTACACATCGGTGCAGTACAACTACAGGATCTCCCTGAGAACTCTCTGGGAAGAGAAACCTAAAAACATTCATTAAAATAAATCCCATACATGCACCTACAGTCATCATATCACCTTTGTTAGAAAACAAAATCCATCTGTACACAAACCTCCACGGAGAGGGAGAGATTGAAGCCACGGCTCATTAATTCAAATTTTTATTTCTATATTCCTCAAACTGATCATGTTAACATTTGATCTATTTCATATCAAACGAAAATCATGCCCAGAAGAAACAGCTCAGAAATGTATACTTGCCTTTTTTTACATCTAAATGCCAATGCCTGCAATAGATGAGTTGTACAAGAAAAAAAAGATGTTTCACTGGTATTAGAGAGAGAATATTAATGGGCTGAATTGAGACATTTATACAAATAACCCTGTACTTTAGAAACTTTATTTATTTATTTATTTATGTAATAAAGGTCACTCTAGGTACAATGAGAAAGTCACTTTTAAAGTAACAATGGAATCCAACTAAATTGCCCATTACGTCATAAATGACAGAAAATTTTTGACATTTCTTCACTCAGTATTATAGTGGGCACTTTCTAGTCCCAACACAGTTGTTGTTGTTGCAAAATAGTTTTTATTATAACCTCCTGTTTTTGCAAGCTAATAGCTTTCCAAGATATTTACCTTTTGGGCTGAAAAGTTTCATGTTTGTTCTCCACCTGAAAGTGAATTTGTTTGAATATTTCAGCTAAATCCCTTCAGACATATTTTATGTTACCAGGGGGGCGGGGAGGAATACACTTTTCCCATTGTAATAAACACGTATGTTTGAACAAGGATACAGCAAAAACAGTTTAACTTTTGACTCAACAGTGTAGTTAGTATAACCACAGGATCCACATATGGTGGATATAGTTCTCATTGAGGACTAGTGCTTCTGGCTTGAAAAAACAAAGATATGACCATTTTAAAATTGCATACTGAGTAGTCATAGTAGAAGATTTCCTTATGTGTACAGGTGTGCACATACATGTACTGTCCCTGTGTGCAGGTAGTAAGGGTGGAGCCAGTTAAGTACACAGATAGGTACGTGCAAATTTGCCGATTAAAAGAACTTTGAAGATCTATAGGCAAAGGTGAGCAAGTCAAACAGCTGGAGAACAAGGAATCACATTCTGCAAAGCAAATGGAGAATGTGGTAGCTTCTCTATGGTGACTAAGATTCATTGGAATTATCTGATTTGTGCACTGGGCATTATAGTCCCTGTCTGTGGTACAGGGAATCCTTTGTTTTTTCTTAAAGAATAAATTAACTATGAAAATTACCTGCCCACTCCCCAAATGTTGTACATGCTTTTGCAAATAATGAGTCTCATTTACACTAAGGTTCCTTCACACTGTTATGGCAGTGTAAAGGGGCCTTAAAGTGAATGTAATTACATTCACATTGCTGATACATTATTTGGGAATTTTTCTGTTGGTTTCATCCACCTCACTATGTCATGCTGCCCCTACTATAAATCTATTAAGTGCACGGATGTTGGATAGAAGCTTGTGTAAGCAAGACACTAGGATTTGATTTACTGAGTTTATTCCTAATGAAGACACCAATCCCAAGGACGCTGGTGACTTTACATATACAGGTTATACTTTGATTTTGTCTTGACAGTTTTATTTGAAGTTTTCTTGTTAAAAACTGAAATAGGAGGTTGTTTTTTTTGAAAGAACATTAAACAGTGTGGGAGTTAAATAGCTTAACATAAGGCAGGCTGAAGTGTGATCAAATGTGTGGAGTTCTGCAATGTAGCTTGTGGCCCTCTTCTCTTTAATATAGAGGCCCAGCCCATGGTGACAGGTCCCAAGAAGTGATGTTCCATCTTGAACTGAGAGGAAGACTGCTCCCCAAAAAATGTGGAATGGTATACTCGGACTTATTTCTAGAGACCGTATCTCCATATTAAAGAAAATGGCAATTACTATCCACTCCATTTAATGTAAATTGGGTGCAGTCCTGAGCCTCCTGGCAAGTTAACAATATGGTTCCCTGGGGCAAAGTTGGAACCCTTTGTATTAGCATGTTCATTAAAATAATCAACTAAATTCCGTCCTTATTGCAATGCTACCTCTGCAAATGCTCAAGAAATAAACTGCTTTCAAACTTTGTTGTTAATTATTCATTATTTACCATCAAATTTTCTTTAGGAAAAATGGATTAATTAAATAAAGGAATATTTCATCAAATATATGCAATAGTAAATTCAAACACACAGACTCTTATGAGTCAGAAAGAACACAGATGAAAAATAGTCAAAGAAGAGTTTAACATAGTGACAATGATACAAAATTAAATTCTATAAGATACCCTAGATTTCTGATGGGAATACTTGACAAATGAAAAACACTTTTCAATTTAAATTAAATTAAATTTCCAATTAAGTCACAGAGAGCTGTACTCCAGCAGGAAAACCCACTAAAATCACATATTTCTTGGTCATGAATTAAACATTTAGAGTAGCTTAATGTACGATGACCCAACATGTAGAGAACAATACATATCCTCTGCCTTTTTTAAAAATCAACACTGCATATAATAAAGCACTGTTTTATACCGCCAGTACTGACATTCCTTATATCCACTAACTAAACCAGGGGTGGAATTTAGCTGGTTACATAGTTGTAAAAAGTAACTTATTCACAAAATAATCTTAATACTTATACCAATGCTTTCTGTATAGCACATAGTCTATGCCTGTTAAGTCTATTTCACAAAACAAATTTTATATGCTAGTTACCTGTGTCCTGGAGTTTTTTGAGTTTATAAGTATTGAACATATTTTAAGTAACATACAGAATGAAATACAAATAGAGTAAGGTACAATCTAAGCTAAAGTATCCATTAGCAATGAGACAGAACAGAACATAAACCCCTGATTATGACTAGTCTAAATTTTGAGAACATTCACTGAAGTCAATGGGAGTTTTGCCATTGACTTCAATGGGGCCAGGATTTCACCTCATGTCTTGATGTGAATATTAGAGACCTTAATTTCAATAATTAATTGAACCAAAATACCATATTCAAACAGCTCTGAATTTAGGGATTGTCTAGGAGTTGGACTTTATAGCCCAGGTACATTTTTCGGACTCATTGGTTTCTGAACCACGGCTGTGGAAGTCATGTAGCTCTGAAGAGACAAGATGGGTAAGATAATATCTTTTATCAGACCCAACTTCTGTTGGTGAGAGAGACAAGCTTTCGAACTTACACAGAGCTCTTCTTCTGGTCTCGGAAATGCACTCTTGAGTACATTTCCCAAACCCGAAGAAAAGTTTTGTATAAACTCAAAAACTTGTCTGTCTCACCAACAGAAGCTGGTCCAATAAAAGATATTTCCTCACCCACCTTGTCTCACTAATACCCTGTGACCAACATGGCTCCATAACACTGCATGTAGCTCTGAAGCCAGATATCCCATTCAGGAGAAGTTATGCTACCTAAGCCTGAAAATCCCCTCAAAAGTCTCTTTGCATTTGGAGTGTAGAGCTTACAAAACAATGAAAGCTAATAAGATGACAGGAGGATGTGTAGTCATAGGAGTAAATATCATATACCCCAGTGATAGGGTAAATCCTGCATGCATGTACCTCCATCACATGGGGAGATAGGCCTTTCTTCTGCAGAGGGGACCTGTTTTTTTTAAACAAAAAAATTGGTGTTCATTAGGTAGGGTTTCTCTTATCCCAGATTACTGAGGCATGGTCAGCAGGGGATAATGTCCCATACCTTTATCACTAGCAGTGAGGGATTGCTATGGAGCTTCTGCCTTGGCTGGCAGAGATGGGAGGCTATCTATTCCCCCACAGAATCAGGACTCTGAGGGGGACGGACAGTCTGTTCTGAGTGCTGTTTTTGGAGAGGAGAAGAATACTCCTTTTCCCCCCTTCTTGACTGACAGGCATAAAGCTATCAGCTGAAAGGAAGTGATGTCTTTCATCTGCATGGCGTCTTTAAATGTCTTCTCTGACTAGAAGGGAAAAACACATCCTCCCCATTCTCACACACATTCTCACATTCTCACACCTGGGGACCTGAAGTAAAAGCTAAAGTGCAAAGGTCTGTACCTGTGTATCCACTTGTAGGCTCAGCCCTCTATTTGTTTCTACATGGCCTTATATAGGAGGTCAGACTACATGATCACAATTGACCCTTCTGCCTTTGAATCTATGTGTGAGAATAAATGCATTCCCCAACATAAAAATAAAACACTTTTCAGATTATGCAAATAAGACATCAAAAACTGGAATAAGCAGAGACAATATTTTGGTGAAGATGACTTTTTTGTATTTTGTCTTTTTAAAGTGTAATAATTTTAGAGTATTATTACAGTGTGATTTTACAGGGTAATTAGTATCAAATGCACTTCCTCTATTAAAATAATCTTTGTAACAAATACTGAAGTTGTAAGTCACCATTCAACATAACCCATTTGCACTTTATTATGTCAGCAAATTCAGTGACTTGATACAATGGAGTAACATTTCTGTATATTTATCACTGTAATCTTGATATTAAATTAGGATGACACTGTGTTAAAACTTACAGCATCTGTCAATGATTTTTCCAAACAGAAAATTATGCGAACAATATTTCACAACTACAAGTATGTGTTCAAATGTATAGCAATTATTTACACAGTACAACATGCTTGGCACTCTACAATACATAGTTATAATGCTCGAGACACTTCCTGCCTCAGAGATCTTACAGTCTAGAAAACAGACACAGAAAGAAAAGAAACATTAAAAATTTATAGTTCTCTAAATTAATCCTGTACATAGATGTATACATATTTGTTAGACGATTTTTTAAATGAATCTCTCTTGCTTCCCTCCCACCTCTTTTTCTCATTCATGTTTACACTTTATACAAATCCAATAAAGTTTCTACATTTCAAAAATGTCAGCATTAACTCTTAGGCTTCCTGACATTATTATGAATGAGAAGTTACTTACCCTTACAGTAACTGGAGCTCTTTGAGATGTGTTATACATATTCACATTCCACCAAAGATATGCATGCACCCACGCACTTGAGTTAGGAGTCTTTTGGCCAGAAGTGTCCATATGGTACACCTGCACTCTGCGAGTCCTCATGTTCCTCAACAAAGGCATAAAAGGGGGGAGAGCACCAACTACCACTTAGTTTCCTTGCAGCCACAGAATCCCAGAAGTGAAGGACTCTGAGGTAGAGAGAGTGGAGGGGGAGCATGGAATGTGCATAATAACAACACATCTCAAAGAACTCAATTACTGTACAGGTAATTTACTTTTCATTCTCCTTCGAGTGATTCTCCATGTGCACATTGCACTACAGGTGATCCCAAGTAGTAGACCAATGTAGTGAAGGTGCAAGCTTGAAGTCTTAGGGGAAGATTGCAGCAGACTTGACAAGTGTAGCATCTGATCTACAGACTTCAGTAATTGCATAATGCTTTCTACTCATACGAAGAGACACTCAGGTGA
Source organism: Macrochelys suwanniensis (assembly GCA_033296515.1). Classification (NCBI taxonomy): domain Eukaryota; kingdom Metazoa; phylum Chordata; order Testudines; family Chelydridae; genus Macrochelys; species Macrochelys suwanniensis. The sequence continues at coordinate 115,697,413 of CM065775.1, read as the reverse complement.
CCACCTTACATATATCTAAGATAGATACACCTTTCAACAAAGCTGCTGAAGCTGCTTGAGCTCTGGTCCAATGAGCCTTAAGAGTGGTAGGTGGTTCTACTCTGGCTATTTCACAGTAAGTTCTCATGCAGTCAAAAATCCACTGTGACAGCCTGTGAGTTGAGATGGCCTTGCCTTTCATCCTTTCCTCAATAACCACAAAAAGTTTTGGTGAAGATCTGAATAGTTTTGTTCTTTGAAGAAAGAATGCCATGGCACATATGATATCTAAGATGCAGAGAGTGGCTTCTGCGTTAGAAGCATGGAGTTTAAGGAAGAATATGGGTAGGTGAATTTGGTGATTCAGGTGGAATTCCATGACCACCATCAGCAAAAACTTCAGATGAGTTTTTAAGAAACTTCTCAGGGTAGAAGACTGTATAAAAATGTGTATAAGGACTACGTAAGGAGGGTCAGACATCAGCTCTTGAATCTCTCCTACTCTTCTTGCTGAGATCATGCTGCTAAGAATTATGTTTTCATTGGCAAGTGAAAAAAGGAACACATCATCATTGGTTTGAATGGAGGGCACATAACAGCTGGTACCAAGTTAAGGTTCGACAGTGGGATTGATCCTTAACAGATGAAAACACTTTAATCTGATTCTTCAAAATTTTTACTAGAGTAGGCATGAAAAAATATTGTTTGGCCTTCTCCTGGTGAATGGTGTGCTGAAATAGCCACCAGATGTATTTTGGATGAGCTCAGTGATAAGTTGCTCTATATCTATTCCAGTAACTAGTCTAGGATTACAGATACTGAAGTCTCTTGAGGATTCAGGGATGTCTGACAGCACCAAAAAGAGAATCTTATCCATTTGACTTGTAGAGTCTTTTATACTGTTGACCAGGAGAGCCTGGACAGGTGAGGAAACAGGACCACTCTACACCCATCCAGAAGCCAACCATTAAATGCAAGATATTCCATCTCTCTGTGGCAAATGCTCCAGAAGCAGAGGCAAGATCTTGGGCTGGGAGGTAAAGAAGCTCAGGATGTCTGGAAACCAAAACTGCCTCAAACACTCCAGTGCTATCAAAAACAGTCTGGCTCAGCCGTGTCTGATCTTGTGTGGCACTCTGTGATATATACTGATCTCAGACAGCTTTGCATATATTAGTGGTGTAGTCTGGAAAGTGGCATTACAAAGGTACACAAAGCCATGTGTCCTAAAAGGACAAGGCAAGTCCTCATTATGAATATGAATATGAAGCCAGCTGCAAGAGATGGGCTGGGGAAGCAAGACCCTGGACTTGGAGGAGTCTAGGATTGCTCCAATGAACTCAAGTCTAAACGGGAGTGAAGTTGGACTTTTTAAAAATGTTAATTTTCAGGTGCAGGCTCTGGAACAAGTTGAGTGTGTAATGAGTGGCTTCTGCAACTTTCTGAGGCCTCATATCAGCCAATTTTCCAGGTAAGGGTATAATGAAATGTCCCCTTTTCTTAAGCATCAGATCAGTGGATTTGTCATCCTAATTTAATATCAGTGGATTCGTATAAAGCAAGCTGGTCCATCTTGATGTCTGGAGGCGGTGGGAGGAACTGTATGGTGGTTGGTGGGCTCCTTCCTTTTGTGCCCTTTATTCTAAGCCCTACGATTCTCAGGGCACAGGCAAACACTGCTGGCTAAAAGACTACAAACTCCATATTAGTGGAATGTGCATATGAACAATTATTTGAAGGAAAAGTACTCAGTTTCTGAAGAATACCAAAGGGTAACAATGACTACGGAGAACTTTCAACTATTGCACCAAGTCTTCATAGATGAGTAAGAGATAAAGGGCCAAATTCTTCCAGTAAAATAGATGGGAGCTATGTGTGCAACTTGAGGGGGGGAGTGTGAAGTAGAGTAACACTGCAGTTTGCCACAAACTAAATGTTTGTGTAGACAGGCCCTTTGATATTGTGGTGATAGGCAGTATTGAAAACTGTAAAGCAGGTAGGTAGGTATTTTTATGACTTCTGAATTGTTGAGAAGAATTGGTCTTAAGTGGGTAAATTTTTTTTTATAGAAGAGAAATGGGTGGACTGCCTGGGGATTTCAGCCATTGGTGACCAGCAGTGTTGTAACTACACTGGCACAAACCACCAGTGTAAGACTGGCAAGAAGCTACAATTTGCATTGCTGCAATTACTCACAATGTTCAGAACCCAAAAGGAGCACAGATGAAGTCTACTTAAGACCAGGACTGAATAAATTCCGAAACAAGGCAAATTATACTGTGAAATAAACTATTTGTGTAATAAATCATTGGCCTGTCTGTGTGGGGACCACAAGTGGTTTGTAAATTGGGGACTTGGTACAAAAGTTTTACTAATTAAAACATGTCTTCTCTTAACTCAGTTTTCATTTCCCAAGTCAATATGCAGTCTATATTTCATTAAAGTGCAAAAGACACATGATACTCTTTTACTGTGTTGATTTGCCACCGCTCTGTATTGTAAATTATTTATGAAAATGAGAGATCCATCGTTTCCAAACAAAAACTTACTTTCTTATACCACCTTTTGATAACCTTCTACACTTTCTCTCTCTCATATTCACCAGAATACTGAGCAAATACATTAAACCAACTGGCATGTGATTAGGGCTTAGGAACTTCAGAGTTCTAGTAGCTTTGTATATGGAAACAAAATAACTGGAGAAGAAAAAGGGATCAAACTTACAAACTGTTTATCAAAATAATATGTTAATACCATATATGTCCCATATCTGGAGTGTCCCAACTTTTTTCTTCGTCAGTAAGGGATAGTTAATGTACATGAACTGCTGCCTAAGATGCTTGCCAGAGCACTTACTAGCTCACTCATTTGTTTGGTAGTTTTATAGGCCTCTTGTGCTGGAGCAGAGGTACAACAGCTTGCATTGCAGGAAGGGGAAAGATAAAACTACCCTGCTGTGCAGATTTAGTCAATTTGCACTGGGCTCTCACACAGAAAACAAATTGCAACCGCTCACAAAGAGTTCTGTCTTTGCACTGGCAGCCCTAACAAATGCAGACAAAAACAAGTAAATCAGGCAACTTCACATCAGGAGGAAAAAAATGGCTACTACTCCAACAGCTGCTATCATAATTAAGAACAGATTTCATCACTAAACTCTTGCTGGTTATGTCTGCAGCAAAACAAATACACAGATGTGGCACATTTACATACTGAAAAATGTGCACCATGCTACTGAAACAAATTTGCATTTTCTGCTCTTAAATATTCACTTTTTAATATGAAACAATGGGGATAGTTTACATGCTAATCCTCAGCTTATGCTCATCAAAATCATTCAGTGAGTGTATGAAAGATAATACAACATAAGACCACATTTCAATCCTGCACCAAAATTTACTATCCTATTCTATAAAATGCAATTTTCCGATCACTTTCTGAACTGTAGTGCAGCACTACTGTATGTAAATTACATTTTTTAAAGAAATGTGACAAAGGCTCCTTTTAATCATAAAATTCACTTAAATTTATTGCTGCTTCATTTATCCACACATTTTGAAAGGTCACATGGCATGATCTATTTAAAGGGAAATCATGTGACCTTTTTAAAGCTAAGAGGTATATCATTAAACACAGGAAAGTAAAATGAGTTTACTAATTATAAAATATAAAACCCTGCAACTGGTGCATGTGCATAATATGTTCCACCCAAAATTCTGAGTGTGTTTCTGATAACATAAAGGGATGGGGGAATTTTACTCAATACCCTAGCTTCCCTTTTGCTTACTCTAAAGGTTTTAACCCCAAAAGGTAAATCATATTTCTAAATAGGCTATTTGTTTTTTATATAAAATACCACAATAATATTTTAAGAGTTTCTGTTTCCTCTCTGTAAATCTGTGCCAATTACAGAAATAGGCTGTAAATGTAAAACACATAAGATGACCACATTTATTGGGGGACAATTAAGCAGTTCTGCCAGTAATTTCAAGAACAGGTTTGTTCTAAAGTGTATGTTAAACCAGTCAGTATGCTATTAGATTTTTTCCTAATGAATATGTTCATTTAATACATGTTCATGTCCAGAATTAAAGAATTTATTTTAGATGGTGAACAGAGCTCAACAATTACAGTAGAGTAAACTTTTTAAACATTATAAGTAAGGCTAAGATTTTGTCACGGTTATGCTGTGTAAAAGTCAGGGACAGGTCATGGGCAATAAAGAAAAATTCACGGAAGCTGTGACCTGTCCTTGACTTTTACTAGAAATATCTGTGACAAAATGGGGATCTGCGGGTCCCCACACTGCCCACAGTGGGGCAGCTGCACAGCAGCTAGGAGCTCTGGTGGCTATCGGCGCTCCAGAGTTCCCCGCCGCCCACAGCTTGGAGCTGCAGAGTTCCCCGCCGCCCACAGCTTGGAGCTGCAGGGTGCCCATGGCTTGGAGCAGCAACTGGCGGCTGCGGGGTACCCCTGCCGCCTGCAGCTCCAGGGGCCCCCACCATCTGCCACCGCCAGGAGCTCAGAAGTTCCCCACTTCCCGCAGAGGCCAGGAGTTGCTCGGTACCCAAAACCGCCTGCAGCGGCTTGGAGCTCTGCGGGGGTACCCTGGAGTTCCCTGACCCTGCGGGTGGCGGGAGACCCTGAAGCTCCCAATCCCAACAGGCTGAAGTCACAGAGGTCGCTGGAAGTCATGGATTCCATGACTTCCACGATCTCCGTGACTAAATCCTAGCCTTAATTATAATATATATAGGTCTTATTTTCAAAGAGGCTCCAAGCTGCCCTCCATTATGGGAACAGAGTAGCTCAGACAAAATCATCTGCTTGTGCACTTTTCAAGCACTAGTAACTCTGCATACAGTTGATAAAGTCTAACACCTGCATATGCAAGTGACGGAGTTTCACTCTGTAAGTTCTGTTACCAGCATGCACAGGCATTAGTGCTTGGCAGGTGTGTGCACAGCCGACTATATGCATAACTTTTCATGCTTGCAAAAGGCAGCTATTGTTTGAAAATCAGTCTCATATTGTATAATGTAGTGGGCATCATTGCCATGCAAGTAATTAATGCAACATTAGTGCTATTCTGTAGTAAAGTATAATTACGTGCAAGTGGTAAATGTCAAGTTTCTAATGGGAAGCAATGTGCAAAGAATTGCGCTGTGTGTATATCCAGTTATCAATTAATCCTAAATTAAGTGCAGAAATAAAGTGATAAAACTAGAGAAGCAGGGTGAGACAAAATGGCATATCTGGCCCACAGTGCAGGATGAGCTGGGAAGGAGGTAGTTAATATGGAATGGAGTATTCTGCATGTGCCCCTGGCTAATGTGTGCTGCTAAATGGGACCAGCCAGAGGGCATCCGCACCCCCCACCGAGCACATCAATCCCCCAACTGAGTTCATGGTCTAACATCCCATATGGTAGCTGATCTTCAGTGTGAGTGGAGCTATGCTGATTTATACCCATGGAGGATCTGACCTATGGATTATTTGAATGCTGGATATAGTCATGACATTAATCTATCTGTTAGTTGTTTCAAATTTCTGACAGAATTGCTAGTTGCAGAGCTGCCAGGGAGTGGTGAGTTCGGTCATGTAAATTCACCTCCCCATGAACTATTCCAGCACGCCACGTAGTGGGCAGCGTCCAGAGGGGTTGTTTTCAGTTTTTGCAGCAGGCTGACTCTTCCCCTTTCCACAGCCTTCCAGGACAGGCGCCACACAGGAGACCACACATGATTTTACCATACTGATCCCTTGGTTAACATCTGTACAACGATAACAGATTAATGAATCTCTCATATTCCACAGCCAGAAGGCTTGAAAGAGTTTATTACAAGTCAAGTTCTTCAAATGAAGGAGAAACAGCTGAGTTACAGACCAGCAGGCTGATTCTCATTTACATCAAATTCTAAACCACGCCGGCTTTAAGGCACTTTACACTGCCAGTGTGAGGTAAAGGGAAGTCAGTGTACAGGTTCAGGCCCCACATCCACACAGCAACTTTTTAACATGCTTCTAATTGGCTACGGGCATGGCTGACTAAAAGTGCATAGAACACAGTTAATAATTGGTTATTATCTAGTAATACTTAACCAGGTGCCTTCCCACTAGTCTGCCACACAGCTCTAGTCTTGTAACCAGCTACAAACAGGTTATTCTGGTATGTGCAAAAGCAGCTCCTACCCCTACTGCTATAATGATAAGAACAAGTCCCTCCCCCTTCACTCAGTGCTGTTAGACATATAACAGTGCACTTTGCCATGGGATGAGAGGGTGTCACTCTATGTGCCTGGTTTCCAAGGACCCTATCTCCCAGCTGTAAGCTAGCACAGAAGGCTTCTCTGGCTACATCAGCAGGATTAAAATGCCTGTAACTTGTGTTGCTGGACAAGGCACTCAAACAGACCAGCCACTAAACCTCAACCCTGTGGACAGCAGAGAATTTGAACTGGATGAAGTGGTATTTGAAGAGAAGGAAAACAGGAATGAGGAAGTGATCTGGCAACAAGATAATTCAGTCATCATACAAAGTCTTTAGGGTATAGATCAGGGTCCTGGCTGCCCAAGGCAGCCCTGCCTTGCCACGTGGCGGGGTCCACGGCCGCCCTTCCTAGGGTGACCAGATGTTCCGATTTTATAGGGACAGTCCCAATATTTGGGACTTTTCTTATATACGTGTCAATTACCTCCCACCCCGTCCCGATTGTTCACACTTGCTGTCTGGTCACCCTAGTCCTGCCTTGCCACACGGTGGGGTCTGCTCCTGGCCCCACTCTGTGGAGGGGTCTCTGAGCATAGAGATCTGGGGATGGGGGAGCGTGACCGTTGTGGTTCTCAACCTGCGACTCAGGTAATACATACACCATGATAAATAGGTTGAGAATCACTGGTATAGATAGATGGTCGAGGTGGTTGAGGGAACAGTCCTGTGGCTACAAGTGCATGCATGACGCTTTTGTCATTATGCTGGTGTAACTGTTCTCCTGAGGGGGTAGAAACTCTCTTTCCACTGTTTTCACATTGCAGTGTGCCCAGCCTGGAAAACATTTTCCACGTCCCTGGAATCTGCTCACTCAATAAATAGTAATTAATAGCAATAATTAGTGATTTTAAGGTTGAAATATAGTAACACCCTTACTACTCCTCAGCTTACGTCTCTAGAAAATTTTGACTCAAGTGCTTGAAAAGGTGGTGAAAGCAATGTCCGGTGAAGGCAGAGCTAAGTGGAACAGCCTTAAATATTGCAAGTTCATTGGCCTAGCTTCCACACAATGGCAAGCATAATTTCTATATTTCAAAATTGTAAAAACAAAACAAAAACAAGAAAATATTTTATAGTCAATCCACAAATCCATTTATTTAGGTAAGTAGATTGGGGTGTCACAAGCATTCACAGCCCTTTCCACACTTATGTTTGGACCTTGGAAATCTAGCCAATGCACAAGTTCACCATAGCTTGTATCTTTCTCTGATCTCAATTAGGTACTGCAGAAATCTTTTCTGACAGCTACCAGTCTAGCTTATGCATCAGAGTCACAGGCAGTGCATATTTCTCTGCTGAACCTGCATACAACACTCATCATCTCTTAAGCATGTCTCACATAATCATTTATCATTAGCCTGGATGCTCTGACAGCATAGCGGTCTGGATTCTTCATGGTTTACTGGTAGATTAGGTCACAGACATACAGAGGAACATTTAGTAATGTCACTGTGTGCATTGGATGACCTTGAAATCCAGAGTTGATAGCCTATAAAAAACCCAAAGGATTTGTCTTCCCTTTCCTGGGCCTAACACTGTTACTTTAGTTGAAATCAAATGGGTCCGAGAAAAAAAATTAAATGATTTACCATCATCCTGAAGCCACAAGTGAAATAATGCCTGTTGCACGGAGTTTATTAGCTGTCTTTAGTGACAGGCAGCAGAATGAACAGTACTCTAAAGAGAAAAATCTTAAAATAAAGTTTATATTACAGAAAACCAAGATTGCACATCTGTCATGGGGAACATTTCACACAGAAAGTGGCCCGATATAGCCATGCAATGAAATTAACATTCTCATAGTGAATAACTCACAGTCTCTCTTTGATTTTGACACAGAAAGGCATATGAAAGGGCTGTCTAATGATGACAGCATGCCTAGCATGTCCCATCCAGTGGCTGGCTCAAGGAAAAGGCCTGCAAAGGATTCAGAGCTCATGGCAAATCTGAGACATAAAATAACTCTTGATTTATGCAGTCCCTCATGGATGGAGAAGATAATCATTGACATCATCATCATCATCTGGGCATGGCTTCATCAGCCATGGAAACAAAGGATGGTCCCATTCTCCAGTAATCACATTTGGCATAGAAACACTGTCCCTGCTGTGTTGGGGAAATAGTATCTCCACTTTCTCTTGCTATACAAGCTCAAATTCTTTAATACTCCGGCATCATGAACCTTGCATGATCTATGCTGGCATCCACAAAGCATCCTCATAGAATCACTACAGCCTGGATGACCAGAGAGTAGTACGCAGTTACTGTAGAACTCTGTTTCACCTGATTTGGGAAGCAAGGACCTGGAAAGTGAGCTCCATTAACAGGCCCATCACAGTTTGGGAATCCCTAGCAATGCTGAAAGCCTTCCATTATCTCAGGATCATTGGTAACCCTGCTCAGACTGGTCAGCTGCACTTGCTTTACTGCAAAGCACATGTCCATTACAATGTCTCCCACTTTATTCTTCCACCGGCCAAAGGAATTCTGCCAGGAAGCAGTTGCTCATGTTCTTGGCCTGTCTCCAGAGTGCTACGGCAATTCTCTTGTCCACAAGCAGAGGAGCTCCCGTATAGGCACCTTTTTTGCTGTAAGGTGGCCGTCAGTTCCACACACAGAAAGTCAAAAGTGGGCTCGGTTAGAGGAGGTTACTCACCTTGTGCAGTAACTGACCTTCTTCAAGATGAGTGTCCCTGTGGGTACTCCACTTCAGGTCAAGGTGCGTCCCAGCGCCTTTGATCAGAGATTTCTACAATAGTACCCCTACAGGCTGTGCACGTGCTGTGCCTGCCTCTCGAGCGGTCAGTGTTAGAATAGCGTGTACACAGCCCGGGCTCCTCAGTTCCTTCTCTACCACGGAGTGTGTTACAAATTCCGAAGTAAAGGGGAGGAGGGCGGGTAGTGGAGCACCCACAGGGACACTCAGCTCAAAGAACATCAGTTACTGCACAGGGTGAGTAACCTCCTCTTCTTCGAGAGAGATGTCCCTGTGGGTGCTCCACTTCAGGTGACTGGAAAGCAGTATCCCTTAGGATGGTTGGGACTTCGGATGAGGAAAGAAGGCTGTTGACAAGACAACTCTACCCAATCTGGTGTCGGACATTGCAGTGTGGATGAGAGCATAGTGATTAGCAAAGGTAAGGTTAGATGCCCAGGTAGCTGCCTTGCATATGTAAGACAGTGGGAGATTACGGAGAAAGGCCGTGGAGGTGGAGACAGCTCGGGTAGAGTGTGTCCTAATTGATGTAGGAGGTTGTATTTGCCTGAGTTGGTAACAAAGGCGTATGCAGTCAGCAATCCATTTGGAAAGTCTCTGTGTAGAGATGGCACTTCCCTGTGAGCGCTGAGTAGTAGAGACAAAAAGTCGGGGGGAGGGGGGTTCTTAATGGTTTTGTTCTATCCAGGTAAAAGGATAATGCTGTACACGCATCAAGAGTATGCATTGTCATTTCAAAGGCATTAGCGTAAGGCTTTGGGAAAAATGTTGGGAGGTGTATAGGTTCATTGAGGTGAATGGAAGAGTGTATCTTAGGTAAGAACTTTGGATGCGTGCGGACTGTGACCTTATCGCGGAAGAACGTGGTATATGGAGGGTCTGCCATAAGCACCCCCATTTCTCCTACTCGTCTGGCAGATGTAATTGCTATGAGGAAGGCGGTCTTCATGGATAGGTGGAGAAGGGAGCAGGTAGCCATCGGTTCAAAGGGTTTATCCATCAGGGCTTTGGGGACTAGGTGTAAATCCCAAGTTGCAGCAGGCGGTTTCACATCTGGGTATAGCGTCTGGATACCCTTCAGGAACCTTTTGGTGATTGGATGGGCAAAGACCGTAACATTGTCAGTCTGATGGTGGAAGGCGATGATTGCTGCAAGGTGGACCTTGAGTGAGCTCGTAGAGAGGCCATATGTTTTAAGGTGTAACAGGTAATCCAGTATCAGTGGGAGTGAAGCAGAAACTGGAGAAGTCTGTCTGTCAGCGCACCAAGATGTGAACCGTTTCCATTTATGGAGGTAGGTGGTGCGCATGTTGTGCGTTCTGCTGTGCAGCAAGGCAGTGTGCACTTGGTCTGAACATGTTAACTCTGCAATAGAGAACCATTGATCAGCCAGGCCCTCAGGTGGAGGCGTTGTACGTCGGGGTGAAATAGTTGTTCCCGGTGTCGTGACAGGAGGTTGTTGAGTGGGAGAAGGGAAATGGGAGGCTTGACTGACATGCACAGGAGGAAGGGGTACTACGGTTGTTTGGGCCACGAGGGGGGCTATGAGAACGATGTTGGCTCTGTCTGTTTGTATCTTCTGAATTACTCTGTGCAATACAGGCATTGGTGGGAATGCATACATAAGCGTTTCGGTCCATGGGAGCATAAAGGCATCCCCGTGAGTGTTTCCCCAGGCCTGCTCTGGAGCAGAATGTCGGGCATTTTTTGTTTGTTGCTGTGGCAAATAGATCCAGTTGGGGATAACCCCAGGTCTGGAAAATGTTAGAAAGAATGGTGCTGTTGAGTTCCCACTCGTATTGTATGGGGAACGATCGGCTGAGCTCGTCTGCGGTGGTATTCTGAGAACCTGGTAGGTATGAGGAGGAAAGAGGGATATTGTGTTGAAGGCACCAGTTCCAAAGTTTTACTGCCTCTGTGCAGAGGGAGTGTGACCGGGCTCCCTCCTGTCTGTTGACATAAAACATGCACGCAATGTTGTCGGTCATGATTCGGCGGTTTTCGATGATGGGAAGGAAATGGAGGCGGGCATTGCGTACAGCTCGGAGTTCTAGCAAATTTATGTGAAGCTTGGTTTCCAAAGCAGCCCAGAGACCTTGAGTGGTGAGGTGGCCCATGTGTGCTCCCCATCCTGTGAGGAATGCATCTGTGGTGATGGTAATCGAAGGAGGATCTTGTCTGAAGGGAATCCCGGTGCAGAGGTTGATGGGAGAGGACCACTACAGAAATGAGTCCTTGACATTCTGGGGTATTGTTATTAACTTGCTTAGCCTGTGCTTGTTTGGTTTGTATACCGTGGCTAGCCAACCCTGAAGGCATCGCATGTAAAGGTGAGCATTTGCGACCACAAATGTGCAAGCGGCCATATGTCCTAAGAGCTGTAGGGAGTCTTGGACTGTAGTCTGTGGGCTGGCATGTATCTGGGTAATAAGGTTGCCCATTGTGTGGAATCTGTCCTAGGGGAGAGATGCAAGACCGGTGGTGGAATCGAGGTGGGCGCCGATGAAGTTGATTTGTTAGGTAGGTTGTAAGGTAGATTTGTTTTTGTTTATTTGCAGGCCCAAGGTGCGGAAGCAGTGAAGGGTTGCAAGAGTTGCATGGTTCGCTTCTAACTGAGTGGGAGACTTGAGGAGACAATTGTCCAGGTAAGGAAATATGAGGATTCCTTTTTTTCTGAGATAAGCTATTACAACTGCTAATACCTTGGAGAAGACACGTGATGCGGTGGAGGCCAAATGGGAGGACTCTGTATTGGTAGTGTTGCGCTCCCACAGCAAACCTGAGGAAACGTTGATGGGCAGGGTGGATAGAGACATAGAAATATGCGTCTTGGAGGTCAAGGGTTGAAAATCAATCTCCTTGCTCCAGCATTGGAATTATCATTGGGAAAGTAACCATGCGGAATTTCTGTTTCTTGACAAACTTGTTCAAACATCGAAGATTGAGGATAGGGCACCACCTGCCGTTCTTCTTTTCCGTCAAGAAGTAGTGGGAGTAAAACCCTTTCCCTCTGTGTTGAGGGGGTACCTCCTCTATTGCTCCGAGATGTATGAGGTGTTGTACCCCCTGACAGAGCAATTGTTCATGAGAGGGGTCCCTGAAGAGGGACGGGGTGGGAGGGTGGGTGAGGAGAGGAAGGGGATTGCGTAACCCGATCTGATAATTTCCAGGACCCATCTGTCCATAGTGATGGATTTCCAATTGGCCAGGAATGGACGCAAACGGTGTACAAAGAAATGGTTGGTTGGAGTTGGTGCTGGAGGGGGTGTGAGGTTTTCTATACCCTTGACCAAGACTTCAAATTTGTTTATCTGGGTTAGGAGGGTGGGGTCGCCATTGATTGCGGAGGGTGACATCGTTGGTTCCTGGGCCTATGTCGTTGTTGTTGCATATCATATTGTCTTAAGTGTGGATGTTGCTCAAAGATATGGTAACGCAGTCATTGGTATGGCTGATATCTATACTGTCTCTTCTTTGAGGCAGGTGGTTGGATGCCTAAGGATCGGAGTGTGGCATGTGAGTCCTTCATGGAGTGAAGGACCTCATTAGTTGTAGAGGCGAAGAGCTTGTCTTCATCGAAGGGGAGATCTTCGACCGTATTCTGTATCTCCTTCAGAAAGGAGGAAGAAGCAAACCATGAAGCCCGCCGCATGACGACAGCTGTGGCTGTGGATCTGGCAGCTGCGTCTGCAGCATCGAGCGCGGCTTGAAGAGCTGTGTGGAAGGTCAATTGGCCCTCAGACACCACTGCTTTAAATTGTTGTTGTTTATCCTCCGACCGATCATCAATAAATTGCATTACCTTAGCATAATTTCTGTGGTCACATTTTGCTACGAGCGCCGCATAATTTGCTACTCTGAACTGCAAAGTGGAAGAAGAATACACTTAGCGGCCAAAGGAGTCCAGTCTCTTGCTATCTTTGTCCGATGGATTGGATCGGAGGTGTTGGTATTCGTTTTTCTGATTGGCTGTGTCGACCACTAGCGAATTAGGTGAGGGGTGAGTGAATAGAAACTCAGAACCCTTAGATGGGACAAAATATTTGTGGTCCAGTCTCTTGCTAGTGGGTGTTATTGTGGCTGGGGTCTGCCAAATAGTTTTAGCAGGTTCCATAATGGCCCCATTAATTGGTAGGGCTATTTTGGAGGAAGTCGTAGCTTGCAGAATGTCCGTAAGTTCATGGTGTGTTTCAGATACCTCCTCCAGGGTAATCTTGAGCTCTTCTGCTACTCTCTGAAACAACTCTTGAAAGTGAGTGAGCTCATCCATAGTGGGAGGTGGTGGGGGCACCATGGTGTCTTGTGGTGTTATTGCTGTAGAGGAGGTGTATGAGGCAGTCTCTTCTGTAGGGGTGGCGGCCACTTCAGGTCTTATCTGGGTTTCAGTGTAAGCCGGCAGTGGGGAGGGTCTGACAGCTTTCCTCCAGGCAGCCCGCAGAACACCCGAGTGTGGTGTGGTGTAGGTTCATGGACCCCAGTGTGGCCATTGCCCCGGGGCCGGGGGCAGGGGGGACATAGGTGGTCCCATCCAGGGATTGCCATATCAGTGTGGATAGCCTTGAGGATATGGAGATCGTGCTGTGGTGCGTCTCCCAGTTGTAGGTAACTGAATCTGGGGAGAGTATTGAGAGGAAAACATCTGGTCATCGTATTCCTCTTCCTCGTCCTCTTCCTCCTCATCATCCTCCCGCACTCCATTGGAGGAACTTGAAGTGGTACGGGAGTACTGAAGGTAGGGTGCTAAAGGTCTTGGTGATAGACTGGTGCTGAGAAGAGGGGACTCAGGAGCATGGGACACCCTTAATTCCTCTGGCTGTAGAAACTGAGGTGGAACTGACTGATGAGGAGTTGGTGCCAGTGTAGCTGATGGAGGCAGTGTCTGCTGGGGCATCTGCTGCTGCACCGAGGGGTGTCCCGGGGGTGCAAGGTGGTTCCACGGAGTAGGTGCCCTGAGGTAGGCACTGCAATAGAGGCTGGAGACCTCAGGGGGCTTTGGTGCCAAGAACAGCGACTGTAAAAGCGGCACCACAAGATCAAAGGGCGGTGCCGCAGCCGCCGCTTGTATTGCTGGCACCGTGGCAGCTCTCGGCACCGTACTGACAGGGGTGGCCAAAGGAGAGCTGAAAGAGGTGGGCAACTGAAATCCCCAAGTCTTGGCACTGTTTAGAGGGGCAGCCAACTCATGGTCTGTCGCCTGAAAGGTGCTGAGCCGCTGAGCAGGAGTTGCCAGTTTTAACTTTTCCCCCGAGGAACAGCTCCTGAGTGGGGGAGGATGCTGGCCATTTTTTTTGCTTTCTGTTTGCCTCTAGAGGGTGTCACAGAGGTTTGCTGGCCAGGGTCAGAAGCAGGTCTGAGGGAGTTTTCTAGGAGCAGCGGGTCCGCGCTTTCAATTTGTTGCAGTGGACGCATTTTGGGGGTACATGAGACTCCCCCAAACAGCATACGCACTGTGAATGCCCATCTGAGATGGGGATGGCATCCTTACAGGAGGCGCATCTCTTGAAGCATGGGGAACCAGGCATGTCCAAAACCACAGAGGTTTTTTGGTTTTTTTAAAAGAAATAAATGTAATAATTAATGTAACAATCTAAGTAGTAACTCTAATGTCTATAACTATGTAACTAAGCTGAGAAAACAAACTAGCTATCTAATCTCAAAGAGCACTGCTGAACTCCGTCTCTACGGGGACGGTAGAGAAGGAACTGAGGAGCCCGGGCTGTGCACACGCTATTCTAACACTGACAGCTCGAGAGGCAGGCACTGCGCGTGCACAGCCCATAGGGGTACTGCTGTACAAATCTCAGACCAAAGGCACTGGGACGCACCTTGACCTGAAGTGGAGCACCCACAGGGATATCTCTCGAAGAAGAACTTGGAGGTGTTTCAACGACTCAACATCCACCCAGACAGTCATAGTGTTGTCATGCCAGTGGGAAGAGCTTGAGAGTGAGACCAAGAGGTCTGTCCTTTGTGTAGTTTGGTTCAGCAGTGTAGCTGAGAACAAATCTCTTCCTCAGACTTGTTTTCAGATACCACTTCAGAGTCCTCTCTGGGGGGTGTCACCATTTTTGCTTTGCTCTTCTAAGATTCCATAATCTGAAACATAAATTTCACAAAACTGCTAGCAGCAGCAGCAGCATGTAACAGGAAGTAAGGAGAGTAAACTTACCATATCTGTCTGTATGAATTTTGGGGACTATTCTATCGTTTCCTCAATCCTTTAATCTTAAACCTAAATTTCAACTGTGTGTCTCAAAAACATACATGAATCGACATATTCTAATTTCTAATCTAAGTATATTATGGTTTAAATCAACATTTTTGTGTGCCTACTACTTGTTACTTAATCTGTGAAATACAGTTCAGAAAAAAAATCCAGGCTATAAAACCTGTTGGTGTAAAGATAAGCACTTTATTTAATATCCAATTAAATGTGGTCACTGGAGAAATCACAGCTTATGAAACTTTATCAGGAAAAGATTAATCTATTTCAGGCTTAACCCAAAGTGTCATAAAAGAACTCATGAATTTAGATAGGAATCCACTTATTATGAGTAAGAACAACCTAAATTGCTGACTATATTTATACTTACTTCAAACCGATTTCTATACGCCTTTGCTGTCATTGATTTTTAGGACAATTATCAAACAAAAATGATGAACAAACTAAAGGAATGTTATGGAGTCTTTTTCAATTCCACAGTAATCATTAGAAAATGCACAGTCTGCTCATTGATAATCGTTTAACAGCTTGGAGGGTGACTTCACCAAATTTAAAAGAAAGTTCACACCTGGAAGGCAGAAGGAATTTTTTTAATAGCTTTACAATTTACCACTTTAAAGGTAATTGTATTGTGCTTTGCGTTTCAAACTACACAGGGTACTTTAAAGTTACCCTCTATATTACATGTTTAATGCCCATAACCATGATTTTAAAATAGGGAGAGAAATAGCTGGGTTTATTTATTCTTTTTAATTAAGTGGACCTTCTCATACATCTAGGGACAAACCCTTTATGTTCTTTAACTGAATTTCCCGAGGAGCATGAGGAGGTGGATGTTAGTTCAACGGTGTTTGATTTCTCTACTTGATTTATTTAAATAAATATACATTTTTTATATTATTGAATGATCATTGTTTGATCTGATATCTTTCTAAATTAAATACCAAGTATTCAAGAGGACGCATTTTCACAGACAGTACACATGAGTTACAAACAAAATAGTTTGGTCTGGAAGGCCAGCTGGGTTAAGTGATGGGACCCAGAGGCTTTGAACTAGATCACCAGGTCAAATTCAGCCACAGCATATAATGGCTGAAAATCACTGCCATCTGATGATGTTTAGTGGCCTATTTGAAATGAGTTTGGTTGTCCAGTCTCCACACAGTGCAAAAATAACCAACTATATATCCGATGCATAAAAAAATGTTTTTTTTAAAAAAGGCTACACAAGTATAATTAATACAAATTACTAAAATATTTCCTGAACTGCATTTTCCCCTTTGCATTTTGACTTCTTAATACTGTGCTTTGTAAAATATGTAGCTCTTTTGCAAAATTTGATATGGCTATGTAGTCAACATTTGGCCAAACTATGCAATATTGTGATCTCTTATGTGGCTGTTATCATATATGTTAGTTAATTACAAACACACTGTTGAAAACTGATGTGTTAGACATACACAATGACTTGCAAGTCAGTTTGGCACATGGTTTGAACGCATAAGTTCATGTGAACAAACAAAAAACAAAAAAATTAAACAAACAAACAAAACCCAGCTGTACTTTGAATGACAAACTGGTAAAGTAGAAGTGGGAAATCTGATCAAATTTCTGAACCCACCAACAAGGACTGTGCTGTGCATCTAATTTTTTTTAGGGGCAAATCCACAGTCAAGAGCCCAGAATGGGTAGCTGGACCAGTCATTGAACAGATGTGAGGGGGAGGGATCCTCCTACACCAGGCCATGGAGCCATTCTATAAAAATAACCACAGTTCAACAAGTTGGTGGTAGCCTTTGCAGTTCCTTGTTCACCTCTGCCCACTGCAGGTGGGAGGATTCGTGTAGCAGTGGATTCCATGATCCTTCCCATGCTCCATGGTGTCATGCATGGAGTGGAGCTCTGTGCTGGGCAAGGTTTGGCACCTCTGCGCTACCCCCCCATCTAGCCCTGTCCCACGTGGAGTGGAACTACATGAGTGTCATTGCCAAACAGGTCTCTGCGGTTAAACAGGAGGCAGCTGGATTTGCTACTTAGTGAATCTTCAAAGATGTGTAGCAGTAGTTTTAGTTGCACTTCCTAAGAGTCAGCTCTTCATCTCATTATCTTTACAGAGCAGTCATTAGCATATCTGAGAAATCCCCTTTCAGTATATTTTACAGTCTCTTCTCTGTGTACTGAGGTAATTTTATAAATTATGTGCAGAGATATGCCATAATTCCTAATGTAGAAGTGTCATGAAATCACAAATGTGGATTTATTTACTGAGTCAGTGAGGAAACTGGTTCTGAACAGGAAACCAGAAAACTTTAATTAAGACATACACAAGGTGATCAAGCATCTAGGATTGGTCAGAAAACTCCTTTGATGCTCTAAAGACATAACTTAATGTTACCAGGTTAATAAAGAATAGCATTTCAAATGGATTTCTGAATTCAAATGATCTTGATACTGTGTTACTATTGCAAATATTGAGTTTCTATCAGTAACAACCAGAATTATTACATCCTTGATTCTGGAACAAAAAATATAAAAATAAAAATGTTTAAATAATGAGGTAAGCATATTGTCTTCCCTCAAGCAATACTGTCTTGATCAAAAGAAGTTTTCACTATGTATAAAAATAACATTCATTCATGTTGGGCCCTGATCTTGCTCTCAATTAAGTCAATGGCAAAACTCCCATTAATTTAAACAGGAGCATGATCAGTGACTAAACTCACATGGAAGAGGTAAACCATGAGTGACATAACCACATGGCAACTGTCTCTGTTTCACTGACCTAAACAGCTACTTTTATCAAGAAATATGGTGATAAGACAGCCATGAATTCAACGTGTAACATTATTTCTTTGCTTGTGCTTTTCTGCAACTTTCACTTTCAAGATGAAGGCTAGGGAAGAATTTTACGTTATAATCTATTATTATGTAAACCTCTGTAACGTAGAAGTTGGACCACGGAACTGGGAGTTAACTCTGCTTGGTTTATTCCTCATTATGACACTTATGTATGACCTTGGCAAAGTGACTGTCCCTTATGGTGCCTAAGTTTACTTCTCGGTAAGTGCGATTAGTATCACCCATTTTAGAGTTATTCAGCATTCATTAATTCTTACACAGTACTTTGAGAGCCTTGGCTAAATGGTGTTAATAATAATAATACAACTGGCATATTTTATTTTGGTTTGTACAGATATCTGGATATTATCATAGCTGGTCAAATAGCTATAATATCTAACCAGAAAATAATCGTGTATATTTCAGATAGAAAGCGAATGTGACTGAGTATATTGCACACTCTCTTGCATACCTATGGAAGCATTAGCAACACTAATTCAGTCTGCCCAACAACTAAGGGACATAAAACAAGAAAGGTAATTGTGTGCACAGCACTAATTTTCAAGGTCTCATGTGATAATATACAATATGTTTTAGAGAAAATCCAAAGATATTTGGCATGTAACTGTATAAACCTGTTTTACACCTGATTTGCTTTCAAGGAGCTTGCATCTACCGCCTATCCCCATTTTTGTTCATATCAAAATACAATTTATTTTGGATGACTGAATGAGAATATTGATTACACTCCCAATGCATCTCAGCTGATATCACACCTTCCTTTTATTCCCTGGCAAGAGGATGATTGTCATAGTCTGACTTTGTTAATAATTGTGAGACTATATGCTATATAGATTCAGTCTACGCCAGTCGCTTCTTGATTTATACAACAGCATCAAGTTATATGAAACATATATGGTATTTGCTATACAAAAAGTCTAAGAAATAGGTGACCAGCCCATTCTCCTTGGAATAGGCTGTAAACACTGCTGTTGTGTTCCAAGTCTGTAGTTTGAAAGGTAAGGAATGTTGTAAGGATTTCACTTAAAGGTAAAAGTATGGCACCTTTGTGTTTGATCCCTTAAACTTGCTTAACGTCAACCAAAACAGCCTCCTTTTCATACACTTCTCATACTCTCCTGTGGAAAAACTCAGGAAAGAAGACACATTTCTTAGAAAAAACTGCAGCTTTGAAGCTCTGGAGTTCTTCAGGTGGGATGCTAGCTGGGGGACTGGGTTATCCTGTGGCAGAAACCAATGAGAAACATAGAGGGGAGTAAGAACCTGGGGAGGCTGAGAGCAGCCTTCTGGATTCATTCTTGTGTGGAAGGGGAAAAGTAAGAAATGTACTTCTGAAGATATCCCCAACACACAGGAGAGTTAAGGGTGGCAGGGAATGCTACAGACCAACTCCAGAATGCCTGGAGCATCTTGCACACAGAAATCTGACTACAGCTGTGTGAACAACTGATTTTTCGGTTTGCTGTTGAATAAAATTTATATATATTTTTTTTTCTGGGTTGACCCAAAATTAAAATATTTCTGCAAACTGGAAAAGGTGAAACATTTTCATTGAGTAACCCAAACTGAAATATTTAATTTTTGAGGGTTTTTTTCATGCTTTTAAAAAGAAAATGGAAGTCATTTTGAATAAAAAAAATCAAAATGTTTCATTTTGAGAAATGAAATGTCTTGACTTTTTTCTGAAATTTTAGTTTTTTTGATATTTTAATGAAACATTAGGTGATTTTGTCAAAAAAAATCACAAAATGTTTTAGTCAACTCAAATATGCTTTTTTTTTTTTTTTAACAATAAAATTTTACCCAGCTCTAATGCTTACACGATAATCGGTAATTTAGGTGGATTTCTCAAGCATAATTCCATGCTGTTCTCACCATATTATCCCACATACATTTTCTTCCCCAGACAGCTCCCAGGCCCCTGTATTCATTGCAAATTTTGCATTCCCTGCACTACAGGTTAGCCTGGTGGATTAATACTGTTGTCTGTCTTGGGCCTGGTCTACACTAGGAAATTAGGTTGGTATAACTATGCCTCTTAGGGGGTGTGAAAAAATCACACCCCTGAGCAACACAACTAAACAGATATAACCCCAGTGCAGACAGTGCTAGGTTGATGGGAGAATTGGTATGGCCCCTAGAGAATTCCCCCATCAACCTAGCTACTGCCTCTCGAGGAGGTGGATTACCTACATTGACAGGAACACCCGTCATTGGTGTAAGTAGCATCTTCTCTGAAGTGATGCAGCTCCACTGATACAATGTTTTAAGTGTAGATAATTCCAATATTTATTTATATGGCCCCAATTACCATAGTATGAGCACCTCATAATACCCCAGTTAGTAGGGAAGTAATATTATTCCCATTTTACAGATGGAGAATTGATGCACAGAGAGTCTAATTGACTTGCCCAAGGCCATACAGGAAGTCTGTCACAGAGCAGTTAATTGAACCTAGGTCTCCCAGTTCCAAGCTAGCTCCCAAACTAGGGAACCATCCTTCTGCCTTGCTGTGACAGCTGCCTTCTGCTTACAGTGTGTTGGGGGTTTTTTTTCACCTCTCCCTCCCCCCTCTCAAATTACTTCCAGTTCCATGTCTTTTTTTCAGTGGTATGATTTGTTTCTAGGCTGGCACTTCTACAAGGTGAGAAATGAACTGGCTGATGTATTTTCTTGAGTCAGTTTGTCCTCTAGGATGTAATTCAACCTTCAAGAGAAAAGAATATGAGTGCCAACCCATAGTTATTCTATTTATTTTAGCCAAATCTACTTTTTCTTAATTATAGGTTTTAGTCAGGCACAGTTGCTCAATCAGAAAAAGCCTTTCTCTACCTGTTCTCATGAGGTACCATTCTATTTGCACGAAGCTGCACCGAGTATCTGAATACGTTTGAATATCTAACGTGTTGGAATATATAAGTGCAAAAATAGGGGGGTTTTTTCTGGATAGATGGTATTGTAGCTATTTGAACTGCAATAATAATCTCCAGTATGCACAAGAAAAAAATTCAACTACAACTTTAAAAAAAATTACAATGAAAAGATGCGGTTTTAAATTCTGTCACTTCTTGAATATGTGGTGGGTTACATGTGGATGTAAACAAGATATAATCTTTTCACTGCACCAACCTCCATTACAGCCATTTGCAGAAAATACAGAAGGATATGAATAGCAATTTTCACCAACAGATTGGTTCAGATAGAAAATGCTGGACCTCAGCAATCCGGAATCTGTGGTTCTTCTCCACTTCTCTTGTAGTTTCCACATTAATTTTCCCTCACAAGTAAACATTGCTTAAATATTTAATATCTGCTGTAAGAAATGAGAGTAACTGTAATAACTTGATCAGCAGGAATGGTGTCATATATGTCTCTCACTGATAGAGCAACGTAGTGCAGCAGCATACAACCAACATTGCCTCTTTGTTACTGGGAGGGAGTTGGGAGGAGATGGTAGTATGCTATTCCATACAGTAACTTGAGCCTACAGCATCCTGCATTCTGTTTTTAAATCATGAAATAATACGGGACCATATTTCAGTACATTAAATTGTTACATATATCAAATATAATTAAGAAATTTGGAATTGTATGAATACATAATGTACATACTTCTTTACAGATGCATTTTTCTTCAGACAGGCTGGTGCCTGCTTTAATTTGGAAGCTATCCATTTTCATACAAAGTTAACCAAGAGTGACAGGAAATCAGATGCCTACATTATTTATCTTTTCTGAACTTTTTTTCAGTAAAAAAAACCCCTCCTGTTAATTGCTTTTCTGGGAAGCTATTTTGTAGCACCATAAGGTTAGATCTTCTGTATTCTGAAACGCTAAAGAAATGAAACTTTAAGGTGTGCAAGGTGAATATGGTGTGCAAATATTGGGGATGTTTTGTTTTCATTAACAGTAATTGAATGTGTGACCAACAGTAAACGGTCTTTGACTCTGCTGGATGCATTAACCATGATTACTGGAGATCTGACCTTTTTAACTCCATTTATCAAATGGCACACATTGGTCATTTCTTTGGTTGAAATTATCAGTGCTCTGTCCAGCCCTTCACATTTTCCTTTGGTTCTCTGGCTCTTCAATCATATCTGACCCTAAGTGTCTCATATATTCAGAGACAGCAACTTCATGTCACTCTAATTAATTAAAGACTTGGAAAAGAAACTATAGACCAAGAGAGGGAAACCTTTTTCATGGATAATTTAAAAAAATCCTAGGCCATCTTTAGCGCTTGCTCCTGCACAAACTGATGTGCATATTAGTACAAGGTAAAGTGTATGAGGAGACTGGGATTATCATTATAATTACTGGGACAGAGGAACCCAGTCCTGCATGAATATGAGAACTGCTGTATCTGTCAAGTTACTTTGGCCTAGTATCAGGAATAAAGCCTTACAGGACAGCATGTATCTAAGCGCTTCATTGACAAGATTAAGTTTGCACCTAAACTTGTCTCCTAAGATCTGGCATGCTCCACATACATCCAGCCAACCTCTTCATTAAAATCCATGTTCTTAAGAGACATAGAGCAGGTACAATGGGAACTTGAGAAACCTGCTCATTGGAGAGAATAATGCCCTGTGCTAAATCTTATGTGAGTCCACAAGTAGCCTTCACTTAGATTACACTAAAGAGCAGTAACTTGTGGTTCCTGCTGTGTGCCCTGCAGGATCACAAGATCCAGAACTTTGTGTTACATTTTAAAACATCCCAATGCAGTTGCAGTAATTCAAAACAGTGACTGTTAACAGAGCAAATAAAAAGATATTTGAATATACAATTAGACCGTGCGACATATTTGATTAAAAAGGTTTATTAGATTATATTTGGCAGTCAGGATTTGTTTTACATCCACCCATTATCATATTAAGCACTACAGATTGATTTTAAAAATCTACCAAATTACTATTTAATTAAAAAGCGTTTTCAGTTCTAGAAATCTTAATTGTTTTATTAACAAAGCACTGCAATCCTGTATAACTGAACTCTATTCATGTACATGGTATTACCTCTAGAGATGATTCACAAAGCAAAAACATCCAGTTCATTTGGGGCGGGAAAGGTGGAATGCACTTTTTCCTAATAAAATACAGAATTCTGACATTCATTAAGCTCTCTTACTCATCCTAAATGTATCAACCTTTCCAACTGATACCTGTAGGAAAGATCAATTTTACTGACAAGTGGAGTTGAGTAAAAGAGACCCTTGTTACAATGCTCAAAATATACATCTTTTATTAAATACAAAAAACAAACCTGGGAAAAACTGGCAAGAAGATGCATAAGTTAAGGAAGTCCCTCAACAATCATAACTTATATATACAGTTATTAGAGATTTTCCTACAGTGATTATCGTACTAGTCAAGATTAATGAGGAATAACAAGTAACTCACCATAGCAACCAATGTAGATTAGCCACCATATGGAAAGGGATACATACAAAACATTTAGAATCAAAGCAATATAGTTCTTGATTTTTCAAAGATGTTAAATATATTTGTGTAGCATTTTCCACACAAAAAAATGGTTATTTGATACAAAAGGGAAATGAAACTGTTCTGCTGGGGATGGAAATAGTAAAAAGTAGAGCGCACTAAAATATATATCAAGTAAAAGCTTATAAGACAAGGTCTCATTCCTGCAAACACTGTCAGATGAGTAACTTTATGCACTAGTCCCACTGAGTTCAATGAGCCTGCGCACAGGTGTAAAGTTACTATATGCATCAGTGTTTGCAGGATCCTAGAAGAGGAATTCATAAAAGCCACCTTAGCTTACTTAATCAAACAACAATTACCCATACAACAGTCTTAGCACATTTGGTTCACCCTATGTTTGTTTGAGAATTTCAACACTACTTGCCCATTCCTTCTTTGGAACCTGTACTATTGCATGCATTCTCCTAAGTAAAAACACAAAACTCTATACACCTCCCACACATGCACTCAAAGGATCTAAATAAAACCTATGACTGTTTCAGATCGCTGAGCAATGTTTTGTGCATTTGTTGTTGATAAATTCTTATTGAGAGAAAATATCCTTTACTTGTGAAAAGTCGTGTTTATGTTACACAGTCAAATTGCACTTTTGACCTATTCCTGATGCATGTAGCTTGCTAAACTCCTTCCCATTAATATCTGGGAAAGAAAAAATTTGCAACTGCTCCTACGACTCATGGGGTTGCCAACCCTCCAGGATTGTCCTGGAGTCTCCAGGAGTTAAAGTTTAATCTTTAATTAAAGATTATGTCATGTGATGAAACCTCCAGGAATATGTCCAACCAAAATTGGCAACCCTAACTACTCATAGTACGGTACTCAAGTTCTGTGATTGTAGAATGGCTTCCCAAACACTGCAGTACTTCAGTAAAACTGACAACCGTTACAAGACTCAAATCACACTTAATTCCATTATATAACAGAACCAAACTTCCAACCTCTTTTGGCAAATCTTAAATCATCTCAAAAGAATCACTGACTTATCGTTAATGTGTCCACATTAGTTGGATCCAAAAAACACCTTCAACTGCTCATCTATTTTTTGTTCCTGCCTGTACGAGACATAATTCAACACATCAGGCTTTCGAGGAGAAAAACTTTGGTTCATTTCCCAACCCTGCCAGTTGCCTGGCCTCTATAGTGGCACTGAAGAAGAGAACGCTGTTCTACTGTTTCCCTGAAGTCAGCACTGACACAGAAAATCAGAATGAATGAACCTGAATGAAACTGCACACCTTTGCCTCTCTTTATGATGCAGAGTATCTTCCATTTTCTTGGCTGATACACAGTCTTTCTGGTGAGAGCACAAGTACTGATTATGACAATTTTCCCCATCTACTATGTACTGGAGTTTCTACTTGTAAGAACCTGCCAGACTAGAAGCTGGGACCATGGGGGTTCTGGACCACTGACACCTCCACATCACCACAGAAGGTTTGGGCTAGGCTCGTGTGGGAGGACGCTGTGAGACTAGGCTCAACGGGAAGTACTACCAAGCAGCACCTGAGTGGTAGCTCTTCACAGCCCACTGGTTGGCTGGCGCCAGCAATTAAACCAGGAAGCCATGACAGGGAGTTGTCTGAGCAATAAAACAGATTGCCTGTCTCTGCTTGAGACCCTGCGTGTAAGAGACCACAGGCTACGGCCTCCAACTCTGTCTTCTGACACCTGACTCTTGGTTTTCCCTCTGGCCTGTTTCAGACTCTGACTTCTAGTACCCAACCCGATACCCACTTTGACCACTAGGCCTGACCACCCATGTCCCAATCATGACATTACTGTTAAATGAAACGTAGCCATATTTAGTTTTTCACACATGAATGTCCACTGCAGCGGTCCTCAAACTTCATTGCACCGCAACCCCCTTCTGACAACAAAAATTACTTCACGACACCACGAGGGGGGACCAAAGCCCAAGCTCCACCACCCTGGGCAGGGGAGGAGGGCAAAGCCAAGACCTTGGGCAGGAGGCCTGTAACCTGATACCCGCCGCCCAGGGCTGAAGCCGAAGCCTGAGCCTTGCTACACAGGGCTAAAGCCCTCAGGCTTTGGCCCCAAGAGGTAGGGCTCGGGCTTCAGGCCCGGGTGGTGGGGCTCAAGCTTTGGCCCCAGAGCCCCAGCAAGTCTAACACCAGACCTGGCGACCCCATTAAAATGAGAAAAACAATATTTTCTCAGTCAGTTTTATTCAAGGATGTTGGAATATCCATTTCTGCTAAAAAAAATTTCCAGCAAAAAAATGTCACCCCGCTCTAAATGCGGCAAGTAATTACTTCAATATGGCCAATCACAGTGAGTTTCTTACCCATGCAAACTCCCACTGATTACAATAGGAATTTGCCTGAGTGTAATAAGGAATTTGCCTGAATGAATAAGGAACTCCACATGTAGGGCATTATGCACAACTTTTGCACCTTATGAAGTAGAATAAAAAAGTGTTCCAAATATGCTCTTTTCTGAATTTCACATAAATATGTTCACATATTTGATAAAACTCCTGTACACCATTAGACTAGAAATCACTTCTCATTCTCAAATTCCTGGATTTTCTTGTTTCACTCTACTAAGCAAAGCGGAATTATCATAGGACAATGCATATTTTAAACCCATGTGTTTTCAGCATAATAATAAAAACTAACATATAGACTACAATATTGTATTTAAAAACGCAATTCAAATACAAAGACTTACTTGCCATCTCAGTTTTTATGTTTCTGTTTCTAGCATAAAAATGTTTTAGAAATAAGAGGCACTTGCTTTCTTGCCTTTTTTCCTCTATAATATGATATCACATTTTTCTGTACTTCTGCTCAGTACATTAGGTTTTTATCTACAGTAATATAATTCACAAATAATTTACAGTAAAATTCAAAATGTGAAACAGAAGTACTTGAGAAGAGAGACCATCATTTATGCAGAGCAATATCATAATTTCTGAAAGGACCAAGAGGTCGGGTATGGCTTCTGATTAACACTGATGAACCTGATTCCTAAAGACTAATATCCTGAATGGGAAACTGATACCTTTACGCATGCAGTCTATCCAACGTATTCTCATTAAAAAAAATTTTTAAATGTTATAAGCTTCACTTTGTGTCAAGATATTGAAGGCTTTCCATATCTGATTAAAAATATTAAATGAGATATTGGACTACATTAAAAATCAACCTTTTTCACATATTGAAAAGTAATGGTCTATAATTTGTATTCAAGTGCTTTTATTTCCAGTTAATGATAATTGTACCACAGCCAACTTTGTGGCCTGTTCAACTGAAAACCTCCAGGGATATACCAAGGAAGAGACTATGCAACAGAAGAGACACACTTCATATAACACTGCTTCCTATTTTGTATTTTTTACATTTGATCCTAACTTTGACTGTTTTGTCATCTGTTTATTTTTCCAGCTGATGGGTTCTATAAACTAGTAAATGTGCAAGCAAGAGCACAGTTGTTATATCTACCAACAAACTTGGGACACAGCAGTACTGCCAAACTCGAGCATTCAAAAACCATGACTCAGACCTCAAAAATTGAGGAGATTGTTTACAGATCATGAGATTTTAAGACATTAAATAAATCATTGTTTTTCATCTTCTTTCTGATTTTTTCACCTTTAGAGGATGCCCATACCCAACTTGTGAACAATCACCTCAAACTGAAAATAAAACCTCAAATGCCCACAGAAAAATGTTGTCCTCCCTGTTCTCTACGAGAAGATGGACTCTATTCTATTTTACCCCCTGCAATGCAGGGAACTTCCATTCTCTTTCTATATCCTTCCATGACTGGACAGGCTAGACAGCTGCCCAATTCATGGTCCCCCAGTCTCCCACCTACCTCCCACCCCAACATTCACTTGACTCCCATATTTCCCTTCCTTTTCCCTCACATTCTTCTGCCTTTCACACTCTTCCTGCCTGCCACATTTCTCTGTGCCCCCTCAATTTCCTCCTGGCCCCCAATTCCCCTGCATGCCCTCTCAGGCCTTCTGTAGGCTAGAGTAAAAAGTGTGTTAGAATGGATTACCTAACATGTTTGAACTAACAAGTTTTAAGAATCTAGTGTAGACAAAGCAGTGTGTATTCTTTAACATGTGCGAAACTGATCAACTTAAATTCCCTAGGCTTTAAAACTAGATCAGCTTATCATATGTTAAAGAATACACTGCTTTTTCTGCACTAGTCTCTTAAAACATGCTGGTAAGAATGCATTACCAAACACACTACAACATCACACCTTTTATTCTAGCCTAGACAAAGCCCCAGTCTGCCTCTTGCTCTCAATACTTCCCTGCGCCAATCCTTTGCCTCTGTTCTGCTCTCCATATACCTCTGCATGTCCTGTGTACCTTCTGCTGCCCACATTTCCCTGTCTCCTCATAGTTTCCTGCCCTATTTCTTAACACATTCCTCTTCCCAATTTCCCTCACAGCCTCATTTCTGGCCTCTGCCAGGCCCTCACATGGTGACTAAGGGATTGCCGTCTTCTGAGAACAGCCTGATTTCAGCCCCATTGGAGAGAATTGGAGCCTCATTTTCCTCTGCAGAGGTTAAAGGGACCTGAGGGTTATCGTGCTAAGGGCACCTCTGACTTCAGTTCTATTGACAGTAATGGGAGATGGTGACCATTTTGGGTAAAGGACAAAACTTTGCAATACTGAAAGCAGAAATAAAAAAATCATTGAGACCCTTAAAATCCCCCAAATATCTTGAGACATTTGATAAAATTGCAAAAGCTTGAAATATTGAAACAGAAAAAGAGAAGGGATTACAATTTAGAACTAAGTGTTATGCATGGAGGATGGATGAAGCAAGATACTACAGACCAGGACTTGGAGCTATTTTTGGTTGAATAGCCTATCAGCTTTGGTTAATACGTCTCCCTGCAGTGACACCCAGGTGCAGAGAATTTCTCTGCACTGTTTGTGATGGAAAATGCTAGCATAAGATAAAGCAAAACACATGTGAATAATATTAAAACCCACAGACCCGTAGTTTTAGGTCACATGAAATAGCCATACCATCTTTTCAATATTTTGAGTCCATCTAAAACCCTAACACAAATCTCTGTGATACCCCACTAGACATTTCCCTCCAACTCAATATATCAATATTTTTCCATTTTTTAACAGTGTTTTGGCCATTTATCAGACCACCAGTGCCTCTAACCAGCTAATTTGAGTTCAACTAAAATTTCATGTGACATGGTATCAAATTACTAAATTTCAAGTATATTACATCTTGTCACGCTCACCCACTAATTTTGTAATTCTATAAATTGGACAGTTAATTACCAGAATTATTCCAGTAAGTTTCCATAATGCCTGCTGGATCACAAACTGCATAATTTATTATCTGTTCTTTGAACAGAATGAGGAAAGGATGGACAATATATAATTAGATGTAGCTTCACTGGATACTAGGCAGGTCAAAATTAGAATACAGGTGAAAAATCCTAAAGCCAAAACTGAAATTTGAAACAAGCAAGTGTACTGGCACCTCTGCAAATCAATCTTGGGGAGAAAATTTGAAAGCGCCAGATAGTGCATATGCTTCTGTTATTCCTTGAACACCCTCTCATTTGGGTATCCAAGCGTGTGTTTGCACCAGAAAATCAGGGAATGACACAACTAAATGGGCAGCAGCACATGCCATTACCTGAATTTCTATACATAAACACGGGAGTTTGTGAGTGCAAATGCAAGATATTTTGTGTGGTTGACCAATTCCAGGGGCTCTTGAAAATTTGACTCGAGTCTAAATCGATCACTTTTCAAGGCCAACAAATCACTTCACTTTTGCTTTGAATTGGTGGATAATTCACTTAGAGAAAATAATCATGTGGTTTGGAGTGCCTGAGAAAATGCAATTGCTTTCATAGAGATTGGGTTTCCTAAAAATTAAAGTGGCATACAGCAGGCAACCCAATTTTTGAAGAATAGGCCTTTCAGAATCCTAGTGAGAAGGCAGCAAACCAAGGGAGACCCTAAAAGCATTCATTTTCCAACATGGGAGACAGAAACATTAAAACAGCTAAATAAACACCATACCTTTACATGAGAGTAACAAGGTCACTATCTCTTCTCTGATGTAGTCCCGGCCATTCAGGCCAAACAGAGAAAATACACCAGATCTAAAAGTGGTGTAAATTGGCATAGCTCCATTGAAACTCAATGGAGCTATGCCAATTTACACCAGCTGAGGTGTAAAAGAGGCCTCTGATAAAAGAGGCCTCTGACTTTACCCTGGCAAACTTAAATACAACATGAAGAAAACCCACATCTGATCTGCCGATTTTTAATATTTTTTTTAAACACACACACACACAAAAAATCAAGAAAATCACAGAATGTGGTACTGATCAAGCACAGTGTTCTGATGGGGGCAATGACGAAATTTGAAATTTCCCCAAAACAAAGAATAAGTCTTTAACACATAGAGCAGATAACAGAAATGTTGCCTGTAAGCTTGTTTGTTTGTTGCAAATGGTCAAGTTTGTATGTTATTTGGTTTTCTATCCGAGGATGACTCTTGAGGAAATATATCATGTGTATTTTTGTCTTAATCTCTTTATAAATCATTTTGAAACTGAGACAATTGCTATGAAAGCTAAAGATATGAATAACCAGCACCATTATTAATCTCTCATCTGTGTTATGATAATAACATTGATTATATAAGTTATGTACATGGTGTAGCTCTTTTGACATTGTGGAGGCGTGTGGAACTATTCCTGACCATGTGTCATAGTTCAATGAATGCCAAAGGGAGAAATCCATTAAAATATGGCCAAATCTAGAAGTAATATGCAGGATTCTTGAACAAGTAAATTAAATTTTATGTCACTATGGTTTCCTCCAGAACCTAGGCTTAGATAGCCAAAGAAATTTCTAGTGATTAATAGGCCATAATTTATGTTAACTGAACATTTGCACCTGTAAAATGTGTTTCAGTTCTGAAGACAACTAAGCCTTTATCTCAGATACCTTTTTGATGCAACTATTGGGTTACTATTTGCAGTGTATGACATTCCCATTTAAAACAAACAAAAGGCTGTAAACAAAGCAAATATATAAAAATGTTTAAAAAGAGTGCACTTTGCAAAGTTTAAATACCAGTTTATTTGGCAATGTCATGAAATATTTAAAAATGCTTACCTCTTCTTGCTTGGGAATGTTAAATTTTGCCATTTTGGTCTTGGCCATAGCTGGGTCAGCCTTATTAGAAGGTACTCCCCTATATGATGTACAGTGCTTGTTAGCTTCTGCCGATAACTTTAGCTTCGGAGAATCATCAGGAGCCTGATCTTGACCATCCATTGGTCTTACATAAGCCGTTGGTTTCTGTTGAACTATATTAGGTTTTGAAGCAAGTGAAGGAGGGAAGTTCTGAACACAGTGCCCAGTGCCGTGTTTTGCTGGCCTTTCTTGAGCCTGAGATCCTACTTCTACACTGCAATTCAGTTTTGACTGCTGTTGTGCTTTGCTGACACTGTCTCCAAGCACGGATCTTAAAGTACCTTGCTGTGCAGCACTGACAGATGACGATGTGGGACTCGATGCAAAGTGTTTAAGCTTTTCCAGACTGGTTTTTTGGTTAGCCATTTTGAAGTCACTGTTGTGTGACTCAATCAATCTATGCCCATGCTTGCTTGCCCTCTGCTGGCCATCAGAAGTATTGTGCCCAGCTTTCTGCCAACCCATTGTGGGGCTCTTGCTTTGCTGACCAGATAGAGCTGATGGTATGGATGAAGAAGTGCTACAGATGGAAGGCTGAGGCTGTGGTCTTGAATCTGCAATAAAATGTTCATCAGTTTTGTTCACAGTTGTCTGCGGAATCCCAGGTTTTGGAACTCCAACAAGATGACTCTGGTTGGATCTATCTGTCAATAAGTCCTTCATTTCATCATAGTTGCCTAATGTATTCTGGATACGATTTGAGAGCTCATCCCCCTTGTTAGTCTGCAAAACAAAAAAACAAACAAACATTCTGTAACAATTAAAGTAAAAGAAAATAATTCCATTCATGCTTCACTCCTTACTGAAGCAGCACTGCCTTATACAGTAACACAGTTGAGGAATGAGATTGAAAATCCTTATTGTCTCTGAAGACACTTGTCAACATCTTAAATCTACCCTGAACTGGAAAAGCTGTAAAGGGCCTCAGAGTATATAAAAAAGAAATCTATCACTAGTATCACACTGTCGTTAAAATATATTACCTGGAAACTAGAAAATTTATTATTGCGGCTATGCAGAATGATTTGGATTAAATCTGGTCATAATAAAGAAATTTCCTTTGTTGAGAGCCAAGTATTGAATTGAGGCCTACAAGGTGCTTAGGCAGCAGCCTTAGCTACTGCACCACAGCAATGCACTGGTGTGCTGCCTCTGACCAACAGCCTTAGTACTGAAGGCTTACAGGCCCACGGCACCCAGGCCCCTGATTGGATGGACAGGCAGCATTGGACTGTATAAATGCCTGAACAGGAAGAGGAAGCTGTCTGAGCCCCAGACCGCTCCTCAGACTGCCTTGCTGCTTCACCTGACCCTACCTTGTTGCCTCATCCAACCTCACCTCCCCAACCCACTAACCTGGCCCCTTGGATTGAGTCTTCCAGCTACCGACCCCTGCAAGAACTCTGACCATGGCCCCGGACAGCCTCTGATATGGACTGACCTGCTGGCTGCCTGACTATCTGCACATACATTACTGCTCTGGACTCTACCCTGGCTCATCTGGCACTAAATCCTTGTAGTCCACAGCAAGCTTCCCTTTCAAGACATGGGTCAGGCTTCAGCCATGAATGAAAATACTACATTCTTGATTTCCTCCAGTATGCATTCTTTACAGAACTGTACACATAGCAGAAAAGGGAGGCAATACAATAGCTTAAGAAAGTACTGAATTCACCAGTCAGCCTACTGCATATTCTGAGCTGACCCTAATATCAACAAGGTTTCCTAAGGAAAGAAAGTGAGCTAATGGGACATGGGAAAAATATTACTGACTCGTGATTCTACTTCTCTGAAAATATCATTTCTGACAGAATTCTCACTCCTGGGTCTTAGCTCTTTTGCAAACAACAGGAAGACCTTCCCAAGTTCTTAACATTTTTTGGCAGTAGTAGCAAGATGGAATACAAGCAAGTTGCCTTTTCCATCCTCCCAAGGGTGGATGAATACGAAGAAATAAGACAATCAATAAAAATAATTGAAAACTATTGTCTCAAGAAGTTAATTGTAAACAAAGGTGTAAACATGAACATCACCGCCCCATAGTTTCTTCCAAACTCTGCAGAGAAGCAGGTGAGTGAGTGAGAATCCTGTCAGGCTACCTTCACAGAAACGGGATTAGAGGTCAGTAATTTTCTGCTTTTCCTTCACCAGTGGTGAAATCCTGATCCCACAGAAGTCAATGGCAAAACACCGACTGACTTCACTAGGACCAGGATTTAACCTCAGGAATCTTACTCCTGGAAAGAGAAGCAGCTCAAGGGAAGAACATAAAAAGAAAGAATGTAAATAAATCTGCAACAGGAAACAGTAATCAGGCCAATACCAACCATGGAGAGGAAGGTGGGGTTTTTTTGGCTTACTTTGTATAAACTTCAAATATAATTGGCTTAAATTAGTCACATACTGAAAAAAAGAAACATGCTAGGGGAAAGGAGAATTGGTACTCCCTTAACTCAGAAACAGTATCTGCATCACTGAAACAGGATTTCCTCCTAGAAGCGGAATCCAAGTAATAATGCCTTAGGGATGTGTGAAATGAGGGCCATGTAGCTGCCTTGTCAATGTCTGCAAGGGAACCATCCCCCCAGGCCAGGCAATCCAGGTAGCCTTGCCTGAAGTTGAACATGCTTTGCATTGGCCTTCTAGTTTCAGGGAAGCCAGGTGATAGATATGCAAAATGCAATCAAACTACAATTTTTGAAATGGATCACTTAGTCACAGTATTGCCCAGTGGAGTAAAATAAAAAAAAGTTGGGAGGATTTTTTAGAGATTTAATCCACTCCAGTTAAAATGCCAAGAACTTTTTGAGCCTAGGGAGAAGAGCATCATGGGCACACATGGGTGGAAAGAACATTGGCAAGTTGTGAGGCTGACTATGGTGGAAATTTGTCACAACCTGCAAGAGCAGTCTCAGTTGAGTCTGAGGCATCACACTGTAAAACTTGAAATAAGATGCAATAGTCATGAGAGCCTGAAGCTCGCTCTCTCTACAAGCAGAAGTCACTATCACACTGAATTTGAGCTCACAGATATTTGGTGGCTTAAAAGGGAGTTTTCATTAGCTTTGTCAGGACCACACTAACGTCCCATAATAAAGAGAGTTATTAACGAGGTTTCAAAAATGGAAAGCCCCGCATAAATCTGAAGATACGGGTCTACAGAGATAATGCCTTGACTAGTTCTCAACAGGCCAGATGTTTCTTAACTGAGTTGGGATTTAAATTAAACTCAGCCAGTAAGAAGCTAGTCAAGCACAGGTAGTAAAGGAGTCGTCATGGGCCTGCCTGTATCATGCCACAAGCCTCTTCTACCTGGAATTGGAATTGGTTTTTGGCAAGCTAGGAAGACTGGAGCTACCAGTTCAGAGAGAGCATAACTATAGATCTCTATCCGGTCAGGAAACAATCTTCTCAAGGAGGGAGTTCCTGGGTTGGGAAAGAGGGGAGTGCCCTCCGGCCAGCCTCCCAGCCTCATGGCATCGGGTATCTGCAACAGAGTTGACAGCTATACTTGTCTGGGCCAGTATGGCGTTCGTAAGATCAATCTCTCGACTAAACTTTGCCAAGATCTTAGCTAGCAGAGGTACTAGCAGAAAGACACAGAGGAGGCTCCTTCTCCACTCGATCTCTTCTTCTCCAGCAGATCCCTCACTAGTGTAGTCTTTTTCTCTGTGTCATGGTCAGACGACTACTGAAGAGATCCACCTCTGGCACTCCCCACTGGAGGGAAGAGCTGATCCACCATTCCTTGATTCAGAGACCATTTGTGAGGATCTGTCACTGACTGATCCATTCTGCCTATGATTATGTTCTACTTCCCTGCTACACGTATGGTGTCAAGGAATGTTTAGAGAGACAGGGCCACATTCACATAAACAGGTTTCACCAACAGGCGGTGTTACAGGATCCCAGTCCAGAGCAAGCCCCATGTGCACAGAAGCTATTCACCAGCTGGTGCTTCCTTACGCTGGCTGTGGGGTTGATGGGGCTCCCCGTTGGTCACCTTCTCCTGTTAGCCTCTGTCTGGGTCTTTTGTGACTTAAAAGTTCAAATCCCCTTCTGGGGTATCCAAGTCCAGCTGTAACTGGACAAACCCCAAGCTGGCTTCTCTCAGCTGACAAACTGTCTGTTTCTTCACAACAAAGCCAGATGTAGAAGTTGCTGTCACACCTTTTTCACTAGCTGATCTAAAATAGGGTGGAAGGCAACAGCACTCTACGGGAGAGGGAAATTCTGGCCCTGTAATGTCTCGGTACTGGCACGTGCAGATTTATGAGAAACACCAGCAGAGCTGTTAACCTGATGTTTCTCCACAGTGGAAATATACTTGGCATCTACAGAGTCCTCCAGCTCTTCTGAATCCAAGCTGTCGTCATCATCACCACCCTGATCCTCAGCCCACCCCCCAATATAAATGGAAGGAACTGTCTGGTGATGGAGGAGTGTGGGGTAGCTTACAGCATCATAAGTGCCTCAGGAAGCCCTGACAGGGACTGCATCAAAATCCATGGTACAAATGGTACAGGGCGTAGGAGAAGCTGGTGTTGAAGCCAGAGCTTAGTGACTACAGGAGATGACTCCTGGGGCACAGGCACTAACCCCAGTGTAAAAAGCACTCCAAGTGTACTAAGAGCTCCCCTCACTTTCTGACACAGGGTGAGAAGGTTGCATTGATGTCAGAATTGAAGACTTTGTGGCAGCCTCTCACAGAACTAAGAGTGATTTGGCCTGAGAACATATTGATAACTCAGAATCACCATTTCCATACCCTGGGACTGAGATGATAAATAGAGATGGAGGAAAATCTGGAGGCCTCATTACAAAGATTTCTGGAGAGAGGTTTTAGCA
Source organism: Macrochelys suwanniensis (assembly GCA_033296515.1). Taxonomy (NCBI): domain Eukaryota; kingdom Metazoa; phylum Chordata; order Testudines; family Chelydridae; genus Macrochelys; species Macrochelys suwanniensis. Next base: position 115,661,767 of record CM065775.1, on the reverse strand, counting down.
GCAGCTGGTCAGAAAGAATAAGACCCTCTCTCAATGCTTCTGCTCAACCTCTTCTTCAGACCTCTACAGATTATTTTAGTACCACCAACTTCAGGCACATAGCTTTGACTATGCATGTTAAGGATCCAGTGCTTCCTGGGCAACAGCACAGGACCCATTTGGAAATGAAGCTACCTGACTGGGCTTACCAGGACGAAAATGCATTTGCACTAACCCCAGCAGCACCTGCACCAAGTCTCAGCACATAGTGGTATTGAGTAACTTGTGCTCATGGGTTTGCCCTTCAAAACACTCCAGGCTGACCTCACAAGGGACTTGTGGTAGTCTCTCTGCAGTGCCTTGAGGAGGACTTGAAGATGTTTCCCATGTTTTCTAAGTGCTTAAGGTAACATTTGCAGTAAATCTAACACCTGTACAACTGGCAGGCCACTCCAAGGCAGACAGAGCAGCGGACATGTTTCAGCCATTGCCAGCGTTATTCTGGTTACAGACAAATGGTTTCAAACAATGTCCTTCTTCTTTTTTAGGGAATGAGGAAACAGACAACATTTGGGAAAGAATACAAGCACTGGGATGTTAAAAACAGGTTCTGGAACACTGAAAAACATGCTGAAGCACTGAAGTCCCAAGACAAGTATTGAAGCACTGAAAAAGAGGTAGAAAGTACTATAAACATCAACAGTAAATGCAGAAGCCCTGAGGTGAGCTGTTCAACAACAAAGCTATTTTAATAATGTAGATCTGACTGGAAGGCAGGGACATAGTAAAAGGTACCCTACGGTGCTTTGAAGCATCCAAAGAGAAGAGTTGGAGCAGCAACTGGAGAGGTACAGCCCCTGCAGGGAGCTCTCTTACTGACCATGCTCAAAAACGAACTATCAGTCCTCAAAGGTTAGGCAGTGCTTAAGCTCAAAGGGTAACTAACACCTGACCATTGGTGGTGGGACTGGCTTGTACTCCATCCCTTAGGGACCAAAACTCTAAATGACATTTGGGAATTCTGTCTGCCCGTTTTGGAAGCTGGGACCACAGGAATGAAAATCCTAGCAGATGGTATTTTCAGACCAATTTTGTTTGTGTCATTCATAGCGAATAAAAAATAAACTACATATACTGTCATGCTAAACAACAGGCACCTGGACTGGACTCATGATACAAGCATATTTAATGTGTAGCTAAATATGACTGGGCAACAAAACTGGCAGATGAAATTCAATGTTGGTAAGTGTAAAATAATGCACATTGGAAAACATAATCCCAATTAGACATACAAAACGATAGGGTCCAGAAATCTTGGATTCATTGTGGATAGTTCTTTGAAAACATCTGCTCGATGTGCAGCAGCAGTCAAAAAAGCTAACACAATGTTCGGAACCATTAGGAAAGGGATAGGTGAGACAAAAAATATTATAATACCACTATATAAATCCATGATACCCCCCCACACACATTGAGTATTGCATGCCGTTCTGGTTGCCACATCTTAAAAAAGATATATTAGAATTGGAAGGGCAACAAAACTGTGTAGGGGTATGGAACAGCTTCCAGATGAGGAGAGATTAAAAAGACTGGCACTGTACAGTTTAGAAAGGAGACAACTAAGGGGGGATATGATGGCAGTCTATGAAATCATGAATGGTGTGGAGAAAGTGAATAAGGAAGTGTTATTTTTCCTTTCACATAACACAAGAACCAGAGGTCATTCAAAAAAATTAACAAACAGCAGACTTAGCACTTCCTTAAGTTTGTTTTTCTTCACACAACGCAGTCATCCTGTAGCTAGGGTGACCAGACAGCAAGTGTGAAAAATCGGGACGGGGGTGGGGGGTAATAGGAGCCTATATAAGAAAAAGACCCAAAAATCGGGACTGTCCCTATAAAATCGGGACATCTGGTCACCCTACCTGTAGCAGGGGATGTTGTGAAGGCCACAAGTTTTACTGGGGTTGAAACAAGAACTAGATAAGTTCATGGAGGATAGGTCCATCAATGGCTATTAACCAAGATGGTCAGGGATGCAACCTCATGCTCTGGGTGTCCCTAAGCCTCTGACTGCCAGATACTGGGACTGGATGACAGGGTATGGATCATGCAATAATTGCCCTGTTCTGTTCATTCCTTCTGAAGCATCTGGCACTGACCACTGTTGAAGACAGAATACTGGGCTAGATGACCCATTTGTCTGACCCAGTATGGCCATTCTGATGTTATGTTAGCTTGACCACATTCTAACACAGTTATTTTGCTACATACTTGAGAAGTAGAGCGCCATCACCTTTACTCTTAGATTCAGTGCAGTCTTAGATTCAATGCAATATCACCAAGGTATTAGATTATTTCATTTTAGTTACTACGGAATCTTGTAAGAAACCAATATAAAAGCATCTGATTCTCAATGAACCATAAATGTTTATATGCAAGTTTTGTGAGGCCAACACTTGTAGGAGACTACTGAAGCCTGAGCAACATCTTGTACAACCTACATTTTATTGTCCAAAAATAAATAAATAAAACGCCGTACAGTTGGGAAACATCTACCTTGTACGGTTCACTGAAGAGGGAGTAACTGGTATTAAATGAACCATTGTCCTGCTGTGCCTCCTGATTTCTCCTCTCCCATTCTTTCCTCCGCAGAACATTTCTGTCTGGTTCATAGACACTGCGTCAAAGGAAAGAGAATTTAAAAAAAATTAAAGAGCAACACATAAACCAACTTTAATCTATTAACTGTGGTTCACAGACAGATGGCAAAGATAACAAGAACATGAATCAGATTAATGCCAGCCTAATCAGTCAGTGGAAGCTTAGGTCTCTGGGTATGCCAGTGCTTTCTCACACAGAAAACGGATAATTAAATTCTTAAGGAAGCAAAAAAAAAACAACAACACCCCACACATGGGGCAAGCTCTAGCCCGTACTGAGCTTCTCTGCCTGAAATGTGATGCAGAAAAGATCGAAGCAACTTTGACAGAGCAGAGAGTTCTCTTAAGACACATGGTAATTACAGCTAAGAGTAAATAGAAATTATGAACATATTTCCATTTATGACATATCCTCAGTGTGTTATAAGAGAATGCTCCTTTTTTACATAGCTGTGTTTCTGTAGTGATTCTTTCATTAACTAGCTCCCCAAAGAGCAGTTAAAACTACATGCTGTAGTGGTTTTCCCAGTTATGCTCCTTCTTATCTCTGCTAATCAGTCAAGTCATCAGGGCCGGCTCCAGGCACCACATGGCAAAGCACGTGCCTGGGGCAGCGCCCTGTAACGGGCGGCAGTCCGGGGATTCTGAGGCAGCCGTTTTTGGTTTTTTTTGCTTCGGCACTTCGGCTGGGCTTTTTTTTTTTTTTTGACAGACATGCCATTTAAACAGACCACACGCGCGGCAGGCAACGCGGGAATCTCCTGCCCTGGCCGCTGATTGGCCGCCCGGCTCTGTGACTGAAGGGGATTCCCTCCTTGGGAATGCTGGGGCGCGAAACGCAGGTAAATGGCGGGGCCTGCCCACTCCCTCCCTGGAGGCTTCTGCTCCCGGCCCACAGTGGCTGGGCGGCTCGAGCCTCCTCGTTGTCTGCAGCGGGGCGGAGCTGCTGGCAGCAGCGCCCAGGCTCGCGGGGGTCCCTCTGCTGCCACCGATGGCGGGCAAAGAAGCGCTGCTTGGCTCGCCAGGCCCTCTAACGGGCTTGGAGGAGCTGCCCTGCCCCCATCCCAGCCTGTTTGCCGCCCCACCACAGCCTGGGGCGCGTTAGCTGGAGGAAGCGGAGTTGCGGGGCAGGGGATCGCTCGGCAGCAGCAGCGATCCCGGCTGCAGGCACTTGGAAGCTGAATCTCCCGAGCCTGCAGGTACAGAGCTGAGGAGCCGAAAGCCACTCGCTGTCTTTAGTCAAATGTTACGTTGGGCTCTTTCTTCCTCCTCCCCACATTTCTCTTTATGCCAAACTTCTGCGGGGTGCGGGACAGAGAGGGGGAGACCGAGGAAAAGTGCATGAAATGAGATGACGAACCAGCGAAATAGTTTATGCCACCTTTTAGCAAACGCCTGTTTTCCCTTTGGAAGTGAGAGTCTTGGCCCGGTTTGGATGCAAAATCGTCATTACAGGCCTGTTTAGTCTCTAAAATGGATGCGATGGAGAGGGGGCAGGGATGTGTCTGTTTTACACCAAAAATAATGGGCATCAACAAGTCCTCCCCTCTCTTCCTAAGAAATGGTCCCATTCATCTAATTAATCCTTGATATGTTGATTTTGCTTCGGCAGTTCAGCAGCGGCCTTTTTTTTTTTTTCCATTTGGCTGGGGTTTTTTTTTTTTTTTTTTTTTTTTTTTTTGCTTGGGGCAGCCAAAAAGCTGGAGCCGGCCCTGAAAGTCATGAAACTACTGCTGAATCAATTCCTCCTTCTAACTGATTTGACACCATCACAACTTCAGAGCATGAATAAATGAATATTTGAATGATAGGGTCAGGGTGGAGGGTGGGGCTGGGGATTAAATGGTATCACTGCATGAAACAATTGAGTCCTTTTTGGAAATAAACTAAAGGCCCCAGTATTGAAAGATAAACATTAAAAAAATTCTAAAATGTTATTTTAATATAAGAGGTTCAAGACATGAAGAACACTGTGGTCATATCACCTCCAAATAACATATATAGATTTGCAATCTTCAGTCTCTTAAGTTTCATCCTCATCACAAAACAAACCTAAATGCCTAAACAGGTTTACAAGTGTTTACAATTATTAGATTTAAAGGATTATTTAATATTTTGCTTTTTCCAGCTAATGATTTCCTCTTTTTTTTGTGATGTAGTTTTGTAAAGTGGAAAATACATTAGTGTCATGTAAGTGTATTCGCCATAAATAAAATAAAGCTTGTCTTTCTCACTAGCTGCCCAGTTAAGCAAAATGGACTTTAAATCATTTACCCAAGTAACTTAACATGTGTCAGGGAAGACTGTTAAAATGTCCAAAGCTGTTAATTTTAAGATATGAGTGTACTGAAAACACCCAAGATATGTAGACACTGTTAGTATTTTAAAATAAATTTCTTAGTAGTGACCAAAAGACACTAAAATCCACTATCCATTTGTTGACCTGTGTGAGATGAACATCTGAGCCTAATTCTTAATGGACAGGTGTTCACTATCTCAGCTGACAACTCCGATTGCAGTCTCAACTCAGAGACCAAACACTAAGCATGCAGATTTAAGAGTGCTCTGATCCAAAGAAAATTTCTCCTCAAAGCAAAATTAAGGTACATTAATGCAGAGAAAGTTGGCAAAGCTGCTGCTTAAGATACACTTTCTCTTTCGCTTAAAGAATATTTTTTTATTCAATGTTGTCAATTTTTCACTTTGCATGTGCAATAAATGTACTTAAAATAATACATCTTCTGAAAGAACTGGACTTGACTCATTTGTACGGATGGGATAATCATAGACTGGTCCCTTAGATTATATGGAGACATTGGTGAAAGCTTTACTATTTCAATGGAACCTGCCTTGTGCAGGTGAGATTTCATTTAGCAACCATTATGGGGGAAAGTAGAGAACATATACCACACACAATAGAGAGAGAGAGAAAGCAGATATCATTTTAAAGGCAACAGTTACTATACTATACCATACCATCTGAGATAACCCAATGTGGTAAATTGATAAGTGACTTGTAACAAGAGGAAGGAGTGGAGTGGGGGCTGGGCCTGGGGCTGAGTGGGGATTGAGCACCCCCAGGGAAAGGAGGAAGCTGGCACCTATGGTACAGTATTTAATTACATGATCACATACTATATTTCCCAGCCTGCCCTGGAGATGAATCAAGGTTGTGTACTGAAGACAGATATTTCGCTGTAGGATCTCTACCTCATTTGTTGCAGAAGTTTAAAGGTGTGCACCTATTGATGGTACTGTGATGGGGGGGCCTAGGTCTGCCCAGAGCTGAACTGTTGATCCAGCTGACCCGAGTGGAGGAGGCTGCCAAACAGATGGCTTGGCAAGCTTCCACCCATACTAGGTCTCCCAGGTCCTGGGCCATGAGGAGTACGTCACTGGTATATGTAGACAGGACCACCCACAAGTCCAGCTCTTGAAGTACCAGCTCCATCATTCTCTTACGGAGGAAGGGCTCAAAGGTGAGGGCATAGAGCTGTCTGGAGGGCAGGCAGTCCTGATGCACCCCTCGACCGAAGGTGGTAGGTTTGGTCAAGGCCCAGCTGAGCTTCACCAGACACTCTGCAGCAGCATATAGCTCCTGGAGAAACCTCACAGAGCAGGGACCAAAGCTGAATGCCCACAGAGTGCCCATGAGATACCTTTGATCCACACTGTCAAATGTTTTCTCCTGGAAGAGGGACAGGAGACCATCCCTACATGTGAAATGGAGAAGGTCCCAAACCAGACAGAAATTGTCAAAGATAGTCCTCCCTGGGATGGCATAAGTCCGGTTAGGATGGATCACATCTGCCAGCACCGATTTAAGCCAGAGAGAGACGACCTTCGGTATGACTGTAACAGGTTGGATCACAGAAACCCCCTTGGGGCTGCCAACTGATGTGCTGAGCCTACTTCTAAGTCTGTTTTCTCTGGCAGCTTGGGACTTCAGTGCCCTGCCTGGTTTGAACCAGACACGCTAGCCGGCTGCAAATCCAGACCCAGGTCTGAACCCCGTCCCCTAACAGCTGCAGGTTTAACTGAAAATGGTTTAAGAAGTGTTCCTGTCTCTAACACACAGATGCCCAGCTCCCAATGGGGTCCAAACCCCAAATAAATCCATTTTACCCTGTATAAAGTTTATACAGGGTAAATTCATAAATTGTTCGTCCTCTATAACACTGAGAGAGATATGCACAACTGTTTGTCCCTGTCCCCCGTCCCCCCCCGTCCCCCCCAGGTATTAATACATACTCTGGGTTAATTAATAAGTAAAAAGTGATTTTATTAAATACAAAAAGTAGGATTTAAGTGGTTCCAAGTAATAACAGACAGAACAAAGTGAATTACCAAGCAAAATAAAATAAAACATGCAAGCCTATGCCTAATACACTAAGAAAGGGATTACAGATAAAGCCTCACCCTCAGATGTTTCAATAAGCTTCTATCACAGACTGGACGCCCTCCTAGTCTGGGCACGATCCTTTCCCCTGTACAGCCCTTGTTCCAGATCAGGTAGTAGCTAGGGGATTTCTCATGATTGCAGCCCCCTTTGTTCTGTTCCACTCCCTTATATGGCTTTGGCCCAAGGCGGGAATCTTTTGTCTCTCTGGGCCCCCACACTTCTAAATGGAAAAGCACCAGGTTTAAGATGGATTTCAGTACCAGGTGACATGGGCACGTGTCCTGTGAGACCCCCAGCCTTCATTCCTCCCAGCCTGACTCACAGGAAGGCCTGCAAGTAAACAGAGCCATCCAAAGTCAACTGTCCTGGTTGTTGGGAGCCATCAAGATTCCAAACCACCATTAATGGCCCACGCTTCGCATAATTACAATAGGCCCTCAGAGCTATATTTCATATTTCTAGATACAAGAGTGATACATTTATACAAATAAGATGACCACACTCAGTAGATTATAAGCTTTGTAATGATACCTTACAAGAGACCTTTTGCATGAAGCATATTCCAGTTACATTATAGTCACACTCATCAGCATATTTTCATAAAATGTCACAATGACTTTATAGTGCGTGTTGAGGAGTGACACCGGTGCCAATTCTTCAGGTCATAGAGGTCCCTCTTTTGGGCAGCAGGGTGAACAAAGCTCGTATGCACAACAGGGGAAGCACTCTGCTCTCTAAGGACTTGGCCCAGATGGTAGCAAGGTCCAGGCCAAGGATGTCCCAGAATGCACAGCAGAACACCATGATCAGTCTGTATGGTAATGCAGACACACCAGGGGACCAAATTAAGATTGCACAGGCAACCTTCACTCTGGCATCTCCTAATTTTTGACTTCACAACCTTGAATGTAGTTTGTTGTATGTAATATAAAGTGGATTCTCTGTGGTCCCTGATAAGGGTTGCTAAGTTAACTTGGAGTAGTAGAGATCTCCTTACATTTTCACCTTGAGGTACCTTTCTTCCCATTTTAGAAACTCTGGCCTTGAAATGCTTTATATGTGGCATCTAGTCTATAGACAGATGTTCAGACAGACTTCTCCTTTTGAGGCTGTTATACGTCTGGTCTCTAACTAGTTTCTAGAAAGTAAATGATCACATGAGTCTTCACTCTGGCATCTACAAATCTTAAAAAATCACCCATATGACATTCACTGCTAAAGCTGAGGGCCTTTTTTCTTCCCCTTATTTGATGCAAGAAAGTCAATAAAAACGTATAGTTTCTAGGTCTTTGAATGCATAGCTACACATCCTGAATTAGATATTGACTTAGCAATGGAATTCATAACTTGCAACAATATAGAATGACTATGCAAATGACAAAGCAGCATCATGATGACTAATATGCCATTTATAAACAGTACCTTAGAAACAGCTGCAAGTTGAAAATTGTGTTCCTTTGTTAATGGCACATGGCAAAATCTCTAGTATTTGTAAGACTGCTCCTTATTTTCAACATTACAAGAATCATATTTCCATGAACGTATGTCACCAAATGTATTTATTTATTTTGTTTCAAAGATAATAGGCCAACTGCTATTATTTTATTTATTGCAAACACTTTAGTTAATGAAAAATGAGTCTAAGAGTTTCCTTTTTAAAAAAAGGCAAACTTTCATCATCATCATCATGTTCCCATTATGCCTCTGGCGTTTATGGCAGCGACGAAGCTCCTCTCTTTGTAATTTTTTTTTAAATGTACATATACCTATCTTGGCATTTATACTATGTTCATCTCCCTGATATCTGAGCCATATGGCACAGGCTCTTAAACATTTCAAGACTTTTCCAATATGCATCTCAAAAATATATTGATGCAGCTTTTTGAGTATAGGCAGTTGGGCAAAACTAGACAACCAAACAGCAGACTAACCTCAAAACTTTAAAATCCGTTTATTCTACATTATACACTTAAGTCAAACACTAAAAGGATGGGTTTAAATGGTTTTCATAGACAGTACATGGTTATTTTTAAAATACTGTATACAATCTGAATTCATGTGTAAAAGATATTAATTGGCACATAAGTTGCAGTTAAAATGTATGCAGTACTGACATCTATATATGAATGAATGACAGTTGCATTTATCTAATGCTTATATTATCACATGCAGTTTTATTGTAGCCCTGTCAGTCCCAAGATGGGTGAGGTATGTTTTACTGGATCAACTTTGAAAGCTTTTCTCGCTCTTTCTCTCAGCAACAGAAGTTGGTCCAATAAAAAAATACTACCTCACCCACTTTGTCTCTATATTATCCTAGGTATTTCAATCTGCTTTATAAACACATAGATTTATTTCAGCTCTGCCAAAGCACATACTAAAAGAGGAAAATTTACCTGTTAATTATGTAATATGATTTCTTGTGCAATGGATTATTAGCACACCATAATTACTATGGCTATAGTGGCTTTACATGGCTTTCTTCCCTTCTCCAGTTTCCCCACTCTCCCTTTACCACTCCCACCCCCCCAATATACATGTTTCCTGTATAACAGTCTAAACTATGGAGTTCCCAGGTACTTTGCAGCTCAGACATCCAGACAATACCAAACTTCTCTTTTTAAGAAGGAAAACAGGATCAAAACTAAGAAGGACCATTTTCTGGAATTACATGGAAACTTTTCAGGGGTCAGAATAAAGGCTAGCAACCTCTTCTGAACAACCCAGTCTTTAAGGAAAATCAAGAATTGAGACTTCGATTAGAGAGTGGTTAGTTCACGGATTCTTCTAGCTTACGGTACTATGACTATGAAAAATTAACTTGATAATAAACATCTATGGACATTGGACAGTGGACATTATATGAGGCACAGATAGACTGAAACTTCTCTTCAGGATTGTACTATTGAAGCATGAGCCCTAACTGAAAAGAATTAAAGAAAGATGCCTGGATTCTCAAGAATTTGAAAGAAAACCCTTTGCAACACCAAGCCTTCCTAAAAAAGACTTCACAATACTGACAGGCACATTCATGGGCTGTCTTTTGCTTGTCTTAACATCAGAAGGAACAATTTTCCCCCAAGTTCTATCATTAGAAATAGATACGGACAACTCATGAGAAGGACTAAATGGGTAGCCATAACCTTACCTGAAAAATCTTGCTCACCAAAAACTGAATTTAATCTCTCACAAATCATCCAAATAGTAACAGGTTCTCAGGCAATGAAGACATCCACCTGAAAAGCCTGAGGTTTTAAGCATTGCAGCTTCACTACCTCAGGAGTTTCTTGTTGTCTTCTGGGGTGAACCATTCCAGAACCAGCCCACCCAGTAGGTTGAACAACTCAAATTGAAAGGACTATTCTCTCATTCCAATTTGAGAGGCATCTGAGAACATCTATCAACACATTCCCCTTCCTCATCAGATCACAAGTTCCTAGATGATCAAGATGGTATTCGCTCCAAAGGAACAGGACTCTTTCTACAAACTAAAGCATCCCTCTTTTCTGAGATACTTCATGCTAATACTAAATATTGCTTGTCATCACCAGCACTACTGCACCTCTTCGAGGCCATAAAATTTGCCAGAGAGCACTAATGGGGGCTCCAAAATAAACATCAGTCTTTTGCTACCAGCTCTCCATCCTTATACCATCCGATATTTTGGAGGAAGTATAAGATACACATGGAAGTAGAAAATGCAAATCTCTCTTGCATCCTGGTTCTGGCCTTTGTATCAGTCCATCCTTAAGGGACCTTTTCCTGCTGTAAAGGAACTTTGGGAAAGGAGACACAAAACATTTCCTATCTCAGCCTGATCTACCTGCAAGGTGAGAGAACACACTCAAGTGAATGTAGAATGGCCTGGCTATGGTTGGCTGCATTTAGTCAAAATATGGAAGCTTAACTCTGCGTTGCCAGACCTTTCAATGTTTGTTTATTGATTCTAGAGATTTAGGTTAGTATTTCAAGATATTTTAATTTTAAAAAACTACATATGTTCTAAAACAGTTCTTAGCAGATCTAATATTGTAACCTTACTTGTATTTTATCCCAGTGTTTTATTTGGAAAGTGTATTTATTTATCAGGAACCATGAGTCTTGAACAGTAGTCTACAGGGCCCCTATGAGCTAGGTAGTTCCAACCTGCCATCCAGTGACCTGCTGCCAGCTGCTAGAACTGCAGCTGAGCTCTGACAGAGGACTCCAGTCCTGGAATCTGATTGGTGGAACATTAGGGGCTCCTGGTTGGTTCCCAGCTTCTATTTAACCCAAGCACAGGAACAGGAAGTTGTCCATCCAGGTTAGGACTGCAGACCCCGCAATACCTGCTCCTACTCATCTCCTAGTAACCTCACCCTGCCTGACACCTGACTCTTGGTTTTGCCCTCTGGGCTGTCTTGGACTCTGACCTCCTGATATCTGACCCAGTCTGATTTCTGCTCTCACCACTAGGTCAGACCATCCATGCCTAGTCGTGACACTATTATATGGCTACATTATCTATTCAGGTTTCTTCTCCTAATAGTTCACGGTTGTACACTATATTATGCATATAAAACTTTTACAACCTCAAATCCAAATAGAACAACAAAAGTGTAATTCATGTTTACATTAATATGGCACAGTTTCTTAAGGTGGCAAATACATAGCTAATTTTACATCTCAAACTGGAGCATATAAAGTCCACAGGAACTCCTATTGTACCTTTATTGAACATCATCTAGACACCCTTTTTGGGATCAGATCCTCCTTTCCACCCGTTGTTCAAAGTCCTCAGTGCACCTAGACTTCCTCCTCTATATCAAAGCCCTCTTCTCTTTTTCACGTCAGAATTTACAATCTCTACAGGGAAGCACCATAGACGGCAATGCCTCCTTTCAAGATCAAGGAAATTACAATGTCTGTGGGGTTCCATGTTAAGTTCCTAAACACTGCATGGTAGCATAAAGAACCTATAATGTTTACAGTAAAAAACCTTACAAAAATAAAACAAATAACTAAAGATTTATGAATTCCAAACAGTAAAGCTAGACCTATGTACAAGTGACAATAAATATGTAAAAAGTATTTAGCTCAAGCCATTTTTGAATTATGAGCAGTTAAAGTTAGAACTATTTTAAAAATGTGAAAAACAAATAATATTTCAAAGACTCATAACTATTGCTTATTCAACTATCCTCAAAGTTTCTCTAAAAATTCGCAATGGACCTATGACTTAATATACAAAATTTCAGGCTGAAAAAAGGTTTTTTTTCTTAAAATGTTATGGTCTAATTCTCCACTGCATTACACCAGTTTTATGCTAGAGTAACTTAATTGAGTAGCTCCGGGGTAAAACTGGTATAACGCAGTGGAAAATCAATCTAGCCCTGATATAGGATGGTGTCTGTAAAAACTGAGGTTAAAATGGAAACTGTTTTACAGCTTTACCAATGGTGTCATTACTGTTGACCCATAGTATTTTAAACCACAGAAAGACTAGCCATCCAGAAACAATGTACAGGAAACAGCACAATATATTTTTAGAAAATATTTTAATACTGACAATTTAATTATTACAGCACTGTGTATTTTGCTTGTTAAATTGCTATGTAGCATAACAGTGCTACCATTTTATGTTTGTTTTGCTTTCCATTTCATTGGTTACATCCATATTCTTTGCTGGCCAATTTACTGGTATCAGTTCCATTTTTACCTAAATAAAAATAAGAATTTCAAAACTTTGTTGCTAATAGAAGCTCTTAGAGATGACAGTTCTACATTTCTGAGAGTTACATGCTTTCCCTAATGAAATTTAAATCATTGGTTCAATTAGAACAAAGAGTCAGCCTTTAATGAACTAGTGACATAATCAATAAGCTGCTATACTGGGCTGCAAGTGACTTTTTTAGACTTTTCATCTAGTTTAAACAGCAGAAGTTAATTTGAAGATTTTTACAGTATATTTTCCATTTACAAACAGAAATGCCGTGGGGTAAAGCAATTACTCTGATTTACTGTTTTCTCCTTGATTGAATATAAAGATGTAACAGGGTCTCAAAAAAGCAGTAACTTAGCATGCTGTGCTCCAATCCACAGACAGATAAAGCACCTACCTTGCTATTTCAAAGATTTTACCTCCAGGCAGCAGCACAGAGCAAACATCAAATCAATGACATGTGTCTAAGACGAGATTGATGTTTACTCTCACAGCTTTTCATCTTACATCCAATAAACTATTTTTTCTTTACAAAAATGTCTGGTTAAATTTCATTTTTCACTTTGCAGTATCAGTTTTAAAACTTTAGCTCCGGGCAATTTTAAAGACAGGATTCATTGATGCTTCATCTTTTATAGCCTGTTTATGATTTGTATTAACCATGAAACACTACCATACAAACATGAATATGAAGTGTCTTGTAGTACTAGCCATTCATTCAGTGGCAGGTGCCAGCTTGAAGGTGCTTTAATTACCTTCCTGAAAATTCGAGGGCTGAAACTAGGAGCCATGTTTTCAGAGCTACCTAAATTGCATCCACGAAATTAATGCAATTAATGCATGCTAAACCTACATCTGAGCGTACAGTATAGGCTTCTGAGCACTCAAACTACCAAGTATCATTTGTGTGCAATTACTATTTTATGTGTGCAGACATTTTTTGAGTTTTGTGCATGCAAAGGATTTATGCTCAGTTGAATTGGTCAATTTTGAAAATCTGGGTTTAGAAATAGGTTGAATTAGTCCAACAAACCTGAGAACATAAGAGCAATTCAGATGCTCCAGCAAAGCTGGACATTTACTTATTGTGTCCAAGTTCCTCCTCTACCTCGGTGGGTCCTGCGCTTATTGGCAGATTCTGCTTGCCTCAGAGATCTTCCCCTCTAGTAGAATCCACAGTCCAGGTTAACTCCTCCTGTGTCTGATCAGGAGTTGGGAGTTTTGGGGGGAACCCGGGCCCGCCCTCTACTCCGGGTTCCAGCCCAGGGCTCTGTGGATTGCAGCTGTGTAGAGTGCCTCCTGGAACAACTGCACGACAGCTACAACTCCCCATGGACTCCTCCCAACACCTTCTTTATCCTCACCACAGGATCTTTCAGCAGTACGCCCTCTTACTCTCAGCTCCTAGTGCCTCTTGCTCCCAGCTCCTCACACGCAACCTCCTTCCACAGCTCCTGACATGCGCCCCTCACTGGGAAGCTTTTGACTAGTTTCAGCCAGCCCCTGATTGGCTGCAGGTGTCTCAATGAACCTCCCTGCCTTCTGGAAAGTTCTTAATTGGCCCCAGGTGTCTTGATTAACCTGGAGCAACTGCCATAAGGTATCAGGGATTTGTTTAGCCTGGGGCTAACATACTGGTTCCTTAGCACTTCCCTATAGCCCTCTGGCCTTGCCCCATCACATTATGTAAAAGCACTATTTATGGCTCTGCCACTGGAAGAGCAAGCAACTTTTTCTTAGCCAACAATGTCCCACTAATGAATCCAGCCATTAATTTTAGCATCATTTTTATTTCAGAAAGAATAACTTCATCACATTCTAAAACGTGCCATTCCATATACATAAAATTCATACACATACATTCCATATTTGTGACAAACAAACCTACCATTTATGTATTATCATAACACTGATCGTTTTTAACTTTCTTCTAATATGATCCTTAAGGTGTTGGTGCTCTGATGTTTAAAATCAAAAAGACCTAAAATTGAAAGAGACCCCAGTAGTGACTTGAGCCAAAACAGAAAAGAGCTTTACTATTACTACATATAAAGACCTAAACTTGATCGGAACTTTGGACTATTGCCCTGATATGTTGTTTTGAAGGGTTATTCCTAGGGGCCGCAAATTCACCATCTTCATAAGCTTCATCAGCAGTGAATTTGCCCCTTTGATTATCGGCAAGGAAAAAACAAACGTCATATATGAAACAAAAATAAAAAAGTTTTAAACGGGTGCCTTAGTTATGGAGAATCTGACACTGTAGCTAATATGTAGGAAACAATCTTCCATTTGTCACCTACTCCCACCCTCATTTTTTTTTCATTAAGCCAAACCCTAGTAAATCAAACCTGAGTAGCACAAAACACACTAGGGAATGTATCTGATTTGAACCTTTGTATTTTATTTTGTTTAAAATTATTTTTCCTTGTAGTTTAAAAAAAATCATGAGAAATCAAAAGGGAAGTACTTTCCAAGTTAACTTAACACTTATTATTATTACTTATTATTACTTGTATTCTTGTAGCACCTAAGACCCCCAGATATGTACCAAGACCCCCAGTGTAGGCACTGTACAAACATGGAACAAAGAGACAGTCTCTGCCCCCAAAGAGCTTACAGTCTAAATATAAGACAAGAGACAATAGATGGAGACAGACAGACGGGGGGAGTACAAGGAAACAATGCGATAATATGGTGAGCATGAAAGGCAGTTTCATGCCTTTGCTCCTGCCTCTATCCAATCTAGTCTCTTATTACACCGGTCCCTGCCAAAGAGGTCACACACAACACTCCATTTGTCTAATTTTCCCACAACGATTTTAATTTTACTAGGCACCTTTATGCATGGAATACCATTTCAATTCTAATCTGCCAAGTTATGATGATCTCTGCCTTCAATTTTTTCCTTACAACTTTAAACAACAACAAAACCCACAAAGGCTATAAGCAGAGTCAATTATAATTACTTTTTTATTTAAAAAAATCCAACCTTGTAACAGAACTATCTAGGAGGTGAACAAACAAAC
This sequence comes from Macrochelys suwanniensis, assembly GCA_033296515.1. Lineage (NCBI taxonomy): Eukaryota > Metazoa > Chordata > Testudines > Chelydridae > Macrochelys > Macrochelys suwanniensis. The sequence goes on along the minus strand of CM065775.1, from coordinate 115,645,993 downwards.
TGAATAATTGCATAATCTTGGTGCCTGCCCCAAACAGTTTACAATCTAAGGCCATGATCCTGCAATAGGCTCTGTGCAGGCTGAGGAGTCCCTGGTTCCTAGAGCTGGTCTAAACATTTTTTTACTATTGTGAAAAATATTGAATTGTTGAAGTGGTTTCAATTTTGCAGGGTCTGAAACAGGTGGGGGCTTGTTTTTGTTTTTTACTTTTTCAACATTTTTCATTTATATTATAGTGCCTAGGACCCCAGTCATGGATCAGGACCCCATTGTGACGGGCATTGTTCAAACACAGAACAAAAAGTGAAAACGTACAGTAAGATCATTAGAGATATACCATACCAGCAAAACACTTCAAGCATGAACAAAACTATAGCAGCAAAAATGTGCTTACTCTCCACTCCCCTTACCCTCATACTAAGTGGAATAAGCTATACCAGAAAAAGTGTCAAGTTGTGGTTAAAACCAGGGCCGGCGCACCCACTAGGCGACCCTAGGTGGTCGCCTAGGGCGCCAGGATTTGGGGGGCGGCTCGCCACAGCTGCCTATCGCCTCCGCGGCTGAGTCGGGAGCCGGGGGGCAGCTGGCCATGGCTGCCTCCCACTTCCCGGCTCCGCGGCTGAGCCGGGAGGCGCCGCGGGCGGGGGGCTGAGCTGCCAGCCCGTGGGGAGCTGACGCGGGGGTGGGGGACTGGCTGTCATGGGGGGGGCGGTGTTAGCTGGGGGAGGGGAGGGCGCAGGGCCGGTGCAAGGAAGTTTCGCCTAGGGCGCGAAACTTCCTTGCACTGGCCCTGGTCAAAACTGCATCTACACTAGAGGCTCCTGCTGGCACTGCTGTGTCAGTCAGAGATCACATGTGGCACACCCCTGACCAACTTAGCTATGCTGGCTAAAGTTTAAAGTGTAGGCTTGGCCTAAGCATTTCTAATACCTTGTCTAAAAAAATCCCTACAGTTTTTTCTCACACCGTCACGTTAAGTCTTAGATGGTTAGCCACAGAAGCAGATTTATCATGAAACAAACTGTGCGGTGGCACAGGGCTCCCAACAACAGGGGGGCCCCAAAATGCAGGACAAATATCTGACCACCAGCCCTGAGTCCCGGCCAGCGGCGCAGCAGGGCTCAGGTAGGCTGGCTGGCTGCCTGCATGCCGTGGCCAGTGGCCCCACACTGCTCCTGGAAGTGGCTGGCTGCGGGCACGTCTCTGCGTGCCCCTGGTGGGTGGGGAGGTGTCTCCGTGCACTGCTGCTGCTCCGGGCAGCACATGGAGACCCGCTGCCCCCCTCCCCCCTCAAGGGGCATGCAGAGGCGTGCCAGCAGTAGGGCTAAGGCAGCTCCCTGCCCGCTCTGGCTCCCTCTGCGTTGCGCCGCTCCCGGAGGGGTGGGTGTGCTTTGAGAGCCACGCCACCTGAGGTAAGCGCCGCCTCCTCCTCCTACACCCCACCCCCCTGCCCCAGAGCCCACACCCAGTACCCAAAGTTCCTCCCAGAGCCTGCCCCCCACACCACCTCCTGCACCCCAATCCGCTGCCCCAATCAAGGTACCTCACTTTATTTTCATTTACTTCCCATTAACTTATAATATAGGAGGAGGATGAAGAAAAAAAGAATGAAAAACGGGGGAGATAAGAGAATGTTCTTTTTCTTGGCTGGGTCCCCAGGAGCACGCCCCAAAAATGAAGCTGCGCACAGGGCCCCACTAACTCTAAATCCACCACTAGTTAGACAACAGGATGATGATGATAAAACCATTGCTTTCTGTCTCCACTGAAACTTCCATGTTGCTTCCCTAGGGGAACTGCATCTTTAGTGGATTATGCACCTGATTTTTCCTAGTGTAGGCAATGTCTAATATTTTTAATCCCTTTTCATTTTAGGTCTTAATTTAGATGTGCAAGCTCTTCAGTTCATGCTCTATGAATTTTATGCACATGTAAAGTGACATGTATCACTTACAGTGCTATCAAAATAAATAATAGTAATTAAAATAGGGTAATGAGCTCTCAGAGTAGGTCTACACTGGAATAAAAGAAGGCAGCATGGCCGTAGCCAGGCATGGGTGTTTAATTGCTTTGTAGATGTACCCTATGTCTAAAAGAAGGGTGGATGGATTCTACACTTGGGGCTCAATTCTGCAAGATAAGCATTATGGCCCTGATCCAGCAATGCACTTAAGCATATGCTTAATTGTAAATGTATGCTTAAGTGCTTTGCTGGCTCAGGATCGGAGCACTCAGCACGTTGTAGGATTAAGTCCTAGATGAAACTTCTAAGTGGTCTTTGAGTGTCGGGCCATATTGAGCACATTCCAGTAGTTCAGCCTCCAACTGACAGACCAGTCAGGGGTAATTTTAATTTGTTTGTTAGCCCTAATAATGCCCCTACATAGTTAAGTCTGAGTCTACAAAATGTGAGTGAAAAATGTGCAACAGGTATTTAGCTTAAATGTGTACAAATCTGTAAAAACTCTTGGCTATCACTGTGACTTAATTCTGAAATAAAATTCATGAAGACATCAAAATACAGTCCTACCTGCCTCCTGCATGAAACATGGGATGCATAATTGCAGCTATATGTAATATTTTACTTTCAAGGAAAGATAAAGTACAGTATTCTATTAGAAATGTCAGCTGCTAGTAGCCATCAATTCTATGACTCATGAAAATGTCTATACATGTTTTATTAACAAAGCAACATTTCCAATTTACTGTTACTATAATGGATAATGACTGAAGGTTCATCAAGGTTAATCAAGAAAATGATGTACATTTTGTATTGTATTATGTTTTACTTGGCTTAAAAAGGATCATGTGTGACAGCCTGAGTGCGTTAAAACATGATTTACAATGTTATGGAAACTACACAATTGCTGGAATGTGAAACAAATAATGAACTTATCACAGTGTAAGTCATCACATTTTATATATATGCAAAAAACCACTTCTTCCTTGGGCATTCAATGGACATTCACTGAGTTTGTTTTTTAATTTACAGAATATACGTTTTGCAGTACTTTGCTTGTGGTTTATTTTTCATTTTTATTTCATAGATAATTATATTATTTTATAAAGAGGTTTTATTACAGAGCAACGATGATGGCTCATAGTTAAGGTTCAGGTGAGTTGTGCACGTATATATTATAATACACATACGCACACACCCACAAAACAAACATGGATGAAAAGAAATGCAAATGAAAAATAAATAAAAATCAAGGTATTGCAAAACCTATGCCAGTTCCACATATACAAAAAACAAACTCAGTGAATGTCTAGGGAAGGAGTCCAGGAAGGTTTTCTCTCATACAAACACATGACACTGTGGCTTATTATACAAAGAAACACTCTCTCCCTGCCCTCAGTGATAGTTCCTATGTTTGTACCAGGAGTCTGCAAGGATTATACATTTATATAATAAAATAATAATAATAATAAGATACCATTTTAAACCTGATATAAGTGAAATATGACTCAGACCAACAGCATCCTGCATATAGGAAAGTAAAAATCACATCTTGTACCTACGTATACAGCTACTTTGATAAAAATAATAATGGCTCCACTCAAAAAAGTCTGGCCTCAAGGAAACAAGAAAACTGTGTTTTATGATGTATGTTTTTACTCCAAAAGTGAAAGTACTTTATATACAGTATACTGTATTCCTTTAAGAAGTAAATGTTACCAGCTAAACAGATTGTATTGCACTATACAACTCACCAGTTTCTATAAAATCAACTGCACACATTTTAACTGCAGCTAATTAAATGCAATGCTATTCCAAATTGTTGCCTTCAAACACTGAAAATGCCAGCAGAAGCTGGAGTTTATGCTTGCCCAATTAACAAGTTAACCACATATCACTTATTCTTAGAATCTAAATGAGAAAAGTGCAAAACACACAAAAATAATATAAATTCCCGTTTCCTGTTCATTAAATCCTGCTTGGCCTCTGCAACTCTGTCATATTTTGACAAGTAGCCCCCAGGGGCACAAAATCAAAATTAGAAACAGAAGTTAGACAAAACCAGCATACACAGCTCTAAACAACAATTTATGTCCATACAGGAATAAAAAATGCATGTCTTCTTTAAATGAGGAATATGTTGAAGCTTTTGCACAATGGGACAAGAATAATTAATTACTGCTTCTTACATAGAATTTTTCATCATGTTATTATTCACTATTCATTGAGCTATGAGGTGAGCATTTGCATCAAAATTCATGCTGCCCATCTTTGAAATTGTGTGCAGGAGCACCCATGTATACATACAAGCACTTAATTACTTAAGTGAGAGGCAATGGGAAATACAGTATTTTACTTTTCATGATATCCAATAAAGATTTCAAATTAACACATTTTTCTCTTTAATGGCTTGTGTCTGTCTTATTACTCTGCTTTTATTTAAAAAGGATGTCAGGATATGGCCTGCTTACAAACCCACCAATAAAGGAAATTTTTCAGAAAGAAAAACAGCACTAAACCAACTAATGGTAACATAACTAAGGAGAAAACAGTCATTTAAAACCCTTTAAATATGGTATTACACAGAGGCATTACGTCTAGTTTAAGGAATGCTTCAATTTCGGACAGATTATAATTTCTTTAAATAACTCAGCATTTGACAAAATGACATTAAAATGAGAGGCGGCCATCCAGCAGCTGAACCATGTGATAGATGCAGAAGCCACTCCAAAGACACCAATATAACTGCATGGGGAGCCTGCCAAAGAGCCAGATGCTGCTTATAAAAGAATATCAGCTTGGCTTCAAAGTCCTGTGGTTCTCATCCAAAATGGGTAAGCAAGTGGTCTGATGAAGTATGATACATGATACCCTATATCCCAAACAGCTGCTTTATTCTCAGGACTTCTTTCAACAAATTTTAAAATACCTAGTATTTTTGACAGGGGGAAATAGCTTCCAAGAAAATAAAAGGGCAATGGGGAAAGCTCTTCATACTTTATTTTTAAAGCATATTTTCACAAATACACGCTTATATCAGAGTAAATTTCCCAGGATTTTGCTTAAGCATTATGTAAGGAGAGTGAAATTTTATTATTTCCTAATCAAAGAGCCAGTATGGTCTAGTAGACCAAACACAGGGCTGGGAGCAAGGTATTCCAGAGTTCTAATTTTGACACTAACTCATTATGTTATCCTTGGGCGAATTACTTACCCTTTCTGTGTCTTGTTTGTACAATGGAATAATACTAACCATCTTTCTATAGCACTGGGGAGCTGTGAAATTAATATGTACATTGCTTTGAAGGTGTTAAGTTCTATATAAATTCTAAGTATGGTAAAAGAGCAGGATAACAAATACCTAAAATGTTGGTGTTTGAATCTTATTCGTGTCAAAATTCCCATTTTATTACTCTAGACAGTTTAGAGGACTCTAGATCTATTTCCACGACAAATCTTTATTATGGTGTTTCTCCTGGGCTTCATTTTGCCCCCATTTATTTGGGCCAACTGTGTATATCAAACACTCTTCCCAGTCAGCCCACTGAAATCAGGTTCATTGTCATGACATAGGAGGAGACTTACTGAAATTCTTCCCCTGCTAAGTAGCTATAGATCTAAAATATTTTTAAATATTTCCCTGGCATTCTATTATGGAGGAGAAAAGGATCTAAAAGACTCCTTCCTACTATCAAAAAGAAAAAAAAAAGGGGGGGGGGATCAATGATGAAGGAAATCCCCCAGGACTGTCCAGTCCAGAGTGGCCCACAAAACAATGGTAATCAGGACAGCAGCCTCCTCCTCCTCCTCTACAATTTACAAAGAAATGTCCTATGCCAGGGACCCATCATATCTCCCTCCTGCAGCTATTCTCTCTACAGGTCAGCCTATAATCTACCTAGTATCCAGGCTCTTCTGGGTCTTCTATGGCTCAGAAAGTTGCAAATGCATAGAATTATGACAAATCCCCAAGGGAATCTATAACGTCTGTCAGTTGTCCTGGCTGCTTTTCAAGCTGCTTATTGACACATGCTGCATGCTTCTGGGGCTGCTGAATGGTGGGCGAGGAGTTTTATGAATGAGAGTAAACGTTTATAAGAACTATAATCATCTGGTTTGGGATGTGATTACACCTACTTTACTTGTTTCAGATTCTGCAATCTCAGCATCTGAACTTAAAAGTGCTGACTATCAAGACACTGGACCAGTTACCAAATGCACACCAATTTTTTTACAAGAACATAACTTATGAAACCAGCCAGAAGGTGTGTTAACATTTAAAACACAGGATTGTGCTGGTGTAAGAAATTTGTGCCTCATTTACATTTATTTAACTTATAGTTAAAGCAACTGTAAATTGTTTTCATGCTTGGGAGACAGGGATTTGGAGAGGGAGCCAGAAAAGGGCAGAAAGGTGATGACTGTGCACTCCACAGACATGTCTGAACTGCAGAGTTAGCCCAGGCAAGCCTAGCCCAAGTGGAGTCTCTCCACAGCAAAGCCCTACCCATGCCAGACCAGTGTAGCAGCATCCACAGTGGTGCTGTACTAGTCTGTGTGATCGATTTCTAGCAGGCTATCCCATGGGTCTCAGTGGTGCATTAAACTGAGCAACTCAGTGTATTATGGGAGAATTGTCTGTCCCTCCTGTGCTCCAATGGGTCTTACTGATATCGCACCACAGCTTTATCAGAAGGCTGGTTTTAGCTTCTGGCCAACTGGCAGCATGGGAGAAGGATTTCTTGGATAGCATCTCTGTTCAAAATGCTGGGGAAGTGCAGCAGAAATCGAACAGGCAAACATGGGGTTGAAATGCAGTGCAGAAGAAAGGACAAGTTGGACAAGAAAGCACAGCCTAGGTGGAACAGTGGGATAGCATTAGAGAACTTACAGCACCTGGACTTGCATTCTCATTGCAAAGTAGGTGGGCTGTGTGAGCCCAGGCTGACATGAAACCAAGCTTAAGCCTACACCCTCAGCCATGCTTAATAGCAGAGGGCTTAAAGGACCCTGAAGCCTGGGTTGGAGGTTTTTCTACATGGCTGGAAGGAGAGTTAGGGGCAATACTCGAATTGTAGCCCAGGTAAACTCTGCACTGAAGACAAACCACATGAGTGCTGCCTGCTAGCAGAATCTTGACAACACTGAAAAACCAGGGAAGGTTGTTCTCTAACCCCTCTCCTCCATTCTGGATGGGTTTGTAATGGAAATAACCTGACAAGGGTAGGGGTAAACCTATAGGCTGGAAGGGGATAAAAGAGCTGTGCCAAAATCTACACCGTTCAGGGTGCCAGCACATTGTTAGTGAATTGGCTTTTGGTTTGGGTCCAAGTGCAACAAGGCAGAATCCACCTGCTAATTAGGGTGACCAGATAGAAAGTGTGAAAAATCAGGACAGAAGGGGGGGGAGGGGGTAACAGGCGCATATATAAGAAAAAGTCCTGAATATCGGGACTGTCCCTATAAAATCGGGACATCTGCTCACCCTACTGCTGATGCCTGGGATACCCCGATGCAAAAGTAAACAGAAGTTATTAGCCAAAGAGCATTTTGTTAATGATACATACTTTTAAATAGTAAATTGCAACTACAAAGATCCTTCCTGAAAACATTCCTAGATAACCATGCTAACATGGCTTCTAAGCAGCCTAGGAAATGGCAGTTACTAATTTTTGGAGTGGATGAGGCGAAAGAATCCTGTAAAGCTATTTCAGTCAGTTTTCAGTATATCTGGAGAAAAAATATTTTAACTAAGAAATCCTGTCCATTTGGGATTGTTTCTAAGTAAGTTTTAAATAATCAGTATTTTATTCTGATCTGAATGAAAAGAAGATTGTATTAACTGGGTGACAAAGATACGTAGAGGGTCTAAGGTTGTATAGGAGACCCTAAGGAGCACCTTGCTGATCTTGGTGTGGGAATAAAATGGATACCTAATATGATATTAGCAAGGTATAATGAAGGGGGGAAAGCTGTAGTGGAATTTCAGAAGAGAAATTATGTAATAGTGATTTTGAATGCATCCTCTTTGGGCCAAAAGGATTTGACTCATTGAAGATATGACAATCAAGGTGTAGATAAAATTATTTGAAACTTTTCTTTCCAAAATTAATTTGTTCAGTGAACATTTTATGTTTTATATTTTTAAATTTATAAAATGTGTCTTGTCACATCTCATGGGACATATGCAAAATTTAAACAAAAAGCATGTAACTTTTGTCCCTTTCACCAGAGTCAGCAGTACAGAGGACATTCCATAAAAAACAGCACTCTCTTCTCCCTTAATGCATCCACTCTCTGAAATGTTTGAGAAAATTTATAAGCTCAAATGGTCAACAGAAACTGTCTGACCAATGGAGAAAGCACTTTCTAGAGCTGCTTGCCTTCCACTTAGAATATTCAGACACCATCCCCATGACATTTATGTAGAGCCTATTATCTTGTGCATCTCACTTTAACCTCAGCTGCCACAACGGCTCATGCAGAGAGGCAGTCTCTCAGGTAGCCAGGCTTAAAGCCATACAGAACTTTAGCAATGAAGATCAACGTATTGAATGGTACCTGAAAGCAATCAAGAAACCAGTTCAATTCATGGAGAACCAGGGTAATACAATATGTTCCCTGAATTTTATATGGCCTAACAGGTAGGCAGCTGTTTTCTGTATCAGCTGTGGCTTCTGAATGATCTGAAATCATCCCATGCAAAACATATTTCAGCAATTCAGTCCTGAAATCACAAAAGTTTCCATACCCTCAAGATCCTATTTTCATCCACCCATCATCACTTCTGTTTTTTTTATAGTGATCCTCAACTAAGTCCCATCTTAGCCAGTCACTGAGAAAGCACAGATGCAGCACCATCATCAGAAGATAATGACAATGAGACACACTGATGACCCTGCAGCTGAAACCACTCACTATCTCACCTAGCAATCTCACTAACAGCTTGACCAGGAAGAGACACAAAATGGAGCCTTGCAGATCGACACAAGAAGAGCACCTGCCCCAAACTAGGGTGACCAGATGTCCCGATTTTATAGGGACAGTCCTGATTTTTGGGTCTTTTTCTTATATAGGCTCCTATTACCTCCCACCCCCGTCCCAATTTTTCACACTTGCTGTCTGGTCACCCTACCCCAAACCAACTTCTGGGACTCCATCAGGAAGAATGAACAGTACTGTCTACCTCAGCTAAGGACCACAAGCAAACTGACAAAGCTTTGTGGTCATGGCGTCCGGTACTAAAGACTCTGGTAGATCTAAAAGAATCAGCATGTATAGCTGGCCATTGACCATAGCTAGAGGCAGACAGATAACCGATGATATAGCCAGGCTGTTTCTTTGCCATATCCAGGAATCAAGGACATCTGAGGACTTTAAATGACACTTCATTTTCCTCATCACAACCTTCTCAATAATCTTCCCCAAAAAGGGAAGTTTAGGAAAAGGTGATAATGGATAAAGTTACCAGTAGTAAGTGATGGGCTTCTTGAGTATGGGCCCTAACCACCACTACCTGAAGGAAGCCCTACTCTTCCCTAAGGGGCTATTATCCATCCCAACTACCAGTGAAACAAACTCTTCCCTCGCTTGTTTTTCTACAAACCTGAAGGTACAAGCACATTCCATATCTTCTGAACTTCAGTGAGCATAACTGAAACTCCACATAAACTCTGTGATGCAATCCTTCAGACCTATAATACCCTTTCCATCACCTGCAATCTAAACTCTACCTTGTATGTTTTAGTTTTTGCAATCCTTGAGGGGGCCATTTAGGGATCTGGGGAAAAAATCTGTCAGGGGACAGTACTTGGTCCTGCTAGTGAAGGCAGGGGACTGGACTTGATGACCTTTCAAGGTCCTTCCAGTTCTAGGAGATTGGCATATGTCCCTTTAATTTAATTTAATTTCTTAATTTCACTGACCAACTGCAACTTATTTTTTTTTAGAAAATTCTGAAACCTATTTGGTCCATCAATGTTGATGGTATGCCAATGAAATAGACCCTCTGCTCCAAAGCTGCATAACCAAAAGGTACATGTCCTGCTCTTTACCAAACTCTATGCAAACTCTATAGCCAAACTCTATGCAAAAATCAAGAGCCAGATCCTCATCTATGTAAACCTGCATGTCTCCATTCAAGTCAACTAAGCTATGCCAATTTACACCCGATGAGGATCTGGCCTCAAGAGCCTAAGTGTGCCCCGCTGCATGTGCAGAGCCAAATTCTATCTGAAATGATCCCATGCAGTTCGGAGTCAACCCAAAAGAACTATCATTAGTGTGGACTTTGAAATCACCCAGTACAATAGAACCGGGTGATTTAAGCACCATGTAAGGTAAGAAGTCACCACATCAGGGGGGAGCTCTGAAGTGTAAGTACATTGTAGACCAGTGGTTCTCAAACTTTTGTACTGGTGACCCCTTTCACAGAGCAAGCCTCTGAGTCCGTTCCCCCGCCCCTTATAAATTAAAAACACTTTTAAATATATTTAACACCATTATAAATGCTGGAGGCAAAGCAGGGTTTGGGGTGGAGGCTGACAGCTCGCGTACCCCCCCCCCCCCGATGTAATAACCTCATGACCCCCCTGAGGGGTCCCAACCCCCAGTTTGAGAACCCATGTTGTAGACTATGTACTACACTACAGAATATATACTATTACCAACTTTACTCCACCTCAAAAATTGTACATAAATTGAACAGTTTGTGAATCCAGTTTTGGACCATAGAGCCATTAATTTAACAAGTAACGATTACTTTATCAAGTTGCAGAACCTCTTTAATATCTACAACGAAGAGAGCTTTTCCGTTGCTGTCTTCTGATATGACTGCATACATCTAAGATATTGGGGGGAGGGAAAGAATGCAGTAAGACTGTTCTATTGATTTTAATTTTTATTTGCTATTTCAACTTGACACACCAAAATACAAACTTTAAAAAACAAACAAAATATTGCTAAAATGAAATCAAGACCAAAAAACTGGATCCCACTCCCAGCTTTTTTTGTTTTGTTTTTTAAAATAATAATTTAAAAAATCTGTAGTCAAAGGTCTGAAAGTATGTTGGTGGTACACTAACTATCTGGCCCTTTATTTTGGATTCTGATGTGTCATCCTCTGTAATGTGAAAAGAATTATATCCTTTGTCACAAATTAAAATCTGGACGCCTTTTCTTGTTGGGATATTTTTGTTGCTCTTACCCCTGGCTTCCTATCTTTGCTGCCATTATAAAAAGAAAGCACTTTTGGTAATATTTATTTGTCGAGGCAAACATCAATGCAAAGCACTTAGTAGTGCAGTATATTCTTTGAGGAGGTACTCAGGGGAATCAAAATATTTTATTGCATCGTGGATATTATTACCTTTGTACCTGCATACTCCATACTTAAATCATTCTCAATATTTTATTTCTAACAATACACAAGTAAGAATAGCTACTATGATTATACTGTTAAGTCCTCAAACAATTCCTGCATATTACTTACAAAAGGAATGCCTTTGCATAAATGTGTATATTTCTCCACCTCTCCCCCACCTTTTTTTTTTTTTTGGTCAGTGCCTCCACATGGCATATTCCCAAAAAAAGAAAGAGCACATTTGCCTCATTTACAATAAAACAAAGGTAAAGAAAATGCAAGAAAAATATCATAGGCTATAAATAAAATAATCTAGTATTTGTACTGCACTGATTTGTCAGGGGTTGAACAATGTATATTTTATTTATACCTGTTATTACAGCCTCCATTATTAAGTTTATACTAAAACGGCTACTTTGGGCAACTGAAATTTGCTTAAAAAGGCAGAAACAATTATTAATTAGAAGGGCATGCTTACTTTAATTATATTTATTTCCTAGTCTAGTTTTATATGCAGCATACTATGGAAGTGTATGATTCAATTAGTCAGACCAATTTATCTTAGGCAATTCCTCAAATGAGAATTGCTTTAAAAAGACAGCAGATTCTATCAATGCTACTTTGCTTCATAAATTCCTTAGGTGACATTAAATAAATACATATGCTGACTGGTCACATTCTCTTTGTGACCGCAGTGCTTTCCCCCGTTTTTGCTTCTAAATTTGTAGTAATTGCAGATTACCAGAATTACATTTTATTTAAATTGTAAGCAGACTGATTTAGTCAAAGATTTTAAACCAATGACATACTGAAGCTGAACTTTCCTTAGCATTCATAAACTCAAAAGCAATACATGATAATCATTCAGCTCACTCATCTGCATTATGTGAAACTAGTACAGATTTTTATTTAGTGCTATCCAGTGCTAGTTTTATACAGTATTACACACCAATTTCAAAATTTTAAAAAAATCAAGTTCCACTTAAATTACATATAAACAGTTAATATCTTTATTCTGTATAAATGTGTATTTTAGTAATGTAGAATACTTTTCCAGTGAAAGCTGCATTATTTATCAATACCCTCAGATTACAAAGAATTAGAGCCATAAAAAATGCATTCCCTGTAGAATGATTTTCCTGTAGCCAATTAATATATTTTATGCCTTAAAGTGAGAATTAAAATTTAAACAGATCATGTTTTTAGTTAATATTTGCTGTTTCTAATCTGTATAAATGGTATTGACAGGTACTACTGTATAGAGCTGCTTTCAGCTAACATTATTCATTACTAATAACAAAATACAGTGCTTAATCTTAAAAAAGATTGTATCTTTCAATTTTACCAAGCTAGTGAGAATCCCCATGAATTCTGCATAGCCTCAGTAACCATGCAATCACCAAGTTTAATACTTAGTGTTTACATCATCATGCTGTTACTGCATATGCATAGCAGTTTGATGGCATTCACTAATTTAAACAGAGCAGTCAATGCTGACAAACTGTCTACGACGGCTGCATGGTTGTAGTTTACTAACATGGATTAACAGCAGGACCAGTGCTCCTCAAGGCAAGATTTACAGGCAGCTCTGTGCAAAAACAGAGCTCTGCAAACCTGCAATGGTATACTTCATGATTAAAATATGTGAAGTTAGATTATTTTCTGGTCTTTAGTAAACCACATTTTAGACTACCTGATTCACATTTTAGAACCTCTGCCAGAAAGAAAATTCAATTTGAGAAAGTAAAAGGACATGAAAGGACATTTCTGGTTAAATTTCACCTTAAGAAAATTAAAAGTTGACAAGAAAGAATCCTGAAAATCTAAACTCTGAATAAGGATTCAATCAAAGTTTGTGTGGCTATCAGTTCCACAGAACCATCTTTCGATCATTAACTGAAACAGAGAAAACAGGACAGTGTACAAATATAAAGCCAGATCTGATTCAGATGTGTTTAAAAATCTTGACTTTTTAGTAACGATTTTTAAACAGTGAATACACAGTGGTATCTGAGCTTTAGCAATTGTTTCTTATGCGAAGAATAGAAACATACTTCTGTAACTGAGATTCCACTGTCTGGTGACTGATAGCAAATATTGACTTTTTAATGGAAATCACCATATGACCTTCTCATTACCAACACTTCATCTCATATTTACAATACCTAAAAAAAATAAGTACACTAGCAAGTTCCAGTTGCTAACTATGCTCAATAATGAAGTGTAAGGCAATACTTCAAGTATGAGTTATTTTAGGGTGACCAGATATCCCGTTTTTAAAGGGACAGTCCCGTTTTTTGGGACTTTTTCTTATATAGGCACCTATTACCCCCACACACACAGACAGACACACACACACACTCCCTGTCCCGTTTTTTCACAGTTGCTATCTGGTAACCCTAGTTATAATTCATTAAAAGGAATGAGAACTGGAAATGGACATAGTTAGCCACAGTTTCTGAACAGTGCCTTTATAATAAAAAAGTCAATAATTAAAATGGAGAAATCAGTGTCTTGGGATGTACTACATTCCACACACAAGTAACTTCTTGCCTTTCCCCAAGAGTCTTAGTTTTGAATGCAACTTTTTTCTAAACTTGAATAAAAGTAATTGCAACTCTTCTTAAAGGAAGAAAGAGGTGGGATTGGATCAGTTATCAAAGACAGTTATATTCCACCAAAGTAACTATTGCAGTTATTTAATAATGAACCACTGTAATTAGATTGCTATCTTTCCAACAGATATGATCAGTTAAAACTGATTAGTTACATTATTTGGTTGACCTAAGTAATGTACCGATAAATGCAATCATTACTTATCATAGCTCTGAGACCTCAAGAATTGGGATCTACAGCTTTTAAAATGTAAGATTTATTTTTAATCTCAGTTGATATAAGAAATATATTGGTATTTTTATTTTTTAAAAATATATTCTTTTTGCGGCAAGTGTAATTAATGACATGTTGGCTCTTCCTCAGCATGGATCCCAAAGGGGATTATTTTATGTGGAAGGGGCTAAATATGTTGAACTTCTAGCCACACATTCACTCTGGCCTACTTATCTTGTACCACTATAGCCTACCGTTCTTGCACAGCCGCTGTAATCTGTAAAACCATGCCGTTTCCTCAGTTTGCAATGCCATTATTCTAGATAGCCAGACAGGGAGTGCTAGGTCCCTATTCAACAATGCACTTACACATGCTTAACTTTAAACAAGGCTCCTGGTTAAAGTTAAGCATGTGCTTGTGCTTTGTTGAACCAAGGCCTATATGTATACCTTCCTTGCTCTTCCCTGGTCCTTTGAAAAGAGCGTGGTGATACTGCCCTTTCCAGAACAAGGAATGGCAGTCCTGAAGTCATTCCAAAATTTGAGTCTCCCACCTGAAAATCCATCACACCACCAGGTAATATACTGCATTGCCCAAGCCATTCTTTTTTAATTACTCCTCGTGCACAGTAGTAATATTTTAAACCAGCTTCCACGACATGCAGCTGTAGAATTTTGGGAGAAAGGCACCCATGGTTCATTTAGGACTGTATTATACCAGACTATTCCATCAAGTTATCCTTTTGATTATTTGAAGCCACCTAAAGTAATACTCTCTATAATAGTTTAGGGGCGGAGAAATGCTCGATACTAGTGCATTGTGCTATTTTATGGAAAAGGTGAGTTAGCAGTGACCTTCACATTAAAGTACTTCTCCCTGGGTTAGAGAGGGTTGCACAAATATCAGAGAAACAAAGCCCTTCAGTCTCCAACCTGAGTGTTAACTTGTGTCATATGTGGTGCACCTCCCACTTGACCCAGTTCAGCTGTAGGTGTGCGCTACTGTAAGGATCTAAGGGTGCAAGTCTAGATCACAGGGCTGGACGGGGAAGAGGGGCTGGATCGCTGACACTCCCTCATTGCCAGCAAGGGAGATGGATGAAGCAGCATCTTGCTAAACCTGGATGGTCAGGCTCCAGAGGAAGTCCTATCACAGCACCCAAGGCCTTCCGCCACCTAATTGATTCACACTCGCTACTTAAGCCAGGAAGTAAGCCAGGTGGCCATTCTGAGCATCCGTGAAGACTTCCTGATGCTGCTACAGCTGCTGTCACATTGGATCCTTCTCTTGCCTGCCTCCTGCAATCCTTATCCAACCCTGTTCCTGATTCCTGACCTGCTCCTTACTCCTTATTCCTACCTTGCTCCTGCTCCATGCCTGGTCTTAGCCTCTCTCCAATTCCTGCCCTTTCACCTGACTACTGACCATAGGCTCCAACTTCTGATTCTGACTCAGGCTCAATCCTTGGCTTTGGCATTTGGTATCTAACACTGGCTCTGATCCTCAGCTTCAATTCCTGGTCCTGACTCTGGCTCTACCCCTGGTTCTGGTATTTGGCTGTTGAGTCCAGCCCTGACCCCAGCTTCTGTTCCCCAACCTGGATGCCTGCTCTAACCACTAGGCCTGACGGCCTACAACCTGGTTCCTAACTACTGATTATATACATTTTAATGCATATAAACTATATGCACTATGAATTATACTACATATCGTGCATTTCTGTTAGCATATCCCATACCCTCACTAATTTTCCAAAGGGATCCCTTCCCTGCCACACACATACACAATAGGCTGCCCACTCTGCATGACCAAGAAGTGATTGGAAATTTAGGGGCATGGAGAGGACCAGGGAGATATTTTTAATAGCGGGGCTGAGGTGGGCAGGAGATCCCAGTATCTTTGCATCAAGCCATCAGCGACACACTACTGCTAACTCAGTTTCTCAAGTATGTTCAGTGGAAAGTTCCCTTCTCTCCCTTCCCTTTCCCACCTCAGTACTGGCATCAGGGGAACCCTTCAAACATGGACCTTTACTCCCCCCCACACACAAGCCTCTTCTTCCAAAATTACCTTCCCTTCTAAAGCCCTCTGTTTCCCCCAAAGCCTTCCTCCAAGCTCTCTTCACTCTGCCTGCCACCCATATCCTCGCCTCCCATTTTCCCCCAGAGTTCAGCCTCCTCCCAATACCTGCTTCTGTCCAGACTGTGTCTCAAGTTTCCCATCGTCTCTGTGACCAGGATTGCTGATGAGTTGGAGGCAGTCTGGGCAATGTCAGAAAATGGAAGCAGGTGATGGATCTACGCAGCTCCATCAACTAATCTAGGTATAGCTCAATAAAGTAATCTCCTTTGTTCAAGATAATTTAATGTGTTTAATTTTTAAAAGTTCAGAGTGTCCTAAGCCTGAGATGTTTGCGCATGCAGCAGAGAGAGAGAGAGAAGCCAAATAATGTTTCCACCACAAAGTAGTAAATATTTTACCAAAACAAAATTACACAAAAAATTCAGTTGTTTTCTGAAGAGTCATTGTGTCAGATCTGGAGTGCAAATCTCAACACATCCTTAGCTATGCAGATGCTACTGATACCATAAAACACACGCTCTCACAATCCAATGGAATATTGTACTTTTGACTCTTGATTCGTTCAGAAAAAAGAGATGAATGTATACATACTCGAAGACCACAATAAAATAGGCATGTGTCCACATTAGATACATATGAAAGCACCTCTTTTACCATTAAATCTTAACTAGAGTGACAGATTAGACAAGCACCACGTTCTCAAATAACCAATAATGAGTAATTCTTCAGAATCAAAGGTAAGCCACGCAAAAATGAAAACGAGAAGGACAAGACATCTCAAAAAAAAAAAAGTATCAGAGAACCAGTTTTGCATCTAAAGGCAAGGCTGCCAATTGCCTGAGGAGTCTGCCAAGAAGCCAGATGCCATCGCTAGAAGGATATTATCCAGAGTTCTGCATTTGTATCTCTTGAGTACCTTTGAAAAAGGACAAAGAATGCATGCTGGCATGAACTCTACTGAATCCTAGCAACAAATTGCTGAAATTCTACCCGTGCCCCAAATATTTATTTAAATGTTAAATTAAAACCATTGCAAAAATTAAATGCCAATATGTGTAAATAAAAGGTAAAATACTTAGAACAATGAACTGGGAGTAAGATTGCCGTGTGGTAGTACTGCAGAGCTCAATGGGGATATGAGTCTGGATCATGAGGTCAGTCCCAAGCTCCTGAGTTCAGCTGAACCTGGGAAAAACCACTCAGCTGCTGGGAGCTTGTGTTGCTCTATAGTAACACTTCCCTCTAGTCAAAGCTTGGGGAAGGATTGTTAAACTGCTAACAGCATTCCTTGACTAGAGAGAAAGTAATCATGATGTTGGGCCTTTCAGGGTGGGTAAAGGAGGAAAATGGAAGAAGCCTAGAGCAGTGTTTCCCAACCGATGTGCCGCGGCACGCTGGTATGTCATCAGGCCCAAACAGGTGTGCCACAGAATTTTTTGAAAAAGTACATGTGAGAACAAGGGAGGGAAGCTGGCTTCTGATTGGCTGTCTGCTTCACTATCTTAGCCTCCTCCAGGGTTGGAGCAGCTAATCAGAGCTCAATCTCCCTCTCTTCCCCCCTCCTCCTGTCTGAGCAAGGGGTCTGCTCCTCTGCCTCTCCCCTTCCCTCCTGCAGCCAGGGGCAAGGGGAAGAACCCCTGAAGTTTGAGGTGTGCCACTGACCTAGACGATGAACCAAAAACAATACATGCAAATATAATGTTTTAATCAATTTAAAATACATAGGGCCCAATCCTGCAAAGAATTATGCACAAAGATTATTTTTAACATGTGAATACTCGGACTGAAGTCAATGAATTCAAGTTAAGGTTAAACCGGTGTTTAAGTGTCTTCGGGGTTCAGTTCAGGTCCTATATTGTATATGCAAAGAACATTTTTTGCAAACAGAGCCATTTGCCTATTTTGCCGTTGCTTGGCATTGGTTAAAGACATTCATATAAACTTCTATTGACTAGCATAGGTCATAATACACAACTATATATTATTGGAATAAAGGGAAGGCAGTTATTCTGAATTCTTCCATAAAACACAACATGAAAAACATTTTAACGTAAACTATGAATTGTAGAATACCAAAAAAACCTAACAACAGTTTTTTGAATATTAGCCTAGTAAACTTTATTATGCATGACAGTGAATGAAGATTAAGGCCTAATTCTGCAAACACTCAGTGCACAAATTCCCACTGAAGTTAGTGGGCATTCTGAGCAGAGAGGGCTTGCAGGATTGGGGCCAAGGTTGTAAAGTGTTGATGCGTTACATCATTAAGCACATCTGCTCTGTTCTCACTGCTTTAGTTCCTATGGATTCATTGTGATTAGACTTTCATTTTTTAAATACCAGGCTGCCCAAAAAAGGGATGAGATAATAAATAATCCCCCAAGAGAAGGAAAACCCCTTTTTAATCTGGTTTAAGTCATGTTTATAATGTGCACACACCACTTTGCATTTACCATAAAGCTCCTCAATTAGTTCATAGACAAGTTAACCTTCTACTTCCCAGCAAATATAATTCATGCACATTTTATACAACACAGCATTCTGCTGGCTATTACCCATCATTTACAAGTGTTATTTGTCTATAAAAATGACACTAAAAAGTTGAAAAATGATTCTGCTCTGCCTGCTTCTGGATGTGTTTTAAAAAATGGTAACAATGCAAAATGCTCTAAGTCATGTAAGAAGCAATTAGTCAAAAAAAGCCATAAATATATATTTTTAAAGGGATATAAATGATTGCTTGCCAGATAGTAAAAGCTCTAAAGGCTGCTACACAATAAAGGACTGATCCTACAGACAGTTACACGCTTGACTAATTTTACTCTATGGGTAATCCTGTTAAGATCAATGGCAGTTCTCACTGAGTAAACTTACTCACATGGGTGTTTTCCCTTAAATAGGGGTTAACATAAAACAGTACACTTGATTATTTATTGTTAATAAAGTTAATCAAATGCAGTGCTTCTTACTCATGCATGCATTAAATAGAAACTTGAACATGACATGCATATTTATGGAACAGAGATTGAAAGATCATTATCTGTAAGAACAAAATCCAGCAAAGAAAAGGATGCATAAAATGTGTCTGTTATCTTATTACAACATAAACTGTTTTGCTTAAAACACAAATATTTATTTTAATTAATTCAATTAACCTAAATAATGTTTTCCACAACTGACAACTATAACTAATGAATGAATTTCATTATTTCACATGAAGATACAGAGCGAGATCCTTACCTGGTGCAGATCAGTGTAGTTCCATTTAATTAAATAGAGCTACAATGATTTACACCAGCTGAAAATCTAGCTGATCCCATAGCTCTTAAAATAAGCCAACTAGATGTGTCTTTTTTACACTTCTCACTGAAACACAGCGAATACAAACGACCAGAAACCTAGAAGAATAGGAAATAAAATTCTTTATTATATATTACTTGATTTACAAATAGCCCCAATACATCCTGCTTCCATTTTTCAATTAAGACAGCTATACAATGGATTAGAGATCAGACTTGTAGCACTGGCAATCACAGAAACAAAGAAAACACCAAAGTGATTAAATAATTTGAAACAAGCTTTTATCAAAATCTTCATTTCATTGGCTTTCTACACCTCCACTGCGGTTTCTCTCTGTACATTTAGGAACTATAATACATTTTTAAGGACAGCACCACATTAATTATCCAATTTTCAAACAGTTAATTATAATTTGCAAACAAAACTGTTGCTGGGCTTGACTGAGGGCTGCTAAATATGTAACAAAATATAGACCACCATTAAGAAAATAAGGAGAGGGAGTACGCTTCAGCCATGAAAACTTCCTCAGGCTTTGAAGAAAATAATCTGACCTTCTTTTCAAACCTACTGCATTGTTCAACAATCTGAAGAAGAGCCAAAATGTCACCTCTAATCTTACGTTCAAGCTCTAAGGTGTATTTTATTAACTCCTTTTTATTGCTCGGTTTAAATATACTAATTGGCATATAGTAGACTTACAGCTACTAGATAGCTATTATTCTTTAATGTGTTTGTAATGGTCTAAAATATTATGGCACTGGCAGACCTCATCTATTTCTTCATTTATAATGACTCACGATGATACCAGCAAAGTAGGGCATAAGAACACAATGGTTAATACCAATCAAAGACTAAAAACGACCTCTATGCATCCTCTTTAAACTGTTCAGAAGTAGACATACTAGAATCTCTTATAAATAGCTCCTAGTCAAGACATTCAATCTGGGTGTGTTCTCCCCTCTGAGAGACACCTACCCCCTTGTGCAACCACCACCCTACTGCATCCTCAGCCTCTCTGTGTCCTCCCATAGAAACACACTTCTGCTACAGGAACATTCTGAGACATCTATTCCTTGGTGCTCCCAACCTGCCAAAGGCCACCCCACAAGACATGCACCACTTCATGCAGGTTTCCCCCGTGTCATATCTGCCCCATCCACACTAATTGTTTTCCTCTTTATGATAAACTTGACCCTTCTGTATAAGACGCAGGAAATGTCTGCCTTCCTATGTATTCAGACATAACACAGTAAGTACAGAATAAAGAGGAAAAGTGTGAAGGTAGCATAACAGATTATAGATGGGGAGGGGACACAGTACTTGGGAGATGAACTATGTAGCACCAGCTGAAACTTAAAGTTGCCTTTCCTGGTCAAAAGGCAGTGGCAGTTCTGCTGCTTCTCGCTTGGGACATACCGGGCACACTGGAAGGGGGCCAGGGGAGCGCAAGATTGAAAACTCTGAGGCCCAGGGATGAATTTGATCCCATTGCTTGCATTACCCACAATAAATATTTGCTTTAAAAAAAAACCAAAAAAAACCACATGGAGACCCATATGCCTGGTGCAAAAGAAAAAGTTACCAAGGAGAAACTTTGTGCACATGGGAGTTTGACTTTTTCAAAATGTTTTACGTCAGGCCTGCACAACATGTGGCCCGGGGGCTGCAGGCGGCCCGCGTGGGCTCACTGTGCGGCCTGCGGGGGGGTGAGTAGGTGGGCTCACTGTGCAGCTCAAAATCTGGGACTGTGTCCGTTGGTCCTTTTTGCTGCTTGTCTCTGGGCTGGGGGTTGTCCCAATGCTGCAAAGAGGGTGTTCCCAAAGGAAGGTGCTTGCTTCTAACCCCCGAGGCCGTCAGTATGTCTGCTCTTCTCTAGTCAGCCCACTTGACAAGTTTGATTGTCCTTGGTCTGGTTCCCATCCCCTCTCCAAGGGTTGCAGCTGTCTGGAGGTGCCTGCCTTCCACGCCTTCCTCATTCACTCAACAGGGCAATTGAATGCAAAGTGGGGGGAAGATCTTATTCTACTTCTAGCAAAAAGACATTTTTCTTTTACCTTAATTATAATACTTTAGGGGCCCTCTATAACATATTACCAAGGTTCAATACAAAGTCATATAAAAGTTATACAAAAATGCATAATTCAGAGATTTATCTACAACTGCATTGATTGACTGTTGTGTGCAGTAACATAGTGACCCCTGGGGGGGTGAAGAGGGGTGTGATGGTGGGGCTGAGCGGGGAGGGGGCAGGTCCTATTTTACTGCTGTGATCTGGTCACCCTATGCGCGCTGTTTTTTCCCCCCTATACAGGCTTCCACACCCCAGCACTGGGGAAGGAGGGGTTGTTTCCGCAGGGCGGGCGGCGCTGGGGAGGAGGGGGTGTTTCCGCGGGGCCGGGGGGTTTTGGCCCTCAGCTGTTTTCTTTGGAGTAATATGGCCCTCGCTGCTTTACGAGTTGTGCAGGCCTGTTTTAAGTTCTGTTTTTGTGAATTCCTGCAACTTGCTCATTTGGGACATGATCCTGTTCCCATTCCTGTCAATGAAAAAACCCTCACTGACTTGAATGGTGCAAGATCAAGCTGTTGAGCTGCAACCTCCCTCTTCCCTGAACTTGTTGCTTCATTTTTGACTTGGCTATCTTGTAGGCCTAATTTGGATGTGTGGACCAAAAATCCAGAGAGTCCATTTTTGGAGGGAGAAAGTAATGGATTATAAGACACAGTTATAAAGTGCCTGAAATGGAAGTTTGCATGCTTTCACATTCCTGCTGATGGACAAAAAGCACATTCCAGCTGCACTTCTGTGAATCAGACAGCAGTAGGGTGACCAGACAGCAAGTGTGGAAAACCGGGACAGGGTTGGGGGGTAATAGGAGCCTATATAAGAAAAAGACCCAAAAATCGGGACTGTCCCTATAAAATCGGGACACCTGGTCACCCTAGACAGCAGACATACACAGCAGCAACAAACAAGTGTCCAATCCCCATGTATGCATGTTTCACTCTTGAAGTTCTATTTATTTCTTTGCTACTAATCAAAAATACAATAAAATAAGCCTTTTAATTTGAATCAGGTACATGTTCTTGATAGCTAAATAAATGTCATCCAGGAAAAAAAATCCTGACTTACGCAGGATACTTTTCAATTAAATTCAGTTCCATGCAAAAGGTTTAAAACATCACGTTTTATGACACTTAGGAAAAGACTAATATAAAACTACAGAAATCTGGAGATCTTTCTACTACTATATAAATACCTCTTTCTCCATTCTGAGGCAAATGTAAAGGCCACAAAATTCATATTCCCACCCACCCTGTTTCAATGTACTTCACAGAATTCAATGTGAAAGAATCATTGTGTTCTTCCAGAAGTATCCTTATTGAGTCTAGGTAATTAATTCTACACATTTAGTCATAGAATCCTCCTTTTATAATCCTTAATTACAAACCTGTGTCTCTGGAAATTAAAATAATGTGCTTATAAATATTTTCACACAAAAGGGAAAGAAGGTTATTTGAATGATTTTTATGAGAAAGGAAGGGAAAAAAGTCTCCCAGATTTCTGTATTCTTAATTACAAGTGATTAGACCATTTCTATTTGGGTGGTTTTACACAATAAATTTTAAAGAGTGGTTGCTTAAGTACATCTAAAGGTTAAACCTCAAGCAGCTAATCTGTATGTAAGAACAAGTAACTGTCAAATACTTAACCTTTCACAGATTAAAACTGTCTGCCTAACAGATGTGAAATCATCATTGCTGTAATTGTTATAAGTACATATCTGAGCATTTTGTGGAAATATATCATTTTTTTAGCAGCAATTTTATGCCCCAGGTCACTTGCATGTCCCTGGCTGTGCTAAAACCATTGCCTTACATGAAAAGTTATATTCCAAGACTTTATAACTGCTGCACTGATTTTCAGCACCCAAGTTATTGGTTGTAACAAGCAGTTTTAAATTATTAGAAAATGACCTTGTGTGGCTGGAATGTTTTATTGTTCAGTTGCTATAAGTGGTTACCATAAGTGAGTTTACAGAATAGCATGGCCAGTGTAAGAGAGAAAAATGTTTTTACTTCTTATACCCTCCAAATGCAATAATAAAATATTGTCCTTTGTAGACATTCAATAGAAATATTATCACTTAAAGTACAACTAAAATGCTACTTACTATTTTACTTTTGGCAGTGAAAACTGTTAAGTCTGTAACACACAATTGTGTCTACTATGATGAGTAGACATAAAAATAGTACTTTTTCATATTTTACTTGTAGTAAAGAGGGACAAACCAGTTTGAAACACTTCATGTACTCCATACTCAGTGTCCTACAAGTAGACCAGGCATTTGCCCACTGAATCACAACAAAGTGTGATTAGTAGTGTATCAAGTAGATGGGTTAGTTTATGAATCCAATATATTCCAATTAAAATGTATATGGCTCACCAGTACAGGTTTGGGGGTATAAGGTGACAGGAAAAGGGCAATGGAGAAAATGCAGTAAATGATTTAGCCTTTGTAGAAGAGTTGAAATTGCTTTAGGAACCTAAGAATTGCCATAAAAGATCCATTTTCCATTGTTCTTTTCTCTTTTTATTTGTTATTGTTTAATATCCATATCAGAGGTCCGAGTCAGTCTCTCGTGCTAGGTCCTGTACAAAGACAAAAGTATACACAGCCACTACCTTGCACAGCTAACCATCTAACCTGTCTGCCTGTTCCAAAATGCCTCATTCATTTCAAAAGATTTTTTCCTGCAGATGTTAGTTTCAGGCTGATTATCAGATACACAACCTGTACTTTAATCCCCATCTACCCTGTGGGTTTGGTTTCCCACAAGTAGCAGGTATTTTTAATCCAGTCTAGTTCTGTAAATATTTTTCTACTTAGTTTTTCTATTTTTCTACTTAAATGATTTATACTTTAAAAAAGAATACGGAGTATTGGCAATTGATAGTATGGAGAGTATATGAGTACTTCTATTAAACAACTGAAGACTAAAAAACTTGAGGTTTTAACTACCAGGTAAAAACTCTGGCAACTCCAGGGCACTCTCTCACCCAAAATACCTTGCAAATGACTCCTAGTGCCTTGACTGCACTAAAAAAAAAAATGTATACATTCATGCATCACCATCATCAGTAAGAGGAAATGAGGTCATTTCCAGGACATGATGAAGCAGTATGCACTGACCCACACTCTACACTGATGCAGTTTCTGTATGAGTTTATTCCTGAGCTGAACATGAGCAGAGAATGCCAGCTGTGCCATAATGTAAAGTGGATTGTCATGTGGATTTATCCATATTGTGTCCATTAAGTCACCCTTGGGAATGAGCACTATTTAGAAAACTCTGAAAGATCTTTTTTATGTAGAAAGACAAGGGGGAAAGAGGGATTGCAGTGATTCTAAGAGACCTGAGAAAAATGAGGTGCTAGTAATACACCAAGCGGCATCTGAAATATACATTATTTTAAAATATATCGCTGATATCCTGTTAATTACAGGGTTAATAATATGAAAGCTGACAACTCCCTATAGACAATAGGAATATTGACCCGTTCCATTTTATGTTAGAAATTTCTCTGTTCCTGTGCAGAATTACCTCTTTAGCCTCTTTCAGTCCAGTAAATTCTAATTAAAATATGACCAGGAGTGACAACTGTAGGAAAGGGTTAAATTTTCTCTCTATCATGTCATTTTAGCCTCAATCTTGAATTGGTACAATACTCTTGTAAGCTGTTAGCTCAGTTCCTCTCCTACCTCCAGTGCAGATGAAACAGTATGTCCAATCAATTTACAATCCTAAAGTACAAGGAAATGATCAGCAAAACTACATAAAATCAAATTGTGAATAAGACCATTTTAAATAATCCTCTGGAATGTTTTCACTAAATACCATCTTAGCTTCCTAGATGGCTGTTTTTCAAAATCTAGCCTTACAGCTATGTGCTAGTCAAATATTTCATACATAATAGTATATCTAGATTCAGAGAAAAATGATAGCTCCTCTTTATTACAATGAAATGCAATTTAGAGCCAAGTCAATAAGACACTAACCTCTTATTCTCAAATGAGGGCCAAGTTATACATCATAGGTTAGAAGTTAAAAATGAAAAGAATGGTTCTTGCTGCCCATCATTCAAATGCTGTTGTCAAACAGTTTCTGTTCATGGAAATTATATTGGTTTTATTTGGTTGGAGAAAGCAACACCGGTATAAGTAGTTCAGGCAGATAGCTTTTTTAGTTACGCAGTACAGAGCCAAATGTTCCAGAGCAGCCTAAGGACCTGATTTTACCACCTTATTCATGGTAAATAGCACCCTATTCTACAAGCAGGATGAGATCTGGAGAGGACAAATGCGAAGGGTCGTGTTTTCCAGTTTCCCAAGACCATTTTGCACCTAAAGCGACCAGAGGTTGCCAATGAAGAATTTCTCCTGCGCAAGTGAGCGCTCCACCAGTATAAAGTTGGGGAAGACAGCTCTGCTGCAATGTAACCCCTGCTATGAGAGTGAGAGAAAGATGGTACATGTTGGGGGATGGAACTGGAGGGAGCATAACAGAGTAAAGCAACACTAGACCAGATTCTCCCATGAGTTAGAGCTGCCCCTCTAATCTGTGCCAGGGCTGAGTAGCTGAGGATCAGGGAACCACAAGCAGCCCCTTGCAGTTCCAGCTTCTCCGCTGCAACTGAGCAGAACTTGGGCAGGGAGGAGAATTGCCCCTAGTTTTCTCCAGCTGAGTACACTAGTTATGCTGGCTCAGGTTCTCCAGGTGTTGGGAGCCTTTTTGTTACACAATCGGCCTTCTGGAGCCATGTCTTGCTTGATTGGTGAAGGGCAGTAAAGAAGAACGGGGCTCACAGCCATTGGAGGCAGTCAGCACCTCCCTTAAGGAGGGAATGTTGCTGGCTTTCTAAACTAAGCTATTGCGTGGCCTGTGCTCAAGGAACCATCACATCACACTGATTACCTGGCCAGATATCATCCACCCAAAACCCCGGCTAGGGCTACAGTGTGGCTGGCCCATGCCAACTGATTCAGGTTCGTGGGGTTTCGGCTAAGGGGCTGTTTAATTGTGGTGTAGGTGTTTGGGCTCAGGCTGCAGCCCGGGCTCTAGGACCCTGCAAGATAGGGGTGTGTCTAAACTGCAAAGCAGTAGTGCTTGGACCCCAGTCCTGGTTTAACTCAATCTCAGACCTTAAAGCCCTGCAGGATCCTGGGTCCCTGGATCCAAGTCCTGGCTTAGTGCAATTGCAGTACAGAGGCAAGTCGGGTTCGGCTTGAGACCAGGCTTAAGCTCGGGTTTAGGTTGCAGTGTAGACATACCCATAGTGTACTTGGACTGTCAGAAAGTCTTTGACAAGGTCTCACACCAAAGACTCTTAAGCAAAGTAAGCAGTCTTGGAATAAGAGTGAAGGCCCTCCCATGGATCAGTAACTGGTTAAAAGATAGGAAATAAAGGGTAGGAATAAACGGTCAGTTTTTATATTGGAAAGAGGTAAACAGCAGGATCCCTCAACGATATATTGGGGACTTGTGCTGTTCAACATATTCATGAATGATCTGGAAAAGGGGGTAAACAGTGAGGTGGCAAAATTTGCAGATGATACAAAATTACTCAAAATAGTTAAGGCCAAAGCTGACTGTGAAGAGCTACACAGAGGTCTCACTAAACTCGGTGACTTGGAAACAAAATAGCAGATGAAAGTCAGTGCTGATAAGTGCAAAGTAATTTATATTGGGAAAAATAATCTCAACTATACATATAAAATGATGGGTTCTAAATTAGCTATTACCACTCAAGAAAGAAATCTCGGAGCCCTCATGAATAGTTCTCTGTAAGACATCTGCAAAATGTGCAGTGGCAATCAAAAGAGCTAACAGAATAGAATGTTAGGAACCATTAGGAAAGAGATAGCGATTAAGACAGAAAATATCTTAATGCTACTATATAAATCCATGGTACCCCCACACCTTGAATACTGTGTGCATCTCAAAAAAGATATATTAGAATTGGAAAAGGTACAGAGAAGGGCAACAAAATTATTAGGAGTGTGGAACAGCTTCCATATGAGGAGAAATTAGAAAGGACTGTTCATCTTAGAAAACAGACCATTAAGGAGATGATATGATAGAGGTCTATAAAATTATGAATGGTATGGAGAATGTGAACAGGGAAGTGTTATTTACCCTTTCAGATAATACAAGAACCAAGGATCAGGAAATGAAATTAATAGACAGCTGGTTTTAAACAAATTTAGGGAAGTATTTCTTTGCACTGTCAACACACGAAACTTGTTGCCAGGGGATGTTGTGAAGGTCAGAAATATAACTGGGTTCAAAAAAGAATTAGATAAATTCATGGAGAACAAGTGCATTAAATGGCTATTAGCCAAGATGGTCAGGGATGCCACCCCATGCTCTGGGTGTCCCTAAGCCTCTGACTGCCACCAACCAGCTATGGACTGTATGACGGGATGGATCACTCGATAGTTTCCCTGTTCTGTTCATTCCCTTTGAAGCATCTGGCATTGGCCACTGTCGGAAGACAGGATACTGAGCTATATGGGCCACTGCCTGACCTGTATGGCCGTTCTTATGTTCTTTCCCAAAAGTTCCTAGGCTCCTAAATTCCTGCTGGTGGGCATGTGCAAAGCCACCTAAGTCCTCATACTGCCAAGCTGCTCAGCACCGACGTCACATCTAAGCCCTCAAAATAGGTGTTCCCCACCACCGGGCCAGGCCTGATCTGGGGTAAGGTTCAGTAGCGTAGCTGGGGGGGAGCAGGGGGAGAGGCCACTCCCCCTGTGAAGAGAAGTGGCGCTAAGGCGCCGCCCGAGCCCCGCTGCGGGAGCCGGGCTCGGGGGCGCTTTAAAAGGCCCGCGGCTCCTGCCGCTCCGGCAGCCACGGGCCCTTTAAAGCGCACCCACAGCCCTGCTGCCGGACCCGGGCTGGGGGGGTGCTTTAAAAGGCCGGCAGCTCCCGCCGCTGCGGGGAGCCACCGGCTCTTTAAAGCGCCGCCCCCCCCCGCCCCACTGCCAGACCCGGGCTGGGGGGCGCTTTAAAAGGCCGGCAGCTCCTGCCGCTGCGGGAGCCACCGGCCCTTTAAAGCGCCCCCCCCACCCCCCGCGCCCTGCTGCCGGACCCGGGCTGGGGGGGGGGGCTTTAAAAGGCAGGCGGCTCCTGCCTCTGCGGGGAGCTGCGGGCCTTTTAAAGTGCCCCCCCAGCCCCGCTGCCGGAGCCGGGCTCGGGCGGGGATTTAAAAGGCCCGTTGGCTCCACAGTGGCTGGAGCCCTGGGCCCTTTAAAGCGCCGCCGGGGTGAGTACAGGGGGAGCGGCGCCTTTTTATAGTGCCGCTCCCCCTGTGCTCTAAACCTGGCTACGCCACTGGTAAGGTTCTCAGAGGAGTCATAACACACACAAAAGACAATAATGGTGGTGTCTATTATATCAAATAGCCCAGTGGTTAGGGCAATCACCTGAGATGTGGGAGACCCAGATCCTCACTCTGCCTAATTCTGAACAGAGACTTGAACCCAGCTCATCCAGGTAAGTGCCCTGACCACCAGGCCATAAGGTATTCTGGGGTACAGCACTCTCCAAATCTCTCCTTTTGACACTGTTCTGCTTTGTATAAACTTGTATAAAACACTTACATTCTCATGGGTGGAGGGACTGGAACCTGGGTCTCTCATGTGCCCTAACCACTAAAGTAGAGTCTTTCTCTCTGGTCAAATGAATATGTAAGTATTTTGTGGAACAGCTTCAACAGGTGAGACAGAGGGACAATCCATCCTAGAATATCACACAGCCTGGTTGTTAGGGCCCTCGTGTGGGAGGTAGGAGACCTTGATTCAAGCCTGTGCTTCAAATCAAGCACAGGAGATGAATATCTAGCCACTGGGCTATTGAGTATAATGGGCAGCACCATCTCCTATTCCTCCTCCATTTGTTGAGAAAGGACTGACCAGGTTTCGGTGCCTACGTCCTAGAGAATTCATGGCTGTGAATCCTGAGTGGAGACAAGTGCCTAACTCCTCTCCTCATCATTTTCTAGTAAGTGGCTTAGGCACTGGCTTTTGTGAATCTCATTCTTAGGCACCTAACTCTTCCCATACATTGTATGTATGGAAAGACTGGGCACTTAAAAATTAGGCTTTGAGACATCTACATATCTTCGTGCATCTGTGGCAAGCTGAATTCACTTTTAGCATGAACTCAAACTAGTCGGTTCAACAAAATCAACATCAGTCTTCTACAAACAATCCAGAGATACTTCTGACTGATGTAGTGGCGCTTAGAAATACTAGATGATAAATATAATGAAAATATTTTTAGTGGTTCAAATTATACAGCTGATAAAGTCTTAGTAGCAGTCTCAGTATCCAACCTGGGTATCAATTCAGTCTACTAATGAACACCCTTTTGTGGATTATTGTGTGATATATTTTGACCTTCAAGAGCTGTTTGCTCTTTTCTTTATATCTGTGGCCAAAGTATTTCCAAGATTCTTAAGTGTTCCCTTAATTTGTACTCCTGCTGTGCAGTAACATTGGCTGAGTATTACCGCACCTGAATCGATTTTTTTCTTTTCAGTGTTCCCTCCCTTTCAATAACCACACTATTAAGATAAGAGAGTTTAGGTTTAGATGGATGACTCTACCTTGTTGTAAAAAGTCCTTTGTGACTGGTAGTCTGATGACATTTCCATCAAGCTCAGGAGGCACAATCTCCCAGATCAATACTTTGCTATCCTTTTCCCTTCTAAACATGTCAGATTCCCTGGCCAGCAAGAATAGGAATGGAAGTGCACACAAGAGGTTCTGAGATCATCTCTGCTTTAGAGTATCCACTGCATTTTATTTTCTAATACTAGACCTTGAAAGCAAAGAGGTCTATGCTTTTGCTGCTTCCCCCACTGCCTTCTAAGCTAGTGCATGCCTCATGATTTAAGCTCTACTCCATTGTCATATGACTCCTGCTTAACAAGTCTACAGTTACAGTCAAAGAGTTTCTAACATATCCTGCCATTATCAAGAGCAAGATGGTTACTGTCCACTTGAGTAAAAATGATACTACTGACTTTTTGCTGGCAAGACCATAAATCATAAGTTAAGAAAAGTTTCATGTATACTCTCCAAAAGGTTGAGTTTACATGAACTGAAACCCATATCAGAGCACTTCATCGAATCTGTCTTTGTTCCTTTTGTGTGACCATTTAGAGATTAATCTTTACAAATTCATCATATACAGTGTGTCCTGTGAGAACACTTCAGTGCATGACAATATCGTGCCGTAGACTTCTTAATGATCTTCTCAAAGCTTCCTTCCTAATTTCTATTTCTGTTATGAGCTGCTGCAACTTCCAAAATCTTCCTTGTAAGAAGAGCTCTCCCTTGTTTGGAATCTATAAGGATTTCTAGATGTGTAATCAATTAATGTGGTATTAATTACGTTTTCCATATTCATCACAAACCCTCTACATCAGGGGTCTCCAAACTTTAGGAGATAAGGGCCACATTACATTTTTCAAGGGGCTTCACAGGCCGGCCCGTTCTCTTGAGCTTACCCTCCGCCCTAGATGAGAGGAAGCACAAGGAGGTCTTGCTTTGCACTTGTTAAATTTCTCTTTCTCCTGCTTTGACTCCCCCCCCTTTCTTTATTCTTAATAGAGGGATGCAGTGACAAGAAAGAACAGAACCTTTTCTTGTTGTACAGTATTTTGTGCACCTAAGAATATTTTTAACACCAAAAAATCTGACTTTAGTAGGACTCTGGATCCTATACACCATACTGAAATTATTTACTCTTCCTTATGAATTCACTGTTGATATTCTGAGAGGCAAAATACCTTCCCTACCTTCCCACTGCTCTGAAAATCTAACTAAAAACTTTAGGTAACACATCCCTAACCTAGCTGTGGCTAGAAATAGTCACACTTGTATACTGAACTGGAGTACTTACGAGGTTGACAGCTGCTTCATTGTATTTAAATTACATTTCCTTTTCTGTATACAGCTAGCATTTCACTGACCTAGAAATAGATTGCCCTCCATCCCTCTAAGGTTCACTGCCCACTTTATAGTGTTTCTTGCATGGAAGGACTTTGGATAAAATTTTCAAAAACGTCTACGTGACAAAGAGTAAGTCTTCTCTGTGGCATAGTCTCAACTTATCTACACTTGAGTTACTCTTCTCGTGTTATCCTAGCTCAAGAGAAAGTGGCCATCCTTCAAAATAACACTTGAGTTGCTGTGTCCACACCAGCACAGCACTCACTTGATATTGGCGCTAATACTTCTGGGGGCACATCCCATGGTTCTCAGCACTGCAGTAAACTGAGCTGCTCTATGAATTCTTTACCAGTATATTTTGGGAGTACTTGTGTGTCCTTTCTGGGCACATGAGGGAAATTGTGGGAAGACACTGGAGGACTAGCTGCACTCAAGAGTGGTTATGTTAGCAACTGACAAGTTGTGCTCACTTGAGCTGTAACCTATATCCCCTCTAGGACCAGCCAAATTTAATTAAAAGCACTACCACACTTGATCACAAGTGCATGTGGACTCCCGAGTGCGCAAGCCATTTTTGAAAATCAGACTTCAGACTCAGAAATCACTCATGTGATCTCCATTGGGGTCTAAGCACCTAGTTAACCTAGCTCGGATAGGATCAGCCATGCTACAAAGCTATACCCAAGTATGTCCACTCAACTGCCACTGCTGCTGTACTCACCCAAGTGTGTCACTAGGACTATTGGGAGAATATTCTTTGGTTCTTAGCACTGCAGTAACCTGAGCCACTCTATTGTCCTGTCTCAATGAATTGTGGGAGAACTTCTTGGCACATGGGCAATTGTGGGAAGGCACTACAGGACTCCCAGCACTCGAGTGGTTTAGCCAGCATCCTCACTGCAAAGTGGGTGGGTTACTAGTACCTGAGCTTTAGCATACAGGCCAGGATGAGTCAGCTAGCTCATGTGTAAAGAACTACACAGAAATTTTGTCATTGACTTCAGTGGGAATAGTATTTCACCCCTCGAGTTTCATCCTAAGGGCTGTGTTTATGCCAGTACAATTTAATATCATTTAGCCCTCAGATTTAATTGTAACTTTTCATCCAGCTATTTCTGTCTCCTGCCTTTCTTCAACACACAATCATTTTTTATTCTGATTTTTTTTTGCCCAGTGGTTACATTGTTCTGCATATTAGTATATTGCAGAACTCACTTTTCTAGTTACTTTGATAAACTACACATCTTGCAGCCATTACACATCTTGTTCCACTTATGTCTCCGGATGAAAAATAGTCTAAAAATCTGACAGCTACAGATGACTTCCAAGTGAGGGGTTCATACATTCATAAATTCTAAGCCAGAAGGGACCACTGTGATCATCTAGTCTGACCTCCTATGTAACACAGGCCATAGAACTTCCCAAAAATAAATCCTAGAGCATATCTTTTAGAAAAAGATCCAATCTTTACTTTAAAATTGTAAGTGATGGAGAATCCAAACACAACCCTTGGTAAATTGTTCCAATGGCTAATTACTCTCACTGTTAAAAATGTATGCCTTGTTTCCAGTTTGAAGTTGTTTAGCTTTTTCTTCCAGCCATTGAATCATGTTATATCTTTTTCTGTTAGGTTAAGGAGCCCATTATTAAATATTTGGTCCCCATGTAGATACTTGTGGACTGTAATCAAGTCATCCCTTAACTTTGTTTTTGTTGAGCTAAATAGATTGAGCTCCTTGAGTCCACCACTATAAAGCATGTTTTCTAATCCTTTAATTATTCTTGTAGCTCTTCTTTGAACCCTCTCCAATTTATCAACATCCTTCTTGAATTGTGGACACCAGAACCAGGCACAATATTCCAGCAGTGACAGAAGCAGTGCCAAATACAGATGTAAAATAACCTCTCAACTCCTCCTTGAAATTCCTCTGTTTATGCATCCCAGGGTTGCATTAGCTCTTTTGGACACAGTATCTCATTCAGAGTCATGGCTCCCATCAACCTCCCCACCCCCCAAATCTTTTTCAGAGTCACTGCTTCCCAGGATAGAGTCTTCCATCCTCTAAGTATGGTCTACATTCTTTGTTCTCACATGTATACATTTACATTTAGCCGTATTAAAACACAGTTTGCTTGCACCCAGTTTACCAAGTGATCTAGATTGCTCTATCAGTGACCTGACTACTTCATTATTTACCACTCCCCCAACTTTTGTGTTATCTGAAAACTTTATCAGTGATGATTTTCTGTTTTCTTCTAGGTCATTGATAAAGATGGTAAATAGCATAGGACCAAGAACAGATCCTTGTGAGACCCTCTGGCAACACATCTGCTCAGTGAAGATTCCCCATTTACAATTATATTGACATCTATCAGTTAGCAAGTTTTTAATCCATTTAATGTGTGCCATGTTAATTTTATATTGTTCGAGTTTTTTAATCAAAATGTCATGCGGTACCAAGTCAAACGTCTTATTGCAATCTAAGTATATTACATCAATACCTTTATCAACCGAACTTGTAACCTCATCTAAAAAGGATATCAAGTTAGTTTGACGAGATCTATTTTCCATAAACCCATGTTGATTTGCATTTAATTACATTACTCTCTTTTGCTTCTTTATCATATCAGCCACTCCACTATCTTGCCTGAGATTGACGTCAGGCCTACAGGCCTATAATTACTTCGGTCATCCCATTTCCCTTTTTAGCATTTGGCACAACATGAGCTTTCTTCCAGTCTTCTGGAACTTCCCCAGTGTTCCAAGACTTTTTGAAAATCAACATTAATGATCCAGCGAGCTCCTCACCCTGCTCTTTTAAAACTCTTCAGTACAAGTTATCTGGACCTGCTGTCAGGACTGAGGGCCTGCAGTGGCACTTGCCCAGTTGCCAGGCAGCCAATGGGTGGAGTGGGGCCACAGAAGAACCACCTGATAGGCTAAGGCAGTCAGATGGCTTGCTTTCAATCCAGCATCTGCAGAGGATCGATAGCTGCTCAATGCACATTTCCTTGGATTCTCTGCACTCACCTCACTCCCAGCCTGCTCCAGCTTAGACCCTGCCCTGTGCCCAGCATCACTCCAGCCTAGAACCTGCCCTGCCCCTGGCCTTGCCCCAGACTTGGAAGCAGCCCTGCTCCTGCATTCCTTGACTCCAATTAATACAGTTGTGAGCCAGGCTATGCCATTTGGACTCAGACTATGGTTCTGCCTCTCTGCCTTGGTTCCGATTCTGTCTTGATCCTGGTCTCTAACATTTGGACTCCGATTCCGGTTCTGACCCTCACTCTAACCACCAGGCCTGACTCCTGCTCAGACCACTAGGTCAGACTGCCTATGACCCTGCTCTCCTGACACCTATTGATTTAAAAATGTCTAACATGAGTAGCTTATGTTTAACATCCTCCAGAGATACTAGTGGAATGGAAAGACTGTTATCACCATATGAAGTGATATCATCTGTTTTTTCCCCAAATACAGAACATATATGTATTGAACACTTCTGTGTTTTCTTCATTATTATTGATAATTCTACCATTTTCATCTAGTAATGGACCAATATCATTGTCAGGATTCTTTTTGTTCCTAATATATTTTTAAAACTCCTTATTGTCCTTAATTGTGCTCACCATGCATTTCTCCTTGGTTAAGGTCAGATTCAAAGTTGTGAGGGCCCCAGTGATGTTATTTTGGGGGTCACCTTTCCCTCAGTCTCTTCCCCCCAATCTCCCTCCCCTTTAAATTTCAGCCTCTCCCATCACTTTACCCTATCACCAGTCCCCCTCACTCTGCTTTCTCTCTCTTCATGATAAGGAGACAGACCTTCTCTTCCCATCGCTCCCCAACACAAGGGGATTTAAAAGAAGGTGAAGGCCTGGCAACTGTGGCTGAGGACAACCTAGAGCACATGCTACTTAAAACAAAGCACAGCTACGAGAATATTAATCAGTACACTCTGACCAGGCAGACCCCCAACTGACTCGTGCTAAATTCAGGATGGTCTTACAAATTTGGGGACCTCTCAAAAATTGAGGATGCCCTCAATCTCTCAGACTGTCCATGCCCAACAGGGTACCCTAAAATATTAGACTCTGTTTAATGGCTACAGGAGAGATTGATCACCATAGTCTTGGTGTCTATCCAAAAAAAAAGTTAAAAAAAAATTATTTGATCCTCTTAAAGCAGCAAAAGTCTAACCACTGGTTACATTAAGGTGGTTGTTATTAATCTGAATACTGCATAGGGAGGAAAGAACAGAAGTACAATATAATGAGATCTATTAAGATTACAAAAGAAGCAAGTGAAGCTGTTGTATCATGAATCATGATTTTATTGTTTAGCAGTCAACTTTTGATGTAACTCAGATTACAATGAATTAGCTAATTCATGGAGTCTTTATTCAGGCAAAACTCCCATTGACTTCAAAGACAATTTTGCTTGAGTAAGGACTAAAGGCTGTACAGCAGTGGTGGGCAACCTGCAGCCAGTCAGGGTAATACGCTAGCAGGCCGGGAATGGCAAATCGTGGCCACTGGGAGCTGCGGAAAGTGGCACGAGCCGCAGGGATGTGCTGGCTGCTGCTTCCCACAGCTTCCATTGCCCGGGAACGGCAAACTACGGCCACTGGGAGCTGCAGGCAGCCGTGCCCGCAGACGGTCAATGTAAACAAACTGTCTTGCGGCCCGCCAGCGGTTTACCCTAATTGGCAGTCTGCGGCCCACGGGTTACCCACCACTGCTGTACAGGATTTTTCCCACTATTTGGAAATGCCCTCGTAAGCATAAAAGGTTTCTTTGTAATGTACAGGAGAACCTTAGAGTTACAAACCCCTTGGGAATGGAGGTTGTTCATAACTCTGAAATGTTTGTAACTCTGAACAAAATGTTATGGTTGTTCTTTCAAAACTTTACAGCTGGACATTGACTTAATACAGCTTTGAAACTTTACAGAAGAAAAATGCTGCTTTTAAGTATCTTAATTTAAATAAAACAAGCACAGAAACAGTTTCCTTACCTTGTCAAATCTTTTTTTTTTTTAATTTTCCTTAATTTTTTTAGTAGTTTACATTTAACACAGTATTGTACTGTACATTATTTGCCTTTTTTTTTTTCTCTGCTGCCTGATTTTGTACTTGCAGTTCCAAATGAGATGTGTGGTTGACCGGTCAGTTCGTAACTCTGGTGTTTGTAACTCTGAGGTTCTACTGTATTACTTTCTATACAAGTATTACTTACTTTTTAAAGTAAAATTAAAACATTATTTGATTTACTATAAAAGACTTAACTTCTTCCCCAAACTGGTCTGTAAAAAGTTCATATATGAACCTTAATACTTGCTTAATAGGATTTCTACATGTACCTCAATGGACCATTATGATAATATTTCCCTCTGCTCGATATTTTTTCTATTTGCTTTATCAAACTTTCCTGAGTAGAGCATATTATATATTGATTTATAAATAAAGAGATGATTTATCATAGCAAAAAATTTTTAGAACCTACAGTGCTAGAAAGTAGGGAAAATATGCAATAGTAGCTAAACCATGTTACATTTTAACAGAAAATAAACAATATTCAATAAGCCAACTGAATAAATACTCTTGTGTTACTGTTTCTCTAGCTCTATAGTTCTATTAAAAATGATTTTTTATGCTGCTTCAAACAGGTGCTTTTAAATAATTCTTAAGACAATGGTTCAAAACTTGGATAATGTATTTATACATTTTCTTTCCACAGAGATTCTATGGTACAGTTTGATTCACTTAAAATTTTTTACTTTATTTCACTCTATGCTTTCTTTCACATATAGTGCCACTCCCCCACCAGTACAACCTATTCTATCATTCCTATATATTTTTTACCCTGGTATAACTATGTCCCATTGATTATCATCATTCTACCAAGTTTCTGTGATGCCTATTATATCAATATCCTCATTTAATACCAAGCACTAAAGTTCACCCATCTTACTATTTGATTTCTAGCATTTGTATACAAGCACTTATAAAATGTGTCACTTTTTAGAGGTCTACCATTACATAATGTAAGTGAATAGGACTCTTTTTCATTTGACTTTCTTTTCAGTTCCTACATGTACTTTATCAACCTCCATCCTCTCTGCTTTACTAGGATATAGAGAAACCCCATTAGTAGATCCTCTCCTAATGGATGTTTCTGCCCAAAACATGTGCTCCTCCAAATATGTCGGCATTCCCCTAGCCCTTAGTTTAAAAACTCTCCTACAACCTTTTTAATTTTACATACCAGCTATCTGGTTCTGTTTTGGTTTACATCCTTCCTGTATAGGCTCCTCCTTTCCCAGTTCCTAATAAACCCAAAACCTTCCTCCCTACACCATTGTCTCATCCATACATTGAGACCCTGTAGCTCTGCCTATTTAACTGGCCCTGTCTGTGGAACTGGAAACATTTCAAATAATGCTACCATGGAGGTCCTGGACTTCAGTCTCTTATCTAGCAGCCTAATCGTTCCCTAGATCATTGGGAACTACATGTACCACAACCACCAGCTTCTCCTCCACACTGCACATAAGCCTCTCTAGATGTCTCGCAAGATCTGCAACCTTTGCACCCACCAGGTAGCTCACCATGCAGTTCTTCCAGTCATCACAAATCTCTATGGTTAGAAATTCCATGCTTGAATAAGAAGAAGTTAGCAGTAGGAATATACTGCCAACCACCTGAGCAGAGTGGTGATGGTGACTGTGACATGCTCTAGGAGTCTAGAGAAGCTATAATAGAAAACTCAGTAATAATGGGGGATTTCAACTATCCCCATATTGACATGGTCACCACAGGATGGGATGCAGAGATAAAGAAACCATTAATGACTACTTCTTAAAGCACCTAGTCCTGGAATCCACCAGGGAAGAGGCAATTCTTTATTCAGTCCTAAGTGGAGCACAGGATCTGGTCCAAGAAGTTAATATAGCTGAGCAGCTCAGTAATAGCACCCATAATATAATTAAATGTAACATCTGTGGGGGGTGGGGGAAGAATACCAAAGAAGCCCACCACAGGAGCATTTAACTTCTGAAAGGGGAACTACACAAAAATGAGGAAGCTAGTTGAACAGAAATTAAAGGTACAGTCATAAAAGTGAATTGCTTGCAAGCTGTAAGGAAACTTTTTAAAACCATCAAAATAGAGGCTCAAATTAAATGTATACCTCAAAAAAAAAATTTTTTTTTAAAAGTAGTAAGAGGACAAAAAAGTACCACCATTGCTAAACAACAAAGTAAAAGAAGTGGTTAGAGGCAAAAAGGCATCCTTTAAAAATGTGAAGTCAAACCCTACTGAGGAAAACAGAGAGGAACATAAACCGTGGCAAGTCAAGTGTAAAAGTATAATTAGGCAAGCCAAAAAAGAATTTGAAGAGCAACTATCAAAAGACTCAAAAACTAACAGTAAAAAAATGTTATGTACATCAGAAGGAGGAAACTTGCCAAACAATCAATGGGGCCACTGAACGATCAAGGAGCTAAAGGAGCATTTAAGGAAGATAAGGCCATTGAGGAGAAGCTAAATGAATTCTTTGCACTGGCCTTCATTGCAGAGGATGTGAAGGAGTTTCCCACACTTTAGTCATTCTTTTTAACTGGCACATCTGAGGAACTGTCCCAGATAGAGTTGTCAGTAGAGGTAGTTTTGGAACAAATTGATAAATTAAACAGTAATAAGTCACCAGGACCAGATGGTATTCACCCAAGAGTTCTGAAGGAACTCAAATGTGAAATTGCAGAACTACTAACTGTGTCATGTAACCTATAATTTAAATAAGCTTCTGTACTGGATGACTGGAGGATAGCAAATGTGACACCATTTTTTTTAAAACGCTCCAGAGGTGATTCTAGTCATTACTAGCCACTAAGCCTAACTTCAGTACCAGGCAAATTGGTTGAAATTGTAGTAAAGGTCAGAATTATAAGACTCATGGATGAAGGTGATTTGTTGGGGAAGAGTCAACATGGCTTTTGTAAAGGGAAATCATGCCTCACCAATCTATTAGAATTCTTTGAGGGAGGTCATGTAGACAAGGGTGATCCAGTGGATATAGTGCACTTAGATTTTCAGAAAGCCTTTGACAAGGTCCCTCACCAAAGGCTCTTAAGCAAAGTAAGCAGTCCTGGGATAAGAGGGAAGGTCCTCTCGTGGATCAGTAACTGGGTAAAAGACAGGAATCAAAGGGTAGGAATAAACGGTCAGTTTTCAGAATGGAGAGAGGTAAATAGTGGTGTCCCCCAGGGATCTGTACTGTGACCAGTGGTGTTCAACACATTCACAAATGATCAGAAAAAAGGGATAAATAGTGAAGTGGCAAAATTTGCAGATGATTCAAAATTACTCAGGATAATTAAATCCAAAGCAGACTGTGAGGAGTTACAAAGGGATCTCAGAAGACTGGGTGACTAGGAATGAGTTAATTGCGTGACTTAACTGTGATTAATCGATAGCCCTAATAAAAAGGACCAATAAAGAAAGGGATAGATAATAAGACAGTATATATCATAATGCCACTATATAAATCCATGGTACGCCCACACTTTGAATACTGTGTGCAGTTATGGTTGCCCCATCTCAAAAGATATATTAGAATTGGAAAAGGTACAGAGAAGGACAACAGAAATCATTAGGGGTATGGAACAGCCTTCATAAGAGGAGTGATTAAAAAGACTGGGACTTTTCAGCTTGAAAAAGAGATGACTAAGGGAGAATATTAGAGGTCTATAAAATCATGACTGGTGTGGAGAAAGGAAATAAGGAAGTGTTATTTACTCCTTCACAAACACAAGAACCAGGGATCACCCAATGAAATTAATAGGCAGCAGGTTTAAAACAAATCAAAGGTAGTACTTCATCACACAATGTACAATCAACCTGGAACTCGTTGCCAGGGGATGTTGTGAAGGCCAAAACTATAAATGGGTTCAAAAAGAATAGGTCCATCAATAGCTATCAGCCAAGATGATCAGGGATGCAACCCCAGGATCTAGGTGCCCCTAGCCTCTGACTGCCACAAGGATCACACAATAATTGCCCTGTTCTATTTACTCCCTCTGTAGCACCAGGCACTGGCAACTGTCAGAAGAGAGGATACGGGGCTAGATGGGCTATTGTGGCCATTATGGACCAGTATGGTCATTCTTATGTTCTCATAGGACTTCACATTTTTATCAGTGCAGGATTTTTTAGGCCTTGTACAAACTATATTTCTTTTCTGATCATAAAGCATGTGCTCCCATCTGGATCATATTTTGATACTGTGAATCTTAATCTTTTGCAGAGGTACTCAGCAATGGAATGGGCACTATTTGTTAGAAATTGAAATAAGTTGTGAAACAGCTGCGATAGCTCATGTTACTTATTTCCCTTTTCAGTGATAAAGAGTTTAAATGCTTGCACAGCATACAAAAATAAAAAGAGACTAAAAAGAATGACTGAGAAAGCAAGTAATGTAGAAATGTCTATCATCAGTATTTCAAGAAAGTAAATAATTAATATCTACATGGAAGTCTATTAGACTGCTCTTCCTATGAGTACTCAAGTAATTCCTTAAATATCATGAGCAGATATTATAGAATATAGCATAGTTTTCGTGTTAAAAACATTATCATTGTATCGGACTGAAAATAATGCTTTTGACATTATCACCACACTGTGAAACTAGAAACAGCTTCTCAGTCATTTAGTCAAGACAACTGAGCAATGGGAGTTAGAAAAAGCTTCGAAAGCATCAAAAGATCTACAGTCAAGGCCATTAAAGAATAGCTAATCTGTTCCAGTTCTAATTCTCTTCTAATGGGCTCCCTTAAATGTACTTTACATCAGTTGTAATTAGTTCAAAATATTGTTACTTATATCCTTGTAAGAACTAGGATGTGATTGCATTTTCATCTATCTGGTTTATTCTTTTGCTTAAGTCCAATATCACATAGATTTTTAAATCACGTTAAGTATCGCTTATTGTTACTTAGTTGGATTCTTCAATATGATTTGAATTAACCAAGGAATGCTTTCATGTTTCTACTTTGAACATAGCAGCACTAGCACCAATTTGTTTGAAAACAACAAAGGGTAGATAAGCTTGAAAAGTTAAAGTTCTTATCTAAGATGTCTCCACTTATGTTTTATTTTGACTGATTTATTAAATTTAGAAAACGTGCTTATCAAAATCTCTAAGCACATGGGTAATAATTTTTAAATGCAAAATTGACAGTTAACTAAATTGACTCAATATTAAAAGACTTGAAGTCCTCACCTCAATTAAAACAAACCTTGAACCTGTCCCAACCTCACTCTCACAGACAGAAGCCCATGTAAACAGATGAGCCTTGCCGTATGCCCAGAAGTGCAACAAACTTGTGCTTCATCAAACTATGAAAGGTGAGTTCCAGAGCTGAATGCCTGTCATTGAAAATACACTGTCTGGAGCCCCAACCCATTTAAATCTGGGGCTGACCAGCCTGAATGCCTTAGATGACTTCAGCTGATGGAACAAAAACACAAGACAAGATGCAATCTCTAAGGTTTTAAAAGGTCAAAACTAACATGCTGAATTGTATCAAAAAATTAATAGAAAACCAATGCAGACTACAGAGCCTGGATGCCATATGCTCCCTACCTATACACTACAAGGTACATGTTTGTAGTGTTCTTATAGCAGTGTTGGTCCTAAGATCAGACAACCATGGAGGAGGAAATATCTTCTATTGGATGATATTCTGTTGAGGAAAGAGAAATGTTTGAGCTCTGCAAAGCTGTTCTTCAGGTTTGGAGCTCAAAAGCTTGTCTCTTTCACCAACAGAAGTTGAGCCAATAAAAGATATTACTTTACCCAATTTGTCTCTAACTGAGTAAATGGGCAGACACATTTTGCGCTAGTTGAAATTCTTGAATGATCATCAGGACTGGCCACAAACAGCACACACCGTAACATAGTAATCCAGTCTAGGAAGTGGTAAAGGCATGGATAACTCAAGGTCTTCATCTTAGAGGAAAGGGTTGCAATCTCCTTGCCAAACATCAATGAAAAAAGCACTCTTGGTTATTACTTGATCGTTTAAAAGCAGATGATCTAACAAGACCCTGCCTGGATTACACACTTTCAGTAACAAATGATGGGAAATGACCAATCAAAGAGGCATATATTAACATTGCTGTCTCCTCCAGGTATTTTTTCTTGCCAACAAGCACCACTTATCTTCTCCAGATTGAGCTTCAACCAACTAGCTCTCATCCAGGTCCAGATCTCGGTTTCTCTGCTCTCTGTCTAGCTATCCCATCAAGATCTGATGGAAGAGGGACAGAGCTGAGTATCACCTGCATGTTGATGACACCACAGCCCATATTGCCGTACTCCCTCCTCCTTCCCCCCAACTTCAATACATATTGTGGCACCTCACATGAGCATGAGACAGAAAAGCAGTCAGGGTCTCTCAGACAAACAAGAAGGGCGACATTCAAGCTGTATCATTTCCTGCTAGGGTCCACAGTTGTGTCAGCTAAACCTCATGGTCAACAGTATCAAAGGCTGTTGACAAAGTTCAGAGGCTCAGCATTGTCTTTTTTCATGACCAGGAGATGGCCATTGTCTAATCAAACCAAAGTACCCTAGCCACATCTAAAACTACATTAAAAGGGCCCAGGAAATCTGTCAAATCCAGGTATTGCAAAGCTTTTTCACCAAAACTTTCTCCATAACCTCTCTCAAGAATGAAAGGAGAGAAACAGGGCAATAGCCGATGAGATTAAGATTGCTGAGATGGCTTCTTGATCTGAAGTTTAGCAAATACAATTTTAAGAGATGCTGGCACTTTGTTCTCCCTTAGCTATCCATCCGTAGTATATCTAGTACACAGGCAACAGATTATATAAATACCGAGTGATAGGAATTATTATACAGGCAATGTATTGCCTGTCATGTCCACTAGTTTCTCCCCGGTAGATTTAATTAGCCATTAATAGGATGGATCCAAAATGGTAGGTCATAGCTGAAAGTGATCAAAACTGAAACTCAATGTCAGAAGACATCACCCTTATCCTCTCCTTACCAAGCATAGCCAGTATTGGTTTAGGTTGAATCTAATCTTATCCATTAGTTTCCCTGTCAACTACTAGGGACAGTTTTGTTGACCAGGACCTGGTGGATGCCATAATAAAAGAGGATTCATTTATCAAAAAGGTTTAGTGGCTTTCCCAGATCCAACCTTGTTTTTAATTTTTAAAAGCATTTACTGTTTTGGGGATGCTCAGCCTCCTTCAGTGCTTGCTGTTGTTTTGTTTTTTAAAAAACCTTCTCAGCAAAGGTGTCTCATCCCTCATACTGTAGTCATAAATTCTTCCTGACTTTTGTCAGCTTGAGACTAATT
Source organism: Macrochelys suwanniensis (assembly GCA_033296515.1). Taxonomy (NCBI): domain Eukaryota; kingdom Metazoa; phylum Chordata; order Testudines; family Chelydridae; genus Macrochelys; species Macrochelys suwanniensis. Next base: position 115,602,052 of record CM065775.1, on the reverse strand, counting down.
TATTAAGAAAATAGAAAAAATATAAAGGATCTCCTAGGATAACTTTAAATTTCATTCCTACAGTCCTATTTTTCAAGATACAACTATGTACGAGTTTCTAGCCCTTTGGTATCATGTGTGTAGTTTACAATTTTCCTAAGAAAATAAAATGCAATCAACTTTTCTTGCTAGCAAGTACTACTTTTTCACTGCCGTTATCTGGAAAGATGAGTTATAAAGGGGGCAAGAAAGAAACTTCAGAACCAAACACATCCTGCATTTTTCTATTTTAAAATATGTATAAAATATTTTACCTGGCATAATAACTATCACCATGCTCATTTAATACTAGTAACCATAATGCATCTCTTCCTAAAATAAAATCTTATATATAGATAAACATGAACTCTCCAATTATTTAAGAAAATGTGTGGATCATTAAACAACTATTAAGCTAGAATTGTCAGTCTGTCCTCTCTTGGCGCCTGATTCTGCACCATTAAAATCAATAGGTGTTCTCCCACTGATTTCAATCGAGAGAAGACTGGATTCTTAGCCCTCTTTGTAACAATACGAAAACAGCGTTCTAAATAGAACTGACTGAAGCTTAAGTTTCAAAAGAAAATTGGGTATTTGACAAAACAAAATGTTTGTAAAAACAATTTTATACATGGACTTTCGGCTTTCAACTTTTTGTTGAAAAGCCAAATTCCCAAATATTTTTAGGAAAAATTTTCTATTCAGATAGGTTACACAGTGCTTCATGGGAGCTGCAGTTTGGATGCCTCATGCCCCTGTTCTCCTTTGTTCCCCAACAAGACTACACCTTCCATGAATACACAAGAGCTAGGGATTCCCATGATGCACTACAATGGATCTGTAAAGGGTAGACTGTGGTGCATCGTGGGAAATTTAATCCAGCTAGGGAGCCCTGCCCACAGAGAAGAATGGAGACATGAGGCACCCATACTACAACTACCAGGCATATGGTATGAGGCACTATGATAGAGGAAACTCCTATGTTCTATAATCTAGAAATTCTGAAAGCACAATTTTTCTCATTGAAATCAGAGTTGTGTGTGGATATACCCCCAAAGAAGTACACTTATCATAGAGCGTTCAAGGCCAGGTCGGACCACCAGATCATCTAGTCCAGTGGTGGGCAATCAGCGGCCCGTCAGGATAATCCACATGGCCGCCCGCAGCTCCCAGTGGCCGCGGTTTGCCGTTCCCGGCCAATGGGAGCTGTGGGCCACAGGGACGTGCTGGCCATCGCTTCCCGCAGCTCCCATTGGCCAGGAACAGCGAACCGCGGCCACTGGGAGCTGCGGGCAGCCGTGCCTGCAGACAGTCAATGTAAACAAACTGTCTCACGGCCCACCAGTGGATTACCCTGACGGACCTCGTGCTGCCCGCAGGCCGCCCGCCGGCCGCCCGCCAATGATCTAGTCTGACCTCTTGTACATCACAGGCCTCCAAACACCACCCAGCCACCCTTACACCAACCCCACCAATCAGACCAAAGTATTACAGCCCTCAGGGATGTATGGTATTCTTCCCTGTACTTTCAATACCAAGCTCAAAACCCTTCTTTTTCTAGCCTTTCTGGAAATCAGTTTTTCTTCATTCCTGTTGTTACTATTTTTATTAGCCATGTTGTTAATGAAGTTATGATGTGGTGTTTAGCTATATTGCAGCACATATGGTAAATAGTTATCACTCTCTTTGTTCATATTTTGCAGTACACTGAAAGTGGTCAGAGATAGTGTTTTCTGGCCAGAAAAATAATACAACAAAATAATTTGTGATATTAACTTTTCCAGATTTCAAATACTTTAAAATGAAACATTCGCTTTCCCATATGAAAATACTATGGCATTGATAATAATGTCATTTCTTACATATGGATGATAAGAAGTATATGGATATTGTGGTGTAAGCTTCCTTGCTGTCTGTTTTTCTCTTTAATGGCCCATTCTTCTCTTCTTCTACAAGTTTTTCCAGATCTGATACTTTCCTCAGAATGTTCATAATTTATTGAGTGAGCCTGGCAACTCAGCACACCCTCCCCTCAGTTCTTGCTCTATAATCTAGTGAGCTTTCTGCCTATCATTCTTATAGTCCTCAAAGAAAACATATCCACAGTTACATAAATCTAGAGATTTGAGGGCCAGCAGGAAGGCCTGAAGAATTTTTATCATTATATATCAAACTGCTGATTCTAGACCATCAACTTGTCTACAGTGGGGGAGCAGAGGGAAAACACACTATACCACTGTCTTCCCCAAATAACATTCTTCAGACTAAAAACCAATGTGGGGATGGAAAATATATTATTCCTTACACATTTTAATTTCCTGACACACAAATTAGAGATAATAAGCTAGATCCTCAGCTTGTGTAAATTGTCATAATGCATCGAAGTCAATGGAGCTCTGCTGATTTAAACCAGCTGAGAAACTGACACAGTACATCTAGCAAATAAGTACTTGCATGGACATACTTTTAAGGCATTATTATTTAGTTGATACAGCATTTTGAACACGAAAAGCTCTACATTCTTATTTGTTTTTATTATATGTAGCAAATACAATTTGTCCAGAGCTGTAAAAGAACAAATAAGGCAATTCCCAACCCATAGAGCTTACAGTCTAAAAGACAGACAGAAGAAAGAATACACTGTGAAATCCATAGACAGGAATAACTTATGACTATCATCGTTGTTATTGTCTACTCACACTTATAATCATCACAGAAGGAGTGCATTTTTAGATGGGGTTTTAATGAGGAGAAGGTGGAGGCTTTGTTAATCAGGATTGGAAGCGAGCAGAATGGAAAGAGGCACATTGATGGAACCAAGAGAAAAATAAGAAGAACATCAAGCATGGCATTGCTGGTAGAAAGCACCAGGGGATGAAGGGAAGGGAATAAGAGACAGTCCAAGACACACTGGAACATAGTTCTGTAGGACCTTGAAGATTAAGATCATCACAGCTTTTTGCTCCAAAACTGCAGCTAATACCTTGGTGCTGTCACCTATCTTGAACAGTACAGGGTGTTGACAGGGACAGTGCATTAAACGTTTGTCTACACCCTCCATGTTCCTTGGTTTCCATTTGATCATATTGTCACCAGTCTTTAACACCCCAACTCCTGCTCAATTTAGAGTACACCACTATTTCCATTTGAGGTCAATGACTGGAGGAAGTTGTTCTGACAGAACCATGTTCTCCAGGATCATCAGCATGTCCCACCATTTTGTTACCTCAAAATACCACAGTGGAAGGTGACAGAGTAAGGGATAGGGTGACCAGACAGCAAATGTGAAAAATCAGGACAGGGGGTGGGGGGTAATAGGAGCTTATATAAGAAAAAGACCCAAAAATTGGGACTGTCCCTATAAAATCGGGACATCTGGTCACCCTAGTAAGGGATTTTCAGAGGCAAAACTCTTTCTGAACTTCAGCTATTTGGGTGGGGGAATGTGTTCATGCAGCGGATATCTTGGATCATGCACCTGTTTTTGTCTCTCCTTTCTACTGATGGTGGTGCAGTCCCCATGACGCAGTACAGCGACACCATAGGAGTCAGTTTCAAAGCCCCTCTTATGACCCTACAGGCATGAATAAGTTAAGTATCAATTTTGTGTGCATGGCTCAAGTGTGACCATACTGGGATACAGTACTCCGCAAATGAGTAACACAAGATGAGACTGGTTGCTCAGAGTGTTTTACGGTCAACTCCCTATTTTGTATTGGACAGTTTCTGGAGTATACAGTTCCTGGAGTTCACTTTCTTTTTCAGCTTCTTCTTGTATTCTTTGTATGTCAGTGTTCAGTCTAATGTGACCCCAAGGTACACCAAATGTTCACAGAGCTCAAGATTAAGATGAGAATCTTAACACTTATATAAAATTAAGTATTATTATTCTTGTGAATGTATTAGTGTATCTGTAATGGTAAACTATGGTCCCTGTCCTAAAGAAGGAAAGATATCCATGGGTGAAGTGACCCCAAAGAAAAAAATCAGTGCAATATTAACTGAAAATAAACATTTTAATACTTTGTGGTGTCTACGGAACTATTTGTAAAATTAGCTTTCCAGAATCTTCTCTAGTGAACCGTCTGTACAAAATGAAAATGATCTCAGCTTGCACAAATATAAAACTTAGTGACTAAAAACTGGACTACCCTGGGATCAAAAAGTTACAAAAGGTTCTTTTACAAGACTGCTGGATGTCTACACACTTTTTGTTAAGAACAGCTTCCAAACAAAACTCTCATTGACTTCAAATGGAGCAGGAATAGACCCAAAGATAGCAAATGAGCTAGTAATTCAATACATGGTCTGTATAAAACAGTGGGCCACCTTACACTGTGGCATTTGACCTCTACTTGGAAACTACACTGTTACATGTGTATTTATTTACAATACTAGGCCACTTCTACAAAACTGATGATAATTCAAAATATCCAAAAGCATCAGATCAGCAACATATTCATTGATTATGCACTTTGCTACTTGTGCCTAAACCACCACCATTTTATTGAGGACTAACATGCCTCATGCTTAAATATACATACACTTTACTTTTTCTATGCTATAACGTGGTGAATAAATGCATTAATAAGCCTGATAATTTTATTTAATTGATTTAACCCTTACAAATTTTGTAAATATTTACCCAGATTCAGCAATGTACTTAAGTATGTGCCTTACTTTAAGCATGAATAGTTCCTTTACAAAATTGCTTTCAACAAGATTGCTCACATGTTTAAGCTGGGCACATGCATAAGTACCTAGCTGAATCTGGGCCTAGGTTTGACCAATACAACACAGAACAGCTGCATTATTTTTATTTTTTAAACACAAAATCATTTAACTCATTTGGCCTGATTCTCTACTACCTTGCACCTTGGTTAATTTGTTTTAACTAGACCAAAATAGGTGTAAAACACGACCAAATCAGAATAAGACCATTTTGCACAATGTTGCTAGGCAGTGGAAAATTTGGCTCCTGGCATTTGTACAAATAAATTAGATATTACATACAAATGAATTGATACAGAAAGAAAATATATGAGGTGGTGTTGTGGTACGAAGTTGTTATTGCTGTGAAGTTGGGATAATTGCATTACTCACCAGTAATGGAGGCATGAGTGAGTTATGCAGATCTCCCCAAAAGGTGCCCACAAAAATGTTATACAACACACATGATCATGTTTTGTTTATGCCACAAATTTGTGTGGTTCTGTTGGATTTTCTATTTGAGTCTCACTCAGCTTTTGTCATTTGAAATATGTTACTGGGGGTATGGAGGGGGCCATGCCATTGGCATGTATGCAACTTGGTAGAAACCGCAATTCAATATAAAAATCAACTTATATAGCCTTCTGCAGTTTACAATATACTAATGTACAATATACAATATACAATATCTCTTATAATGGTTTCTGGCCCATGTATATGATACAAATATTATATTACATTTTGTATGCTATAGCATGAACAGCAGAGTACAAAAGGAATGGGTATTAATTGGAGTGCAAATTCATCAAAACTGATGCATTCAATACAATATTTACACTGTCCTCAGTGAGAACTGAGTATCATGCTACTGTTGATGTGGACATCCTTTTTAAACCATTTTGATTTTCCAATAAAAAATTTAAAAAAAGAAAACTTTAGAGAAGCGTGTTAATATTTAGTGAGTTCACTTTTAAGCAAAACAGTCATCAAGTACTTCAAAAAGCAGCTTTTCTGTCATTAGTTAAGTGCACAAATTGTCAATATGACTACATTCAAAAAAATGAGGGACAATATTTATTCTTGCTGCATGGAAAATTAAATCCTCTAAGTGTTGCCCTTTGCCATGAAAGTATTTTCCACCTATGTCGTACAAAATATGTTTGTGGTGATAACTGTGCTCCTTTAGAAAGATGCTGTCAAGTCTTTTAGGTCTAAAATTAGATCTACAAGGTTTATTTTGGTAAGTGAGTATGTCCTACAAGGCAGGATTCTTTGTAAATTTCAATAACCGGTCTGTTCACAAAAAAGAAGCTGGCAGCATAGAGGAAGGACAGCATGACACGCACACATTGCCCACAATCATAAACCAGCCCAGGGCCCTGTGCCTGTTGTTGCGGGGTCACCCAGTGGTAAAGCTGTCATTTTACTAATATTCATGCTATAAGCTTCCAGTATGTGACATCAGTACTTCTGCTATGACTCTAACTTGATTATTCTGAGGTTTTTATTCTGAAACATTTGCTAAAACAGCTGCTTTGTGATAAATTTCCAGCAAACAACCACAGATTCACCAAGCCATTCAGCAGAGCACAGCTACACTTTCTTCCTGAAAAAATGCAAACAAAAAATGACAACACTTATGAAACTCTTGTTCTATAGAGGAGTTATGATTAATGTATGTGATTCACTTTTAGAAGGTTTGATGTTTAATTTTTTTGGTGCAACCAACCTTGCAGACTTCAGGGGAAGGTTTAGGGAGCAAGGAATGCAGGATCAGGCTCCATATTACCCAACTGTCTATAATGTTTCATTTGAAACATTTGTGGTGTACTTGGTAAATACATACTTAGACTATTTCACAAAAAATACCTGTTACGCAAATGTATAGGCTTCTTAAAAAGTGTGTTATCTGGGATTCTAGAAATGTCCCTTGGATCAATATTATCAATTAAATCAGTAGAACCTATCATACTATGCTCAGAGTGACTCAATAACACCCAAAGCATGCTAAAAAGGTTAGGAAAAGCAGCAATTGCTGGACATAGTACTAGCTGGGCTTCCAACATTATAGTCTCAACTTGTTCCATTTTTAAAATATTAAATATAGCAGCTAAGCTACAAATTGGACTAATGGCCACCACATTCCCATTAAAAAAAAATGAGGGGGGGGTTCCCAAACCAGACGAAAGTACTATTACCTCCCCACCACCACCTTGTTAAATAGAAAGTTTGTGGGGTTTAATTTTAAAAGCGTGTATGTGGGCTGCAAATTTAAAATCGGTCCAGAGGTAAGTGTTATGGTTTGGATATAAACTGAAAATTGTTATTTATTACTGAAATTCAGACAACCTTAACTAGTATCACAGGCAGCAACGCAGTAATTAACAACTTTTATAGAATAGTAACAAATTGTTCTACTATATTTGATCTTTAAAATTCCCATAGCAATATAAAAGTTTTATTATATTGCATGTCATCAATGTATGCATTTATAAGAGCCAGCATTATGCATTGCATGAATCGTGAGATCTTTTGTAAGAGGAAGCTCACTAATGGATTTGCTTGTCCAGCTTACTTTGTTAAGCCTGTCATGAAAAAGATAAGCTGTAGTTGCTGAATGCATCCTCTACTGATACAGATCACATAAAATGTTAAAGAAATGCAACACTGTTAACTGATTTAAGGCAAAAATAATCTCAACTCCCAAATATACCATTCGAGCTAACAGGACATAAACTGCCGTTCCTGTCCCTCTTCCAGCAAATGCTCACCTAAAATTATTAACATAACAAGTTCCTGTAGTAATAAGAATACACTGGCGCTGAAATAATTATACCACCTGGATAGGTGGGATGAGGGAGGTAGAACGGACAGAGGAGGCACGGAGGTTATTCAAAGGCACCTGCCGCTGGAATTAAACTGCTCCAGAAAGATTCCGTGCAGTACATGCACTTCGGGACATGGGGATCTTGAGTACAATTCCATTTCACCCATCGCCTTTTCGTGCGCAAAAGGGTTAATCTACGGGGGTTACAACAACAGTGACACACCGTGGAGCAGCACACACCAGTGCCAAAGTACCTGCGATTGACAAGCAAAAAGCCCCAGTCTACTCTGGATGGACTGGCACTTTCTCCTCCCCGCCGCTGTTGTTACCCAGTTTGCTTGGTTGTGGGCAAGGGTGGCAAAGCCCCCGGCGAGGGTGCCCATGTGCTGCGCCTCCAGCAGCAGCGACGAGCGACCAAAATACCAGCCCCTGGGCTTGGGGGAGGCTCTGCCCAGGGAGAGCCGATAATGGCATTTCTAGGAATGGGTTCCCTGCGCGCAGCCCGTTCAACCTGGCACACACTGGACCTTCCTCCCCGCTCCAAAGCACCGGCCACCCACAAGGGGCGGCTTGGGGGCGCGGAAGAGTGCGACGAGGAGTCGAAGGGCATATCCTGTAGGGCACAGTCGGGGGGGGTGGAGCGGGGTGCAATCAGACTGGGAGGAAGAGAGGCACAGGGGTGCAGAGGAGGCAGGAGCGGGGAGCAGTGGGAGGAAGGGGGAGGGATATAGGGGTGCAGTGGGAGGCAGGAGCGGGCACAGGGGTGCAGAGGAGGCAGGAGCGGGGAGCAGTGGGAGGAAGGGGGAGGGATATAGGGGTGCAGAGGAGGCAGGAGCGGGGAGCAGTGGGAGGAAGGGGGGAGGGATATAGGGGTGCAGAGGAGGCAGGAGCGGGGAGCAGTGAGAGGACAAGGAGCATGGGGGCAGGGGGACGGCGGGCTGGGGGTCCATGAGGGGACCAGGCAGCCATGGGCGGCAGGGACACGCCGCGAGCCAGCGAGCGGGGCTGGAGCCGGGGTGCTTGCGGCGAAGGGGCAGGGAAGGTCCTTTCCCCCCGGCCGGACCCCCAGCTGAAGACCCAGCCCAGCAGGCAGGGACGAGCCCTCCGCCGCCCCCCGGCTCAGCTGCGGCGGGTGGGGGCCCGGCCCGGCAGCACTCACCAAAGGGAGTCCAGGTCCCATTCCTGGAGCAGGGCGAAGTCGAAGCTGTCCATGGTGAGGACGAGGAGGCGGAGACGCGTCAGCGCGGCTGAGCTGCACCAGCGGAGCGCCCCCGGGGCATCGCCACCGACCGCACCGAGCCCGCCCCTGAGCCTCCGGGGGTCGGGGCTGCCCAGGGCAACACGCAGCCGGCCAGCCGCGGCCCCCCTGCAGCCGCCGCCAGCCGCCCGCCGCCCACGGGCTGCTCCGCTCCTCGGCTAGCTCCTCGCCGCCGCCGCCGCCGCCGCGCGCTCCCCTCGCCTCCCGCCCCTCAGCGCCGCGTGTGTGTGTGTGTGTGTGTGTGTGTGACTCGCTCCGGCGGGCGCCCTCCCCGGGCTCGCCGCGCAGCCCCGCGCTCTGCCTGTGCCTGGCAGGTAGAGCTCGCTGCCGCCAGGGCCGGCTTGCAGCCTGCGCCGCCCCCCGCCCAGCCCCCTTTGTTTTCTGGGCACTGGAGCCGTTCCCTGCTGCCGGTGGGGACGGGGAGGAGGAAAGGACGAGGGCAGAGGGGGATTGTGTGTGTCCCTGTCCCCCCCCCCCCCTTCACATCATCTCCAGCTGCAACTTGCTTTTCCATACACTCCCCCTCCCCCCCCCCCCCCCCCGAGTTCAGGTCCCCTCTGTTCCCCTCCCCCAACGCCTGCCACACCTTTACAAACCAGCCTTCTGCCTCTCTTAGGCTGCAATAGCTCTGGGAAAGGATGGGCAAAATCCCAAAGCCACTGCTGCTGGCAAATGGCCAGGGGAAGTATCATAGAAGTGCAAGAGTGGCAGGGACCGCAATAGTCCTGTCCCCTGCGCTCATTGCAGGCAATAGCCTGTGCTAGGGCCTCCCCCTAGGGGGCCTGATTTTAGGAAGTGTTGAGCATTCATACTCCAGCTGACACTAATGCCAATTGCAGGGTCTCAGCACCTCTGAAAATGGATCTTTTTTATGTCCATCATCTGTAGACTTGAAGAAATATATAGAATAAAAAAGTACCCCACAAATAAGTACCACCCAGATAAGATATGGGGAACATGTAGTATCCAAAATATTTCAAAATTTTCAACCAGTTTTGTTGTAAAAGGACATTGCTATTTCAACTTTGGTCCTAAAGGTATCTGAGTTAAAGTCAAGGTTACCTAAGACTAACAGGCATTTGCTTTGGCTTAGGCCTTGTCTACCCTTGTGGGTTTCAGGCATTGGTGACCAGCCACCACTAGCATCAACCCTGAATGTAAACAAGGTAATTCAATATAAACTGCAATGTGACACTAAAACAGGTTTTCCCTGCTTAAAACTGGGGTAAACTACACCAGTGTAAGTCACTGCCTATAGAGGCTGGGCACTGATGGCTGAAAATCCCCAGCATAGACAAGTCCGTAAAATCCACTGGAAACATTTTTTTTTTTAAACATACTTTCCCCTGTAATGTTTGCTTCTCAAATAAACTAATAACCTTAGCCGTGGTTCCTTAAACTGCGGTTGTGAGAGCTGGCTGGTCGCATGATGCTGGGTCTCCTGCCTTCTAGTTGCTAAATCACATTAAAAGAAGCTAACACCTAACACTTTCTGAATATTATTTTTCCATCTAAGCAATTGCTACAGTTGCCCCAGAGATGTTATATGACCACAGATGAGAAGGGTGGTCTGCAGGATCATAAGTGAGAGGGGAAGTAGTCTATGAGAATCTTTCTGCTCAGATGTGGTCCACCCTATTAAAAAGTTGGAAAACCATACAACTGTGATTTATAAGCCTCTCACAAGAGGTTTAGAAATTATGGGCCAGATTCTCAGTTCCACTTAGATCATTTTTGCACAGCCAAAGAGGTGCAAAATCAGTGGCAGCTAAAAATCCCCCATTAAGCATGGCCAGCTTTATGCCCAGGGCCGTCCTTAGGCATACGCAGCATATGCGGCTGAGTAGGGCACCGAAAAATTTGGGGCACCCCTGGATCTTAGTGCCCCCCTCACCTCTTCCTCTCCCTGTTCTGAACCTTCCTGCAGGCTCCCACCATAGCTGGCTGCTACAGCCTGGTGAGTCTTCCTCCATAGGGGATCTAGTACTTAAAAGTGAAAAAGCCTTCCAGCCTGCCAGACCTATTAGCACAACACTGAAACTGTTAAAGACCATTCAAGTGATAATGAAGCCATTTAACAGGCATTTGCCAACCCCCAGGTATATACCATCAGTTTCTGAATTTACTGACAAAAACGGTTGTGCATTACTGTAATATTTACTCAGAACATGTTAGTCTACAGGACCTTAGTTTAAAATTTGCTTTAAAAATATTTCATTAGTGTGTTGCTGAAGATTATAAAATCACATCTCTAAAAAATCCGTGCATAGATTTTTAAATGCACAATCCGAGTATTAATCTTTAGCCTTAAATGCTTGGATCTTCAGACTTATAGTTTTTAAATAAACCCTTTAAAAGACCACCCTTATCTAAAATACACATGCGAGCCCAGGCTGTCATCGGGCATAGAGGCACCCGTTTAATAATACTGCATAGGGCCCATAAATCCTAAGGACGACCCTGTTTATGCCAGCCCTGTATCCTCACTCGCCCATCCTAGAACAGGAACATGACATGACCCACAGGGAGGCAGGGTCAGAGCATTACAGAATGGGAAGGCCTGGGGCATAATCTAGCCAGAGCAAGTTACAGCAGGCTTGTGAGTGCTCTAATTTGTGCTTGGGGCTGGCCAGCCCCTTGCTTACTCCTGAATCAAGGAAGGCGAAATGGTGGCTTGCAGCCATCTTTGCCGTCCCTCCAGTTGCGCTGAAGTGTGAGGTTGGCACAACTGAAGATTGAGCCTTATAAATGAAAAAGGTTAAAAATACCTATGTAATTTTTGTGACACATATATTACTCTAGATGACAGAATGACTGTACTGTTTTCATGCTCATCTTCCCCCTCTTTGACCACTGCCTGTGCTATCAATTCCTGCTGCTGTTCTTGATTTAACCTAGATTTTAACCCCAGAGAGGAGACTCTGGACCTGATTCTTTACTGCCTGCCACCATGTGCAGTCATTTACACTTGTGCAAAGAGGGTTTGAAATGCTACCAAAATCAGACTGCAAGGCACTGGAGAATTAGGTTGTTTCTATGAGCCCCAATGGAGCTAAACCACCTTACACCTGACCCTATATGTTTCTGTGAAGTGCTATGTACATTTTGGTGCTAACAAACTAATACATATTTCAGCAGGATGTTAATGCATAGGAACCTAAAAGTAAAATTGACTAGACTATTGCCATCACTCAGGCTGACAGCAATACAAAAAGTAAACAAACAGCATAACCAGTATAAAGTGAATTAGATTTCCAAAATCCTTTTACTTTTGACAACCCAAGATGTTAGCAACATAGGTAAAGAAATTTGTTTTAGTTTTTTAAAATCGATTTTAACCCATGAGTCACTCTTTAAAATTTCTTACGTATCTATTATTGCTCTTGTGTTCCTTTGTTCTCCAGCATTATGGCCAGGATTCTCCTCCCACTTACAGCAGTATACATCAGGAGTAATTCCACTGAAGTCAGTGAAGATTTTTCAAACCCCTCAGATGGCTCTGAAAAATCTCAGCTATTGTGCTTCTGCTTTTAGAGGTGGAGAGTGATGACATCTTCCCCTTTCTGAGTCCCAGCAGTACTTTCCAAACTCCTTGTACATCAGATTCCAGCACTTCATCCTCCTCTGCAAAATACTGCACAGCTCTTCCCCTGCCAACATGTTGTCCTGCTTCATGTACTATCCTACTTCCACTTTATCCTCTGCTAATTTGTCTGGTTTTATTTTCCAACAGGTGAATGTGTGTGCATTCTCCCTGGCCAGTCCCTATAACCATTCTATCCTTCTGGATCCTGTGTGCTATAGAATCTCGCCTCTTTCAAATCCTTGCTCTTTGTTAGCCTTCTGACATTAACCTCCATTCCCGTCCTCTTCCCCAAATTTTGTTACCTTAAATCATCATATATTAGGTCAGGTGAGTTTTTTCTTTTTAAATAACAAAGTACATATTGATCTCTTACTGTATTAACCCTCATCCCTCTCATAATCACCTGACTCTGTCATCCCTTGCCATGTAACATGTAGACACGATTTTAAGTTCCTTTTTTTTAAAAGTTCACCCTTTTAGTCATCACTTTTGCCCCTCATTGTGCGGTTTCCTCTTTTTGTAAATTTTCACTGTGAATAAACTACAAAAGCCCAAAAGCTCAATTTTGAGGAGGGGAGGAGAACTAAGAAAAGCATATAATTTAAATGTCTTACATAAAGAACGCTTGCGACAAGACAGTTGAACTTGTATTTTAAAAGTTGATCTTTTCCATATTTTTATAATCATGGTCTTTAATGTGACACAGCAACAGCCTGAAGAAGAACAATGAGAATTTGAATGGAAAATAAAATAAGGGATACGTGAAATCCTATTTGAACAATATCTCCTTAGTATCTCTTTAAATATAAACCTCCCTCGAAACAGCTACCTAGGCAGAAGTGAGACTCATAAGACCCTGACGTTACATTTCCAAAGAATAAAAAGGAAGAGGAGCCTTGAAGAAACTGGAAGGTTTTTAAACAATATTTTTTGTGTATACAGGGTATAGGGTAAGTCCAAAGGTGTGTTTTAAGACTCTGGGCCTGATTCTCCACTCTATTATACCATTTTTATTACACTAACATAAAGATGGTGTAATTGAGTGGATGGAGAATTGGGTGCCTTTTTTTTTTTTTTTTTTTTTTTTTTTGTAGGCAGTACTCATAAAAGGTCTGGTATTGCCTTCAGTTTCCCACAAAATAATTTTATATGAAGGACCCACTGCATGAGAACAAACAGACCTGTGTTTGCTGTTCCGGTAAAGTCAGTGTATTAAGTCGTGATGCAGAAGATATGTTTTATGGAAAAGTATATCAATGAGACTAAATAATCACCAGGGTTCCTAGAAATCTGTTTGCCAAGGAAAAACGGAGGGTGGGGATGCTCCAACTGTCAGCTCTGGGCAGTGGGGCTCCAGCTCTGAGATTTCATTTTAATCACAGAAAAACGTGGATTTTTATTTTTTATTATGGAAAACTAGGATCCCTGATGATCAAAGGACTCAACTGTATAGTATGGAGCTACATTGTCCATATCGGGGGTACTGGGAGGATCACACCTGCTGTTACAACCCTTCATGGGTCCAGCATATGCTCAGCCAACTCCGCAAGCCATTGTGAAGAGCGGAGTCCCTGCAATGGTGGCCAGTGCTTGGATGGGATGTACACTTCCCCCAGAACACATGCATGAGGGCCAGCCTCAATCTATTCCAAAGAATGAAAGAGAAAAAAAGCTCTAGTTATGGTCTTGATTCAGCAACCGATTCAGTTACTCACATTGGGTAACGCTTACACACACAAGTTGTTCCACTGAGTTCAGTGGTACTACATAAGTGAGTAAGTGTTTCTGTTAGGGATGGCAAGTGATTAAAAAAATTAATCGCATTGTAGAACACAATTTATTTAAATATTTTTGGATGTTTTCTACATTTTCAAATGTGTTGATTTCAATTATAACACAGAATGCAAAGTGTAAAATGCTCACTTTATATTTATTTTTGATTACAAGTATTTGCATTGTAAAAAAAACAAAAGAAATAGTATTTTTCAGTTTACCTAATACAAGTACTGGAGTGCAATGTCTTTATCATGAAAGCTGAATTTACAAATGTGGAATTTTATACAGTTATGTATAAAAAACTGCATTAAAAAATAAAACAATGTAAAACTTTAGAGCCTGCAAGTCCTCTCAGTCCTACTTCTTTTTCAGCCAATCGCTCAGACAAACAAGTTTGTTTACATTTTCAGGAGATAATGCTGCCTGCTTCTTATTTACAATGTCACCTGAAAGTGAGAGCAGGCGTTCTCATGGCACTGTTGTAGCCAGCGTCGCTAAAGATTCATATGTCCCTTCATGCTTCGACCACCATTCTAGAGGACATGTCCATGCTGATGATGGGTTTTGCTCGATAACAATCCAAAGCAGTATGCACCGACATGTTCATTTTCATTATCTGAGTCTGTAGTTTCCGCATCAGAGTGTTACTCTTTTAAGACTTCTGAAAGCATTATCCACACCTCGTCCCTCTCAGATTTTGGAAGGCACTTCAGATTCTTAAACCTTGGGTTGAGTGCTGTACCTATCTTTAGAAATCTCACATTGGTACCTTCTTTGCATTTTGTCAAATCTGCAGCGAAAGTGTTCTTAAAAGGAACAACATGTGCTGGGTCATCATCCAAGAATGCTATAACATGAAATATATGGCAGAATGCGGCTAAAACAGCAGGGGACGTACAATTCTCCCCCAAGGAGTTCAGTCACAAATGTAATTAATGCATTATTTTTTTAACGAGCGTCATCAGCATGGAAGCATGTCATCTGGAATGGTGGCCGAAGCATGAAGGGCATACAAATGTTTCGCGTATATGGCAGGTAAATACCTTGCAATGCCAGCTACAAAAGTGCCCTGCAAATGCCCATTCTCACTTTCTGGTGACATTGTAAATAAGAAGATGGCAGCATAATCTCCTGTAAATGTAAACAAACTTGTTTGTCTTAGCGATTGGCTGAACAAGAAGTAGGACTGAGTGGATTTGTAGGCTCTGAAGTTGTACATTGCTTTGTTTTTGAATACAGTTATGTAACAAAGAAAATCTACATTTGTAAATTTCACTTTCACAACAAAGATAGCACTACAGTACTTGTATGAGGTGAACTGAAAAATACTATTTCTTTTATTTATCATTTTTACAGTACAAATATTTGTAATAAAAAGCTAATATACAGTTTGATTTCAATTACAACACAGAATACAACCTATATGAAAATGTAGAAAAACATCCAAAATATTTAATAAACTTCAATTGGTATTCTATTGTTTAACAGTACTATTAAAACTGTGATTAATCGTGATTAATTTTTAAAATCGTGGTTAATTTTTTTGAGTTAATCACATGAGTTAACAGCGATTAATCAACAGCCTATATTCTAAAAGCTGTGACAGCAAGTGTCAGAGCCCAGCTCTGCAGACTCGGGCTCACTGTACGGCACTAAAAACAGCAGTGTAGTCATTGCAGTTCAGGCTGGGGCTCCCCGGGATTCACAGCCCAACCTCCAGCCTGAGCCCCAACATTACACTGCTTTTCTTAGCACAGTATTGAGCCCAAGTCTGTAGACCCAGGCTCTACGACTCACTGCCACGGGTTTTAAAACATAGTGTAGACATACCCTAAATTGTATTTCACTTGTAAAGGGGACTCTGAAGTACCAATCTGAATATATAAGAGGTGGATTTACATTTGAGTTTAAATACAGTTTCACTTTAATTTGTCACATGCGCGTTTGAGCTTAAAGCCATTTTAGATGTAGTTGTTGAACTAGAAGGAACCATTAGATCGAGTCTGACCTCCTGTATAATCACAGGCCACTACATTTCACCCAGTTACCCCCTGTGTTGAGCCCACTAACTTGTGCTGGACTAAATTTTTAGACTGTTTTGTTTGGAATAGTTGCACTGTCTGTTATTTAGTGCTCTTAACATAGTAGAAATGCATAATAAATAAATAATAATAAATACATCTTCACTTACCAACCCTCTTTCATCCCAGATATACTATTTTAACCTTTTAGTATTCCTTTAAATAACTGCCATGTTCCACCACAATGGCAACGGTTATTTCAGTGGTCAGTGAAATTATCACCGTGTATAATTTCTATATTTGTTTACATTTATGAGATTTGGAATCCTTTAGGATGAAAGTTGCTGCATGCATGTCTAGCAAACAGTATATATAACCTTAACTCTGCCTCCTTGTGTATATGCATTCTTATAGAGCCTTGTATTACATTATTCCTTTTTTTTTTTCTACACAGGATTTGTCTCATTCACTGTAGAAAATCTATGATGTGTTGTGCATGAGTTCTCTCATGCAAATAACAATACAGCCTAATTCTGTATTGTAGCTTGTGACATTTGACAGGATCACAGCACAAGATGGTATAGCTGCAGAGGCTGCTAAAGTTAACACAGCATATTTCATTTCACTCCCCACCTTTCCATATAACCAGGGCCGGCTCTCCAGTTTTTGCCACCTCAAGCAGTGAAAAAAACTGCCGCCGCGGACAGCAAAAGGGAGAAGCTGCCGCCAAATTGCCACTGCGGCCAGAGGAACAAAGAAGCTGCTGCCGATTTGCCACCGCGGCCAGCAGAACAGAGAAGCTGCCGCCGAATTGCCGCTGCCGCGGAAACACTGGCCCTTTCTAACTGCCGCCCCAAGCATCTCCTTGGAACGCTGGTGCCTGGAGCCGGCCCTGCATATAACACCCATAAGCAGAAAGTGGTTAAAAACTAACTTTTTTGCACAAACAAAATATACAGATTTAATTTTCATTGGCTAATTGTGGTAATGAATTCAAATTGTTAGTTAACAATTGCTAACGTAGAGCAATAGAGTTGATTTTGTGGATACTGAAAATGTATTATTTTAATATATGTTGCGTGCCTGGAGGTCTAAGTCAAGACTCAATCTATTGGCCACGTAGTGCTCCTGATTCACACATTGGACTCCCACTGAGGTAAATGGATGTTGTGTGCATGGATGAAGGACAGCGTATAGCTCTAAGTACTGATGACAATATGTATCATGTCTTGTCAACTGTAGAACAAATTGAGCCATTCTAAATGTGAGCCATGGCTGAAGGAATGGATGCCAATTAGAGACAGATATAAAACTTTTCTCTATGATTTTTTCTTCAATTTAAAAATTTTCAAACAAAAGATTATGAACAAAATGGAACTGTGTAGTGTGGAACCCAAAAGATTGCTTCCAGAGAACATTTTCGCAAGAGAAGCTAAACAGAAGTGCCTTTAATAGTTGTTTGAGAATTGGGGTGGGGAAAGGTAAAATTTTTAATCTGGAAACAAAAGAATTAAACACTTACAACTGAGTCTTCCCTATGGTTTGAGCTGAACAACAAGCCATTGCTGGATTATAGAGTTCCCAGGAACAGGGAAGAGTATGGCTTTGAGTGAATTTATGTGAATGTTGTTTGGAAAGGTAGGTGCTCTCGTATATAGAAAACTTGGTGAAGAGTTTTAAGTAAACCTACGGGATGGTTGGTCTAGGGTTCAGACACAGACAGTCCACTTGAGAGAGAGAGGAATGAGAAACAAAAGGTAGAGCATAATTCAAATCACTCTGTCACTGACACTGACTGCCTCATGCCTGTGAGAGGAGACAAATTTTGCCTGACAAGTACATAAACACCTTATGCATTAGAAAAATGACCAGTTGCTGACATTGGTTGTCAGTAATTGGTCATCCCTTGTGTTGAATCAACCACATTTTCTGAAAAGGTGCCAAAGACAGTTTTGTCCCTCTGTACTAATACATAGGTAATTTTCAACACCAGTCAAAGGACGACCAGGAGACGACCTATTGCTCACAGCCACTGTCAGTAGTGTGTCATTTTTCTAGTGTAGATGGACCCTACAAGAGGTGTTTAAGTTATCTGTGATCTTTTCCTACAAAAATATTTTCAAATTCCTGAACAATGCCAGATTTAGTAAGGCGATTGCTATATATTCTTTTATCTCATGCTTTCTGGGCTATATGTCATTTGTCTGGTAAATAGCCTTAGTAAATGCTATAATTATAATTCTCTTTGACGGCATCATTTTTAAGGTTGTATCCACTGAGAGTATCTCTTGGAGTAATGGATCCCTAAAGAAAATAGAAGCGACAAAGGGTCCTGTGGCACCTTATAGACTAACAGAGGTATTGGAGCATAAGCTTTCGTGGGTGAATACCCACTTCGTCGGATGCAAGCAGTGGAACCACTGCTTGCATCCGACGAAGTGGGTATTCACCCACGAAAGCTTATGCTCCAATACCTCTGTTAGTCTATAAGGTGCCACAGGACCCTTTGTCGCTTCTACAGATCCAGACTAACACGGCTACCCCTCTGATACTAAAGAAAATAGGTGTGTTACAGAGATGGCTGTCTGACCATATTAGCTGAGTAGACAGAACAGTACTGGAAACAAGACCCTGGTGCATAGTGAAATCCTTGTCTCATTCCAAGACAAGCCAGGGAGAGACTGCAGAACAGCAGCTCAAATGTAGGTTCCCACTGGGCTTAAGGCTGCACTATCTGGGCAAGCACTGTCAGGAGCAAATGCTGAGACATCTAGGGAAGATTTTTATGATGCATTCTGGATAACATTTACAAACCCATCCACAAGTAGAGTCAGGTGGTCCTTGCTGAACTAGTAACAATATTCTGTAAGCTTTCTGGGACTCTGAGCTTGACTGTGGGCAAGCTGTCACCACCAGGCCCTGAGGATCTACTGTAGGGCATGCCATAGTGACAGAGATACCATCCTTTGCAATCCATTCTGTCCCTGGGATAGTCCATTCTAAGTGAGAAAAGGGCCATTTTTCCAATCCATTCCCAAAGATAATCAGCCCATACCCTACAAATGTTACATCGTAATGCATGGAATCACAGTCCATCTTAAATACAAATCATTACAGCTACTCTTCTCCATGTCTTAAATGTGTAGGTGATGTGTACTATCCACTTCTAGCTCCCTCCTTTCCCCAATCATTTGTCAATGAAGTCTTTTGACACCCGCTTGGGATATGAGAGGTGATGATTCATTTTGAATTTTTGTGACGTATTCTCCAGAACTACTGTCAAGGGAGAGACCTGACAGGATGGAATAAGATAAAGGAGGGTGTGACAATATCCACGTAACGGCCATATTGGGTCAGACCAATGGTCCATCTAGACCTGTATCCTGTCTTCCAACAGTGGCCAATGCCAGGTGCTTTAGAGGGAATGAACAGAACAGGCAATCATTGAGTGATACATCCCCTGTCATCCACTCCCAGCTTCTGGCAGACAGAGGCTGAGGGACACCCAGAGCATACAATTGCATCCCTGACTATCCTGGCTAATAGCTATTGATAGACCTATCCTCCATGAACTTATCAAGTTCTTTTTTGAATTCTGTTATAGTTTTGGCGTTCACAACATTCCCTGGCAATGAGTTCCACAGGTTGACTATGTGTTGTGTGAAGGAATACTTTCTTTTATTTGTTTTAAGCCTGCTGCCTATTAATTTCATTGGCTGACCACTGGTTGATGTGTTATGTGAAAGAGTAAACACCACTTCCTTATTCACTTTCTCCACACCGGTCACGATTTTATAGACCTCTATCATATCCCCTCTTAGTCCTCTCTTTTCCAAGCTGAAAAGTCTCAGTCTTCTTAGTCTCTCCTCATATGGAAGCCTTTCCATACCTCTTAACCATTTTTGTTGCCCTTCCCTGTACGTACCTTTTCCAATTATAATATTTTTTGAGATGGGCTGACCAGAACTGCACCCAGTATTCAAGGTGTGGGCATTCCATGGAATTATATAGTGACATTATTGTACTTTCTGTCTTCTCTCTCCCTTTCCTAACATTCTGTTATCTTTTTGACTGCTGCTGCACATTGAGCAGATGCTTTCAGAGAATGATCCACAAATGACTCCAAGAACGCTTCCTTGAGTGGTAGCAGCTAATTTAGACCCCATTGTTTTGGATGTTTAGTTGGAATTATATTTTCCACTGTGCCTTACTTTGCATTTATCAACATTGAATTTCATCAGCCATTTTATTGCCCAGTCACACAGTCTTGTGCGATCCCTTTGTAACACTTCACAGTCTGCTTAGAACTTAACTATCTTGAATAATTTTGTATCTTCTGCAAATTTTGCCACCTCAACTGTTTACCCCTTTTTCCAGATCATTTATGATCCTAGTACAGAACTCTGGGGGACACCATTTACCTCTCTCCATTCTGAAAACACCATTTATTCCTACCCTTTGTTTTCTGTCTTTTAACCAGTTACTGATCTATGATAGGACCTTCCCTTTTATCCCTGGACTGCTTACTTTGCTTAAAAGCCTTTGGTGAGGGACTTTGTCAAAGTCTTTCTGAAAGTCCAAGTGCAGTACAGTCGACTGGATCATCCTTGTCCACGTGTTTGTTGACTCCCTCAAAGAATTCTAATACACTGGTGACGCATGATTGCCCTCTACAAAAGCCACATTAACTCTTCCCCAACAAATCATCTTCATCTGTGTGTCTGATAATTCTGTTCTTTAGTATAGTTTCAACTAATTTGCCCAGTACTGAAGTTAGGCTTACTGGCCTATACTTGTCAAGATTGCCTCTGGAGCCTTTTTAAAAAATTAATGTGATATCAGCTATCCTCCAGTCATCTGGTACTGAAGCGGATTTAAATGATTGGTTACATACCACAATTAGTAGTTCTGCAATTTCATATTAGAGTTCCTTCAAAACTCTTGGGTGAATACCATTTGGTCCTGGTGACTTATTACTGTTTAATGTATCAATTTGTTCCAAAACTACCTCTACTGACAACTCAATCTGGGACAGTTCCTCAGATTTATCATGTAAAAGGAATCTGTATTATGTCTAAAGAATATTACGTATTATTAGATTTCCCTGTTCAATTTTATATTGCTGCATGACTGAATGCATAGAGTTAAATCAAAGGAGGCTGTAAAGTGGAGGTTTAAGGAACCTAGGAAAGGTAAACCAGACTTTCAGGTACCTGCTTCAATGGAGTTAAAATAACAATGGGAGGCTCATCAACTCTGGGAAGAGGCTACCTAGCTGGCACCAGCCAGGCCAGGAGGTATTCACTCTTCCCAAAGCTAAGCCTGGGATCAAAAGGAGCCCTAACCCCTTCCCCCCAAGCCTCTGGCAGAAAGGGATGGGGGAAGTGGTCAGATGCTGATCAGGATGTGTCTGTGGAAAACGCTAGCAGTCTGATGGAAATAAAGAGACAGAGGGTGCAGGTTGCAATCAGCATAGGCTTGTTCTCCCAAATCAGAAATGGGGAATATAAACCAGATCCACCTGAGCTATAGCTAGAGAGCTTAAGTTTAGGGAAGGGAATAAGCATTTAGTTCTCTATTATTTTAAATCCATTTCTCTAAGTGCTGTCTGCCTTTTTGGGAAAGAAGTCCGGCTTTGTTTTGAAGAAACTGTTTGTGTCTCTCTGCATATGTATGTTGTCACATGCTCCTCAAGAAAAACTCTTTCAGGGTCTGATCCCAGTTTGACCTTCTGAATTAACCTCAATTGATACTGGGGGCTGTAACCCAGGTCCTGGCTGAGAGTGGGTGAATTGTGGAATTCCACCCCAGCCCAGGTAAAGGCCTGAGGCCTGACACCTGTGGGAATGCACTCAGACAGATCCGGAGAAAGGACAGCAGGGGAAGTCTACCCAAAGACCATGACTGATGGCAAAAGGAAGAAAAGGACAGCCTGATCATCTTTACCATGTGCAATGTTTGATACATTTTATACACAACCACATGTGACATGTCCTAGATAGACCTTAATTCTCATAGGAGAAATGCACCGACAATTCCAAATACAGGGCCCGATTCTCTCCCCACCTTCCACTTTATGTGGTTGTTTACACCACTGCCTAGTAGGTGTAAACAGTGTTCTCTAGTCACTTACCAGTGGTAGCATTTTACTTCCTCTTCACACAGGCATAAATGACTACCATAAGTGCAAAGTGCAGGCCCACAGAATGCAAAAAGAAAATCTTTAAAAGATCCTCCTATGTGTATATCCTGGAAGGGTAGTTAGATGGGAACTCAACCAATATGGCAATTTTACTGGTGCTGGGTCTTTACCCTTTGAACGGCAGTAGTCCCAGGAAGTTCTCTGGTGGAATCATCCTTGGCTCACCAACCATTGAAATCATATTGTAAGGTATCTATGAACTCTTTGCTGGCACCAGAAACATTTAGTGGTCCCAAAATAACTGCCTTCATTGAAGCCCCTTTGTAAAAGCTGATCAACCGCTCTTAACTCAGCCTGCTATGAATTAATCATTTGCAGTTTGCAACCACATAAACTGGCTGTGCTGAAACAATATGCTCTGAGCCAACCAAAAGTAGGCTACATGTCATTTCAAGAGAATGAAAGGTTAAGTGACCATATTAACCAAAAAATCATTGTTGTAGTGTGGAGGAATTAGGATTCCCCTCATGACATTACACACAATACACATTCTATTCATATCAGAAACAGAATACTCTAAGAATGTTGTCTGATATTCACATTTGTGTAAGTGACATACACAGGCAACCAATCTTCGATGGTGTGCATGTCACTGGAAATATTAGGTTCCTTCTGCATGACCTTAAAAGCAGTCTGGAAGTTTCCCCTCAAGAGGGTTGCATTTTCATCATAGCAACATGTTCATTTTATGCCTACTGTAATGATAGCAACAGATTCTCTTAGGGGCTTATACTGCTGCTCATAACTGTGGTGTGTGAGCACCTTCCTCATAAAAATCAATAGCTTAAAAGATATTATCTCACCCACCTTGTCTCTGCTTCACATATGCATTTTGGTTTGAGGGTTTGTTTTCAGGTTGATTTGATTCTGGGTTATTTTCTTTTAGTTGAGTATTTTCTGGGCAGAAGGGGGAGTCAAGCAGAAGGATGGCAAATGAAAGTCAGCCATGGTCTAAGGGTGAGGTTGATGCAAGGCAGCTTACATCAACCTAACTATGTAAGTGTCTATGCTAAAATTTCACTCCCACTGATGTAACTTGCCCACTACACTGACTTAACTCCACCTCCACGAGAGGCGCAGAGTCAATGTCGATGTAGTTAGGCTGATGCAGTGTCAGTGTAAACACTGTGTTGCTTACATCAACTGTTGCTGGCTTTCAGAAGCTGTCCCACAATGCCCCACACTGAGAGTTTAGTCTATGCAAGCACTCCTAGTGAGGATGCGGACTGCCGACACAAGGAGCAAAGTGTAGACACACGTAAGTGATGTAATTACTGCTCCAGAAGTTTGCCGACATCGGTTTGGTGGACTTAATTTTGTGGTGAAGACATGCCCTCCATGTTGACAAATGCAAAGTAGTGCACATCGAAGGGAATAATGTAAACTACTCAGACATCTTGCAGGATTCTAAGTTAACTGTATCAAGTCAGAAAAAAAGATAGGTATCGCTGCAGACTACTCAGCAAAGACTTCTGCTCAATGTGCAGAATTAGCAAAAAAAATTTAAAAATAGCATGCATAAAGATGGAGAATAATACTGAAAGTACAATGCTATTATATGAATGAACTCATCTGGAAAACTTCATTTTTTGTAACTCCTTCTCAAAAGGAAGAAGGAGTATGTGAGATGGTCAATATGAAGGACTAGGGGTTGGGAAAACTCGCATATGAAGTGAGATTGAAGAAATTGGGACTGTTTACCTTAGACTGGAGATCACATAATGAATGGTAGTGAGAAGATGACTGGGAACTTCTATTCACTTTTTTCATAATATAAGAGCAAGGGAGATATTCAGTGTAGTTGAATGGACAGAAATTTAACACACATAAAAGGAAACCCTTTTTTCACAAAATACATAATTATCCCATGGTACTCACTGCGAGAAGATTTCATGGCAAGTAAAAAAATTCCGTGTTCAAAAAGGGATTAGATATGTATGTGGATAACAAGAATATCCAGTTGGAATAAAGAATAAAAATTTAAAAAACCCAATAGTTTTGGAAAGAACCCTCTACCAGCCCTAGTGCTTCAGGGTTTAAGCCAACCTTTTACTATTGGGGACTATGGAAATAAATTCTCAAAACTGCCTGCTTCAAGGGTTTCTTGTAGCTTCCTCTGTAGCAGCTGGCACTGGCCACAGCTAGAGATAGGATTCCGGATTAGACGGACCACTGGTCTGAGCCAGTACAGCAATTCTTATGTTCTATATTAGTATCTTGCTGCATGATAGTGGTCTATCTGGATGCCATCAAAATGGAGAAGCAATACTAGCATGTGAGCCAATAACCCAGGACCTATTCTGTGTGATGAATAGAGATATGAAAATAACTCCTTATGAAGCCTCAAACAACAAGAGTCTTGCTTCAAAATCGATGGTTCAAATCCAGCTCAGAACAAGGCATTACTGTCAAATGGCCCATCAGTGAGCTATGTTAAAATGAGCTAGTGATCATAGCTAAATGCCTGGAGAACAGGTCTTCACAATACAATTTCTAACAACTGGTTCTCTTGCAGGTAGTTTTAGCATGAAGGCCCAAGTACTGAATGGATGTGGGAATTATATTACCCTCAGAACAGGTACTGTGCAGCATGGCAACAAAGGACTTCAGTTCCCAATGCTGAGAATGCAATAACCTTTAATGAGCACAAAATTATAACTTCCTCAGCCTTTGGATTTGGCCCACAATGTCAGCTTTAACTTGGAATTTTCTAAATTTTATAAATCCAATATTGTTTATTCCTTGTGTCTGTTTATTCCTCACTTTATTTACCCTTTTAAAGAGAGCTTCCACTTGGTTAGGACTTGAACAAGTATAAACTTAACAGGATGAATTTTCCTTTATACTGTAATAACTCTATATTGTTGCCTAGAGGGTGACAGAAAGTAAATGTAAGATTCATAAAAACATAACTATCTGAACCAACTAGACAGAATTATGGTAAGCATTAACAAAACTGTATTTCCCTATACTATTGGGTGAAATCAGAATATCTTAATGTTTTCTTTCCTTGGTCACATAATTTTGCAAAAGCACACCAAGAGAGAGAAGGGCTGCTCCTATTTGCTAGATATTTACTGTCTCGAGCTTTTGAGCAGGTTGAATTGTAATTACTTTATTCCATTATCTCTCAGTTTGCATTTTACCCATACATCATCTCCTAAGGACCATTTGGTTTAAGACTTTTAAAAGCCATAAACAACTTGAATATTTATATTCATTTTAGCTGTAATTCAGGGTATTTCTAGCAGTCTCCCTCTAGTTCATCCATTAAATCAGTACATCCTTAGAAAAACAGAAATACATTCCTTATCATGGCACAATAATTCTTTACCTGAAAAGTATTTTTTCTTTAAAAGCATCTGTGGATACATTTTAGCCTCATTGGAGATGGCATGATGGCTCATGTACAGTATTTTAATCTGATTCTAGAATGCTTTTGTTTTTTAAGCCCAGATAAGGGAGAATTTAGAAGTGCTAACTTTGTTTTGGAGAAGAGTGGGAAATAGTTCAGAGTTCTCACTGTCCTAAATAGGAAGCAGAGTCATAAATATCTTGATACAGTTCAACAGTAGGGTAGTTGATCATCCTTGCTGTCAACAGTGACTGGCTGTCAATACAGAAATATCCATTATGGGAATGAGCTGCAGGGGTAAGAACAAGAAGCCTCAACAAACCCCATAACACTGTGTCCCAAAAATGTAGGGTACCATTTTTGGTCTGAGGTCCAGAAAAGCCATATATTTTTATGTAGCAGCTACATTTAATTGCATTAGTATTGCTTCTGAATTGCATCCTACAGAAGAGCTAGCCACATGCAGCAGTTGTTTCCAGTAAAGAGGAAGCTAAATAATAGCAGTAACAGGGTATATCTCATAACAAAAACCACCCTTCTAACTTTGCCTAACAGTTATCAAGAGAAGAAAACCTTGTACAGGAAAGACTGTGGAGGGATAAAGGAAGAGATAATGCATTATAATATTTTGGTTGAACAGCATTTCAATAGTTTTAACAATCTTTAAATAAGATATCTAAAAACAATGGAAACTATATACACTTATGCTAAACAGGTAGTATGGATTTGAAAACCAGGCTTTTTGGGGGGTGGGAGGGCGCGGCAGAAGATAGCTACAGACTTGAGAATGGATATTTTCTTATTTCTGGATGTATGGTAATTTAATATTTCTATATTTACTTTAATTCTTAAAAAGCCAAGAGGTGGAGATATGTTGACAGACTGGAACAGGGAGGTATTATTAATTAAAGCTAATTTAAGTCTAAGATTAAAATAGTGTTCTTGCATATAAATTTGTTTCAATGAGCTGTACCCACTGTAATGTTAAGTGACTGCACAAATTAGGAAATGTAACAGACATACTGGTTGAGGACTAGATGGTCCCATTGTTTTATGCACTTCTGGACATCTCAGATTCAATTTCTCTTATGCTTTTGTGTAGGGATTTTGATTTTTCTCATTTTAGGTGATAAGCTGTGGTCATTTTGCTATAACTGGCATAGACTCGCAAAAGCTGCATTTTCTGCAAAGAGGGCCGGATCCAAAGCCCATTAAAAAAAAAAATCAATGGAAAGATTCCCACTAGGGTAAAATGGTGTGTGAGAGATCAGAATCAGGGCCTCATATACTAACGGGATGCTAGCTAGATATATGAAATTAAGTAGATCCAGAGAGCAGAGGCAGGAAGTACCCCTGCCATATTTTCTCAATCTTTCCCTTAGCCTACCAGCATCGCTGCATATGAGTCAACAGTCAATGGCATAGCCAGGTTTAGAGCACAGGGGGAGCAGAGCTAAAAAAAGGCGCCAGGAGCAAAAAGTGTCGGGAGCAAAAAAAGGCGCGAGGATTAAAAAAAAATGCTCCGCTCTGGCTGCAGCGTAGGAGCAAAAGGCATCGGGAGCAAAAAAAGGCGCTGCTTCTGCTCAGTGGGGGAGCGGCCACTCCCCCTGCTCCCCCCGTGGCTACGCTATTGTCAACAGTGTGCCCTTGTTGCCAAGAAGACTAATGGTATTTTGGGTTGTGTAAGTAGGAGCATCGCCAGCAGATCAAGGGATGTGATCATTCCCGTCTATTCGGCTTTGGTGAGGCCTCATCTGGAGTACTGTGTCCAGTTTGCCCCACACTACAAGAAGGATGTGGAAAAATTGGAAAGAGTCCAGCGGAGGGCAACAAAATGATTAGAGGGCTGGAGCACATGACTTATGAGGAGAGGCTGAGGGAACTGGGATTGTTTAGTCTGCAGAAGAGAAGAATGAGGGGGGATTTGATAGCTGTTTTCAACTATCTGAAAGGGGGTTCCAAAGAGGATGGATCTTGACTGTTCTCAGTGGTAGAAGGTGACAGAACAAGGAGTAATGGTCTCAAGTTGCAGTGGGGGAGGTTTAGGTTGGATATTAGGAAAAACTTGTTCACTAGGAGGGTGGTGAAGCACTGGAATGGGTTACCTAGGGATGTGGTGGAATCTCCTTCCTTAGAGGTTTTTAAGGTCAGGCTTGACAAATCTCTGGCTGGGATGACTTAGTTGGGGATTGGTCCTGCTTTGAGCAGGGGGTTGGACTAGATGATCTCCTGAGGTCCCTTCCAACCTTGATATTCTATGATTCTATGACTGTATGATCACCTCTATCTTCTCTGGATTGCGGCAGCTCACTCTCATCCAAGTCTCTTGTCTCACCAAGGCACTGAGAAAGCAGAGGCAGCAAGCAGTCCAGGCTGTTCTTAAAGTGGTCTGAAAAAGGTGGACGAGTCTATGATAGTCTGAAAGCATCAACTTTGGTAAACCAGTACTTCAAGTACACCATGCTCAATTCTTTTTTTTCAGGTGTGCAATTCCCACCCCCACTCAGCTTTAAGAACTAAGTCCAGATCTGAGGAGAGAGAAATATAGAGCTGCATTATCGTTCTGTTGTGCATACTGATGGCATCAAAGCCTATTTTCTCCAACAGATTTATGACGTACATTGAAAAGGACAGATGAAAGAAGAAAACACGGTGAAGCCCTCATGCACAAGTCCCTAGGCAGGTGTCCAAAATGATCCTCTGGAATCTCTTGGAAAGAAAGGGGCAGAACTCCTCAATATGCCACTTACCCAAGCCAAAGTTAACAAAACCTTGGATCAGTGGTGTCAAAGGCTGCCAACATGACTAAAAGAATCAGTAGGCACCCTTGACCTTTATCCCCTGCTAAAAGGAGGTAATCAGTCAAATAGTTCTGTTCTGTGTCCATATGGTAGCCTAATGAAAGCCAAACTGAAAGGGATCAAGGAAATTCATGGTCTGAAGATGACACCATGATCTTCCCCAAAAGGAAAATTAGGTTTGGGCCACCTATTGTTTAGTGGAAGCTCATGTGTTTCACTACCCGGGGCACTCTGTACGTGCAGAGGAAGAACAGGATTTGCCCTGAATTCGTGTCTGTTTATGCCTTAACAAAAGAACAATCAGATACTTAGGAGATATCTAATTTAGTATTCTTAGAGAATGCCACCTGTCATGTGCAAATACCTTTTAAATTATTATATTGACACAGAAATCACAGATGCCTGATTTACTTTGTAACCTACAGTAAGAAGTATATTTGTATTTGAAAGAGTTTTGTGATTTTATTTACTTTTTTGTGAATTATTTTGGCTTATGATTTTGTCATGCATGGTATGGAAAGAAGGGGCTATCCAAGGGTTAATGCATACATTAGAGCTGCCCCATAATAAGATTCCAAATTCCAGTAGCTTTCTGGAATATTGCAGTCTTATGCATTCATCAAGCTGTAGCATAGAGAGTAATACCGTGAAAAATCTCTTAAGCAAACGGTGACAGAGACTATGATGGAGTAGTAAGAGTAAATTTTCAATTCACTAGGGTTAACAGCGCTGCACTGTATTTTCTAAACAAAGGTTACTGAACATTTTCTAGAGTACACGCACACTTAATAAAGAACCACAATATTAAAGATGAGATAAGGGAGACAGATAAAATTCACAGCAGGAAGTTCCATATAATGCAACATTTATAGATGTTTCCACTACACTACTTTGTTGAATGCCTCAGTACTGTATTTAAAACAAAGTGAGTCAATCCTGCTCTACCATTTAAGATGAGCTCAGCCTATTGAATGTTATGGAAGTCAAACTCTAATGATGTTCATCTTTTTTGAAACAAACTAAGCTAATGGTTGTCTCAACAAGGTAATTTTTTTGGCTCTTAAAAACACTTGAGTACTTGTGGTTTTCATTTCACTGTAGTTAGCAGAAGTTAAAATGTATCTTTCCTTGGGGAGGCTGACAACTGAGAGTTTAGAATTAAAGTGATCATGGACTATGAATCAGAAATTCTGCTGGGGTCAATACATGGAGTAAAGACCGGTTTTCTTACTAAGGCCTTGAAAGTGCATTGTGCTATTTCAGAGCAATCTCCTATATTAGTAAAGTGGGGAGGAATTGGAGAAGGGAAACCAAGTTAGGAACACATGATTTGCCACACTGGATCAAATCTCTTGTCTAGCAACAAAGGTATCTTGTTTCCACAAGTAATAAAAAATTGATCCTTAAGAGAAGAGCCAAAAACAAACCCAAAAATCCAACCATGATAAAGTCAAATCATGGTTGCAAAACTCTTACTGGTTTCTCCAGGATTTCTCTCATAATGCATCTCCCCAATTGTGCAGTGCTGTTGCAGACGTGAGGCAGCAGAAGGGATAGCTGGAAAGGGATTCCTTCCTGACTCCTCCAGCATGAGATAATTAAATGTAGAACCAGTAACAGTTACATTTTTCCACTGTGAAAAAAATGTTTGTCTTTTTCCCCTAGTTATTCATTGCTCCCTATTTTACTGGCCAGCCCTTAGAATTATGCTGCAAAGTATTTTACTGATTCTCTGACTGTCATCCCATTTAACACATTCTGTGGTTTGCTAGCTGATGATGATAGCTTAAGCAGAATTTAATTGCTAACATATTGTCAGTTGAATTAAGGGCCATATGATACCAATTTAAACGTTGCTAATTTTTGCATAAAGATCAATCTGTCATCAGATTGCAGCAGAAAAATAGTCATAAATCAAATTGTCAGGTTTATTAGTAATTGCAGAAGTTTTGTTGTCTTTAATTCACTATATTCTCTCTTTAGTGCCTATGGAAAGGTGTGGGGGTTTTTTGGGGTTTTTTTTTTTGCTAGATGTTAGTTTTGTATGTGTGTGATTTTCTCTCATACATGTACAATGATATACATCACTCCCCTCAATATTTATATACACACCCACATTATAGGAATGCAGTGCTATTACACATATTCTAAAATGACTTGTGTAACTCCAATGACTAGCCTATAGTATTTGTCATGACACTTTTCCTGAGATAGCAAAACTATTTTTTCCACTTTAAAATGCCACCAGTGAGAAACTGCAACAGTTATACATTTCTCTTTAAATTTTGTGAAATTCTGCAGTTGAACATTTTCTGACCTAGCGACTAGGGTGCTTCTATTTTTACATATTGCTTTGCAAAGAGTTAACCTGTTTTTATGCACTAAAACATGCAACATTAGCCTTATACAGATGACAAGGGGCCACACAGCACAGACTGCTAAAAACCCATGCCCATCTCAGGAGTACAGGGAAGGTACTCTTTCCCCATCTTTGCATCCGAAGAAGTGGGTATTCACCCACGAAAGCTTATGCTCCAATACCTCTGTTAGTCTATAAGGTGCCACAGGACCCTTTGTCGCTTCTACAAATCCAGACTAACACGGCTACCCCTCTGATACTTTTCCCCATCTTGGATCTTTCTAAAACCTGCAGAGAGGCCACTCCATGGGAGAGGTGCTGCAGATGAGTGTTAGGAATAGGGCCTATCAATCAGCTGGCATGATCTGTATATTTGTGTGTGTACACACCCTAACCCAGCAATGAACCTTACAAAATACAAACACAAAGATTATTTATGCTCCTGGCAGGAATAATCTCCACTAGAAGGCTGTGCCTGGGTTGCTTATGGCCAGACTACAGGCACACATTAATGCTACTTTTGTAGCACATATATGTGCTTGTTAATTGCACATTAAGACAGAATTGCCCCCACCTTTAATGACACAGGCTTTTATTTGCAGTTTGCCCATGACTACTAAATGAAAGCGGTAATCTAAGGAAGATTTTCAGCAGATTCTCATTTTCTGTTTGTGAATAATGGACTTCATTTTTGGCAATGGTCAAGGATATATAAACTGAAAAATGAGAAGGAGGCTGAAGAAATGGCTATGCAGTGGACATTATTATGGAAGAGATGAGCAATCAAAAAGAAAAAAACCCATGAATATTGTATATAAAATGATACCTTATAAATTGCTGTTACCCTTAGTGACAGTAACTAATAGAGCATTCATGATAAAAATTGCAGGATGATTTGCACCACTATTCATGAACATGATATAAGGTACTGTGTTTGTTAATGTTCATATACAGTAACAAATATAGTACAAACAGACATGCACATAATTAAAGCCAGGCTTGCTGGTATGCTAGTACCATTTGCCAAAGAATAAGTTGCATACAAGTGGATTTGCATACAAATGAGAAACTGACAGAATAATAATGGGACTTTGATAAGACCACATACCCATGTGGTTGAGTCACTTCAATAGCAAAGAAACATTAGCATTAAATGAGTTTAAAAGGTGATCACTACCCAAAAAAATATTTTTTTAATTAAAAAAAACACCTTGAGCAAGAGGTAGCAACATACACACAGCAATTCAAAAATATTAAACATTTCAAAATAAAAAAGACACCACTGTTAAGTCCATCTTTTAAAGATGAGTGATAGTAAATCAATTTCTGTTTCCATTTAAAAAGTGTAATTAAGTTTAAAATTACACTTTTTAAATAGAAACAAAATTGATTTATTGTTGTATACTGTCATCAAGCCACAGATATGCTTGAATCATATGTGGCATTATGTATGGCCTTAAAGAATTAGGCTCTAGAGAACAAAGCATTTAAGCATGTGCTTAACTTGAAGTTTATACTTAAGTCCTATTGATGTCAATGGAAGTTAAATTGACTGCCAGTGTCACAGTATCACCATTTTAAAGCCTGGAAAGCCATCCAGTTAAATGTTTTGAAGAAACGGGGCCTTAGAACTTTTAGTTCACACATTAGCTGGGAGACCTCTGAATTTAAGGCTTAAACTGAGCTCCTATTGAAATTCAATGAGAAAGTTTTCCCCCCACTAACTTCAATGAAAGCTGGATCAGGTCCTTTGTGAACAATCTAAACCCAGATGTACTGATCTCCATTGCTGATAGGAAAGCTTCCTAAAGACCATCTTATCACAACCTCAAGGTTTGTACATCATGTATGTATTAGAAGTAAGCAGACTCAAGGTCAATGTGAAAAGTTATGGTTGCAAATCACTGAAGTGGAAATTCACTAAAGTGAAAATAACAAGTTTTAAAGTAAACCGGTTTTTTAAAAAGGACTCAAAAATTAAAGTTAAAAAAATTAATATCACACAGTGGCAGTACAGCTGTTAACTCTATTATAGAAAAAATTCCCTAAAATTTATTATCAGAGGGGTAGCCGTGTTAGTCTGGATCTGTATAAGCGACAAAGGGTTCTGTGGCACCTTATAGACTAACAGAGGTATTGGAGCATAAGCTTTCGTGGGTGAATACCCACTTCATGGGATGCAAGCAGTGGAAATGTCCAGGGGCAGATATAAATACGCAGGGAAGAGTCAGGCTAGAGATAACGAGGTTAGCTCAATGAGGGAGGGTGAGGCCCTCTTCTAGCAGCTGAGGTGTGAACACCAAGGGAGGAGAAACTGCTTGTGTAGTTGGCTAGCCATTCATAGTCTTTGTTTCATCCTGAGCTGATGTGTCAAATTTGCAAATGAACTGAAGCTCTACAGGTTCTCTTTGGAGTCTGGTCCTGAAGTTTTTTTGCTGCAGGATGGCTACCTTTAAATCTGCTATTGTGTGTCCAGGGAGATTGAAGTGTTCTCCTACAGGCTTTTGTATATTGCCATTCCTTATATCTGATTTCTGTCCATTTATCCTTTTGCGTAAGGTCTGTCCAGTTTGGCCGATTTACATAGCAGAGGGGCATTGCTGGCACATTATGGCGTATATTACATTGGTGGATGCAGGGCCAGCTCCAGGCACCAGACGAGAAAGCATGTGCCTGGGGCGGTACCTTGTAAGGGGCGGCAGTCCGGGGATTCTTGGGGCGTCCGGTTTTTTTGCCTCGGCAGTTTGGTGGCGGACATTTTTTTATTTTATTTTTTTTGCTTCAGCAGCGGCCTTTTTTTTTTGCTTCGGCAGTTTGGCGGTGGCCATTTTTTATTTTTTTTTGCTTTGTCAGAGACAATTTTGTTTTTACTTCGGCAGTTCGGCGGCAGCCTTTTTTTTTTTTTTTTTTGGTTGGGGCGGCCAAAAAGCTAGAGCCGGCCCTGGGTGGATGTGCAGGTGAATGAACCAATGATGGTGTGGCTGATCTGGTTAGGTCCTGTGATGATGTCCCTGGTGTAGCTATGTGGACAAAGTTGGCATCAAGGTTTGTTGCATGGATTGGTTCCTGAGTTAGAATTATTATGGTGCGGTGTGTAGTTGCTGGTGAGAATATGCTTCAGGTTGGCGGGTTGTCTGTGGGCGAGGACTGGCCTGCCTCCCAAGGCCTGTGAAAATGAGGGGTCATTGTCCAGGATGGGTTGTAGATCACTGATGATCCGTTGGAGAGGTTTTAGCTGAGGACTGTAAGTGATGAACAGTGGAGTTCTGTTGGTCCAGACTCCAAAGAGAAACTGTAGAGCTTCAGTTCATTTGCAAATTTGACACATCAGCTCAGGATTAAACAAAGACTATGAATGGCTAGCCAACTACACAAGCAGTTTCTCCTCCCTTGGTGTTCACACCTCAACTGCTAGAAGAGGGCCTCATCCTCCCTGATTGAGCTAACCTCGTTATCTCTAGCTTGACTCTTCCCTGCATATTTATATCTGCCCCTGGACATTTCCACTGCTTGCATCCGATGAAGTGGGTATTCACCCATGAAAGCTTATGCTCCAATACCTCTGTTAGTCTATAAGGTGCCACAGGACCCTTTGTCGCGTCTAAAATGTATTGACCTTTATCACTTTTTATTTTGTATGGCTATAACAATTACAAGTTGATAGAACGATTTGAAATCCATTTGAGGACTTCAGGAGATGCAGAATGCTTTGCTATACTTCCTGGAAATAAAGATGAGACACTTTTTCCACAATGCATTTAATGGTTTGGAGGTCTCTATATTCACACTGCGGCAAATCCTTGATTCTCCATTTGTGCATCAGGTGTGTGCATGCTCCATGTAACAGCCTAATACAGTTGGTGGCTGTCCACTGTCTTTGGCAGAGCAAGAAACCAGGCAGTTTGACAGTGGGATCATTTATGAGGTGCTTGTTTACATCAGAGTGCCCATTGCATCCATCAGGTGTCTTCTGGGTTGAAGTTGGGATTATAGAAGAGCTTCTCCAGCCACCCAGAAAGCTTGGCAGGACTACAGGTAAGTGTGAGGTGTGAGAACAAGGTGGTCATGGAGTGGGAGCTTTCAGTTAGTGGGAGCTTTCTTCTACTCACGCAACATAGCCCTCTCTCACTGGGTGGATGGAGGAAGGATGTCTGTGAGGACTGGAAGCCAAGGCAGCGAAGTGGACTTCAGGGTGTCAGTTACAATTCTCACAGCAGCATTTAGCTGGCTATCAACTAGGTTCATGTGTAAGGTACTTTCCCAAACAGGGATACAGTACTCAGCCATGAAATAAACTAAAGCCAGTGTTGCCATTCATAGCATTTGAGCATTACAACCTTTTCTAGAACGTGCTCGCTTTTGGAGGATATTGATGCAATGCTTCATTTTGTGGCTTACCTGCTTCGGATGTTGATAGGTAAGGCTGCGATCGAGAGTGACTCTAGGTAGCAGGGGTTAGGATCATGGGCAATTGCCTTGCCACAGAATTTTACAGTCACCATCCTCTTACTTTCAGAATTGCCGAGATGGCAGCTGACTACAGCATTTTTGATGGATTGGTTTGGGCTGCACATGTCTAAAGTAGTTTTCCATCCTCTTCAGATCAGTATTAAGGGGGGGTCTTCTGCTTCCTTGAGTGTTGTGGACTCTGTTAGTGCCAGGACATGTCACAAGTTCATTTAGGCCAATGACATTTCAGGCACAAAAAGGGATGGTGCCAGTAGTGATCCCTATAGGATGCCAACGTGCAGAGCCTGTGTTTTGCTAACCTGACTTCCAAGATGGACACAGAATGTTCTGTCTGAAAGCATTGATCTAATGAGTGATTAGAGCTTCAGCAACAGCCCTTCTGCCAGATAGTGTTGTTGGCTGATGACAAGTTGATGAAAGCTGAAGTTGGCCTGAATATGTGTAGTCAGTGCAAGCACTTGGACACAGCAGCCTCGCCCTGTCCTGAAATCTGTCTGTTCCAGTCTCCAGGCTGGGGTGGGGGGTCAGCCTCACCAGGATTGCCCACTCCAGTAATTTGTATGTTGAACAGAGGAGAGATATAGCCGTGTCAGCTCTGGGGGTCAGATGGCTTTCCAGGTTTTAAAATGGCGATACTGTGACACTGGCAGAGTAGGTGCCAGCTCTTGCCAAGACTGCAGGCATTAGCTAAGAACTGACAAACTCATAGCTGGAGACCAGACCAGTTCACCTGTGTTAGTTTTGCTCAAAATAGTATGAGTTTTAAAAGAATGTATTTAGTGTTTAGAGTGTATGAAACGCTTGTAAGTTGCTGCATGTATTAATCTCACTTGTAATGTCTGTATTCCGTGCTATAATATGTAAGTTTTGCTTTATAACTTTGAAAATGTTTGTTCTGAACCGATGAATCCAGGCATGGGAATAGCCATGTCTCACTCCTCTCCCCATCCCATCCAGAAGAACTATCAGATCGGCAATCAAGGAACGTTGCAATACATGGCTCTATCGCAGCTAGGGAGAAGCATGTGCAGAAAGCCTTGAGCCATCGCTCTGAATGCTGGAAGAGGGAAATAAAAATAGTTGAAGATTTTTCATCTTCGCTGTTTGATCTCTCACAGGGCCAGAGAAACCAAACTGAAGCCAGAGATCCGCAAGGGTTACCTCCTGGGTCTGCCCTGAAAGACACTTTGTATTGACAGATCATTACAACTCTGTAACTTTTAGGATCTAGATGGCAACTCATTTCTTTGTGAGGTGTTTGCTTGCTTTAACTTGTGAATAACTTGTTTCTTTTTCCTAATTAATAAATCTTTAGATAGTTTATTAGAGGATTAGCTATAGGTGTTGTCTTTGGTGTATGATCTAGGATAACAAGTGATCTGAGGTAAGTGACTGGTCTCTTGGGACTGAAAGCAACTTGAACATT
This sequence comes from Macrochelys suwanniensis, assembly GCA_033296515.1. NCBI lineage: Eukaryota > Metazoa > Chordata > Testudines > Chelydridae > Macrochelys > Macrochelys suwanniensis. Next base: position 115,565,243 of record CM065775.1, on the reverse strand, counting down.
GTGTGAATTTGGGGTAAGTGACCATTTATCGCTAAGTCCAGTTTGTCTGGGTGGCAAGATAGACTAAAAAGTCTAAGAGGACTGTCTGTGACTCTGTGGTAAGACTGTAATAGTGATCCAGGAGTTCACATTTGTTACTGACTTGGGGAAGTCTAATTATAGACCATACCACCAGTTTGGGGTGTCACCCAGGGCCGTAATGAGGGCGAGGTGAGTGAGGCACTCCCCTCGGGCGCGCATACCTGAGGGGTGCAGAAGGGTCCTTCTCACCTCGCAGGGGCGGCTCCAGGCACCAGGGGCAGCAAGCCACGGGGGGGCGCAGACGTCTGCCGGTCCCGCGGCTTCGGCAGCAATTCGGCGGCGGGACGCTGAACGCTGCCCGACTGCTGTGCTTGGGGGCGGGGCACCTGAGCTTTCCCTGTTGCCTCAGGCGCAAAAGGCGCTAGTTACAGCTCCGCCAGCCCTATTTTTGACAGTCTGCCCTGAGGTAGGCACTTATGGTTGTCAGCCACTCCAGCCAGCGTGACAGATACCTTTGATTATCTCCAAGCTGTTGGGAGTTTGCTGGTGGTGAATAGTGCTGCCATCCAATCACATCCCCTCAGATGAGATATTTATGGAAGTCCAGAAGAATGCTGTCAATGCCAGATGCTTTTCCTGCTTTGGTAGCAGAGAGGGCAGTATTGATCACAGCTTTTGTGAAGGACTGACAGACTTGAGGGAGGAGCACACAATGTGCAGGGTTCCTTGAAAGCTGTTTTCACCACTCTGTGTGAAAATCGGGCTTACTGTCATCTTTGAATTTCTTAGTAGGAGGCTGGCAATGCCGTTAGCAGTGACTTGCGGAGAGTGTGTGTGTGTGCCCGTGCATGCACACACACACTGCTGCAACTGTTCCACTTAGGTGCTGCAGAAGGCCCTTAGGGCTTGAGTGTGTGAAGTCTGTGTGGCCTCCAGTGATTATCCGTTATTGTCACCTTGTAGAGTCCAATGATTCTAGAAGAGCAGTGGCTAAGTCTGGTCACCAGTAACTTCATATTCTCTTAGGAGCATTTCCTTCTCTGGGCTTCAGCGTGGCATAAAGCAGCTCCTGTAAATATGGGGAATATTTTTCTTCGCAGCTTTAATAATAAGCTTTGTGAAGCAGTCAAAGTTTTCAGGTTTTGATGGTGTGCTACTACTGATGGGTTTCTTCACTAGTGGCAGACAAACCCAGCCAGTCCTCCTATCTCAGGTTCCAGCATGAAGTTGGTAATGACGGTGAGTTCGAGGCTGATGCGTACTATTGCTAGGGTGACCAGACAGCAAATGTGAAAAATTGGGACAGAGGGTGAGGGGTAATAGGAGCCTATATAAGAAAAAGCCCCAAATATCGGGACTGTCCCTATAAAATCGGGACATCTGGTCACCCTAACTATTGTCAGCCTGTGCAGGAAGGGGTCCAGGATTCAAGAGGCCATGAGTGGTGATCTGCTGGAGTCTGTGGACAAAAGCCATATGCCAGGTGTGTATTCTTTTTTCCAGTCAGGCTGAGCAGAAGGTACGCTTTTGTTTTGCCTCGAACAGGTACTGATCCTGTGCTGGTGCCCAATCAGCGAGCTGTTTGCTCTCAATGTCATTTGTTGAATAGCCCCATGCTGTATGGTGGCTGTCAAAATCACCAAGGTACTCAGACAGCTGTTGTGATTTGTGTAGGGCTTCCAGCTGGGTGGCTTATGACAATATATAACCTGTGTTTCACTGAATTGGGTACCAATCGCGAAACCATTGTCCATTGCTAGCAGTGCTTGGGCTAATGTCTTAGTTTAGTAGGTGGCCATTCCATGTTTTGGACGTATTGGTTCTTGGCTCATTTTGGTTGCAGAGAATGATGTATCCTGGTATCTTGAGGCACGCTGAGTCTTGCTCTGCGATGTGTGTATCTTGCAGTGCAAGGACGTCAGTGTTATTGTCCATCAACAGCCTTGCAATGACATCAGCCTTCAAACCAGAGAGGCTTTCCACATTAAGTTAGCACAGCCAAAATCGACAGGCCTATTAAAGGAACTACTTTGTAGCTTAACAAAAATTATTCAGGAGTTGCTTAGGAGAGGGTTAAAAATTAATATTGGTTACCTCATTTTTATAGAAATGACTTAATACCATCTCAATTTTCAATATTTTCCAGCACTGAATTTTAACTGTGGAAAAATCCCTTTCTTACTGGCTGAAAATATGGTAATTCTGTATTTAAAAAAAACTTTATATATTATAAGATTCTTTACCTTAGTTATGGATGCTAGACAGTTGACAGGGTGCTAAAAATTGCACTAAGCTCCTCAGTAACATGTTATGAGAGGTCTGGGAAAAAAATCAAATATTGAATCCAGTTGTACGATTCTTTTATTTTACTGTATTAATATTTTCATTACAAAACAACTAAAATGTATAGGGGCCGGGGATATATTGTCTGTATTATGCTGTAGACATTCTGTTAAAGAAAACTACAACTCTTATAATAATTACTGCTATTGCTTTGTAATTCTTACTGTGATGATCAAGAAAATGTACTTCCAGACATATTTAAGACTGTTAGCCCTTCATCTCATCATGAAATAGTTAACCCAGTTGCTATAAGGCTCCATGTTATACATTCACATTGAGAGGAGTTTGTCTGTTTAATCTACAGCAGGCATTGGAGTGCTTGTCCAGTTTTGGTGTGTGGTGATGTTATTTTGTATGACCACAACACCTAGGAGCCCTAGTCATGGGCCAGGACACCATTGTGCTAGGCACTGTACAAATTCAGAACAGAAGAACCCAGCAACGTGTATGAGTAGTTAAAATTATTCATACCAGAGAACAATATCATTGTTCTGTCAACAGTGAATTTCATTTGTTTATATTTATCCCCACTGTATGTAGTTGGGAGCTGTATAGTCTACGGTTCTACAGACCTGAATGTTGAGTGGGGCTGGCCAGAAAACAATTCTATTGCAAGAAAAAAATTGAGGTTTCAAAATTTGTTTTCAGTCTGCATTGAAGCAAAACCAAGACCTTTCTCTCCTACCCTACCAAACAATATAAAAAGATACCCAAGAATAGCCAATATCTCCCTCTGGCCCATTGAGTATGTAATTATTTGTACAACAGGAGAGACTGAGAGAGAAACTGACTCTATAGCTTGGTAGTTATGGGAGACCCAGTTTCAAGTCCCTCATCCAAAACAGGGAGAGCACGGCCTTAAACTTGGATCTTACATATTACAGGTGAAAGCCCTATCCATCAGGCTATTAGTTACTGAGGAGCACACACTCTAAGTTGCATCCTGGGCCTGAGAAGTCTTCCCAATTAAATTGTCATCAAGACCGATAGATCTCTGTTAAACATTTCTTTTTTGATGAGAAAAAAGTTGTCAAATTTTCCACCAACTCTATGATCCAGTGTATTCCTCAAGGTGAGATAGTGCAGGAAATTTGTTGTGCTTCTTGATCTTGTTCAAAGCAGGTAAACTTAGCAAGCTTAAAAGGAACACTGCCAACCTGAATAGTTTGAAACTAATTTAAAAAAATAATTTTCTGATGGGGCATCTATTAAACCACATGCCTTAACATTAAAAAGTATTCTTTAAAAGAAACAATATAAGGGTTCTCTGCCCCTCCTGCTGCTTTCATGCTTTTGGAAGGCTCACCAGCAACACCAAATATGCTTGGGCTCATTTCTTTTACTACTGACTATTGCCCGTTGCCTCTTCACTTTCAGCTTTGCATATGCTATTACTTATAAATGTGCCCTCGCAAAACCCGGGGCAGACAGTGCAAGCAAACTCCTCCCAGAGCAGTATAGGAGCAACGTAATTGACAATCAACAAAACAATGCAATTGACTCCACACCAAGTGCTGTCAAAGTCACAAAGTAAACAGATTGAAAAAAAATGATTGTCTTTATTTTCTTTCCATTCTAATAATCTTAGAGGCTATTTGTAACAATAATACGTACAACTCTGTCAAATGGAAATGTGATTTCCAAGTTGGTGTTCCTTTAAGGTGATTGATTAGTTCAATTTTCCAGATGTCAGACAGGTGTAGTTAGGTACATGAGGAATTCAATTTTGGTAATTAAACACTCTAATGATTATTTGGCTATAACAGTCATAGCCTTATTTCCAAAACCTAGTATTCATTGTTCTGCTACATTTGCCTCACTTATAACCATCAGTTAGTTTCCAGTTTTAAGGATCAGGCTAGAAGGAAATTAAGTGCTAACAAGAGCCAATCTACTGTGTATGTGTTTGTATTGCATTCATCACCACTGGTAGAAAGGGACTGTAGGAAATGAAGAGGAAATAGTTATTATGCCAACATTGAAAGAAATGAAGAAGTGCCAATCGATTCTACATTGTGTTGTAGAAATTGGGAAAGAGCTAATCGAGGATGCTTTCTGGAACACATTTTTTCCACTTGCATATCCCAGCTCTTCAATCTGTAGATGCTACTAACCCACCAAAAAAGAAAAGAAAAAAAGAGTCACTGCCTGTTTCAATGCTGGATAGAATTTGTATAATACCCCACGTAGCTACTCATTATTTCTCAAATATTGGCTGTTTTGAAATAAAAAATATTCGGTCTCAGTAAAACAATCGATATACAGAGGCAGTGAGTTATATGGGTCTGGGGTGCCCGTGCTCCAGCAATATTCAGGGCCCGGCTCCACCAATGTTTGGGGCCAGGTCTCTCCCCCCGCCCTGCCTGCCGCCCCGTGCGCCTCCCCTGGAGCGTCCCCCAGCCGCCCCTGCTGGACCTGAGAGGGGCCCTAGGAGCACATGCAGTGACAGTGGTGCGGGGTGAGTGTGCTGGCGGGGGTGGGGAAGGGGAGTCCTCCTCTCTGGCTGCAGCCCCGAGGCAGCCTACCTGCACCCCAAACTCCTCATCCCCAGCCCCACCCTACCCCAGCACCCACACCCCCAGCCGGAGCCCTCACCCCCACCCTGCCCAGCCCTGAGCCCCCTCCTGCACTGTGAACCCCTCATCCCCAGCCCCAACCCACAGCACTCATCTCCCCCCACACCCCAACCCTCTGCCCTATCCCTAAGCCCCCTCTCACACCCCAAACCCCCACATTGTGCAATATAGGGAAACTGTTATGCTGTTTCCAGTCCATTTTTACATTATTTTAAAATATATATATAGGCTTACAAGGCTGGGTGAAGGGAAAGGGGGAGAGATTTGGACTCATTCTGGGTACCACCAAAAATTATACAAATCTGCCGCCCCTGCTGATATAGAAACATTTTTATTGCATTTATCCATATTAGGCCTAGCTGTGCAATACTTACTCATGCCAAATTGCATATATTAACATGAGTTTGTCCCATTGAGGTCAGTGGAACTAATTGCGTGAGTAAGTGCAATTCACCGTGAGGGAATTTTGCAGAACGAGGCACTACTTTTGTAATATGCATTACTATATCTGAATACTATTGGTAATCAACAGGATATTACAGATCAGATGGAAGGCTGCCCAAATCAATTCTTATAACTGGATTCCACTGTATTGTGGTCTTGCGCTGGATTGAACATACTTGTTTAAAATTTTGAGATGCATTTATGTTTAAACATCCTGGGTAGATGCACCTCTTATGGAATCTTCATTAAGAAATAGAGAGGTTTCTGTTTTATTAAGTAGTGGTCTTGGTGTGCACATTTGTAATCACAGAATCATAAAATATCAGGGTTGGAAGGGACCTCAGGAGATCATCTAGTCCAACCCTCTGCTCAAAACAGGACCAATCCCCAACTAAGTATCCCAGGCAGGGCTTTATCAAGCCTGACCTTAAATGTGTTGAAAATGGGCAGATATATTATGGATCAGGACCAAACATAAAGGCAGCTTGTCATTGAAAATGTATCTTTCAGCTGTGGTTCCCTGTATACCTTTAGACTTGGCATGATATTGGATCAAAGTTACTACAATGCTTGGATGCTCTAAGGCAAATGCTTCCAAACTTTTTTTTGCTGAGCCATGAACTCCCCTCCCCATGGAAGTCACATAACAGCTCTCTTCTCCTAGCTCCTTCCCAGCTGTGGCAGAAAGTGACTCATGGAGGGAAGCAGGCGGCTCAAACCCACAGCAGCAGCAGAACCCTTCTGGCTCCATCCTGGTGCAGAGTGAACCAGGGCTCCTTGCCCTCCATCGCACCTGCCCAGAGCCTTTCACTCCTGCAAACTCCAGAAGGTTTAAAAATACCTGGGGCTGTGGCTGGCCAGGTCAGGGCAAGAGCAGGGAGAGTGCAGAGGCAGGCAGTCCCCAGTAGTTAGCAAATATCTTGGAGAAAAGATGTGCTGTATGTACTATGGCTTTGTTTCAGCAAGATACTTTACTTCAGTGGGACTACTTGCTACGTTATGCACATGCTGAAGCACTTTTCTGAGTCAGGGCCTAAAAGGGCAGCACAGTTTACTTCATATACTGCTCTACTTGCCAGACAGAGTCTGTGCCTGCCCTCTCTCCCAGGCAGCTAAATCTCCCACATGCACACCTCAGGGAGCCAATTCTATACTTGCTTAGCGTGTCTCCCGTTTTCTGTACAACACTACAATGTACATGTCTAGCCACTTGAAAGGTCTTTCTTTGATGTTAGAAAATATCATGTCCTGCTCAGTCAACTCCCTTATGCTCACATTTGTTATTTTGTCTTTCCATTAAATGTCTAACTTCTTCCTCAGCCATCTGTGATGGGCAACCTCCAATCCTGTTTGTTAACCCTGGTCATCGGCCAAGTTTCTGCTCTGTACAGTAGCACACTCAGTACAATCACATGGTATAATCTGAGTTTTACTTTGGTGTGAAGACCTCTGTTTGACCAGATGTTCATCCTTCCAAAAATGGTGCTTGCTTTTTCTAATCTCTCATGAATATTTCTTGCAGCCACTTTCAAACATCATCCCACTCCCCAGATAGTAGATCTCTACCTGTTCCATTTCTTTTCCATCTGCATACAGTTTTGCATCTGCTATCTAGTTTCCTACTGTCATAATATTGGTTTTTCCTGCATTTACTTTCAATCCAATTGTAGCTGCTTCCTATTGTACTTCTAATGTGAGGGCAATCATTTGATTCCACATAATACCTAGGAACAGGGCTGCAGGCGGCGAAGAAAAAAAAAAGCTGCTGCCGGCGTACCGCCGAACAGGGAGCCGGAGGAGCTGCTGCTGGCATGCTGCCGAAGAGGGAGGAGCTGCCGCCGGCGTGCCGCTGAAGAGGGAGGACCAGCGGAGCAGCCGCTGGCATGCTGCTGAAGGAGCGGCTGCCGGCATGCCGCCAAAAGCCACCGCACTGCTGCCCTAAGACCGCCCGGGAAGGCGCCCTTTCCCATTTGCCACCCCAGGCACCTGCTTGCTAGGCTGGTGCCTAGAGCTGGCCCTGCCTAGGAAAGCCATACTTAGTAACTCTGCCACTGTTTGCAATAGTGCTGGTGCAAGCCTGGATAAAAAAAGTTAGATTCTGCAGTCGAGTTTGCAACCCTCAAGTAAAACCTTATTGCAACAGAAACTGTTCAGTTAAACCAAAAATTGATGGTAGGTGCAGATAGAGCTCAACCCAAACACGACAGATCTCAGCTTCCTTTTGCCTTTCACAGGGATCTTGAGACACCCAGTCCTGAAGACCCAATCTGTAATGAAAGTAGGCACATGAAATGTACATGCTTTGTATAGTACGGGAAAGCTGACATGGGTTTTCTGGGAAACGAAAAACAGATACCAACTTCCTGACAAACGTACTGGCTTTTGTGGATCCTGTTCTTAGGCACCTCTCCCTCTCCTCATTCATTGTACAGGGAGCCTATGCACCTAAGTCAGGGTTTGTGGATTCCACAGTGTGGCTAGGTACCTAAAAGCTAGGCATCGCCACACTTAGTTGGCCCCACAAAGCGATAGTACATTATGCAGTATTGCAAAACCACATGCTCAAAAATCAAGCATTAGGTCCCCCCTCCCTCCCAAAAGGTCATGAGATCTTTTAAAAAATAATAAATTTTAGGCTTTTTATATTTGCCTTCTGGTTTAGAGCATTTAGGGTTCACACTTTCAAGTCACAGTTGAGACTTACATAACTCCAGGAGCTGGGATTTTAAGACTAACACCAAATATCGAGAAACTCAGATTGTGAGAATTTATGATACTGGTTAGGAATTTGATCTAGCTCAAATTAAAGTAACTTTGTAGGTAGCCTATTGCTACATTCCCAGGATAACTTAAGGCAGCCATCTTAGAATCTCCATGAGTAAAATATAAATCCTCATGAACAAAAAGCAAAGCAGTCTCAGCGCTTGCTTTTTATTTCTCTGATCAAATGTTCCAAAAGGCTTTGGAACAAACTTGATCGGTCTTATCAAATATATTTCCATTCTGGAAATAAAATGTATAAGTGACCCTCTTTCCTTCTTTAACTTATTTCTGTGATGATAAATTGGGGACATCAAAGTTTTGTTTTGTAGACCAAAGATTAGTAAATAAGAAAACCAGTGTTGAAGCTAAATCCTGATTCACTTTGAAGTCTTGGGTTGACTTTAAGGGGACCAGGAATTGGCCCTCATTGAAGCAGAAAATGTACAGTATTCTATAGTATAACGTAGTACCAATCATACAGAGAAAATGCAACAATGTGTTCTAGAAACAATACAAATGTCATATTTTATGGGAACTCAAAAACAAGAGTACATACTCAGACAGCATCATAGAATCATAGAATCATAGCATCTCAGGGTTGGAAGGGATCTCAGGAGGTCATCTAGTCCAACCCCCTGCTCAAAGCAGGACCAAACCCAATTAGATCATCCCAGCCAGGGCTTTGTCAAGCCTGACCTTAAAAACCTCTAAGGAAGGAGATTCCACCACCTCCCTAGGTAACCCATTCCAGTGCTTCACCACCCTACTAGTGAAAAAGTTTTTCCTAATATCCAACCTAAACCACCCCCTCTGCAACTTGAGACCATTACTCCTTGTTCTGTCATCTTCTACCACTGAGAACAGTCTAGATCCATCCTCTTTGGAACCCCCTTTTAGGTAGTTGAAAGCAGCTATCAAATCCCCCCTCATTCTTCTCTTCTGCAGGCTAAACAATCCCAGTTCCCTCAGCCTCTCCTCATAAGTCATGTGCTCCAGCCCCCTAATCATTTTTGTTGCCCTCCGTTGGACTCTTTCCAATTTATCCACATCCTTCTTGTAGTGTGGGGCCCAAAACTGGACACAGTACTCCAAATGAGGCCTCACCAGTGCCGAATAGAGGGGAATAATCACGTCCCTCGATCTGCTGGAAATGCCCCTACTTATACAGCCCAAAATGCCGTTAGCCTTCTTGGCAACAAGGGCACACTGTTGACTCATATTCAGCTTTTCGTCCACCGTAACCCCTAGGTCCTTTTCTGCAGAACTGCTGCCCAGCCATTCGGTCCCTAGTCTGTAGCAGTGCATGGGATTCTTCCGTCCTAAGTGCAGGACTCTGCACTTGTCCTTGTTGAACCTCATCAGATTTCTTTTGGCCCAATCCTCTAATTTGTCTAGGTCCCTCTGTATCCTGTCCCTACCCTCCAGCGTATCAACCACTCCTCCCAGTTTAGTGTCATCTGCAAACTTGCTAATGGTGCAGTCCACACCATCCTCCAGATCGTTGATGAAGATATTGAACAAAACCGGCCCCAGCACCGACCCTTGGGGCACTCCACTTGATACCGGCTGCCAACTAGACACGGAGCCATTGATCACTACCCGTTGAGCCCGACCATCTAGCCAGTTTTCTATCCACCTTACCGTCCATTCATCCAGCCCGTACTTCCTTAACTTGCTGGCAAGAATACTGTGGGAGACTGTATCAAAAGCTTTGCTAAAGTCAAGAAATAGCACATCCACTGCTTTCCCCTCATCCACAGAGCCCGTTATCTCATCATAGAAGGCAATTAGGTTAGTCAGGCATGACTTGCCCTTGGTGAATCCATGCTGACTGTTCCTGATCACTTTCCCCTCCTTTAAGTGGTTCAGAATTGATTCCTTGAGGACCTGTTCCATGATTTTTCCAGGGACTGAGGTGAGACTGACTGGCCTGTAGTTCCCCGGATCTTCCTTCTTCCCTTTTTTAAAGATGGGCACTACATTAGCTTTTTTCCAGTCATCCGGGACCTCCCCCGATTGCCATGATTTTTCAAAGATAATGGCCAATGGCTCTGCAATCACATCGGCCAACTCCTTTAGCACCCTCGGATGCAGTGCATCCGGCCCCATGGACTTGTGTTCGTCCAGCTTTTCTAAATAGTCCCGAACTACTTCTTTCTCCACAGAGGGCTGGTCACCTCCTCCCCATACCGTGCTGTGGAGTGCAGCCGCCTGGGAGCTGACCTTGTCTGTGAAGACAGAGGCAAAAAAAGCATTGAGTACACTAGCTTTCTCCACATCCTCTGTCACTAGGTTCCCTCCCTCATTCAGCAAGGGGCCCACACTTTCCTTGACTTTCTTCTTGTTGCTCACATACCTGAAGAAACCCTTCTTGTTACTCCTAACATCTCCGGCTAGCTGCAACTCCAAGTGTGATTTGACCTTCCTAATTTCACTCCTGCATGCCTGAACAATATTTATATACTCCTCCCTGGTCATTTGTCCAATCTTCCACTTCTTGTAAGCTGCTTTTTTGTGTTTAAGACGAGCAAGGATTTCACTGTTAAGCCAAGCTGGTCGCCTGCCATATTTACTTTTCTTTCTACACATCGGGATGGTTTGTTCCTGCAACCTCAATAAGGATTCTTTAAAATACAGCCAGCTTTCCTCGACTCCTTTCCCCCTCATGTTATTCTCCCAGGGGACCTTGCCCATCAGTTCCCTGAGGGAGTCAAAGTCTGCTTTTCTGAAGTCCAGGGTCTCTGTTCTACTGCTCTCCTTTCTTCCTTGTGTCAGGATCCTGAACTCAACCATCTCATGGTCACTGCCTCCCAGGTTCCCATCCACTATTGCTTCCTCTACTATTTCCTCCCTGTTTGTGAGCAGCAGGTCAAGAAGAGCTTTTCCCCTAGTTGGTTCCTCCAGCACTTGCACCAGGAAATTGTCCCCTACACTTTCCAAAAACTTCCTGGATTGTCTGTGGACCGCTGTATTGCTCTCGCAGCAGATATCGGGGTGATTAAAGTCACCCATGAGAACCAGGGCCTGTGATCTAGTAACTTCTGTTAGTTGCTGGAAGAAAGCCTCGTCCACCTCATCCCCCTGGTCTGGTGGTCTGTAGCAGACTCCCACCACGACATTACCCTTGTTGCTCCCACTTCTAAATTTAATCCAGAGACTCTCAGGTTTTTCTGCAGTTTCATACTGGAGCTCTGAGCAGTCATACTGCTCTCTTACATACAACGCAACTCCCCCACCTTTTCTGCCCTGCCTATCCTTCCTGAACAGTTTATATCCATCCATGACAGTACTCCAATCATGTGAGTTATCCCACCAAGTCTCTGTTATTCCAATTACATCATAATTCCTTGACTGTGCCAGGACTTCCAGTTCTCCCTGCTTGTTCCCCAGGCTTCTTGCATTTGTGTATAGGCATTTAAGATAACTCACCGACTGTCCTGCTGTCCCAGTATGGGGCAGGAGCCCTCCCCTCTTGCACTCACCTACTTGTGCTTCCTCCCAGTATCCCACTTCCCCACTTACCTCGGGGCTTTGGTCTCCTTCCCCCGGTGAACCTAGTTTAAAGCCCTCCTCACTAGGTTAGCCAGCCTGCTTCCAAAGATGCTCTTCCCTCTCTTCGTCAGGTGGAGCCCATCTCTGCCTAGCACTCCTTCTTGGAACACCATCCCATGGTCAAAGAATCCGAACCCTTCTCTCCGACACCATCTGCGTAGCCATTCGTTGACTTCCACGATTCGACGGTCTCTACCCCGACCTTTTCCTGCCACGGGGAGAATGGACGAGAACACCACTTGCGCCTCAAACTCCTTTATCCTTCTTCCCAGAGCCACGTAGTCTGCAGTAATACGCTCAAGGTCATTCTTGGCAGTATCATTGGTGCCCACGTGGAGAAGCAGGAAGCATCATGGCTTTTGAAAGTAGAGGAGTTGGTGGTTTCATTTGTAAGGTTTAATGGAAGTGTCTTCAACAACGCATAATGTGGATAGATACTGCGGCATGAGAAAAACTTGAACAGCGTGTTCCAAAAAGTCCTAAAGGCACAACTCTGTTCAACGGTGCCTTGGACTAGTAAGTAGTTTGCCTATCAAATAAACAATGATGAATATTTCCCTATTAATCCACCTGCACGCCCACCTCTCAACATTGTGAGCAGACACCTAAATTGCCCAACCCTAACAGCAAGCCTTTTGGTAGAACCAAAGGTCAGGCAGAAAGGTTACCCCGGTTTTTTTTTTTAATTCCACTGTTTTTAAACAAAGCCAACGTAGCCTGCCAGTGGGCCACATTCTGAGCGCCATAGTCACTCTCTTGAGCAGTTACTCACACAGTTAATGCCAGTGACTTGATGGGCAACCTGAATTCAGACTTTTCAGTGTTTGACTTTTCAGCCTTAACAGTCTTTTAATGTAATTTTCTTTGTACTGAATTTCCTATGTTTTTTAAAAAGCAAACTGTAACAGGTAGACATTCCATCCTGTGGAACCATATTGACTCCTATATGGATCATCAACAGGGTTGGAGCAAGAACCTTGAAATCCACATCATAGACCTCTACCGACTGAGCTAAAGGAGTAACTGGTAGCAATAGTAGGCATTTTACTCTAAGTAGACCTGACACATACAATAGCGGCACCAGGATTTTTGCCACCCTAGGTGGCGGCGCTTTGGCGGCCGCTTTTCTTGCCGCCGAATCGCCGCCGGGAAGAGTCGCCGCCGAAATGCCACCGAGGGTGGCGAATTGTCACCCCCCAAATCCTGCCGCCCTAGGCAACCGCCTAGGGTCGCCTAGTGGAAGCGCCGGCCCTGGGCACATACTTTGCCAGTGTCATGCACAACTCTTTGCTAGCTAGCAGAGGAATGCTTGGGTTCTTGGGTGTGTTTTAGCGGTTACCGATAGCGCAGATTTCACACATTTGTTCTCAAAGATAATGTGGCTAGAGTGCATGAGACTTGAGCCTGCCATATTGGAGACCTGAGGGCAGATTCTATCCCCCACCTCAGCCCCTTGACAATGCTTCAGGGGCTGAAAGTGTGGAATTCCCCCAGTGCCAAGGTAGCATAGCGCTGGCACATGCCTGGGCTGTATACTAGGAATGGGAAGGGGCAGGTCAGAAACAGAAAAAAGGCATGGATGATAGTTCTGGGCTGTGGAGAAGCCCATAACCAGCTGAGAGCAGCTGCCATAATGCAGCCCCAGGAGCTGGTTTAATTTAAGTATCAGGGGGTAGCCGTGTTAGTCTGTATCCACAAAAACAACAAGGAGTCCGGTGGCATCTTAAAGACTAACAGATTTATTTGGGCATAAGCTTTTGTGGGTAAAAAACCCACTTCTTCAGATGCATGGAGTGAAAATTACAGATACAGGCATAGATATAGTGGCATATGTCAACACTGGTTCTCCACTTGTAAGGTAACTCCCTTCTCTTCATGTGCCACTATATTTATGCCTGCATCTGTAATTTTAACTCCATGCATCTGAAGAAGTGGGTCTTACCCACAAAAGCTTATGCCCAAATAACTCTGTTAGTCTTTAAGGTGCCACCAGACTCCTTGTTGTTTTTGTGGTTTAATTTAACTTATTCCTAGGACTGTACTGACTCTCAGAGCAGCCCAGAACCTGGGACATGCAAACTTGGCTTTAAATCACGGCTGACTTTGCCCCCCCGACCCAGACTGTGCCTCCCAAGAGATGAATCACAGAACCTGGCCCATAAATTCCATGACCAACTCTGCCGGAAGTGACCTCGCACAGCCTCTCAGTTACCCCATTTGTCAACTGGGAAGGAAAAGATACTTCTGACTCCTAAAGTAGCAGAGGCCTTGCTCAATAAGTGCTGTGAAATGCACACAGTCATTAATACTATTCAGCGAAGGAGCTGAGACTAGAACTCACGGTTGTCTCCTAGCACCCATCATTCCTTTGTCCCACTGCTGTTGCATCACCCCGAGCCAGAATGTGTTCCTAGAAACATACTTGGTACTGTTGACATGCTAGGGAACTCTGCTTAGGAACATGCTCAGTGCAGCGGGCATCTTAGGGAACTCCGTGTGGCTGAAGTATGCTCAGAGAAGCTGAACATTCAGAGAATTTTGGCAAAAGCCTTTCACAAACTCTGCTGAGTATGTACAAATAGTGATTTTCAGAGACTTATAACTTGGTCAGAACTTAGTGGATTTTCATAGGGACAGCTGAAGGCAGCTGCCTGACCCCAGGATCACGCTGCCACCAAATGTTAAGTTCCTACTCTCAACCCTGGATGTGCTAGAGTATTTCAAAGAGATTTATTTTTTAGCATTTAACTTTTTTTTAAACAGGTAGCAAAAAACAACTATAGGGGAAAAACGAAGTTCTCATAAATGGCTAACTGTTTCTGCTGGAAAAACAAAAACAAACAAACAAACCAGTCTGAGGCAAGGACAAAAATCCAGCATGGAAAATTTTAGCCTGAATATTTGAAGTTTGGCAAATTTATAAGCAACTGAAAACAGGGATTTATAATCAATATTGTTAGGCAACTGTTTGTACAAGCACTACCAGCAGTGCATATAGTTATGAATCAGAGCAATTTGACATCTTATAAATGGACCAAATTCTCAGCTGCAGCAAGTCAACATCGCTACCGTGACTTGAAGTTGAAGAGCTACATTGATTTACACCAAATGAGGCTCTGATTCAGAGAATTTGAAAGAACAGATGCATAATCAAGTCATCTCATTCCCAGATAGATGAACTCTGCTACCACGTAATAAGGTATTTTGGCACTTTTGTTTTATCTGTCAGTGATTATTTGGCCTAATACTTCCAAATGTTATGCATTAAGTCTGATAAGAATTAACTTACATTTTAGCAAATATTGGGAGCTTCTTCATGTCCCCCTTCTCCCCCGCTCCGGTTAAAGGTATTTTTACTTTGATATTGCTTAAAGCAGTCATAGTCTTTGTTCTTTATAAATGATAAAGCATTGGTAATTCTCGGTTTTATAACACCACAATATGGAGAGATTTTATCTTAGCATCTCTATTAAGATAAAGACACAGAAACATGACAGGGAGAGAACAATCCAGTTTTATCTCCAAGTTTCCATCACATTCCATCTGCTGCTGTTTGGAAATACATATTTATACCAAAGCAATCAGTGTTGTTAAGAGCACTTTCTATGGTTACTCTAGATAATATTTCATAGGCAAAATTGATACTTTAATTACACTGTAATTAGATTCTGATTTTATTCTGGTCTGCCTGATAAGACATTTCTGTAAGCAAGATGCTGCACATTAAGAGTTGTTTCTTGTACAATTTAAATAACTGCACAAACTCTATCCCTCACAGCTATTTCATGTCACCTAAACTGTTAGTTCTAAATGCAAGTGGCAATGAAACAGTATGAACCAAAAAGAATTCTATTTCCAGAAAAAAGCAATAATTCGGGGGAAGCAACAGTCTCCCTGAGCTATTATTCTCCCCACAGAGAGAATCTGTCATTTCTTCTAAATAGTGTAAATAGTACAGAAAATCCTCTGTGTCTTTCCAATTGCTAGGCCACAAGAGAGTAGAAAATGAACGTGTACCTGTGAGCTATGCTTTCATACACAGATGTGTACACACACACGTGCATACTTTCATTATATAACGTATTCATTATGAGCCTCATTCTGCCTACCTTACTCAGATTGAGAAGGATCTTACTCTGTAAGTAGTCCCACTGAAGTCAAGCAGAGTGAGGTGCTGTTCAAAACGAGTTAGCCTGATTCTGCCACCCTATCTTTACAAGTCTACATTTATCTCAGTCTTCAAGTGGTTAATTTCACTCTGTATCACTGAATTTAATATAAATTATCTGCTAACCCAAAACCATCTTGGGAGCAATTCCACCTCTCCCCCCATATGTTAACAAAAGTCTGTCTAACATGCAAATCCTAATTTTTTTACACTAATCCAGTTGAATTCTTAAAGAAGAAAATCATAGCTTAACATAAACCAGTAGATGTAATAAATAATGAACCGCACTAACAGCTTAACATCATAAGGAAACAGATGGAAAACTTCCCTCCAGAGATCATTGCATCTAGTATTAGAGAATGAGTTTCTGGACGTGCACAGGGTGAACAGTTCAAGTCTGAATTACAATGAGGTTTGTAACACTTTTTTATTATAAATATCAGGATTTCATGTCTTCCTTTTGGGGAGTACTGCTATTATAGCATTCATCTGTTTCAGCAAAGACATGAAAAGCAAATGCAAAACCTCAAGCTGCTAAAGCATGCAGAGATCAAATCAAATAGAGATTTCATTCTGGGAGTGCTTCCATTGGTTTTACAGTATATAATAGTGCTACAATGCCATCATCTGTCCAGGAAAAGAAACAGAATGAAAGTTGTAAGCTCACTCTTTGCTGGAAACATTTCTCTAAAAAAGTAACTGAGACCTCATTAGAACAATGACTATCATATGTTTAGATAATTATAAAGGAGTGTACCCAATCAGCTTCTCTAATTACATTTCACTTAGCATATTTATCACGTAATCAAAAGTTCCTTACCATTAAAAATAGAAGAAGTTGAGGCATCCATAGTATCTGAGCTACATTTATCAATATTCAGTTTGAATAAAACTGTTTTTGGAAAAGTGACCCACATTCACCTTTTGCAACCATTTTGTTTGCATGTGTTTTGTACTGTGTATGCAAAACCACAAACACTCACAGCAGTTCATGGGACGCAGTCCCTAAAGTAACAACATACACCGTGATTCTGTGATCAGACCCACATTGATGAACACCTGAACTCACTCAGAGCTCCTTCTTCAATGTGTGTGGGTGTGTGTGCGCGCGCGCACATGTGTGTCTGTCTGTCTGTGTGAGTGCAAGATTCCACAGTGTGGATCCAATTGCACTATCAGAGCCATATTTCACTACTCCCTCATCCCATCACCCAGAGATTTCAAAGCATTTTGCAAATATAAGTCTATAAATAGAATCCTTAAAATGTCTATCATGGCAATTACTAGTTGCCATTTAGGTAATCAAGTATTACAAGGAATTCTGTCCAAATATTAGTGAAATTCAGCCTGGGAACACCCCTGTGAAGATAGATATTGTTTTCCCCATTTTACTGATAACTACAGAAATTAAGTGTTTTGCTCCAGATCTCCCAGCTAAATTTTGGCAGCGCACAGCCCAGACTGACTGACTTCCAATCCTGTATGCCAACCATTCGACAATGTTGCCTACACTATAAGGCTAGTGAGGAGACCATAGCTTTTGTTTCTCACTCTCAATGTGCAGACAGACACCATTAGTGATATATTGATATGAGTAAATCTCTGGGGCTACTTTGGGGTCAGCCAGGTCACTTTTGATTAATATGCATGGAGGGGAATGATTTTTGTGAAAAACTTTTTAGACTTAGAAACATTTAGCCTCCATTACACTACACACAGCAACAAACTACTTGCTTCCAAACTCAAGAGTTTATTAAAGTAAACTGAAGATGTCCAGTTTGGGACTGTATGAGAAATTGCAGAGTTATTTCAATAGCTGGAACACTTAATAACTTTACACACTTCAGTTTGACAATGAATCATACAACTCTGCTGCACAGGACTAAGATTTAAACATATTGAACTGATGTAAAGGATTGTTTCAAATTATAATTACAGTACATTAACAACTAAGAGCAAGGAGTGCTGCAGCAAGATATTGACTTCAAAAACTGGAATAAAAAGACAAATTAACCTTCCAAGAGGGAAAAAAAGGCAGTATTATCTCTCTCTCCCCCTCACACACCATCAAATGTATTCAGAAATGTGAGGTTATGATGTTATGGACAATGAACGATGCTCCTATAGCCAGGTAAGTGGATATACTATTTCTCTTCCTACTTGTCAGGGAAAGCTGCCAGTTGCTCTCCACTGAAGATCTGAGGCCTGAAGACAATGGATGTTCTGCACCAAAAGCTTAAGCTAAAGACTCCCAATGATATCAATGCGTTTTGGATTCACCCCCCTGGAGAGTTTCCAGGATCAGGCCCAAGATTCTTGCCTAGTAGGATCACTGATGGGCATATTTGCACCCTCTTGGGGCTCCATTCTGCCACTGACATGTAGACAACAGACCCTGTGTCATAAATATAAAGGGAAGGGTAACAATCCTTATGTATGCAGTAATATAAAATCCCTCCTGGCCAGAGGTACAGAATCACTTACCTGTAAGGGGCTAATCAGTTCAATTAACCTAGTTGGCACCTGACCAGAAGGACCAATGGGGAAAGAAGATACTTTCAAATCTGGGGGGGAGAAGGTTTTTGTTTTGTGTTCTTTGTTTGTGTGTTCTCTCAGAGCAGGAAAAAACATCTCTTAAAGCCCTGCCTGAATTAAGCATCTAGAATTACAAAAATTTTAAGTAAAGCAAAGAAAGGCATTAGATTATCTTTTGTTTTAGCTTGTGAATTTTCCCTATGCTAAGAGGGAGTTTTATTCCTGTTTTCTGTAACTTTGAAGTTAAGCCTAGAGGGGAATTCTCTGTGTTTTAAATCTTTTTATTACCCTGTAAATTTACCTTCTATCCTGATTTTACAGAGGTGATTCTTTTACTTTTAAAAAAAATCAAATTCTTCTTTTAAGAACCTGATTGATTTTAGTGTCCTAAAAACCCAGGGGTTTGGTCTGTGCTCACCTGTACCAATTGGTGAAGATATTATTCTCAAGCCTCCCCAGGAAAGGGGGTGAAGGAGGTTGGGGAAAATATTTTGAGGGAATAGGAACTCCAAGTGGTCTTTTCCCTGAATCTTTGTCTAAATCACTTGGTGGTGGCAGCAGTACCGTCCAAGGACAAGGAGGATTTGTGCCTGGGGAAGTTTTTAACCTAAGCTGGTAGAAATAAGCTTAGGGGGTCTTTCATGCGGGTCCCCACATCTGTACCCCAGAGTTCAGAGTGGGGAGGGAACCCTGACACTCTGTAACTAATTTTCCATTGTATCATTTTGTGCACAATGTACCAGACAGGGTTAAGCTAGAATCTTTTATTTTTTCCCTACTAGCTTCCTTATGCTCATCAGCAAGTTTTTTTACAGGTGATTCTAGTTTATAACGCTGACTTATTAAATAATCGATGAGCTAGCTTTGGAACTCACAGATATATATTTGTTACTTTTACTGAGATCAATAATGAGATAGAATGGAACAGAATGTATAGAATATGTAACAACCCTTCGACCACCCCTCTACAGCCCATCATAAGAATGAAAAAAATGGAAATTTACTTCTAGGGAAGATTTTTTTTTTCTTCCCTCTTTTCTGTGTTGGCCAGCAAACCTGTCTGTTCAATTTTTTTTCTTTCATTTCTACTGAGGACAGTCACCTACTTTAGATACATTTATAATTCTGGATTCCTGGGTTTTCTAGGAGAAGTGGAAGAAGGCAACACCAGGGAATGTTTTCCTAAACCCTTGCTTAGGGGTGATTTTTTTCTCCCAGTAGGTTTGGGGATTTGTAAGGAACCCACAGAACAGAGCTTCACTTTGTTTTGATCATTTCCTCTTACCCTCTCTCTGAGGATATCGTGCCCGAGTTGCTGATCTGTTGTGCATTAGAATTAAATGTCTTTAAAAGTGGAGGGCTTTTGTTTATAACGTTGATAAACATCTTGAGGGCTAAGAAAGAGAATGCCAATACAACAATTCTGAGAAAAGAAGGAAAACCTTTGAAGGCTGGACCAAACCCTTAGATCAGATGAAGGGATATTGGAAAAAACATTATTAAGCAGATCTTTGTATAGACCCTGTTTTATCAATATATAAGTACCTGTTTATAGGGGGTATGTACTGCATATTTTGCAGAAAAACTAAGTGTGTGCTTTATTGTCGAACTTCATATTAGATATTGGTTAAGTGGAATGGAAGAATGGGAGGGGAAAGGTGAAAGTTGTGGTCAGGTGATCAGTTTCTCTAGTTTAAAGCACAGGGCCTGATTCTCCATTGCTCTACACAAAGATACCAAGAAGGGTAGAAAATAAAGATCTGCTCCCCTCCCTCTTGGAGGAGGGAAAAGCTGCAAAAAAGTTAGAAGCAGTAACCCATAAGGGATGGAGGATTCACATTTTTCTTTAAAGTAAGGAAAAGCCAAATAAATTAAATGCAACACTGAGATTCTGTATTTTAACATGAAGACAGGAAATAGAAGAGTTAAGGGTTGTGAGTATCACTGACTCACTCACATTATTCATCTATAACATTTCTGATCACTACTTTATAATTTCATGTCTACCTTGATATACACTATGGGCAATGGGAATTAATATTGCTATGAGAACTTGAACTTTCACACTTCCTGCCTTTTTCCCCATTTCAATTCATAACCTTCAGGTTGCATTAACATAGTCTTTTGCATTTCATTTATTTAAAGATTTCCATTGTATTTGATTTGTCAAGCAACTCATTTAATATTGACTATTTCAACTTCAAGCTAAAGCATTTGGGCAAGCACTGACCTACATAGTGCTTAATACACAGTAGCGGATGTTTATCCTAGAAAAATAGTCTGACCCACTTTCAAACTGTAATAATACAGATATGATTTGTTGAATTTGTGCTTGTGTTGGCTTTGTAGATAAGTCATTAGCCTTTTAAGGAGTCCTTTGGACTTGAGTCAATCAAAACTGTTTAGCAATGCTTAAGTCACAAATATTCCATATGTCTATTAATAAAAACACTAATCTTTACTGTTTATAAAGTTTTCGATTTTGAAAGCTCTTTCATAGGGCTAGCTGCTGTACAAACACACATGCTCAAAACATTAATTAAACCACTGAATGCCCTGTTCTTATTTAGTGAGGCCTAGGTTAGGAACAGGGCCCCATTTTAAAAATGAAATTCTACAAACATAAAGTGCTGTATTCAGTGTCCAAATCCTGCAAGGATGGTAAGACTTCCATATATTTTTCTGGTGCAGCCCAAATCTGATACAAACTGCCATCCCCCACTCACCACTGGTCTGGCACCTCCTTTTGGTCACTCTAGGGATTAGTTCTTGAAGTCAATGCCCCCCTTCTGCAGTTTGCACACCGTCACTCTGTCCCTTCCTCTGGTTTTCAGCCCCTTCTCTCACTCCAGAAACCACACTGTCCTATTCATGACTCAGCTCTCCAGTTGGGTCGCTCAGTGAGCAAAGTCCCATCTCCTTAGCAGTCTTAGGAAGTCTTCCCTCTCACTGGCCCATGGTGCCACTCCCTCAGTGGCTGGTAAGGGAACCCAGGCCTGCCCTCTACTCTGGGTTCCAATCCAGGGACCCTCAGCTCAGCAATTCTGGGCTTTCCTCTCTCAGACCTCACTGCTCCTTCCCTGGACTGCTTCCTATCACACCTGGTTCCCCTTCTATACTTGGGTGTACTGCTCCAAAACCCTCCTTCTTCTTCCCTGGGAGTGACTGAAAGCCCACTAGGGGAAGCTGAGGCAGAGATGTAACTGCAGTTCCATGGTGGGCTTCTGGGGGTGAGTGCCTGCCACTGTACTCATATAATCACATGACTCTAGGAGCTGAGGCTTTAAGAAAAAAATAAATTGCCACGAGACCCATGAAAAAGTCACAAGAGTTGCCAACACCGTTATGAGATGTTAACATTGACATTTTTTGTTTAAATTTGTAACTGTAATGTTGTATTGATGTGGGGGAGGGTCATTTAATTTTCGCAGGCACTTACAATGTCCAAAAGCTCCTTCCTTAGCACTAATGATCACTGCAAGATCTCCTCTAATGGATCCAATGGACCTTGTGGACTATGCAAACCTAATAGTTCTGGGTCAAGGAGTTTGCAAGGGCCAATGGGGGCTGCGAGAAGCGGCGCGGGCTGAGGGATGTGCTAGCCGCTGCTTCCCGCAGCCCCCACTGGCCGGGGACGGTGAACTGCAGCCAGTGGGAGCCGCGATCGGCCGAACCGGAGGATGCGGCAAGTAAACAAACCGGCCCGGCCCGCCAGGGGGCTTACCCTGGCGAGCTGAATGCCAAAGGTTGCCGATGTCTGGACTAGACTATCCAATGTGTGTCATGTGAATGAGTTAAATGATCTGCGAGCACCTCATCATCTTCATTATCTGGCCTTGAGTGGGAAGCTCCACACAGGCTGACTACTGTGCCTGTGAGGAGCCCCATTGACTTCGGAGGAACGCAGTGGTGGAGATTATATCTGTCTTCATTTGAGCCCCATGCAGCCACAAAAGTCAGGCCCAGATCAGTAAAGGTATTTAGGTATATTTACCTTTGTGAATCTGGGCCTAAGAGCTCATTGCTGAAGACTTACGCATTCGCTTAGCTTTACAAACATGAGTAGTCACCCAGAAGCATCGGAGTTACTCACATGCATATGTTTTTGCAGGATCTGTGCCTAATTGACCTCCTCCATAGAGGAAACAGTGACACTTGCTACGCCCAAAAACCCTGCTCCCAAACTCATGGAAGTCAATAGGATGTGGATCAGGCCTATGGTGCTGTCAAATCCACAAAATAAAATGAGACCATTTTTCTCTAATTTCTTCATTTATAGTAATCTTAGCTGGTGTTATTTGAAAGTAGCTAAACTAATTTCAGAAAGGTGTGATTTAAAAAAAAAAAGTTAAAGGAGTCCTTTTAATGTTACTTTTTGCAGTTTTGCTATATAACCACTTCCTTTAATTAGCTATCAGTGTTTTATAACAGCTGAATTCTCTTTTCTTAATTTAATTTGCATAGGAGAGGTAATCAATTTTCCTGAGCTGGTTTTTAGCATGGATGGCATTATGGGCTAACAGTTAAAATGTGGATGTTTGTGACATGGTATTTTCCATGCTCCATAACTATAAATCAAAAACCCTTAGACCATTTTCAAAGATGACTTTTGTGGCTGGACTTCCATATAAAGCAAACTTGGGTCATCTTTTAGAAATATGAATGTCATTAAATCATAACTGGCAGAAACATGTGTTTGTTCCTTTTCTGCAAGAAAAAAAATCCCTACAAGAGTGTCATTTAAATTTTGTAAAGGCCTTATTGCCGCACTTCACTACATAGCAGGATGAATGAAGAGAGCTGTGCAAACATTGCGGATCTTTTCTTTATTACAGCTGTAGCCGCTCCCCTGAGACGTTATTAATGTCCATGGTTCTTGTAAAGAGACAGCGTACACTGGAATCTCATTACTATTCAGATCAGCAGCCTTGCTCAGGCTCTGTGAATCAACACATTAGTAGATACATAAAGGGCTCTTGCTGTGGGCTGAACAAGTTCCTAGGGCCTCAGTCATGAAAAGATAATGGTGGCATCCTTGTCAGAATTTTGTGGAAATTGTGCCAAGTCAAATAAATAAATAAAAGCAGGGGATGTGTGTTTTCCTGCGGAATTGATTATTTATCACTATTCAGCAACCTCTTTGTTCTTGTATATGGTATTTACCCATCATTTATAGCACACTGGACTGTGAAACATGAAAAGAAAATATAAGACACTAAAATATGTGCCTTTTAGGTAAGCACTTAGGGGTAAATCTTGTTCCCTATGCCAAGCCCCAGCGTGGGGCTGCGTGGCTTCATGCGAAGTGGGAATACTGTGTGGAATGTCCCATGGTCCTTAGTCATTTCCTTCTCAGGGGGTGTGAGAGGAGAAACAGGGTGGGAGGACTCAGCACTTGCAGGTATTTGGAAGTGCAAAAAGGCAGCTGGCCTGCATAAGTGAAAGCAGCCTTTAGGCCTCTTTAAATAACACCCAAAGTTCTGCAAGAATGGAGTGACATCAAAAAAAAAAAAAAAAAGCATGAGAATGGAAGATTTTCATATCCATAAAATCACTTGATTTTCAGAGGAGCTGAGCAACAACACCTTCACTGAACCAATGGAAGCTGCCGAAGCTCAGAATTTCTGTA
The DNA here is from genome assembly GCA_033296515.1 of Macrochelys suwanniensis. Classification (NCBI taxonomy): domain Eukaryota; kingdom Metazoa; phylum Chordata; order Testudines; family Chelydridae; genus Macrochelys; species Macrochelys suwanniensis. The sequence goes on along the minus strand of CM065775.1, from coordinate 115,541,212 downwards.
AATAAGACGCAAAATGCTATTCCAAGAGCCAACCCATATTTGCTGTGTGTGGGAAACAGCACCGTGTCAATAAAGGGCCCATCTGGCCACACAAACTGGAAGACCAGGAAATATTTGCTGTCTGGTCCAGCCACATACACATGTCATCATAAGATAAGTCAATTAAGTCCCTTGACAGCAAAAGAGGAAAAGGATGGTTAGAGGTGAAGATCTGGACAAAGAAACCCAGGCAAGATAGGAAAATCAGTACCCACACAGGAAGATTAATAGAAGACAGCTATATAGGGAAACACAAAGAGAATGGAAAATACCTCACAGCCACCTCAGACTTAAAAGTCCACTCAGCTCCCAAATAGGCAGTAACATCACAGTCAGCCATTGGCCATGTATAAGAAGAGTTATCCAAAAATGAACTATGCCATACACACACAACAACAGAAAGGTAGCACACAGCTCCATGGAACCAAGCCATAGGCTATCAGGAGCTGTTACTATAGCATGAAGAGTAAACATGTGTTGGGAAATCACATAGGCCTCAGAGGGCAACCACAAAAACTGCAGTCACCCACAGTCAACAGAAGTTTGTCTGCAGATATTGTGCATGCAGAACTACAACACGCATGAGCATAGTCACAGTGCCCCCCAACATATGTGAGTGTGCAATTCAAAAATAAAATACCATAAGCTGAACTCAGGGCTGCATGAGATTATAGGGGCACATATTGTATCTCCCAGTATTGGCCAACCTCAGGCTTTCATATGCCGTTCTGCCCAGCGCTACATCAATTATCATGAATATCTAGATGACATCAATAGTGTGCCTTTAATTCCTGGCATCCACAGTTGTCAGGAAAAGGCTACAATGTTTTGTCTATGTTGTGAACAGCTGATCTGACACATGGCGCCTGATTTCCAGACAATGTCAGATGTAGGGTCACTGTCAGTCATGTGGCTTCCATAGAGAATGAGCTACGTGACAGTAGTTCTCTTTCTTATGGTTAGCATGGATGGGCTCTGACTATGAATCCCAGCATGGACCGCAAGTCTGGTTTCCCTAACTTCTGTGGGAGGAGGGCTAACCTATGGACTTAGAGTGCACCATAGCCAACAATATTTCTGCATGGTTTTATATATGGCATTCATGGACCCTTACACAATCCAAAGAGTAACACAGTCTAATGCACACACTTGCCTTCCCAGAGTTGCCTGGTTCCATAACACTGAAAACAGTGCCTACTGACCTGCTAATGGATGTCGCCCAACTTGATCCTGAGGCACCTCTACCTGTGGCCCTCATTTGTCGATGCCCAGGACTTCTGTCTCCTACTCATTCTGGATCGAGAGTCATCAAACCCAGTACCTGCAATCGCTTCACTGGGCCTTGGGCTAGGAATACACTGCACTCCCCCTTAACCTTACACTCTGTCTTCTAGAACACAGAGGCACATTTCTGCATGGATTCAAGGTGTATCTCAGTAATGTACACCTTTTTCTCTACCTAAAATGAAAATTGAAAGTTTAGTGAGTGTTTTTAGCTCATGGAATAAGCTCATCAACCAGCTAGGCTTGACTGTCCACAATAGTCTCTCTCGCCAACAGAAGTTTGTCCAAGAAAAAAATATTGCCTCACCCCCTTGTCCCACAATAGTGTGGTCTGTCTAGGAAGGGATTTCTACAATGCTTTCGCAGCTCCAGAGGAGAGACTCTTGGCTGATGTAGAAGAGCCAAGACGTGTACGGAGCTGTCAGTATACAACATTTTAAACTGCACATGTTCCACAATTTTCCATGAAAATGTATTATCCCCCCACCCCACCCGTTAACCTAGCCGTTTTCCTTGATTATCATAGAAAAAAATTAGAAAAACCTCTAGGTGAATTCTGGGAGACAGAAATTTGCACAAATACCAAAAAAAAAAATCAATTTTTCTTGCCTTGTGGCAAACATACATTCTACAAGGGATTTCATTGCAGCTGGATGTAACTAAAAAGAAACTACAAATATGTGACAGTACATATTTTCATTTATATATCCTAAGCATGAAATACTATTACAAGTTGGTCTTTTATGTTTTGGGGATCTTATTACCTACCCGCGAGAAACATGGATATCAAAGAACAACATTAGATCTGAAGGGAAAAGAACTCTACAGAACTTCTGTTGTTATCTCTGAGGAGTTACACATATTTCCAAAGAGCAATAAGCAGTAAACAGATTCATGGGCTATATGGCCTTAATATAAATAGCAAAATCACTGAGCCCTCACTCAAAGTCGGTTTGCACAGGCAGCACTGCAATGCTACTGAAAAGTTGCATTTGTTAAGCATTTCAAGATATATTTATTTGACCGTGTGCAGTCTGACTGAATTGCACTGAAAATTTATGCTTTTCATAATGGTTTCCTGTTAGCAGGGATTCATTTGAGAAGTACTGCTGCAATAATTAGTGTTTTATGCATCCACTGCTCTAACTGTTTAACTGGTCCACTTTTCTAATGGATTTATTTCAATGGGCTCCTCTCCTCAACAGTAGTGTAAATAAATAAATGCTAATGGAACACAGCAACAATGCGTCTCTTGACAAGTTTCTGTTTTATACCATAAAGCAGCTGACGAACAAAATCTGCATACACAAATCCATAATGGTTAGGGGCCTGCATGTTTTTTGCACAAGCCATTTTGATGAACTACACGAAAAAGATGCAATTTTCTCTTCTCTGGCAATTGTTAACTCCCAGGCATGCTTCAAAACCCAACTTTTTTACATAGCTATTTGGAGAAGAGAAGGTTGGATGGGGTTAGGGCTCGGGTCGGTCTGTTGATGGCCTGTTGTTATCAAGGCTTTTTCCTTACTTTACGGGCACACTATTACGTGTGCTATATGCTTTGTACAGTGGTCTAAAGGCCTAATTCACTACGGGCAGGTAGGGGTGCTGGAACAATTTGTATAGTGGGGTGCTGAGAGCCATTGAACCAAACTGTAAACACTGTATATGATGGAAACCACTTCAAGCCAGGGGGTGCAGCAGCACCCCTAGTTCCAGCACCTATGGATTCAGGATCAAAGCCTTAGGGAGCACTAGCCCAAGCCTGGCAAGTGTTCTGCAGGAGTCAATGGGAATTCCCTACAGAAAGGTTTAAACCAGTGGAGGACAGGGAGAGAGCGTCACCCAGCCCTGCTCTGCCCCCAGTTCTGTTCCAGCCCCGGCCCCACTCCCAGCCGCCACTAAAAGTCCAGTTACCCGCCGGAACCTGCAGGAGCACTCAGGGAAGGCTCCGGCGAGAGAGGTACTGGCGGCTCCCTGCTCCTGCACCAAGTGTGGCCCCCCCCTCCCCCACCCTGCTCCACTCACCCCCCCCCCCCCCCACCCAGAGGCACTGACTTTCCCAGTTCCCGGGGGATGCTTGACTCCTGCTCTGCCCCAGACCCCGCCCCCACTCCACCCCTCTCCCCAAGCCTCCACCCCGCCTCTTTTTGCCCCTTCCAACCCTTGCTCCTCTCCTTTCCCCCCAGGGCTTCCTGAACAGCTAATCATGGCGGGCAGAAGCTGGGAGGGGGAGGAGCTGATCGGTGGAGCCCGACGGTGGACGGGTGGGCTTGCGGGGAAGGGAAAGGAACGCTGGAGCACCCATGGAGTTGGCGCCTATGGCTCTCGGACCCGGTAAGGGGGGACGATTGAAAAAGTTTGGGGACCACTGGCTTAAAGGATTGGGTCTAGTGTGTGAACATGACAGGGCTCTTTAAGTTTGCTGTTACTCGGCTCACTGAGCAGAAATAGAAGCAGCAGTTCATCAGTAATCTTTATTCAACAGTGCTGGAGGAGGCCTAGATGGGAAGAAAGAGAAATCAGAAAAATGGACAGAGAAAGAAAGATAAGAAAGTCACAGTTCTCGCACTGGGGAAAATACACTCCAGGTTCAATCTCATAGTTTATATTATTACTAAGTATCAGAGGGGTAGCCATGTTAGTCTGTATCCACAAAAACAATGAGGAGTCCAGTGGCACCTTAAAGACTAAGATTTATTTGGGCATAAGTTTTCATGGGTAAAAAACCCCAAAGAAGTGGGAGGGTTTACCCATGAAAGCTTATGCCCAAATAAATCTATTAGTCTTTAAGGTGCCACCGGACTTCTCTTGTTTTTATATTATTCCTAGAAACTCTTAATGATTATACGGACTTACTGGGTGAAATCCTGGCGCTACTGAAGTCAATGGCAAAATTCCTGTAATGAACAGAGCTTTTACATTTAATATTTTGCCCATGTATAGATATATTATGAAATACATGTATATATTTAGAAAAAAGGAAACAGGGAAGAAATGATATTTACTAATAGAGTACATAACATAACAGTTTACATCTGCTAGTATAGTTCCAGGGAATTAGACCAGCTGTTGTTGAAATAGTCTGTCATCTTTTATTTTGAAAGATATCCTTTCAGTGTATATAAATCTGGCGTGTCAATTAAAGTATGTTCAAGAGTAAATTTCTTCTTCAGCATTATAAACTTACTGTGACATACAGGCTGAGTCATGCTTGTCTGAAACACTTCAGATTTTTACATGACAGTAGTCAGACTTAATTCCCTGCAGGCATAAAGAAGACCAGTTCCTTAGTCATGCCAGTCTGAAGGGCACGAGATGACATTCAAAAGTTGACAGATAGAGTGGGATGTTCTTCCCCTTAGCTTGTCATATTCCTATGTTCTTCCTGGGGATAGAAGACTGTTTCTTCTCTAAGGAAAAATACTAATGCGTTCTTCTCATTTAGTGGTCGAACGGAGAATATTTACATTTATATCCAAGTTAGACATGACATGACTTCATCTATCCATCAATTAACTTCTCTCCCAGATTAAATTTCTGGACATTAATAAGACTATTAGTGATTATAACACATCTCCTATCATATATGCAGCAACATTACCAAAATATGGTGACAGTACCACATTCACAGTAGTACTTCACATGCTCATCAAGACTGACCTTTTCATATGTGGGAATTGAAAGTTAAAGATAATTTTATTACCAATTAATTTGGAAATTCTTTGATCAAAGCCTTTGGCTATGGTTACTGTGATACACCAGAGGAATCTTCAGGGGTCACAGTGGTAATCCTTCACATGGGTTGGTTCTAGCATATTGTGCAGATTAGGGACAGGATTAACTGCAGAGGTTAGTTGGAGGTGGATTTGAGCTGAGAAAAGTCAAGTTTTGTTTTCAGCTCAGGGGGTTGGGCTCTCCAGAAAGGAACCCAGAGGTCTGTTTTTCACACTGTCTTTGCAGCCTGGATTAGGATGAAAGTACTGTTGCCCTTTGGCCCAAGCGGTTGGTCTTGCTGAGTTGTTTCTGTTAGCAGAAGAAATTCCTGTGGTGAAATCCTGTTTGTTTACAGAGAACGTACACCAAGTCCTAAACACAGTTGGAACAATCAACAGGAGGCAGTTTCCCTGCTCCTAGTTTCCAAGTCTGCCTTTCCAGCTAGTTCTCTGCCCCCAAAAAACTCACTCTCTTTCGGGTTCTTCCCAGGGCCACACTCACACTGCATCTATTGCTGGCTTCTTGCTTTCGGGTTCCTTTCACACCCACTCACAACACAGCTGCAAACCAATCAATTCTCCACGCCCTGTGTTTGGCTCAGTCCTCAGGGGAACGCTCAACCCACATGCCCAGGACTTGCACGCAGTCTAGTGGCTTCTATTGTTTCAACTATCACTATACAATGAGGAATTTATTTGCTCCCTCATTTTGTTTGAATGAAAGGTGGCAAGTGTGCCCATCAGCTTCAACAAGGTCTGCGAGTGTCCATTTGTAACAGCTCTAGTTGAGCATCCACTCTTCTTGGCTACTCACCAGTCTGCTGTGACGGAATCCAGCCATTGAATCCCTGGGTGTCTTAAGCCTCCAGTGTCTGAATAGAGCCCAGGCACTGTCCCTGTCTTGGGGTCTCTAAGCACACTTTAGGGGAGCAGATCCTCTACCTGGCACCCACTCTTGAGAGTTGTGACCATGCGGCCCCCACCTGCCCTAGTACCCACAAACTCCTTCCATAGCTTAAACACACCATCTCCAAGACCTCCACCCAAAGATGTAAGCCTGCTGGTTTACCTCATCATGGGGACACATGGTAGATGTAACTTGTGAAACGCACCGTCACATTGCATGGGATTCTAACACACTATTGTTCTTCCTTTACTAGTATGAGAAATACACAGATGTACACAAAAATAATAAACCCTACACACATTTCCCTAGCTCAATGGCCTCATCACTCCAGAACATTCTTTGGGCTGGTGTCAGGGTTGCCTAGGGTCATCCAGAGTCCTTCCGATGCAGTATAGGGCCTGGATTCTGAAACTTGTACCCTTCTCCCCACCAGCTCACCTATTCTGGTATTGGCTCATCCATTCCCTTCCTTCTTCCTGCCCAAAACATCCTCCGTGACTCTCTGAATCTTCCCTTAGTGAATCCTTTTATCGCCTTCTACTTTGTCTTGTGTGTCTCTTTGTCCAGCTTATAGCATTTCCACTCTCTTCACGTCCCTCCGCCTTTAGACAAAAACAGGGGTATCTTCTCCGAGCACAAGCAAACCTATTGTCCCAAGATTCTTGTTGAGTCTCTTGTTGAGTACTGAGAACCCACCATAACGAGTCTTTTGGATAAGGGAGAAGCGGAGGATGTGGTATACCTAGACTTTAGTAAGGCATTTGATACGGTCTCGCATGATATTTCTTATCAATAAACTAGGGAAATACAACTTAGATGGGGCTACTATAAGGTTGGTGCGCAACTGGCTGGATAACCGTACTCAGAGAGTAGTTATTAATGGTTCCCAATCCTGCTGGAAAGGTATAACGAGTGGGGTTCCTCAAGGGTCTGTTTTGGGACCGGCTCTGTTCAATATCTTCATCAACGATTTGGATATTGGCATAGAAAGTACGCTTATTAAGATTACAGATGATACCAAACTGGGAGGGATTGCAACTGCTTTGGAGGATAGGGTCATAATTCAAAATGAGCTGGACAAATTGGAGAAATGGTCAGAGGTAAACAGGATGAAGTTTAATAAGGACAAATGCAAAGTGCTCCACTTAGGTAGGAACAATCAGTTTCACACATACAGAATGGGAGGAGACTGTCTAGGAAGGAGTACGGCAGAAAGGGATCTAGGGGTTATAGTGGACCACAAGCTAAATATGAGTCAACAGTGTGATGCTGTTGCAAAAAAAGCAAACATGATTCTGGGCTGCATTAACAGGTGTGTGGTGAGCAAGACACGAGAAGTCATTCTTCCGCTCTACTCTGCGCTGGTTAGGCCTCAACTGGAGTATTGTGTTCAGTTCTAGGCACCGCATTTCAAGAAAGATGTGAAGAAATTGGAGAGGGTCCAGAGAAGAGCAACAAGAATGATTAAGGATCTAGAGAACATGACCTATGAAGGAAGGCTGAAGGAATTGGGTTTGTTTAGTTTGGAAAAGAGAAGACTGAGAGGAGACATGATAGCGGTCTTCAGGTATCTAAAAGGGTGTCATAAGGAGGAGGGAGAAAACTTGTTCATCTTAGCATCTAAGGATAGAACAAGAAGCAATGGGCTTAAACTGCAGCAAGGGAGGTTTAGGTTGGACATTAGGAAAAAGTTTCTAACTGTCAGGGTGGTTAAACACTGGAATAAACTGCCCATGGAGGTTGTGGAATCTCCATCTCTGGAGATATTTAAGAGTAGGTTAGATAAATGTCTATCAGGAATGGTCTAGACAGTAATTGGTCCTGCCATGAGGGCAGGGGGCTGGACTCGATGACCTCTCGAGGTCCCTTCCAGCCCTAGAATCTATGAATTATCTCGGGTCTGGGAGGTACATGCTCAAAAGCTTATCAGCAAAGGTGGATAGAGAGACAGAGGGAAATTCATGATACAGCAATTTTCATAGAAAAAACTCCAGAATAACTTCATAATACCAGCAAGAATTCATGACATACATAGGTTCCCCAAATCACCACAACATAGATCAAAGACAGGCTTGCTGAGAGCCACCTACATCCTTCACTATAACAGTACCATTGAGAGGATTGGTTCGGTGTTTGTTTCTTCATTAAATAAACCTCTTTTTTATGTTACCTCGTGAAAACTTTGCTTTCAAGAAAGTGTACATGAAAGGACCCAGATTTGGTCTGCCTTTGAGACACACTATGTTAAGAAAGCGCCTTGGGAAGAGTATCTGGGGGCCTGATAGCCACCTGTTACAGAAAACATCTATGACAAGTTCCCTGCAACCAACAGACAAAAGTGGCTCTCTCATATAAGAGAATCAGTGAAACTGACTATACACAACATTCTGTCGGGTACACAAACTAAACATACTGAACAAATCAGAAAAAAAAAATTTTCTGCCTTATCTTTTTCATTGATAATAATGGACAATGCTGTAAAAGCTAAATAATATAAAAAATAAATCAGGTAACTCAGTGACACCTACATCCCACAACCTCATTAATGTTATATGTGAGAGCTAAACCTTCTTGTTATATCAAATAAACCCTGTAATTACATTGCTTAAGTGGGAAATTAAGTAGCATCATATTAATTACCTACATGGCCCTTGTTTTCTTGTCTGTGTCAGTCCTACCAAGAGATGAGAAGGATAGCTGTTTCCTGCTGACTTTCCTATGTATCTGTGTAAAACTACTGTGGTAATTAGAAACACTTGCATAACATTGCCCAGATTTACAGGGATGAATGAAATAAAGTTTTCTTTCTTGTTGCTACAGTGTCCTTCAATAGCTCTCACTTGTTCTTACATGTGGGTGCATGTACTTAGTACTATTCTCTATTTGTGACCAGCTGCAGCTTGAATTTGAACGCAGTTCTGTTTAATGTATTCAAAAGCCATGTGGGAAAGCCCTGAATTGCAATGATTTTCCCAATAAAATATGTCCCCTCGTCTCATGCGGGTAGCATCTATGTCTCTGTGATGTCCAATAGACAAACCTGCTAACTCTCATTTGCCTTACTCCTCAATACTTTTTTAAAGAAATGCACAAACTGCAGGTTTCTGAAGCAAATCTCACACTAGACTTCCTATCTAATTACTTGAACCATCATCATTAAACATAACCTAGCTATTGATCAATACTGTATATGTGCTCTTCCTACTCTGTGATCGTGAATTGAACCGTATAACCGTATAACACTTAATGTCCCCTCCTGATTTCTTTTTCTATAACCATATTTGAAATAAAAATAATTCACTAAAGTTTCCCTCCACCTTTTAGCTCTGTCTAATCTGATCTAAGGCATTTGCAACATGCACAGTATGGGCACATCTTGGCACCTGGGCCCAAATCCTCAAAGATATTTAGGCACCTACATCAATTATTTCAGTGGGAAGTAGGCACCTAAATACCTTTGATAATCTGGGCCCTTGTTCTGGGGGAGATTTTCATATCAGATTGGAGGAACCTCTCAAAAGTGTGAAAGGTGAACTGTGCAGTTTTTTCAGATTAGTTCACTTCAGCAGTGTAAGAGACTCATGATCCAGGAAGATCTACTTTTGCTCCATTTACTTTTGTCACAATGCCTCTTTTCATATTAAAAAAAAAAAACCCAGTGGCTTTGGATCATCTCCCCCACTTTTCACAGAAAAGCCTGAGACAGAGGCATTAAGCTCCACCCCCATACTGAAACTTATGCAAATAGAATTCCCCTGTCTCTCTTGCACTCTTTGCTTGTCTATTCCTACATTGTTCTGGTAAAAGTTGTTACATTACTGTCTACTAGTAGTGAGTATGTGGAAGAGGAAAAAACTCGCAGAGTAACAAAAGCTCAGTTTACAGCTCAATAATTAATGTGTCCATGGGGTCTGGGGTATCACTATTTCACAAAAAATAAACGGACACAAATTGTTGAGAGAAAGAGGGTGTGTCCAAAACATAAAACATAAAAAGCTAAGAATGGCCAAACTGGGTCAACTTGTCAAACTTGGTCAAACCAATGGTCCATCTAGCCCAGTATCCTGTCTTTTGACAGTGGCCAATGCCAGGTGCTTTAGAGGGAATGACTAGAGTGATCCATCCCGTCATCTATTCCCAGCTCCTAGCAACAGTGACTAGGGACACCCAGAGCACAAGGTTGCATTCCTAACCATCGTGGCTAATAACCATTGATGGACCTATCCTCCATTAACTTATCTAGTTATTTTTGGAACCCCATTATAGTTTGGGCCTTCATAACATCTCCTGGCAATGAGTTCCACAGGTTGACTATACGTTTTGTGAAGAATTCCTTTTGATGATTTTAAACCTACTGCCTATTAATTTCATTAGGTGACCCCTGGTTCTTGTGTTATGTGAAGGAGTAAATAACATTTCATTATTCACTTTCTCCTCCCCATTCATGATTTTATAGCTCTTCAGTGGTCTTTTTTCCAAGCTGAAAAGTCTCAAGTCTTATTAATTTCTTCTCATATGGAAGCTGTTCCATACTCTTAATCATTTTTGTGGCCCTTCTCTGTACCTTTTCCAATTTAAATATATCTTTTTTTTTAAATGGGGCAATTAGAACTGCAAAGAGGAATAAAAGAGGAGACAAGTTTGTTTAAAAATGTATAAGGACTTCAGAATAGACATGCTCATAGATGTTAGAAAATTTCGAAAAAGCATTGCAGGTTGATAACCTAGGATTAAAACCTGCTTGTCAGACACATTCAAGTAGTCTCACTGATTTCAACAGGACTCTGTGTGATCAGATGAAGAGGATTTGGCCATAAGATATTTGGGCCAGATCCTCCCTGCTGGTATAATTCCATTGATTTTAATGCTTGACACCAGTTGAGGATCTGACCCCTAAGCTCTCCTCTCTCACAATTAGAATCACATTCTAGATCCAGAGTGCCAAACTCATTCCATGGCAAAGGCTAAATTACATTTTTAATCAGGATGTGTGAGCTGAATCTACAAATTAGGGCCATGTTCCACCCTTGATCCATAGTAGATCTTTTGTTGATATCTATGGAAGGTTTGCATTTGCCCTTTCAAGGTCCTCCATGTGCAACTACTTGATTTGCCCATGCAATTGATGTAACAGGACAAAATAGTTGTATAATTGCACACCTAAATTAAATTGAGATTGGTGTGAATGTTGGTTTAACTGGTGATTCCCTGGATTTTTAGAGCTTGTCTACACGGGGAAATTGACTGGAATAGCTGTTACAGAATAAGCACATGAGGATACCCACATGAGGAAATAAGGAAACAGATCAACAGGGCCAGACGTGTACCCAGAAGCCTCCTGCTACAAGACAAGCCGAAGAAACCAACAGAACTCCGCTGTCCATCACTTACAGTCCTCAGCTAAAACTTCTCCAATGGATCATCAGTGATCTACAACCAATCCTGGACAACAATCCCTCACTTTCACAGACCTTGGGAGGAAGGCCAGTCCTCGCCCACAGATAACCCGCCAACCTGAAGCATATTCTCACCAGCAACTACAAACCACACCATAATAACTCTAACTCAGGAACCAATCCATGCAACAAACCTCGATGCCAACTCTGCCCAGATATCTACACCAGGGACACCATCACAGGACCTAACCAGATCAGCCACACCATCACCGGTTCATTCATCACCTGCACATCCACCAATGTAATATATGCCATCATGTGCCAGCAATGCCCCTCTATGTACTCACTCTGCAATGCCTCACTCTGCTATGTACATCGGCCAAACTGGACAGTCCTTATGCAAAAGGATAAATGGACACAAATCAGATATTAGGAATGGAAATATACAAAATCCTATAGGGGAACACTTCAATTTCCCTGGACACACAATAGCAGATTTAAAGGTAGCCATCCTGCAGCAAAAAACCTTCAGGACCAGACTGCAAAGAGAAACTGCTGAGCTTCAGTTCATTTGCAAATTTGACACCATCAGCTCAGGATTAAACAAAGACTATGAATGGCTAGCCAACTACAAAAGCAGTCTCTCCTCCCTTGGTGTTCACACCTCAACTGCTAGAAGAGGGCCTCATCCTCCCTGACTGAACTAACCTCATTATCTCTAGTCTGTCTCTTCCCTTCATATTTATACCTGCCCCTGGACATTTCCACTGCATGCAACTGAAGAAGTGGGTATTCACCCACGAAAACTTATGCTCTAATACGTCTGTTAGTCTATAAGGTGCCACAGGACTCTTTGTAGCGTCTACAGATCCAGACTAACACGGCTACCCCTCTGATATTTGATCCTGTACATTGTCACTCTCTTGCTATTACTGACCCATACACTTAGGTGTACAGACTCTCCCCGACTTACGCAAGCGTTCCATTCCGGAACGCCTTGTGTAAGTTGAATTTTGCGTAAGTTGGAAACGCATCTCCGACCATTACGCAAAAAACCCAAAACAAACACAAAAAACCCCTGCTATTTCTAGCTTACGGAACTTTTTCCGTAAACTCGGATTTGCGTAAATCGGGTCTTCCGTAACCCGGGGAGCGTCTGTATGCAGTGTTGTTGTAGCTGTGTCAGTCCCAGGATATTAGAGACAAGGTGGGTAAGGTAATGTCTTTTATTGGACCAACTTCTATTGGTGAAAGAGACAAGCTTTTGAGATTACACAGACCTCTTCTTCAGATCTGGGAAACTAACTCAGGCCAGGTCTACATTACAAACCTATATTGGTATAACTATGTCGCTCAGCGGTGTGAAAAATGTACACCCCTGAGTGATGTAGTTCTACTGACCTAATCCCCCATTTAGACAGTGCTATGTCGATGGGAGAGCTTCTCCTGTTGACATAGCTACCGCTGGTGGGGAGGTGGATTAACTACACCAACGGGAGAAGCTCTCCCATGGGCATAGTAGTTTCTTCACTAAAGCACTACATGAAGACAAGCCATCAGAGTGTCACAGCTAACTACAAGGTAGAACAGATTGTTTAGCATAAGTAGTTAAAACATATTTCAAGGGACCATTCAAAGTGAAGTGCCCCATTAACACCTCTCTAGTCATAGGGAGGAAAGGAATGCACTTAGAGTAACACACATCATCTTTCCTACTATAGACAAACAGTGCCACCTTTGTGAGGCTGCTGCTTTCTGCCAACTCAGGGAACAGAAAATCCTCAGGTGGCTCATTCATTTGCATTGTCTCTCTGGTAGCCTGATGAACTACCAGCGGAGACGCATACCTCCTCTTGTAAATCCTTATAATTAAAATGTCTTAATGTTTTATAAAATAAAATTGTCGCTGTAACTGGCCTCCAGGTGTCTTCCCACAATGTCCATCCTGATCAGTCTGGTCAGCAGTTTGAACTCCGCTGCCCTGCAGCCAGGTAAATAAGCATCCGCCCTCCCACTTCAAAGGCCCAGGAATTTTTGAATTCCACTTCCTGTTTGCTTGGTGTGAAGAGCTCACATCGCATCTTCTGAGCTGATCATGGTGGCTTCATACAGCAAATGCTGTCCCACTTGGAGTACACCTGGAGTTGTTGGATCTGCTGGCACTGTGGGGAGAGGAGGCTGTGCAGTCCCAGCTCTGCTCCAGCCATAGGAACTTTGATACCTATGGTCAGATTTCTCTTGGTTTGTGTGGTAAGAGCTACAAACAGGACACAGTGCAGAGCAAAGATAAAGGAGCTGAGGCAGGCATGCCAGAAGGCAAAGGAGACAAACTGTCACTCTGGTGTTGCTCCAAAGACCTGCCACTTCTGTAAGGAGCTGGACCCCATCCTCAGCAGCAACCCCACTTCCACCACCAAGAGCCCTGTGGATACTTGAGAAAGTGCTTGGTATGTTACAAGAGGCAATGATTCAATGCTGTGCATGTACTAACAATCACACGTCTGTGTACTGCTTCTTGTGGTTATGCAGATGTGGCCTTGAGGGGAACCCCCTACACACCGGCACAGTGTCTCCACCAGATAAGGAAGTGACCAAGGCTGAGCAAGGAGGACATGTTCCAGGAGGTGCTGCAATCCTCTGAGACAGAAAAAAGAAAATGCAGAGAGTGGAGAGAAACGGAAAGGCAGGACAGAAAGGAGACTGAAGAGAACATTTAAAAGGCCCATAAGCAGATGATAAAAATCATGGAGGAGCAAACAGAGACGCTGAAGTCCTTAATCACACTAGTCAAAACACATGCGTGCTTACGCCCCATTGCAGCCGATACAGAACTGCTTTCCAAGCCCTCCCCAAACTCCTCCCACACATTCCGTGTAACTTCTCAGAATGGCTCAGTACCCCGTTCACTTTACCCCCTTCGGACAGCTTCCAAAATGATAGCTGGACTTATGCACAGCTATAAGAGCCTCCAATGTCCTGCACTGCTACCTCCCTTCCCACCAAGCCTCTTCTGTGTGTTAACTGGTGTTTAATAAAAACAAGTTATCTGAAAGATAACAAATCTTTATTTGTGTCCTACAGATAGTGATTGCAGCTGGTAGTAAAACACAGACATGCAGTTTAATCATTTGCTTACTGCAAATCCCACTCAGGAATCATCACAAGTGTTAAGCAAACAAACAAAACTTAAATTAATGAAGAATGGTAGATTGCTGTAGAGAAATACACATTACTGGTTCTCGTTATCAAAATGTTGCCTCAAAGCCTCTCTGATTCAAATTGCCCCCAGTTGTGCCCCTCTAATAGCACTTGTATCAGGCTGCTCAAAATCAGCAGCCAGGTGATCTGCCTCTGCGCTGCACCCATGGGCAAACTTTTCATCCTTAGCCTCACAAAGATTATGGAGCGTGCAGCAGGTAGCTATGATCATTGGAATGTTTTCTTCACTTAGATCTAACCTGCCATAAAGACATCTCCAGAGCCCTTTTAATCTGCCAAATACACATTCCACGGTCATTCTGCACCTACTCAGCCTATTTTTGAAGCACTCCTTACTGCTGTCCAGGTTTCCCATGTAAGGCATCATGAGCAATGGGAGTAAGGGATATGCTGGGTCTCCAAGGATCACTATGGGCATTTCAACATCCCCCACTGGAATCTTCTGGTCTGGAAAGAAAGTCCCTGCTTGCAGCTTTCTGTACAGGCCACAGTGTTCTTGAAGATACGTGCATCATGAACCTTTCTGGATCACCCCCAGTGATCAACAAGTGCCTGCAATTCCATGGAGAAGTACCCCTTTCTATAGATGTATTCCATTGCAAGATGGTCTGAGGCCAAAATTGGAATATGCATTCCATCTATTGCCCCTCCACAGTCAGGAAATCCGATTTCCCCAAAGCCATCCACTATTTTACGCACATTTCCAAGAGTCATGGGCCTTCGTAGCAGGATGTGATTAATGGCCCACACACTTGCATTAACATTGCCCTAACGGTCGACTTTCCGACTCCAAACTGATTCACGACCAACTGCTCCAGAAAGCAGTCTGGAATTACCAGCTTCCACACTGCGATCGTCTCGCGCTTGTCCACCAGAGGGCAACTCTAATTTTGGTGTCCTTGCACCGCAGGGCTGGGGTGAACTCCACAAAGGGTTCCAGGGAAGAGGTTTTCCGCATCTGAAAGTTCTGTAGCCACTGCTTGTCTTCCCAGACCTGCATAATGATGTGATCCCACTACTCAGTGCTTGCTTCTTGAGCCCACCGTGTGTAGCTGCTCCATGAATGCTCAAAGTAATCTGGTGTTGTTTCTCATGGCACAGAGTAGGTCAGGCACTTCTGATTCCTGCTCAGATTGGGGCAGTGCGGGACTCATCCTTTCACACAGAGATAATGGACACACAGTAAACAAGGGCCATTGAAAAATGCTGTGAAATGCTGGGATGGAAAGTACTGCTTTATGGGATGTTGAACCCACAGCTATGATGCACTGCAATCCACTCCGCCTTCCCACAAGTCCTAGCGGCAGAAGGTGGCGAGTAGCACTGTAGTACCCACAGTCTACTGCTCTTACTGTCGATGCTAGAGCACCAAGCGTGCAGGCGCTCTGCCAACCGAGGGAGCGTAGTGTGAACATGCAATAGCGATGTTATTATAGCACTTTCTGATCGTCGACATAACTTTTGTCAACAAAACTCTGTAGTGTAGACAAGGCCTGAGTTTGCAGAGGTCATTCCTTGGGGAGAGAGGGGAGATCTACTTCTGTATCTTTTATAGGTAGGATTCTTATAGTGAATTTAGTAATGAAAGAATGCTACATCCACAGGGTCACCTTATAAATCAGATGGAACATGTATAGCATGTAGGAAGTAAGTCACTGAGTACGGCCTTAGTTTCTACTCTGTGAACATGCTGTTAAGGAAGGAAACATCCTTATATATGGGTGTTCAAAACCCTGGTATAAGAAACATTTATCCATTGCTAATGCTTATAGTGACCTCTTGTGGCAGATTCTAAATGTTTTAGAATGACCTGAATTATTCTGTGCCTGTTTGTACCTCTGTATCTTTCTTAGCCCAGGGCTACACTGGGGGCGGGGGTGTCAATCTACGATACGCAACTTCAGCTACGTGAATACCGTAGCTGAAGTCAGCGTATCATTGATCGACTTACCTGGCCGTGAGGATGGCGGCGAGTCAATCGCTGCCGCTCCCATGTCGACTCCGCTTCCGCCTTTCACGGAGGTGGATTTCTGGAGTCGACGAGGAGCGCTTTCGGGGATCGATTAATCGCATCTAAACGAGCCGCGAAAAATCGATCCCCGATAGATCGATTGCTACCCCCCCCCCCAGTGTAGCCCTGGGCATTTCTAAAATGCCCATCACTGTTCATAAGAGAACCAGCAAACTTGGAAATTAAGCTGGTCTATCTGCTTGCCACTTAAAGTTTATGCTTAGGTCCCTCATTTACATATTCAGAGACGTTAGAAGCGGAAAGAAAGATGTAATAGTGGAAGGCACTTAGGGCTAGATTCACAAGGGGGACTTGGGCATTGCAGTGCCTAATATTTTAATGCCCTGCCACCTGGTGGAATTCACAACCCCAGGTTAGGTGCCCAGGCTCCCGCTACAATACAGGGGCAGGCACTCAAAAAAATGAGAGCTCTCACCTAAAATGTGGGACACAAAGGTTCAAAACCGCACACTGCCCAATTTGGACCAGGGACTTCAACCCAGCTCTCCTGCATGTCCTAAACACCAGGCTTGACAGACATTTAATTAATTTATGCAAAGTGGCACAGGTTCCACAGAAGAGAGCCTCAGAATACCCCAGAGGCCAGTGGCTGGCATACTCCCCTGGGAGGTGGGAAAGCTGAGTTCAAGCATCGGATCCAAATCAGACCAAGTGGAGATTTGCACCTGCCTCCCACTTCCCAAGAGAGTGCTGTAACCACGGGGGTAATGGGTTTAAGGTGTGGGCAGCAGCATGACAATGTGCTCAGAGACTGGCAGGGGAACGCCTAGTTTGTGAATCCTGCCCAGCTTTAGGAGCGAGCGAGGCACCAAGTAGCTCAGTGGTGCCATGACTTAGTCAGCTTTGCACCTGCAGCAGCTGAGCCTTTTGTTTTGCCTAAATGCTGGATTTAAGCACCTCAAAGGGCAGGTAGGTGCCTACGTCCCCCTTGTGAATGCAGCCCTTAGAGACCCTCATGGCACCCAGAAGTAATGCTGACTCTGCCGCAGTTATTTCTGTTCAAGAACTTACGTCTGGTGCAAGCACAGGCATAGGCGCCGACTCCGTGGGTGCTCCAGGGCTGGAGCACCCACAGGGAAAAATTGGTGGGTGCAGAGCACCCACTGGCAGCTCCCTGCTAGCCCCACCCCCCGCACCCAGCTCACCTCTGCTCTGCCTCAACCCCCATCCCCGAGGCACCGCTGCTTCACTTTCCCCCACTCCCTCCCAGGCTTGCTGCGCGCCAAACAGCTGATTCCGGCAAGCCTGGGAGGGAAGGGGGAAAAGTGAAGCAGCGGCACCTCCGAGGCGGAGCGGAGGTGAGCTGGGGCAGGGAGAGGTTTCTCTGCACCCGCTCGCTCCAGCTCACCTCTGCTCTGCCTCCTCCCCCGAGGCGCCGCTGCTTCACTTTTCCCCCCTTCCTCCCAGGCTTGCCAGAATCAGCTGTTTGGCGCGGGGCAAGCCTAGGAGGGAGGGGGGGAGAAGCGAAGCAGCGGTGCCTCGGGAGCGGAGGTGTAGGTGTGCTGGGCGGGGTGGGGGGGCCCGGCGGGGAGCTGCCAGTGGGTGCTCTGCTTCTACCCCCCTCCCTCCCAGGCTTGCAAGCCTGGCGGGGGAGGGGAAAATGTGGAGCGCCTGGGGGAGGAGATGGGGGTGGAGACTTGGGGAAGGGGTGGAATGGGGGCAGGGCCAGGGGTGGAGTTGGGCAGGGCCAGGAGGGGGGTGCGAGCACCCCCTGACGCCAACTAAAGTCAGCACCTATGAGCACAGGTATAGGTGTGCTCCTTGGTCCTGCCTACATACACAGCTTGGATGGGTCATTCATTCCTTTGTTCAGTGCTTCAGTTTGTAGAAAAGTTACTCCAGAGGTAAGAATCAGGAATGAAGACAAAATGGAGAAGAGGCCGCTGCCTTTTTATATTTCCTTTGCCATGTGGCCTGTACTTCCTGTGTCCCAAACACAAGCTCACAGCACATGGTATGGAAAAGCCTTGAAGTCCCCTATCCATGGGCATGCCCCTACATGTCTTGCTGACTCAAAGTGTAGTCCCTAGCTTTTTCAATGGGTTCATTTTACAGCTGATGACCCTTGATGGGCTATTGAACAGGGTAGGCAGTGCTGATGCCAATCTGTCTGGGGGTGTTACCCAGAAACACAGCACAAGTTTGGGAATACATATATACCATACATATCTATAACTCACATAACAAAGGTGATACAAACATATAAACAAGATGATCATACTTGGCAAATCATAACATTTTCGCAGATACTTTACACAGCATATCTAGTCAGATTCATTGCAATGTGACAATATTGGGGTTATCAAGATCATAAAGTGTCTCCCATATTCCATACAGCGTTACAATCAGTAATAAGTGTAGCTGAGCTAAGAAATTCCTGGGCCTTTGACTTCAGTGTTTCTTCAGACCAGAAGGCACTTATTACTCCAAATAACCTCATATTATCATCATCGTTAGGCTTGGCAGGATTAAATTGCTAGGCGTGGGTAAACGTCAATTTCGCCTGACACAGAAATCAATGGGGGAAAATCCATCTATAAGAGTCAGCAAGCACAGCCTACCTCAAACATAGGGCCGGCAGGGAGCCGGTGCAATGGGGCACATGGCCATGCAGGGAGCCTCCTGCAGCTCCACTGTCATGGCCCCACTCACCCCCTCCCAGGTGGGGAGTGAAGCAGATGTCCCCGGGCAGGAGCCACTCAGCAATGGGCTGGACTTCTCTGCAGATGGGGATTTTTCCTCCTCCTCCTCATGGCCCTGGCCAGGAGACTGCTCCATCCTGCCAGGACTGCAAACTCCCCCGCATCTCATGCCTGCAGGGATGCAGTGGAACTGTCTCCAAAGCCATGCAAAGAGCCCTCACAAACTCTGCTGCTACAGCCCCACTCAGCAACCAAAAGCATGGGGGCCATCCCCGGGCAGGAGCCAGTCAGCAGTGGGGGTGGCCTTCCTCTAGATCAGCGGTGGACAAACTACGGCCCGTGGGCCACATCCGGCCCACGGGACCATGCTGCCCAGCCCTTGAGCTCCTGGACGGAGAGACTCCCCCAGTCCCTCGCCCCTGTTCCCCCTCCTTCGCAGCCTCAGCTCATCATGCCACCTGCGCTCTGGGGGGTGGGGCTGCGAGCTCCTGCCGGGCAGCACAGCAGTGGGGCTGGATCCAGCCAGGCAGTGCAGCTGCCAGACATGCTGCTCTGAGCAGCATGGTAAGGGGGTGGGGAGTAGGGGGGGGATGTAGATAAGGGGCAGGGGGTCCCGGGGGGCAGTCAGGGGACAGGGAGCAGTTGGATGGGGCGGAGGTTCAGGGGGGACGGTCAGGGGACAGGGGGGTTGGACAGGCATGGGAGTCCTGGGGGGCCGGTCAGGGGTGTGGCTAGGGGTTGGGGCAGTCAGGGGACAGGGAGTAAGGGGGGTTGGATAGGGGGTGGGGTCCCAGGGGAGCAGTTAGGGGCAGGGCATCCCGGGAGGGGACAGTCAGGGGACAAGGAGCAGCGGGGGTGTTGGATGGGTGGGAAGTTCTCAGGGGGGCAGTCAGGGGGTGGGAAGTGGGAGAGGGCAGGGGCCAGGCTGTTTGGGGAGGCACAGCTTTCCCTAACCGGCCCTCCATACAGTTTTGGAACCCCGATGTGGCCCTCAGGCTAAAACGTTTGCCCACCCCTGCGCTACATTGCAGGGTTGTGGGTCTGCTCATGGCTCTGGCTGGTGTGGTGGGTGTCTGCTCCAGTGAGCCAGGATCACAGCCTCCCCGTCACCTTGCACCCAGGTGTCTTGAGCTCCTTGGCCGTGCTGGGCCCTAACCCCAACCCCAATTAATTTCCTGCAACTGTGATAAAGTCAAAAATCAAAGAAAATACTTAAAAATAAAAATTGATACAAATCCTCAAACTTAGACAAAAATGGAATGTTGCAAAGCCTAAACAGAATACTATTTTTGACATATCCCTGTTTGTAATGATCATTGTTCCTTTTGACAGCAAAGATGTACATATTAAGGTATATTAGGGTGTAAACTCTAAGCAGAACCATGAGAAAACAGGAAGAAATGGCAATGCTCAGCAGATTTGTTACAGAAAATAAGATGTGGTCACTGACTTCTGACATCAATATTTATTTCATGAGTAAACGTCAGAAGGCCAGAATGTTTTGCCCTGGTCCACTCTGACCTGAAGTATAAACACTAATTTTCTCAAATAAAAAAGAGTGAAAGCCTAGTAATTTGGGCAACAAATTCTCATCTTAAGGCTTCTTTAGGGACCTATCTTCAGTCCAACAGAGCTCTAAAATAAGCATCACCCATGCAATACATGTTAAATTCCTTGTTAGCCCGGGCTGGTCTTTCCAAGTGCTTTCACATGAACAGCTAGGGACATAGTGCGTATTTTGTTTCTTTTGACTAATCCACAATCAAGCTGCCACATGTGAACAGGTCAGTTCAGAACAAAACTATTGTACATTTTCTTTTACGACTAGGAATTTAAATTAATTTTTTTCTGTATCAGGAGTGGACATATCACAGTCCATGATTGTTCTCCATCTATATCTGCTAAAAAATACCCACCTGTTTCTTATTAGTACAGGCAACCACATTAATAATTTCCAATCAATTTGAAGAAATCTAGCTTTTTTTCTGTTTGTGATCTGTTCTGATTTCTGCAATTATATTAGTCATAATTATATTTACTAAAAAGTACAGCCAAGTAATTAAACCCTAAAGTTGTTTGCAAACTCTACTTTAAATAGACGGCGTTTGTCGTATGCAGTTGGTCATCAAAGTCAAGGGATAACGTTAGTGGTCCCTGATTTCAAAACAAAACAAAAACACCCTCCCCCGTAAATAAAACCAGAATACCCACCTAGCACACCTTTTTCATATACAAATATGAGTAGCCATAAGAAAAACAGATACAGTAGTGTGAACAGCAACCTGCTTATGACTAAGGCTATGATTTAGTCATGGGTATTTTTAATAAAAGTAATGGACAGGTCAGGGGCAATAAACAAAAATTCTTGGCCTGTGACCTGTCCATGACTTGTACTATAAATACCCCTGACGAAATCTTAAGCTGGGGGGCCCCTGCTCTGGCGGGCCCCTGGGGAAAGCCACTGCTCTGGGGAACGCTGTTGAGGGGGTGGGGGAGGTAGGGCTAGTGGCACCAGCTTCCAGGAGCCGCCAAGCAGTGACTGCTCCTGCCACCCCCAGGACCGCTGCTCCGGCGGTCCCTGGGATCAGTTGCACCGGCCGCTGCTTGGGCGGACCCTGGGGCCAGCTGTCTGGGGCCACCCGAGCAGCAGCCGGTGCGGTTGGCCCCGGGGCAGCTCCAGCAGCAGCCGGTGCGACTGGCTGTGCGGTTGCTCGAGCGGCTGGCTGCATAGTGGCTCCAGCAACGGCTGGTTTGACTGGCCCCGGGGCCACCTGAGCAGCTGCTTGGGCAGCCCTGGTGTTAGCCACACTGGCTGCTGCAGAAGTCACGGAGGTCGTGAAAAGTCATGGAATCCATGACTTCCGCAAAATCCATGACAGACACGGAGCCGTACTTATGGCTACTCCTGAATAGCAAATAAAAAGGAGCTGAACTGAACAGTCATTTGGAATTTGAACCTGTGTTCATGAGCACTCTTTTGGCAGTTTTCCCACCAACTCTAGTTATTAGTTGTAGGCAAACAATGCGAGATCTGTTCCACAATTCAACAACCTGTAGAGCTTGGATTAGTGCATATTAGACACAAGGAGCAGGAATTTGTGGCACTGTACTCTTCTTTTTGATATTATGTGCTTTTTCCATTGACTAATAACTTTACAAAATAAAGCAGTTATGCCACCCTTATTTAAAAAAACAAAGAGAAACAACTAATGCACTATATTAACCCAGTGATGTTGACTATTCACTGTGGCTTACTCCAATACTTCATGGAATTGAACTGACTGGTAATGGATTTTTCACTGCTGAGTTACTTTACAGTGAGAACAGCACGTGGATATAAATGCATATTCAGTATCAGCAGATGAACTGTTTCTGATCAAGAAAAACAGCATAATTAACCAACAGCTTGCTTGTACTTGTTTTTGGGCACATTGCACTGCAGATTGTGGAACTGGAGCATTATACTACATGTAAGAGAGCATATTACATTACTGTTTCACGTGGCTAAACACACTTCATTTTGCTTGGTTTTCCATCACAGTGATTACCTTTTTACATTCAACACGTAATATAATTTCAAAACCTACAGGGGGTTTCAAATCTCCCAAGTTTCAAAGTACAGCATTATGGCATCAAGTGTCCTGGTAATGCCTCTTTTGCAGCTGGGGATTTCAAGAATTGTCAGAGGTAGTGTCTCCAGCTTCGCAGCCACCGATTGTGTCTTCTTGGTGCTAATGAAATACAAAATTATTAATAATAGTAAGGCCATTACTAATTCCCGGAGCCATCCAAGTCCCTGGCCTTCAGATATTTAAATACTTTTTTTAAAGAAAAGGTGATTGTGATATTGGCAAAGCAAGTGCCAGCTGTTGTCAAGGCTTTAGACCTCAACCCAGGACTAACAAGGGAAGCCAGTCCAGCTCACCTGTATGACAGTAGGGTTAAGATGGGTATTGGGTTTATCACAATGTGTTTAGTATTGTGACGGGGCAAGGCCAGAGGGCTATAGGAAAGTGATAAGGAATCAGTATGTTCCTATTGGGATCCGGGAAGTGGGCGGGCGAAGCCCGCCCACTGCTAAAGGATCCCCCCCTTCAGCCTAAGGGGAGGGATCCACAGGACCTGGATGCCAAGTGATTCCGGGGGACAAAAAATGAAAAAACAGGAACGGGAGTGCGGTCAAAGGGTCAAACGAAGCGAACCAGATGGGGACACTGAGCAGAGAACCCCGGACAGTGCCCACTGCTCCTCAAAGGTGTCAAGGGAGCCAGTGGACGCTGCCCAGAGGAACTCTGCTCGGATGCGTGAACGAACAGAGGATCGAAAATAGGCCCCACAGTCACAGGAGCCTCCATCGGCCAACCTCCCCACCCTGGTCTTGTAGATGGACAGTTTAGCTAGGGCCAGGAGGAGGTTGACCAGGAGGTCCCGTGACTTCGTGGGGCCGTGGATTGGAAGTGCATAAATAAAAAGGTGAGGGGAAAAGTGCAACCAAAACCTCAACAAAATGTCTAAGAGGAGCCGGAACAGGGGCTGCAGCCTGGTGCACTCCAGATAAATGTGCGCCAGGGTCTCCCTCACGCCGCAAAAGGGACATGTGTCGGGGATTGGGGTGAACCGCGCCAAGTACACGCCCGTGCTCACGGCTCCGTGAAGGAGCCGCCAACTGACATCCCCGGCGGGCCTTGGGACTAAGGAGGAGTAAAGGCTGGCCCACCGGGGCTTCTCACCCTCTAGAGGTGGCAGGAGGTCCCGCCGTTTCGTATCGGGGCGGGACGTGAGGGTGAGGAGATGAAGGGTGTGGAGCACGAGCGTGTATAGATGTTTCCTTGGCGCGGTCTGGAAGCGGACCGGCTGCAGTTCGTGCAGCCGGCTCACTGTGAAGGGACAGGGGACCCGGTTGGGTCCACGGGGCTGGGGCCCAATAAAAAGGTCCGGAGGGCTTGGGGTGAAGGGAGGGCGGGGCGTACCCTCTCGCAGGACCCGGTCGAGGTAAACCCGAGCAGCGGGCAGCAAAGCAGCCTTCACCTCCTGAAGTACGCGCCGGGGAGTACGAGTTCTGGAGAGCCCCATGCGCTGAGCAAGCGTCAGGGGATCCAGCCAATCTCCCCGGTCGTAGTCCAGGAGGTCTCCGACCCTAGTGACTTCTGCCAGGACCAACCTCTGGCGCACCGAGGGGGACTCCGCCACCTGCACACGGAGCTGGGGGTTGTGTAGCAGGGGCTCCGCGAGGAGATCTGCCCCCTCGGTGGCCGCCACGGACCTGGTCGCTGAGAATAGCTTCCAGGTCCGGAGGAGGTCCTGGTAGAAGACCGGCAGCCCGTAGAGGTCTCGCGGAAGACCTCTCGGATGGAGATAAAGGAGCTGCCGGTCATATCGGAGCCCTCGGAAACGGCGCAGGAAGGCGTGCGCCAATACGCTCCACGCCAGACTACCTGCACCATAAAGGAGCCTCTGCAGGGCCTGGAGATGGAAGACATGGACCTGAGTGTGTGGACACTTAAGGCCCTGCCCACCCTCCTCCAGAGGAAGATGGAGAACCCCTGCAGAGACCCAGTGCAGTCCTGACCAAAAGAACTCCAGAATCGACGTCCGGAGGTTGGCCAGGAAACCCGGGGCCGGGACCAGGGTGTTGAGCCGGTACCAGAGCATGGACAGGACTAATTGATTGATTACCAGTGCTCTCCCTCGAAAGGAGAGGCACCGGAGCAGTCCTGTCCATTTCCGGATCCGCTCTATCACCCTGCCCTCTAAACCTTGCCAGTTCTCCGGCGGGGATGGATGCGTGGCAGAAAGGTAAACGCCGAGATAGAGCAGTGGACCCGCACTCCACCTGATGGCCTGAAGCACGGGTGGGAGAGAGCTCGCCTGCCACCCGTCCCCTACCACCAGGCCAGAGCTCTTGACCCAGTTGACCCGGGCAGAGGAGGCCGCCGAGTAGATCGCCTGGCAAGCCTCCACCCGCACCAAGTCGCCCGGGTCCTGGACCACGAGGAGCACATCGTCGGCGTATGCCGACAGGACCAGCCGCAGCTCCGGCTCTCGGAGCACCAATCCCGTCAACCTCCTGCGGAGAAGACAAAGGAAGGGCTCAATCGCCAGGCATCGGGAGGCATTAGCTGAAAAATCGCCAGGCATCGGGAGGTGGACAGATATTTGCGGGGTCCCCGCCTGGGAAGGAGAACTGTTGTCCCACCCCAATGAGGGGTACCCCCTGGGATTCGGGTCCCGGCCGCAGGGCACCGGCCGTCGCTTCAGGAGGCTTGGCGGCCGTCAGCGAGGTGTCACTTGCGACCGGGCAGGTGGAAGAGCCCAGGGGATCCTCGGAGGTGGGAGCGGAACCGGTGGTCAAGGGGAGGGAGCATGGGGAAAGGGGGGAAAGGGGCACCGGGGTGAGGTCATTGAGATCGAGGCCTGCCGGTAAAGGGTCGTCCTCCCCCTGGGTGATTGGGGTCAGACCCAGGGCCTCGATCTCCTCGTAGATGGAGGGCAGGTCACCTTCTGCCACCCCGGGGTTCTCCCCGCCGGCACCTGAAGCGATGCTCGGGTTGGGGCGTGCAGGGTTGAGAAACGGGGCAGAAGGGGCTCCATCAGGGGCTCCCGAGGGAGGGGCGGTAATACCTTCCGGTGCTGCCACGTCTTTCCCAGCCGGTTCTGGCGGACTAAAGCCTCTCGGGGGCAAAGCGGAAGGCTCGGCATCAGTTCCCCCCTTCCTGGTTTTCCGGGGGGCTTCCGCATCGGTGGAAAGGAGCGGGGCTCGAGCCTTCCGCTTGCCCCGCTTCCCCTGTACTAAGGCCCAGCCCTCCATGGCATCATCTGGGGGCTGGCTAGTAAGGGTCGGGTCGGGGGGGGGGGGCGCGATTCCTTAGGGACTCGGGGAGGTAGTGGTGGGGCAGCATAAGGGAGAGAAAAGTCTCCCTGGGGCGGGCCCTCTCCCACGCCCGGCGATATCCCTGCCTCACCCTCCTCCACAGGCCTCAGCAGACTGTTCGCAGTGGGCCTCTCCCGCTCGTCTGGGCTCACTGGGGGAGGTACTCCCAGGGCCCGAGCGGGAGCAGCGGTGGACTGGGAAGGAGGAGGGGCGGCTCTGGGCACCAGGCATACAGGGGCGCCGGCGATGACGGGGCCGACGCCCTGCCGGGGCTCGGGGGTCTCGGATGCTCCCCCTTGCCGGGCCAAGGGACAGTCCCTCCGGACGTGTCCCATCGCCCGGCAGAGGTAGCACCGGGCCTCCCCCGTGGAATAGTACACCCGGTAACGGGCCCCGTGATAGGGGACCATAAAGGACCCCTCGAGCGCCTCCCCGTCACGTGCAGCCGGGGGCATTTGGAGCTGCACCTGCCGGCGGAACGAGAGGATGTGACGGAGGGCGGGGTCTTTGCAGCCCAGTGGGAGAGGGCTGACTACAGAGATGGGTCTCCCTAGGGCGGAGAGGGCAGGTAACAGGGCGGCATTGGGGAGGAAGGGAGGGACGGAAGTGAGGACTAGGCGGACGCCCAAGTCCTCCAGCGGCTCTAACGGGACGAACACGCCCCCCACCGCCAGGCTCTTCTCCACCGCCTCTTGGGCCGCGGCCTCCGATGCGAGGAAGAAGACTACCTTCCCGTACATTTTGGAGGCCGCTACGATGGCCGTGGGCCCCACCACCCTTGCCAACGCCCGCACATAGGTTTCTACGTGGGGCGAGGCGGGTACCAGGAGGCAACGGACGCCATGCCTCCTGGTCAAGGTGGGAAAGGGGCCCCGGCCGCTATAGATGGTAGCTGAGGCGGTGGGCGGGTTAGGTGACGTTGCGGCAGGTGGGGGGGTTGCCGCTACCTGGGCGTACGCTCTGGGGGCCAGGGGTGGGACACCCGCAGAGCTGGTAGAGGGAACAGCAGGGAAGGGCGCCGCGGCCGGTGGCAGGGCTGCAGCAGTAGTGGCTGCCTCTGCCATGGAGGGTCTGGCCTTTGTCGCGGGGCCCTTACCCTTCTTTTTACCCTGGCCCTTCCTGCCGGCTGGGGGGGCTCCCCCAGGATCATGGGGGGCGAGGGACGTGGCAGCAGCGGAGGTCTCTTCAATGTCCGCCACTGCCGGTGCCCCAGCGGGGGCGAGAGCAGGTGGTTCGGCAGCGGCGGTCGAGGTGGAGGCTAGGGAGGGTGACGGGGGAACAGGCGGAGGAGGGGCGGCCGTGCCGTCTGGAGGGGCTCCTCCCTCCATGTCGCCTGCCATGACGAACAGGGGGGAAGGGAAAACTCCTGAGAGGGGGCGGGGAGAGGAATTGGGGTGACCACTCCTCCCTGCTAGGCTGCAGGCAGGGGAGGAGGGCAATAAAAGTGGGGACAGGGTTCAGGGTTAACTCGGACTAGTGCGGGGGTAAGGTTCAGTCACCGACACAAGATGGGAAATCCGGCTCCTCTTGTTGCACTAGGGGAGGGGATGATATAACAGCATGGGGGTGCAGTGAGATAGGGTCAAAACTAAACAGGGGAGGGGCACAAGCGCATGGGGGGGGCGTGGGTGCATGAAAGCGGGGGGCTAATCAGGGTAAACGGAGCTTCAGGGGGAGGGAGACAACCAACTAAGAATGGGGCAGAAAAACAAGGGACTAGTTTCAGGGCTAGGGTAGGGCAAACAAACAAGGCTGTAGAGGGAGAGGGGCGGGGCAGGCAAAACTGAAACTGGCAAGGGGCTGGGACCAAAAAAAGGGGGCAAACAACTGCAAGGGGTAAATGGGGCAGGTGGCAAGGGACAAAGCAAGGGATGTGCTGATGGAGGGGGAGGGTCAGTCCATGGGGTATGGGGAGGGGCACGTGCACCCACGTGCGCTCATGCAAAGTCAATAGTTGGGCTGGCTGCTGCTTCAGGCCCAAAAGGTGGAAACGGGCTTGGCTAGCCAGGCAAGCAGCTGAGTCCAGAGGCAGGAACCAGGGCAGACGGTGAGCAGGCAGCAGAGGTGGTGGTGGTGGAGGAGGGGGCAGCGGTGGTGGTGGGGGTTGGGGGGGCACAGATGAACCAGGGGGCGGGCTCTATGCCACACCCCCTGTGCCCCTACAAACACAGTCAATACCCCCACCACGAGAGCACAGTTCGAAACATACTCAGTTCTTGGAGGCCCCCTCCACGGTGGTCTGCAGAGTCTCTGCGCTCCCTCAGCAGCCGACGGTCTTCCTGGTTCTTCCTCCCCTGGGTTCCAGAAGCTTCCTGGCAGCAAATAGGGCAGCTCCAGCAACTCCAGGCGGTGGTCCGGTGGTCAGGCAGGACCCCTCACAGATGGTGGTGGTCACAGCAGCGGCTGGAGTAGGGGCTCCTCACACGCCTCCTCTGGGGAGAGGGCCAGCAGGCCCCCTCCCCCCCAAAGGGGTTGCTGCAGCAGCAGCAGCAACCAAGGTGTTGGGGGGGGGGGGGGTGTTCAGCTGCCAAGCAGCCAGCAACCGGAGAGTAGAGTAGTGGGAGGGGTGTCTGGCCCAGCCAGGGGAGAAGCTGAGGCAGCAGTAGCAGCAAACAGCAGCTGGGAGGGCCCAGGGCCTAGCAGCAGCCCCAGCAGGATGAGCAGGAGGAGCAGCAGCAGTCCTCTACCTCCTTCCCCGCCAGAGGGCTATAGGGAAGTGGTAAGGAACCAGTATGTTCGCCCCAGGCTAAACAAATCCCTGATACCTTATGGCAGTTGCTCCAGGTTAATCAAGACACCTGGGGCCAATTAAGAACTTTCCAGAAGGCAGGGAAGTTAATTGAGACACCTGCAGCCAATCAGGGGCTGGCTGAAACTAGTTAAAAGCCTCCCAGTGAGTCCGTGAAGGGCGCATGTCAGGAGCTGTGGAAGGAAGTTGCGTGTGAGGAGCTGGGAGCAAGAGGCACTAGGAGCTGAGAGTAAGAGGGCGTACTGCTGGAAGATCCTGTGGTGAGGATAAAGAAGGTGTTGGGAGGAGTCCATGGGGAAGTAGCCCAGGGAGTTGTAGCTGTCGTGCAGTTGTTCCAGGAGGCACTCTAAACAGCTGCAGTCCACAGGGCCCTGGGCTGGAACCCGGAGTAGAGGGCGGGCCCGGGTTCCCCCCAAACCTCCCAACTCCTGATCAGACACAGGAGGAGTTAACCTGGACTGTGGATTCTACCAGAGGGGAAGATCTCTGAGGCAAGCAAAATCCGCCAATAAGCGCAGGACCCACCAAGGTAGAGGAGGAACTTTGTCACAGTATTTAGACTTTATGAAATGCTTATAAGACACTACATGTATTAATCCTACTTATAAGATCTGTATCCCATGCTATAAGGTAATACTTATGTTTTTGCTTTAAAATGGTAAAAAAAAGTTCACCCTGTAACTGTCAACCTGTCAAAAGGGCTTGAATTCTGGAAGAAGGAAATAAAGATAGTGAACAAGAAAATTTCTCATCTCTTTTGCTATTTGGACTCTCAGAGGGCAGGAACAATGAAACAGAAGAAGAGATCCCCAGGGTCATAGAATGGAATCATAAGCCTGGAAGAGACCTCGAGAGATTATCTAGTCCAGTCCCCTACACTCATGGCAGGACTATGTGTTTTCGAGACCATCCCTGACAGGTGTTTGTCCAACCTGCTCTTAAAAATCTCCAATGATGGAGATCCCACAACCTCCCTTGGCAATTTATTCTAGTGCTTAACCACCCTGACAGTTAGGAAGTTTTTCCTAATGTCCAACCTAAACCTCCCTTGCTGCAATTTAAGCCCATTGCTTCTTGTCCTATCCTCAGAGGTTAAGGAGAACAATTTTTCTCCCTCCTCCTTGTAACAATCTTTTATGTACTTGAAAACTATTATCATATCCCCTCTGTCTTCTCTTTTCCAGATTAAACAAACCCAACTTTTTCAATCTTCCCTCATAGGTCATGTTTTCTAGACCTTTAATCATTTCTGTTGCTCTTTTCTGGACTTTTTCCAATTTGTCCACATCTTTCCTGAAATGTGGCGCATAGACCTGCAAACAATACTCCAGTTGAGGTCTAATCAGTGCAGAGCAGAGAGGAAGAATTACTTCTCGTGTCTTGTATCAGGGGGTAGCCGTGTTAGTCTGTATCCACAAAAACAACAAGGAGTCCAGTGGCACTTTAAAGACTAACGGATTTATTTGGGCATAAGATTTCATGGGTAAAAAACCCACTGACAGATGAAGAGAAGGGTGTTACCTCACAAGTATGGAGAAGGGAAGGAGTGTGGAAGAAGTGTGGAGAAGAGAAGGGAGTTACCTCACAAGTAACTCTTCTCTTCATGTGTCAGTATAATAATACCTGCATCTGTAATTTTCACTCCATGCATCTGAAGAAGTGGGTTTTTTACCCATGAAAGCTTATGCCCAAATAAATGTTAGTCTTTAAGGTGCCACTGGCCTCCTTGTTGTTCTTGTGCCTTGCTTACAACACTTCAGCTAATACCCAGAATAATGTTGTTGTTTTTTTGCAACAGTGTTACACTGTTCACTCATATTTAGCTTGTGGTCAACTATGACCCCCCAGATCCCTTTCTGCAGAACTCCTTCCTAGGCAGTCATTTCCCATTTTCTATGTGTGCAACTGATTGTTCCTTCCAAAGTGGAGTACTTCACATTTGTCCTTATTGAATTTCATCTTATTTACTTCAGACCATTTCTCCAGTACGTCTAAATCATTTTGAATTTTAATCCTATCCTCCAATGCTACTTGCAACCTCTCCCAGCTTGGTATTGTTCACAAACTTTATAAGTGTATTCTCTATGCCATTATCTAAATCATTGATGAAGATATTGAACAGAACTGGACCAAGGACGGATTCCTTCAGGACCCCACTCAGTATGCCCTTCCAGCTTGATGGTGAACCACGGATAACTACTCTCTGGTAATGGTTTTCCAACCATTTATGCACGCACCTTATAGTAGCTCCATCTAGGTTGCATTTCCCTATTTCTCTCCAGTTCATCCTGAATTTGGCATCCTCAGTTGTGACCCACTGAGGCACCGTTACAGATGGTTTGCTTTTGTGCCCTTAATAATGTCTCTTTGAAAAACTGCCAACTCTCTTAAACGGTTTTTCCCTTTAGACTGGCTTCCCCTGGGATCTTACCTACCACCTCCCAGAGTTTGCTAAAGTCTGCCTTCTTGAAATCCATGGTCTTTATTGTGCTTTTTCCCCCCTCCCACCATTCCTTAGAATCACGAACTCTACCATTTCATGATCACTTTCACCTAAGCTACCTTCCACTTTCAAATTCTCAACTAGTTCCTCCCTCTTTGTCAAAATCAAATCCAGAATAGCCTCTCCCCAAGTAGCTTTCGCCACCTTCTGAAATAAAAAAATTAAAAAAAATACCTCCAATACATTTCAAGAACTTGTTGGATAATCTGTGTCAAGAAATTCAGTGCTAACAGATTGCTACAACTCTGTCATCATTTGGAACCACAGACTGCAACTTATATGTGTCTATATGTTGCCTGCTTTAACCTGTAAATAACACTAATTTCTTTTTCCTAATTAATAAATTCTTAGTTTACTGTAAGACTGGCTACAAGTGTTGTCTTTGGTGTGAGAGCGGAGGTACAAAGTGACATGGGGTCAAATTCACTGGTCTCTTGGGCAGGGCCATCCCTAGAGGAGTGCAGGGCCTGGGACAACCCGCTGCGCAGGTGCAGGCCCTGTCACCGCTCCACCCCTTCCCCCAAACCCCTGCCTCGCCTCTTCCCCCCTGCTCCACCCCCCTTCCCACAGCAATGCCAGGAGCCGGTGGGGTGGGGCAGCCTGGGGGCAGGTCACTCGCTGCCGGCGCCAGGCCCCCCCACTACCCTTCCAGACCACCCTGGAGCAGGTGTCCTGAAGCATGGGGCCCCCCCAAAGCACGGGGCCTGGGGCGGTTGCCCTGGTCCGTTCTATGGACGGGACAGCTCTGCTCTTGGGATTGGAAACAACCTGAATATATTGTGATCTTTGGTGCATAGCAACCATCATAAAGACTAGCTTGCCTGGGTGGCAAGACAGACTGGAATGCCCAAGGGGACTGTATGCGACTCCATCGAAAGACTGCTCTAGTGCTTTAGGAATCCACACTTGTTACTGGGACAGTGACATCTACTTATAGAACATATCACCAGTTTGGGGTCTCTGCCCTGCTTTTTGACAATCTGCCCTGAAATTGGCACTCTCTGTTGTGAGCCACTCCAGGCACCGTGACAGTATAAACGGCAGTTTATAGTGATACCAGATCCCAATTCATTAGAAGCACTACCCTGGCCCAGACAAATGAAGAATGAATTAAAACTCACACAGGTGCTCCAGGGAGAAGCCATACAAGGAGTCGCTCCAGGAACAGGAAGAGATTGTGTTTGGGATAAGACTGCTCTCTAGGCCCGGGGGTATGGGTTAAGAAATGTCTCTCAGCATGGGATTTCTACATTTTGTTAACTGTTCTTCTGCAACTGAGAAAAGTGGGCACCCCTGAGATTTCTGAGTCACTTCACCAACCTAGTCACCTTTGAGGTGCTGACATTCCAATGGAACATGGACATTCAGTGAAAGGATAAAGGAAGTAGTATTTTAATACAAGTGGAGATTAAGGCAGGATCATTAGACTCTTGGCCCAGTAGTCTAAGGAGCGATCTAAAATAACAGCAGCACTGAGTCATTGATAAGCCAAGGCCTCTGGGACACCATACGCAAGATAATAAAGTTGAACTGAAGGCAGGCCTAGCAGCCACAGACCAGTGCACAAGTCCTTAAAAAAAAAAAAAAAAAAAAAAAAAAAAGGTACCAGAATGCATAATTTCACCACATGATTTCACTATGCATGGTGCCAGGTACAGAATGAAACCAGTAGCCAATTATCTATTTGTTTACTTTAAAATTATTAGAAGTACTGGAACGCCATTCCGGCTGCCCACAAACACTTGGGTACATCACTCATGAAAAGAGTGGGTTGTAGAAAGCAAATATATCAATGAGTGAAGATTGTCCCTCAGTATGAGAGAAATTAGGGTAGGTTGGTCCATTCGAAAATACAATCCATCAGGGAAGTATTTCAGTTACTTTCCTGACTGCGCTTCTCATCGGCACTCCAGCACATCTCCCCTGGTATTGCCGATGTCCTCTGGATAGTGATTTGTAACCCAATACCAGCCAAAAGTGATCATTTCGGCAAAACAACTCCATCCACCTAGGCAGAGTAGCACGTCTGTGCAAACACGGTCTATTCCTGAGGTCTTTTCCCACAGCTCATCACTAGATGTCAGGGGAGAGCTCATTCAGACATGGCTTACATGTATAAGATGATTAAGTTTGGATAAAATTAGAGGCATATCATTGAGAGCAATACAGAAGCTTCGCTGATTCCCCTCAACACACTTCACACCACCCTGAATCCAAAGATTTTAATTCTTCCATCTCTGCCCCTGCCTTCTCTTGAAATGAGTGAAAGTGATCCCATCCCAGCAGGGCAGCTGTTAATTATGATTTGAGCTGGTAGGAAAAGTTTTTTGCTAAAACATTTGGGAAAAATATGATTGTTTCCCTCCCCCTTATCTACTTTTCCATCTTTTGCCTACAGAAGAGACGGGTGGGGAAAGGCGGTGGGGGAGAAGGATAAAGGGGGGACCCCAAAAACCCACCCACAATATTTTCATGAAAAATTTTCTGAAGAAATTTTCATTTCCATAAAACACTATTCTTCACTGAAAAATGTTATTCAACAGAATAGTGTGATCGGCTGTAGTTATGACAAGCTTTCTATCTAGGTTTTTCTAGTGCACTCTTGACTGTGGTATTAGGCTGGATTCCAAAAAAGTCAGACCAATATTAAGAGTCTCTGTTAGTTCTCTCTCCCATGTCCACAAACATCTCTCGCACTGGCACACGCCAATAGTATCTGTAGGACCAGTAGGGAATTTGACTCTAAGAAAGGGGTAATTGGCAAGAGGCTGGAGCTGGCAGCAGTAAAGATTTTGAAGCCATGGGGAAAGAGAGCTGAAGGAGCGGGCAGGTGGGAATGGGCATGGAGCCAAACTTGGATGAGGGAAGTTGTGGTGAAGGGGGCTTGGGTGTGCCAAAGAACTTTCCAGATTTTTTTGGACAAAATGGCACGTAATGTTCATGTATCACTGTAGTCACTGAGGGAAAGGCTGCTACTGGTCACTGCAGTAAATAGTTCTCCAGTTTGTAAATGCATTTCCTACCTCTAGAGGTTGAGAGCTGATCATTCTCAGGTACCACCTTTCCATTATGATCTAAAGGAGTAAAGAAACTAAGAACAGCCATACTGGCTCAGACCAATGGTCCATCTAGCCCAATATCCTGTCTTCCGACAGTGGCCAATGCCAGATGCCCCAGAGAGAATGAAGAGAACAGGTAATCACCAAGTGATCCATCCCCTGTCGCCCATTCCCAGTTTCTGGCAAACAGAGGCTAGGGACACCATCCCTGTCCATCCTGGCTAATAGCTATTGATGGACCTATCCTCCATGAACTTATCTAGTTCTTTTTTGAACCCTCTTATAGTCTTGGCCTTCACTACATCCTCTTGCAAGGAGTTCCACAGGTTGACTGTGCGTTGTGTGAAAAAAATACTTGCTTTTGTTTTAAACCTGCTGCCTATTAACTCAGGGTTTGGTCTGAGCAGTGTCTGTACTGCAGCCACCTCCCTAGCAGGGACTAGAAATAGATAATTTCCCACCACTGATTCTGCTCTATTCCCCATCTGGTTCTCTTTTTAAACACACCTCATAGTTCACATGGGGAGATCAAACTAGGACAAATGTAAAGCCTTGAACATTGACTTGTATAGGGACTGCCTGCTCCTCCTCTTCTTCTATACTGTTTGTCAATATAGTATCTAACCGTACCTGACCTTTAACACTCATAGGTACAATGTACCTAGAACTTCACCCCCACCCTCCAAAAAAATGCAAGGGAACAAGCTGTCCTGAGAGAATCCTGAATGAGTAAGCCTGTGTTCCTGTTTCTTTTTTTGCAAGCAGAGGGCCCCTACGTGTTTTTATTTGCAGTAGCTGTTTCTTCGTTTCTCCCTGAGTTGTGCATGTCAGACATGAGCAGGGAGCTCCTGTTCCAGGCACCACTCCAATCTAATACGTGAGGGCAAGCAGACAGACTCCCAAAGCAGGGACAAATGACTCATGCTAGAATTAAGAAATATTTAACCCCTTGGTGCCGGTAGTCAGGCTTTCCAACACTAAGCACTTGTATAAAAATGCAACTCCAGGCAGATATTAACAGAAAGAAGCAGCTGAAAGTATACAGGTAGCTAGATTTTTGTTTTAAAAATTCAGGCTACCAATGAAACAAAGGGATTTACATAAGACCTCTTGTAACCAGAGGTACTTCAACTGTATGTGTGTGTTGGCACACATTCTCCCCTCTCTAAGGCAGATTATTATTATTACTTGTAAAAACCCAAAACTTCCTACATTAAAAGTAACTCATGGAGGCTGATGACATTTGAAAGTGGCCAGATAAAACTGACACACACAAAGGACCAATTACCAGCACTGTTAACAAAAATTACTTGCCTGCTGGCCCGGAAGGCAATGGCCTAAACATAAAGGGGCCCAGCAAAAGGCCAGAAATTCAGATAAATCCAGTCCAGTAACAGAAAAAAACAAAACAAAACAAAAAACCAGAATGTTCTTAATGCATTCTAACAGGATTGAAAGTATTCTAATGCTATTATATAAATCAGTGGTATGACCTCATTTAGACTGATCACAGTATTCCATCTAAAAAAAAGGCATAGTAGCAACACAGAAGGAATTCAGAGACAGGCAACAAAGAGGAGAGGAATAGAAAGAATTGTTGATGACGAGAGTGAAATACCTGATAAATAAGAGGGGACATGATAATGGTTTACAGGATATTGAATAGTAGAGAGAGGTAGAGCAGGCATTCCTATTTATCTTCTCCTAAAACAAGAACAAAAACAGAGATTGCAAGAAACTGAAAGGCAGCAGATTTAAAGCTTGTCGTTTTATGCAGTACAATTGACTTGCAGAACTCATTGCCACATGATGTCAAGCCTTGCAGGCTTCAGGAAAGGATTGGATATTTTTATGATGATTGACAAGAACATCCACAGTTTCAAGTCAGGATTTAAAAACTAAAACGTACACCAGAAATTTGCAAGAGCAAGAAACGCTCATTTTTCTGGGCACAAACCAGCTGCTAATTGAGGGGTTCAAAAGGTGCTGTTATGCAGATTATTCCCTATTGCCCACTTGAGGGTTTCTTCAACCTTCCTCTGAAGCATCTGATAGAAGCCACTGTCAGAGACAGGATACTAGGCTAGACAGACCTCTATGACAATTCACAGAATTGTACAGAATCACACCTCAGCATAGACGACTCATGTCTCCTGACCTGGGGGGGGGGGGTGGGGGGGAAGAGGAGGAGAGGGGCCTCTTAAGAGGACGACACGTGACCACCCCACATCTCCTCTGCCCAGTGACCCCTCCATGCCAAGCCCACTGCACTCTCCCCGCCCCACCAGAATTACCTGTGACTGGGAGGGGCTCTGTCCTTCTCCTGCCCTCCCCCCCCCCCACACACACGTTGGGGCACGGGCACAAGTAGGAGGAAGCTGCTTCTCACAGCAGCTGAAGCTGCCTGCTCCAGGTCACTGCTCTGTGCAGCGCAAAAGCTGCATGAGAGACAGAGGCTGGCTAGGGAGATGGCGGCGGCAGGTCGCCCCCCTGCTTGGGCCCAGCTGCCAGGGACAGGGGCCCAGTGAATCAGAAATGTGGGGAGGGGTTCCCAGCAACTGGGGCCAGGTAGGGAGCAGCCTGCCACTGCCACCTCCTGGGCGCCCGCTCTCTCAAACAGACTCCACGCTGCACGAAACAGCAACCCGGAGCAACGGGTCCCTCCCCTTCCACTCTCCACCCAGGCCCAGCTGCCAGGGACAGGGGCTGAGCATGCCAAGGGGCAGGCACAGCAGCAGGATGGAGTCCCTCTCTCCCAGCAGGCCAAGCAGAAATCTGGGAGGCACGTGACCCTGCATATGTCCCATGCATCATCTATGCACTTCTGTGTCTGGTCTTGTATATGCTTAATGGGAGCTTTAAACAGTAAACATTTTTTTAAAAGCTTAGGTGTCCTTAATGGTAGTGTAACAAAAACAAAACAAGCTATGGGATCCAGTTTGCAATATCTTTTTTTTTTTTTTTTAATTGCACTCCCACATATCATGCCTGTTCCTTGAACTATTCCACCTCACTTAAGATTGCATGAAGAGGCACTCCTGCAGTTCACTGACATGGTATAAACCAACGGCTTGCCTACTTGGGGCAATTCTTAAAGTGACATTAATCTGCAAATGCGGATTAAATGCTAAATACTGAAAAGCCTGAGTACAATTTAGATGAAAAGCTGGGTACTTTGTGTGCATGCTAGCCCCTTTAGCTAATTTAGACTTTTCAGAAACCTCAGATGCCTCAGGTAAATCGTAAATGGCGCATCTCCCCCTGGAAATAGGCTGCACAGTTCCATGGAAAACTCCTAGAGAGAAGGTGGTCTGAGATTCCCTTGCCTTTATTGGTTTCCCGCAACTCATTCTATGGTGGTGACACGTTGCTCCTCTCTGGAATGAATACAAGGTTTGCCTCCAAAACCCAAAGCTCTCCCAGGACATACAAAACCTTCTCCACTGCATTGGCTCTTGGGCCCCAGCCTCTCATCAAGGCCTCAGACAATGTAGCTCTAATAGGAAGATGTTGCTATGGATCTGAACAAATGAAGAATGAATGAGTCACATTTAAATGTGAAGTTATTTCCCGTCTATAATGTATTCAAGTTTTGTTTATCAAGCTCATTCAGAGAACAAAATGCCAGACCATCCTCTCAGAGTGAATTTTGATTTAGAGATAACACAATCCACAGCACACAGACTAGGTCCAATAAAAAAAGCCACACCCAAGCTGTTAATACTGTATGAAGAAATTGTTCCATGAACATAAAAGCGCTGCCATTGAGAGAAGTTATTCACAACTAATCTACTCAAATCGCCTTTTACTGTGCATAGATTATAATCTTCTCACATTTGTTATTCTAGTTTACTCACTTGTTTTTTTACTCCATGGGTTCATAATGAGCAGCAGTGAGTATTCAGCACTCCCGTTCAAAGTATAAGCTGTGCTGGACAGTCACAATTTCCCAGTGGTAAGATGGAATCATTTCTGTCCCTGAGTGAGTGATGGTAACAAGCACAATAACTTTTAGCCACCACTGCAGTTTTCAGTCTGAGGGAGGCATCGGGGAAGATTGAAAGAATTGGAGAAAACTCTTAGCTTTTCCTTTCTAGGCCACACAACAGCCCTAGCAGAGAAAAGACTGCAAGAAAAATCTCTTGCTACGGTAAGAGATTTATTGGTTGTGTGACGCTTTTCCCCCACTGCCATTATACTCTCAAAGTAATTGAGTGTATGGTCTTACCTGTGAAAGGTGCAGTCACAGATCCTTGTCTGGCTCATTTAATTGCCTCTGTGCTGGGACTGTAGAGAGATTTTGGAAATCTTCTTTATACTAAAACAATTCTGCTTTAAACACACTACTTACATATAGATGTAATTACTTAAATAAGTGATCTTTACTTTCACTCTACAGGAACACTACCACAACTGAAACTCAATTGCTCAAGTACTCTCAGAAAACATACAAGGGGAGCACAAACCTGGCTGAAATCAGCTCTTTTTATAAAAAAAAAAAAAAAAAAGTAGTATTTTCAGAATACATATTTCCAGTATTAGGTCAGCTATCATGCCTGATATTCCCCTTCATGGCAAGAGCTACTGAGATATTCTACAAACAATATTTTCCTCTAACCCTCAAAATTGCATTTATATATTTTAACATAGCTCCTAGGCAGAAAAATGAAAGCCAGTCTGAGCAGAGAATACATCCTGACATTTTCATAAGTGACATCTACTGACTATTTCAAACCAAAGAATAGGTGTGGGTGGCTGCAGTGTCTCAACTATGAATGTTTAAAGAGTCACTAAACCCGTTCAATATTTGAGGGGAGGGGAAACTAACTCAGAAATGTATTTAATTCTAAACCAGTCAGGTTAGGTTTAAAAATCAGTAACCCAAGCTGCCTATGCTGGAATTTCTGAAACGGAGAAGGTAACTATGTAGCCTCCATCCTTATCCCTGGCTCCATTGCCTCCCACTTTTTATTTGATGTATTCATCTCTAACTCCCCCTTTCCTTCTGGTCTCACATTCTTTACTATCCTCCCACCACATCCGTGCAGCCTCTTCCCATTCACAAATCTCTCACTGCTAATTCCGTCTCTATAGCTGGCTACGCGTCCGAACTTGTCCTTTCCCAGATGCCACTACTCTTGCCCTCTCCCCGAGGCTCTGCATCTGTTCTCTTTTGGCTCAAACCCATTGTAGTAAACAGCAAAACCCATTGACTTCATGGCACAAGATCTTACCTTCTGTCCCCACTCACTACCCGCTGTCCCATTGCTCTCTGCAGTGAGCGCCCCACATGCTGGCAACACAGTTAAAGCCCAGGGTGGGCTGGCAGCAGAAGGCCAGAGTTTATTCTCAGCTCTGCCATGAACCTGCTGTGACCCCTTGGGCGACTCAGCTCACTGCTCCGGTGCTTCCATGTCCACACCCACCCTTTGTCAGTCTTGTTTATTTAGACTCTGTCTAGTGCCTTAAGCAACCAGGCCCCACTCACCTCAGGGCCTTGAGACGCTTATTTAGAATACAAATAATGGAATTACTTTCTCTCTTGCTCACCCCAGCCTCTTACCCTCACTGAAACGGATGGTTTCTGTAGTCACACACTCCTCCAGATCTATTTACATAGTCTCTGCAGTGATAGGCTCCTGTTACCTGCATCTCATTTCCAACTGTTCCATCGCACCTCATTCAAAATCCCCTCTTCTCTCGCTCTCAGCAGCTGCTCGATCTGCAGGCATATGCTGCACTGAGCCCCATGCTATCAGATACCACAGTGAAAGTATCAGATCCTCAAGAGTTTCCTCCACCTTTTTTTATAGGTCCATTTCTTTCTACTTAGGTTAAACTCCCCCAAGTGCAGGCTATGTCAGCTATCTGATGCCTTTCACTCCTTAGCCATTTTGTTTGGCTTCCAATTCTAGATTATTTTCTACGCTTCTAGCAGGAGTGGAGGGGAAATGACAATTCAGTAACCCACTTCTCCACTGACAAACCTGGCCAAGACAGAAATAAGTTTTTTAGGCCCAGATATCTCAGTGAGCAGCCTTCCATTTTTCTTGGTACATGGTGTAAGAATGACTGGCAATC
Source organism: Macrochelys suwanniensis (assembly GCA_033296515.1). Taxonomy (NCBI): domain Eukaryota; kingdom Metazoa; phylum Chordata; order Testudines; family Chelydridae; genus Macrochelys; species Macrochelys suwanniensis. Next base: position 115,500,714 of record CM065775.1, on the reverse strand, counting down.
CCTAGAGCACAGCACACTATCCACCAAAAATGGCAGAGGTCTCAAATTCTAGCATTACTGTACACTAAATAATGCTTCTGAACAGAGACAGTCGCTGTCCAATTGACTCTGGCTATTTTAGCCATGAGTTTGGCCTCCTTTAAAATGGTCATTGGGACTGGTTTTAATGTTTTTAATAACCCCAAACCATAGGTCTCTGACCTAATTACTCACTCTGGGACACGCTCCTGAACTGCTACAGGGCTGCCATGACGTGGCAGTGGAAAGTGCCTCATCTACATTAGTTTTCAGCCTCTCATCCAGATGCCTCACGAATAGCATTGACTGGCCAAGAAAGGTACTACATTACACTTGTGTGCTGGCAAGATGCAGTTGAGAGTGGGAAAACAAACAAACAAAGGATGCTCAAGACACTAGGAAGTTCTCAGAGTACCTCAGATGGAAAAAAAAGAGAGGAATAGTAGATAGTCTTTAAGGTGCCACCAGACTAATAGATTTATTTGGGCATAAGCTTTTGTGGTAAAAAACCCACTTCTTCAGATGCATGGAGTGAAAATTTATGCCTGTATCTGTAATTTTCACTCCATGCATATGAAGAAGAGAGTTTTTTACCCATGAAGGTTATGCCCAAATAAATCTGTTAGTCTTTAAGGCGCCACCGGACTTGTTGTTTTTGTGGCTACAGACTAACACGGCTACCCCCTGATACTTAGTAGATAGTCCTGCATCTTAGAAAGCTTCTGGTTTAGCCTCTCTTTAGAAAGGAGACAGCTTCACAGTGGTGATAGCTAAGGCTGTGAGTCTGTCACGGAGGTCATGGATTCTGTGACTTTCTGGGACCTCTGATTTCTGCAGCGGCTGGTGTGGCTCGCCTGGGGGCTGCCTAAGAAGCTCAGGCAGCCCCTGGGCCAGCTGTTGCTGGGGCAGTCTTGGGCCACCATGCCACCCCAGCAGCAGCAGGAGTGAGTGTGGGATGGGGCTCCAGGCTGAGACGGGGGTTGGGGTGGCGGGGGGGTGAGGGCTCCAGGCAGCGCTTACCTTGGATGGGGGTGGGGGGCTCCCTGGAAGCGGCAACATGTCCCTCGGGTCCTAGGCAGAGCTGCAGTGAGGTGGCTCTGTGCACTGCCTCCGCCTGCAGGTGCTGCCCCCGCAGCTCCCAATGGCCACGGTTCCCGGCCAATGGGAGCTGTGGAATTGGCGCTTGGGGAAGGGGAAGCACACGGAGTGGCCTGGCTGCGCCTCCGCCTAGGAGCAGAGGGACATGTTGCTGCTTCCAGGGAGCCATGCAGGGTCCAGGGAGCCATGCAGGGAGCCGGTTAGCCTGTTCTCAACAGAAGCGGGGGTCTTCCCCCCTCCATAGCACCCCTGGGCTGGCTCCTGTCCCAGACCACCCAACTTTTTGTTAGGGGTATATAGTACAAGTCATGCACAGGCCACGGGGCGTGAGTTTTTGTTTACTGCCCATGACTTACTAAAAATACCCATGACTAAAACATAGCCTTAGTCATAGCTACCGAAGAGTGTGATAGACTCCTACAGCGGTAAAGCTGATCTCATGAGGGATCAACTGGGAAAAGAGGTGCTTAAGTGCCAGAAAAGACTGCAAAGAGGAAGAGAAAAAGGAAACTCGAGAGTACATTTTGATAAAGGAAGTGTAATACATTCTCCCACCATTCTCTTTCACTTGTGATCTGTAATTACCAGGACCTCTTACAAAGAGCTTCAGCCTTGTAACAGTAGTTTGTTGACCTCAACTAAATAAAAATTCCAACCCCTACACCATATCATGTTAAAGAAGCATTCTTGGGAAAACATACATGTGTTGTCGGAGTGGTCTGCCCCAAGACAGATTTACAGACAATTAAGCGTTTAAAATTACAAGAAGTGCTAACAGAAACTGATTACAAGGGCTTACAGCCCTAAATCCAAACTAACAGCAATAGATACACACATGCACACTTACATTTAAGTTCTAATTAAGAAATTTCCAAGTAACCTTAACATTTCACATAGGATGGGTTTTTGTTAAAAGACAGACACTGCTAAATGTGATCTGTTTATTCAAAAATGTCACATAAATTAAATACATTTCCCATGAACATTGCAAATATACATGAAATGAACATTGCAATTTTTTAAAAAAAGTCTGGCTTTGCTTATGCAACAAGTACCAAATGTGGTTAGAACATGGACTTGTCCTGAATTTACTAAATACAAAATGGTGCAGTTTAATTTATATTTATACATATGTACATACAGTTTCATAACTAGCTTTAAAACAGTAAAAAAATTGTTTCAAGTTTATCTACATTACACATACTTGTTTTAATCTGGTCACAGGCCCCAGATGAGATTTTGTTATTGATACAATCATTGCACAACTGCAAATTTAAGGCGCTACCAAATACCAATTCCACCAGTGTGAAAGGTAGTATGAACCAAGCGTATAGCTTCATATTTCAGTTTCAAAATGGACTGGAGCATGAGAAAGGGAAGCAGTAAGAAAGTGAACTGATCATCAGCATGTCAGAAGTCCAAAGCAATCGATGAAATGAAACACAGACTGGACATGTTAAAATACAGTAAATAACAAAGGCCTTGATGGCAAACAATTTACATGTTTCTTGAGAGGTGGCGTTACAAAATATTTTTTGAAGTCTTACAGGTGTCCCACAAGGGGAAAAAAAGTTAGATTTGGCTCCCCCCCGCCCCTTTATGATGTATAAAGGATCTCTCCAGAGTGGAGACTTTTCTACCACATTGCCCAGGCTAGGAAATAAGTACGAAAAATGTAGTGTGTTTTGCTGCCCTTTAATACCTGTCTTTTCCAGCTCACGGTTTCAATACTGTACATGGGGACAAGAACTAAGTAAAGATGTAAGATAGCTGCAATATGGACATTTGCCTCTAACCCAGAGAAGAGGCAACTAGTTCCTCCGTCTATTTACTATTGGCTGCTGCACAAACCATGACAGGAGAACTTGGTAGGCATAAAGCACACACTCTATCCCTAGAGACTCTGTACATGCCCATGAATAGGATTTCTCTTTAGCTTTGCTATATGATCCAGTATTTGATGTTTTGGAAGAAACAGTGAGTTTGGGTTCTTAGTATCTGTATTCAAATGTTAAACTGACTATTTCATATTATTTATCCAAAATGTCAGTCACTTAAGTGTTTAAAAACAAATATTAATTATTTGTATTACCGTAACACCCACGGACGAGGACTCCATTGTGCTAGAAACAGTTTAAAACGCACCAAAAATTCTGTCGCTCAGCTTTCAACTCAAGCGATGACATTTCATTAGTTATCCTGGCATGCTGAGACAGTAATGTAATTTAATGCAAAAAAAGCTAATTTAGAAAAAAAAAGAATCTTAGATCTTCTTTATTGCTGTTCTATGATGTATTAAAGGTAACACTTTGTTTTGTAGTGTCATTTTTAAAAGTACTTAAAAGGACAGACATCTTAAATCACTGGCTTTTGCAAAGAGGAGAAATTCACATTGTCTTCAGTAATTAGAATCAAGGAGACAGCAACTAACATTTCAATTCTAAAAGGATGTATATCTTGTGCAAGGTTAAGCACATACGTAACACACTGCAGGTGAAAGGCCTATCTCATAGAACTGGAAGGACCTTGAAAGGTCATCAAGTCCAGTCCCCTGCCTTCACTAGCAGGACCAAGTACTGTCCCTGACAGATTTTTGCCCCAGATCCTTAACTGGCCCCCTGAAGGACTGAACTCACAACCCTGGGTTTAACAGGCCAATGCTCAAACCACTGAGCTATCCCTCCCCCCTAGGATTGTATGATTCTGTCAGTGACCCTTTGCAACCAAAACATAAAAACTCAATGCATGGATAGACAAGGAAAGAGACATGGAAGAGGGGAAGGGTAAAGACAAAGACAGAACAAGGACAACGATGGCAAGAGTGGCATACAGAACAAAAAACGATGCGGAAGTTCACAAAGAGAATTCATTTTCCCAACTGAAAATGAGTTGGGTTGCCAAACTCTGAAGGTGAACTACCTAAAGTGCTGGTAGTCTAAAATGGGCTAACTGGAAAAACACTGGGATGAAGTATGAGGAGTTACTAATGCATGGATGGAGGGGGAAGTGCCCCCGAAAGACTTCAAGCTGTTTCGTTTGCAGCTTTGGGGCTCTGATTCTTTCTCCACCCTCTCAGAATCTCATACAGCTTTTACTTTTAGTACTCGGATGATGGTAGCAGAATTTGCAGCAAGGCTATTGTGGAGATTACGACATCATTGGTTGTAAATTATGCACTTCACAATTCAAAGGATAAATTACAAATCACTAGAAAAGGCGCGTTCAAGGTAGAGGCAATTACAGTACATTCAGAGCAGATTACAGAAACCACTTCTGGTAACGATTTGCTGAAAGAAAAGTTAACTAAATCACGGGTTTTCAACCTGTGGTACGTGGAACCCTGCAGGTCCATAGACTAGGTCTAAGATTTTCAAAGGGGTCCACACCTGAATTTGAAGTTTTGTAAATGAAAAATGAAAAAAAAAAAAAAAAAAAAAAGTTTCAAAACCACTGCAATAGATACTTTAGTTTCCCAGACCACAAAGGTTGTAATTACAGTATCCAAGAAAGCAGTCAATACGTGTTAATGCATTTGTTTATGCAGTTTTCTTCCAGAACTCATGTGCAAATTTGTAATATATATCTTCATGGACAAAAAAAAAAAAAAAAAAAAAAAAAAAAATAAAGATGCAAAGCAAACTAAAAACTAGGCACTTTAAACATTTAGATAAGACACCAATTTTCATCATGCCAGAGTGTTGCACATGAACGAGTGTCTCTAAAAGCATCTCACTATACTTTGAGCACACAGATTCTGGCTAACTTCTCATGTTGGTAAAATTACTTCTACTTATAGGAAGCTATACCATTAAATTAGTAACACTTGATTATTTCAGTGGCTATGTAGAAAATTAAGTAGTTTGACTAACCAGCAATATATTCAATAGCTATCAAAAGAAAGATGGTTTTTAATATATTGGTTTTGTTACTAAGACAAATGAAGATGACACCTGACTTAAGCTTGCATTGAGACTTGCCTTTTGTTAAGTGTTCAGTTTGGACCTCCTTTCATGATGTCATCACAGACCAAGGTTCTAACCACCTGCAGCACTTATGATATAAAACGTAACACTAGCTTTAAACCCAAAGTTTTAACAAATATTGTTCCAATGTAACATTAGTTTGGCACATCATTTGAAGGTGGGAAGGGAAATGGAATCTTCCCCAATGCTTATCCTAGCCAAGTTTACTTTAAGAACACACGTCAAGCTGAGTACTACAGCATGCTCTCCCAGAACTTGGGAGTGAAACAGCCTTTGACTAGTTTCATGTTTTAGGGAATTTGTTTTGTTTGTGTTTAGTGATAACAGACCAGCTGGGATTACTTTGATTTTCTAAAAATAAATGCACACCTTCGACATTTGATATACTCATTCCACTACAACATGCAAATCACAACACAAGGGATTACTTATGGCTACCAAATTGCCGTTCAGTAGCCACTACTCTTTCCAACACACTGCCGTGACCATGTAAATACTATGCTCCTGGACAATCGCCAAAACCTTAATCTTGAAAATTGTTTTATAGACCAATATTTCTTGAACAAGTAGATGAAAGTGCAGAGAGACTCTACCAACTCATTAAGAGAGCATCCTGTCAGCTATGCACTTTGTGCATTCTTTATCCACGGGAAAGTTCGGTTTCCCTTCTGCTGACCACCTCAGGAAAATTCTAATAAATCCATCTTCAGTCTGTGATCCATTGCAGAGAATTCTTTTCCCTTTTAAGTGTAAATCCAAACTGCAGATAGGCCATTTGTGGTGTTCTAGTACTTTAAACTCAGTCTCTCACAGGCTAGAAACATCAACTTTTGATTATGAATAGTACTTCAAAGTAGTTATCCACAACTACCAACTACACTGTAATTGTATCACAACTTCATAGGGGCTCAGATTTCACCAGGACGACAGGCACAGAGTGCTTATTAGTTACAGAGTAGAGTGCAAAGTTTGGTGACCATCCAGAATAGCGAATGTCAGACGCAACCAGAAAGAACTGTTCATCTCTGCATGATGCTTTTTAAAAACATATCTACCAACATACGGTCAGTGCCTGTTCACAGGTAAGTCCATGTCATCTGGGTCTCTTGCGTGTTACAAATATTAATACACGTCTGATGGCAATAAGACGATCTTTAAGGGAAGTCATAGCAAGTATAGCCAGCTGAGCCCTGTTTTCTAATGGCAACACTGCCAGTAGCCACCAGTACCAGGCTGGGCCACAGGGGTTACTCTGCAAGAGAAATAAAAAAAGATACATGTTTACAGATTAGTGTTAGCAATCTTCCCTCCCACTTTTCCTCTATTTTTGTAGATACAACTAATGCTCATCTATATATTGGGGGTTTCTTGAGCTCTACACCAACTTCAAATGTTTCCTCTTTGTGCAATTAAGTAGCAATGACATCTTCAGAAGCCAAAACCACAGGGAGTAGTTGGCAAAGTTTTGCCAGCCTTGATTCTAGTGAACCAGAACTGGGTAATCATTAATAAGCTTGATAGGTCTGACACACAACAGACCCTTCTATCAGATATTTGTCTGGGAGATCCATAGATCTGGGGTGGCAGTGCACGTTTAGGAAATATTTACCTGTGGCTCCGATTCTTTTCCTGGCATGGATCCAAAATGATTGAGAATTTGTGCTTTCATGTTGTCTTTAAGGGAAGTAAACCAGGCAACAGCTTGATCATAAACCGAATCATGAAGACGGACAAGTTCTTCATACTCTGCTCCCTCCACCTTACCAAGAAAAAGGAGGATACAAAAATCAGATTTAGTCCATATTCTGTATAATTTAAATGTCTCACAGAGAGCCAATTTCAACCCAATTATGCTTAACAGCAATGACTACTCCTTACTAAGGAATGGCTATGCCACTTAATGTGGATGTCTCCAGCTAACGAAGTGGTGCATAAGTCTCATGCATCCCAAACTCATGCCGGTTCTGTTTTTTGGTCTCCCCTACAGAAGTTTTAGATCCTTTCAGCAACCAAGTCAGAAGTATTGCTATTGGAGTCCTCAGTTGATTAGGATTTCCTCTTAATAAGGATGAGGAGCCCTCCTGTCAGGGCTTCTGCATTAAGGGAATTCTACAAAGTAGTGCTGTTTTCAAATACAGTAGAAGTGGTACTCAGGTCAAGGGAGTAGTGGAAGGATGGCAGGGAGAAATAAAACAAGGATGTAAGTGAGACTGACTTCCCAGTACCAGAGATGGTATTAACAAGGTTTCTGCCAACATACACAAACGTTTGATCTGACTATATACTTCACCTTCACTCAGTGGGGACCCTGAGCAGTAACATGGGATATTGGGCCACTAACCTTCAAGAGACATTTTATCCCCATTCTCTCTTTTTCTGTGTGTTTGTTGGCAATTGAACTGCACAGCACAAATGGGGAAAATCCCCCTAGTTAATTGTGAAAGTCTGCTTGAGAACCACGTGACCTGACTGGACTTTTCTACTGCCATCCACTGGCCTGAACTCTACAATTGAGCGCACTGTGAAGTGGTATCAGAGTTTTACTGGCACACATTTGAGATATCTAGCATAACACTAAACCATTATGCAGGCCATTCTTGTTTTGGCAAGTAAATTCCACCACAAATTCACTAAATGAGGTATATGCCAGATTTTAATTGGTAGATTTCCTTAGATGCCATGCATACACAGGCATTTGAGTGACAAAATGTATTAGTACCAAGTTCTCTTCTTTAAAGTGACTTCTACCTTAAAAAAAAAAAAAAAAAAAAAAGCTTTTCTATTCAGTGTGTGGTGAGGTGAGAGATCATCTGTGGGAGCTAGAAACAGATACTGTGTATCAATGCAAAGTATGGAATCCCAAGCACTTTAATAAAACTTAGACATGTGCGTCTTTAGAAGGGTCTTGAACGAGTGTCATTTTTAACTGCTACTTTAGCCCCTGATCTAAACATGACATGGTAGGTTGTATCTTTTCAAGTACCAAAGGTTGGAAAGCTACCCTGAGATTTAGGATGACAGAAGTACCACTGGCAGAGGATTAAACTGCAGAGAGCTAGTGAGATAGTTAAAAGGGCAAAATAATTTATTCCATGGTTTCAGAAGTAAAGAAAATGTGCATTATGATCATGTAAATAAATAACTTCAACTTGAGATGTGACAAGGACAGAACATTTAAGCGAACTCAAAGAAACACGAATGCACAAGAGATCACCTTTTTATCTTCAAGATATTCAATGTTCGCAGTGTTATACCCATCTCGCTGACCATGGTTCAAGACCTTAAACCGACGAACACCAACCGTATCAACAACTGAACGCCCATCAGGAAAAAACTTTACATCCCTGATCTCTAGCATGCAGCCATAATCGGCAAATCTGAAATGATAAAAGGGCACAGAAAACTAGGAAGTCACACTGACAGGTATTTATAGAAGTTTGGACATTTATAAATATACTGGACCTGATTCATCACTGTGTTACTTTCGTTTTTCACTAACGTAACTCCATAATTGTCCAACACAATGATGTTTTTGGTAACAGTCACACACACACACAAAAGCAACAGCTTTTTAAAATGAGAATTATTTGTGAGGAAGGAGGGAGGGGCAGGTTTTTAAATAAATTGAGCAGATTTCATGCTGTGAGTTCCTGAGTGCTGGTGGCAAGTTATGCAGGGTTTTGCAACTATTTTATAAAGAGATAGCTCTATTACACTGCTGAGGAAGGCAGAGAAGTGCCTAGAGAAGATGCTGAAGCTGTGCAAGTGAAGTGAACATCTTTTACTGCTTTTACTCAACTTGGGCCTCTGATCAATTTTCCCATTGCTGCTACCACTGGTTCAGCTCCAATGGTGGGACATTTTAGCAAAAACAATCTTGGCACAAGACGTTGAAAGTTAATACTCCACTGTAAGCAAGTTCTGATACTACTAATCTTCTTAGAGTGCAAGTTATCAGTCACCATGTAGACAGTAAGTGATGCACTCCAAGGGGATTACTACTCCTCACCCTCTCTCCTTATTTCTGGTTAGGTGGGGAGGAGGAAGAGAAGGGAAAGAAGTTCCCGCCAGTATTTACAGGGGAAAACAGGGAGAGAACAGGGGAGAGGATTCCTTAGCTGCTGATATTACTACAGCTGCTCTTTGCTGCAAGAGAGACACCAACCAGAGACTCTCCACCCACCAACTGCCAGTGCCACCTACAATTGGAAGAGCAACCAGGAAGAGATATTTTATCAGGAAAGTCCTCTCCTGTTCCAGAGAAATTCCATGTAACCGGGTTACACAATACACCCTTTTAGAAGAAGGCAACTGGAGCTAAAATCCTGCATTAAAATTTAGGGTAATTACTGCTGCGTCATGATGGAAGGTGGGTCCAGTAGCGTCAGTGCGACTACATTATTTGTAGTACCTAGGGACACTGACCAAGATTGAGACCATGTTGTGCCAGGCACTGTACAAGGTCAGGAGGTAAGTTCTTCAGAGCAGAGACTGTCTCCTAATAGCAAGGTGATGGGAGTGTCTGTGCCAGAAAGAATTAAGCCAAAGGTGGTCTTGCAGAGAAATCCTAAGAACAGCCACACTTGAGAAGCAGCTTATGTTGAGGTTTACACTGTTATTTCTGAGGCCTGGTCTACACTAGGAGTTTATGTCGAATTTAGCAGCGTTAAATCAAATTAACCCTGCACCCGTCCACACAACGAAGCTATTTATTTCGACATAAATGGCTCTTTAAATCGATTTTTGTACTCCTCCCCGACGAGGGGAGTTGCGCTAAAATCGACATGGCCATGTCGAATTAGGGTTAGTGTGGACGGAATTCGACGCTAATAGCTCCGGGAGGTATCCCACAGTGCACCACTCTTGCCTCTCTGGACAGCAGTCCGAGCTCGGATACTCTGCCCAGCCACACAGGAAAAGACCAGGGAACATTTGAATTCCATTTCCTGTTTGGCCAGTTTGAATTTCATTTCCTGTTTGGACATCGTGGCGAGCTCAGCAGCACTGGTAACGATGCAGAGCTCTCCAGCAGAGGTGACCATGCAATCCCAGAATCGAAAGAGGGCTCCAGCATGGACTGATCGGGAAGTGTTAGATCTGATAGCTGTATGGGGAGATGAATCCATGCTATCAGAGCTACGATCGAAAAGACGTAATGCGAAAATCTATGAAAAAAATCTCCAAGGCCATGATGGACAGAGGATACAGCAGGGATGCAACGCAGTGCCGAGTGAAAATTAAGGAGCTGAGACAAGCATACCAGAAGACCAAAGAGTCCAACGGACGCTCCGGGTCTCAGCCCCAGACATGCCGTTTCCACGCCGCGCTGCATGCTATCCTAGGGGGGGCCGCCACCACTACCCCACCCCTGTCCGTGGACTCCGACGATGGGGTATTCTCATCGGTCGCTTCCTCTGAGGTTTTCGCGGACAGGGAAGATGATGAAGGAGATGATGAGGACAAGGTAGTCGACAGCGCTTTGCATGCTGATTTCCCCGAAAGCCAGGATCTCTTCATCACCCTCACAGAGATCTCCTACCAACGCTCCCAAGGTGGTATCCCGGACCGTGAATCCGGAGAAGGAACAGTAGGTGAGTGTATCATTTGAATTGAATAGACATGGTATTAAAGCAATTGGTTTTTAATGAGTAATTTGACCTGAGGACTTTGGATGCATTCGTGGCCAGTACAGCTACTGGAAAAGTCTGTTAACATGTGTGGGGATAGAGCAGAAATCCTCCTGGGACATCTCCATGAAGCTCTCCTGGAGGTACTGTGAAAGCCTTTGCAGAAGGTTTCTGGGGAGAGCGGCCTTATTGTGTCCTCCATGGTAGGAGACTTTACTGCGCCAGGCCAGTAGCAGGTATTCCGGTATCATTGCCTGACAAAGTATGGCGGCATATGGCCCCAGTGTTTGCTGGCATTCACGCAACATCCGTTCTTTCTCTGTCTGCATAATCCTCATCAGAGTGATATCAGTCATGGTGACCTGGTTGGAATTAGGTGCATTTTATTACGGGGACTGTTTGCCTGTGCCTTTTAAAAAATCCTCCCAGCAGTTTCCAGCCACGTGGTGGGTGAGGGGAGGGGGAGCGTTCATGCTGGGCGGTTCGCAGTCAGCTAGCAGGGATCTTCCCCGAGAACAGCCACGTGGTGGGGGCGGGGAGGCAGACCGTTCATGCTGAGCGGTTCGTGGTCAGCTAGCAGGGATCTTCCCTGAGAACAGCCACACGGTGGGGTGAAGGCTAAAGCGACCATCCCAGAGAATGGTATGGCCGGGGTTACTTTGGTTTCTGCCGCTGCACGTTACCCCGCACAGCGCAGCAGTAACTGGCCAACTCTAGGAGCTCTGCTTGGAACGGGAAAGGATGGTGCTGCTGTTAAGTAAGCTTTCAGCAGCCAAAAGTCTACGGCTTACCATGGCCGCCTGCTAGCCAAATTCCGTTGCCCGGCCCTGCTTGTGTGATCTGTACACCAAAACCCCAGGCACTCAATATAAAGATTCAAAATGCGACCTTGTACTGAAATCACATGTGATAGGTTGTGTGCATGGTCTTGTTCACCGCGAAAGACTATATTCATTGTTCTGAAAAATGTATCTTTTTAAAGAATTCACTCCCTTTTTTTCATCCCACAGCTGCAACTGTCTCTAGGCTTCCCCCGGCATCTCCCTCCCAAAGGCTGTCACAGATAAGGCGGCGAAAGAAACGCTCATGAGACGAGATGTTCTCTGAGCTAATGCAGTGCTCATGCACTGAGGTAGCCCAGCAGAAAGAGTGGAGGGACACAATTTCCCAGTACAAGCGAGCAGCCAGCAAACGGGAGGACAGGAGGGACGCTCGTGAGGACAGGAGGGACACTCGAGATGAGAGGTGGCGGATGGAAGACCAGAGGGTGACTGAGGCGATGCTTGGGCTACTGCGGGAGCAAACCGACACGCTCCGGCGTCTGGTGGATGTTCTGCAGGAACGGAAACAGGATGACAGAGCGCTGCTGCAGCACATCTATAACTGCCCTCCCCCAAGTCCCATAGCCCCCTCACCCAGAGTCCCAAAAACGAGGGGTGGGAGGCTCCGTGCAAACAACCAGTCCACCCCGGCGGACTGCTCAAGTAGCAGAAGGCTGTCATTCCCCAAGTTTTGAAGCGTCCTTTCCCTCCCTCCACCTGCACCCCACCCTGCCCACCATCCCAGTTCCCTCCCTTTATTGAAAACTCTTGAATAAAAAATACTTTTTTGTTGAACAATGTTGCCTTTATTTTCTTTTCAAAGCAAGGTGTGTTTGAAGGGGGGGAAGGGGGTTGGTAATTGGAGAGGATAGGCAATATAAACAGAGTAAACAAATGGGGGCAGGTTCTCCTCAAGGAGAAACAAACTAAGAGTCACTAGTTACCCTGGTCTGTCTGGAAGCTAGTTTTCAAAGCTTCCCTGATGCGCCGCACGTCCCGCTGTGCTCTTCTAATCGCCCTGGTGTCTGGCTGCACGTAATCAGCGGCCAGGCGATTTGCCTCAACCTCCCACCCTGCCATAAACGTCTCGCCCTTACTCTCACAGAGATTGTGGAGCACACAGAAAGCTGCAATAACAATGGGTATATTGGTTTCACTGAGATCTGAGCTAGTCAATAAGCTGCGCCATCGCCTTTTCAAACGTCCAAATGCAAATTCCACCACCATTCTGCACTTGCTCAGCCTGTAGTTGAACAGCTCCTTATCACTGTCCAGGGCGCCTGTGTACGGCTTCATGAGCCAGGGCATTAGTGGGTAGGCTGGGTCCCCAAGGATCACTATAGGCATCTCCACATCCCCAACGGTTATTTTCTGGTCTGGGAAGAAAGTCCCTTGCTGCAGCAGCCGAAACAGACTAGAGTTCCTGAAAACGCGAGCGTCATGAACCTTTCCCGGCCATCCGACATCGATGTTGGTGAAACGTCCCTTATGATCCACCAGTGCTTGCAGCACCATTGAAAAGTAGCCCTTTCGCTTAATGTACTGGCTGGCCTGGTGGTCCGGTCCCAGGATAGGAATGTGCGTTCCGTCTATAGCCCCACCAGTTAGGGAATCCCATCGCAGCGAAGCCATCTACTATCGCCTGCACATTTCCCAGGGTCACTACCTTTGATAGCAGCAGCTCAATGACTGCGTTGGCTACTTACATCACAGCAACCCCCACAGTAGATTTGCCCACTCCAAAGTGACTCGTGACTGACCGGTAGCTGTCAGGCGTTGCAAGCTTCCAGAGGGCTATCGCCACTCACTTCTGGACTGTCAGGGCTGCTCTCATCCTGGTGTCCTGGCGCTTCAGGGCAGGTGACAGCAAGTCACAAAGTTCCAGGAAAGTGCCCTTACGCATGCGAAAGTTTCGCAGCCACTGGGATTCATCCCAGACCTGCAGCACTATGCGGTCCCACCAGTCTGTGCTTGTTTCCCGGGCCCAGAATCGGCATTCCACTGTATCAACATGACCCACTGCCACCAGGATGCTGTCATCACCGCACTGCCGTAGCCTCCTTGCCTGATTTCTCAACATCTGCCTCTGCATAAAGTGCACGATAAGGCGCGAGGTGTTGACAACGGCCATAATTGCTGCGATGATCTCATCAGGCTCCATGCTCGCGGTGCTATGGCGTCCGCGGTGTCAATCAAGGGAAAAGGGCACGAAATGATTGTCTGCCGCTGCTTTCACGGAGGGAGTGGGGGAGTGAGGGCTGAATGATGACAGTTACCCAAAATCACCCACAACACATTTCTTGCCCCATCAGGTATTGGGGGCTCGACCCAGAATTCAAATGGGCAGCGGGGACTGTGGGATAGCTACCCACAGTGCACCGCTTGAAATGTCGACGTTTGCCCCGTTACTGTGGACTCACAACTCTGAATTAATGTGCTTAGTGTGGACACACACGTTCGACTTTGTAATATTGGTTTCAAAAAATCGGTTTAAGTAAAATCGAACTACTATCGTAGTGTAGACATACCCTGAGTTACCAATAAAGCCAAGCCCCCAAAAGGTGGAGGGTTTTGGAAACTAACTCTGTTCTGCATGCTCCAAGGACAAAGCAGAGAATCCAGTTATTCTCCACTTCCTCCCCCTTTCAACGGAATCAGCAATTCACTGTAAGATTCCGCTGTACACGCTCACAGCTACACCATGCCATGAAGGGAAATAGGACGTCCATGACCGCTTTAGGATTCTTCAATTCCTACAAATGCAAAGCTCATATCCAGCGTCCTCATCCACCAAGCATGTAAGTCTCATTCAAAAAGCCTAATTTTGCACTTCAAACACCTACTGTATGGTCCAGCTTTATTAACCCAGGGTATTCATAAAAGTCCAATCTGAACCCAAGCTTAGCAGACAGGAAGATGTTTTAGGTATGTCTACATAGGGATAAAAGACCAATGGCCTGGCTGTGGCTGGTCTAGATCAACTGACTCAGGCTCATGGGCTAAAAATTGCTGCATAGACTTCGGGTTGGGGCTAGGGCCTGAGCTCTGGGACCCCATTCTCTGAGGGTCCCAGTCCCGAACATCTACAGAGCGATTTTGCAGCCCCAGAGACCATGCCCCACAACCTGACCCAGGCCAGACATAGGTTTTTTATCTCTGTGTAGACATACCCTTACAGAGCAGGCAGACAGAAGAGCAATCCTCACCTTGATTTAGTCAACAGTCTTTACTGGGAACCAAACCATGGATCAGAAATTGTCATAATGGGCTCTCTGTGGTACTACTGAGTCCAAACCAGTCATACAGATGGTAATAGGAAATAGATGCCATGTGCACTCCAGTCTATTGACATGTTACTATTTTCTAGTTAAATATAACATAACTATTCCAAAGCATATCCACAATGAAACACACTTTCCAGGAATACGTAAAGGAGGTTGGATGGATAGCTAAAGCATAAGTCAACCTTCTGGGTCGAACACTGAGATAATAGAAACTTCAGTAAAAAGGGGACGTTTATAGATTATATAAAAACCCAGCAACAAAACACTCAGTAACGTTTTGTCTCTGCTGGCATGAGACCTAAAAAGGATCCAACTTGTTGTGGAAGACCAACAGTACTATAGTTCTCCACTGGCTTCCAAAAGTCTTACGACAGGAATGTTCTCAGCAAGATTCCTTACCCTTTTAGTTCATCAGCTAAGCACATGCCGAATTGTTTGGTACCAGTTTCCATGCATCTTCTTATCATTAGCCGATACCGAGGTTCAAAGACATGAAGTGGGCAAGGGATGGTAGGGAAGGCCATGGTACACACAAAGATGGGAACATCTTCATTCAAACTGCAAAAATACAAAATATGAGAACAGCCAGTCTCCTCCCGCATACTGTATTTATTCAGCACAAAACCTCATAGTTGAGGTTTGACTAGAGTGGTTTCTCAGACTCGTTTCTCGTAAAATAAGCTCTTGGCCAACAAAAATTTGCTGCTTTCACAGGCACCAGAGCACTAAGGGCTCTCCCTTCTATTAATGTACTCTAGGTACCAATACCTCCATCCTTTGGTTTGAATAGAGAAAGTTTGGAAAATGCAATTGTATTCTCAAGCATGTGCATGGGAAAAAGCATCTAACACTGGTCTACAATTTTTGAGACGTCGTCTGCTTCAGAGATAAAATGTGCTATTTAGTATGTATTTTGATGTGCTGAATTCAAATATGACAATTAAAACAACTGATTGGCTACTGTTTCTAAGATATTTAAGTTTTTACATTTTATGTCTATGTATATTGTGTAGATAGTAGAGTTTTAATCATAAATTGTAAACCTAGGTCTTTCCATGTGTTTATGGTTGCTTTACATGATACTATTTCACCTGTCCTGTTTATGTAACACTTTAAAAATCAGCAAAGGGGTTATATAAATACAATTTATTATGAAACGAAAGGCAAAAAACTATTATGTACATAGTTTAGTCCTATTCAGTGTCTACTCGGCGCTTCTTGGCTTGTCTCTTGTATTCATTAAATGGAGCATCTCTTGTCACTGTCCAGCAATAGTCTGCAAGCATTGATGGGCTCCATTTGCCCTGATTGCAACAATGGAGAAACGCTATGTCCTGGTGAAATCGCTCGCCGTGCTCGTCGCTCACTGCTCCGCAGTTCGGTGGAAAAAAATCTAGATGAGAGTGCAAAAAATGTATCTTTAGTGACATGTTGCAAGCAAGGCTTTTGTATGCCTTGAGGAGGTTTTCCACCAACAACCTGTAGTTGTCTGCCTTGTTGTTTCCGAGAAAACTGATTGCCACTAACTGGAAGGCTTTCCATGCCTTTTTTTCCTTGCCACGCAGTGCATGGTCAAATGCATCATCTCGAAGAAGTTCACGAATCTCAGGACCAACAAAGACACCTTCCTTTATCTTAGCTTCACTTAACCTTGGAAATTTTCCACGGAGGTACTTGAAAGCTGCTTGTGTTTTGTCAGTGGCCTTGACAAAGTTCTTCATCAGACCCAGCTTGATGTGTAAGGGTGGTAACAAAATCTTCCTTGATTCAACAAGTGGTGGATGCTGAACACTTTTCCTCCCAGGCTCTGATGACTGTCGGAGTGGCCAGTCTTTCTTGATGTAGTGGGAATCTCTTGCACGACTATCCCGTTCGCAGAGAAAACAGCAGTACTTTGTGTATCCAGTCTGCAGACCAAGCAAGAGAGCAACAACCTTCAAATCGCCACAAAGCTGCCACTGATGTTGGTCACAGTTGATGCACCTCAAAAGTTGTTTCATGTTGTCATAGGTTTCCTTCATATGGACTGCATGACCAACTGGAATTGATGGCAAAACATTGCCATTATGCAGTCAAACAGCTTTAAGACTCGTCTTCGATGAATCAATGAACAGTCTCCACTCATCTGGATCGTGAACGATGTTGAGGGCTGCCATCACACCATCGATGTTGCTGCAGGCTACAAGATCACCTTCCATGAAGAAGAATGGGACAAGATCCTTTTGACAGTCACGGAACATGGAAACCCTACCATCACCTGCCAGGAGATTCCACTGCTGTAGTCTGGAGCCCAAAAGCTCTGCCTTACTCTTGGGTAGTTCCAAATCCCTGACAAGGTCATTCAGTTCACCTTGCGTTATGAGGTGTGGTTCAGAGGAGGAGGATGGGAGAAAATGTGGGTCCTGTGACATTGATGGTTCAGGACCAGAAGTTTCATCCTCTTCCTCTTCCTCGTCTGACTCAAGTGAGAATGATTCTGGTGCATCAGGAACCGGCAGTCCTTCTCCGTGGGGTACTGGGCGTATAGCTGATGGAATGTTTGGATAATGCACAGTCCACTTTTTCTTCTTTGACACACCTTTCCCAACTGGAGGCACCATGCAGAAGTAACAATTGCTGCTATGATCTGTTGGCTCTCTCCAAATCATTGGCACTGCAAAAGGCATAGATTTCCTTTTCCTGTTCAACCACTGGCGAAGATTGGTTGCACAAGTGTTGCAGCATATGTATGGGGCCCACCTCTTGTCCTGATCTCCAATTTTGCAGCCAAAAGAAAGGTGATAGGCTTTCTTAACCATAGTGGTTATACTGCGCTTTTGGGATGCAAAAGTCACTTCACCACAAACATAGCAGAAGTTATCTGCACTGTTCACACAAGTACGAGGCATCTCTACTCACTTTGGCTAAACAGAAATGTGTCCCTTTGCAAAATCAAACACTGACAAATAAGACAGCACGACACTGTATGATTTCTAGAGCTGATATAGGGCAATTTGTTCAGCAGAGTGATGTAAGCTTCGTTATGATTGCATCATCCATGACTTCTAGGAATAACATGATGCAATTCATATCATGTATGACGCAATACCAGCTTCAGATTGCATCATTCATTGTTTTGCCTAAAAAGCAAGTACTGTCCAAACCCAGTCATAGATTTATTCATAGATCCAGTCAAAGATGTATTTTAGTCATTTCTGGTTTAAATTGAGATCCCTTCCCTTTATAACTCACTTATCCTCCGCCATTCCCAAGTCAAGGGTCGTATATACTGACCCAATAGCATGTCTTGAAAACTAGAGCCAATCAACAATTTTAAGCATCATTTTCGTTCTCAGTGACCCAGAATTAGTAAAGTTTGACTACATTTATTTCAGAAGCATTTTGGCTGTAGAGCAGTGATAATTTGCACATTACTGAGTCTTTTACAGCTTTTATCTGTAATTTTCAAAAAGATATATTACTGTATACTACATATACTTTAAAAATGGCTGGAAAGCAATCCTTATATTCAAAAGTGACATGATATTCGTTGGAATTCAGTGGAAATGGGGACTCAAGGACAGAGTTAACGTTTGGCCTCTAGTTTTGTAACATACATTCATATTACTTTCATTTTTCTGTTGTGACTTTTTTATTCAGCTATACAGCAAGTACAAGTAATCATGGATAAAGCAGCCAATACATCTACTTATAAGGACGTGCAGAAGCATACCTGCTTACATTTTATGCTTCTCCCAATCCCCCACTTCCTACTTTTGGGGAAGATGTTTTAATTAGTTTTAAATTACGGGCTTTTTATTCATAGAAATAAATCACTATATTTATTGCCATTGAGGTTGTGCACCTCTCACATCCAAGTCTAGTTTTTCCTTAAACACTATCTACTACAAACATGCCAGCACTGGAACAGATTAAGTGAGCCGTTGAAATCTACTTCCATAAATAGATTAAAGGTTTCTTCAGTAATCTAGATCAAAATAAAATTTTACAACATTTAGATACAACAGAAAAACACCTTACTTTGATAATTCCTTCATTTCTTCTTCATAAACTTTCTTTCTTTCTGACAATTCTTCTGGCAAGTAACGAACTATTAGTTCTTCTGTAAGGACAGTCTTTTTATAAGTTCTGCTTGCCAAAAACTAGAGAGAAGAGAGTTAAAGTTTAAGTACTAATATTTAATAAGCTATGTCCAGCCTCCATTCCAAGAGCAAGATAGGTCAAGATGGCTCGTAAACAGTGACAAAACAATGAATGCAGCAGCTTCCTGATGTAAAGTTGTTCTAATCCCCCTTCCTTTCTCACTCTTTCAAAAATGTGAGATTATCTCTGATACAAGAGTGGACACACTATCCACTTGCAATTCACTGGAGTTGAAAATAATTCAGTTCAACTTGAAAATTCCAAAATATTTCAGGTTTGGTTCCGCATATCAAAAGAGCTGGGAAAAACTTGTATCAGGTCAACTAAAAAAAACCCATTTTGAATAGTGATGGTCCCTTATTACCTAGCTGTTAAAAGCACTGACCCAGGATGTGGAAAACCTAGGTTCAAATCCCCACTCTAGAACAGGGACTTGAAGCTGGGTCTCCCCGCCACTCCCAAGTGAGTGCCCCAACCACCAGGGTTAGAGAGTATTCTCCGTCTCTCCTGTTGAAGCTATTCCACTCTATGTAAAGTGTTAAGTATTCATTGGACCAGAGTGAGCGAGCGAGCGAATGAGAATGACTATCGCACGGTGGTTAAGGCACTCACTTGGGAGGGCAGACAACACCCAGGTTCCAGTCCCTGCTTCAATGAATATTTAATCATGTACGCAAAGTGTAACAGCTTCAGCAGGAGAGAGGGGAGGGTGCTTTAACCAGGCTAAAGGGTGTATGTGGTTCACCACCACTTGTAGTTTTGTGAATCTAACAAACAAGAACAAAAAACATTTAGGTTTCAGAAGTGTTGAAACAAAGCTGGTTTGACATTTCTGAATTTCTTCTGACCCTTAACCCTCCTGCCCCTCCATTTTGAGTGAAACAACTAGCTGAAGCAGACAGGAGTTTGTGAAATGTTTTGGTCTATGGAAATCAGCATTTTTCTACTAAATATTTTCTGTCCCCCCCACCCACCACCATAAAAATCCGAAACACTTTTGCCCACCTCTAGTCATCTTTACTTAGTGTAAAGGACATAATCCCTTTGGACTCTAAAGCTGCCAAGTTAATGCCACCTGAGGTGTCTAAGTATTTGGGAATCAGATTTTCCACATCTGAGCATACATTCTCTACACCAGAATGGCCAGAAGTGTACTTTGTTCAGCAGCCGAGAACCAGCAGAATCAGTATTGCAATGACAGTACGGCCTCTTCAGTATTTTCAGTCTTTGTTAGAGACTACAAAAACAACGAGGAGTCCGGTGGCACCTTAAAAACTAACAGATTTATTTGGGCATAAAGGAAGCGGATTTTTTACCCACGAAAGCTTGTGCCCAAATATATCTGTTGGTCTTTAAGGTGCCACAGGACTCCTCATTGTTTTTGTGGATACAGACTAACACGGCTACCACTCTGATATTTGTTAGAGACTGTTCAGGCAAAAAATAAAATGCCTCATTTCAATGTGAGAAAGTAATACGAACAGTTTTGGTCAGTACTTCCCTTCCCTCCAGCCTGCTCCAGATTATTAATACAGCCTAATAAATACTAGTGTTCATCTTCAGACTATGTCTGTGCAGAGCACAACAAGAATACTATGTTGGCCCTATATTGTTCAGCTGTATGTATGCAAAGAGATTTTGCACAATATGCCAAGATCTTAAGAGCTTCTAAAAAAAACCCCTCACAAATACGAACTTACTTCAGAGAGCTTTTCTTTGCAGAGTGGGCAATATGGGTTATGGTCAAGGCAACGCTCGAGGCATTTGAGACAAAACGTATGTCCACAGGGAGTGGTAACAGGCTCGTAGAATAACCTGAACAAGACAGTTGGGACAAAATAAAATTGGTTCTTTATAATTTCCATCCAACACAAACAATATAGATAGCTTTTAAAATGATCGTAATGAGTCACTAAGCCTATTTCCCCCCTGCATGTCAATCTTATGTGACATTTTCATTATCTAGTCTCTATCCTATGATGTAAAAGGGATTTCATTTTTAAAGTAATCCATTGACATGTTGCAAAAATAATTTCAGCCTCTCCACTCAAGTTAGCATTTATTACATTTTTGCAAAGATGAAACAAAAGTTCATCTTTAGTTCATGTTAGAATAGCTTCCAGTACAACCCTTCCCTCAAAACCAATAAATTTGGTCTAAAGTTTAGGAAGACTCTCAGCTCTATGCAGTCATACCTCATGCAGAGGGAACACTCGAAGTCAGATGCATCCACAAGGACTGCTGGTATCTCACGTAATGCAGAGGTGGTAGAGTTTTCAAGTACAGTATCTCCATCTAAAGGAGAAGGACAGTTCTATGTCAAAAATTCAGGCAAAGCAGGCACTATGTACATACACATATTATGGAATCAGAATAGTGACTCCATGCTAGTTTTCTACGATGAACTCAGTTTTTGCATCTGTTCTCTATAAACACATACTCCCCCACAAAAAACTCCTCTCCACCTGAAATATTACACATGACCTCCTGCCAGAGGCTAACTTTTCTGACAGGGTACAGTTGGAGAGCCAAAGTTTGAGACAAGACAAAAAACACTACAGAGTTGGAAATCAGTTTTAATTTTTCAAGAGTTTTTCATGTTTCAAAAACCCAACCCAAACCCCTCACCCCCAAAACAAGCCTAATTTAAGAACCACTCATTTGTTTTTTAACACCCCCTTCTCCCTCTGAAGTCAGGACTATTGGATTTAAGTATTTTTGGGGCAGGCAGGAGGTTAATTTGCTAACACATTTGAATCTGAGAACTTTGCTGTTGCAGTAATGTTGAGCGTTCTCAAAGCCAGGCACTGTTTATAAAAGAGTGAAGAGCGTTAATGAACTTCTAGCATAGCCTGCTTTGTTGGCAAGTTCTGTGTAGCTGAAGTCCTGATTTTCAAGAATGTTAAACTTAAAGCACAGCCCAGAGCATTAAGCTCTGTGACTAAACCAAGCAGGCTGAGCGTTGAAGTGCTGAAGCCAGAACAGCCAGACTAAGACCTTACTAAATTCACAGGTTCAGCCTAAGTCCCCCAAATCTGCAGACTCCTAAATTCTTGGGTCTTGAGAAACTTACAAATGCCTCAAAACTGTGTGCACAAGTCTTGTCTCCCTGCAGACAAGATTTCTACCAGTTTGGACGTAGAAGCTCTGTAGCACTATAAGCTCCATAATGGTCACTCTGGCGCCTACAAGTTCTTATCCTGAAATAAGATCTCTGCAGGCAGATTCCTTCATCTGTGCACAACTCACTGCAGGATCAGCATCTTTGTCCGATAATTTTAACACTGTAGTTCAAAAAGCCTAAGTAGCAGAAAGTCTAGAAATACTAAGCAAAAGTTCTAATACCATTGGTAACTCTGCCTCCTAACCCTCTGGTGGAGGAGTCTAACTAGATGCCACATGAAAAATTAAGTTTTTCCCCTTGCATGCAAGTTACAACACTACGATTTGTTATAGGACAACCTGTACACAACCTTCTGACCTGTATCAAGTACAAGGGAGGGGTGGAGGGCAGTGGGGTGTTGTGGCTGATAAATTAGTGGTTTTCATGGAAAATGTTTATCTTTAACCTATATCTTGAGTGTGGGGTCCCTGACTAATAGAAGGACCCTGAACGGGCTATTCAGCAGACAGTAACATGGCATTACATCGTGTGTAAACCTTAAACTGATCATTAAAGTGTGAAATGGCTCTAAATCCCCTACTGTGAAAGCAGGGGAAGGTTAGATTTCCCACCCCAGTGATTGGGTGGATTTGCAGTTCACAGGCCACTCTGTTGGAGTTTTCCTATCACAGCAGGGTGGTGGACCATTTCTATTACCTGGAAGAAATGTGTTTTGGGTGGAGAGGTGGAAAACAGACAGTGGTACTTTGTGTGTAAATTTCAAGGCAGAAGTCAGATTTCTAACCTTCAACATTTGGTGAAACAATGAATGGTAATACAATGGAGATTTTAAAAAACATCCATTAACCAATTATACAGCACTTTACTGCCTACTAGCATTCCTTCACACTGCTAAACCCTTTAGAGATCTTTGTTAAAAAAGTTTGAAATAGCTATGTAAGATGTATCAAATGGCAGAATGGATGGGGCTACTGCTCTTAAATGGATTGTTTGTTTTCTGGGGGGAAAAAGAGATATTAACATGTGACTGATTTTGATGCAAATTAGCTCTCTTCCCCCCCAGTTGGGCTTACTGTGCATCTATGTCATGCAAAGAGACACACTGAAGTTTAGCTATACCTCAGAGGCCTAATAACTACAGCACTCCTGTCACCAGCAATACAATAGATAAGCTGTTAGTGGATGAAGCATCAGAAAGGCAACATTTGGAGAAGAGAAGTATATAGTCCTTAGACGAATCAAAACTTCTCTGGAACAATATTATTGATGTTTAGACAAGGGTTTCAACTCTGCTCATCACAACAAACAAGAATGAGTAGTTGTCTGAAGTCGTGTTGTAGCTGTGTAGCCCTCTGATCACACACGCCCACTTGTCACCTACCACGACACACTAGAACCCATATGGGGTATCAAACAATTGCAACCCATAGTCGATGGGAACCACCTCCCGAAAGAAATCTTTCCTGAACTCCCCCACCTCACCATGCTCATCACCAGAGCTTGAAAACACCCCACCATATCACCTCTGGGTGAACACTTTTCACAAAGCGATCACTCTATATCTGACCTTCAGCACTCATTCTCAAAGGAAACCTGCACAGCACCCTCCAAAGATGAACCTGGGAGCTTAAATTCATAACTTTGCTAGGCACTAAAAATTATGGTCTTAATAAAGAGGCAGGATTTCTAGTTTATTACAACAATTTGTAACCTGCTATCTCCCCATTTTTGTCCTATGACTGCAGAGGTGTTAATGGGCCATTTACACATTCTAAGAGAACATTCAATGTGGTTAGCTACTTGTACTAAGGGATGGTCTACCCTACAGACCTATAACCAGTAAAACTACGTTGCTCAGGGGTGTGAAAAATCAATCCCCATGAATGACCAAGTTATACTAACTTAACTCCCCATGTAGACAACGCTATATCAGTGGGAGTGCTTCTCCTGCCGACATAGCTACGGCCTCTCGAGGATGTGGATTAACGACGCAGATGAGAGAGCTGTGCCGATGCAGTGTTTTAAGTGAAGACTTGCCCTAAACTATCTATTCCACCTTGTATTTAGCTGTGACACTGAGGGTATGTCTACACTTAAAATGCAACAGCAACACAACTGCACCGCTTCAGTGTAGACCCTACTTACATTGATGGGAGGGCTTCTTCTGTCCGCATAGGTAATCCACCTCCCTGAGAAGCGGTAGCTAGGTTGATGGAAGAATTCTTCCATCAACCTAGCACAGTGTACGCTGTGGGCTAAGTCAATATTGCTATGTCTCTCAAGGTGTGGATTTTTCACACCCCTGACAGACATAGCTATACTGAAGTGAAGTCTTAGTGTAGACCAGGCCTGAGTATCTTTCCCAGACCTGAAGAAGAGCTCTGTGTAGTTCTCTCTCATTCTCTCTCTGAGTTTTACCTACAAACAGTACCAAAGCAGTATTATTTTCCTATCTATTTTAGGATACAGTGCCTTAATCCAATCCCCCCCCAATAAATAAATAAAAAAAACCCACAACAGGACAGACCTTTTTTAGGAATCTTATTAGGGACATTCAAGCTTTGTAAATCCTTCAAGTCACTGGATAGCTTTCTTTTTAAACGTGTACCAGGTAAGCTGGAGAGGATTGTTCCCAATGACTTTTTATTGTCTTCAAAATGCAAATCCAGTACATTGTGAGAGAGAGAAGAATTAGTGCTTCGAAGTACATCGGGCTCTTGGGACAGGGCTTTTGTTAATCTGAATACAGTATCCTGAAAAGAGACAAACTGCATGAAAGTCCGACAGGGTTTGTTTCCTCGTTTTCTGCACTAATTCTATCCATAAAAATGATGACAGTAATGTCATGGTGGCAACCTGGTAACTGATCTGAGCCCATACTAATAAGAAATACTTGCTCCAATTGCCTCAGAAATAGAGAGCTATTTCTCTCATTACAATTCTCATTCTTTTCTAATCACCCCTCCTGACATATTGTAATTGTTGCATTCTCAAAGCGCACACAGACTAACAAAAATAAAATGTTATTTAAAACATGATGGGACACCATATAAAAACACCAATTTGGCTCTCTTAGAAAGTAGTACCTCAATTTAATTGTATTAGGTAGCTTCAGGGTATGTCTACATAGCAAAGAAAAACCCACGGCTGGCCCGTGCCATTCGACTAAGGCTCAGACTGTGGGGCTATTTCCAGGTTTAGGCCCAAGCTTGGAAGTCTACAGAGCAATGAAACAGCCCTACAGCCCAAGTTCCGCAAGCCCGAGTCTGCTGGCCTGGGCCAGCCACGGGTTTTTCTTTACTGTATAGACATACCCTCAGAAATGAGAGCTCTAAATACAATTCATACTTCCTTCCATCTTTTTATCATATTGCACTAAAAATAGATTCCCTCCCTAAAATTTGAGAGGGGAAAAGATTAGTAAAAACTAAACTTGTATATAAACATACGCAACAATTCAAGTCAGGTAGATCAGATATTACAAGATGCTTCAAAATTACTTTTGGTGTTAATATACTTTGAATAATTTTATTCTTTACCTCAGAGCACCCAGCAGCAGAACCATCTTCAACAGTATTTAAGCTGCTTAAAAATGCAGGTTTCAACCTTGTCCGACTAGAGAAAGGTGCAGTGAGGCTGTCATGCACATTTTCAAAGGCTGGGAAAAACATCTCACACATTATCTAGTAAATGAGAAAGAGAACTTTTTGAGATGGAGTTACAGAAACAAACATACGTGTAGTCTAAATGAAGGTTACCAACATGTAACCAGGGTTCTTCAAGATGCACGCTGCATATTCACAGGTGTAGCCCGCAGTTAGAACTCTAGCTAGCAGTAGCTCTTGGAGCGCTCAAATGCCTTCCCCAAACCTCCCCTCAGTGAACACTGAATGTTCCAGGGAGAGGGTATTAAAAGAGGCATGGCAAGCCGGCTGCCTCAGTTCCTTCCCCATGCACCAAGCCCTTTGTAAGGCAGACTCCGAGGCAGTGGGGAAAAACAGGCAGTGAGTGTGAATATGCTGGTTACAGATAAGTAATCTTCATTTCTTCTTCAAGTGCCCTTGGCATATTCCCACACATGAGACAGTAGTACTCTGATGAAGGATGGTGGGACCATGGAATCCTAATTGAATAAGGACTGCAGAATAGCCATACCAAATTTGCATCAGATCTAAATTCTACTTATGCATTTGAGTGGTCGACTTGCTCAGGTGACCTACAAGGGTATTTTGTTCCCCCGATACATGAATTGTTATTGGGTGATCATCTTGTTCTATACCAATTCCAGACACCTTGTCTGTATGCACAATTATAGGGAATGAGCCCCCCCTTTATTTCTTCAGATAATATAAACACAGTCTTATTGTCTGTCATGATCTGGGATACGCTGTGTTTGACCTGAGGCAGAAGTGACTTGAGAGCCAACATGTTCTCTCCACAGGTACTAGTGCAGAGAGTGGAGTGAATGATACATCTGAGGAAACAGAGCAGAAGGAGACTCCACTGACTGGAAGGCATGAGATGCACAGTCCTAGAGATGGGGGTTCCACGACCACCACTCCCAAGAGGAGGAGGAGGGTGGTGGTGGTCGGGGACTCTCTCCTCAGGGGGACTGAGTCATCTATCTGCCGCCCTGACCGGGAAAACCGAGAGGTGTGCTGCTTGCCAGGGGCTAGGATTCGTGATGTGACGGAGAGACTGCCGAGACTCAAACCCTCAGATCGCTACCCCTTCCTGCTTCTCCACGTGGGCACCAATGATACTGCCAAGAATGACCTTGAGCGTATTACTGCAGACTACGTGGCTCTGGGAAGAAGGATAAAGGAGTTTGAGGCGCAAATGGTGTTCTCGTCCATTCTCCCTGTGGCAGGAAAAGGTCGGGGTAGAGACCGTCGAATCGTGGAAGTCAACGAATGGCTACGCAGATGGTGTCGGAGAGAAGGGTTCGGATTCTTTGACCGTGGGATGGTGTTCCAAGAAGGAGTGCTAGGCAGAGATGGGCTCCACCTGACGAAGAGAGGGAAGAGCATCTTTGGAAGCAGGCTGGCTAACCTAGTGAGGAGGCCTTTAAACTAGGTTCACCGGGGGAAGGAGACCAAAGCCCCGAGATAAGTGGGGAAGTGGGATACCGGGAGGAAGCACAAGTAGGTGAGTGCAAGAGGGGAGGGCTCCTGCCCCATACTGGGACAGCAGGACAGTCGGTGAGTTATCTTAAATGCCTATACACAAATGCAAGAAGCCTGGGGAACAAGCAGGGAGAACTGGAAGTCCTGGCACAGTCAAGGAATTATGATGTAATTGGAATAACAGAGACTTGGTGGGATAACTCACATGATTGGAGTACTGTCATGGATGGATATAAACTGTTCAGGAAGGATAGGCAGGGCAGAAAAGGTGGGGGAGTTGCGTTGTATGTAAGAGAGCAGTATGACTGCTCAGAGCTCCAGTATGAAACTGCAGAAAAACCTGAGAGTCTCTGGATTAAATTTAGAAGTGGGAGCAACAAGGGTAATGTCGTGGTGGGAGTCTGCTACAGACCACCAGACCAGGGGGATGAGGTGGACGAGGCTTTCTTCCAGCAACTAACAGAAGTTGCTAGATCACAGGCCCTGGTTCTCATGGGTGACTTTAATCACCCCGATATCTGCTGCGAGAGCAATACAGCGGTCCACAGACAATCCAGGAAGTTTTTGGAAAGTGTAGGGGACAATGTCCTGGTGCAAGTGCTGGAGGAACCAACTAGGGGAAAAGCTCTTCTTGACCTGCTGCTCACAAACAGGGAGGAAATAGTAGAGGAAGCAATAGTGGATGGGAACCTGGGAGGCAGTGACCATGAGATGGTTGAGTTCAGGATCCTGACGCAAGGAAGAAAGGAGAGCAGTAGAACAGAGACCCTGGACTTCAGAAAAGCAGACTTTGACTCCCTCAGGGAACTGATGGGCAAGGTCCCCTGGGAGAATAACATGAGGGGAAAAGGAGTCGAGGAAAGCTGGCTGTATTTTAAAGAATCCTTATTGAGGTTGCAGGAACAAACCATCCCGATGTGTAGAAAGAAAAGTAAATATGGCAGGCGACCAGCTTGGCTTAACAGTGAAATCCTTGCTCGTCTTAAACACAAAAAAGCAGCTTACAAGAAGTGGAAGATTGGACAAATGACCAGGGAGGAGTATATAAATATTGTTCAGGCATGCAGGAGTGAAATTAGGAAGGCCAAATCACACTTGGAGTTGCAGCTAGCCGGAGATGTTAGGAGTAACAAGAAGGGTTTCTTCAGGTATGTGAGCAACAAGAAGAAAGTCAAGGAAAGTGTGGGCCCCTTGCTGAATGAGGGAGGGAACCTAGTGACAGAGGATGTGGAGAAAGCTAGTGTACTCAATGCTTTTTTTGCCTCTGTCTTCACAGACAAGGTCAGCTCCCAGGCGGCTGCACTCCGCAGCACGGTATGGGGAGGAGGTGACCAGCCCTCTGTGGAGAAAGAAGTAGTTCGGGACTATTTAGAAAAGCTGGACGAACACAAGTCCATGGGGCCGGATGCACTGCATCTGAGGGTGCTAAAGGAGTTGGCCGATGTGATTGCAGAGCCATTGGCCATTATCTTTGACAAATCATGGCAATCGGGGGAGGTCCCGGATGACTGGAAAAAAGCTAATGTAGTGCCCATCTTTAAAAAAGGGAAGAAGGAAGATCCGGGGAACTACAGGCCAGTCAGTCTCACCTCAGTCCCTGGAAAAATCATGGAACAGGTCCTCAAGGAATCAATTCTGAACCACTTAAAGGAGGGGAAAGTGATCAGGAACAGTCAGCATGGATTCACCAAGGGCAAGTCATGCCTGACTAACCTAATTGCCTTCTATGATGAGATAACTGGCTCTGTGGATGAGGGGAAAGCAGCGGATGTGCTATTTCTTGACTTTAGCAAAGCTTTTGATACAGTCTCCCACAGTGTTCTTGCCAGCAAGTTAAGGAAGTATGGGCTGGATGAATGGATGGTAAGGTGGATAGAAAACTGGCTGGATGGTCGTGCTCAACAGGTAGTGATCAATGGCTCCATGTCTAGCTGGCAGCCGGTATCAAGTGGAGTGCCCCAAGGGTCGGTGCTGGGGCCGGTTTTGTTCAATATCTTCATCAACGATCTGGAGGATGGTGTGGACTGCACCCTTAGCAAGTTTGCAGATGACACTAAACTGGGAGGAGTGGTTGATACGCTGGAGGGTAGGGACAGGATACAGAGGGACCTAGACAAATT
Source organism: Macrochelys suwanniensis (assembly GCA_033296515.1). Lineage (NCBI taxonomy): Eukaryota > Metazoa > Chordata > Testudines > Chelydridae > Macrochelys > Macrochelys suwanniensis. Next base: position 115,471,370 of record CM065775.1, on the reverse strand, counting down.
AGAGGATTGGGCCAAAAGAAATCTGATGAGGTTCAACAAGGACAAGTGCAGAGTCCTGCACTTAGGACGGAAGAATCCCATGCACTGCTACAGACTAGGGACCGAATGGCTGGGCAGCAGTTCTGCAGAAAAGGACCTAGGGGTTACGGTGGACGAAAAGCTGAATATGAGTCAACAGTGTGCCCTTGTTGCCAAGAAGGCTAACGGCATTTTGGGTTGTATAAGTAGGGGCATTTCCAGCAGATCGAGGGATGTGATTATTCCCCTCTATTCGGCACTGGTGAGGCCTCATTTGGAGTACTGTGTCCAGTTTTGGGCCCCACACTACAAGAAGGATGTGGATAAATTGGAAAGAGTCCAACGGAGGGCAACAAAAATGATTAGGGGGCTGGAGCACATGACTTATGAGGAGAGGCTGAGGGAACTGGGATTGTTTAGCCTGCAGAAGAGAAGAATGAGGGGGGATTTGATAGCTGCTTTCAACTACCTGAAAGGGGGTTCCAAAGAGGATGGATCTAGACTGTTCTCAGTGGTAGAAGATGACAGAACAAGGAGTAATGGTCTCAAGTTGCAGAGGGGGAGGTTTAGGTTGGATATTAGGAAAAACTTTTTCACTAGTAGGGTGGTGAAGCACTGGAATGGGTTACCTAGGGAGGTGGTGGAATCTCCTTCCTTAGAGGTTTTTAAGGTCAGGCTTGACAAAGCCCTGGCTGGGATGATCTAATTGGGTTTGGTCCTGCTTTGAGCAGGGGGTTGGACTAGATGACCTCCTGAGGTCCCTTCCAACCCTGAGATTCTATGATTCTATGATTGCTCTCAGTTTTAAGATACTGATATGTAGATTCTTTTCCATTGGTAACCAGCGAGCTCTGAACAGTAGATTTTTGTTTAAATGGGCACCACCCGACCCAGCATAGACATGTCAGAGGTAGGTATTACTGACGGAAAGACAGACTGAAAGGTAGAACCTTCATTACATTTAGAGCACATCAACCACATCAGTGTTGTTAACTTCTACCGTGGAATTACCAATTTGCAATGAACATTGTATAAGCCAAGTTTGTAATTTCTCCTAGCCAGCCCTGCAGGTCTCATCTGAAGACGAGTGTGTGGGTCACTGACATGATTGATGCTAAGAGACCCAGTAACTGGGGGAGAAGAAAGGGGGAGAGAAGAGCATTGACCATTGTGGGGACTGCAGAAGATGTATAGACAACTTTATTTTAATAAACCTTTCTTCTGGAAAAAACACGCTTTGTTACACTCGAGTCCAATATGGCCCCTATGAAAGGGATCTTTTGGGTTGTTGGGTTTAGGAATGGCTTTTCCCAATTTATGCATAATCTCAGATGGACAAAAAGTAAAACATATTTGATCCGCATGTAACAGGATTTCTTCCCTTAATGGACACTAACTATCCAGCTGTCTAGGTAAGTATATACATAAATCCCATTTTCTCACATATGCTGCCATTATAGATAGGCATTTCATAAACAGCCATGGAGCTCTAGATGAGCCAAAGAAGATGACTATGTACTGAAAATGGTCCTCTCCTACCATGAAATGAAGATATTTCCAGTGATATGGTCTTACTGAAATATGGAAATGTGTCTTAAATAAAGAGCTGCAAACCAATCCTGAAGGGAAAGAGGAGGGACTATAGAAGTTAGAGAGAATATACAGGAACTAAACTTTTTGATGTCTGACATGCAATCCACCAATTCACAGAGCACCACCATGCCCTCTGATGGTGATGCTGCTGAAGTGTCTGACGTTCTCCTCTGGAGAAGGCAACCTTCCAGAGTCTGGATCCTATTCTTGTATCTCCACTAATTCTTCCTCTTCTGGTAACAAATCTCTTACCTCTGTAGGACAGCTATCAGGACTTAGACACACTCTTGGATCTATACCTTTTGGATCTGATACTTGAAAGTTTTCTTGGTATCAAACTGGCGAAGGTCTATTTTTATACATAGAAACATCTTGATAAGGTTAAGAAGATGGCCTGTAAGAGCACAGAGCCCCAGGGGGAACCTGCCAGTCAGGCCAAAGGCCCACACTCAGATCTGGTGGGAAAATCCTGTCTCTAGATCGTACCTCCAATTCGTATCTTCTCTAAGCCAAGCCCTTTCTCATTTCAGATGGAACTGGAGACAGCACTCTCCTTGGCTGAATAAAGGAGGGCGTGAGAGGGTGGGGGAGCATGCACACACCCACACCCACAAAACCTCCTTTCCTAGAGACCTAGGAGTCTTAAATGGTGAGAGCAGAGGAGAGATCCTGTCTTCAACTCTTCCCTGGGCAAGTATCTTGCATTTGTTACAACAAAGTGTCTGATAACTCAATTAAGCAGGTAATGGAACCAGAGCATGATTTCACAGATGAATCTGTGCCATAACTATTATTTGTTGTGGTACCATGTCAGTATGGGTTATTGCATCATCCTATTCTACCCCTCATCGGTTCCTGAGCTCTTGTACCCAGGATTGGTTCCTGGAAGACCCTCTGGCCAAACAGTCTCTCTCTTGAGGACTGGCTCTTTGCAAAGAGGCTGACACAAGTGAGAACCCAGAGTTCATGCTCACCATGACAGCTGTGTCCTTTTGTCAGGGACTGGCTCTAGAAAAAGAGGCCAATACCACAATAGTTTTAACTTGGCTCCTTTAATACTGGGTACCGAGGTGAAGGTTTTGTCCCTTCCCCCAGACTTGCTCAGAGCCAACACTGGTCTGTGAGACTTGTTCAAATCTTGTACTCCCTTGGTTCTGGATGGTTAGGCTTCCTTATCCTTAAATCGCCTTAAGTCTGTTCTATCTCCTTTTCAGCTCATGTTGTAAAATTCAAGCAAATCGAGCATTCTGAAGGTGAACATGCTTCACTTAAGCATGCCAGGCACGTGCATTGAACGCTAGAAACACTGCCGGACATGACATCTTTTAAAACTGGGCTTTTTATTTTTTTGTTTGGCAAAGAACCCTGAAACCAAAAGATTTACAACAAACTAATGCTAAAATTAACTAATTCTAACTATAAAATTATTAACTAGCTAGCAAGGTGCAAATCCAAGAGCACTTCCTGATCCATTCAGCAGGCCACAGTTGGAAAGAACTGAGATGGCTGGAGTGCCATGCCCCTTTTATACCTGCACCCCCAAGAACATTCAATTTTCACGGAGGTCTGAGGGACAGCAGGAGAGGCGAGTGAGTGCTCCAATGGCAAGGAGATAGTAGTTAGACTTCTGCCATTCAGGAGACACCAGTTGGGGCATTGCCATAAGTGGGAAATGCAGAGGACACTTGAAGAGCTGGTGTGGTGGGTGGGAGGGGGTCAGACACTTCAGTGAGTTCTTCTTAGAGAAGCTGCACACACCAGGGCTGTTTGCATCCATTCATTCCCCCCTGCTATGCCACCCACACAATGCCCTCTCTTTTAGGGACTCCCTGAAACATCCCCACCTCTCCTTCATGGCAGAGGCTGTGTCCCTCTGTCCCCAACAGGTCCCTCCATATGACTCTCCCCATTCCTCCATGCACAGGTCTGTGCCCCTCCTCCTCACAACTCCCACCCTCCAGGTTCCTGCTACCCCCCATAATATTCTGTATAAGACTCTCTTATAAGAGTCCAGGCTACAGACTCTCTCCCCACACAGCAAGTTACACGGCCACTTCTGATTTCTCTCCCTGCAGCATGGGCGAGTCTGGGAACCCTGATTTTCCTGTGAATCATGCTTTTCCGGTGTTCTGATCTGCATCAACAAAAATTAGACCTGTGTCCACTGATAACCTAGATCGTTCCCAGAAATTCTGGAAGTAATTATTGCATTAGACGGACACCATTAAGTTGAGGTTAGACCTCGCTTCACTCAGCCTATGAGCATCTGCAACTTGCTTCCACAGGACAGTGGTAAGACACACAGTTTAGTAAAACTCACCTACAAGCAAGACAAGGAGGTGGTCAAGGAGATAGAAGTCTCTCCCATGGCACAGTACTGTGCAATTAGATGCACTAAGGGTTTTTTTTGATATTTTGCCAAAATATGTGTGTATGTTTTTTATTAACAAGGAATGTATCTGAATCCAAAGATTTTCCTTAGCTGTAGGACACAACAGACCCATATACAAAAAAGAGTGGCATGATGTAGTTACTGTACCTTTTGGGCTTCTTTCTTCATTAAGCTCCATTCAGGATTTAAGGCAACACAATATAGAAACTCCTTCAGTGCTTCCTCAGTCCTTCCCAATCCAGAAAGAGCTTGTGCTTTCACATAATGACCCTGCATGCAAACAACAGATGTGTGAAAATGACATTTCCAAAGTGACCAATTATAACACGAGACCAATGAACACGGCTTTTATTTTCTCAAGACACACTGCATTCTTTCAAATGGAGCAGAAGTTAGAAATAGGATGGGGAGTGGGTTGCAATGCTCTGATCTAAAAGTACAAGATGGATGCTTCCATTCCTGTTGTGGCCTTTCCATGGGTTGCGGAGACCAGGAATGGAACACAGCTGTTCCTGAAATTCTTGCACAGCTCCACTGACCCTCTGGATAATGTCAAGTGATCTCATTTGAGCAAACCAATAGGTAACCCTTTTACTTCTGGACTGAGAGAGTCTGGCACCAGTCAGGGGGTTCAATTCCAGATAGGGGTAGTTGGGAGACCTGCAGATAGATCTGAGGCAAGAGTGGGTGGCTTCTGATGCTGCACTTGTTCTACCTATCACTTGCAATGAGGCATTAGTTTTTCCCCTGTTGTACTTCATGGACTGCTTCAAATTTACCATATAACCTGTATTTCTTTCCACAGTATCTAACCTCCTTCTCCCTTCCCCACAAAAAAGTGCAGCCATGGGTCATGTTGAAGAATTAGATACACACATTGTTGAACCAAATTTTAGTTTAAAAAATTTGAAATAAACTTAGTATTTTCCTCAGAAAAGCGCTGCAGTGTGGAGGGCTGGTTGAGACGCTGAGGAAAAAAACAAAACTGGAGGGAATTTCAGGAGTTGGGGCATTCCCCTACTGCCAGTGACTGACAGGTCTGGTTCGGTCCCCAAGCATGCCAAGCATACCCATTTTAACTGATCAGTGGACCTTAGCATGAAGGCCCAATGGATGTACAGGCCACAGCAATTCCATGCACTAGCACAGATTTAAGGTTCCACCACAGACCTCGTTGTTTTACGTAGAATTTAAGCTTTCATTCAAGTTTCTAGCCCTGTTGGTTGCCAAAATAGCCTTCCAAAACTGACCTGGAAAAGTTCTGTCCTCACCACAAAGAGACCCTGATACATATTTCTGTCTTTCAAGCATGAGTGTACCATACCTTGGGCCAGAGGGGTTTGTTTTGGCAGAGTGCGTCTGCATCATGGAGAGCTTGTTGATAGTTTTTCATGGTTATCCACAGTTCTGCTCGTTGTGCTATTAACGAACATTTACAGGGAGCTTGAAAACAAAAAGAAAAGGTTAAGAACTCCATGAAGTGAAGAATAATCACATGTAAAACATAATATCCTAGCCTGAACTTGAGTTACCCCCGCCCCCAATGCTATTGCAATTAAATATTTTATTTGTATGCTTACCTACTAGAAACAAAATTCCTTCTCTTCTCCCTGTAAGCTATGTATATTCCTTTCTTAGCATGGCACAAATCAATTATTCTCACATATATAAAGTTCAGGGCCAGACTCTCTTAAGAGTTTATGAATAGGGCTGGCAGAATTTGATTTTTATTTTTTTTTCTAATTATGACAATCAATACTGATTCTTATTTAAGACTTTTTCCTCTTATTTTTAGCTACTTCTATTTTCCACAATTGTGGGGGGGGGGGGGGGGGGGTCTCAGGTTGGGGCTGTCAGGGGTTCCCAGCACCAACAGTGGGGCCCATGATATCAGGGAGGCCGAGGTCCTGGCCCAGAGGAGCAGAGACCTCCTCTTCCCCACTCCCGCAGAATGAGTCCTGGTCCTGGAGGAAGCCACCCAGCTGCAGAATGGCTCTGTTCCTGACCAACAAGCCATTCTGCGGTGGGGTGGCCTCCTCCCAGGCCAGGGACTTCTCCTCCTCCTTGCAGTCCTGGCTAGGGGCGGGTTGTGATGCCAGGCCAGGACTGCAAGTCTTCCCCGCATTTGTGCTTCCAGGAATCCGGTGTCACCAACCCTGTGGCAGCAGAGGGAACCCGCTGCAACCCCACTGTCATGAACTCGCTTGCTCCTGTGACAGCAGAGCTGGAGGGGGCTCACTGCACTGCCCCACGGCTGGTGCCACCAGAACTTCACAGGCCTGCTGACTGTAACCCATTGATTACCACCCCCCACCCCCATCAATTTCAGTGTCTCAGCTGAAATCCATGTTTATCAACATTTATTTGATTGAAATTGAATCCTGCCCAGCCTAATTATAGCAAATAACATCCTCTGACTTTTCACAATTCTGTTGTATGCTTTGATTACTCGTTCCTTGGGGAAAGAGACCTAACATCAGTAGTGCCAAGCACACTTCTGGGGCAACATGTGGAAAAACTTAAATCTAAATAAACACTGCACACATTCACTAAAAACTATAAAATGCACAGAGTAAAGGCAACCCAAACTTTATGATCCTGTTTACCACCATGCTCTGTCCCTGCCATTCTCTGTAACCTCCACGTAAAGTAGATATGGGTCTATGATAAAAGTCTTTTAGCTAGCTGACATCTTAAGCCTTGTATACTTTGGTGGCAATTCATTCATGAACCTGATGCACTACAGATTGTAAGCCACTTAAAAATCATGGCTTCCCCTCCCCTGCCCCACAGTTCCCTAAAGACTTGGGTATATGGAGTATAAAGTGCTTAGTCCTACAGCTCTGAGCTAGCACATACCTGTATCTTCCCACACAGTGTTTCAACTCTTCACCCTCACACTAAAGCTCTGCACAGCACTTTCCTTACTCCATTGTGTGCCATGGGTTCTTTTTCTCCCCGTTACTTTTCCTTTCATGCCTTTTTAAACACCTTCCCTTTATACCTAGAATGATCTCCATTGTCTCCTCAATATGGACTTTCTCTCTCCTTGGATTTTCACTGCAGAGTTCCCTTCTTATGGTCTCCCCACTTACCCAACCTCAAATTTTAAAAACACTCCATTTCATACCCATTCACAATATAACTTGTATTTGTTTTAGCCCTTATCCCACTTCCTTACCCTTTTTGTATCTTATCTTTATTTTATGCATGTGTCCTGGCTCCCCATTTAAAGTTCCATAGCCATTTAAGACTGTAGATAACCAGCCAAGCACACTTAAAAATCTGTGTGTTTAGATGATCACAGAAATTGAAGGAGGTTAGTGTCCATGGTTGAACAGCTTCAAATGCCTTGTAGAAAGATGGGGTGTGAAGAAACAGGGAAGACAACTTATGTAGCTCCTATACTCTGCAGTGCACTTGAACCCAAGCATGGAGACCATTCAGTGCTCATGTTTCATTTCTTTGAAAGCATCTTTAATGAATGCATAGTTATGTAGAAATTATCTACGTTTAGCAGAAACCAAGGGCATGTTCTTGATAGAGATATTGCCCTGTACAACAAAAGTAGCATATAGGTGTGCAGTTGATAAACTTTTACAACTCACAATATACCAGACATGAACTTTCAAAATGCCTATACGCCTCCTTCCATGACAAACTGGACTCACGTTCTGCAGCAAATTTCTACAATTCTGTCACACGCGAGACCAGTACATTAGAAACTGAGGATTAAGTATAAAAATATAATCAGAACAGCTGCTGTCTTATTTTGATATTAAAGCAGTGTTCATATGCAGCAGATTTCTGTATCAGCAGTGTAATCACGTGGCAGAAACTGTCAGCAGTGAAGCTAGAGGTTCTGGTGACAGAACAAGCAGTTGGGGTTTGGGGAGGAGTGGAAAGCATTTTGGGATTGTGGGTTAGGCAAGTTAGCTTGATGTTTCTGCTAATGTCATAAATTATCCCCATGTTTCAGTATCAGTCAATAATTCAGAGCTATTGTTTCAAACCCTCTATATGTTCAGGAAGACTATGCTGCATCACAGTTCAGTTATAAGCTTGTCTTCAGAATCACAAGAGCGTTTTCCCCCTTTTAATTAAAGGAAAGCAGTAATTCTGGAACACAGCAGTGCAGAGAAGGTTGAATTCAGCAGCCAATTCCCAAATAGCCAAGTACACAAGGACATGAAAATATATGAAAGGAGAGAGAGTGCCGCTCTTCTTCCTCCAGAAGTAGTACAAAAGCCAAGAGTTAGATCAAGGAAGACTGTGGCAAGCATGACGAGCTACTTCAGGATTACTACCTCTGTTTACTCTGAAATGTGAGGCATGGCCAATCTTATGAATAATGGTCTATAAATGTTAGGTTGACCAGAAATAAGACTTTCCAGAACTGCAAAAGCAAAGTTTACCAAGAATATAGATTGAAGAAAAACACAGTTTTCTCCAGAAAGATTAGTCAAGTGGCAAGACCCAAGACTAAGCAATTGGAGTTGTGTATGCACAACTCCAAATGAGTTCACTTGTGCACAAATCTTAGACTGAACTACTTAAATTTGTAATCTTATTCTCACACAGCATACTGCATTGAGAGTTTAAATTTACTAACTATACAATTCAAGAATAATAGGACAGATTAAAGTACTTCATGCTGGATCATATCCAGAACTAACTGTCACCAGGAAAATATATGATGATACAAGCTGCTACTGAACTCATTCTACAACACTAAATTAAAGCTGATAAAGTAACAGTTTTGGTTAGGGGAGGGAGATGGGGAAAAAAAAGTCACTCCCCGGAGTTAGAGTTTAAACTCAAATTTAGAGAATCCAGGTGAATTATTACATATCTATAAAGTACCTTAACTCCAAGTGATTGCAACCTCCTCGTACACTCATTTATAAGGGAAAATTAGAGACTAAGTTATACACACACACCCCATTTAACACAGGCAAACATAAGGGTCTTTCTTTCAAGCTCCCAACTATCCAGCCCCTCTTCCGACAGTTGGCCAAATGGCCATATTTAAACTTAAACATTTGCTATTTCTCTGGGGTTTTTTAACCTGACTGCCACACCCTTTATGAGATCACTAAAATGGCTGCCCCAGGAGTCTGATGGCATCCTGTTCATGCTTGAACAATAGTATCAAGTTGTTCAGGTTGTATTTATTCCATGAGCGCGCACACCTGAATTTATTAATGAATTAGCTTCAGCTCTGCTCACATCCCCTTTGAGTTCAATTTGCAGGCATTCATCAGAATGAGTTTTACTCACATAAGAAGTAAGTAAAAAGCAAGTTTTGAGTACACATGTGCCAGCATTCACAACAAAAAGTGTTACACTGTACATGGGTTAGAACATTGACACAGCATGCAGAATTCCTCAGAGTGCCCTGGCATACAGGGGGAGGGATAGTGCAGTGGTTTGAGCATTGGCCTGCTAAACCCAGGGTTCAATCCTTGAGGGGGCCACTTAGGGATCTGGGGCAAAAATCTGTCAGGGGACAGTACTTGGTCCTGCTAGTGAAGGCAGGGGACTGGACTCAATGACCTTGCAAGGTCCTTCCAGTTCTAGGAGATTGGCATATCTCCATTTACAAAAAATACAGACAATTAAACAAGCCAGACAACTGACTGCAAATACTAAAGATAGGATCCTGTAACACACATTGTGTACATTCAGGATGATTAAAGTTATTCTGCCAATAATTTGTAGTAAATAGTTTTTCCAGGTATTAGATGTCAGCCAAGCCACATGTTGCCTGGAAAGGAAAAATATTTAAAGTTTCTAAAATTCTCTTAATCCTGCTTAGCTACCATTTCTCCCTGAAATATTAGAAGCAGTTTCTTCAAGCCCTCCTCCCAATGCTAAATGAGTTACACATCCAACCAAAACAATATCATTACCCCACATGTTCAAAATTTCAGCTTAGGAAACAGGTCTATTTCAAAGTCTCCATAATTGCCTATTGCTTGCCTGAGGACTCCGAGCTGCCAAAGAAGACCTGGAACTGTATAAGAATGTCTGGGGTCCTGATCCTTTTTATCTCAGATCTGCTTGAGGCTTCATGCAGGCTGAGGGCACAAATTAACAGATTTGGCCCAAAGGACACTACTGATCAAAAGACCGATCTCTAGTGCATGGGACACAGACACACACGAACGCACAAAGAAGTGGAACACAGAGACACACTCAAAGAAGAACTGATACATTACACATACCTGGTTCAGCATACTTAGCAGTTGGTTGGCATAAGGCAACAATATACATAACATTTTACCCATGAGCCAGTGGAGTGGTTTTTATTTTAAAAATCTCTCCCCTAAAAATAAATGCATGTTGCATCACCATTCTCGTCACAGTTTAGAATTCCAACTAGTGCGATCTGAAAGCTTCTACATCCCTTGAGCTGATTCACAAGGGGCTAGATAGGAGGCAGATGTTATTTATTACACAACTAGTGGAGAACATTTCAGGCCAGTTCCCAGGAAAAACACTGATTCTAACTTGGGAAGTTCAGTTGCAAAAGACAGTATCTTTCCTGACATATATGTAAGTATTCACAAACTAACCAAGTGATGCTTAGAATTCTAACTTGAGTGGCTGTGATTAATTTGGAACCCAGTGTACAGAATAGTTTAGACCACTTGTTTCAATGTGCATTTCTTTGAACACTTAATATTTACTGCCTAGGTTCCTTAGGTCCTTCTGAATTTTCTCGGGCCTGGTCTACACTAGAAAATTAGGTCTGTTTAACTACATTGGTCAGGGGTGTGAAAAATCCACACCCTGGAGGGATGTTGTCAAGCTGACCTAAGTCCCCATGTAGATAGCACTACGTTGACAGAAAAATTCTTCCATTAAACCTAGCTCCCACCTCTCAGGGAGATGGATTACCTACATCGACAGAAGAACTTCTGTTGGCATAGGTAGTGTCTACACTGAAGTGTTTCAGCAACACAGCTGTGCCACTGTGGCCATTTAAGCGCAGACAAACCCTCGGTTTTTAAGACTTTGCCAATTATCATTCACCCACTTATCTGAGTCATTTATTTGTACACAAAATTTAGACCACATTTTTAGAGCACCCTGTTATTAGTGTCATTCCACACTCAAGACTAACCATTTATCGTCACTTCATTTTCTACCTTATAAATTATATAGACCAGAACTTTGTTCTTTGCACCCTATGATTACTTCCCGTAACAGTTCGCAAGGGATTGAATTAAAATTATTTTTGAAAATCCAAATAAGTTGTGTCTACCAGTTTTCCATTGTTTGATATTTTACTGAAAAGTGTGAAAAAAGTGTTAGAGAACGTTTGATTGAAGAAAATTATTTACTTCAAAAAAAAAAAAAAAAGTGGTTTATTTCTACCATATCAGGCTTATCTAGGTGCTTTATACCTCCATTCTCCTCCCCTAAAACACCCCAAAGAACCCCCACATGCTATTTCACCTAGTATGGAACAAAGACTCACTGGTTTCTAGTTTATATATCCCTCCCCCACAACCCAATTTTAGAGATTTCAGCTTTCCCCAGTCCAGGAGCTAGTTTAATGATATATATATATATATATATATATACATACATACACACACACACACACACACACACACACACACAGAAAGTAAAACAATACAACTCACACTTACAACCTATGTTAAAAATACCTCCTAATCACTATAATTTGGACACTCAGCATGGTTTTTCTACGTCAATGAATAGGTCCTCCAGGTAGCAGTCATTGTATATTTAAAACTGCACAGCCATCACTACTCAGTGATTAGCAGCAAGATTTAATAAGCCAAGAAACAGCATAAGAGATTCTAAACTCTGCCCAGAAGAAAATCTGAAATATCAAGAGGGAATGGCCAGCTTCTTCCCCTTACCTTGAGATTACACCTCTAAATCTAATGAGGAAGGTAGTCCTACATCAGATCAGCTACATAATTTTTATATAAATGTCTGCAGTCTTACACTCAAAGATGCTAGAATGAACTTTGAACAGGGATTCCCCCCCTCGCCTTTAAATACAAAGAAAGCCAGCATCAGAGAGATTCAAGAGCATTCTGGTGCAGACTTAGATTTGCTTATACCTAACATTCCCTCTCCCTTCCCGCATCAAGATCCTAAATCACCCAGCACTTTTGTTGGAAGTATATTGCTCACTCTAGGAACTGTGTGTGGAAACCCAGTTTCGCCCAATGGGAACAATTTACACTTCTGGGCAGGGAAGGTGGTTTCTTTGTACATTTGTAGAGCGCCTAGCATGATGGGACCCTGACTCCCATTGTGTCCTCAAGGTACTACTAGAATATTAAATACCTCTGTGGGGAGCAGTGTTTGTACAGAGCTTTGTATACTTGAGTGCTAAGCATAATTTTCAGAGTTCAGTGGATCTGTCCGTGTTACACTTTGGTTTATGGAAGCTTCAGCAGTATACCTCCATTTGTATCAATGTCTACCAACACGGACTGGGGAATCAGATAGCCTTGGCTCCAAGGCTGTTATAATTCAGTGAAGAATTAAAACAAAAAAACAAAAAAAAGAACAACCAAACCACACAAGCTACTAAAGAACATCTTTTTACTGCTAATACATGACCACACACTATTGTGGCCAATAGAGGGAGCAAGTTAGCAAACCCTGTTTTGTAAATGTTGACAATCATTGATGCTTATGAAAACAAATGAGGCAAACAAGAACCACCATGACAGGTTTCAGAGTGGTAGTCGTGTTAGTCTGTATCCCCAAAAAGAATGAGGAGTCTTTGTGGCACCTTAGAGACCAACAGATTTATTTGGGCATAAGCTTTCGTGGACTAGAACCCACTTCATCAGATGCACCATGTTTTCCTGCTCTCATGAAACAGGGAAATGGAATTTTAATGTTGCTAAACAAGAAAAGGACAAAGCATGTCATGACTGAAGAGTAGAGAAGTTTCCAATAAACCATACTTTATCTCAAAAGAGTACAAGACAGTACTTGGCAGTATCTTTCAAGGGAAGCTACTTATTGACTTCCATAAGCAGAACACCTGGCATCTCTTGCCTAAGGAAGGTGGTGGTTGACAAGGCAATTTCAATGGTAGAGCTGCATTCCTCAGAAAAATATAGCAGTGATGTCTCAGAAGGAAGTGGATGTTTTAATACCATTTCTGTCCACCTCTTCCCCCATTTTAAGTTAACTTAATGAATCCCTTATTTGTAACATCCTGGGGGCTTCATCATGCTGAGCACTGTAAATAAATAGCAGCTATCCCGGCCCCAAAAGAGCTCTCAGTCTACTTGTAAGACTAGACATAAGTGGCTTAAAAATCAATTAAAAAGAGGCAGGGAAAGGGGGGGGGGAGGGGGCGCGAGGGTGGCATGGTGCCCCACAAGGGTAACAGCAATGAAGTCAAATTATATTAGCTAGCTAGCACTAAACTTGATTAGTCCAATACAAATCTTTAAAAATAAAAATTTTACCATTACAAATATATTTTGCCTATCGTTTCAAAGCTTTGTGTCTTTGTTCTAAGATTATTCCCCCTTTCCTCCCAGGGAAAAAACAAACCAAAAAAAAAAAGGTACTTTTAAAAACCTCTCCCTTTTTCTGCAGCTGACTGAACATGTTCTCCAGTAATAATACCTTATTGCTTTATTCTCTTTTGTATTAAGAGTACTTTATGCATCTGTAAAAAGCTATACCAATAAAATATTAAGTAATGCGCACAATGGTGAAATATGCTATTAATTTTCATTTTTATAATTAGAATTCATCTGTATTTTTATAGATTTATAGTCTTGTTTTCTGTGAAAACTCAAAACATTTGAGCAGGGAAGTGAAAAAATAAGTGTGTCCTGAAATGAACTTTGTACCAAAACTAAACAAAAATATCAGATAATTACAAAGCTAGGATTAGTTCAAAACTTTGCACTCCCACTCTACTTCGTCCCTTTCCCCATTAGAGCAAGAGAGATTGCAGTTAACATACTAAAAATTAAAAAGGTCTTAGCCAATGACGTTCTATTAGTACATCATGCATCATTTAATTGTACATATTACTCTCACATGTGCCTAATTTAACCCCCCCCCCACAAAACTAACATTTAGTGTACTGCACAACCAATCCCATAACCTATTCTGTATTTATTCCTCCTCATCCTTCATCTCCCTTGGACGTTATCTGCTTTTCCACCCACTCCTGTATCTGGCCATGATTCATTTAGGTCCTGATCCTGCAATCTAATCTATAGAGTCCTGCACCCAGGTGTCCCTCTGAAGCCTATAGGGTTACTCTGCAATCAGACAGATCTGCTTGAGCATGTCCAATCACAGGATCAGGTCCTTAAACTGTAAACTCTTTAGAGCAAATTCTCATCTGATATTTTCAGTAAAATACTTAGTGTATTTTAGACCAACACCACCTGAAATAGTATTAATGCTATTCTGCAATCAAGCAGAAAGCTTACAAGGAGTGGAAGATGGGAGGGATCAGCAAATAAAGCTACCTTATTGAGGTCAGAGCATGTAGGGATAAAGTGAGACAGGCTAAAAGGCATGTAGAGCCGGACCTTGCAAAGGGAATTAAAACCAACAGTAAAAGATTTTATAGCCATATAAACAGGAAGAAAAGAAAGAAAGAAAGAAAGAAGTGGGACCACTAATCACTGAGGATGGAGTAGAGGTTAAGGATAATCTAGGCATGACCCAATATCTAAACAAATACTTTGCCTCAGCCTTTAATGAGGAGCTTAGGGATAATGGCAGTATGACAAATGGGAATAAGAATATGACGGTCAATATTACCATATCTGAGGTAGAAACCAAACTCGTACAGCTTAATGGGAGTAAATCGGGGGGCCCAGATAATCTTCATCCAAGAATATTAAAGGAACTGGCACATGAAATTGCAAGCCCACTAGCAAAAAATTTTAATGAATCTGTAAACTCAGGGGTTGTACCACATGACTGGAGAATTGCTAATATAGTTCCTATTTTTAAGAGAGGGAAAAAAAGTGACCCGGGTAACTACAGGCCTGTTAGTTTGACATCTGTAGTATGCAAGGTCTTGGAAAAAAATTGAAGGAGAAAGTAGCTAAGGACCTTGAGGTCAATGGCAATTGGGACAAATTACAACATGGTTTTACAAAAGGTAGATCGTGTCAAACCAACCTGATCTCCTTCTTTGAGAAGGTAACAGATTTTTTAGACAAAGGAAACGCAGTGGATCTAATTTACCTCAATTTCAGTAAGGCATTTGATACGGTACCACATGGGAAATTATTAGTTAAATTGGAAAAGATGGGGATCAATATGAAAATTGAGAGGTGGATAAGGAACTGGTTAAAGGGGAGACTACAGCAAGTCATACTGAAAGGTGAACTGTTAGGCTAGAGGGAGGTTACTAGTGGAGTTCCTCAGGGATCAGTTTTGGGACCAATCTTTTTATTACTGACCTCGGCACCAAAAGTGGGAGTTTGCTAATAAAGTTTGCAGATGACACAAAGTTGGGAGGTATTGCCAATTCAGAAAAGGATCGGGATATCATACAGGAAGAACTGGATGACCTTGTAAACTGTAGTAATAGTAATAGGATGAAATTTAATAGTGAGAAGTGTAAGGTTATGCATTTAGGGATTAATAACAAGAATTTTAGTTATAAGATGGGGACGCATCAGTTGGAAGTAACGGAAGAGGAGAAGGACCTCGGAATACTGGTTGAGCACAAGATGACTGAGTCGCCGATGTGATACGGCCGTGAAAAAAGCTAATGTGGTCTTGGGATGCATTAGGCGAGGTATTTCCAGTAGAGATAAGGAGGTGTTAGTACCATTATACAAGGCATTGGTGAGACCTCATTTGGAATACTGTGTGCAGTTCTGGTCTCCCATGTTTAAAAAAGGATGAATTCAAACTGGAACAGGTACAAAGAAGGACCACTAGGATGATCCGAGGAATGAAAAACCTGTCGTATGAAAGGAGACTCAAGGAGCTTGGTTTGTTTACCTTAACCAAAAGAAGGCGGAGGGGAGATATGATTGCTCTCTTTAAATATATCAGAGAAATAAATACCAGGGAGGGAGAGGAATTATTTAAGCTTAGTATCAATGTGGACACAAGAACAAATGGATATAAACTGGCCATCAGGAAGTTTAGACTTGAAATTAGACAAAGGTTTCTAACCATCAGAGGAGTGAAGTTCTGGAACAGCCTTCCAAGGGAAGCAGTGGGGGCAAAAGACCTATCTGGCTTCAAGATTAAGCTAGATAAGTTTATAGAGGGGATGGTTTGATGAGATAAGATGATCTTGGCAATTATTTACCCTTGACTATCAGTGGTAAATAGGCCCAATGGCTGGTGATGGGATGTTGGAAGTTACTACAGAGAAGCTTTTCCTGGGTGTCTGGCTGGTGAGTCTTGCCCTCACGCTCAGGGTTCAGCTGATTGCCATTTTTGGGGTTGGGAAGGAATTTTCCTCCAGGGTAGATAGGCGAAAAACCTCCAGTGCCTTTGCCATCCTCTGCAGCATGGGGCACGGGTCACTTGCTGGAGGATTCTCTGCATCTTGAAGTCTTTAAACCATGATTTGAGGACTTCAATAGCTGAGACATAGGTGAGAGGATTATTGCAGGGATGGGTGGGTGAGATTCTGTGGCCTGCATTGTGCAGGTCAGACTAGATGATCATAATGGTCCCTTCTGACCTTAAAGTCTATGAGTCTATGAGATTCAATTGTTAAAATAGGAACAGAAATCTGCAAGATAAAAAAATAATCCAGATGTAAAGAATCCCTGCCTCATAAGAATGAGTGGATGAGATAGTCTCTAGGTAACCATAACTCCCACTTTCATTTCTTTTTTCTGTGCACGTGCAACAGCTAAAAGGATCAGGTTTCTGAGTCACATTTTAAGCAAATTTGATATATAGGGCACTTAAGAAGGGGCATGAATTTCCTTTTTAGCTCAAACCCTTTCCAGAAAGGGTATCATTCATTTGAAACATGTGCTAGAGAGACACGCAATTCATTTGGTTTAAAAAAATAAAATAAAAATCCCACATCATTTACAGGCATAAGTGTTTTATTCTGGGAGATCTCACAGAAGGACTAAAAATGTGTAATCTGACAAAGGTTATATGGTGTTCTGTACAGTGTACTGCAAATTAAACATTACCTTGATTAATTCTTTAAAGGGTTGTAAAACATCCTCTACCCAACAATCAAATTAGTTTTATTTTTTGCTAAAGACCATTCAATTTTCAGAAATATTTTCCAACTGGAGCAAAGCCAAATCAGACACTTTCTGCACAGAAACCAGGAAGTGCTTCAGAGCTATTCAAATAAGTAATAGGCAAGTCCTCTTAATCACATGGGGGGGGGGTCAACCTTCCCTATCATCTCCAAAATAAACAAACAAATAAGAATAAGAAAAAGAAAAGAAGACAACTATAACCCTTGTGAACAGCTCAGGAAGTCCAACTTATTAGAGTCCCTCCTTGCTCTTCTGGGCTAGAGAAGGTTGTTGAAATATATGGCCTTTCAGAAAGGTGGGCAGAAGGGAGAGCCATTATTATTGGCTATTATGTAATTCAGTACTTAGACCGTAAGCTCTTTGCGGCAGGAATCCTCTTTTCTGACTTTGTACAGCCCGTAGCCCAAGGGGGTCCTGATCTGTGTCTGATGCTATAAAACACTTATGTCATAGTCTTCCCTTAACTAGCAATGAGTACTGGTAAATTATGTAGAAGGCTCCACTTTTGAACAGGAATTCAGTTGTTACTTCCCTTTTCAGAACCGGCTTTCTGGCTTTAGCAAACATGGATCCTTTCTCTAACCCCCTGCAGCCCTTTACTGCAGGATGGGAAGCGGACGGCTTCAAAACAGATAACTGTAGTGCCTCATACTCAGAGTTTACTTAGGGTACGGCTATACTTACCTCCGGGTTTGGCAGTAAGCAATCGATCTTCTGGGATCGATTTATTGCGTCTTGTCTAGACGCGATAAATCGATCCCACAGCCGCTCCCCGTCGACACCGGAACTCCTGCTCGCCGAGAGGAGTACGCGGAGTCGACGGGGGAGCCTGCCTGCGCCGTGTGGACCCAAGGTAAGTGTGTTTCAGTTCGAACTAAGATACTTTGACTTCAGCTACGCTATTCACGTAGCTGAAGTCAGGTATCTTAGTTCGAACTGTGGGGTTAGTGTGGACCAGCCCTTACACTTTTTCTGAAGCAGGGAGGGGAGCAGACTCAGAGGAAGAAAGAGGAGAGTGCACTTACGATGTGAAACTTGGGACATGGCATACAATACAGCTAACATAACTGTCAGTGGAAGTATGACTGCCCAATTCTAGGACTGCTCTGCTGAACAAATTTACCTTTGTCACACTCATCTAGAGTCAGTTTCCCACCTGGGACTCCTGGTAAAATCCAGGACTGCATTGGCTGTGAATGCGTTCGCCTGTTCATACTCCATCTCTATAAAAGTTGCTTCAAATTTGAGGAGAAAGATATGGGAACTCAAAGAAAAAGCATGTAAATATTTCATGCATAGAACCATAATTTCTCCTTTGTAAAAAATCTGCAACTTTTATGACTTCGAGTCTCAGCCTTTCAAGTTAATTGTTTCTGATATGAAACTTGCTGGTTCTGTTCTAGGTCAGGTTTTGACAGTGATCTATAAAACCTGGTTGAGTCCAGACCTGCTCGAGTCCAGACCTGCACCACTAACTGAACTCCACTGTAAAAGTAAGTTAATGGGGACTCTCATGTGCTCCGCTCCCGGCTCCACTCTGTGGAGGATCCTTTGGATAGGGGGTACTGTGGTTCTTAACCTGTGGCCCAAAATGATAAATAGGTTGAGAACCACTGCTATAGCACATATGAGCTCTCATCATAGGCCAGGACCCCATTGTGGTAGGAACTGTACAAACACAGAATCAGTGCCCACCCTAGGGTGACCAGACAGCAAATGTGAAAAATCAGGACAGGAGGTGGAGGGTAACAGGAGCCTATATAAGAAAAAGACCCAAAAATCAGGACATCTGGTCACTCTAGCCCACCCCAAAGAACTTAAGTAGATTGTAAGTGGCAGGTCCCCTGCTTCACACTTTAGTTGAGAGAATTCTTATGCAAGGCTCCCACCAATACCATTCCACCAACCAGTGGCTCTGAGAGTGACCACCGCTCCTGCTATTCCCACATGGAGTCAGAGCAGAGCACCATTGCCACCATCCTTGGAGTGTTCCGAGCGGTCTTTCCCCCCAATGCCTCCTGCCCCCAAGCTCTGCGAACGCTTTCTCACTTGGGAACGTTGACAGTATCAACAGGCACAAGCCTAGTGATTTTGGTGCAGATTGGAATACTAGAAAAGCTTGTCAGGGGAAAAAATGGGGGCAGAGGGGTCTAGACTGCTTAGTGCTGCATGCACAGTAGTATCTCTAGGGGCCCACTGCTGCTACCTACTCAGATCAGATGCAGCAGTTTAATTTGCTGCATGTGGTGACTGTTTATAGCCTGGACTCTTACAGAAATGGAACCTTCCAGGAGGGTTTTCTGCAGGGAGAAGTAGGGACCCAGAGGGGAGTGGAAGGGTGGAGCAGGAACCCACAAGGGAATAAGGGGAGGACAAGGTGGAGATGAGGAAAACAATGGCTGGGGGTGGGAGAAGAGATGGGGAGGGGAAAGCAAGGACCTGGGTGGGGAGGAGAGAAAGCAGAGGCCCTGCTGTGAGGGACGGAGGGAAAATGAGGGCAGAGATCCTGGCATGGGCAACAAAGGGTATAAAGGAGAGGAACAGAGAACCTGACTTGAGGGAGAGGCAGGGGGTTTGCAGGGAGCGTCTGCAATAGAGAGGGATGTGAAGGTGGCACACAGGGAGCTTGTGGGAGTAATGTAGGGATGCAAGGAGCTCCTGGTGTGTGCAGTGAGCTCAGTCTACACAAGCTACAACGTATGCAACCCCTTCCACTGCTTGCATCCGAAGAAGTGGGTATTCACCCACGAAAGCTTATGCTTCAATACTTCTGTTAGTCTATAAGGTGCCACAGGACCCTTTGTCGCTTCCCCTAGTAGAAGTAACAGGAATGTGAAGCCCAGCTTTCCCTTGTTATCATAGCAGGAATGGTTCCTGTGAATGCTCACCTCACTGAAAGGGCAGGTTCACTGCATCTTTTACAAACATACCCTTTACTTAAAAGGTCAGCTGATCAAGTGTATTGAAAAGGGTAGATTTGATTTCAAATCATGATTTAAATCACTAGGTCAGGAAGACTTGATTTAATTATGGATTTCTAAATAAAAAAAGTGCATTCTTGTTGGTTGTTATAACCTTAATACATATTCTTCACAACTCAGACAGATGTAGGTTTCATTTTTAGAAGATACACACTATACATTTTTAAACAGTGATTTATTTTGAAAAAAAACTTTTCAGATTAGTTTTACAGCTATATCAGAAAATGAATGATTGTTTGGTTATTTCATTTACCAAAGGTAATTGAAGCAGATATTTATGAAGTCACTGGGAAATGACCAATTCAACAGGTTAATCATTAATATTTGGAGGATTTTCTTGCCATGCTGTATTAGGAGAACATCGCCAGACAGACATTTAAATTGTTTTATTTAACTAAAACAACAACATTAAGTATTCTGTATTTTTTTCTCCAACAGCAAACATAATATTTTAACAAAACAAGCATATGTCCCTCGCTTCTCACATTTATCTCCAGACTTCTTCTCCTTGTCCAGATCTATTCCACTCCCAACAATCTTCTATTCATTCAACTTTTTGAAACTTTGCACTTTTGGAGAGAGGTAAGGGATTGACTCTGTGTACACAAATTTGCAGAGGGACAACAGAGTTGAGGTCTGTTATTTCTCACCTCTATATATTAATTTATTTTAAAACATTTTTGCTGTTAACAAGCATGTTATCTCTGGAGACTCAAATCCACAGTTTGAGAACTGCAAAACTAAAGCATCTCTGATGGCATTTTCTAGACTGAGCACCGAGTCCCACTGGTAGATAGAAAGATTAGCCTAAGTAATCTACGCAGAAGACCCTGGAATCCCTGGGTCCCTAATCCATGAACTATTGGAACGAATTTACAAAATTTTCTTAAACATTACATGAATATATTGTCTCATACTATAGAATTAGAATTTATAATCCCTATTCCGTGATGAGATAGATACATTATAGCTCAAAGCTATCTTTAGATGTGCTTTTTTTTTTTTTTTGGAGGGGGGGGGAAGCTTATCAAAAAAAGCTGATTGAAATAAAAACGTTGATTTTTATCCACTCTGGTATTGAAAATGTGAACAGGGCCTACATTTATTTTTTCTTTGGCAAGTCTCCTTTTAAAAATAGAGACCATTCAATACAAACGTTTTTTGTTTATTGTTTTCTGCTTCCACATGGTGGTGCACAATGAAGAGTCAGAAGGCTTGGGAAAACAAGAGGATGAAAGAAATACAAAAACCATTAGCAGTATGCATCCACATCTGAGATAACATGACAATTCACAAGCTACAACATCTATTACAGACAATTTGTGGCATTAAGGGTTAGCAGGTAGGAAAGCACCAGAATCTACTGTGGCAAACCCAGGACAAACAGCTACCAAAGAGGGGGTAGCAACTAGTCCCAGGGGGTTAAAAAGCCTCTCCCTGTCCACAGAGGGGAGATAACAATAGGGTTCAGCTGGGGAAGGGGTTGCTAGGGAGCTAATTAGGTCCAGCTGGCTGCAACTGCAGGAGACCTTTTAAAACCCTCCCCCGTAGGACAGAGGGTGAAGAGGGTGGAGAGAGAGACTGAGACTTAGGCTTGGTCCACACTAAGCCCCCAGTTCGAACTAAGATACGCAACTTCAGCTACATTAATAACGTAGCTGAAGTCGAAGTATCTTAGTTCAAACTAAAAGGTACTTACCGCGGGTCCACACGCGGCAGGCAGGCTCCCCCGTCGACTCCGCCTACTTCTCTCGTGGAGCAGGATTACCGGCGTCAACGGCGAGCACTTCCGGGATCGATTTATCGCATCTAGACAAGACGCGATAAATCGATCCCAGAAGATTGATTGCTTGCCGCCGAACCAGCCGGTAAGTATGGACGTACCCTGAGAGAAGGAGAAGCTGAAGCCGAAGCCGGAAAGCTACCGGTAAGGGTTTGCCTTGCCCAAACCTGAGTCTCCAAGGCTAAAAAGGACTTAGACTGCTGAGGAGAAGCAGGTACTTTGCCACACCTGGTGTCAGGGGTGGGATGCAGTGAGTGAGGCTCTGTGGCAAGCCACCGCAGGGCAGGGTAAATCACACACACACACACACACACACACACACACACAGGATGTAGTGAAGACGTTGATACAGGCCACTGCGGCCCAACAAGAGGCTACCAGGGTACAGATGGTGGCCCAGCAAGAGTCAGTACGTGTCCAACAGGAGACAAACCAGCTACTGATGAACCAGGCGGCCCAAGATCGAGCCACCCTGACTGAAGTAGTGAACCAGTTGAAGGCCCTGACGCACGGGCCCCAGGGGATCTGGCCGCTGCGGGCAAGCAACTATTTACAGAAGATGACAGCGGACAATGATCGAGGCATATCTCCTCGCATTTGAGAGGACGGCACTGCAGGAGGCCTGGCCCAAGACCAGTGGGCAGGTATTCTGGCTCCATTTCTGTGCGGGGAGGCCCAGAAGGCCTATTTCGACATGACCACAGAGGCAGCTATGGATTACCCACAACTGAAGGCAGAAATCCTGGAAAGGTCAGGCGTGACGCCAGCCATAAGGTTCAGAGGAACTTCTGGCAGCTGAAAGCACCTATTCCCTTCACAGTTTCCCTCCCCAGCCAGTGATCAGTCTGCTCTCAGCCTAGAGTTGATCACAGCCCAGATTCCATTAGCTCCAAACTAAACTTAAAGCCAGCAGTGTGGTGTGGAATGTACAGTACATTCCCTCTCAGCCCCCACAGGAATGAAACAAGACTGTTAACTGGTTATAATCTCTAAAACAGAGCATATTCCAGATACATACATGCAACTCAAACATTTCTAGTTTGTTAGCCATCATATATAAATGTAAGAAGGCTACACACATACAAAACCTGAAAGACAGGCAAAACATTTAACTGCTGGACTACATTGCCAGTAATTTTTGAATGCAGCTGTATACAAAGAAAGCTTTTATGCCATATTTAATTCCTTTTTATTCTATGCAAGGAAGTTAGATGATGCAAAGTCAACTTCCTTGCTGAGTAACTGCCACTTACTTTATCCAGTAATCGCACGGTTCCTTAAAAACCATACAGTAGCCCAACTTAAAATTGAATTTTTATTTCGTTACAGGAAAAGAGTTTCCTGCGTTCAGAGGACACTTCCAAGGCTTTTGAAGATGTACAGAAATACTGCATTATTCCTAAATCTAGTCCATCAACAGGGCACTTTCATCTCAGACTCTGGGTAAGAGGAGGATGGAATTGTGTGGGTGCCATGGCAGGGGCCTTGGAATTGCATTGTTGCACCTTGGTCCCTCTCAGTCTCTGATGGAAAAGCCGATATCCCAGATCACATGTTCTTGTTAACTTGTAGTAGTCCATGCTAACATTTGACAGTTTTCTGGTTATGTTACTCACACATCTACCATTCCATTTCATTCCTCTATTCTTGTTTATGTTATTGTCTCACTATTGCTTCCAACGAAACACACATCAGAATGAAGTAGCAGATCAGTATGAGGCAAAGTTAAATTGAGCATTGGCTCTTCAATCAGCTTGAAGTCCGAGAAACCCAAATCAGACAAACATCAACAGGGTTATTTGCCACTTCAGTCACTGGAGTTTAGATCTGCTGCTGTGAAACTTACTGAAGATCCACAACATTCCAGCCTATGGTTCAACAACTAGTAGAATACATGCCACTAAGAACTTTCTTAGAACAGTTTAGGTATACATCACTTTTTAAAAATAGTTAGGAAAGTCCAAGGTAACTATTAAGTAATCCAGCTACACTCGTGCAGTGAGGCAACTGCCCCCAAAATAGAATATATCAATTACAATCATGATTACTGTAACAGGGATAGCAACCTTATTTATGGCCCTACACACATATATACACACACACCACCTGATTTATTTTCATAGGTAATAGGTCCCAAGAGTGAACTAAGTAGTTTATTAATGATGGAATTAGTGGATTAAAGCAAGACTTCACAATAGAAGATCAAAGTATTTCTACACATAAAAATCCACTTCTGATACTACCCTACATCAAGTCTGTTATTTGTCCTGCTCCACTCTCCACTTGAGCTGTCTGTTCTGCCCTCTCTATGTTAGCATAGATTATTTTGTTGAGCTATACATGTGTTTTAGAATGAAACATTAAAGCACGAAGAATGGCTTGTCACTTCTCCACAGTTAAGAGGGGGAAGGAGACTAACAAACAGCTTCTCTGGCCCAATCCATATTGGCCGCTAACAGCATCACCTGGAAGAAGTACAAATGGTGACCTCCCCTGTCTTAATGCTTTGTCCACCACTTTGAAAAGAGGAGAAGTCTATGGAAAACATGTTCCCTTTCAAGCATCCTCCCTAGATCAAAGACACAGTGGAGGGGGAAGCAATCTAACTCAAGATTGGTGATGAAGTCTCATCTATGGAGAATCATTGTTTTACTTTATTTTTTTTTGTACAGTAGGAGATTCACTGGCTTACTTTCAGTTGGTGTATGTGATGCAACAGGTTTAATTTACCTTTCTTTTGCCTGCTAATCCAGATTGTGCTTGATCCCATCCCTTCCCCCCGCTTTATACCTCATATAAACATTTCATTTTTGCATCCCCAGCTCCACTCCCTTTGAGTTTTTGGTTCTCATTTCACTACCTCATTTAAAAAAAAAAAAATTATACTATGTTGCTACAACAAAGTGAGCAGAGTTCACATACTGCCCAGTAGAGATTGAAATCAATTCTTTTGTTCAGAGAGACTATTCAAGATTGTCCTGCGAAGTAACTGTAAAGGTGGACCAGAAAGAAAAATGCAGGATACCCACAATTTTTTGTTTGATTTCCCTGTGGAAGATGTTCCACAGAGAATGCCTTGCACATATACTTTTTGCCTAAATAAAATTATGTGCCTGTATGGATGGAATGGTATGCAGACTCAGATAATCAAACAATAGATATAGAGCTCCTCTTCGTGCATCAAAACATGGTTTCATATTTAACAATGCAAGACATGGAGCCCTTTGTTTTATTTACAGCCATGTCAACTTTTCCTAAGACAAAAATGTAAACATTAGTAAGTTATTTCTAGCAATTAATTCTTGTTGAAAGTGTAACTGTGTATGGCCAAAGGCTCTCAGATCTGACCACAAACAAGTTTCTCCCATGCAACTATGACAGAGTGAAGCAGGAGTTCCAGTATATACTTTACATGAAGGACCTTTTCACCACCAGTCTGAAAGGATTTTCTAGAAATGCTGCATAATGAGTCATCAACCGCAGGCAGTTAAGTGTTTCATTTTGAAGTCTGATGCACTGGGTACAAAATCAATAGTGGGACTTAAAATAAGAACTACAGTACCAATTTTTATTGCATTTACCAGCATTCATTCTCAAGCTTTCACACTGTGAAACATCGTAACAGTCTCTCTCAAAACACTTTTCATAGCATTAGCAATCAACGACTGCCTCTTCTATTTGCATGAGCCCTCTATAGCAACTACAGCAATTGTAATGGTCTTCAGTGCAATAAGTCGAGGATGCAGAACTGAGTACATACCAGGATTTACTCTCACACTAGCAGTTGAACACAAAAAATACCAACAAATGTTCCAAAGAGATCCTCTATCAGAAGATACTACCACGGTAGGGACATCCCTAACTAACAAGCTTCAAGAAGAAAGGCAACAGAAATGGAAAGAATTGATTGAAGGAATAGACATGACCCACAGTAACAGGAAAGCATCATTGACCTTTCACAAGCTGAATAATGACCCGAAGAAAGTAGAGCAACACCACAAAAATCAGTCAATCAGGTGGCACACCGGCTTCTGCTCAACCGGAAAGCTCTGAACAAGCAGCTTGCAGTACTAATTGGAGTATTTGTACTAATTGCAAACTGATCTGGAAGAAAATCATTTCAGCCTGCTGTACACAATAAATGAACTCAATGCTGGAACAAGTCACTTGAAGAATGGCAAAGCAGCTGGAGTTGACAACATATGCATGGAGCAAATTAAGTGCTTTGGTCCTGCAACCATATGATGAGTATTAGGCCTTTTTAACGATTGTTCATCAGCCTTTAGATTACCCAAATTATGGAGACAAGCCTGTGTAATAGCTCTATTGAAGCCAGGAAAGAATGCCTCTGACCCAAAGAACTTCAGGCCAATATCACTCCTATGCCACCTTTATAATTGCTTCTCACTTCATATCCAACAGGATCCAATACTGCCAAATTTAGACCAGGAAAGTCCTGCACTGGCCAAATACTAAACATCCTCCAGCATGTAGAAGAGGGATTCAAGAGAGGGATGATAACAGGCGGCATGTTCGTACACCTTTCAGTTGCATACTATACAGTCAGCCAACAAAACCTGTTTGCCAAAGTCTACGACATGATGCACGACCACCACCTAGTGCAGATTATCCGATCTCTTCTGGAGAAGAGACATTTTTACATAGAACTGTGTAAGAAATGGAGTCGCTTGAGACAACAAAATTGTACACACCCACACACCAGTGACCAGCCCACACAGAGCAATACGAGGAGCTTCATATAGGCTGTTGATCTATGCATCACGTCACAGAAGAACTTTGCCACCGTCTAGAGCAGACTATGAGCAACGTCTCAACTTACAACAAGAACCAGCTTCACACCAACTCAATCAAGATACGGGTGTTAGCTTTTTACTTATGCCATCGAGAAACGAAGCAGAAACTAACCTCCAACTGGAATGGAATCCCACTGGTTAATCACCTGAATGCTGTCAACCTGGGGATGACCTTGGACCAAATGCTTTCCTTCAAAGCACATGTAGAGAAGGTGAAAGGGAAAGTTAGCGTCTGCAACAACATTCTTCGAAAGTTGGTCACCTCAGAGTGGAGAGCTAATCCAGATACTTTGCAAATCACTGCTATTGCGGTGTGCTACTCCATAGCAGAGTATGCATATCCAATGTGGGAATGTCCAGTGTGGGAATGATCCATCCAGGCTAAGAAACTAGATCCTGTCCTAACTGATAGCGGTCATGTAAAAACAGGATGTCTAAGACCAAAGGATAGCCTATACTTACTGGCTGGCGTTGCACCATCTGATATCAAGAGGAAGGTAGCAAGCCAAAGAGAAAGATCACAGAAGATGGCATCGATTATATGGTCACACAGGAGTTACCAAATGCCTTAAATCACAAAAGAGTTTTATGACCAGTGTTGTGCCTTTGGATACGACACCTGGCAAGGCACTACTGAGATTATGGAATGAAAGATTGCATGCAGTCGGATGCACTGAAATAGATTTGTAACCCCAGGAGGACCTTCCTGGAGGAGCTGATAAAGTCTGTTTAATGTGGTGATGTCTGAACCGCCTACATACACAAACTGCTAGATCAAAGACTCACATGGTCAAATGGGGCTACCCTAAACACTAATACATGTGAGTGTGTTGAGTGCAGACCAGGGATCACCTGCTTGTTTGCAGACTCCTTGGGGAGACCTGTACAAAGGAGGACCTCGCTGCAGTGACAGAAACAGCCATCGCTTGTACACAGTTCCGGAAAAACGTTTAGTCTGTGACAAGGATACAAGCAGCAGTGTTTTGTCTTTATTTTTTTTTTAAAGAAGACAATCATTCTATTTTTGTTTTTCATTTTATCTCCACCTCCGACCTATTCTCCACTTCTCTTCATTGCACATTACTACTGTATTGCTTGGTACTCCATTGCCCTGGTCCTTTTCTCCTACCTCCACATGCTACCCTACCAATTGATTCCCTTCTCCCCTAGACATTTCTCTACCACTGGCAGCTCCAGCCACGGAAGATAAGAACAGCCCTATTGGGTCAGACCAAGGGTCCATCTAGCCCAGTATCCTGTCTTCTGACAGTGGTCAGTGCCAGGTGCCCCAGAGGGAATGAACAGAACCAGTAATCATGGAGTGATCCACCTCCTGTGGCTCATTCCCAGCTTCTGGCAAACAGAGGCTAGGGACACCATTCCTGCCCATCCTGGCTAACAGCCATTGATGGACCATTCTTTTAAAATGACAGATCTGAGGAACTGCCCCAGACTGCGGTATCAGAGGTGGTTTTGGAACAAATTGATAAATTAAAAAGCAGTAAGTCACCAGGACCAGATGATATTCACCCAAGAGTTCTGAAGGAACTAAAATGTGAAATTGCAGAAGTACTAAGTGTACTCTGTAACCAATCATTTAAATCAGCTTCTGTACCAGATGACTGGAGGATAGCTAATGTAACGCCAATTTTTAAAAAGGGCTCCAGAGGTGATCCTGGCAATTACAGACCTGTAAGTCTTCAGTACCAGGCAAACTGGTTGAAACTATAATAAAGAACAATATTGTCAGACATATAGATGAACATAGTTTGTCGAGATAAAGTCAATATGGTTTTAGTAAAGGGAAATCATGCCTCACCAATCTACTAGAATTCTTTGAGGGGACAATAAGCATGTGGACCAAGAGGATCCAGTGAATATAGTGTACTTAGATTTTCTGAAAGCCTTTGACAAGGTTCCTCAACAAAGGCTCTTACGCAAAGTAAGCTGCCACGGGATAAGAGGCAAGGTGCTCTCATGGATTGGTAACTGGTTAAAATATAGGAAACAAAGGGTAGGTATAAATGGTCAGTTTTCAGAGTGGAAAGAGGTAAATAGTGGTGTCCCCCAGGTGTCCTTTCAACATATTCATAAATGAATCAGAAAAATGGAGTAAACAGTGAGGCGGCAAAATTTGCAAGTGATACAAAATTACTAAAAGATAGCCAAGACCCAGGCAGATTACAAAGAGCTACATCAAAACTGTGTGACTGGGCAACAAAGTGGCAGATGAAATTTAACATTGATAAATGCAAAGAAATGCACATTGGAAAGCATAATCCCAACTATACATATAAAAATGATGGGGTCTAAATTAGCTGTTACCACTCAAGAAAGAGATCAAGATGGCTCCTGTTTCCTTTCCTCTTCCTGTGAAACCCTGCCTCTTTCAAAGGCAGATTTTTAGTGTGTTTTTTTTTAAAGCACATGTATCTATTAAAAAAGTGCTCTTAGGGCAGTGTGATCTGCCAACTCTCCACAAATCATCAAGGAGGGTTTGTAGACCACAAGAAGAACCGGTGTTAAGCTATTTGCACAATTTTACAAGAGCAGAATTAATCCTTCATTTGAAATTTGTCATACTAGTGACAGTGTTACTTGGCAGTGCATTTCCAAATACAGTGCCAGGTTTGTATTTACATCCCTGCAAATTCCAAATACCAACCCTTTCTTTGAAAGAAACAAACTTTTAAGATATTGGGTATATTTTACTATAACTTTAGAGGCATAAAGGCTCACACAACCATTTCAGAGAGAGAATGAAAAAAAATACTCTAGTCTAGGGGCTTGTTTACACAAACTTGCACCAAAATAATTAAACTGGTAATTCACACCTTTTGATATTTCAGTGCAAGTCTGCGTGTGGACACTTATTTTGATTCAAGAGTGCCCTGTTTCAATTTTGCTCATGCAAGTTAAACTACTTAAGCTAGATCAAATAGGGCATTTTTCAACACAGATGTTCAAATAAAGTTTTCACAGGTCAAGACGAGTAGAAATGCTTCCTTGACTACTAAATTTCAACAACAGGACAGTACTGGATACATTTCCACCTCTGCTTTGCTATTCCATATTCACCCCAAGAACAAACAGTCCCTATCTATGTTTACAAGTCAATAAACTGCAGTGTTGAGTAAGCAATGAGAACCAGTGTTCAGTGCACTCAAATTGCAAAACTGACTACTCCATCTATATTGTCCCAGGTAAAAAAAAATGTAACAAATAGTACTCTATTAAGGAACACAGTCAATTTTAAGAGGTGAATGCAATTACTGTATTAAAGTAGACTAGACTAACTAAAAAGAAGTTAGTCTCTTATTTCACTTCATTTGACAGCACCTGGAGTTTCCCCATATATACTGTTCGCATGGATCTTTTATGCACCAAGAGGAGAAAGGTTTTGTTGTTGTGACTGTTTTATTTTTAAAGGAAAATGTGATGGTAAAGCCAGAGCAACCGGCAGGACAACTCAGGGCCAGATGTAGCCTCAAAAATTGCGCCACTCATTTACTAACTGACTAGGATTTCAGGTTGGTTTCCGCTATATATTTACAGCTTAGCAGAGTTTGGCAAAGCAGAAAGCACCCACCCCCTTCTTTGGCTGCTGCCTAGGTGCTCCCCAAAATATACTGTGACAACAGCAGCATGTGGTGCTGCAAGAGCATACTGGAAAGGGAGACGTAAGGAGAAGGTAAGGCTGCTAAAGAATTTAACAGTCAAAGAACCATTCTAGCCTCTTAACACATACACTGAGTGTCCACATAAAGGACCTGTTCCAACGGGTTTACCTGCATGCGGGCCTATAAGGGGTCATTGCAAACCCTTTTATTGCCAGAGTGCACCTAGGCTAGCTGAAGCGGCCCAACCACTCCTCTCCCTGGAGTACACGGGTGGGCTTCGCTAATCTCCCAGAATCCACTGCTTTGTGCCCGGCCTCTGGAGCAGGGAGCCAGAGGGCACTACAAGGGAAATGGGTTAGGACAGCGGTAGCATGAACTGGAGACTAAACTTAGAACCAGCCAGCAGCACGCGTCGCGGGAGCAGCCTGACCCACGTGGACTTAGCACAGCGCAGGGCGACCGGCCCGGTGCGGCAGCGCCGAGAGACAAAGGACCCTGGGGGAGGCCAGGCCGGGGGATGCTGCTGCTGCTGCTGCAGCCTGGCCGAGGGCAAGGAGCGGGGCGAGGGCCAGGCCGGAGCCGGGAGAGAGGCCGGGGCCGGGGCGACACTCACCGGTCTCCAGGGCCTGGTTGTATTTCTCCAGCGCGGCCGGCAGCTCCTGCCTGTCCCGCAGCTCGTCCCCCTCGGCGCGGAGCCGCCGCGCCCGGCTCTCCCCCTCCAGCCACTTCTCCAGCAGGTTGCCCAGCACCACGTTGACCCGGGAGCTGGCGGGGTCGGGTCCGTCGGCGGCGCGGCGGGACCGGGGGCAGCGGCCGCAGTCGCCGGGCTCGGCGCAGCGCCGGCAGCGGGTGTGGCCGCAGTGCAGGCTCACCGGCTCGCAGAGCAGCCGCCGGCACAGGGGGCAGCCGAGCAGCTCGGGCGGGCGGCAGCAGGCGGGGTCGCCCAGCGCCTCGCCCGCCCCCTCGGGGCCGCCGCCGCCGCCGGGCCAGGGCGGCAGGCGCAGCGCCTTCTCGCGGAGGCGGAGGGCCAGGCTCTCCGCCAGCTCCCGCAGCTCCTCGGGCCGCAGGCGGGCCAGCCGGGCGCCGGCGCTGTAGGCCTCCAGGGCCTCGGCCATGCGGCCGGCGCGGGCCAGCGCGTCCCCCCGGCGCAGGCAGAGGCCCCGCTCGGGCTGCGGCAGCTCGGCCAGCTGCGAGCCGTAGATCTCGGCCGCCAGCTCGAAGTTGCCGCCGCGAAAGGCCTCCTCGGCCACCTGCAGCATCTCGGCGCAGGGCCCCGGGCTCAGCTCCATGCCGCCCGCTCCGCTCGCCGGGCCGCCCCGGCCCCTACTCCATGCCGCCTGCCCGCGCCTCCTTCCCGGCAGGCTCCGGCCCGGGGGAGGGCGGCGCTGCCTCGCTCGCTCTCTTCCTCCCCCTATCGCGAGCACCTGCCTCCTCCCCCCCGCTTATTTATTATGTAATGGTTGTGTAACGCGCCTCCGCCCGGGGCGGCGCCGCCTCCTCCTGCCCAGCCGCCGCGGTGGGGAGCGGCGGCCCGGAGATCGCACCGCCCCCTCCACCGGCCGGCTGCGCGAGGGGAGCCCCTTGCGGGCTGGGAGCCTGCTCGGTGCCGTGCTCGGCACACGGCGGGACGCTGCCTTGCACAGAGCGCCGCGCCGCTGCGAGCCCCTCTGCTCCGTCCTGGCTCCTCCGCGCCTTATTAACTGGAGTGACATCAGCCCCCTGGCTGGACCCCTGACTTGCTCTGGTTCCTAAGGAGGCAGGCGCTGGTACACTCCTCCCCCGCCCCCACACACCTCTCAGTTTGTGAAAAGAGTAGTTTGAAGTTCCTGGGCTGTTGCTGCTCACTGATTCCTCTTCACGTTCGCTCAGCTTATATGTTAAAACCATGCTTTTTCTTTACCTGCCAGCCCCTGCCAACTCAGTTTGGGATCCCCAAGACATGCTGGGTTCTTCATGGGTGGTGCAGCAGCAGCAGGAGTAAAAGATAATGCACCCGGAGCTTAGTTAAAAGCAGTTGATGCCTGAGTCAGAATGGAAACCAGCTATTTCTGCAGGGCTAACAGGAGTAAAAAGGAGACAAGATTTATTTTAGTCTATAGTGTATGCAGAAATTATTCTGAGGAACAAGGAGCAGATCAGGGAAGAAAGTGCCATTTTTCATATCATTTTTCATATCCGATGAAGTGGGTACTAACCCACGAAAGCTTATGCTGAAATAAATTTGTTAGTCTCTAAGGTGCTACAAGTTTTTCTTTCTTATTTTCATTCCATTTTTCATAGTCACTTTTCCAAGTACAACTGCACAATAGAAGGTGTATTTGCCAATTTCCCTAAGACAAATGCCCAACCAACAACCTTTTTGCTTGTGGGCCCACCTCTTTACTGGCCAGCAGTTACAGGTCTGCTCTGTCTTCAGCTCTGTCAATTTCCTGCAATCCTTGCACCATTAACATTGTCAGCAAAGTCATCTTGACCTACTAGCAGGGCTCATTATTCACACCCTTGCTGGCTCTAGGCTACTAGTGTCCAAAAGCTTATCTTGGTATCCTTTGAAAGTTTAATCAATCTCTTTCCTGGGATCTTTACTTGGCCTACTCTAATAGGACGTTAATGCAGGATTGAACACCATTGCTCCCATTTTGTTGAAGGAAGCGTGCTGTGCACGCTCTATTCACATTCTTCACTTCCTACATCTTCTAGGCAGAAGGTGATGGAGCATTTTGTTCCACTATGTTGTGGTGCATCTTGGCAAGGACCAGTCAGGAGATCTTGGAAGGCTGATGACAATGAGATCAACCACAAGCATCACGCTTGAGCCGTTTCTCAGAGTTATCCTCTGGCTCCTGGGATTCTGAGCTGGAGTGGCAGCACTTTTGCTGACTCTGCATCCTGCTCCCATCTTTGGTTCCTAGCAGAGGGACCCTTTCTGACAACTCTCTTTACTCTTCTGGAAAGGGGGAGGCAGGCACACCACTGATTTCTCTAAATGTTTTCTAGTTGGTCTGGGATAGCTATACACCTCAGCTGCAAGGCTGTCTATCTTGATACAAGGTTTTTGCTACCAATACTGACCCAAGTGACAGCAATGAACAATAGCAAATAAATCTGTTAGTCTTTAAGATGCCACCGGACTCATCATTGTTTTTGTGGATACAGACTATCATAGAATCTCAGGTTGGAAGGGACCTCAGGAGGTCATCTAGTCCAACCCCCTGCTCAAAGCAGGACCAACCCCAACTAAATCATCCCAGCCAGGGCTTTGTCAAGCCTGACCTTAAAAACCTCTAAGGAAGGAGATTCCACCACCTCCCTAGGTAACCCATTCCAGTGCTTCACCACCCTACTAGTGAAAAAGTTTTTCCTAATATCCAACCTAAACCTCCCCCTCTGCAACTTGAGACCATTACTCCTTGTTCTGTCATCTTCTACCACTGAGAACAGTCTAGATCCATCCTCTTTGGAACCCCCTTTCAGGTAGTTGAAAGCAGCTATCAAATCCCCCCTCACTCTTCTCTTCTGCAGGCTAAACAATCCCAGTTCCCTCAGCCTCTCCTCATAAGTCATGTGCTCCAGCCCCCTAATCATTTTTGTTGCCTTCCGCTGGACTCTTTCCAATTTATCCACATCCTTCTTGTAGTGTGGGGCCCAAAACTGGACACAGTACTCCAAAGGAGGCCTCACCAGTGCCGAATAGAGGGGAATGATCACGTCCCTTGATCTGCTGGAAATGCCCCTACTTATACAGCCCAAAATGCCGTTAGCCTTCTTGGCAACAAGGGCACACTTGACTCATATTCAGCTTTTTGTCCACTGTAACCCCTAGGTCCTTTTCTGCAGAACTGCTGCCCAGCCATTTGGTCCCTCGTCTGTAGCAGTGCATGGGATTCTTCCGTCCTAAGTGCAGGACTCTGCACTTGTCCTTGTTGAACCTCATCAGATTTCTTTTGGCCCAATCCTCTAATTTGTCTAGGTCCCTCTGTATCCTATCCCTACCCTCCAGCGTATCAACCACTCCTCCCAGTTTAGTGTCATCTGCAAACTTGCTAAGGGTGCAGTCCACACCATCCTGCAGATCGTTGATGAAGATATTGAACAAAACCGGCCCCAGCACCGACCCTTGGGGCACTCCACTTGATACCGGCTGCCAACTAGACATGGAACCATTGATCACTACCCGTTGAGCCGGACCATCTAGCCAGTTTTCTGTCCACCTTACAGTCCATTCATCCAGCCCATACTTCTTTAACTTGCTGGCAAGAATACTGTGGGAGACTGTATCAAAAGCTTTGCTAAAGTCAAGAAATAGCACATCCGCTGCTTTCCCCTCATCCACAGAGCCAGTTATCTCATCATAGAAGGCAATTAGGTTAGTCAGGCATGACTTGCCCTTGGTGAATCCATGCTGACTGTTCCTGATCACTTTCCTCTCCTTTAAGTGGTTCAGAATTGATTCCTTGAGGACCTGTTCCATGATTTTTCCAGGGACTGAGGTGAGACTGACTGGCCTGTAGTTCCCCGGATCTTCCTTCTTCCCTTTTTTAAAGATGGGCACTACATTAGCTTTTTTCCAGTCATCCGGGACCTCCCCCGATTGCCATGATTTTTCAAAGATAATGGCCAATGGCTCTGTAATCACATCGGCCAACTCCTTTAGCACCCTCGGATGCAGTGCATCCGGCCCCATGGACTTGTGCTCGTCCAGCTTTTCTAAATAGTCCCAAACTACTACTTTCTCCACAGAGGGCTGGTCACCTCCTCCCCATACCGTGCTGCGGAGTGCAGCCATCTGGGAGCTGACCTTGTCTGTGAAGACAGAGGCAAAAAAAGCATTGAGTACACTAGCTTTCTCCACATCCTCTGTCACTAGGTTCCCTCCCTCATTCAGCAAGGGGCCCACACTTTCCTTGACTTTCTTCTTGTTGCTAACATACCTAAAGAAACCCTTCTTGTTACTCCTAACATCTCCGGCTAGCTGCAACTCCAAGTGTGATTTGGCCTTCCTAATTTCACTCCTGCATGCCTGAGCAATATTTTTATACTCCTTCCTGGTCATTTGTCCAATCTTCCACTTCTTGTAAGCTGCTTTTTTGTGTTTAAGACGAGCAAGGATTTCACTGTTAAGCCAAGCTGGTCGCCTGCCATATTTACTTTTCTTTCTACACATCGGGATGGTTTGTTCCTGCAACCTCAATAAAGATTCTTTAAAATACAGCCAGCTTTCCTCGACTCCTTTCCCCCGTCATGTTATTCTCTCAGGGGACCTTGCCCATCAGTCTGCTTTTAGTTAGTCTGCTTTTCTGACTTACATGGCTTCCCCTCTGATACAATAGCTATTCTACTAATTTAGATGGAAAGGTGTTAACATGACCCTGTCACTATCCAACTTTAAACAAGGTTTGGTATACAGAGACCTCAGCCTGCTTAGTACCATGGCAAACACATCATTAACCTTTTATTCAAGTGCATTGTTGAACAGAAAGACTTAAGCACATGCTTAAATGCTTTGCTGAATTGGTGCTTGAGAGATGAATTAGTTGTAGGGGACATCTAGTGGTGTTCAGTAGTAGATGTTCACATGTATGTATGGGTAACAGTAACAATGAAGGGAAGCTGACTGATCTTGAAATACAGACAATGGAAGGGCACAGTACCAATCCAGCTCAATATCAAAATATAGCCAGGTAGAAGTCATGACTGCTTCATACTTCTCAACCTGCCAAGGCTCAAATGTGGGATGTAATCTGTAGCAAAGACTCAAAATAAAGGATAAACAATTATTAGCTTAAGCAACTGAAAATGTTGTAGAATTCATTCATTCCTATAGCATACATCAGTGGTTCACAACCAGTGGTACGGATATCCCTGGGGGTACACAGAGGTCTTCCAGGGGGTACATCAACTCATCTAGATATTTACCTAGTTTTACAAGAGGCTACAGAAAAAGCACTAGCGAAGTCAGTACGAACTAAAATTTCATACGACTTGTTTATACTGCTCTACGTACTATAGACTGAAATGTAAGTACAATATTTATATTCCAATTTATATATTTTATAAATATATAAGCAATTTTTCAGTACTAGTGATCTGTATTTTTGTACTTCTGTATTTTTATGTCTGATTTTGTAAGCAAGTAGTTTTTAAGTGAGGTCAAACTTGGGGGGTACCAAGACCAATCAGACTCCTAAAAGGGGTACAGTAGTCTGGAAAGGCTGAGAGCCACTGGCATACATAACTCTATAACCTTAACATAATTATTTATTTCCAATGCAAGTAATTTTCAACTATAAAACTGAGGGGACATGAACTTTGTGTGGAACATATGGAACACTATAATTGAAATGAAGGATATTTGATAAGTATGGCTGTAATGTAAGGCTTTTAATTGGAGGGGTGGGGTGGGGTGGGGTAGGGTCAGCAATTTGGACAACTCTCCACTAACCCTTCTAGGCCTACAAAGGAAATAAAAAGTCTTCCATGTCTTTTTGCCCCTCACGCCCTCATGTCATAAGCAGATTTCTTCACCTTACTTCAGCTGTGGGGAAGGGGAAAGTGCCCCGATACATAGGTAAAGGAACAAAGATATAGGGCTTCCCCAGAGTTTGGGGTACTCCAAACATGTGACCATCCCAGATCCAATTGCACACTTACAGTTCAATGGAAAGGCTACCAGCAGTACACAAGTGCCCCCAGCACAAAAAGACAGATGGTCTCTAGATTCCACATTAAGGTAAAGAGACAGATCTTTGAGAAGCACTATGGGTCCAGGTCTCACCTGTGCTCTGAGGTTGATTTCCTGAGTCTCTCTCCTTCCCCTTCCACACATGGCTACTACCCTCCATGGAAAAGCTGGGCATGGCTGAATGGAACCTACAGAAAGCTCAGGCTCACATACAATTGCAGAACTGTCCCAGGAGTAGAACTGTCTTTGCCATATAGACATTACTTTATGGTCAGGCAAATATATGTCATTAATAACACTGAATAAGCCCAGGGCTTCTCAGCATGCTTTCTGAATGTCTTGGAGCAATCACCCCTTTCACTATTCTGCTCCTCAAAAACATTAAGTTCCTCTGGTATCTCAGCAGGCCTTCAAGGAATTAAAACTCATATTTACTATCACTTCCATATTGGTCCACTCGGGCACATCACACGCCTTCATCATTGAAACAGATGCTTCCAACTTGGTGATTGGAACAGTGCTATCCCAAAGGCTTGGTCCTCAACAACTGTCACATCCATGTGCTTTCTATTCCTGGAAACTCGTACCCTTTAGGGTGATTATTACACTGACCTAAAGGACTTAAACCTGAGCACCTCCTGAATCCTCAAGCCTCATAACTTTCTAGGCATAGCTCCCTGCCAAGAACTTCTCATCCTCATATAGTCAGCTGAGCCATGGTATCCGAAATGTGGTAACCTATGTGAAAGGGCATGTACACGTCCCCACAGGATCTCTGAGGACTACAGCCCTACAAGTATGTCATGACTCCTCTGACAGGTCATTTTGGCTACTTTAAAACTCAGCACCTCATTGCTAGTGTTTTCTGGTGGTCTTGCATGTGGGCCACAGTGCAGGCCTATGTCACCTCTTGCAACATATGTGCCTGCTCCAAGGTACTGCACAATAAACCCATAGGATTTCTGCAACCCCTCAAGACTCCACCTAGCCCCTGGACAGTCATCACCTTAGATTTTGTAGTAGAACTACTCAAGTCTAATGAGTTCATGACCATTCTGACAGTAGTGGCCCACCTCAGAAAGGTGGCACACTTCATCCCTTGCAGTGGCCTACCCTTCTCCCAGGAAACCGCTGGCTCTGTGTGGATCATGTTGTCCACCTTCATGGCCTCCCAGAGCACATGGTCTCTGACTATGGTGCACAATTTATCTCCTGCTTGAGGTGAGAAGCTCTCTGGATTTGGGGCACCTGTTTCTGCCTCTCCTCCATCTACCACCCTCAGACAAATGGTCAAGTGGAGAGGACCAACCAGATCCTGGAGTAGGATCTTTGATGCTAATCAAATTCTACCAGAATGATTGGTCCTTGCTGCTATCTCAGGTAGAGTTTCCATACAGTAAGTCAGAACATGCATCTACAGGGCAACACCCTTAAAAAAAAACAACAAACTATGGGTCCTATCCTCAGTTCTCTCCACAACTTCCCACAACTCAGCAGCCCTGGACTGGATACAGCACATATGCCAAAACAAAGATGACCTAAAAGTTCACCTGGAGGATGCCAAGAAGAGCTACGAACAATATATGGACCGTTAATGACAGGAGGGGCCCACCTTTTTGGTAGGCCAGAAGTATGGCTCTTGGCAAAAAACCTTCACATGAACAGGCCATCTTGTAAATTGGACTGCCCGTTCCTTGTCCTTGTCACATTTGAACTTGACTTGCTCCGTTCTCTCTGAATACACTCAGTTTTCCATATACTACTCCTGAATCCCTGCATTCAGGACCCATTCCCTCACTGCTCCCAATCACCTCCACCCCCCACCCCTTGGGTATGTGTTCAAGACCATGATGAGTATATATCATCCATGAGATCCTTGATGCCAGAATCAGATGGAGTAGACTCTGGTATCTTGTGGGTTGGGAAGGCTATAGTCCTGAAGAGTGCACCTGGGAACCAGCAGAGAATGTCCATGCTCCTGACCTGGTAAATGCCTTCCACAAAAACCTCCCTAGAAAACCTGGCCCACTACCACCCAGAGGGTGCCTTAAGGAACAAGGTGATGTGAAGGACTGGGAGCCTTGAATGTGGGGCACAAGTCCCCAGGCAGTGCTCAGACTACAGCCACCATCCAGCAGCTCACCTGAATGGCTGGAGAAAGGGGCCAGCAAAGCTCTAGCTTGCAAAGGGCCTGTCAGGGGGTTGAAGTCCAAACCTAGCAGTACCACCCAGCGGCAAGAGTCATTGGCTGCATTGCCCAGTGGTGAGAGTCAATGGCCAGGGTAGAGAAACCCAGGCCCACTCTGCTTCACCAGGTTCCAACCCAGGACCCTTTGAATAATAGCTCACATATGTGACCTAGAGGTAGGTGCTTTTATGCCTGTTCCTGGAGCTACTTCCTACCCCAGCGTCTGGATTCCTCCTGGAGTTCTCTCCGATTGCACTCCTGAGGGTTTTCCTCTATCAGTAGTGATCTGTTGTTCCCTGTATGGGGTGAAGGGCCCAGGGCAGCTTGGCAGCAGGGCCAGGTCTTGGCTGAGTTGAGCCCAATCAGCTTCTCTGCAGGAACTTGCAACACACAACTACGCCCTGCTCTGAACATCCAGAGTGAACTGAACTGCTCCCTTTTGAGCCCCGCCTCCAATGCAGGCATGCCCAGGAGGTTCAGCTGGGCAAGGGCTTCTGGGCCCAGAGCTCTTCTTTAACCCTCCGTTTACCCGTGTCGGGCTCAGACACCCCATCACAGGGCCTCACCCACAAAGCTCCTCATTGGGGGACACTTCCTGCCCTACCAATTGGTTGGGAAGCTCTACTTAAACCGGAAAGAGGCACAGGAAGTTGTCTGAGCAATTAAAGGAATCCTTGGCTGGCTGCTACTACAGACCCTGCCTACTTACCTGACTGCTGGGCCCTGCCTTCTCGCCTATTCCTGGTTCCTGTCTTTCTTATTCAAGACCCCGGCTGCTCCTGGGTCCTGCTT
The DNA here is from genome assembly GCA_033296515.1 of Macrochelys suwanniensis. NCBI lineage: Eukaryota > Metazoa > Chordata > Testudines > Chelydridae > Macrochelys > Macrochelys suwanniensis. The sequence goes on along the minus strand of CM065775.1, from coordinate 115,431,260 downwards.
TCTTGCCTTGTTCCAAGTCTCTGTTTCTATACCTTGCCCCTGATGCTGACCTCCAGCATGGACCCCTGGCTTGACTCCTGACTGTGGCTCCAGCTCTGACCTTTGGCTTGGCACCTGACTCTCACCCCGGCTCCAGTCCCAGCCGCCTGACTCTACCCATTAGGCATGACTGTCCACCCAGTCCCTATACCCAGTAGGGAAGCTTGAAGGGAAGCCCAGGGAAGTGGGATGAGACTATTGCCATGGGGGCAGCACTCCCCATCCTGTGGGAAATAGGGAGAGTTGCACTGGAGTAGAGCTCTTTCTGGGGTGAGCTGGCCCATTCTGAAGAATAATATGAGTTTGCAATGAATCTTTTAAAAAATGTTTGTTCATACTCACCAGCTATAACAAGGTCTGTGAGCTTATATGGCAGCATCCCATTTTCATTTGAGGCTGCAGACTTGCATCCTGGGATGAAAAATGAGAAATGGCTGGAACCTAAAGCGGCATGTGGAATCTTAGTCTCCCTCGGCCTATAGCACATTGCCTCCCAGACACAATGCCTCAGCGATCAAAAGCTGTCAGTGAGTCAATGGAATGAGCTGATGAATCTGAGGAATTTCCTTGACAGGTGAAATTGCTGCTCGTGGTCTGCCCAGTGTGTCACGCCCAGATGACATGTTGCAAACTTCGAAAGCAGTGTGTGTGAGTGAGAGATCACGTTTTTAGGTTAAGGATTTGAAAGAAATTCAAGATGACAGGGTCATCCTAGCAAGGCACTCCTATGTATTTACTCCCTCTTGAGCTAAATTGGGTCACACTTGAAGTAGGAAAAGGTAAATAGCTAAAACCTAATCTTGTCTACAGTGAAAAGAGGATAAAATGATTAACATGTTTAGTTTAACAAGGTAGTGACATGTTTGTGTATGGAAGAGACAGATGGCCAAATTCTGAGGTGATGGGTTAGTTTTATGCCTTGATTGCCTGGTGGAAGGAGGTCTAAGTGAATGTAAGAATTCCAGGTTGGTGTAACTTAAACGTCATGGGGCTGGCAGAAGGTATAAATTAAAGGAAAGAGAGGGCATTAACTATGTGGAGAAAAAGTATGATATCTGAGAAAAAATATAAGCAAAGACTATTTTGTAATGTAAACAGGCAGGGGGATGGAGTCAGCATACTCAGCCTTAACTTTGGTATTTATTATTTTGTAATGCCTATGTGTGTGCCAGGCACTTCACATACATAAAAAGACTCATTCCCAGCTCCAGAAGAGTTTACAGTTTACATGTTGTCAGGGTTCCCTCCCCACTCTAAACTCTAGGGTAAAGACGTGGGGACCCGCATTCAGAGCCCCTAAACTTATTTTTACCAGCTTAGGTTAAACCCCCCAAGGTACAAAATTCCCTGCACCCCAAGAAACGCTTCTCGCTGCCACCATCAAATGTCTAACAGGAATCCAGGAAAGGAATCACTTGAACTTCCCTCCCCCCCAAAATACCTCCTCAAGCCGTACACCCCCTTTGCTGGGGAAGCTTGAGAACAATCTCCCAACCAATTGGTTACACAGTGATCTAAAAACCCACCCCCTGGGTTTTAACACCATAGAAAACAGTCAGCTTCTTAAAAGAAGGATTTTATTAAAAATAAAGAAGGTAACATCATCTCTGTAAAATCAGGATGGTAACTATTTTACAGGACACTATATTTCCAAACTCAGAGAGATTTCCCCCCTGACAAAACCTTAAAGTTCCAGAAAACCATGAATAACCACCCCCCCCTTTGCCCTTTCTAACACAGGGGATACACCAAGCAAAAATAAACAGAAATCTATACGCTATGCTATCTAAACTTACTTCAGAAAAGGGAGGTTTGATTTTCTGTAGGTTCCTTCTGTCTTCCAAGATCACCCTCTCTCAGACAAAGACACACACTAAAACCTTCCCCCCTCCCAAAGTTTTAAAGTATCTTGTCCCCTTATTGGTCAGATGCCAGCCAGGTCAGGTGTCAGTCTGGCTACCTGCATTTCTTAACCCTTTACTGGAAAGAGGATTTTATAGCACTGCATCAGACCCTCTCCCCCTTCCCTTCATATTTATGACACATGTAGAGAAGACAGGGAGGAAGGGGAGGAGAGGTGCAGGACAAAGATCATGCCCTTGACCCTCACCCCCACACTGACCCCTCTCTCTTTCCTAGCCCCACCCCCACATCCTTGCTAAAGCTCCCTGTCTCCACAAAACTCTGCCCTGCTCAATCTCTCATACCCTCCCCCTAGTAGCAGCTACATCTCTATTCCCCCTCAGTTGCCCTAATGCTACCCACCCCTTGAGCTCAATCCCTTCCCCCAGAGCCCAACCTGCCTCCATACTAGAGAGACAAGGTGAGTGAGGTAATATCTTTTATTGGACCAACTTCTATTGGTGAGAGAGACAAATGTTGTGCTTACACAGAGCTCTTCTTCAGGTTTCCCAGACCAGAAGAAGAGCTCTGTGTAAGCTTGTCTCTCTCACCAACAGAAGTTGGTGCAATAAAAGATATTACCTCACCCACCTTGTCTCTCTAATGTCGTGGGACCAACATGGCTACAACATCCCTACTCAAGTCAGGGATAGAGCGGATTGGAAAACTTTGATGAAAACAACACAAAATTCAGATAAAAAAATCAATTTTAAATGTTCATTTTGTGCCTGCAGTCAGGGAAGCAGGCTGGTAGCATCAAAAAACAAAAGTAGTTGAAGGAGCTGAGTACTGCTATTGGCTAATCTTGGCAAATCTCCATTTCTTTATGACTAATTAAGGGAATAGCTATGTTTGAGATGTGCCTTTAAGGTGAGTGTGTAGCTGCACCACGCCTGGAACATCTCCGGAAAGGAACCATGCCTCAGAGACACCTCTGGAACTCCTCTTACGAGTGTGTCACATTCACCCATCAGTATATTTGCCCTGATCATGTCCAACCACCAGGGGCAGGGAGCTGTGGTTAACCCTACTCCCCATCCTCTCCCTGTCCATTTGCTTTAAATAGGAAGTATGGGAACCACAATTCACAGCTCTCCTTCCTGCATCTAGAGCCGAGTTTGAAGACTAAATTCAAGTATTAAAGTGTGAAACAGATGGCTGTTAGTCCTGCTTTAAGTGCAAATCTCAGTGCACTCTTATGTATGGAGTTGCTACTGTCACCATCATTTGAATATACATTATGCATACACACAGTGATTCCCGTAAAAACCAGTGTTATCCATCTGCAGTTAAATGTATTGTGATATTTCCCATTATAGAATCATAGGACTGGAAGGGACCTCAAGAGGTCATCTAATCCAGTTCCCTGCACTCATGGCAGGACTAAATATTATAAGGGCAGTAAACACACAAATCCCATGCACCAAATAAGCAAAATGAACAGAGGCCAATTTTATATCATGTACATTGTATACACTCTCTTTCTCTCTCTCTGGGCAGGAGTGGAAACACATGGAGTGTTAGTCCATGTTAGTTAGTTAGTTGATGCCATTCATATTTTGGTCGCTAGAGGGCACCCATGTGATTTTTCCAAAGGAACTTATTCAGTGGCTATACAAAATTTCACACAACATTCTTTTAGTGTAGTTTTTTAAAAGTGCAAAGTCAAGAACTCAGAAGTCAGGAAATACCAGCATTAAGGGTGCCCGTGCAACCCCTGTGCCTATGCATTGTGAGACAATCTTTACCTACCTGGTCACATACAATTTTTTCCCACAGGATTCCTGCCTCATTCAGTGCACAGGATGGATGCGGCTCACTGAAAGAACAGCTATTCAATATTTTATTTTATCCTCATTTTTCAATGTATGGCCCTAGAGCTTATTTACTTCACACTATTCAAACTTTGCTGTGAAGATGAAATTAATGCTTTTATCATGGGTTCTTCCAAGGTGCTCAGGGTTGCAGTGCGGGTGCTTTGTAAACATTAACTTCATAAGAATCCTGTGAGATGGGGGGTATTATTATCACCATTGTACAGCTGGGGAAGAGATAGATTAACTTCAAAAGTGTCCACTAATTTTGGGTGCCCATTTTGAGACACCTAGGACCTATATAATGCTGAGCTTAGCATCATATAGCACTTAATATGTTCAAAGCACAATTCCCACTGACTTCAGTTGCAGGTGTGAGTGCTAAGCACTTCTGCAAATCAGACCTCAGATTTGATACCCAGAAATGAAGGCTGCACAATTAGTGACCACCTGTGAAGAGTTGTGTTTAAATTACCTGCCTAGCATCACGCAGGAACTCTGTGACAGTGGCAGGGCCAGCTCCACGCACCAGCTTTCCAAGCTGGTTTTTGGGGTGGCATCCGGAATGGGGCGGCAGTCCGTGTCCCATGCCGGCAATTCGGCGGCAGCTCCACTGTTTGTCTCACCGCAGTGGCAATTCGGCGGCGACTGCTTGGGGCAGCCAAATTGGTAGAGCCGCCCCTGGACAGAGGCAGAGAGAGAGAGACTAATTCTCCAGGGTAGCATTCAACTGTCTCAACCTCTGAGACTATCCTCTTACTTCCTGAAATTCCTGCCTCATTCACGACACACCCTCCAACTTCTTTAACAAATTGTTATTTATTATTTGTATTATCGTAGCGCCTAGAAGCCCAGTGTGCTAGGCACTGCACTAACAAACACACAACAATTCCCTGTACCAAGGATCCTATAATCTAAATATAAGATGAGACAAGCGATGGATAGAGACAGATAAGAGAGTCCAACTAAACAATGAGACAATACTGATCAGTATAGTAGGCATGCTATCAGTAAACCCTAGCCTAACTCTTGTCAAGTTTTATGTAGGAAGAGGAGAGTTTTAAGGAGGGATTTGAAGAAGAGTGAAGTAGCTTTGCAGGTGCTTACAGGGAGCACCTCCCAGGCGTAAGGGGCAACAGGGCAGAAAGCACAAAGGTGCTCATTAGCAAATGTTATGAGTGGGTGATGGGGGCTGTCATTATGGGCCTATTAAAGGCAGGCAGTGACCTTTTGCTACTGATTGAGTCAGGCAACAGCCTCCTTTGCTAAACAACTTTGATTTGCTCTGAGCGCACCATCCATCCTGTGTCCCGATTGGGGCTAGGCTCATGTAAACAAACTGGTATGTGATGTAATTAAAGACTTGTCATAATTCATATGCACAAGGGGGCTGAGCTAAGGCACAACCTTCACTCTAGCCTCTCTCAGCCCCCCAGTTCCCAGTCCCAATCTCCTCCCAGCACCCCTCCCACCCACATCTGGCTCTTGTTCTCCCTGCATTCCAGGCAGGCTGATTCCTCCTCCAGGCTTCCTGGGCACCAGCAGTGGGAGCAGTCAGAGCCCAGGAAAGACAGGCTCCCTGCTGTCAGATGTGGTGTCCAGTGTGACAATAGACCCTACCAGTGAGGAGCAACAATTGCAAGAGGCATGCTGCACAGCTCCTGGAGCCCCAGTCTGCAGCATGCCCAGTTATGTTCTTTGGAAAAGTTAGCTGCCAAACTCTGTCTCTACTGAGCATGTGCAAATTGAAATTTTTCAGTGGCTTATAACTTGGCCAAATGTGGGGTGTCCCCCGAACAGCAAAAGGCACATCTTTGACACCAGGGTGGCTGCCTCCTCAAAATTTCAAGTCCCTGTTTCAAAGCATGGGGCACTAGAGCATCTTAATGAAATGTCTGTAAGCACAGGCAGAGAGTATAATAGGGCAGGGGAGGCTAAGCTTCCCTTGGCACAGTCACCGCCACCCAGCCGCCGGACACCTGGGCCATAGTGGCTTCGCCTGTGCTCTGCCTCTTCCCCTCCCTGATCTGCCCCTTCCCCAAAGCCCCCACCGCCCGCCGCTGCCTGGTGAGTCCCTCCTTGCTGCTCTCCTCCACTCCACCGCCCCTCTGCAGAGGTCCCTGCAGCTATCCACATCCCTCTTCTCCTCCACGGGAGACCCCCCACCCCAGGCCTGCTGCATGCCTCCTCACTTCCCCCCATGGGGGATGGAGGAGAGGAAGGACGCAGTGGGTGGTGGGAGGAGAGGAGGGATACAGTGAGCGGCAGTGAGGGGGCCAAGCAGGGAGGGAGCTGAGCAGGGGAGAAGGAGGGGGTGAATCAGGGGAGGGTCCTGGGGCAGAGAGGGGATGGGGTGTGGGCAGTGCCATGGGTGGAAGAGGCGGGACAGGGAACTAGCCTCTCCCAGGGGAAGCTTCGCCCGCCGACCATGTCTAAGGTATTTTTTTTTAACACAGGCAAAACATCATCACCAACTCAGGCCCTCGGGTTGTCCGGCTCGTCACTCACTGTCAGAGATGATCTTCCTGTTGTGCACTCAGATTTTAATCTCAATGTCCTGAAATTGACTGTGGCCCCTACTAGGTTTGTTGCTATAAGAAGATGGGAGGATGTGCCACCTCCCCCTCCATTCTCAGAGCCTTGTCTGCGGCCACCTCTATGGGAGCAGGGGGTGCACTGAGCAGATGCTCTCTTTCTCCTGCTGTAGGTGCTTTGTGGCATCCAGCTGTCCACATGGCAGAGAACACAGGGAGGACGAGATGCAGCCACATACCAGACTATGTCAGGGTGAACCAAAGGAAGTGGGGCCAGTGATCGCTAAGTCACACAATACACTCCCAGCTACACATACTGTCAGCTGGCCATACTCTAGGAAAGGGGTCAAAAAACTTTTAAAAAAGATTATTATTAGTATTAGGCAGGTACTGTTTTGGTGGATCCAGGCCCACCAGAGTTCTCAGCTGTCCTGCCTCCACAGAGGTCATCATGTGTGAGGTGAGCATTCTAGAGGCTAGCTAGTTGCTGGGAGTGAATTAGGGAGAGAGTTTTTTCACGACTTAAGCAAGATTTCACATGCTTTACATCCAGAATGCAAGTTAGGATTATTTGTCACAAAGAAAGCCCTTAACTAAATTTTAAGGTGGCTAATGAACCTGTTACTCATAGCCTTGAATGTTAAATGGCGGCTCTGATTGCTCCATATCCCTAGTGTCATTTATATGGCACTGCAAAATTAAAACAAAGTATCAAAACGAGCTCTAGCCAGCATTCAAAGTAACCTGTACCAAAGAAGAGCAGTAAACATTAGCATGCACACAGTTCAGGCAGCTTTTTTGGTTGGTGTTCCAATGTGGTTTGCAGAAGTTACAACGTTTCAAAAGTCTCCAGTGAACTAGAGTTCTCACTACAATAACACAGTCATCAATATTTTGTCTGCTCCAACTTTATAACAATTTTACTCTGCACTTGACACATTACAAGTATCTTTAATACATCCTATGCTTATGCAGAGAACCTCATTTACAAGGTGCAGTCTTTGGTAAAGCTTATTTAATAAAACTTATTTAATAAAGCTTATTGACATACAGTTCCACCAACAACCAGGTTTTCTGAAGGAGGTAACTAATATATTTGATAGGGGCAATTCCCAGCCCTGGGAAGAAGCTATTTGTTTTCCCCTTAAAATAAGAGATGAGGTTTGTTGAAGCCAGGTGGGAATTCATGTTCAGAAGAATGTGTGTGGTGGATTGGGGAAAAAGGCAGCTTTCCATGGGGGTGTAGCTTCGTTGCAAAGCTCTGCTCGGACAGTGGTTCTGTGCGGGTTTCATGTTTATTGGGCCTCAGTGACACCATATCCAATGTGCTAGGTAGGCATTGAATCTAGATCTGAATCAGTCTTGGAGTTGACTCTATTACTGCCTCATACCCCTTTGGTAAGGAAGGGAAAATAAAATGGACTCCTAGGGACAGGAGGGGGAGATGGGAGTGATAAAGAGGAAGCTTTTATCTGAGGGAAGCTGAAAGCCTGTCGATTAAAGGGAATAAAGAATAATTAAAACAAACTTTGAGAGATCTATTGAGAAGAAAGATTCCACATTGGCACAGAAGGAATGTTTACTTGCGAAGGGGTAAATGCAGCCAGAAATGGGTGACTTTACAGCAAAGAAAGCTGCTGTCTCATGTATTTGCTCACGATGTTTGAGGCTTGGTGGGGAAAAGATTACCAAAGCAACGGCTAATGGGAGAAAAAAATCAGTGGCTTTGGAGAGCTTGATACAAGATTGGCAGATTCAATCTTTTGGCACTTCAGCTACCCACCTGTGTATACCCTCCCATCCTGACCAAAGTTCCCTTGTCTTAATGCTTGTTTTTCTTTTGTCTCTTTTGTTAACAAACTGTTCAAGACTAGCATGACAGGCTCCTGAGTTCTCTGAAAGTGCATCAGAAGCCATTAAATAAATGAATGAAATATTGAAGAAACATACCTACACAGTTGGCTCTGTAGAAAATATGATTTTCTTTCATTGTGCGGAGAGGATCCAGCTGAAATATGATTAGATTGGAATAAAGAGGAACTCAGAGATGACATTCTGTACCCATTGAGGTCCATTGTCCTTCCATTGTGCTCTGGGTCTCTCTCTAGTGTGTAAATCCTCTTTTTTTGATGACTTAAGAACTTATACAAAACATTTAATCACTTCCAGCTAGAAGGTACAGAAAATAGACCCCAAAATAGAGAGTATTAAACTGTATCAATAAACTTACTTTGGAAGAAATTGTCATGTAGAGTGCAAGTCTTCCATACTGTACTTTATGCTAGCGATACACCACTGAGAGGATTACAATTTAAAATTGCATCCGATGAAGTGGGTTCTTAACCCACGAAAGCTTATGCTGAAATAAATGTGTTAGTCTCTAAGGTGCCACAGGTATTTTTCTTGTTTTCTTTTTGCTGACACAGACTAACACGGCTACTACACTGAAACCAATTTAAAATTCAGTATCTCATTAAGAGAATTTCTTTTGGCTAGCAAGAAATTAGATGACTGCTCTTTACATGGAGGTAATGGCAAATCCTTTATCAGTCTAACTTTAAAACCATAACAAATTATTACAACTTTCTGCAGATTCTTGCTCTACACAGAGATGTATTTCAGCAATATATGAAATTCAGGCTTGCTTAAATCACCATTACTTAAATCACTAGGACCTCTTGATGCCAGCTGGCACATGGGTGCATAGGGTTTTACAGGGATGCCCTTGGTCAGATATATGCAAAATAGTTCACCAAAGGGTGGTATGTCAGGTTTCTACAGAGAGCCAGGAGCCCTCTAGTCATCATAATCATTGTGCAATGTATATATGGATAATATTTAAGAAGTTATGTATCTATTACTGAAAATTATGTTCTTAAGGTCTTGGTGGTAAGGCCGGTCACCAGGAGGTGACATCCTCAGACATGTTCCTTCCAGGCAGGTAGTAATAGATGCTTATCTCCCTGTCTGGTCATTTGTGCATTATATATTATCTGCCTCACAATGGAGGCCTATTTGCATACTGAGCCAGGTGCCAGTCAAAAGGTTGCAAAATCTACAAGAGAGAAAATCTACAGGAAGGAACAAAACAGAAGGTGGATGTCCTATTTATGAATGAAGATAAAGGATGGGACTTGTATATCTTGGGAGGCAACGGAACACAGAGGGTCGTTCACTGAGGAGACAAGCTAGTAGCAGGTCCATCTCATGAAAAGAGGATCACAGCCAAACCTGGCTGTAAAACGCTGCAAGGACTTTGGGTGACCTATACTCTACAAGACATGAGTGTATCTAGTTAATTAAGTCTAGGTTCTAGAACGCATGTTATGCTTTTATTCTATATGTAACCATTTGTTTCCAATACTTCTACCTGCTTTTACATGAATCTCTGGACTTTGTTAAATAAACTTTTACTTGCTTTCACGCTAAACATATCTGAATGCTTTGTGTTCAGGGGAGCGGTGATCGGAGGTAGAACTGGTGGGCTGGGGTGTACTTGTTCTTTGGAAATAGCGAATCTGTGAATACTGTGTGTCCAGTGGAACAGGGGCTGGACACTCCAGGGAGACATTTGGAGGTCTCAAGGGCTGGAGTGTGCCTATCACTTACCCGCAGAGAGCCAGTGGGGCCTGCGAGGCCTAGGGGGGAGTGCTGGTGTTGCCCCTGGCCGGTGGAGTTTGGGAGCTGACACAGACAAGGGCAGGTGTAGTGAGGTGCCTCACAATGCTCAGTACCCACAGAAAGTGTCACTGTGGCATAGTCGGCAGGGTCTAGCCCCCATCTGCTGGTTAGCCAAGGGTCACGCTCCAGCCACTCATATACCAGCCAATATAAATACTGAGTGATTTGACAGTGAGAAGGTTGGAAACAGGGAAAGAAGAAGGGGTACAGTTTGTTACTTTCTATTTGGTTATTTCAGGTAAGGGAGATAGAACAAAGGAAAGGACAGGATGAGTAAGCTGGAGGCACATGCTAAACATACCAAATTGCAGTTGGAAAAGGGTTAGGTGTACAACACACTAGAGGAAAATAGAACGACAAGGCCCAACTTCCTAGATGGCGGGAGCATATGTGGGTGTAACTTATCTACCAAGGGGACAGAAGGGTGGGGTTGCGGCAGGAGAACAACCAACAGGAGAATATAAAAAAAAATGCACAGGGAGGAGATGGTGTGGAACTATTTAATCTTACCCTCAACCCCCTTACTGCTCATGACCAACATGGAATTTCTACCACCATTTCTGACCGCTGAATTTGATCCAAAATCCTGTCTTGAGGGGCTTTACAAATGAAAGTTAGACTGACAATATACTAATGAAGTACGTTAGTGAAGAAGACAGAAGTATACAAAAAGGAGCAATAGCACCGTTTTGGGTCTCTGGCTTTCCCACAGAGCTGTCTCAGCAGACTATGTGGTAGCTGCCTTTTTATACTGTACTTTGTAAGTAATTCTATATCTTTTAAAAAAGAACAGTGGCGTTCATTGGTTGAGTAACACTATAAAGAAAGAAATTCAATGCAAAGGATACTGCAAAGCCCCTTGAGAATAAATTGAGGGCAAAACAAGTGGCTCCAGATAGAGACTTTACAGTATGTCAGATTTCAAATGTAACTTGCTGAGAAACGTTATCAGAAACCACCTAAGTAGTAAGAATAGAAGTACAGGATAAACCGAGGGACAAAAAATGCAATAATTATGCAGTTAGCAAGATTTATAGCATTAATGGCAGATGAAATATCTAAAAGCAGTAAATGTCACATCACCAAGATCCCCACACCCATAGTAAGTCATTTGTAATCCATAGCAATTCTGTCTCCATATGCTACACTCTGAACTATGGAGTGATCACACTATAAAGATACGCATTCAGAGAAGTGGCTACCTACAATTTTCATCTATCTTTGCCAGGGAGGAGAGGTGAGTGTTTGTCACAGCATATTATCTTATGTTGCCAGGGAGGGAGAGTGAGAACCGAGAAACATAAAAAGGCTACAGATTGAAGAAACAAAGATCTACAAGAATGTCCCTATTTATTAAATCACGGTAGGTGCGTAACTTGCAGTTGTTTCAAAGGAATGTTAGTTACTCCATAGGGGGTTTTAGAGTGACTAGCAGGTGCGGTTTTCAGTGCTGTCTGGAATTTTTGTCAAGGTCATTGCTTGCTATGACTCCAGGCAAACGTACATTCCTTTTCCCCTGCAATCCTGCCTTCCTTGATAATATGGGGAAATTATGATTAAGTGTTACTTAGCACTAAGCAGCATCATTTGTCAGCTGTTGTATTTCCTCTGGGTAATGTCAGCCTGTTGCCATCAGCTGTTCAACTGGAAGTGTATTGCTGCTTGCCTTGCAGGGGTACTTCTCTTATTACAAGGCAAGCCACACTACAGTGCGTTCAGAGCTGTACAGCTGCTCTGGTGGCAATGGGCTTATGGCACCTCAAGCAATTGCAACAGATGACAAAGGGAAAGCAATGGGGCATCCTAAAGTTAAACACAAGTCTATTAAAAACACTCCAATGAAGTTCTGCACAAGGCAGCACCAAAGTACGGAGAAAACTTGAGGGAGACAGACTCAATGCCCTTCCAGAGGGGAGGCATCATCAGCCTGCAATGCATTCTGGACAATCACACTGTGGATTAGATTGCTAATAGAAGAATATAATTCTGCAACTGTCCCCACAGCAGTGCCACAGAACACACACACTCTGCTGCAAATTAATCACACTACAAGGGACTAAAGCAGGTTTAAGATCTTAATCATACAGAATAATTATCATACAATTAAATATCTGAAGAGGGAACAAGAGGGATGGGGAAGGGTGTTAGACCATCACACCTGGGCAGGACTTCTCTGTCCCCCTGCTGTCTCGCAGTTGCAGGCCATCTGTAAATTTGGTGACCTATGAGGATGGCATGCAGGGAGCAGTTATCTAGGTGCCTTAGCCATTCATCTAAGTTAGCCTTTAGGGCCCAATTTTCATTTATGCTAAGGCCCCTTTATACCACTCTGGCAATGTAAAGGGGCCTTAAAGTGAATGTAAATTAATGTTATGCCTACCTTAAGACCACTTTGTACTGACAGGGTGGTGTAAAGGGGCATTAGCTTACATGATAATTGGTCCTTAACCGGATATACAATTCCCTCCCTCCACCTACAGTTAACTGATTCCTGTCGACTATGATCATTATAAGCAGAGGCCTGGCCTTACTGTTTTGAGGAGGGTCAGCAAGAAGATTATTCGAGCCCCACTAACCTACTTGACTCATTTTATATAAAAGGAATTTGGTAGAGGAGAGAGCCAGGCCACCAGCAGTTTTCTCTGGTGCAAGAGAAGTGGAGCTCAGTATGTACAGCCACCAATACAGACACTATTTCAATTACAAACTGTCATGGGGTAAGGTCCTTTAATAGATCAGTAACTGGTTAAAAGATAGGAAACAAAGGGTAGGAATAAGTGGTCAGTTTTCAGAACGGAGAGAGGTAAATAGTGGTGTCCCACGGGGGTCTGTACTGGGACCAGTGCTGCTCAACATATTCATAAATGATCTGGAAAAAAGGAGTAAACAGTGAGGTGGCAACATTTGCAGATGATACAAAACTAATCAAGATAGCTAAGTCCAAAGCTGAGTGCGAAGAGTTGCAAAGGGATCTCACAAAACTGGGTGACTGGGCAACAAAATGGCAGATGAAATTCAATGTTGATAAGTGCACAGTAATGCACGTTGGAAAACACAATTCTAGCTACACATATAAAATGATGGGGTCCAAATTAGCTGTTACCACTCAAGAAAGATCTTGGAGTCATTATAAATAGTTATCTGAAAACATCCACTCAATGTGCAGTGGCAGTCAAAAATGCTAACCATGTTGGGAATCATTAGGAAAGGAATAGATAATAAGACCAAAAATAGCATAATGCCTCTAAATCCATGGCACGCCCACATCTTGAACACTGTGTGCAGATCTGGTTGCCCCATCTCAAAAAAGATATATTGAAATTGGAAAGGGTTCAGAAAAGGGCAACAAAAATTATTTGGGGTCTGAGGAGAGATGAATAAGACTGGGACTTTTCAGCTTGGAAAAGAGACGATTAAGGGGGAATATGATAGAGGTCTATAAAATCATGACTGGTGTGGAGAAAGTAAATAAGGAAGTGTTACTTACTCCTTCTCATAACACAAGAACTAGGGACCACCCAATGAAATTAATAGGCAGCAGGTTTAAAACAAACAAAATGAAGTATTTCTTCACACAACGCACAGTCAACCTGTGGAGCTCTTTGCCAGAGGATGTTGTGAAGGCCAAGACTATAACAGAGTTCAAAAAAGAACTAGATAAGTTCATGGAGGATAGATCCATCAGTGGCTATTAGCCAGGATGAGCAGGAATGCAAAACCATGCTCTGAAGTATCCCTAGCCTCTGTTTGCCAGAAGCTTTGAATGACAGGGGATGGATCACTTGGTGATTACCTGTGATCTTCATCCCCTCTGAAGCACCTGGCATAGGCCACTGTCAGAAGACAGGATATTGGGCTAGATGGACCATTGGTCTGATCCAGTATGGCCGTTCTTATGACAAGTCTCAAAGGAGCTGGGGTGTAAGGCCCCCACCTTGCCTCATGGGTTCCGTGTGCACCCTATGTGGGCCACTGCTTCCCATGTTGCAGGCTTTCTTGCTCCACTCTCCCATTTGTCTGCCTCTCCTCTCTTCCTTCTGCGTGGATTTCACCATTTTAGCCTAGTCCTCCTTCTTTAGCCTGGTCCTCCTCCTCTCTTGTACCAATCAATTCTCCTAAGAGAACTCAATGAAACTTTCATTATACTCTCTGAGGTGACTTTATGCCAACATACCTTGCCCTTGACCTAACTTTCTAGCATAGACATGACCTGAGTGTTAAGTAGTTTCTAGAATATTCATCCACAATTATTCCTGAAATGCTATTAACCACAAAAGAATGAAGATTTCCACATGGAAAAAGTAGCTCAGAGGGATATTGTTTTAGTAAATTTCACTTACAAATTGAGAAAAAGATAATGAGCATTCCAATCCCAGACTGTAAACTGTAGGAGCACAGAGCTAGTAGTATGAAACCATTAGAAAAGTCACAGAATAGTAATTTAATTGAACTTAGTAGGTCACTGCATTAGAACTCATTAGAACTTTGCATTAGTACCAAACACTATGTGCTAAGAAGAATAAAACCAGACACAGTTATGTGATCAGTATCTTTTGCTTGAGAGAGAAAATTCTACTTCACCTTTATTAGGACTAAACTTTAAGGCCTTAATTCACTATACATTATTCGCATTGTTACATTTTAATTCAGTAGAGAGGCAATCAGCTCATTAGCTCTGAAATGCATTTAACAATATACTTTTCTAGAACTTCATATAAAAATAACTGAGCTGTTACATCCTTTAATTACTTGTTAAGAAGTAACAAATCTAAGACATTGTAACTGCTGCTTTTTCAAGAAAAACAAGAGCACTTCAAGCTTTGACTGTTCTTTTGTGAACAATGCGCAGTAACAATACTCCCTCATACCAATCAGTCTGTCAATATGCATCTGGAATCACATCCAGCTACTACAGGACTTCCTTTTTGCGGACAGCAGCCCATGTCCTATTTGGCACTGGTTTTCCTTTTTTAAGTTCACAGGTGAAAGATACTTCCTTTGCCCTGCCACAGGAGGCTATCCAGACAAATACTGTGGCTGGATTTAGAACGAGAGACTCCATAACTTTATGGCCATCGTTACTGATTCTAGCCATGGAAGTTCAGACACTATTATATTCAGAATTCATCCTTTAGGAGAGAGATGCCAAAACTGCAGCTCGGCAGCCAAATATGACTCTGCCAATCCTAAAATGCAGCTGTGGTCTGCCCTCTGCCACTTACTGCAGGGTGGGGGAAAAGCTGATCAACCACAGGTTTTTATTGCTGGTGAACTAAAAAACAAAGAGACTTCTTGTAATCAAGCAGGAACAGTGCACGCACAGGCAAATACTAGGGTTGTGTGAATTTAATTTTGATTTTAAAATGTATACACAAGTGTAGCTCTTGAACTCCTGGCAAGCTGCCAAAGCTGGTGGCATAAAGTTTGGGCATTATGCCAGCTGATCACCGGGAAGAGTCAAGAATGAATCTACCCATTTAGAATTGAGGAGGTACATTTTGGGAGGGGATTTGTTTTTCTCTGAAGCATCAGGTACTGATCACTGCTGGAAGCAGGATACTGGAGTGGCTGGACCATTGGTCCAAATAATTATGGCAACGTTTATGTTCATATGCTTTCTTGTTTTTATGGCTTATTTAATATTTGTAACAGCCGGAAACATTAGAAAATAAACCACGTTAAAATGCACAGTATTTAGAAAGCAGGTCTTGGCTTCTATATTTGCTCTTGCAAATACAATTCATCTTTACTTTTTCGTTAGTTTTCCTCAAAGTCTCCCCAACAGTCCTTCCAAGTTTATTGTTGGGATCTATGCTCCACCTCAAGTTTTCAGACAATATACAAACTTGGAAGTAAACAATTAAAAAATGAACAATTATGTGGCCTGATAGTCCACTAGTAAGTACAAATAACGCCATGACACAAAATAAAAACGAACAGCCTCTGGAATCTGCCTTTTGGATAGGACTGAAGCTTCTGTCAAGTTAGACTCATTTTATGTGTATCGCAAAAAACAGCATTAGCTCAGCACAACAATTATAGCAGCCACACAGCAGACTCTGGATGTCTTTTGCTTGTCTAGCGCATCATCAGTTTTTGGTCCTATGTCAGCCTCTAGTTTTCATAGCCCATGAGAGACTCCACTTTTCTTTTTATAAGCATCAGGTCCCCTTACATTTCACAAAGCTATACTACAGCAAAACTGGTATCTTCACGAAATGCTTTACAACATTTTACATTGCATTCTATTTGATGTTCTTTTATATAGCCTATTGGTTTCTTCCTCTTTTTCCTTGGGAAGAGGTGATAAGTGACAGTCCATATGTTGGATGAGACAGATTTAATTCACAATAGAAGACTGCAATGTCATATGTTGAAAACATGGCCAGTGGCTAACAGTTAGGAATGCCAAATTGTTCGCGTGACAAATATTCCACTGAAAAATGGAGCAACATCAAAAAACTAGAAAACAATGGTACAGTACAGTCAATCTCAGTTCTGTCAGTGCTTTAGCTGGTATTCATATGCTTTAGTTTAATCTGATAGACACGTCTTCACAGTTTCTAGGCATCAGTTTAGCAAGAAATCTGGTTCCTGATATCCAAAGAGTTTAAAGTCTCCTTCAAAGCGGGCATATAGGCGTCTTATATCTCTCTTGCTAATTCCTGAGAAATAACGCTCTACCTTTGTTTTGTTGTATACCGTTATTCCTGGTGGAATTGTGGGATATGATACCAGATGGTCGATTCCTGCTTCTTTCAAGATATATGGAGCATCATCCTCCAGGGTTTCATGGTGTCCAATCACATTATACATTATTTCACATGGGGCACAAAGTTCCACGTATGTTACCCAATGAATTATGTGATCACCAAACTGAACATCTAGCCATCGGTGGTTAGGGTCCCCCAAATAGCGCACAAAGTCCTCAAACTGCAGCCCCCTGGTCTCTGTGTGATTCTTCCTGTATTTCCGAATAATGCCAGGAGCAATTTCATGCCTGTACCAAGGTTCAAATCGAGGATTGTGGACAAACTTGTCCTTAAATGCAGAAATAAGTCTTTCAAATGGATCTCTTACAATGAAAAACTTGAAGTATAAATTCAGTCTAAAGGAAAACAGAAATGGGAGGGATTAAATAGATAGAAAAAGTGAACTACCTACCCAAGAGCTACAAAACTGAGATAAAATACAACCTCTGAAACTCCAAGAATATGACTTGTAAGAAGTAGCCCACTTTTCATCTATCTCTGAATACCACTACCAATAACACTTGAAATAGGATGTACAAATGATCACCTATTAAGCAGGGTTACTCATAGGAGACAAAATAGCTGAATCCATGTCCTCTAGGGCATGTGGTGAAGTTTCTAGGAGAAATCTTATCCAGGATTACTCTTAAGAGTTTATGCATTTCCAGGGACCTGATTCAAAGGCCATTAAAAGCAATGGGAATCATTCCACTGACTTCGGACCTTGGCTCAAATGAGATGTCACCTTTCTGTTACGGAACTATCCCTTCTCAAAACCAATTCTTCAAGGTAGCTTATAAAAACCCTTAGTCTTATACCCAACAAAAAATGACATTTTCCTAACCATCCAGGCACAAGTCTCCTAAGTGACCACAATCATTTTGTTCCTATCCTCCCTTTTCCTCAACCCTTCTCGGGGCCCAACTGATTTCAGTAGCATTACTTACGAAATAAGGCACTTGTTGATGTGAATAAAGGTGGCACAATCTGCCCCTTAGATTGTAAGTTTTTCTGAGAAAGGAATCTTTGTCTATCTTTTATTTCAAACACCCTGAGCACTTATGGTGTTACATAAGTAACAGATGAACCAGAGAAATCCTAAGCACATCTAAGCACAGCCTGGGTTTGATTCTCCACTCCATTTCACCAGTAACGTTGGTTTTACGCCTCTGAAGTCAATATGAGATGGTAACACCAACATCAACGGGATCAGCAGAGTTACACCAGTGTAACAGAAACTGTGATCTTCTTGGTTCGATCTGCATTTTAATGTGTGATCCTCCTAATTTTCCTCTCTGGTTCAGAACCCTAACTATCTCCCTGGGAAATCACCTCTTACCGTTTTTGAATTTCAGAGTCACTGAAAGAGGATAAGCGTGGAAGTCCGTTCTTCTCATGGTCATGTACAATGTTCTCTGGGATCTCATCTATGGAAGAAAATGCTCCTAGATAAAGAAGACAGACAGAAAAGTTACCCTTGAAAGAGGTGGAAAAGGGTATTTGTCTCACAGTGGTGTTTTTATTTGATTTTTCTCTCTTCTGTGGCACTAGTATCTATGGTTACTAGGTACAAAAGCTGTTAAATAAGGGAAGATTCAGACTGCAACACTAATGGCTGTTCAACGCTCAAAAGAATACAGATTTGGAGATTTGTAAAATGACAACTCCTGTCTAAACCAAACCAGCGTTCAAGTCTCTCAATAATGCATGTTAAACAAGCTTTTTGTCAGTCCTCCCCTCCCTTCCCACAACTTTCCTCCCACATAACCCAGTTGGAAAGACTGTGAAGCTTAGCTTTGCGGGAGGGATTGGCTTTTTTGGTTTAGTTTCCAGCAAACAGGAAACACTGTAAAGCGTCTACCTGAACCGTGTTAACACGAAACACTTCACTGTCCGGCTCTTGGCAAGCTTTCTTTGCTTGGGTCCTTTTTTAATTAAACTAAACACTACGCTGAACACTACCAAACTTCAGATCCCTCCATGTTGCATAAGAGAATAAAATACATAACACATTCATAACGTCCAGGTGTTAGTTTATCAGTCGTTCTGTAGGCCCAGGAAAGGGTAGCAGCTAGTTTAAGACTCCAATCCTGCAGTGACGTGCCAATATAGAGCACCATGAAACTCAGTGGGATTCCATGTGAGCGGAAGGACAGGTGCAGTGTTATCAAACCAGCAAGTCTCCATGAAAGCCACCAGTGGCCACCTATACATGAGTGCTCCCCTCACTGGAGTCACACTGGTGCCAGGAAACATGTTTCAGAAAAACGCCTAGTGTCGATAAGGCTGCAGTGACTAATTCACACAGCTTGGAACCTTAATGTCCTCAGTCTTGCATGTTTTATAATTAATGCTTTTTTTCCTCCCCTTTTCTTGTGTGAATTTAATGCTGACAAGTGCTAGACTTGCTAGCTTAGGCGACTGAAGTCCTCTATTCATTCAGAGCTAAGTTACAGCATAAGCAATGGCAGCATCAATTACTCCATACTGCCCTAGGAGTGTACATCAACCCTGATCTGCAAAGGTCACCTCTAGGGCACCCACTCTATCATTAGCCCTGTCTGCTGAGGCTGCTCAATGAGGATGTGATTAGTGCCAACTGGGGTGATGGTGCTTGTTAGCAGGCACCTGCCTGCTGGGAACTGGAACAAGTCCACAAAATGCATCTTATACAGGCCACCGATAATCAAATGGTAACAACTTTCTGTCACTATCAAGCTGGGCTGGATTTGAACCAGTAAGGTGGAGGTAAGATGCTCTATATATCTAATGATCAATCCTGTTGTTCATACTCAGTAAAGCTTTGCAATAAGCACATCTGGATCTGAATCCTTCCTGCACTATCAGACATTAAGGCCCAAAAAAGGCTCCACCATCTCTGTCTATCCTGAGCCACTCTTTGCATGTCCTCTAAGTCCCGTATGTTTTCCCTCACTTGGTACTGTTCAGTGGAGGCAATCTTTCCATCAGCCCCTTTCACGTGTTCCTCTAGCTGCCCAGTGGCAGATACTCTGGCTTTATTCTTAACTCATGTCCCACACATTTTCATCATCTTTTCTGGACAACTCTACAGATAAAGAGTAATTGAAGTTTCTGATGAATCTCAGGTTTTATCGTCATTCATTTAATTCAGTATCTAGTATTTGCACGAAGCATCTGCTTCCAAAATCATTTAGTCGTCTGTCTGTAACTTTGGTGGATTTCCATCTTTCACATCCATATGTTAAGGTAGAAATAAAATTTGTGTTCAAGCTTTGTAGTTTGGACTTTAAGTGGTAGATTTCTGTATGACCAAATCTTGTTTAAGATGGTGAATGCAGCTGCTGTCTTGCCAATTCATAACATTATTTCTTTTTGGACATCCCCACAGGCTTGCTCATTACTGCCAAGATACATGAATGGACTCATCTTTTGTATTTCTTTGTCTTCTACTATTATGCTTGAGTTGGGAGTTACTGGGGTTCTCATTAGATATGTTTTTTCATAATTAGTTACTAACCCTGTCTTTTTTGCAATGCTGGACATTCGGTCTTTGCTTACGTGTTGGCTGAGCAGTCACTCAGAAGAGTTATGTTGTCAACATATCTAGATCTTCTATTGTACTGTTGTCGAGCCATGTGATGCCTGTGTTGTATCCATCTACATTTTTTCTCAGAATGAACTCAGTGGCAATACCAAACAGGAGAGGTGAGAGAATGTATCCTTGTTTGACATCAGTGATTACATTAAACCATTCACCCAAGTTTGCATTTACTTTAACTGTGCAAACTGCAGCTTGAGATACAGCCTTGATGAGGTTAATTATTTTTGTTTGTATACCATAACACTTCAAAGATATATATAGAGACAGAGAGAGAGAGAGAGAACATGCACTTGTCAGAATGTAATTTTAACACAAATCACAACATTGTTCCTTTTCTCCTGTTTTAAGCCATTCTACAATTTATTTTCACTGACCAGGCTACAATTCTACACCCTTAAGTGTATGATTGATTCTTCATAACTCATGCCATGGCCCATTAATAATGTATATACAAAATCCCAGTGTTACAGACCTGCAGCAGCTGCCAAACTGAAAACTGAGAATTGCTGTCAAAACAGAAATTCCAGCTTCATGCCATGGAAATCTTACAGTACTGCTGAAAAATGAAACTTTTTCTTATGGCGAGACACTTGAAATTACAATTGTTCCTTTTGTTGTTGGGTTCAAGTCACAGGTTTTAAATTACCCTGGTTTAGGGGATTGTGATTCTTTACGATTCACTTGTTTAAAAATTCTACTCACAGGGTGCCTGGCCAGCAGTGAGAATAAATCCTCAATGGCTCATATAAATCACTTTTGAGGTAAGCTACAACGATATTTATTCTAGCAGAAATAAGGTAATTTTTAATTTTTCAAAAAGCAGACATTTAAAAAGGACTAAAAGGAACTGCAAGGAATGAATGCGTGGAATTAAGTATCTGTTTGTAAAGAAGAATGTTAAGAAATTAGTTTGAATGCTTCCCTCATTCTAGTGATTCTGCCCTTTCCCCCTCAAACAAAAACCTTACATTCATTAGAGCAAGTAGGTACCATTTAAAACAATCAAGACTTTTTTCCATTGAGTGTTGCCCACTTTTGGCGTCTGACAGAACAGGATCTTGTGCTTGTCACAAACAAATATTCGGTCCAAGACAAACTTGGAAACGGTAGTATGAGAGAGATTTCTCAACACTGCATCTCTGCACACATTCCTGAGAAGCTCAATCCTTTTCACGTGGACCAGGGGTTGGTGGATCGGATCTTCAGAAAAAACTTTTCCAGTTGGCTTATGAAAAAAAACAAAAACAAGCAAAAGTTTAACTTCTAGATCAAATTTTAGAGAGTAAGAGACCAAGCAGTCAAATTCAGTATCCTAGTAAAGTATATATTACGTTCCCTCCTCTTCTGTATAAAAAATATTGCTAAATTTACATCATCCCAGTTGGTTTTTGTTGGCTTCCTCAGTGTTGCTACTACAGAGGCTGGTGATTTTCAATCATTATCTAGGAGGGTCAGAACCTTTCTATACAGCAATTTTTATCAAGTTTGGCCTTTTCTGTATAGAAAGGAACAAACCATGCTTTTACCAGAACTTAAAATCCCTTATCTAAGTGCAGTGGCAAGCAGGAAATTTTCCAGGTGGTGAGAAGGCAGAGCTAAACCATCAGTTTCAACAGAAATTAAATTTTCATTTGAAACATAAAAGATTTTTAGCCCTTATGGATGGGAAGATAACCTTCCGGATGCAAACTGCTGCTGTGCTGACTTCCTGTATCTGCACACACAGACAGCCCCAATGCATCTGTTTCTCCAAGCTGCAGCAAAGTAAAGTGGACCAAATTCTGCTCAGTTTCATGAACGCTCTTCAGAACCTGCAATGTGCAGCAATGAAGCAAACATGAACATCCTTTCACTCTGCAGCTGCTTGGGAAAGTTTTGCACAGCAGCAGAGGCAGGCCCTAGCACAATTCTGGGTGGGGAGGAGGAGCTATTTAATCAAATAGCAACCCATCAATCAGAAGGAGAAACAAAGATGATAGAGGAGCAGTAATATCTTAAGAACACATCAGGGTAAACAGCTCAAGCTCTGTTTAATGGAAATGGTCATATCTACAATTATTTCATTCAGTGTTAGGTGTTGGCTTTCCAGAAAGCATACAGAGCCTTCTGATTCTGTTCAAGTGAGACACTGGAATGCTTAGGGAAATTCCCGAAAAAAAGACCCACAGATTAACAGTTTAAAGTAAAGCAGCTTGAGTTTATGAGGCTGAAAGCTTCTACAGCCTGACAGATCTTGCAGGGTAATAAAGCTTATGGCCTTTCTGCATTAGCCTCAGAACAAGGGCTACTACGTATAGAGACTTAAGGTCAAGCATGTGACAGGCGATCTAAACTTAAGTGATTTGATCCTCTGAAGAAGGGCGTTCGCAACAAGCACCTTAAATCTTTCAGAGAGTGGGTGATGTCTTGGCGAACAACCTACAGCTTACAGGGAAGGGGCAAGAAGAAACGTAAGGCTTGAAGCACATTCTGGCCCCTTCTTCAATGCTTCTTATGCTCTCCTTCTGCACTTCTGTTCTGCTACCCAACCTCCAATTTTTCCCTGAGTGATGCAACCTCCTCATTCTGCTAGCACTCTCCACAACCCACTTCCTCACTGCACCTCCAAGCTCCATGCTCTCCTTACCCCACCCATCTCCACTGGGCCTCTTAAGATCCACAGCAAATGAGCATCTTAGGAGGTCTACAGAAGGGAGTACTGGGGTTAGCAGGGACTTGGCAGGGGCAGGAAGAAGAGAATCGTAGCAGAAGGTGGCAACATTCACCCCTCCCCTTGAACAGATGAATTAGGATCGTTCCATTTAAATTGCCTCCCACTTTCTGGTCTCAAGCAAGAATCTGGCAGAACTGTGGTGACCACCAATATTTAAAAAAAAAAATTAAAAAGAGGGAGCTCTTATAGCTTGACTGATTAACTTCCATTTTGGTGGGGAAAAGAAATCTATATTTTCTACTAACAAGCTTCCCTAGTGATTGGTTTACACTGTGAGGCCTGATTCTTCGAGGAAAAGAGCTAGAAACTTTCATTTAAAAATGGGGATGGGAGATTAAAAGAAAAGAAAAAGTGTGCTTATATCTCCAGCAGTCATTTTAAGTGAGTCTAAGCCAATGAGCTATCTTGATACTGCTATTTAAAATAACTTTTGAAGCAGTGTCTAATCAAGTAATATTTGGTCCTGTGCACTAGATCTCAACTAGATGAGTCCTGCGAACTAAATTTTATAGAGAGTGGTTGGATAATGAGGAAAAACACACATTTTCACAAACTAATTTTCATTCAAATTTTCCTCTCGTTTTTCCTCCCTTTCATATTGTCTCTTGGTGCACAGTAGTAAAAAGTTGGAAAGCTTTGTCCGTTATTCACTTTGAGCTGTGGGCAGCTCACTGCTACACAGGTAAAGTTCAGAAGGATTTGATTAGGGAGCTCAGAAACCCAAGCACTGTCATCCATGTTAGCATTCAAAGTGTCAAAAGCTTCAAGCGTAGTGTCTGTGAAACATACGTAAGGAGGCTAATTAAAAGCCTTTTTGTTTTCCACCCCAATTCTCCATGGATCTTGCTTTCTGCTGCTACTCCTCTCCAATCTCTCTTGGCCATAATGAAATCTCAAAACCTAGCAGCTTTCTTGTCTGACTGTAAACATCACCTTTGCGTGTATTCTAGATGAACAGCACTGCTCAGCACTTCAAGCTTTCATAAAGTCATGGGGGAGATAGTGCTGGATTCAGGCACTTCATTATTCTTTCCCTGATATGCAAGGGCAGATTTTATACACTTATAATATTGCCAGCCTTACATCAAAGTCCTGTCCAAAACCCGGGGCTCTCTCGGTTTGAGCATTCTGGTAACAACTTCAATTTCAACCTCTACATGCAAAACATCAGCCATAAAATGACTTGAGACAGTGGGAAAAAGATGCTGCCCTCAGAACATCACCAGAACAGCCTCCCTCATCAATTCTTTATTCCATGGCATGGGGTTACTGGCATGTCTCTGTAAATTAGAGTAGCAGACTTGTTTTGCCTAATTTCGTCACTCAAAATTGCATGCTAGAAAGTTCAACTTGTAATGAAGTCTATTGGGTTCATGTTCTGCTTTGGTGAAGCCTTGAGATGTGGAGCAGAGAGTACACAATACATGCAGAAGGGGAGTGCGGGGGGAAATGGAATGGAAGAGGCAGAGCAAAAGACAAAAACAGAGAGACTGCACAGAGTACTAAAGGAACCAAAAGTGGAAAGGGGTGGGGGGGGGGGGGAAGAGACACAGTCTAATTACAAAAATAAATACAATGCGCCAAATTTTGTTGTCAAGAACTGTGCAACCCAACTGACTGCAACAGAGACTGCCCAGAATTTGGGGTGGTACATATGTGTCACAGATAGGGCAACCACTTTTGCTAGCTTTGTGAGCAGCACGGATGCTATTCTCTCCTGAATACACAGCACACATTTCCCTTTAGACAGAAGGCAGTTTTTCAGTTGACTCACTATTAGAAAACAAGGGACTTACACCATTTGGGGGAAGAGGTTTATAGCCACAAACCAGTTTTGTGATCCCTGTGATGGGGTGTCTATCCCACACCAGGCCTGAACAGGTAGAATAGGCCAATTAACCTTATAGGCTGCATCTGGAGGAAAGCCAGACTGGTAAGGCCTAATGGCTGATGAAGCCCAACTGGGGGAGGAGCTGGGATAGGTTTATAAAAAGAGGACGCTGGTGGTAAGAGGGGGCTCTGTAGGGAGAAGCACTGCAGTCACTGTCTAGAGAGGTAGGAAAGAGCCTAGGGAAACAGAAACAGCGTCAGAGCTTGCGCAGAGCATGGTTGTGGGGCACAGGGTCCCTGGGCTGGAACCCGAAGTAGTGGCTGGGCCTGGGTTGCCCTACCGGCTACTGGAAAAGTGGCGCAGGCTTGGTAGTGGATCAGAAGACTGCCTGAAACAGTTTGTCCAGTGGGACTTTGATACTGCGGAAGGGGAGAACTAAATAGTGACTGGCTGGAGGGCTGAGACATGAAGAGGGAGCATCCTGACTCCAGAGAGAGAGCACAGGGCAAGTCACAAAGAGGGAGTAACTTGAGTGGAGAGAGAGAGACAGAAAGAGAGAGACCAGGGGCAAGAAACCAAAGAAGGGTATGTCAGACCAGTTCAGAACTAACCCCCAGGTGCACCCACAGGGAGGCGCCCCAGCAGCGAGTGAACCCCATGACAACTCCAAGAAGAACTGTATGAAGTTCACCTCACTTTATTTTGAATGAAAGGGGCAAGTACATATTTCTTGTCCAGCAGTTCCTGATGCCCTAAAACAAGAGCTTTCTTTCATTAACTCCATATTCTCACACATTTTTCAGCAAACGTAACCGTTATCTCAAAAGCAGGCACCTGAAATTCTTCAGGCAAACATTTCTCCTCTGGCACTTGTATCTTTTCAACTTTTGTCATAGACGTCAGCATTAATGGCTCTTGCTTGACACCATATACTAGATAAGAATGAGAGAGAAGAGAATTATAGAAAAATGGACAATTATTTCTGCATTACAGCCAACTACTGGTATCAATTCTTGAATCAAACACACACATTTTAGGGCTTGCTTTAAAATGGGAGGTTATTGAAACAAACATGGCACAATATGGCTCACTAATATTTTAGAGGATGTCCTCTTCTGGGATTTTGGTTGCTAAGGGCCAAATTCACCCCAAATATAATTTCAGTAGAATTACACCAAGGATTAATATTGCCCTAGGTCTTTATTAGGCTTTTATTAACATTGCATAAGGAAGAGCAAAGAAACACATGAATTAATAAATCCAATGCTGTACAAAAGCTTCATCTAGTCATTTCACATATTGTTCGAGACGCTAATGTATGGTATTTAAATTATATTCACTAGACAAATGAGCATAACTATATGGGTTTGATAGCAGGAGATTTTTTACTTTCAATAAGGTCAGCTAAGTGTAGCCAAAAAGAAAATTAATCCATCAGTGTTTGCGCATCTTAGTATGCAGGTTTTTCTGGTCATAAATGTCACCGACATCCACTTCTCTCTCCCTCCTGACCACGTTTTTTCCAGGCTGCACAATTCCCTGCCTACACCGTGACATTCCCAGCAAGCCAGACTGCCCAAAAAGCCAGTATCTGCACTTTGCTTTCTCTCCAGAGGCTAGAACCAGTGTATTAGCTGTAGTTATAAGTTAACAACACAACTCTTTTTAAGCAAGCACATATTTTTAAGGTGAAAGCATTACATAGAAAACATATTAAAAACAATGAAAGAACCTACACACATGCTAAAAATCTTATCAGAGGTCATCCTAACTCCAACAAGGGATCTGGTAGGTGTCAATCCTTCAGAACCCAGAACTGTTTTTTCCCCATGGCAACAAGTTGGTGACAGTCTCAGATTCAGACTCAGAACCACTATGAATATTTCAGTCTTCCCTTTATACAGCTTGGGACTTGATCTTGGCCTCATGTAAAAGGTGATAAGTTCATAATGGCCCACTCCTCAGGGCGTACCTTCAAAAAGCTTTTGCATAACCAAGCATGGGGAATTTGCATTTACCTTGCCCCAGACCCTATACACTCAGAGGAATATTTGGTCCAGGGCAGAAGGAAAAAATGCCATACTCATAAAATATGGAAAACAAATAATTGATTCAAAGAACAATTGCTAAACAAAATTAAAATAAACAAGCCTCTTGTCAACTGAGTAAAATATTTTTGAGGATAATCCTCACTATGAGTATTAATTGTAAGGGGTTGGGTCATAATAGTTCCCCCCCAGTTTAGCACTCTTTTTTTTCTTTTGTGTAGACAGTCACTTGTCTCCATTTGTTCTGGTACAAAGATAGGCACCCTCCAGCACTTGTTACTCCACTCACGTGCCTGTAGTGCAAACTGATATTTACAAGATCTTTTCACTTCAACTTCACTATTTTCACAGGGAGCAAAGTAGCAATCTGAAATTGGAGTAAAGAGGAAGTAATCAGATTTTGCCATTTCCCTTCACGGCAGCAACAAAATGAAATTTAGGGAAACCCTTCAATTTCCTGTCAATTCCACTCTGTTCATACACAGAACAAAGTAGCACAGGAGGGAGAGAGAAGGGGAAGTGAGCAGGAAGATAAATGGGAAAAAAAGGAAGACTGTTCCCTTGTGTTCCCCATCTGTTGGCTGTCTTTACCTGGTCTCTCGTCTTATACTACAGTAGTCCCTGCTCCAAAGAGCTCACAGTCTTTTTGTTCTATGTTTGTAGTGCTATTGTGTCTTGGTCCATGACTGGAGCTCCTAGGCACGACCCACAGTACAAATGATAAATAAATGACAGTTGCAAAGATGCTTGTGGGACCCACACCCACACCCGCAAAGCCTTCCCTCAAAAATAAAATTCTATTGTAACTTTCAAACAAACGAAGATTCCCAACCCTCTGCCCTATGGCTTAAGATGTCTCCTACGATAATAATTCATCAATCCACCTGCAATTTAAGGACAATCATGAAACTTGGCGAGAATTTATTATTGCTCAAACTAGAAGAGAAGTGTCTCAACTTGCAAGCTAAGCCATTTTACCTGCCAAGCAGGTTTTTTCTTCTTCAAATTCGTTCAGGAGTAGTAACAGGAAAATTAAGTAGTGGTAGTGAAAAAAAGTTATGTAACTTAAGCAGACTGAGGTGGAGGAGGATAATCAATGCTTACTAAAAGCTTGTATATCACAGCAGGAGGAGATTAAACAAAATGAAAACTATCACTTCTATAAAGACAAGGGGAAGGAAGTTAGTTAGTTATTTTTGAGGATACGCACAGATAAGACAGAAAAATCAAACAGAAGGCAAAGCGAATCATGTCTCACTGGAGACCAGAGTAGAACCCAAAGAATCAGTTCAGCTCTAAGGCCCCAATCCTGCAATGAGCTCCTGTAGGCAGACTTCTGAGCCAAACTGCACAAGTGAAGCAGTCTGCCCAAGCACAGGTCACTGCAGGACCCAGGCCCAAGTTGCAAAAACATTAGTAAAAATAAGCCAGAGAGTTGCCTACTTAATCACAGGAGCAAATAAAGACCTAAAAAGCTATCCATCGAAAGCAATTTGGACAAATCATACACCTTATGAAAACTGGCTGAGTTAACTCAAACAAATAGTATTTTCTACCTTTAAATTGTTTTGCAAGAGTTGACAGCTTGTCATTTAGGAGGGTCAGAATATATTTTTATAAGTAATCAGGAATTAGTTTTTCTATCACTATTAAATATTTCCGGGCCAAAACAGTTCAGGGCCAAAATAACTCTCCCTCTTTCCCCCCAGCCATCATTTTGGTAAGTCATACACAAAACTAATGTTTATGATCCCTTTCCAGGAATCTTTAGCTAACAAACACTGTTCTTACAGCTGTCTGCATTCGACACAATATCACGGGATGGCAGTTACTTAGCTCAATAAATAAGGCTCTGATTCTGCAGAGGTATGTACGTACTCTATGTGAATACTCCCAATAAAATCAACAGGGCTACTCGCAGTGTGTAAAGTTAACTATGTGCTTAAGGCTTTGCAGGATTGGAGCCTAAGGAATTACATTGTCTTCTGTTCCAATAGCAATTCTGGGAGGAAAGGAATCAGTGTCGACCCAAAAAATTGTCAGGAACAAGAAAAGAAAAGGGGTGAGTGGATATTCGAAATAAAAGATTAAAAATAAATAATTACATCTGAATTCTCTTGACATTTCCTGATGGAAAGTTGTGGCATGCA
The DNA here is from genome assembly GCA_033296515.1 of Macrochelys suwanniensis. Classification (NCBI taxonomy): domain Eukaryota; kingdom Metazoa; phylum Chordata; order Testudines; family Chelydridae; genus Macrochelys; species Macrochelys suwanniensis. Next base: position 115,402,213 of record CM065775.1, on the reverse strand, counting down.
GTCTCATTTATAAGATGTTTATAGCAATACATTGTGCTGGGAAATCAGTGGTCACCTTTATTTCATTTAATGCTTCAAGAATAAGCATCGTACAAAATAATAAAAGTTATCTACCTGAAGTGAGATCAGCTCATCTGCATGTCATGTCAATGCTTTCATCATACACTCCCTGCAGGTCTGCTTGTTAACAGCAACACATCAGTATACAGAGAATGCAGCATGTTGTGTAGTGTCATCAAGTGGCTTTAAACTCCTTATCTGTCTAATACCATCTGGGCTACTTAGGCTAAGCAAAAGCCTATAAACTGTTTGTCAATCAAACAGCAGAGGGCAAAACTGAAAGCAAGGAGCAAGGCAGGAGAGGTTAGGGTACGTGCACTGCTAATCAAACTTCACACAATGTCTCTTGAATGCTGTAACTGGATGGCAAGTATTTAAAAAGATGCAGAAAATGAAGACTATGTAGTTACTATTTAGTTACTGTGAAATTTCCCTTCTCTCTAATAAGGAACAAAACAATTCAGGGGATTGTTCTGCATTGCTTCAAACACACACCATTTGTTTACTGACTAAGATGTTGAAATTGAATTGGTTCAAGAACCTGTTTATTAAAAGGCAGACTTTCAAAATGTAATCTCCTCTATTCCCAAATGTAGGAATCTGTTAGCAATGTTATTTTTTCAGATCTTTATAAACAAGAATGTAAACTGCAGAAGTATTAGCATTGTCACTTGCTAGCAATTTATACATGAACTGCTCCAATCTCTAATCCTCTAAAGTAAACAAAGAGATAACAATGTGTTGTGATCTGCTTTGGGCACCATGATTACACTGCCACTTTTGGACAGAACATTGTTCAATATTCTGTATTATATCAAATTTAATTAAAGGTGAACTTACCATCTGGGTCTTTAAAAGTCAGTGTGATGAACTTGCTAGCAACCATGAACATGAATATCACCCAAAAGCATGCAGCTAACAGCAGCCACTGATGGTGCATGTTGTCAGATGTGTGCCATATAAATCTTCTGTATCTTCCTGCTTAAAAAAAAAAAGAGTAAAAATTACGACATACGAAATATATTTTTTTCTATTTTATAAAACCAGTACTTTGTATAGCTGACATTAAAATATATATATTATATTTTTGTCTGAAGTCAAATACACCTAGAGGAATAAACTTTCTAACAATATAGCCTTTAATATACTTAATACTTCTACAGTTATGATATAATTTTATTACTAGTGTTACAGTAGTTGCTAGAGGCTCTAGCCTGGTCAAGGCTCCCATCATGCTAGAGTGCTGTATGAAAGGGTAGTAAAAGAATATCCCTGCCTCAAAGACATGACTATTTTGGGCCCCCATCCTGAAATCGGATCCATATGGCAAGCCCCTTTTTTCTTACAGAGCCTCATCAAAGTCAACAGGGCTCCAGGAAGGTGCAAAGTTTCACCTAGAGAGATTGCAGGATCAAGTTCTTGGTTTAAAGGCAAAGTACAACAGGTGGTGAACCAAACAGAAATGGGAGAGAGGATGGAGTAACAGTGATAGGCTACCTATGCATGCAGTTTGCAGATATGCTGGGGTAGGAAGGTTGTATGTGGGTTTTGTTTAGTTTTGATCAGCAGCTGACATCTTAGCAAAAAAAATTCTCTGAAAGGTGGAATGCAATGCTGTCATAAACATACAGCTAAGGGTAGCCTAGAATTCCTCCTTACCTGTAAGGGGTTAAGAAGCTGAAATAGCCTGGTTGGCACCTGACCAACAGGACCAATGGGGAAAGGAGATATTTTCAAATCTTGGGGGGGAGGGGAGGTTTTGTTTGTGCTGTTTGTTTGTGTGGGTGTTCTCTCTTGGGACTGAGAGAGACCAGACAGAAATCCATCTCCTCCAAACCATCCTAAACCAAGTCTCCAATATTGCAACAAGTATAGGTAAGTCAGGCAAGGCGTATTAGGTTATCTTTTGTTTTGCTTGTGAATTTTCCCTGTGCTAAGAGGGAGGTTTATTCCTGTTTATGTAATGTTACAGAGATGAATTTTACCTTTTTTTTTTAAAAAATAAAATCCTTCTTTTAAGAACCTGACTGAGTTTTCCAGGGTTCTAACATCCAGAGGTTTGGGTCTTTGATCACTTTGTACCAATTGGTTAGGAGATTATTCTCAAGCCTCCCCAGGAAAGGGGGTGTAAGGGCTTGGGGGAAGAGGAACTCCAAGTGCTCCTTTTCCCTGGTTCTGTGTTAAATCACTTGGTGGTGGCAGCGTTATTTAATCCAAGGTACAAGGGAGAATTTGTGCCTTGAGGAGTTTTTAACCTAAGATGGTAGAAATAAGCTTAGGGGGTCTTTCATGCGGGTCCCCACATCTGTACCCTAGAGTTGAGAGTGGGGAGGGAACTCTGACAAATGCTTTTAAAAATAAAAACCAAAACCAATTTACGATCCCAGACATTAACTGAATACGCATTTTCAAAATGTGTGCATTTGTAGGGTGGGATTTTCAAATGGACTCAGCATTGGCCTAATTCTGGTTGGTAAAACTCCCATTGACTTCCATGGGAGCAGCTAGGCCAATGTTGAGTGCTTTTGCAAATCCCACCCATAAAGGTTAAGTCTATACAACTTTTTAAAATTCTAGTTCAATCTCCATTTACCTGCCAAGACCTGAGACCCCTCAGTGTTGATGTTTCATTGCAAGAATGAAGCAGAAGCTGTATTCCTAACCCTGCTTTCAACATCAGTACTGCCTTAAAGGGCCTGAACTCGGGTATTTGCACTTCACCTCTAAGAGAACTCTTCTCCATGAAGATAAATATGATAATGAAACTTTGATAGCTCTTAACAAAACGAGGATCTAACATACAAATGTCAAACATTAATATTACTTCACAATAATGTGGTGAGACTTAGCTAAATTATTAGCTCCCCCACCTCTTCAACCCCGGGGAAACCAAGACCTGACCAAATTCCATCAGAGGGTAATCACATGCAACTTCTATTCACTTGAATGGGAATTTCAAATTCTTATCCTTGGGATTTTGTACTCTGTTAAGCGAGTTGCCAAAGATGTCATGGTGAGTGAGTGACAGAGCTGAAGATAGACTAGTTATCCTGATTCCCTGGTCTTTGCTGAGATTATAAGACCACACTATTTATATACTTTAAACAATTTTAAAAAATCGTGTCCTGGATGACAGCTATTGAACAGTTCATTTATCAATTATACAGCAGAAACAAAGCATCTTTAAAGTACTGTTTCTGGGATTCCATTTGCAAGATTGATAATCAATTACCAATTGATGCCCTCCTCAACCCCTACTTTTCTCATTCCCACAAAGCTTAAATGACAAAAGTAAATGTATTTCATATTGGTCAGCTGTATCCCTTTCTTTCCACCTGCTGACCTGCACCATCTCTAACATCCCCAGAGTTGACTGCTTTTCTATCCAATGTTTGCCTGACTGCTTCAAGTAAGGCTCATCCAAGAAGGCTTTTCTCCTGTCAGTCATACAACCACATTCAGTGCCATTCTTGGGAACACATGCAAGTAGAAGAATATACATTTGGGAATTCTGAAACATAAGTAGGTGAAGTGGATGGTGGGAAAAGGAAGAAATATTGTACTTCCAATTACAAAGAAAAATCCACAATCTTTTAACTTTTGGAACTAGTGTTCAGAGCTGCTTTTGGAGGATGCATAAGGAAATCTAATCTACCACTAGAAAGATTAATGTGTTTTTAGCACAATTAATTTGATATATTAAAAAGACAGTTTCTCTGTTGTTTTAAATATTCACCAGTGTGGGGGAAAAGTGCAGCTGGACCTGAACCCCTTTTTGTTTGCAGCTTAACCTGTGCACTATATACAACATGTTAAAAAGCTGTAATGCAAGAGGCCTACAGGCCAGTATTGTAAGACTTGGCTTGGGCTAAAGCATTGACGCATGCTAGGCTGTGGCACTTGACCCAGATAATGGACTAGGCCAGTTTCTGACTAAATAAGAAACAAAGAACCTCTGGGAAGTCCCGAGCCGTCCCTTGCATGCACCCTCCACCCTGCAAAAGTCCCTAGCCAAAATGCTTCCAAAGCAAAACCACAAATCTTTATAATAACAAGGTGCGTCAGCACTGTGCTACTTATAAAGCTGTTTTTATTCTCCTTATAAGGCTTTTACTAATAATGCTTAAGTAATAAAAAACTACTAATAAAAAAAAACTTATCGGTTCGATCCTGAACACAGATCTATATAAAACTAATGTTATATGGGCAGGGCAGAGAGACCAGGCAGGCACCTGCGTGTGACCTTCTCTGTCTCTCTCCCTGCATGCTTGTATTTAATAAAAGGCCTCAGGCTGCTTAAACCAAACAGAGGGTGTGGCTCGTTTATCCACAACACCAGGAACAGATACATTCATAACCATTGGTGGATATTGAAGCATTAGTACGAATTTTTGCAGTAATGAAAGAGATCAAATTAAAAACTATCCTACACAACAAAGTTCTCTTTTAAAAAATTGGGGACTGTCATTTTTGTTGGTTAGCTGAGTTAGGGCCCAATCCTGCAATATGATGATCTGTGTGTGGACACCAGGATCAGCTTGCGTGGAATTTAGGGTATGTGGACTCCAGAGCCCCGGCACAAACTGCTCAATGACAATCTTACTGAAATTTTCAGTTCTCAATGTATCATTTTTAGTTTGGCTGTTGAAAGAGACAGTTTCCTTCATTATCATACTTTAAGAGTTTTCTTCTTAAAAACCATGCTCAGTCGCATTCAAGTCAACTATCCTTTGGATTTTTATAGACTCTGTAGAAGATTCATCTCTGCTACCCTCACAGAAGGACAAATACCTTGTCTCCCATTTCTAAGTCAATTCCCATCTTCTAAGCACAAAATTTCTGAATCAGGCTTTACTCCATTACCGAAAACTGGAGGCCAGAAAGGGGCGGTACCATGATCGAAATTCTAGAGCAAGTTCCCACTGATTTCTCTCCAGACTCAAATCAGCAATAGTTCAAAAATAGCACAACATTGTTACAGCCCTTTCCCTAAGATTTGTGCTAGAGTCTCAAGTCTCAGAGGTGACCTTTTCCAGTTTATCACAACGCCCACAACAGCAACATCTTCTAGCAACTGAGCCAAAACTTTTACTCTTGTTTACAGACATCCTAGTACTTCCACCAGCACTTGAAAAGTTTATTAGACTCTTACTCAGGCCTGCACAACTCGTAAAGCGGCGAGGGCCATATTACTCCAAAGAAAACAGCTGAGGGCCGAAACCCCCTGGCCCCGTGGAAACACCCCTCCCCCGCCACGCCGCCCGCCCCGTGGAAACAACCCCTCCTTCCCCAGCGCTGGGGTGTGGAAGCCTGTAGAGGGGGAAAGAAACAGCGCACATAGGGTGACCAGATCACGGCAGTAAAATAGGACCCGCCCCCTCCCCGCTTGGCCCCACCATCACACCCCTCTTCACCCCCCCCCGGGGTCACTATATTACTGCACACAACAGTCAATCAATGCAGTTGTAGATAAATCTCTGCATTATGCATTTTTGTATAACTTTTATATGACTTTGTATTGAACCTTGGTAATATGTTATAGCGGGCCCCTAAGGTAGTATAATTAAGGTAAAAGAAAAATGTTAGAAGTAGAATAAGATCTTCCCCCCACTTTGTATTCAATTGCCCTGTTGAATGAATGAGGTGTGAATGAGGAAGGCGTGGAAGGCAGGCACCTCCAGACAGCTGCAACCCTTGCAGAGGGGATGGGAACCAGACCAAGGACAATCAAACTTGTCAAGCGGGCTGACTAGAGAAGAGCAGACATACTGATGGCCTCGTAGGTTAGAAGCAAGCACCTTCCTTTGGGAACACCCTCTTTGCAGCACTAGGACAACCCCCAGCCCAGAGACAAGCAGCAAAAAGGACCAACGGACACAGTCCCAGATTTTCTTCTTATGTATTTCCTTATAGCATGGGATACAGGTCCTCTCTTCAGGGTGTGGATTATGGGTCAGTCTGGATGATAATGCCTAGCTTCCTAAAGTCCACGCAAAACATCATGGTTTTATCTTTTTTAGGTACCATCACAATAAGAAATGTCCAGGGTCTTTTTGACTTAGTAGATAGCATGCTGGTGATGGGGGTATCCACCTCTTCCTGGATCTGTTTCTGCATTTCCTTTTTAGCATGACATGCCTTTCTAGGACCAGGGCAGGGCCCTGAAGTTTCAATAGAATGTACAATCCTGTCAGTTAACCCTGGCCAATTGGAAAATACCGGTTTGTGGTGGGGCCAGCATTTCAAAAGGGCCAGCATTTCCTGCTTTTGGGATGCATCCAAACTCTTCCTGAACTCAATGCTTTCCAGGGGACTTTCTTCCTTGCTCTCTCTTACCAAATCAATCGAAGGAACATTAAGCATTTCTTCATCAGCACAACAAATCATATTTACTGCCATCTCCCTTTCATGGTAAATTTTTAATCTGTGTTTGCACAGATCCCCTGTCATGCCCTATCATAAGTGACCTCAACTATTCTATCAACTCCAAAGGTCCTAACCAACAGTCTTGCATTTTGTTTTTCCATACTGGAATCAGCACTAGCACCAAATCACCAATGCAAACGATCTTTCCTCAGCATGCTTATCGTACCAACCCTTCGGTGTCTCCGGACTTTTTTCAAGGTTCTGTTGCACTAAACCCCTCAGAGCTTGTAAATTCTCCTTAAAACAAGTGACATACTACCCTATAGGCTGTCCTGTTTCCTCTGTATTGCCCTACCAAGAGCCTTGAATCAAAGCTAGGGATCCCCTCACCTGCCTCCCATACAGCGTATCAAAGGGGACAAACCCAGAAGATTCTTGGGGAACATTTCTGTACCTGTATAGCAAATACTGGAGTAACACATCCCAGTCATTCTTGCGCCTGCTGACATACATTTTTAGCATAGCTTTTAAAGTTCCATTAAATCTTTCCACTATACCATTGATTTCTGTATGACAGGACTTTAACAGCTGCTCCCTCACTCCACATAATTCTCATAACTATTTAAAGACTACAGACATGACGTTTGCACCACAGCCTGTCAAGATCTCTCCAGGAAAACCTACTCTGCTAAAAATAGTGAATAAAGCTGTAATCACTGTTTCAGCTTCCATATTAGATAGTGCTGTGGCTTCAGGGTCCCTGGTGGCGGAATCCACCACAAGTATATGGCCATGTCTACACTACACACTTATGTCAACCTAAGTTACATTTGCATACAGCGGCCACAGTTATTACATCACTTGAGCATGTACATACTTGGTTCCTTGTGTCAGTGGTACACATCCTCACCAGGAGCACTTGTATCAATGCTGAGCGCAGTGCACCCTGGGTAGGTATCCCACGGTGCAACTCGCCACCATCCAGTGCAGTGTCTTTTGGGAAGTTTCCCCAAGGACTGATGGGGGCCAAAATGAGTCGCACAGGGGTGACTGCGAGCAGGGGGTCAACTTCCCATAATGCAGTAGTCTCCATCCCATAGTTTCATCTGCAACCATAATTTTTACTCCTTCTTTTCAAAGTCCCATGCATCTCGCTGTCCACCATCTCTGACAGAAGCATGGAGCCTGCACAGTTCTCACTATTGTGATGAGCGTTGTGAGCACACCGCACCTAATTCTGCAGTATTTGCATAGCTGCAAGAGGAGCTGCAGGGAAAATGACAGTTCCTTGGAGGCTAGATTTCTGTGGGACAGAAAGAAACAATTCGAGATTGTTGGTGGCATTCAAAGAGCAGCTGCAGATGGTAGAGTGCCCGTTCTGTTGCCTGAGAAACAAGCACTGACTGGCGGGATGGCATCATCATGCAAGTTTGGGATGACAAGCAGTGGCTGCAGAATTTACAGATGTACAAGGCCACATTCCTGGATTTGTGTGCTGAGCTTGGCCAAGCCCTTTGGTGCAGGGACACTAAAGTGAGAGATGCATTGACAGCAGAGAAGCAAGTGGTAATTGCACTGTGGGAACCTGCAATGCCTGATTGCTACCGGTCAGTCAGTATTCGGACTCAATTTGGAGTCGGGAAATCAACTGCAGGGTCCACTGTCATGCAACTGTGCAAGGCCATTAATCGCCTCCTGCTATGCAAGACTGTGACTCTTGGCAATGCATAGGACATAATGGATGACTTTTCAGCAATGGGGTTCCCAACTGTGGAGGGGCATATCCTTATTTTGGCACCAGACCACCTTACCACAGAGTACATCAACAGAAAGGGCTACTTTTCTATGGTTATGCAAGCACTGGTGGATCATCAGAATATTTTACCAATATCAATGTGGGCTGGTCGGGGGAGGTGCATGACACATGCATCTTTAAGAAAACAGGACTGTTCAGAAAGCTGCAGGCAGGGACTTTCTTCCCGACTGGCAGATTACCATTGGGAATGTTGAAATGCTATTAATGATCCTGGGTGACCCAGCCTACCCTTGCTCCCATGGCTCATTAAGCCATACACCAGCCACCTCAATAGCACCAAGGAGAGCTTCAACTATAGACTCAGCAGGTGCAGGATGACAGCTGAATGTGCTTTTGGTTGTTTGAAGGGTCGCTGGCATTTGTCTACTTACAAGATAGGACCTCAGTGAGAAAAATATCCCAATGATTACAGCTGCCTGCTGTGTCCCACGTAATAGCTGGCAAGCAAAATGGAAAAAGTTTCCGCTGAGATGGAGGTGGAGTGGTTGTCAGCTGAATTTGAACAGCCAGAGAAAGGGCTATTAGAAGAGCTCAAAGCAGAGCTAGATGGCTCAGGGAGGCTTTGAAAGACCATTTTAATAGTGAGCCAGAGTAGTGTGTGTTGTTGTAGTGTGCTGTACCTGGCCTTCCTCTTTTGCAGCCTGGTATGAATCCTGTGGTGATTGCTGAGTATGTAGGAATATAACAGTGTCAATGCACCTATTAATGTTTGTAAATGATGTTATAAGTTGACAGACTGTTGACATGAGTTGATGTTCTGAGTGACACTGCAGTAACAGGTAACTGATCGCTGTCAGACCTGTTCAGCACCAGACAACCAGCATATGCTGTGAACTAATAAAGATGAATTTTGTTTAAAAAATAATAATTTTATTCTGTAACATCAACTAGGCAATAAACATTTAAAAGTTAATAAAATTTTAAAAATTAAGGGAACAGAACTTGTGAAGAGGAAAGAACATTCATGTCCATTTCAGGTACCATACACTAACTATGGCTTTCACAGGTCAGTGTATGTGAAGCTGTGATTGTCTTTAATGTTCCCCAGAGTGGAGGGGCAAGGGTAGTGCCGGGACGCAACATGGAATGTTGAGGGGGGTATAAGGAAGTCCCGATATTGAGATCTCTATGGGCTGCAGAGGGAGGCAAGCACAGGATTGTTGAACCTGCAGATCCACCAGAGTCTGCATCTCTGTTCGCTGTCTGAGAAGTGCAAGCATGTCCTGCTGCACATCCCTCTCCTTTTCCTGTGCCTTTAACCTCCCCACTTTATCCTTCTCCAGGCTGTCTGCCAGGGTGATCCTCCAGGCCCTGTGCTCATTCTCTGATGCAGCACTGGCTTGCAGGATCTCCTGGAACATGTCATCCCGAGTCCTCTTCTTTCTCTTCCTTATCTAGCTCAGTCATTCCACGGGTGTGGAGGGCTTGGAGACCCTGAAGGCCACAATGGCAAAAACTGCAGATACAACACACAGAGGTACCACTGTCAGTGTCTTCACGATGGAAATCGTAACTTAAGAGGCTCAACTCACTCCCCTTGCTCATCAAAAGTTGCAAGCACCACGTTCTCACTTGACTGAGCACGGCGCCAGTCACAGCACTGGCCATGGTAAGGATGGCCTTCCAGGGGTTGGGGAAAAGAGGAGAGCATAGCTAACTTGTATAACTATAGTTGTATAGGGCAACAGCACTGAATATTGGCACAATTTTCTACAAGATGTGGTGATTTTAGCTGATTTCCTCTGTTATCTCACTCCTGAGGGTGAGACCACAGCTGCTGTTGACATCCCGATGCCGCCCAAGCCCATATGCTGCTAGCCTCTCTACTGCAGTTGTGTCTACTGAAGTAATCGCAGAGTGGCATAGGAAAACGTCCTACCACAGAGGAAGAAATAAGGCAGCCCTCCCCAGAAACCTTGGCAGAAGACTGCAGATTACCTCCATGAAAGTTTCATCGAGACCTCTATGGAGGATTCACCAGACAGCCCAACTGCTCCGGGGAATGAAAGCAGATAGCAACTCTAATTCCCCTTGCTATTCCACTGGCTCTTCTAGCACAACTAAAAATGAGTAAATCAAAAGATGTGTCCTGCTACTTTAAGGTGCCATCCCTGTAATTTCAAAGCAAACTGCATACTTATCAGAAGTTCCTTCCCTTGCATCAGGCTCACCCGTGCTCGACTGGCAGGACTGATTGGACTGCAGTGGAGTCAAAAATAGGTCTTGCCTCGCTGCACGGCTGGATCCCCCAGTCACCAGTCCCTCATACTCCTCATATGCATTTCCTTGTCCACCTTCTCCTTCTTGCTGTTCATGGCTTGGGGCCTCTGACTTGGACTCCTTGGAAGTATCCACAGTGCGGGGGGAGGGGGGGCAGGGAAGGGCGCAGGGTGTCTCTGCCAAGTATGGCTTGCAGCTCTTTGTAAAAGCGACAGGTCTGCAACTTGGCACTGAATCGATTGCTGGCCTCCCTGGCCTTCTGGTATGCCTGCCACAGCGCCTTGGTTTTCATGCGGCACTGCTGCTGGTCCCTGTCGTAGCCCTTCTCCTGCATCCGCTGAGCAATCTGCTCATAGATATTCACGTTTCTACCGCTGGTCCATAGCTGTGCCTGCACAGCCTCTTCTCCCCACAGGCCCAGGAGAGCCGATATCTCCTGTCTACTCCAGGCAAAACTGTGTCTGCTGCATGAAGCCGGCATGATCAGTTGAGCAGTTGCACTCAACAATGGAGAACTGCTAGGTGTGCTCGCCAAGCCAGGCAACCAGGTAAAGGAATTTCAAAAATTTGTGGGGCTTTAAAGGGGAGGGGCGGCTTTCTATTTGCCTGACCAGAGGAATTCACAATGGTGACCAGAGCCATCAGTGTGGGGCATTGTGGGACAGCTGCTGGAGTCCAGTAACAGTTTACGTCAGCATAGGGTGACCAGACAGCAAGTGTGAAAAATTGGGACGGGGGTGGAGGGTAATAGGTGCTTATATAAGATAAAGCCCCAAATATCGGGACTGTCCCTATAAAATCGGGACATCTGGTCACCCTACATAAGTTGCACAGTGTTTACACTCTGACTGCATTGATCTAATTACATCAAATGTGACTCAACACTGATCGGTGAGGTGGTGTTATTAAATAAGTGTAGCGGGGTGCTTATGTTGGCGGGAGCCAAATTTAACTGAAGACATGTCCACAGTTAGGTCAATGTAAGCTGCCTTGTGTCGACCTAACCATATAGTGTAGAGTAGGCCTATATTTTTCTATTCCTGGGAGGTTTATTGAGGAGGCCCACAATATCCACCGGCACTCTGGCAAACACCTATTTAATAATGGGCAGAGGTTGCAATAGCCCTTTGCAGGGTCCCTTCGACCTCTTATGCTTGTGACATAAGGCACAACTCTTACAGTATCTATTACTGTCTCAAACAGCTGAGGCAAATAGAAATTCTTTTTAAGACTGCCACAGATTCTCTCCACTCTTAAGCATCCTGCAAATGGACAATCATGAGCTAATTGGAGCAATTCTCTCCTGTACTTCTCAAGCACAACTCTACCTGCTTGCAAACCTCAGCAGGACCATCTCTTTCTCTCTGTGGGAGCGTGCCTATACAACAAACCTCTGACCAAAAAAAATCTACCTTTTCCTTCCTCAACTGAGGTATTATTGAGCTGCAAGCCTCTCCTGGTCTAGAGAACGGTCATCTTGTTGAGTCTTCACCAATTACTTTTGAGCCTCACTTAAATTTAGAGTAGACTCTGGCACAGCAGAAGAATTCTCAAACTCTTCCTCTGAAGCCAAGCCACTACTCTCAATAGACAAAGGACTGAGGATATTCTCCCCTTCCCTCACAGCCTTTCCTGCTGCCCACAAAGCAGGTGAGTCAGAGCCACACTCTCTCTGGCTGCATGTTAGAACATGAACCTGCTTAGAAATGGCTAAAATGTTATTACCTATTAAAATATAAGCAGGCAGCAAATTTCTGACCCTTAAGATCTCCCTTGAGTGGGAGGATTTTAACCAGAGCCAGTGTCACAGAGAACTCAGCCAAAGCTAATATATTTAAACTCTTACCATGGAGTTTGGCTTCTTCTCTTACCAAACACTCCTTCACCAAAGTGCCTTGGGATGCTGTATCTCTCCAGCCTACAATCTATGCCATTCACTCTAGCATTCTTAGTAAGCTCTTCACTACCTTGCCAAGACAGAGCCTTAACATTGTTCACTGTGCTATGCACTTCCTCTGCTGTTCCCTCTGGGGCCACGGTAGTAGCATTGGGGGTGCAGGTCATGGGGTGATGTTAAGTTTGGGGTAATTTGGTTTTATATGGCCAGGAGACCCACATTGATGGCAGACTACCCGCCTTCCCTTAGGGCAAGGGATTTTAAAACCTGGGGTCCCTTGAGGTGTTTTTTTTTAATCAAAATTGAGATTAGGTTTATTCCTAGACCCCTTTTTCTCTTAACCTGGGGAATAGAGAGATTACCCTTCCCCTGAGGTTTGCACCCCCCATGAGCTCTTGACTCGATATATACATCAACAATTTCTGCTGCCTCCAAAACAGTGGAAGATTCTCACCTCCCCCCCCCCCCCGCCACCCTCCCAGATGGCTGTTTTTATCTCATCAGTCACCATTCACAATAGTTTTTGCACCATCAGATCAAACAGTTTTTCATAGTTACCTTTAGGCCCCCCTTTATCCATTTTTTCATAAAATTACACATTTTATGCACATATTCAACATGCGTGATACTGTCAGACATTTTAAGATTTCTACACTTCAATCAATAGGACTCGGGGTAATCTTAAACCTTTTCAAAACATTCTCTTTAAATTTCTTATATACCTTTAGCATCACCTTGCATTAAAAACTTGTCTTGTCTTCCCAGGTAAACTGGTCAAAAGGACTGGCATCCACTTATCCTCTGGAATCTTGTGTATCCCAGTCTGTCAAAGGTGGACAGGAACTCCTTAATACAGTCAGTCTCTTGAGTGGGCTTTCTCCCACTCGCTAGTGCTTTGAGTGGGATACTCACTGGCTGAGGCTGCTGCTTTTGCTGCTCCAGTACTTTGAGCTGCAAAGTGAGAGCTTCAATCTGTTTCTGGTGTGCTCTCTCCTTAGCTTGTAGTTGTTCCATGCATCTGCGGTGAGCTTCCTCCCCAATTTCAGCATTGGCTTTGCATCTTTCGTAGGCTCTCTCCTCCACCTCCCCAGTTTCTTCCTTTTCCTTGATCTGGAGTTCCACCATCAGTACCTGGTGCTCACATTCTTCCTGGGCTGCCTGGTGCTTCAGCTGAACCAATTCCACTGCAGCGGTCTCTGTGGCATCTGGAATAGGGGGGTGCTCAGACCCTGCTCCTTAGTCAAAGTCTATGAGTGCAGCTCTCCATTCCTGATCTGAGGCTTTCTTTTTGGAATAGTCCCCTATTTTTTGCATAATGTTTCAACGTTGTTTGTTTCAAGACCCTCATCTTACTGTGATTCACTCATTGTGACTAATCTTAAATGCTTAAAAACTCTCAATATAAAATTTAAACTTTTAATAGCACTGGAGTTATGAGCTATAAACCCAATTGACTCGTGGCATGTGAATCCTGCCAAGACTACGCCAATTGTCACACTGTCTGGAGTGACTCACGACCGCGAGAGTCAACCTCAGGACAGACTGTCAAAAACATGGCAGACATCTCAAACTGGTGGTGTGTTCTATACTTAGACTTCACCAACCCAGTAACAAATGTGAACTCCTGGATCACTATAACAGCCTTCCCATGGAGTATAACATAGTCCCGTTAGCTCTCCAGTCTATTTTACCACCCAGACAAGTTGGTAAATGGTCACTTATACCAAAAATCACAAAATATTCAGGTTGCTTCCAGTCCCAAAAGACCAGTCACTTACCCCAGATCAATTGGTACCCTAGATCTTACACAAAGACAAAGTCTGTAGCCAATTCTGTAACAAACTAACTAAAGGTTAACTAACTAGGAAAAAGAAATAAGAGTTATTTATAGGTTAAAGCAAGCCAACATATACACACAAATGAGTTGCAATCTAAATCCTAAGAGAGCCAGAATGGTAGTGATCTGTCAGTTTAAGATATCTCTTCAGGGCAAACCGAGGGATAAACGTGGGGGACCTTCTGCCTCAGTTTAGAGTCTCTGGCCCTGTGAGAGTTCAAAGAGCAAAGAGATGAAAAATTCTCTTGTGAATCCCCATTTTATCTTTTACATTTAGTCTTCAGGTCTATGAAATGAGCTGCCTGACACGTAGCTTTTCCAAGGTGTGATAGGGACATTCACCAATCCTTTATGTCACAGTGTTTGTTAATGGCTCGTTTAACCTTGATAGGCCTCCTGAATGGGTGGAGAGGACAATTCCCATACCTGGGTTCACAAGTTCAGAGCAAACATTTTCCAAGTTATAAAGCAAAACTTACATATTTCCTTATAGCACAGAATACAGCATTACAAGGGAGATTAATGCATGCAGCAACTTACAAGCATTTCATAGAGACTAAACGCTAAATACATTCTTATAAGACTAATACCTATTTTGAACAAAACTAACATACAGTGAGCTGGTTTGGTTCCAGCTATGAATCTGTCAGTTCTTAGTTAATCTCTATGGCCTTGGCACTTGGTTTACCAGCGTCTCACATTGATTCCCAGATTTATGTCTACCCACCCTTTTAGAGCTCTTTCACCTATTCTTATAAAGGGAAAAAAACTCCCAAAGCTCAGCAGATTTCCTTCATTTTGCTTGCTAGACGAGTCTCTACGGAGTATACCTCCCATTTCTGACAGTGACCCTTGACTGTCAACAAGAGAACTGAATGTACTCACATTACTTTTAACCTCCCAGCATTCTTAATAGAACTAGTACGCATGGAAAAACTCTCCCACCATGCATTTTAATCTCGATTACTCACTCATGAGAAGTTACAGATATTCAGGATATTTTTGCTTTGAATCTCTTCTTTGGAGATGGGCTCACTCTCTCTCTCACCAAAATGTTATAAGGGAACCACCCCACAGCAAAAAAGAGACATGAATTTCAAATAAGGAACTTGAAGAAGAGTTGTGTGTGGTTTGAAAGCTTGTCTCTCTCATCAACAGAATTGGTCCAATAAAAGATATTACATCACCCACCTTGTTTCTCAAATAAGGGAGTATAAGTGATCTCCTGGATTCTACCCCTTTTTAGGGACTCCTCATTCTCCCCGACTGTCCTTTGCATTGCATCTAAGCGTAGATCTACACTAAGGCCTTGGCTACACTCACGAGTTACAGCGCAATAAAACTGCCCACAGCGCTGTACCTCAATAACCGTTTACACTTGCAAGGCATGTACAGCACTGCGTCTCCGCAGGTACAGCGCTGCTGGTACTCCACCTCCCCGAGAGGAATAACGTTTGTTGAGCTGCCGCTGGTGCGCTGCAGCTCCAGCGTGGCCACCCAATGCACTCTTATTGGCCTCCAGAAGTATTCGGAAGTATCCCATAATGCCTGTTCTAGCCACTCTGGTCATCAATTAGAACTCTACTGCCCTGGCCTCAGGTGACCAACCACCAGTCCCACCCTTTAAATTCCCTTGGAATTTTAAATATGCCCTTCCTGTTTGCTCAGCCAGGCGTGGAGTGCTCTCAGCGCATCTTTCCAGGTAATCATGCCTCCACGTGCCAGGCGAGCCCCAGTATGGAGCAATACCGAGTTGCTGGACTTCATCAGTGTTTGGGGGGTGGAAGCTGTCCAGTCCCAGCTGCGCTCCAGCTGGAGGAATTTTGATACTTTCAGCCAGATATCAAGGGCCATGATGGAAAGGGCCCATGACCGGGACTCAATGCAGTGCAGGATAAAAGTGAAGGAGCTGCAGAGTGCGTACCGCAAAGCCCGCGAGGCAAACAGCCGCTCGGGTGCTCCCCGGACAACCTGCCGATTCTACAAAGAGCTGGACGCAATACTTGGGGGTGACCCCACCTTCATTCCGAGCACCACCGTGGACACGGGAGAGCGGGAGGAGGAGGAGGAAGAGGAGGAAGAGGAGGGGGTGGAAGAAAGCAGGAGTGAGGGTGCTGGGGCTGGGGGAGACACCCCTGACTCCCTGGGGGCATGCAGCCAGGAGCTCTTCTCGAGCCAGGAGGAAGGGAGCCAGTCGCAGTGGCCGGTACGCCATAGAGGAGAAAGAGAAGAGCAGGTTCGCGGTAAGCAGCTTTTTTTTCGGGAAGGAGTTTTTTCAGTGCGGGCTCCTTGGGCGAGGAGGGTTTGGGCTGCATGCATGCCTAGATGCGGAAGAGCGCATTGATGTGGTTTATCACATCGTGGTAATCGGCCACTGTAATCTCTTTGAAAGTCTCATCCAGAGCGTGGGCAATGCGCTTGCGCAGGTTTATTGGGAGAGCTGCTGTGGTCCTTGTCCCAGTCAGGCTAATGTGTCCGCGCCACTGTGCCGCGTGGGGCGGGGGGACCATTGCTGCACACAGGCAAGCTGCATATGGGACAGGGCGGAAGCCGCATTGTAGTAGAATACCCTCTCTTGCTTCCCCGGACACGCTCAGCAGCGAGATATCTTCCAGGACGAACTCCTGTGGAAAATGTGGGGACAGTGTTCAGCGTAGGTTCCCCCTGCAGCTGTTGGCTCTCCCCAAGGCACAGAAACCCGCCGGACAGTACATCCGTGAAACAATCAGTCCCCCTTGACCCTGTGCTTACTCACCATTTTGGGGCTCCCGTGGGTTCTGTGCGCTCTGTTTGGGACAGGAAAATTGTGCTGTTTTGGAGACTGTGTGTGCCCTCCTTAAGTGTGGGGGAATCATTGCTCTGTCTGGCATAAAACAATGCTTCCTCTGTTAAGTGTTGCATTTTGCCTTCACAGATGCAACCTTGAGATCTCCGCCGTCCGTCTGATCACCGGCTGAGAGACTCCAAAGGCTCAGGAAGAGGCCCAGAAGGACCAAAGAAGACATGCTGCAGGAAGTTATGAACCAATCTCTTAAAGAGAATCAAAAGGCTCGGGAATGGAGGGAGAGCGAAAGCAGGCTCCGCCAGGAAAACGCTTTGCACCGGCGGCAAAGCACTCAACTCTGGCAGAAAAGCACAAAGGAACTGATTAGCATCATGGTGCGCCAAGCAGACTCTATCCAGGCGCTCGTCGCCATGCAGGCGGAGCAGTACCGCGCCCGCCCCCCCCCCTGCAGCCATTGTCCCAAAACTCTTTGCCTTGTGCCTCCATGTCACCTCCTGCCCACTTCCCCCAACATCCAGGTTCTTATCGCCCACACCAGCTGCCTCCAACACCTGTAGCTTCACCACCCAGCACTGGAAACTATGACCCTTACCCACTGCACTCAACCCCCATCCCGAATTATAGACATCCTGAAGTGCAGCACTCACTGCACAGCACTCCAGACAGGAAGGCCGAGTATGAGAGGAGGACATACCATAACCTGTGATTGAACCGTTCCCCACACCACCCACCACCCCCTTGCCCTTTCTGTCTCACAAGCAATTGTGTTTCTTTTTAATACATGTATTTTCTCTTTAATAAATGGATTCTTTGGATGTGAAAACAGTCTTTATTATTGCATAAAGTAAAAGATACCTTAGCCCAGGAAAGAAACAGGAAACTCAAGTCAGCTTAGCAAAGAGAGATTCCTAATAACATTGGAACCACTTCACTTCAGGGCCGTGCAGGGCAGCAGACATTACTGGTGGTTTTCAGCCTCAAATTGCTTCCTCAAGGCATCCCTAATCCTTGCAGCCCCACGCTGGGCCCCTCTAATAGCCCTGCTCTCTGGCTGTGCAAATTCAGCCTCCAGGTGTTGAATCTCTGAGGTCCACGCCTGAGTGAACATTTCACCCTTCCCTTCACAAATATTATGGAGGGTACAGCATGCGGATATAATCGCAGGGATGCTGTGTTCGGTCAAGTCCAGCTTCCCATATAGAGATCGCCAGCGGCCCTTCAAACGGCCAAAAGCACACTCCACAGACATTCGGCACCGGCTCAGCCTGTAGTTGAACCATTCCTTGCTGGTGTCAAGGCTCCCTGTGTAGGGTTTCATGAGCCACGGCATTAAAGGGTACACGGAGTCTCCAAGGATCATAGTGGGCATTTCAATTTCCCCTACCGTGATCTTCCGGTCTGGGAAAAGTCCCAGACTGCATCTTCCGGAACAGGGCAGTGTACCAAAAGATGCGTGCGTCATGCACCTTTCCGGGCCAGCCTGCGTTAATGTCAATGAAACGCCCACAGTGATCCACAAGCGCCTGGAGAACCACGGAGAAATACCCCTTCCGATTAATGTATTCGGATGCTAGGTGGGGTGGTGCCAGAATAGGAATATGCGTCCCATCTATCGCCCCTCTGCAGTTAGGGAAACCCATTTGTTCAAAGCCAGCCACAATGTCCTGCACGTTACCCGGAGTCACGGTTCTTCTGAGTAGGATGCAATTAATGGCCTTGCAAACTTGCATCAGCACGATTCCAACGGTCGACTTTCCCACTCCAAACTGGTTCACTACCGATCAATAGCAGTCCGGAGTTGCAAGTTTCCAGATTGCAATAGCCACCCGCTTCTCCAACGTCAGGGCAGCTCTCAATCTCGTGTCCTTGCACCGCAGGGCAGGGGCGAGCTCCTCACACAGTCCCATGAAAGTAGCTTTTCTCATCCGAAAGTTCTGCACCCACTGCTCGTCATCCCAGACTTGCATGACGATGTGATCCCACCACTCTGTGCTGGTTTCCCGAGCCCAAAATCAGCGTTCCTCAGTGCACAGCATGTCCGTGAATGCCACAAGCAAGTTCGTGTCGTACGCGTTATGCGAGTCGATATCATCGTCATCGTCGGACTCCTCGCTGTCACTTTGGATCTTAGGGAATAGCTCAATTGCCAAACATGACGTACTGACGAGATTCGTCAGTATTTTCCTCAAGAGTTCAGGGTCCATTTCCCGCTGACCAAAACGGAACACGGATTGCGCTACAAAGAAACCGTTGAAAGATGGCGCCAAAATTGGACGGAAACACAGGGATTGCTGGGTTGCAAAGCGATGCATCACGGGGCATTGGGACAGGATCCAGAATGCACCATACCCCACGCCCCCTTCCCACAACCCACGGCACCAGAATGGGAAGAGGTGTTCTGTGGGATACCTGCCCATAATGCACCGCTCCCAAAGCCGCTGCAAGTGCTGCAAATGTAGCCACGTCAGTGCGCTGGCAGCTGCCAGTGTGGACAGGCTGCAGTGCTTTCCCTACTCAGCTGTACGAAGATGGGTTTAACTCACAGCGCTGTACATCTACAAGTGTAGCCATGGCCTAAGGCTACATCTACACTACAGCCGGATCAATGCACCGGGAGGCGATTTAACAGGTCTAGTGAAGACCCACCAAATTGACCGCAGATCACTCTCCAGTCGACCCCGGTACTCCACCCCGAATGAGAATGTCTCCCGTTGATCCAGCACGGTGTAGACACCGCACTAAGTCGACCTAAGCTACATTGACTCCAGCTACGTTATTTACATAGCTGGAGTAGCGTAACTTAGGTCAACTTACTGCAGTAGTGTAGACATAGCCTAAAAACGCTACATCGCCGCAGGCCGCTGTAGCACTTAAATGAAAATGTTCCTACACCCACGGGAGAGAGCTTTCCCATTCGCATAGTTAATCCACCTTCCCAGGAGGCTGTAGCTACGTCAATGGGAGAAGTTCTTCCACCAACATAATGCTGTCTACACGGGGGGTGGGTTGGTATAACTATGTCACTCAGGGGTGCGGATTTTTCACACCCCTGAGCCAGACAGTTATACTGACATAGCTCTGTAGTGCAGACCCGGTCTGAGCTAGGCCATGTCTACACTATGGACCTTACAGCGGCATAGCTGTAAGGGAGACGCTCTCCCACCGACATAGCGCTGTCCACATCAGCGCTTTTGTCGGGGAAACTTATGTCTATTGGGAACGGGGGAAGGGTTTAAAACACTGACCAGCAAAAGTTTTACCGGCAAAAGTGCTAGTGTAGACATAGTACTACAGCGGCCTGCAGACTGTAGTGTTTTTAGTGTAGACCAGGGGTCAGCAACCTTTCAGAAGTGGTGTGCCGAGTCTTCATTTATTCTAATTTATTCACTCTAATTTAAGGTTTTGCGTGCCAGTAATACATTTTAACGTTTTTAGAAGGTCTCTTTCTACTAGTCTATAATATAGAACTAAACTATTGTTGTATGTAAAGTAAATAAGGTTTTTAAAATGTTTAAGAAGCTTCATTTAAAGTTAAATTAAAATGCAGAGCCCCCCAGACTGGTGGCCAAGACCTGGGCAGTGTGAGTGACACTGAAAATCAGCTCTTGTGCCGCCTTCGGCACACGTGCCATAGGTTGCCTACCCCTGGTATAGACCTACCCTTGCTCCCTGGACTTTTCTGGGCTTCAAAAGCCCCATGCATGGCCCTGGACGCTGGGTTGAAAAGTGCCAGTAGATTATTGGTCTTTAGTACCTAGGAGTTTTGCATTAGTCCAGGGGTGGGGTTTTGTTGTGGGGTTTTTTTTTGTTTGTTTGTTTTTGCAATCCCTCATCATCCAACGCCCCGGGCGACTGGAGGGGCCAAGCGGGAAGAGCAGCCACAGCACCGGCCCTGGCGGGAGATGGACTATCTGCCCTGGCTGCGGCATCCGAGCCGCCGACCCCTGCCCCGCACAGAGGCTGCAGGGACGAGTCTCCGGCGCAGCATCCCGCCCTGCTCGCCGACCCCGCAGCCAGGCTTCCCCCTGCCCCCGGCGGGCTCGGCCGCGCCAGCCCCGTCTGCACCTACCGGGCCCTGCAGCGCCGCTCACCGCAGCCTCGGTCTCCCCCCGGCGGGGCGGCAGCTCCGGGGCCTCCCTCACTCGGCGGCGCAGGCGGCCGGGGGAAGCGGCTCTGGCGGCTGCATCACTCCCCGCCCCGCCCGTCTCCTCCTCCTCCCGCTTCCCGGCGGCGGCTCCTCCTCACCCCGGCTCAGCGGCTGCCCGGTCCGGCTGCCTCCTGCACATACCGCCGGGCCCCGCGGAGCTCGCTTCCCCGCCGCCCTGGGGAGGAGAAGCCGGCCCGGCCCCGCAGGCGGCCCCCGCCGCGCTGGAGCAGCCGCTCTCCCTGCCGGGGCGGGGGAGGAGGCGGCGGCAGCGGGGCTCAGGCGAGACCCCACCTCCAAGGCGCAGCAGCGCCTCCACGGGCGGCCTCTCCGACCAGCTCCCTCCCGGGGCCTGGCTCTGTCCCCAAGGGGGCGTCGACACCAGCTCAGCCCCCACCCCAGAGCCACCCCCTGCCTCCCTCCCTGGGGAGCGCGCTCCTCGGGGGGGGGAGGCATCCTAAGGCCGGGCTTCGGGACCCAGCCGCTGGGGTTTGAGGGTAGCTGAGGATGTGGCGGGTGATCTTGTTTCAGTGAGACCTTCTAATTGCCCTCCTTTTTGTTTAAATCCCCGCGTTCAAATCTTCCACCCAGGCTGCCTGACCTGGTTAGTATTTATCTACTAATAAAATCATAACCCAGTGGGGTAGCCAGGTTTAGAGCACAGGGGAAGCAGAGCTAAAAAAAGCTGCTGGGAGCAAAAAAAGGCACCAGGAGCAAAAAAAAAAATGCTCCGCTCCGGCTGCAGCACAGGAGCAAAAAGTGTCCCAGCGCAAAAAGGGTGCTGCTTCTGCTCAGTGGGGGAGCGGCGGCTGCCCCTGATCCCCTCCCTGGCTACGCTACTGTCATAACCAAGGCCCTGCCCAGCACAACTGGACACCCGTTTCCATAGGATTATGGACCAGTTCAGGAATCTGCCCATGGATTGCATTGAAGAATCCAGGCCTGAGTGCAGGGCTGCTAATTCTCACCAGTTGATGGTGAGTCTGGCAATATTTGTAAGGGCCCAGCTCCTGGAGTCACCTCCTGATTACATGAGAATCTAGCCCTCCCAGTTGTAAGGAAAAGCTTGAAACTGTGATCTTGTGCCCCAAAGACTCAAACACCCAAAAGTCATATAATATAGCCCCACATTCGTTACCTTTTAAAATCTCATGATTTTAAATGAATCTCTCTCTTTTTTTTTTTTTACTCTTGGGATTGGCAATAAGTCTAGTAAGACAAGGTTCCCAAACTGCACTCCACAGTGCCCTTGCTAGGGGTTCCTGGAGAATGACTCAAAGAACTAAGCATAGTGAGACTGAGGGCATGGCTACACTCGCAGATGTAGAGCACTGTGAGTTAAACCAGCCCTCGGAGAGCGCAGTAGGGAAAGAGCTGCAGTGTGTTCACATTGTCAGATTAAAGTGCACTGGCGTGGCCACATTAGCAGCTCTTGCAACGCCACAAAGAGCAGTGCATTGTGGTAGCTATCCCAGCATGCAAGTGGTTGCAACATGCTTTTCAAATGGCGGGGGTGGAGTGTGACAGGGAGTGTGTTGTGTGTACGTGCGGGGAGAGAGAGTGTTTTGGGGGGGCTGAGAGCATGTCAGCATGCTGTCTTGTAAGTTCAGACAGCAGCAGACCTCCCCTTCTCCCCCCCCCAACAGCAGCACTCTCAACAGCAGCATTCCACACTAATGGCTTGCTTTGTCCCGGAGCAGATAAGCATGCGGGCTGTCAGACACGGAGCTTTGAAAGGGCATATTCACATTCCTGCAGCTGATTCCAAAACAATGACAAGAGTGGCCACTTGACTTAAGGGGATTATGGGACATTTCCGGAGGCCGATCAAAGCGCAGTAATGCAACACCTCGTTCACACTAACGCTGGGGCATTTCAGCCAAGGTGCAGCAAGCATTATCCTTCCCGTGGAGGTGGATTACCAGGAGCGCTCCAGCTGCATAGTCCAGGCGCTCTAAGTGCCTTGCCAGTGTGGAGGGGTCGTGAGCTAGGGTGCCTGGGGCTGCTTTAAAAGCGCTCTAACTTGCAAGTGTAGCCAAGCCCTGAGATGCTGGGAAAGGAGGTGGTTATGTGAGACAAGTTCTTTCTTACGAAGTGGCCAAACAGAATTTTTAAAAAATTGGAAAACCCAGATTTTCAAAGACATTTTACAGGATTTAGACAGACAATTCCCATTAATTTCAGGGGTACTGCTGTGGTTAAATCCAGTAGTATACATTGAAAATCTCAGCACAATCTTATCAGAAATATAAAGAAAAAAATTACAATCTAGAAAGACAAAACCATATTAAAGTCTCAAGTTATGCAACGAGTTCAGTGTAGCCAGACACTGTGCCTCCACAGAACCCTACTGAAGTCATTGGGACTCTGCCCAGGGATAGGAGTTCTTCTCCACAAAGTTCACTGCAGGACTCACATTTTAATGTGATACAGGCAGGGCCCGGGACAACCCCCCCTACCTCCAGCCCAGGCCCCGCCCCCACTCCACACCTTTCCCCAAGCCCCAACCTGCCTCTTTCCAACTTCTGCCCCCTCCCCAGAGCGACGTCTGGAGCCAGCGGGGCAGGCTGGGGGCGGGTCCCTCGCTGCTTCCAGCCCCAGGCTCCCCCGCTGACCCTCCAGGCTGCCTTGGACCCCGTGTCCTGAAGCTCTGGATACAAGGATAGTGGAGGAAGGGACCATGTTTATGTAGTGCCCAACACTGGCCCATAATAAGTATTGCAAGTGTCCATTCAAGGAACACTGGTGTTAAGAATGCTCACATTGTTACATAATAGAGAATAGAACCACAGAATTGAATTATATAAATGTAATTGTGTTGGGCTGCAAAATCTAATCCTTTTACAAAATGCACCTGACCCTTTAAACTGATCCACGTGGGCAGACTCCTACTCCACTCACATCAATGGGGTACTGTGAGAGTGCAGGGCTCTGCCGGCAGGGATCACCTTACAGGATCAGGGCTAGAGGGATTTGTTCCAGACAAAGGTTCAGATTCAGAGAGAATAGAGCTGTAAAGAGAGGTTTTCAAAGCTGCCTTCAGGATTTGGATGTCCAATTCCCAATAAAATCAATGGGAGATAAGTCTCTAAATCCCATAGAAGGCTTTGAAAAAGTCAGCCATAAATTATGTGTTAGTAGGTGAGTTCAGATTGGTGTAATTTCTACCACAATGGAGCAAAAGAAAGTATAAATTAGAGCAGGGCAAGCCCACTTTAACTTAAACTTATTACCTACTTCTGTTATTCCTGCTACACCCTTTCCAGCCTCTCATCATACAGATTAAACCAGTTTAGGGAGTTTGAGTCCAAGATTCACTCACAGTTACTAACTTGTAATGTGTATCATCTCTTATTCAAAGCCCCAGGAAGTAGTACTTAGTGTACTAAATTAAATGGCTTCTTCCCTCACTAGCTAGCCAGAAGGCAACACCCCTGTCTGTTAGATGAGGATTTAGTCACTATAATCTAAGCCTTTTCAGGCTTGACTATTGTAGTGTAATGCGCTATATTGGAGGCTGACCAAAAAGGCCACATGGAAACTGTAGCTCGTGCAGATGCTGTATCCAGCTTACTAAGCAGATCAGGCCAATGAAATACATCACACCAGTGCATCATATGCTACCTTGAATATAGTTAACTATACAGTGAAAAATTCATTTAAAAGTACTGACCCTCATCAGTGTGACCTAGTGGCTAGAGTAGTAAACTGGGATTCAGGAGACCTGAGTTCTATTCTAGGCTCTTCCACTTAGCTGCTGGATGGTGACTTTAGACAAGTCACTTTACCTCTTTGTGCCTCCATTTCCCCTTCTAGAAAATGGAGATGATGATACTGCTTTGAGATCTACTGATGGAAAGCACTAGATCTAGGTATTACTATTTTTTATTATCTACAAAGCCTTGAATGGACTAGGACCCAACTACCTCGGAAGTTACTTCTCTCTTCAGGCAATGAGAATGGCAACTGCAACTACATGGACACTAAAGTTAACAGTCATGGGCTACAGGCAACTTCACTGATAAAGAGTCTGTGGCTGTGAAACCTGTTTCTGCCGGTTACCTTGAGCTTCTGAATATACTGCTATAAGCATATGTACAGTAACTGAATCCAATACAGAATCAACATATTCAAACTGAGCAGGTGAGAGACTATGTATTCTCTATGTGGTCATGAAAGGGTCTGAGGAAGTTGAAGAAATGGTTGTAGGCAGATTCAAATTTGGATTAAACAATTGCTGGTCCAAGCCAACACAAACCTCAGCCACCCTCTTCTTAGCGCATGTATAACCCACACACCTTCTGGGTGTGGTGTTCTGTCCAATCTAGTGGCACCGAGACCACTTAAAGACAGAGAGTTAAATGAGTCTGCTGTACAGCCTTAGCTAAGAACCAGTTGGCTTTTAGCTCATGCACTAAGCTCCAGAGGTCCCCTGTTCAATCCTGCCCACTGCCAACCAGGGTCCGTTGGTTATAAATGGGGGCTCGTCCAGGATTTCAACTGGGAAGACTCTGAAGCTTGGGACACACTTCCTCAGCTAGGGGAAGTATGTAACCCACACATCTTCTGGGTGTGGTGTTCTTCCCCTTTTCCCTGCCAGCTTGGGACTCCAGAACCCTGCCTTGTTGAGCCAGACATGCTAGCTTGCTGCAACACAGACCCAGGTCTGGTCCACGCCCCCAAAAGCTGCAGATTTTAACCAAAAACTGCTCAGCAGGTCATCTATCTTCAGCACCCAGACACCCAGTTCCCAATGGGATCCAACCCCCAAATAAATCCATTTTACTCTGTATAAAGCTTATACAGGGTAAATTCATAAATGGTATGCCCTCTATAACACTGATAGATATGCACAGCTGTTTGCTCCCCCAGGTATTAATCACTTACTCTGGGTTTACTAATAAACAAAAGTGATTTTATTAAGTATAAAAAGTAGGATTTAAGTGGTTCCAAGTAATAACAGACAGAGCAAAGTAAGTCATAAAGCAAAAACACGCTAGTCTAAGCCTAATACATTAAGAAACTGTTTACAGGTAAAATCTCACCCTCAGATATGTTCCAGTAAGCTTCTTTCACAGACTAGACTTCTTCCTAGTCTGGGACCAATCCTTTCCTCTGGTACAGTCCTTGATAGTTGCAGCAGACATCTTAGGTGGAAAGCAGGGATGTTCTCATGACTGGTAGCCCCCTTTGTTCTGTTCCACCCCATTTTATAGCTTTGGCACAAGGCGGGAATCTTTTGTCTCTCTGGGTCCCCACTCCTCCTTCTAAATGGAAAAGTACCAGATTTCAGATGGATTCCAGTATCATGTGACATGGTCACATGTCACTGTAAGACCACATTCTTCATTACCCATGGGCTGGCCCACATGTACACAGGAAGGCTTGCAGGTAAATAAACCATTTACAACCAATTGTCCTAGTCAATGGGAGCCATCAAGCTTCTAAACCACCATTAATGGCCCACACTTTGCATAATTACAATAGGCCCTCAGAGTTATACTTCATATTTCTAGCTTCAGAAACAAGAATGATACATACATACAAATAGGAGGAATATATTCAGTAGGTTATAACCTTTGATACCTTACAAGAAACCTTTTGCGTAAAGCATATTCCAGTTACATCATATTCACACTCACAAGCATATTTCCATAAAACATATGGAGTGCAATGGCACACAAATTACCTAGGGAGGAATCTCCAGTATTGGAGGCTTTTAAGAACAGGTTAGACAAACACCTGTCAGGGATGATCTAGGTAATACTTAATCCTGCCTCTGTGCAGGGGACTGGACTAGATGACCTATTGAGGTTCCTTCCTAAATTTCTATAATTCTATATCAGTGCCAAGTACCCACCACACGGTGATATAAATATTATTTATATCAGCAAGAACTCATACTTGTCCAAGTGCAATTTCTGCTGATGGAGGCAAGGAGTTTCATTGTTTGGGAGGTCACTGATTTAAGGGCTGCTCTTCTGAAAAGTGACTGACCATGGAAGGAGAGCAGTGCTAGACAACTGGCTTGCTTTTTACCAACCCCATCTTATGCCACTAAACTTTGGCATTTGACTAATTCCCCATTGACCTGTAACATTTTTGTCATCACTAGACTCTTTCTACAATAGAAAGTGGCTTCTATGTCCATTTGGAGCTTGGGAAAGAAGCTTTAGACTCTTAAGGGCTAAAAGAAGCTTGTAATAGCTAAAAACTGGCAAAAGACAGATATGACGCACTGGTTGAATAAAAATGGAACATAAGCTTCTCAATTTATTAAGTTTATAATATGGAACATACTGTTGGACAAAGAATCAGAATGAGGGATATAAGAAAGTTATTCATGAAGGAAGCTAAAAATGATGTGGGATTCAGTTTTGTAGCATGAATAATAATAATTCCTCTGTAATTAATGTAATAATTCTGTATTTCTTATATTATTTACAACAATAAACACGAGAGACAGGGAGTGACCTGTAGTTAAATGTTAGTCTAAAATGAATGTAATGAAGGACATTGGAGAAGTAGGATAGTAAGACCTAGGAACTAGTTCCTATGGGGCTTGATCATACTACTGAAGTCCACAGAAGTTTAAAGACCCCATTAAACCTGCAGCTTTTACACCATTGCAACTGCAAGCAACATGGTTTCAAAGAATTGAAAGGGTGGGATAAACAGGAGACAATTCTGAGGAAGCTGCTCCAGCCTCCTCCAGTGGAGTAACAGCTATAGGGTTCTAGATGGCACCATAATAAATAAACTGGACATTAATTTCACAGCCTTCTCAACCAGCACAAACAAAACTAGAGCTGCAGAAAACATTCATAAAGAATCCTAAACAGACCCTGAGTGCAAAGGTCCATTTGTTTTGCAAACCTTAGCCCAGGTTTGCAAAACAAGCCACAAGACCAGGGAGGTCAACAATAGACCTATAGCTGAGCAGCAGACCTGGTGCTTTTACAACGAACT
Organism: Macrochelys suwanniensis; assembly: GCA_033296515.1. Classification (NCBI taxonomy): domain Eukaryota; kingdom Metazoa; phylum Chordata; order Testudines; family Chelydridae; genus Macrochelys; species Macrochelys suwanniensis. Next base: position 115,374,119 of record CM065775.1, on the reverse strand, counting down.
GCATGCCATACTTGGCAGAGACCCTACCAGTAGACCACTGTGGATACCTTGGAGGAGCCCAAGAGAGAGACCCCTGCCATGAACAGCATGGAGAAGGGGGGGAGGGAAGACACAGCCAGGATCTCCAGCCATGCCACACACCTGGACCTATTTAAGACTCCACCACTGTCTAGCCAGTCTCACCAGGCGAGCATGGATGAGCCTGATGAAGAGGAACGAACCTGTGGTAAGTGTTTGCAGGCATTTTTCCTTACAATGTTTACATTTAAAGATGTCACCTGGCCCCTTCCCAAGTTAAGAAGAAAAAGATATCAACTTCTCATTCTTTTACTCGTATGAGAGGAGGTAGAGGTACAACAAACAGAGGTAGAGTTATCTGCTTTTCATTCCCCTGTGAAATTAGCAAAGGGTAGGGTGGGGTGTTATGGGATTGGGAGCAGTTTATTTATGTACATAGGGATGTCCCTTGTATCTTCCTGAGAGATCTTGATGAAACTTTCATGGAGATAATCTCCAATCCTCTCCCAAAGGTTTCTAGGGATGCCTTTCTTATTTCTTCCTTCACGATAGGACACTTTCCCCCACCACTCTGTGATGAGTTTGGCTGGCACCATTCCAGTAAACAGGCTAGCGGCAGAGGGGTCCAGGTAGCTTTGGGACACCAGTTACATGTGTGTTCTCTGTGTCTTTGTTACCCTCAGGAATGAGATCAGCTAAAACCACTAACGCCTGTGGAAAATAGTGTCAATATTCAATGCCATTGCTCTATACTCATACCCATGGAATAGGGACCCACATTTTATTGTTTCATGCAACCAAAAATTCTTCCCCCACCCCCTCGCCACAGGTGGGCCATCCTCAGCATGGCTGGAGCTGGAGAGTGATGCTGAGCAGAAGCGCTCAGCATCACTCTCCAGCTGAGTGATGGATTGTCAATAAGCATGTCTTATTAAAAGTATTTGTGGGAACGAGGGAAGGGAGTTTTGAAATGTTTCTTTCTCTTTCCCTTGTGACTGTAAATCCAGTGATCCATCTGTATGGTTTTATCTGCAGCTTATGCCATTGTGGCCTTCAGGGGTGCCCCCTCCACACCCACTGAATGCCTGATCCTGAGGAGGGGTTGGAGGGCCAACATGACAGACAGCAGGGAGAGGGAAAGAGTGGACAGGAGGAAGTCCCTGGAGTCCCATCAAGGAAAAAAGAGAGAGAAATGTACCAGGACATAATGGTGGTTCTCAGGCAGCAAACCCAAATGCTGCAGATCCTGGTTGACCTACAGGTCCAGAAATCTTGGACTTCTCACCCATTGCAGTCCTTGGAGAATTCCATGGTAACAACTACCCACACCCCACAACATACCACCTGCATCGCGGGCCACATCCTTACCTCTACCTCTCCATGCCATGCCATAGGGAGGAAAACAAGCTTCGCATGCACTGAACTATGAGAACTAAGGCTGCTGTATATGTAGACACCAGGGATTACATTTGTGCACTGAAATGGACAAAAATGTTTGCTGCCTTTCCAATTTTAAAGTCCCATTCCATTAATTTATGTTAAAAGATTGTATTGCATTGCCTGTTGTTTTGTGCACATCATTTTTCTGCAGTGGTGTTGCCATTCAATACATTTCTATTGTTGGAGAGTAAAATTATCTTTATTAGTTCAAAACACATTTCAGAATGCATAGCGGTACTGAAAACACACAGTCCTTGTAAATGTACAGCAAGCACCATATATTTCATAGCTTCAGGAAAACATTCAGGCATATTTCTAAGTGTACAGCGAGTCCTACCCAATTCCCAGCGGCACCCAAAGCTCCAGGGCCAGAGAACAGTGCAGCCCAGAATGCTACTCTGTTGCTGGCCATAGTGCTCTTTCAAACCCTCCCTCAACCTCATGACTCTATACTGAGCTCTTCTAATAGTCCTTGGATCTGTCTGTTCAAACTCAGCAGACAGCCTGATCCACCTCTACCCTTCACCCTAACAGCAAATTTTCCCCTTTTGCCCTCACAGATATTATGCAGGACCCAACAGGCAGCTACAACCACTGGAATATTTTTCTCACTGAGATCCAATCTAGTGAGTAAATAACACCAGCATCCCTTCAGTCTATCAATAGCACATTCACCAATTGTCTGCACCTGCTGAGCAGGTAGGTTCAATCTTCCCTTGGGGCTGATGAGGTGGTCAGTGTAGAGCTTCATGAGGAAGGGGGTAGGCTGGGTCCCCCAGAATCACTGTTGGCATTTCAATGTTGCCAGTAGTAATCCACTGGTTTGGAAAGAATGTCCCTGCTTGCAGCTTTCTGAACTGTCCTGTATTCTTAAAACCTGCCAGCGTCATGCCCTTTTCCTGACCAATCACATTGATATTGGTGACACATCCCTGGTGATCCACCAGCACTTGCATAACCATAGAAAAGTAGCCCTTTCTACTGATGCACTCTGTGGCAAGGTGAACGGGTACCAAAATAGGAATGTGCATGCTGTCTATCACCCCACAACAGTTTGGGAACCTGATTGCTGCAAATCCATCCACTATGCCTCGCACGTTGCCCAGAGTCATAGCTCTCCATAGTAGGAGATGATTAATGGCTCTACACACTTTCATGGTAATGGTCCCACTGTGGATTTACAACTCCAAAATGATTTCCTACTGATTGGTAGCAATGTGGTGATGCACCATTCAGTTTTTCACTGTCAATGTAGCTCTCATTCTAGTGTCCCTGTGCTGGAGGAGTGGGGCGAACTCAGCACATAGATCCAGGAACGTGGCCTTTATATCCAAAAGTTCTGCAGCCACTGCTCGTCATCCCAAACCTGCTTTACAATGCAATCCCACCTGTCAGTGCTCATTTCTTGGGCCCAGAAGTTGTGCTCCACCATCTGCAGCTGGCCTTTGAACACCACCAACTTGAATTGTTTTTTTGCTGTGCCCCTCAGCAAACTGTCCTCAGAGAAATCTTCATGTTCCCTATTGTTGCAGTACTTCCTGTGGGTCTGCAAATACGGGAGAATTGTGTGTTCTGTATTTGCAATGGTCATAAAAATAGTGCAGAAGTCTGCAGGCTCCATGCTTCTGTCAGAGATGGTGGACACTGAAAAGAGCCACACAGGTTTGTGGGATTTTTTTAAGTGCAAAAATTATGGGATATGGATGCCATTATGGGATGGAGAAAATTGCATGCTGAGAATTTGACCCATAGCTCCCAGAGATCCCTGAGTGAGTCATTTCTACCCAACATATTGTGAAAAGTTCGCAAAAGGCATCATGCCAGATGATGGCGTGTAGCACATGGGATACCTACCTGGGGTGCACTTCACTTTGCATCAACACAAGCACTTCTGCTGAGTACAGTAACTCCTCACTTAAAGTCATCCCAGTTAACGTTATTTCGTTGTTACATTGCTGATCAATTAGAGAACATGCTCATTTAAAGTTGTGCAATGCTCCCTTCTAACGTCGTTTGGCAGCCGCCTGCTTTGTCCACTGCTTGCAGGAAGAGCAGCCCCATTGCAGCTAGCTGGCCGGGGCTTGGAACCAGGGTGGACTGGCAACCCCGCATCAGCTCCCCACTCCCCTAAATTCTCTGTGCAGCAGCTGCCCAGAAGGCTATCAATTGCCGGCAGTTCAGCTGTCCCTCCTCCCACTGCCATGGAGCTGCTCCCCGAGCCTCCTGACTGCTGTGTGGGGGTGGGGAAAGAGGGGGCTAATATCAGGGTATCCCCCTCCCCCTGCTCCTGCACCCCACTTACCCCTTCTCCATATAGAGCAGGGTGGGGACACCGACGGAGAGAGAGAGAGAGAGAGCTTGCTGTCTCAACTTCCTCATCCACTTAAAAAGACAATGCACTTAAAAGTGGGGTCAGCATACTTAAAGGGGCAATGTGCATCTCTCTCTCTCTACCACACACAGGATGTGTGTCTCTGTCTGCCATGCTGTCTCCCCTCCCTCCATTGGTGCTGCCTTGTAGAGTGTGAGAGACTACATTAACAACAATGTGTTAACCCTTGAGGGCTCAGCCAAAAGCTAGTTCATCATTTAGCAGTAAGGCATTCCCTGGGAAATATCCCACCCTCTTCCACGCTCTAACTTCACCACCTCAACCAAGCTTCACAAGCATCATCGCTGTGAACAGTATTAAATTGTTTGTTTAAAACGTATACTCTGTGTATATATATATATATATATAATATATAGTTTTTTGTCTGGTGAAAAAAATTTCCCTGGAACCTAACCCCCCCATTTACATTAATTCTTATGGGGAAATTGAATTCAGCTAACATTGTTTTGCTTAAAGTGCATTTTTCAGGAACATAACTACAACGTTAAGTGAGGAGTTACTGTACATGGAGCGCCAGTGCAATCAGCCAAATTTGCATGAGCATAAGTGATATACACAGTTTGGCAGCTGTAAACCAGCCTAACTTGCATCGACCAAAATTTGTAGTGTACACATCGCCTGTCATAAAAGTGGGTCTTTTAAAGCCTCCTCTCTGCAAAGAGAAAGACCTTTAGTCTTAAACCCACACAAAGAATTCTAGAAATATCCTTATTGAAACTGATTTTTTATTACCTCTCTAAAGTATTAATTCTTCACATTTTAAGGAGAACATTTATGGCTGGTATGACAAAGGGCAATATGTCTGTATCGAACTGTGAACACCATTTTGTATTTGTATGCCGAACATATATCTAACTTAGCCCAAGGCAAGCCTATTGAAATGCATTCCAGATAGCTGCCCTGCTTGACACCTCATTGAAGGCTTATCATGGAGAAATCATCAAAACTACAATCTGTGGCTATCAGCTTTGAATGACTCTCATAAGAACGGCCATACTGGGTCAATGGTCCATTTAGCTCAGTATCCTGTCTTCCAACAGTGGACAATGCCAGATGATTCAGAGGGAATGAACAGAACAGACGCAATTATTGAGTGATCCATCCCCTGTCATCCACTCCCAGCTTCTGGTAATCAGAAGCTAGGGTCACCCAGAGCATGGGGTTGCATCCCTGACCATCTTGGCTAATAGCCATTGATGGACCTGTCTTACATGAACTTATTTGGTTCTTTTTTGATCTTTACAACATCCCCTGGCAACATCTAGTTTTGGCCTTCACAACATCCCTTGGCAAGGAGTTCCACAGGTGAACTGTGCATTGTGTGAAGAAGTTTTTCCTTTTTTGTTTATTTTAAACCTGCTGCCTATTAAGTTCATTGGGTGACCCCTGGTTCTTATGTTATGTGAAGGTGTAAATAACACTTCCTTATTCACTTTCTCCACACTAGTCACAATTTTATAGAACTCTATCATATTTCCCCCCGTTTGCTAACCTGAAGAATCCCAGTCTTTTTAATCTCTCCTGTTCCATACATTTAATCATTTTTGTAGTCCTTCTCTGTATCTTTTCCAATTCTAATATATCTTTTTTTGAGATGGGGTGACCAGAATTGCATTCAGTATTCAAAGTGTGAGCGTGCCATGGATTTATATAGTGGCACTATAATCAAAGTGATGCTTTCCCTGCCTTCTTGGTTGCAAAGATTTGAACTGCTTCCTGAAGGTCCGCAGTCTGGGCCAGCTCATGGTCTATTGAGATGGTTGCAAGGCCGACCAGCCTCTCCTGTGTCATTGGAGAGGCAGAGAAAGCACCCCCAGGAGTCTGGACACAGGAGAAGCTCTTCCTCCTCTCTCTCCCTGCAGCTCCTGCTGCTTTCTGTTATTCCCTCTCACCTTTTCTCCTGCCTGCCTGTTATGTTATGTTATGTAAGACGATTGCTGGGCATGACAAATCACTTTGGGAAATTCTTACCACGTTTAGCTCATCAAACAAAACCTTTAAGATAGCTCCTTAAATTGCTCACAATATGTGGATCTGGGCAAGTCCACAATAAAGCACATTTAATAAAGTAAAAAAACTACTGATATCTCCACCTGGTTTGGCATGACACTCAGAAAACAGCAGCAATAGATGCATTTTCAACTGTATAGGAGTGGCGCTCACACAAAAGGAGGAGGAGACCAGAGATCTGTTGCATTCTTATCAAGAAGCAGAGCAGCAGTAAACTCAAGTGGAAAAGGAAGCTCTATCAGTCACTTGGGCCTGTCAGTGGTTCAGGGAATATCTGTTTGGCTTAGATTTTAACAAGGAAACAGACTACAAGCCTTAAGTGTGCAAAACCAATGGATGGCCTTCATCTAGGATTCGAAGATCCTACCTAGTGGAGACTCTAAAAAGACTTCTCCATTGGAATTGGGTTCATCTTCAACATTTCCCTCCACAACAAAGAGAGAATCTGGGCTCTTCAGGTACTCTGTCAGGAAACAAATAAATCTTTTTAGACTCATAGACTCATAGACTCATAGACTTTAAGGTCAGAAGGGACCATTATGATCATCTAGTCTGACCTCCTGCACAATGCAGGCCACAGAATCTCACCCACCCACTCCTGGAATAATCCTCTCACCTATGTCTCAGCTATTGAAGTCCTCAAATCATGGTTTAAAGACTTCAAGATGCAGAGAATCCTCCGGTAAGTGACCCGTGCCCCATGCTGCAGAGGAAGGCAAAAAACCTCCAGGGCCTCTGCCAATCTACCCTGGAGGAAAATTCCTTCCCGACCCCAAATATGGCGATCAGCTGAACCCCGAGCATGTGGGCAAGACTCACCAGCCAGACACCCAGGAAAAAGTTCTCTGTAGTAACCTCTAACATCCCATCATTGACCATTGGTCCTATTTACCACTAAAGGCAATTTTACCACTGACTAAGATCATGTTATCCCATCAAACCATCCCCTCCATAAATGTATCTAGCTTAATCTTGAAGCCAGATAGGTCTTTTGCCCCCACTGCTTCCCTTGGAAGGCTGTTCCAGAACTTCACTCCTCTGATGGTTAGAAACCTTCGTCTAATTTCAAGTCTAAACTTCCTGATGGCCAGTTTATATCCATTTGTTCTTGTGTCCACATTGGTACTGAGCTGAAATAATTCCTCTCCCTCCCTGGTATTTATCCCTCTGATATAGTTAAAGAGAGCAATCATATCTCCCCTCAGCCTTCTTTTGGTTAAGGTAAACAAACCAAGCTCCTTGAGTCTCCTTTCATACGACAGGTTTTCCATTCCTCGGATCATCCTAGTGGCCCTTCTTTGTACCTGTTCCAGTTTGAATTCATCCTTCTTAAACATGGGAGACCAGAACTGCACACAGTATTCCAAATGAGGTCTCACCAATGCCTTGTATAACGGTACTAACACCTCCTTATCTCTACTAGAAATACCTCGCCTAATGCATCCCAAGACCGCATTAGCTTTTTTCACGGCCACATCACATTGGCGACTCATAGTCATCCTGTGATCAACCAGGACTCCAAGGTCCTTCTCCTCTTCCGTTACTTCCAACTGATGCGTCCCCAGCTTATAACTAAAATTCTTGTTATTAATCCCTAAATGCATAACCTTACACTTCTCACTATTAAATTTCATCCTATTACTATTACTCCAGTTTACAAGGTCATCCAGATCTTCCTGTAGGATATCCCGATCCTTTTCTGAATTGGCAATACCTCCCAACTTTGTGTCATCTGCAAACTTTATTAGCACACTCCCACTTTTGGTGCCGAGGTCAGTAATAAAAAGATTAAATAAAATTGGTCCCAAAACTGAACCTTGAGGAACTCCACTAGTAACCTCCCGCCAACCTGACAGTTCACCTTTCAGTATGACCCGCTGTAGTCTCCCCTTTAACCAGTTACTTATCCACCTCTCATTTTTCATATTGATCCCCATCTTTTCCAATTTAACCAATAATTCCTCATGTGGTACTGTATCAAATGCCTTACTGAAATCGAGGTAGATTAGATCCACTGCGTTTCCTTTATCTAAAAAATCTGTTACTTTCTCAAAGAAGGAGATCAAGTTGGTTTGGCATGATCTACCTTTTGTAAAACCATGTTGTAATTTGTCCCAATTGCCATTGACCTCAAGGTCCTTAACTACTTTCTCCTTCAAAAAATTTTCCAAGACCTTGCATACTACAGATGTCAGACTAACAGGCCTGTAGTTACCCGGGTCACTTTTTTTCCCTTTCTTAAAAATAGGAACTATATTAGCTATTCTCCAGTCAAATGGTACAACCCCTGAGTTTAGAGATTCATTAAAAATGTTTGCTAATGGGCTTGCAATTTCATGTGCCAGCTCCTTTAATATTCTTGGATGAAGATTATCTGGGCCGCCTGATTTACTCTCATTAAGCTGTTCAAGTTTGGTTTGTACCTCGGATATGGTAATATCTACCCCCACATCCTTATTCCCATTTGTCATGCTGCCACTATTCCTAAGCTCCTCATTAGCCTCATTAAAGACTGAGGCAAAGTATTTGTTTAGATATTGGGCCATGCCTAGATTATCCTTACCCTCCACTCCATCCTCAGTGTTTAGCGGTCCCACTTCTTCTTTCTTTGTTTTCTTCCTATTTATATGGCTATAAAACCTTTTAATATTGGTTTTAATTCCCTTTGCAAGGTCCAATTCTACATGCCTTTTAGCCTGTCTCACTTTATCCCTACATGCTCTGACCTCAATAAGGTAGGTTTCTTTGCTGATCCCTCCCATCTTCCACTCCTTGTATGCTTTCTGTTTTTTCTTAATCACCTCTCTGAGATGCTTGCTCATCCAGCTTGGTCTAAAACCCCTGCCTATGAATTGTTTCCCCTTTCTTGGGATACAGGCTTCTGATAGCTTCTGCAACTTTAACTTGAAATAATCCCAGGCCTCCTCCGCCTTTAGGTCCATAAATTCTTTAGTCCAATCCACTTCCCTAACTAATTTCCTTAATTTATTAAAGTTAGCCCTTTTGAAATCAAAAACCCTAGTCTCAGATTTATTTTTGTTTATACTTCCATTTAGTTTGAACTGAATTAGCTCATGATCACTCGAGCCAAGGTTGTCCCCTACAACCTTTTCTTCAATGAGGTCCTCACTACTCACCAAAACCAAATCTAAAATGGCATCCCCTCTTGTTGGTTCAGCAACTACTTGATGAAGGAATTCATCAGCTATCACCTCTAGGAAAATCTAAGCCCTATTATTATTACTATCACTTGTTCTCCAATCTATATCTGGGAAGTTGAAGTCTCCCATGATCACACAGTTCCCATTAGTATTTACTTCCTTAAAAACATTAAAGAGGTCTCTATCCATATCCAAATTAGATCCCGGTGGTCTATAGCACACCCCAAGCACTATCCCAGGGGAGGCTCTAGTAGTTTTCTTCCCCAATGTGATTTTTGCCCAGACAGACTCTGTCTTATCCATTCCATCACTTTTTATTTCTTTACAGTCTACCTCATCAGTGATATACAATGCTACTCCCCCACCTTTACCTTTATTTCTATCTTTCCTAAACAGCACATACCCTTCAATACCTGTACTCCAGTCATGACTACTATTCCACCATGTTTCGGTTATTCCTATGATATCTGGTTTCACTTCCTGGACCAGTAGCTCTAATTCCTCCATTTTGTTACCTAGGCTCCTTGCATTGGTGTACAAACATCTTAATTTTTGCCGTTTGGCCTCACTCACATTCTTTACCCAATTTGGTATGGACATTGTACTGCCAGTATGACCTATTTGACTAGTATCCACTCTGCCCTTCCTCCTTATGTCCATTCTCCTACCCCCGGCTATATCCTCTCTTACTTCGTTGTCTTCCCTCTCAAAGTTAAAATCCGGCGTGGAGATTACCTGGACATCTCCCAACCGTCTCCCCCAAATTCCTAGTTTAAAGCTCTCTTGATCAGTTGTGCCAGCCTCCATCCTAGAAGTCTATTTCCTTCCCTACTCAGGTGAAGTCCATCCCGAGAGAACAGTCCTCTGTCCATGAATGCCTCCCAGTGGCCCTACATCCCAAAGCCCTCCTTGTAGCACCAATCCCTGAGCCATCTGTTGATTATCATAATCCTGTCACACCTTTGTTGCCCTTCTCTAGGAACAGGCAGAATCCCACTGAAGATTACCTGAGCCTCGATTTCCTTAAGCGTCTTCCCCAGCCTGGCATAGTCCCCCTTGATTTGTTCCAGTGAGAATCTAGCCCTGTCATTTGTTCCTACGTGAAGGATGATCAATGGATTCTTTCCCGCTCCCTTTAGGATCCTCTTCAACCTCAGGTCCACATCCCGTATCTTAGCACCCGGTAGACAGCACACCCTTCTGTTCTCTGGATCAGCTCTGGTTACAGGCCTGTCTATTCTTCTCAGTAAGGAGTCCCCAATCACGTAGACCTGCCTTTTCCTGGTGACAGTGTGATTCTCCAGTCTATCCCCTGTTCCCTCTGGCTGCAAGTCCTTTCCATTCCTATTTTCCCTTGTAATCCTCTTCAACCCATCCTGTATCCTCCTGGGGCTCATGTTTGGTGTTGTCTCCATCAACTCTTCCCCTTCTTCTATGGGACTAGCCGCTCTTCTCTTCTTCCTTGCCCTTCCACCTTCAGTGACCACCTGCTGTACCCCTTCTTCATTCTCCAACTCTGCAAACCTGTTCTTGAGCTCTATTTCTCCTTCACTGGCCCGTCTTTGCCTCTGCCTGCTTCTCTTAGTTACATGCTTCCACTGTCCATTTTCTTCACCCAGCAGTCCCCCCTCAGAGGCCTTTGATCCTGCTTCCATCTGCATGTCTGAGCTTTCCCCTTCAGCCACCTCGTGCCTTTGCTCCATCAACTGCTCGAACCCCCGTCTAAACTCAACCAGACTTTCCACCTGCATCTCCAATCCTCGGATCTTTTCTTCCATCAGCTTTATCAGGCGGCACTTCATGCAGACAAAACTCCCATCAGGTACCCCCTCCAGAATCATATACATACCGCAGCCGCCACATCCAGTCATCCTCATTGTATCCTCTGCTGCTTGGCTCATGATCACTGCTGCCTCTGTATCTGTCAGCCTTCTTACCTGAATCCTGTTAGTCTTCTCCTCCAACAGAACTCCCACTCAAACTCCCCTGTTTACAGCTCTGTTTGCTGGCTCCTGTGCCGCTACACATTTTTAAGTAATTTGAAGTTATTTTGAATCATTGTGTGTATATACATTGGTTCATAATTTAAATTTTAATCTTTTATTATAAAGAAAGGGAGACAAGGAGTGGTTATAGATGATTGGAAGGATTAGATTTTTTTCCATAAATGTTAATAAATGTTGATTACACAGTACACACAACAATCTATGAAAAATATTTCTATTGATAATTATCAAAATTGATAGATAGGCAAAGTAAGAAAAATGCTCCTTGAAAGATTATTAGAGTTTGATTTAAGGATATTTTGTATATTTTGGCATGTGATATTGACAGTTTGTGTTTTAAAAATTATAAAGATGTAACTTTTTGAATCTCAACGCCTGTCATTATATTATTATCTGACTTCTCCCATTGTCTGGCCCCCCATAATTTCCTGCAACTGTGAACATTCAAATAGATACACATGAAGACTTCAAACCCATAATTTTGCACTACTGTGAAAATGTAAGTTGATAAACATCCAAAAAATGCTTAAAAATAAACACTGATAGTCTGTCAAAATTATCAAAAAAGGGGACATAACCACCAGGAACATGAACTACCCCAGCTCGCAGTGAGCAGAACAGCTGCAGGGCCCCTCCAGTAGTGCCGTGCCAGCCTCAGGGCTGAAGCAGTGGCCCTTGAGCTCTGAGCACCATATGCAGAGGTGTGAGGAACTGGGTCTATGCAAATACAGGGCACACCCCATCCCCATTTGATCATAAACTCCTACCCTAGTTGGAGATGGGATATGCTATGTTCAGGGGATGCGGCATTCTTGGTGACTGCTCTGCAGCTACCCTTCCTGCAGCCCAAGCAGAACCGCAGTCCTGCTGCAATGGGAGCACTCCACAGCCCCCTACACCGCTGGGCAAATGTCACATAAAATTAAGTGAAGTCGCAAATTGCTCCAATGGATTTCAGGAGACTTTCACTCCCATTACAGAGAATTGTTAGTCCATTGTAATCTATTTCCACTGTGCTAATTTCCTTGGAATGCAGCAATTAACCTAGGAGGTGTAAATGTCTGCGTGCCACTGGGATTATCATTTCTCTGCCTCTAGTTGAAAGGAAGAGGGGAAAAAAAGGTCTTTATCCAAGCGAAGGCACACACGGAAAACCCAAACTCCCAGTCTGGCTAGAAGTGCTCTTAGCAGTATTTGCTATTTACACTCGTATGATGGGCTCCTGCATTTTGTATGCTCCATATTAATATCTTGTATGTTGCACTGATCTATTAGGTGCTGGGTAGGTACCAGCTATGTTGTGTAAATGTTTGTAAGACAAACATACCTACTTACATTGGCATCTGAGTGAATTAAGGCAGAACTTCCTAGTGCAGGATTTGCTTTTATCTCAGTATTTTTTCCCCCAGTGCTTAAAATTATTTGTAAAACATCTAATCTCTATACATACTCATCAGGGGATGTAGTTGGACTATAAAAGTTCATTTTGGATTGAAACTTGGCATACACAAGATACAGCCTGGGAGGAAGTGTTGTTTTGTATTCATCATATATTGCTCAGATGCATTCAGCATATGAACAGTTATGAATGTATGAGAATAAGGCACAAGATATGACTACATTTTAAATGAGTGCCTTGACAAGAAGACAGCATGGTTAAGTGGTTAGGCTATTAGACTGGGAGAAAAGAGACATGGCTCTGTTCCCAGCTCAACCACAGATCTCGTGTCTGACGGTGGGTAAGTCACCTTGCCCTTGTTTATCCTCCCACTCTTTATCTGTCTTTCCTATTTAGACTGCACACTCTTTTGGGCAGAGTATATCTTATGTTTGTACACAGTGTGTTATTTTATACATATTACAGTAGTGCCTAGCCCCATTGTGAAAGTGTGATATAACTAATAAATATTAATAAGTGTCCTGTAAAACGCAACCCCAAACATAGAGCTTTTCAAAAGGACCACTTCCTACATTGACACTGTGACCAATTAGAGCTGGTCAAAACCAGGGAAGCATGTTTCTTGAGAAATGTTGAAGAAACATTTTGTTTGTTTCTTTGAAATGTTTTATGATATTTTCCCTTTTTTGATTAAAAGATTTCAAAATAAGATTTTTTGAAACTTTTTCTGTTTTCTTTTTTAAATGTGTTTTGGTGGGGGGAAACCTACTCACTTTCTTTATTTACACACACACACACACACACACACACACACACACACACTTACTTTTTCCCCAGTAGAAAGAGTGTGTGTGTGTGTGTGTGTGTGTGTGTGCGTGTGTGCATGTGTGTGTGTATGCACACAAATAGATAGATAGATAGATAATATGTGAGTGAAAGTGGAATTTTCCCTCCCCCCAATAATTTTTGTTTAGGAATTTTGTCAAAACATGAAAGTTTCACCAAAATTCAAGTTTTCCTGCAAAATTTTTTGTTTTAGTCAAAATGCCATTTTTCATCTAAAAAAACTTTAGCAAAATTTTGATTGACTCTACTTGCAAGAAAAAGCTGTAAGTTAGAATAGGAAAGACTGAAACAAATAGGAAAGTGACTATTCAGTCTCTCCATAAAACGTCTGTACTCTGGCGCTTATCTGAAAAATTGTAGTTTCAATCTAACCAATGTTAGTAATAGTTATGAGTCTGTGTGGATGGATATGGAAGGGATGTGGTGATCTATCAGGATCACGCCTTTGGAAGGAACTCCCCATATATCCTTTCTAACAGCACCCTAGGTCCTTTCTCCAAGGGAGGGATTTAAGTCCATGCCTAAGTCCTGGCCTACATTCGAAAATTTTACCAGAATAGTTATGTTGGTTAGGGCTGTGGGGAAAAAAAATCACACCCCTAAATTGATATAGTTATGTCAGCAAAAGCCCTGGTGTAAACACAGTTATACTAGTTGTGACAAAGTTCCTCCTCTACCTCGGTGGGTCCTGTGCTTATTGGCGGATTTTTGTTTGCCTCAGAGATCTTCCCCTCTGGTAGAACCCACAGTCCAGATCAACTCCTCCTGTGTCTGATAAGGAGTTGGGAGGTTTGGGGGGAACCCGGGCCCGCCCTCTACTCCGGGTTCCAGCCCAGGGCCCTGTGGGTTGCAGCTGTTTAGAGTGCCTCCTGGAACAACTGCACGACAGCTACAACTCCCTGGGCTACTTCCCCATGGACTCCTCCCAACACCTTCTTTATCCTCACCACAGGATCTTCCAGCAGTACGTCCTCTTACTCTCAGCTCCTAGTGCCTCTTGCTCCCAGCTTCTCACACGCAACCTCCTTCCACAGCTCCTCCCCTCTCACTGACTAACTGGGAGGCTTTTAACTAGTTCCAGCCAGTCCTTGATTGGCTTCAGGTGTCCCAATCAACCTCCCTGCCTTCTGGAAAGCTCTTAATTGGCCCCAGGTGTCTTGATTAACCTGGAGCAACTGCCATAAGGTATCAGGGATTTGTTTAGCCTGGGGCTAACATACTGGTTCCTTACCACTTTCCTATAGCCCTCTGGCCTTGCCCCGTCACATAGTATAAAAGTGCTTTGTGGTATAAAACTTTTTCTGTCTGGTGAACTGGTGTCAGACATGATGGTAAAACTCACTCTTTCGGTCCTCTAGTTTTTCAGCTGGCAGTTGTTGACAGACAGCTTGGTGCAATTCTCTTCCCCCCCCCCCCCCAAAGTCTTTTCTTTTAAGGCGCTGCAAAAGCAATGATCGGTTTAATAGCACATCCTCTTGTTATTTAGTCCCTCGATTTTTGACATGCCAATTTTGGTACATTGATTTCTCGTCACACACTTCTCTTGTTCACTTGACATGATTTTATAAAACAGTACTTGAGTTATATCCATGATGCTGGGGGCTTAGGCAAACTCTAGGTCTATATATCAACTAAGAGTCTGTCAGGGTTAATGCTGGTAGAACATTATTACAATTAAGTTGCAAAAATTGCAGTAAAATCTGTAGTGTTGTTCATATCTGTACATTTGTGCTACATAACTCTCACATGGCTGGGACAGACCCCATGACAAGAGCCATTAATCATTGCCGAGTTTCACTGATAGAGATGGTTACACCCCTTAAGGTAGAGAGTGATCAGTTAATACCCAGTAAAAAGCAACATGTCCAGAGGAAACTCCTTGTTTCTCAATACAACACGTAGGAACCAGTTTACGGGACAATGGAGAAGGGTCCACTCCCACCCAAGGATGGGTTACAAAGGATTACATCATTGACCCTCCTCCCCCTTCACCATTGCATCCGTGAGCCCTAGGGTCAGAACAGTCACATGGCTGGGTTTTCGGATAAAAGCTGACTACTGAAAGGAAATAAGGTTCTTTTTACCAGACTAGATCCTAAGAGGCGAGGACTTTGCCAGGGAAAGGACCCAGAGCTGTCACAGCTGGGCTAAGCCTCAGAAGCTGAACCTATATGATTTTGTGGCTTTGAAGTTCTATGAGATAATAAGCCAAGTTTACGTCTTTGTCTGTATTCTTAGCATTGGCCAAAACTCTCTTACTTCATTTTCATTTAATTAATAAAGCCTACATAAGTTTATTATAGGATCGGACTGAGCGCTGCCTGGGTGGCTAAAGGAGGGAGATCTAAGGAGGAACTGACCCGCGGTATGAGTCTGGTCCTTCTGGAACAGAGGAAGTTGGATTTTCTGGGACGTTATGGTAAAAGGTCCTAATATCACAGGCTCCACTTACTTGGTGTCAAGAGACAGTGGAGATCCCAAGGGGACTGTTTAAACTCCATATTGAGGCTGGCAAAAGCCTAGGGGGTTAATAAGCAATGTGGTTAGCTGCCATGTCTAAGGAGCTTGACCCACAGCTGGCACTGGATTAACTTCACTCTTACTGAACAGTCTGCCCTTAAGTGGAGCCCATGATTTTGAGATACAATATCAACAGGCTTTTTTGTTTGGATTAATTTAGTCTTTTCTGTCTCCCTTTTGCACCTTCTCCCATCAACATTCATTGTTACAGGTTATTGTGACGTTTTATGGGGTGTGTCTACCCTGCACAAAAAGACCCACCGCAGCGAGTCTCCAATCCTGGGTCAACTGTCTCCGGGTTGCACTAGGGGGATAAAAATAGCAGTGTAGATGTTCAGGCTTGGACTGGAGCCCAGGCCCTGAGACCCGCTCCTCTCGTCAGGTTTCAGAGTCCAGGCTCTACCCTGAACTTCTACACTGCTATTTTTAGCCCCTTAGCACAAACCCAAGTTAGTTGACCCAGGCTCTGAGACTTGCTGCTGCGGGTCCTTTTTTGCAGTGTAGACATACCTATGAACTTTCACTCCCTTTTTGCAATCAAGCACACAATAAGGGCAAATATGTAGGCCCATTTATTACAGCTCCACTCTGTTTCTCTCTGCCCCTCTCTCCATGAATTGTCCTCACTCACTGACACCCAATTAATCCTATTTCCTCTCCTCTATCTTCCTAGTTCAGCCCTGATTTCTGTCCTCTACACATAGTTGGGCCCAATTCCGCCCTTATTCTCTGGCTACGTTTATCTGTCTGCCTCCCCTCATGGTTTTCCTCCCTCTCATACTGGGCCAAGTTCACTCCTGCCATAGTCAAATCAATGGAATTACACCAGGGATTAATTTGGATCGCTATGTATCTCTCTTACATTGACCGCCCCCTGCACTGGGTTCACCCTCTCCCATTCCCATTCCATCCCATTCACACATTTAGCTTTGC
Source organism: Macrochelys suwanniensis (assembly GCA_033296515.1). Classification (NCBI taxonomy): domain Eukaryota; kingdom Metazoa; phylum Chordata; order Testudines; family Chelydridae; genus Macrochelys; species Macrochelys suwanniensis. The sequence continues at coordinate 115,357,394 of CM065775.1, read as the reverse complement.
CTCCTGTGTGGAGCACTGTTTCTCCCATGGAGAAACAAAATGAGGTCATAACCTTCATTTTTAGGTCCCTGAATAGAGGAGGGGCTTGTCTGATCTATTGGGCTGGTCTGCAATGGAAAAATCCATTGTGTTAGAACATGAGTATTGTTAACTAACACAACATCAATCATAACCTAGCATACAGTGTAAACAGGGACTGTCACATTTAACATTACATCAGCTGGTCAGCTCTTGGAAGATGCCTGTAGCACTCAGTGGGCTTGGTTCTCCACCACCTTGTGTCTCATGTAGTTACCTTGCACACTGAGTGCAGGATGGGTGTAAAGCACCGCTACATCAGAATGGTAGCATTTTATACCCACTTTGCCCAGTTGTAAAGGACTACACAAAGTGCAGGACAGTAGGGAATCAGACTCAATAACTCAGGATGTCTTGGGAATTCCAGTGTAGCTAAATCCTGCTTATTCTACTCAAGTTCTTTGATAACATGCTAACTTTCATTGCAGAGACCATTTTCAAACTGGAAACCAACTCTCCTCTTTGCTTCTGTCTCAGCCAAATTTCTCCATATTCTTCAATTATTAGTCACAGCATGTTTTTGTTCAGAAATCAGGGGTGCTGAAATGCTACTGAGACTAGCTATATCCCAAACTTATTGACTCCCACAGATAATTCTTCTGCTTCTCAGCACTTCAACAAAGCTCCTTCTTTCCCTTGTCTGTATGTATGTGTGTAGCGGAGGACAGGGGAATTATTAACTTAAATCCTCATGCCCTTTCTTTCTCCTAGTGCAGGGAGTTCAGGACCTCCAAGCAGGGATTTCATTTGTACAGTAAAATTACAGCTCATTAAATTGGTTTGGCACTGATAAATCCATTGGCAATGCTGTATATTAAGTAACACCAATGAAATGAAATATAAAGAAGGAGAAAAACAATTCTGGCTTAAGGACAGAGAATGTGTTAATAATTTGCCATGTGGTAAGTTTTTTGTGTTTTGTTCTTTAAATCCATGCACTCACGCTTCTCCCCTCATTATAATACTTTCATTGGGACCCTACTATTCTGAGTGTTGTAACTGAAGTTTTTAATAACTAAGCTTATATGGCCTCATTTTAGCAAGGTACTTAAGCATGTGCCTAACTTTAAGCACATGAGTAACCTCATTGACTTCAATGGGCTATTCATGTACTTGAAGTTAGGCAGGGTGTAAGTACTTTCCTGAATTGGGGCCATAATTAGTTGGCAAAATAAGGAGATCTAATAGTTGAGATAGTAACTCCTGCCTGAGGAAGAATACAGTACGTTGCGTGCACACTGCTTCACAAACAGGAAAATCCAAACGAGTGAAGAATGAGGCCCAGTAACTTTGGGATGGCCCCTAAAACTGAATTACGTTGTATGTGACTCAGCTTAGAAGAACATAATAACATCAATCAAACCAAGTAAGCACTTAACAGTTTTCTAATTTACAATTAATTCAGTAGTTAATTGAACACTGATTTCAGAACATAGCTTTACAAAGCGCATGTTCCTGTAGCCAAAGAGTGAGCGTGTTCCTGTAGCCAAAGAGTGAGTGTGGTCTCCATTACATGACAAGAGAAACATGAGGTGTACAATAACTTTTATTTCTGGCAAAGGAAAAATGTCAAAGGAAAGAGCAGACAATTAATTTTAACATGGACAACACATTCTTCCACATTTACTGCGCCTGGTTCAGCACTGTGTTACTCCTTTTTCATGCTAGGGTAATTCCATTAAATTTCAATGACGTTACACCAGAATAAAACTGGCATAAAGCTCAGACTGCCACCTCTCAACAGCAACTCCAACCTTATCCTGCTGTGAAAAAAATCTCTTCCTACTTTGCTGACAAGGATTAACAAATCCAAGCAGGCACTTGAATCCAGAATTGTACAGACCTTACTCGAAAAGCAGCACACACAGTCTGCAGAAAGAGGTACTAGAACAGTAATTGGGCTGTGTGTGCATTGGGGGGGGGGAACTAGTGTCCCCCTCAATGGGAATATTGTGGGGTAGATCTGTGTTTCTATTCCTCACCAGTGTTTTCTGCCCCCACAACATCTGGCAGAGGTGAGAGCAGATAAGTACCTGGCTATGTTCTCCACATGTGGGTGTGGGGCAGGAGGGAGGGAAATGCGAGCAGAACCCGGAAGAGGCATTGCAGCCATCACTGTCCTGTGGCACATGAGATCAAGGTGGCTGCTGTAGACCAGGTAGGACTCCTGGACCAGCCTGGTCCCATCTTCCAGCCACTTCCAGTCCCTGCAGAGACACCTGGCCTTGTGGAGGGGCAGGAGCATGTGTGCCAGCTGTTCGGGTGGGGCGGGTGATAGGACAAGGAGACTGGCCTCTGGGTGGGAGACATCAGTGCACAGGGATGTAGGAACAGAAGTAGGAACTTCCCATCCTGGAGCTGATCCCTCCCTACACTGTCTCTAGTTCCCCTTGCTCCCCCTCCTATCCCTCCGTCTCAGCTGCTAGACTCATTGAAAGAAGTGTAGCCTAGCAGCTAGGGTGCTTAACTAGGACTCAGGAGAGCTGAGTTCCATTCTTGGCACTGCATCTAGCCTGTTGGGTGAGTCATTTCACTTCTCTGTGCTTCTGTTTCCCCATCAATAAAATGGGAATAGTAATACTGACATCCTTGGTAACATACTCTGAGAAGCAGCACTATTGAAGAGCTAGGCATTCCTATTATTAAGCCAGTCCTCCCACCTGTGACTGGGACCTATGCCTCTCCCTGGTGGTCGAAGCCATTGAGGAATGTGTTGGCCCAGTGCTATCAGAAACAGACATTCTAACCCCACAAGCAGGAATCATGCAGCAGTCTGTCTCGTGTCTTCCAAAGAGAACAAAAAAATCAACGCTCTGTGCCTACAGCCTCATTCAGTACCATCCAGTCTTGGATCTCCCATTTCTATTCAAGGTGATAAAGATGATGATAGCAGACCAACTTCAACAACATCTGACCTCCACTGATATCCCAGACCCCTTCAAGCTAGATTACTGTACCAAAATAGCTGTGGAATAGCAAAAGTGCAATAACTTCTCATCACAATGGATGGAGGTGAAACAACTGTGTTGAGGCTGCTCATTCTACCACTGGTTTTTACCACAAGGTACTGCTGCCCTGCCTGTGTGTCCTGACATGAACAGAATCATGCTACTTTGCCTAATCTAATTCATTTCTCACAGAAAGCAGCAGCTCCTCCTTGCTGTCAGCTCTGGCCTGTGGAGTGTCGCTGTACAACCATTGAGGGACATAGTGAGATGACATGGGCTGCAATGCCAGTTATGTATCAATGATATACTGCTCTTCATGCCTTTCATATCTTGCATAGACAGTGTGGCCTCCCAAATATCTCAAAACATGGTGGAAAGTGGAGCCTGCATGGTGGAAACTGGAGACTGTTGAACAGTTGGCTCAAACAACCCAGGAAGGCTGGAAAAGGGAAATACACCAGCTTAGTCAAGCATATTTATTCTCTGGCTCTCTCAAGAAGCGCTGCCTCTTTTGCAAACCACCTCAGCAGCTACAGTCATCCAACATATCACAAATAATTCAACCCAAGTGCAAATTGGAGGGAACTGGAGAAAAAAATAATTACGGCAGTAGGCCCAAAGCTTTAGAACACACTCTCAAAGGAGATCAGAAGGAATCTACCTTTGCCATCTTCAGATGACAATGTAAAGCATTCCCCCAAAGAACTAAAGCAGAATAAAACCTGGCTGCACACTTCAAAGTAGAATTCAGTGATTATAGCAGAATAGGATGAAGAATTACATGTCCCTTCTGAACTGATCCCAGTATTTTCTACAACGCATGAAGATACTATGATGTATGGTATTTAGAAATGCCTACAGCTAGACAGAGTAATGGAAAGGAATTCTTATTTCAAGTGACGGCCTACTTAATAAAACTGACAAATAAGACAATAATTGTCTTATATGAGATTTCCCATTCTTTTAAATGAAAAAGCAGACTTTATTTTCCAGGGTGTCACAAGTAGAAATATTTTCCAGGGATTATTAAATCATAGTGTACAACAGTATCTTCTATTTTAAGGGGGTTGGCCTCTCTCACTTGAAATGGGTTTTTTTGCTTCATTTTTTCCATATTATGGATAAGCTAGGGTTTTGAAATGGCTTCAATAAATTCATTCCTAATCATTGGGCTTCCTGGGGTTCCTAATGAACAGTGACTAGATCTGAGTATTGCATCCATAGCTATTTCATGCCTAGTTTTTATGAAATTTTCAAAGTTTTGTTAACAAATTAATCAAAGAACTGCAAATGATTGTTTACTTTTCCTAGCAAACTTTCACTGAACTCTGATTCTGCAGTAGACAGACCAGTTTGCATGTAATGATGAGAACATGTTTGTGATGGAGCAGTTATGTATGTAGTACAGCCTGTTTGCATGAGAGCAGTTTTCCTGTAAAGCCTTCTTTATACAGAGAGAGGCAATGCGGATTCTAAACTTCTCCATTCTGTGTTCTTCCAGCCTTGACTAATCGCTGAGGTCGCGTTGCAGAGAGCGTTGATTTGAGAGCTATTGCTGCATAAATAAAGGCACAGCGTGACACTTATGACTGAGAAAACCAGGCCCATGCAAAGTGCTGATTGGCTCCCCTTGCAATGGGATACAACTTGTTACAAATACACCTCTCCAGTTTGGGCCAGTCGCCCACAGGCTGAGCATCCTCCCTGCCATCTGAAGTCTGACGTGAAATGCTCAGGTCCTGGCAGAATAACCAAAGTCTGTCCCCAGCTCGAAGGAACCGGTGGTTGAAAATGAAACAGCATCCTTCTCCCTTCCTTTTGATCTTCGCTCTCTACTGCTTCTGTGCTCTACAGTTCACCTCAGGTAAGAGCCGATCTATCCCCATAACTGCTCCCTACGTACCTGGATAAAGAATAGTCGCTAGAACAGGACTAATACAGAAAGCTTAACTCATTCCTCTCCCACTCCTGGCTCTGCTTTGCAGTTCGGAGGAGCTAGGCTCGCTTCAGACTGACCTGAACCGGGTCTCTAACATCAAGCGCTTCTAAGGAGCAGAGCGTGCAGGGCTGAAGGCTGCCAATAGTTTAAACAAAGGACACGGCTATTGGCGGCCTTCCTCCCCAACCAGCTCCAGCAAAAGAACGGAGGGTGGCTGCAGGTTTTAAGTTCTCATTTGAAGGGGGCAGGGCAGGAGGGGGCTGAGTGACATGCCCCTTCCCAGGAACAGACAGGAGATGCTTGGTGAACGGGGGGACTGATAGTGGGTGCACAATAGGTTCTTAGAAAAGTGACTTGAACATGAGAAAGGGACATTTTCAATAAACCCCGAGGGATCGGTGGGCAACGAGGGAATTAATCTAGCTCTGGGACCAGAGCCTCCGCTAGAGTTCAGCGGAGTTCAGCCCTATTGACACCGGCTGTCACAGTGCTAGGGCTGGGCGGGAGGCTAAAGCGAGCAGGGAAAGTTTGGGGAAGAAAAGGCTGGGGAATGCCTCGTCTGCCGGCGCCTCTGTCCAGGGTGCTGAAAGGGGGCGGGGGGAGACTGCTCTCGGCCGCGCGCCTGTAATGCACGACAGGTGTGTGTGTGTGGGGGGGGGGGGGGGGGGGGGTTGCTGGGTTATTTTTTGCTCCAGGGTTTCACAGTGGAAGGATACATCTTTTTGCTCTTTAGTGAAAAATATTTTTAAAGAGAACAAAGCCAAGCATCCCTGCTGAGCCCTCTGGCTTTGTGTTTTAACCCGGGCCAGGTTTCATTGGTACCCGAGTTGCTGACCGGTTATAGCTTCCTCGTGGTCTTGGAGAACCCGCTCCCTGAATTTGTACTGAGGTAGCTTTCAAATGAAGGGCAGTGTCCCCCTTTTAGTGGAAATTATATGTGTGAATGCTTTATCTCAATAGGGTTTCCTCAGCCTGTCTCTCGTTCTGTGGATGCTCCAGACATTCCTAAAAGCGAGGTAGGAAACGTTTTCATAACATGGCAGTTATAAACTGGAAGCATGTTCATGACAGTGCAGGGGACACTGAAACACTGCTGAATTACCATTAGGGAATGAGAAACCGAATACACTTGATCATTTTCCGGTTAGCCAGTGGCTAAGGCTGCATTATTAAAAACCCTTTGCTCCCCTTTCTAATAAAACATACACATAAATATACAGAGTGGAAGGCTAATAGGGGGTTAATTCAGGAGTGGGTCTAGGAGCTCTCCTATACCTTTTGTAGGTCATTGACTATGCTGCAATTCTGAGAGAGAAACAATGGGGTCTTACTGAGAGAATAAACAAGCACATAGGACACTAAACAAATATATTACTGACTAATTTACTTACAATTTCCCTAAACTAATTGAAAATATAAGACAATGCAATGATCATATCTAGGTTACAGTTGAGGTTGAATTGATAAATCAATGAATTAACAATAACATGAAAAGGGGGAATGTCCACTCGATCACCTCCTGGTTAGCGTATGTCTCTAAAGCCACCTTTTGCTGCCCATTTTAACAAAATATGCACATTAAGAGTAAGATATCTGAGCAGGGAAAGGCTTTGATAGAATATTACTAAAGCTAAAATTTCTCATGCTAAAATACGGGTTTAAGTGTAGAACTGACCTTAATGTCTAATCTTTATTTTTAAGCTGGCACTGTGTTTCAGTCAGTGGACAGAACTGTCTAATCAACCCCAGGTAAATTGACTTTATAATTTATTGAACTAACTCTACTCTTCCAGGTACATTGGCTATTCCATAACTATTAAAATTAGTATCTGAAATGATAAATATAAATGCCTCTTCCATCTCCTCCAAGGTGTTGAATACTCAGCTGTAATGATGTAAGTGGTTCTGCTGACTTATGTTCTATTTTCCCATACAATCGAATTTCACTAAATGATACTAAGTATTTGTTTTGTGTGCAGCATATGATTATACTGACATTATTAATATACTATCAACTTTTTCCTGATAGAAATTTTTATGTAATTTTTATATCTGGTAGCTGCAGTAAGATTTACTCCGGAATAATGCCATTGGCTTCAGTAGAATTACTCCTGATTTAAACTGTTGTGAGATGAAAATCAGGCTTCTTACCTCAAAAGTCATGTACAAAACATACCATAAATGAATGTATGTTTAAAAAACTTTTTCTTGTAGATCTCCAGTAAAGTAATGGATCTTTGTAACGCTATTTTTAATAGCATGCAGATAGATGAGGTAAGGTCTAATGATTTTCTTTCCTTGAAGAAAACTTTCCCAACATTTTACCCAACCAAACAGAGTTTGACTATCATCATTATCTTTACTAGGAAAACCACGAGGACATATATAAAAGAGTAAGTATTTCTCCATCTTAGTAATATATGCATATAATTTCAACTCTTAGATTCAATAAGACTATATACTAAAGTTGCTCTTTTTATGCAGTTTTTATTTCACTACTCCAGAGTTCAAGAACCAACATATCCACTTAAAACTGGGGTCAGTATTTTAACATAATCACCACTTTTGCATAGCATAAATATGTGAACAAGATGATTACTAAGTCTATGATTCAGCAATGTACTTAAGCATATGCCTAACTTTCAGCATGTGAGTAGACTCATTGATTTCAGTAGGGTGTCTCACATGCTTAAGTACCTTGCTTAATTATCTATAAAAGTTCAGGCCTGTGAGATACTGAGGCCCTCAACTCATATTGATTACACCCAATGTCAGGATCAGCCCCAAAGCCATTTTTTCCTAGTGCACCTTTTTGGTTAATGCTAGATATTCAAGAGCTTTGCCCACAAAAATTACAGAACTCTTTGAACCTTGTTTATATCTGAATGGCTTTAAGCAGAAAAGGATAAAATGCACCATGATTATAGAGTTTCAATCAGTTTACTCAGATCATGTGCAATGACTTTAGAATAATTACAGGAAATGTTTTTAAAAGGTGCTTCTCTATCTTTTCTATACTTTCTTGTCAGTTTCTTTAGCTTCTAATTCTGAGCACTTTTTTGAAAAAATTGAATAAAAAAGCATTACAGTATTTACATTGTATTCTAATGTACAGCCCCCCCAAACAAATAAAATAAAAACCAAACAAACACCTTTTTGACCTTGACTGTGTAGTAAATATACTTAATACAATGTTAGCTAAACCACAAACTCCCAAAATGCTGATTAGGGGTTTTCCAAAGTCAGCTAGAAATTATGGGTGGAATCCTGATCCCATTGAAGTCAATGGTAGTTTTGCAGTTGACTTCAGTGGATCCAAGATTTCACCCTATCTGATCATTCTTGAGGCCTGGAAGATGACCCATATTGCATCTTTCCAAGCAATGTAACTGATCTTTGCCACACAGTGGTTTGTGGCCAGGTTTCCAGAATGTGATCTATTTGGCGCCTTATCAGAAGCTATAAGAATGGCTAAAAGCCAGGATAAGGTCCAGCTCTGAGGTGTGGAGGAGGGATTCTTGTGAACTCTAAACTTTTTTCCAGCTTCACAGATCTATTACGACATGAATTTCCCTGTCTCTGGCCCACCTGAACTTTCCCCAACACCCTGGGAATTATGGGCTAAATTCACCCTTAGCATAAAATGCCATTTCTTACATGGTCCTATGAATTTGTGGGGTAGCATGTGGATTAGAGTTTGAGTAAGACATTAAGATTACATTTTAACACAAGGGATGACATCTTTGCCCCACTGAAGTCAATGGCAAAATGCCCAGTATTTCACCTAAAATGTATAGCGTTTCTTAAAGTCACCTGCAAGAACTGGGTAGAGAGTTGAGTTTCTCCCTCCAATCTTTGTGTAAGCTTTACAGCAGGGGTTTTCAAAGGAGCCCAAGGGAGCACCCACATCTCATCTCAACTAGACTCCTTTGAAAAATTCAACCTATGATTATTACAAAGCTCTGTTAAGAAGCTCATGTTTTGCAGTGATTCTGCACTAAAATAAATTAACTTGTATTATAAATAAGTCTGACTTTTGAAGCTGCAGGCTATCAAAAACTTTTAGCCAGCGACTATGTTTGAATGTTTTGTGTCTAATTGATCATCTTAATACAAAACTAGTGTTCACAATATCTCTTTGTTGTAGTCTTCCCCTGTGCATCCTTTAATGCGCCTTGCTTCAAAGCTCTCTGAGAGAAGAATGAAAAGATTCCTTGATCCCGTATGCACTTGTTTCTTCCATAGTATTTTATGGCACTAAAAGTTAATTTCAATTGTTTTATAAATCGTTGTCTTAATGTTCAAACCATGAACATCTAACAAAGGAAGATCCCCTTGCTTTATAGCCTGTCCCTAGCTCTCCTCTTTCCTTCTCTATTTTTTCCTTTTTAAAATTTAAATTCCTTCCCTTTTCAACCTCTTCTTCCCTGTTCTTCCTCTTACTGTCTGTTCCCCATTTTCTGGCCCCTTTCCTCCTTTATTTTTACATCCTTGCTCTCATCTTCCATTTTACTTACTCATCTTTAAAACTTATCCCTGATAATTAAATCCAATCACTGGTGCTGCTGCTGCTGTCACGGATCTCTGCTGATGCTACTAAATGGGTCTTTTCCATTTAAGGTCCAATCAAAGTCAGTGGGGCTGTACAAGGGGTTGTTCTTGCAGATCAGTTTGAAGAATCAGAGCCTTCATTGACACAGGGTTTGAGTTTGCTGCTGCTGCTGAAGTCAATGGCAAAATTTGCATTGACTTCAGTGGTGCAAGATTGGTCCCAGAATGAACTACCTTCTGAAAAATAAGTACAGCATGAGCTGAGTTTAATAGCAGCAACCCAGATTGGATTTTAAAAAGAAAATCAGTGGAAATCTTAAAGCTGGGGAACCAACCACATTTCAACAAGACAAGAAAAATCAATATTACTTTGAAACCTGGTGAATGCTGTTCCTTATGTTCCCTTCGGTTCAAGCACTGCATTGTCCTCAAGAGCATGAGTGTCTAATTTGAATTACAAGTGACAATTACCTTGAAATCAGTTAAAGGTAATACTTAATATAAAGGCAGCAAATTTTGATTTGCTTCTAGATTTCCTGTAACTATCTGATGTGTTTAAAATTCTCACTTCCAAAAATAAAATAAAATGGATTGGAGCAATGTACGTAACCTGTACTAGAGGATTATGAAAATCTCGTGAACAGCTGGATATGTTAAAACTGATATGCGCTATCACCTTGCAGGAATCACAGATTGCTGCTGCAGAGTTTATAAAGAAGGTACGTTAACTTAATTTAGATTTTTTTTAAAAATCAGAGACCACAGTTGTTCTGAACTAGCTCACATGCTGCTTCTGAGAGATAATCAATCACTTCTAAATCAGCCTTCAAGCTATTTTCTAGAGCCCATGTAACATCATCTTTAATTATGGTATTTTAATATATTTACATCAGACAAAATGGATGGTTCTTGACAATGCCCTGTGGATATTAATGTTTAATCGGTAGTTCAGGTGAATGGGCACTGGGGACTATCAGTATCTAGTTATTTGCATACTGCTGAAAAGGCTCCTGAATTATTGATGACAACAGCTCTGACAAAGACACACAGACGTGTCAATATAGCCATACTGTAGTTTCAAAATATTTTGTTAATGGTGTGTCTTTTATTTTACAGGATAGTGCTGGTACCATGGGACGGCCTTTTTTTCTTTTCAGGGTATCAGATTTGTCTTTTCCTTTTTACAATTTTGAATCATATACAATTTCATATATCCATAGAAAACAACATAAAACTGTTTACATCTAAAAATTGTTGCCTGGTATTCTATAGATGCTGCAGTCTAAAGTCATTGCTTGAAAAGCTTAGAGAGTCAATGTGGTGCTGGGGTTAGAATAAAAGGTCTATAAGACTGTGAAATCCTGGGCAGTAATGGATTAAAACTTTCTGTTGCACAGGGGTGACCATTACAATGTTATCCCTTGAGCTGTTCTACCTAGAGATAGGGTTGGGGCCAAGTGTTTATTTCCTATTAGACTGACTAGTGCACCGGCCCTAAATTCAGCAGACAAACATAAGCATTAGCAGTGCACTGACTAAATGATCCGATTACCACATTCCGTGCACAACAGAGTGAAAAAAATAGAAATTATGAAAATCTGTGGCTAATTTATTTCTCATTGTGACTGTTGGATCTTCGCCCAAAGTAAGTATCTTGCTGATCCTGTTCTAACCCAGATTCAGCTAGTGACACATTATGTTGACCTGGGCAAAATATTTTTCACATGCCTCTATCAACACAGCAAGAAAAATCAGTTAAAAAGAGGCCCTGACTATAACCTGGGCCCTGATTTAGCAGGATACTTAAAAATGTGCCTAGCTTCTAAACAACTCAGTATTCCAAGTGATGTCAGTGAAATGACTCACATGATCAGAGTTAGGCATATGCTTATGTATCTTGTTGATTGGAGCCAAGATGCTGCATGAAAAATTAATCAGATTCTTCAGCTGTTGGTCCAGAGGCTGATTGAAGATGTTACAGACCGTAGGAATTCACCCACCCTATAGATAAGCCCCATTTCCACTCGAGACCCATCACCTACATGTGGTAAATTTGGAACAAGATTTTATGATTTTCCTAAATGCACTATGGGAGTCATCCTTTGTGCGTTTACTTGTCTGACCTCAATATGATTATTTAATTACATTTTCAGCCTAGAAATGGAAGAACTATCGAAGATGGTGGTGAGTAGGCCTCTGAAAGGTGATTTTAAAAGGCTTCATTCTGTTTACTCAACAAATAACAATCTTTGACAGAGAAAGGGTTATTTAGAAATAATTTGTTACATGCCTAAGCCCCTTTACTGCTAGCTGCTCTGCATAGGGCCAGGTGTCTGTCTTCACAGAACCACTTGAAGGATCAGGGGGTCTTATATGTGCACTGTAGACAAGTTAATTAAGTTGCATTTTTTTTATAAAGTGGGCTCATTATAACTTTAATGCTCTGTCAAAGAGGTACTAATACAAGCATAACACATTTCTACTATTTTCCTGTTCCAAACTTGGAAATACTGTTATTTACACAACGCCCAAAAGCATGCAAGGTCCTCCACAGAGATAAATATAAAAGACAAGATCTCGGTCCTGAAATGTTTATAATCCAGAGCCACCTGATCCTACATCAGAACCCACTAACATGGATCCTTGCACTCATATGGCGTCCAATTGACATTAGGATTGGGACCTAATTTTAGTTGAAAAACAACAAACAATAGGGGTGGGTGTGTGAAGAAAGACAATGGATTACAGCACGTGCTCGCTCAGCTTCAGTGTGTTCACATCTTGATTGTTCTATTAAAGTCATGATTAGGTTTTAATGGTCAATTAAGTAGATATTTGTCTATAAAGGAAACCACATGCTCATTTCCCCTCCCCCATCCTCTCCCAACTCTTCTGAACTTTTCAAAAGAAAGGGTCACTATTTTCTGTTTGTGAATTATCTGCTTCCACTGCAAGTGATAATGCTGGTGATAGGAAAGGATGGTGACTAGAATGATAGCAACAACAATCTACAAAAATATACTTTTGATATTAAACCGTTTAAGGAAGAAACAAGCTACAAATACACTAGCAGATCAATGGAGAGATGTGGAATGACCCTGCCTAGAACCTTTTGGCAAAATGATTCTAACCATGGTTAGTGTAAGAACATGTTTAAACACTCTGGGTGAAATTCACCCTATGCCAGGGCCAACAGAAGGTGTATGGCAACAAATAAACCCCACTCAAGTGTTATTGTATGGACTAAAGTGTGCCTTACTGCTGTGTCTCCATTAAGTGCCTCAGTTTTCACCCACTGTGCAGTGTGTCTTCTAAAGGGTCAGCTTCATGGGCTGCAAGATAAACACTATGCTCCCCAGCCTTCAAGAAGAAGGCCTCCTAGATGGCGGTAGACCTTGGTGATGAAGGAAAAAAGTGTGTAGGGAGGAAGGATTCATAGTGTGAGTGAAACACCTCACGTGTTCAGATAAGCATCCTAGACTCTGGATAGTTATTCAAACTTTTTGAGGTTCATCAACTACTACTTGCAGGGGCTAAAATTTTGTGCCATTATATTTCTAGCTTTGGGATGGAACTGACATACAGAACTGAATTTTTTCAGTACATCATTTAAGAGCTCAACGCAAACTATAGTCCTAACTTGTGCTAATTTCTTTCAGAATTCCATGGAATATGAAGCTCATGGGTTGACTTAACAGCTTGAAGACTTGATTTATACAAAGAAAAAAAATCCTATTGGACTCTGTGGCTATTGTTTTAAGTGACTCATTTGACTAGAGGCTACTGTTCCATAATAAATTTGCAGTCATTAATTACTTTGTACTTCTTTACATTTTTTTCATTGTCAAGTTACACACACACACACACACACACACACACTTGTGGTCACTGAGCAGTTATCAGCCTTTTTTATGTTACACTCCTTTGTCTGGCTCCAAAATAGAGTTCTTTATTTACAGGAAACCAAATCAAATCTATTAAGGTAATACGATGAAAAACCATTCTCAAAATGTTTCCTCTATCATCTTTTTATGTAGGATGACTTGTGTTAGGATTATACACGATCAACATGCCCTTTTTACGACTATGCAGTGTATTTTGTTTAGGATTTGAGGTACACATTACTGTACTCCAAATTGCACAGCACAACCTCATTTTCATAACTGAAATATCTTCTCCAAAACAAGAATAAAAGGCTGATTATAACTGATAGGTTCAAATCATCTACTTTGAGTGTCACTGATCAACAACAATTGTTATTGATTGACCCTGTCTGACCAAACAATTTGCCAAAATGGAAACTGTGGTCTACCTTTCCCACCCTTCCCCTACGAGGCATCAAAGAATAAATCAGGAACCAAATTATGAGATGTGCTTGCCCCTGTGCCTCTGTGGGTCACAGCTGAGAATACCAGATTCAGGATAAACTGCTGAGAAATAGGGCAGACTCACCTCAAACCAGTGGTTATTCTATCATTAGATTATACCAAGCCAGTAACAAAAGTAAACTTCTGTCTCACCACACTGGTTAACAAGAAGTCAGAGGTGCACTCTCCTTAGGCATCCCAGCCCTTGTCTCACCACCCAGACACTGGACTCTATGATGAGTGGTTACTGAAAACCAATTGAATTAAACATAGGGTCCTTCTAATCCCAAGAGATCAGCCACAAAGCCAGGTCAATATATAACCCAGATCTTACCCAATAATCACACTACTGCCAATCCGTTAGTAACTAAAATCTAAAGGCTTAATAATAAAATGCAAGAAGAAGAATTATAAATGGTTAATAGATCATATGCATACAACCATTGCAAAGTCCTTATATCAGGTTTGTAGCAGTGATGGAATAGAGTGCTGGCTTGTAAAGTCTCTCTGTTAACTTCCAAATGATTGGAAGGTCTTCAGTCCATAGTTCAAAAGGCCCCTTTCAGTTGTAAATCCACAGAATCAGAGAATCAGGGCAGGAAAGAGGCAAAATGGAGATATCTCAGGGGCCTTTTATATCCTCTGCCATGTGCCTGAACATTTATCTTCTCTGTTTGTGGAAAGTTATGGGGCTAAAATGGAGTCCAGAGTCACATGAGCATATCACATGTCCTTACATGCTTTAATGACTCAAAGGGGCAGCCGGTGCCCATATTCTTACTGATGCATCCAGAGGAAGAGCTGTGTGGAGAACTGATTCTTCTTAATAGCCCATCAATCTTGAATAGGCCATTCACAATGGGCTGGGAAGACTGGATGTAAACTACCTTCATCTAGGTGTTACTGCAGGAACAAACACATTTGAGATACAGATATATAGCCAATATTCATAACTTCAGGTACAGTGATGATACATGGATTTAACCAGGATAATGATATTTGATAGACTAACTTTTTCATTGACACCTTACATTGATACACTTTGTATAAGATTTGTTGCAATTGTAGAACAATGATACAAAGGGTCATTCTCAATCAGATAGCATCGCAGTGCTGAACATCTGAATTTTTCCACTGAAGTCATGGTTTTTTGTCTGTCCGGCAGCCTGTGGCATTTGTGCCCTGGGAAATAGTCAGAACTAGAGTTGAGAGGGACTATAATGCTAGAGGAATTGTATGCATAAGTACTTTCATGGGGAGAAACTATTAGGTATTAAAAGGCTCTTTAATCTAGTAGAGAAAGGCATAACAAGAACCAATGGCTTGAAACTGAATCCAGACAAATTCAGATTAGAAATAAGGCACACATTTTTAAAAGTGAGGGCAATTAGCCATTAGAACAAACTACCAAGGGAAGTGGTGGATTCTCCATGTCTTCAAATCTTTGCCTTTCTGAAAAAAATACGCTTTAGCCAAACATCAGACTAGGTGATAAAATGATTCCTTCTGGCCCCAAATCAAACTGATTGTTGACAAATCCCTGGTAATTCACATTTCAAAGGATCATTTGAACTACTCATATACAATTTTAAATTAACTGTAACCACCCAGGGAAAATGTCTGTGGACTGCTCAATGAAAACCTTTGCTCTCTGAACAGTGGCAATCAAAAAAGCAAATATACCAAAGGAAATGTGAGGAGAAGGAGAGAAAACAATATTGAAAATATTTCACCTTCAGTTAGAACATTGTGCTCATTTCTGGTCATCCTCGGTGACAAAGGATATAACAGATATAAAAGGGCTTCAGACATTTGTGATCAAAATGATCATAAGCATAGAAAGATTTCTGTAGGGAGACAGACTGAAAACATTTGTCCTCTTTTGGAAAGAGAAGAGACAAATAAGAAGGGAGATGATAGAAGTATAGAAAAATAATGAATGGTGTAGAGATAATAAATTTGGTGTTCTTATTTATGGTCCCATAATAAGAGAACAAAGGAAGACATTTGATTAAATTGAGAGGCAACACATTTAAGAAAGTAAAAATAAATTATTTTTATACAACATATTTGCTTACTATGTGATCCATTCCATGCATCCGATGAAGTGAGCTGTTGCCCACGAAAGCTTATGCTGAAATAAATTTGTTAGTCTCTAAGGTGCCACAAGTATTCCTTTTAATTAATCTGTGTAATTCATTGCCAGAGCCATGAGTTTAGTAGCATTACAATATATTATATAATTTATGATGCGAACATCAACTATTATTCAGTAGATTTAAGATATATGAACAATAACTCATGCTTCAAGTTATGCACAGGGGGAGCGGAGCTAAAAAAAGGCACCGGGAGCAAAAAGCGTCAGAGCAAAAAAAGGTGCCGGGAGCAAAAAAAAATGCTTCGCTCTGGCTGCAGTATAAGAGCAAAAGGCGTCGGAGCACAAAAAAGTGCCGCTTCTGCTCAGTGGGGGAGCGGCCGCTCCCCTGCTCCCCCCCGGCTACGCTACTGCTACCGTGTCCGCAGGTTCGGCCGATTGCGGCTCCCACTGGCTGCAGTTCGCTGTGCCCGGCCAACAGGTGCTGTGGAAAGCGGCGGCCAGTACGTCTCTTGGCCCGTGCCAGTTCCCGCAGCCCCCATTGGCCAGGCACAGCGAACCGCGGCCAGTGGGAGACGCGATCAGCCGAACCTGCGGACGCGGCAGGTAAACCGGCTGGGCACGCCAGGAACTTTCCCTGAACAAGTGGCGTCCCAAGTTTGGGAAACACTGCCCTAAACAGAGCCCAAAGTAAGGTAAACCCCCACTGACTTTAGTGAGAGAGTGACTGCTGAACTCTTGGCTAATATACTGGGGGAACTGAACCCGGAATCATCAGGTTTGAGCTAAAGAGCCAAGTCTTTGTACCTGGGGACTGTAACAAGTCATCTCCTTTGCAGATTGGCACAGAGTGGAACCAGTAAAATACACGCACTAATGGATGACGAGAGCAGCACTGGGCCCACGTGGTGCTACTCACAAGCCATCCAGTAAACAAAACCAGATCTTTAGCTACTGTAGGTCACTTTCTCCAGTCTCCACATACTGCAGTGAAATACATAGTCTCATTCATGATTAAGTAGTTTCTTTTAAATTCCCATTGCTCTATTTGTAATTCATATGTAGAACTGCAAAATGTTCTGCATAAAATTTGTCCTGAAGTCCTTTCCCAAGCAAGAATCCCTGTCTGACTAGGCCCTGATTCAGCAAACATGGGCTTAAGTACTTTGCTGAACTGGGGTAATCATCAATTAAGGACATAACCAAACAAACATTAAAAAGTAGTAACAATGGTTGGTAAAAAAAAATTCAATTGAAACTTTTTCAATGGATAATTGGTTTTGCATGAAAACTGCCTGCTTTCAGTGAAAAATTTTCAATGTTTTGTTTAAAAAATTAAAGAAAAAAAGGCCCCAAAACTAAAATATTTTGATTGGGATATGCTGCTATGGTACCTAATGGGAGCTGTAGTCTGGTTGCCTTATGTCCCCATCCTCCTCTTTGGGCTGGGATCCGTAGCTGGACTATATCTCCCATAATGTACCATGGCCAGGAACCCCCATGGTGCACCTCCTCCCCTTTCCAAGAAAGGAGACTAGGGGACATCATGGGAGATGCAGTCTGATCAGGAGTCCAGTCTAAAAAGGAAAATGGGAGCATGAGACACTGCAGAACCGAGATTTTTCAAAGGCTTGTAACTTGGCCAGATATGATTGGCTTTTTCATGGGGATAGCAAAAGATACATCCCTGGCACAAAGGTCACACCCCCCGCCCTCCCCCCGCCAAATTTTAATTTCCCTGCCCCAAAAGCATAGAGGCACAACAGTTTCTCAAAAGAAAAGGTCACTAGAATTTTTTAATATGAGCAAATCAGTGTTTTCGTTTTCCTAGCCTCATTTTCACATACAGTTGAACTGTTTTAGCTGAAATTTAAAAAAATAAAAAATAGCCTGAGTCAGACACTCAGCTTGGAAAATTTCAGCCCACGCAGAGGATGGCAAAGTTATATGCAACTGAAAATAGGGTTTTATAATGAGAAATTTCAAGCAACTTTAGCAAAATGAGATGCTACCGGTTCCACCTATAATATAGGACCCAGACCGCAAAAGGCTTGATAAGTTAAAGTCATCTTCTTGAATTGCACCCAGCAACAAAGCCCCGGCAGTCTATGCAGCATATTTGTGAGCAATAATACATGCCAAGGTAAGTCATAATGGTGCATTGCCACACTTCAGGTGCACTGCAGACTGATAGGCACAAGGCCAAGGGCTATGGGGTACTGAAACCCACTAGTGAATGTGTGCTACAAGTTGTTGCGGGGCAAGTTCACCCCATCCCCCTTCTGGGATGGGGTATGGGCATGGTGGCCCCACAGTAAAGTTTGCCAGTCTATCCTCAGCATCAGGGCAGCGGAGCCTAGTGGGCAAAATCTATAAAGTCACCCTTCCCGGTAGGACTATAGGGCCTGGTGGCCAAATTCAATGCATCTGCCCTCTCTCTCAGGGCTGTGAGGCCCAACAGAGTCAATATGGCTGCCCTTCTCTGCAGGGCTGTGTGGCCTGGTGGCCAGTCGGGGAAGTGAGCTGCTGCCTAGGGGTCGGTGGCAGACAGGGTAAGGGGAGCCGGGCCCAGGCAGTGGCAAGCGTGCTCGTCACTGAGTAAGCAGGGATCTGACCAAAACACACTGATGCCACCCGGCACAACCACTAGTCCCCCTGGGCTACTTCCTACCCTGTCTGTGACACAATGGTCTGGGCGTCTCCAGGCTCCTCAGCCTGTGCAGCTCCCAGAGGCTCCAATGTTCCTTTGGCATCTGCAGGTGCTAGTATCTGCCTGGGTCTCGGCACCTCTAGCTTCTGTGGTATGGGCTTTCCACAGCTCCTGGCTGGAGACCACAAGGTTCATCCTTCTTCCTCAGTGGTCAGACCAGAGTGAGCTTTTATACTAGTGCTCCAGTTGGAACATGCCAAGCGGGAATGAGGGAGCATGGCTTCCTCTGCCCAGAGTGTGGGGTTAACCCCTTCTTGACCAGTGTGGAGCAAGTACACCCCATCACACAAGTCCTCATACAATCCCCAAAGGGGCAATATCTCTGCATGACAGACACCCTCCAATGTTTTATTGCTTTTTAAAAATACCTTATACTGATATTAGAAAAGAAATGGATTGAATACTTTTTAAAATCTTTATGTCACTAAATAAAGTTTTAGAAAGAAACTGCCAATAAAACTTACTCAACTCTGAATTACTATTTTGGGTTTAGCTCAGATTTCCTTCGCCTCCGGATAACAGTGATCTTCACTTCCTCCCGCCATCTCTTTCCAGACAAGTGTGTTTTCCCCTGTTTTCTGGGAGGATTTTTAGCTCAAAATGTAATAGTAAAAAATTATTTAATCCTATTATAGGCTCCATGGGACAGCAATCATATCTTCTTCTGTGTCTTGTACAGTGCAAAGCACAAACACCAGAGCTGAACAGTAAATAATACAATACTTCTAATGTAACTGTTAGACAGAGAGGAAAGAATCAGAGTACTCTTTTTATGACTTAGCTGCCATGCTCAGAAGGTGTCACTTATCAGAAAGAAAATTGTAAAAGCAGAAGGAAGATTCCCCCTCTGCATGTTCCCAGGTAGCTCAGAGTGGTGTTTCAATTGCTCAAATGAGGGCATACTAAGGTGTTCATCTCTTTGCAAAGTCATTCCTTTCATGCACACTGGAAAGGAAGGAGGAGAAGTCTGCCAGCATTCTTCTGGAAGACAGCAGCCTTTGCCTAGAACAGGGACAGGTCTTACTTTGGATATTATTTGCAGCAATTCTCAACTTTGTATCACCAATGTGCCACATTGATGGACTCTACAAAAATGCTCATAGAGAAATAGGGAATGAGCCTGATCTCCCATTGGTGTTACACCAATTTAACTCCATAGATATCAATGGAGTTACTCCTGATTTACAGCAGCTCAGTGAAGGCAGAATCAGGCCCAAACAAACAGAGGGAAAAGAACAGGAGTACTTGTGGCACCTTAGAGACTAACAAATTTATTTGAGCATAAGCTTTTGTGGGCTACAGCTCACTTCATCAGATGCATAGAATGGAACATATGGTAAGACGATATATATACATACAGAGAATCATGAAAAGGTGGAATCTGGGAAGAGAGTCAGAAGAGTAAAGGGGAAAATACATTTAGTGCAGCTGAATGGCTCTATGAGCTGCAGATTTGCCAAGTGAGTGAGATAAAGTTTTGTAGCAACTAAGCTAAAGCGATTAGGCCCCAATTGAGTTAGTAAACAGGTCATGATAATTCCACTGGAGGAGATCAGAAAGGAAAAAGACAAAATGTGTAACAAGGAGCGATAAGAAAGCTGGGAGGTGGTGAGACAGTGACGTATGACAGATGCTTAATTCTTCCTCAACAGATGTATAAATGTTTGACTTCTCCAGGAGCAGTATGTATCATTCTCAATGAACTTGGCTAGCACAGAATAATTTAAGCCTCATCAAGTAACCACATGATGTTGAAAGGGAGAGTGAAGCACAATAAAATCAGTTTGATAGTTCAACAAGCTGTCTGAGCTTTAACTCAGATGTGTCTGAAAAACTTCAATAGTAGAACTATAATATTGGGCAAAAATCAGCAAAGTTACTTGGCTACTTGAGGCACCTCAGTGCTTCTCTTCACATGCTTCCCTCATTCCTGCATAGACAGGACCCTGGATTCAGTTGCTATCTGGAATGAACTTGATGAAAAAGCTTTGGACATTTCTCCTTCACTATGCCACCCACTTTTTGCCCTTCTGGGGTTTCTTTAAAAGAGACTGAAAAAAACCCACATCATCAGTTCAGTTGTCTCTCTCTATTATCTCCTGTCCCACCTTGCATCCCAGCCCATCCCCCAACCTGCCAGCACTGCAACTCCTCTTGACTCATCTAAAGGACTTTCTTCCTGAGAGGAAGGCCAGCTGGCCTTGATCTTGTTCAAGGACATTTTTTGTCACCTGTGAGTGCTGAAAGTCTTCACATTATCATGACATCCAGTCCTCAGCCCATCAGTGGGATATCTATTTGCCAGCCCTGCAGACGTGGATAAGATCCTGCATGGTTTTCCCTTCCCTAGTGTTATCATCTGCTCCTCTTTCTTTCTGCCTACCATCTCTCTCACTCTCCTGGCTTTTCATCCCATCCTGAAGTCAGCTATGCTGTATTTATCTATTTATTTTCCGGATCGGCGGGTAGCAATCGATCTATCGGGGATCGATTTTTCGCGTCTCGTTAAGACGCGATTAATCGATCCCCGATCGCGCTCCCCGTCGGCTCCGGAAATCCACCTCATCAAAAGGCGGAAGCGGAGTCGACGGGGGAGCGGCAGCGATCGACTCGCCGCCGTCCTCATGGCCAGGTAAGTCGATTACGATATGCCGACTTCAGCTACGCTATTCACGTAGCTGAAGTTGCGTATCGTAGATCGACCCCCTCCCCTAGTGTAGCCCAGGGCTAAGAATGTCTTGTCTAAGAAGAAAAGGACCAATCAGATGACATCCCTAACCAGATTGTAAGCCAGGATCCAAGTAGTACATGTCATGGTCAGCTTGCCAATCAAAACATCTGCTTATAACTATCCAGAGGCCCAGTATTCCAAAACATCAACAAAAGTCGTATTTCAACCATTTTTCCATCCTGTCTCCTCCACTTTGTCTGTCTGTTAAGAACAGGATAAGTAAATGCCCTCTATGTATCAGGGCCCAAAGTAAAATTAACCCTTTCCTTTTCATCAAAGAAAGGTAGTTCTGAAAATAAGAGATTGATATTTTGCCTCCAAAAGGAGAAGGTTTTGACTAAGTTTGTTTTGCATAATCACTCAACCACAGTTGCCGTACAAAGGTCTATGTTACTTTCCTGTTCTTTCCTGTATTTAATCAATACACTTTTAATTTGAATGAATGCTTTTGGGCATTTGCCAACTAACTAAGTAAAACCAAGGCCTCTTTTTAATCGCAAATCTACTTATAAAACCTACTGTTAATGTTGGACAGTGAAAGAGTTTACAAACACCTTTGACTCTTTAGATCAATATGAATACAACAGCTTCTTACAAGCATGAGGGGCAGCATGGAAGAAAGCCTGAAGATTTAAGAAAGTCTGAAAGTTAAGTTAAGAAACTGAAGAAAGTTTGAAAATGTAACAAGTGGGCAATGGAAGCTGATATCATGGCCTGATCAGAGATGGGAGTCGACCTCTTGATAGTGAATGAGAGATGATATGTGTACGGGGATAGTCCACAAAGGGCCTTGAAAGTGAATCCAGCGTATGTTTAATGCAATAGAAATGTGGGAGCCAATGGAGGGATGCAAAGAGAAGGTGATATCATCAAAGCAACAGGTTAGGAAACAGGGATGCTGGAACAATTTGTATAGTGGGGGTGCTGAGAGCCTTTGAACCAAAACTGTAAACCCTGTATAGGATGGAAACCACTTCAAGCCAGAGGGTGCTGCAGCACCTCCAGCACCCCTAGTTCCAGCTCCTTTGCTAGGAAAATGATCTTTATAGCAGTGTTCTGACTGGATAAGAGTGGAGCAAGACTGCAGTTGTTCAGACCAGAGAAAAGGGTGTTACAGTATTTGAGAGCTGGAGGAGAGTTTTAGCTGTGTGGATGGATAGGAAAGGCCGTAACTTACAGATATTATGCAGAAGGAATCAGCAAGATTTAGGGCTGGTCTACACTAACCCCCAGTGTCGAACTAAGATACGCAACTTCAGCTACGTTAATAATGTAGCTGAAGTCGAAGTATCTTAGTTTGATCTTCAAAGCACTTACCGCGGGTCCACACGCGGCAGGGAGGCTCCCCCGTCGACAGCGCTTACACCTCGCGGCGAGCAGGAGTACCAGTGTCGACGGCGCGCACTTCCGGGATCGATTTATCGGGTCTAGACAAGACGCGATAAATCGATCTCAGAAGATCGATTGCTTACCGCTGAACCCGGAGGTAAGTATAGACATACCCTTAGACATAACCTGGATATGAGGACCTAAACAGAGGTCCGAGTCAAAGATGGACAGATTACAGGCTTGAGAGACAGGTAGGATGGCGGTGTCCACACTCACAGAGAAAGGAGGTTGCAGGGAGGGGCTTGTGATGGAATATTAAGATCTCTATTTTAGTCATGCTCAGCTTCAGATGACAGCATGGGCTGTGGGTATAAGAGGCTTGGGGAGGCTAAGCCTCTCCAAATGGGGCAAGAAATGCCAGATGCAGCACACCTCCCTTTGGAGGCATACTGGCCCGCTGCCTTTGGAGTGCCACTGCCGGAAGCTCCCGAGAAGGGGGGTGGGGGCAAAGGCACCCTGACTATGGCCTTGCCCGTGCTCTGCCCTTGCTCCACCCCGAGGCCCAGCTCTCCCTCGGTCTCTTCCCCTGTGGCCTCGCTCATGCTATGTCTCTTCCTGCCCTTCTCTGCCTCTTCCCCATAGCCCATCCCCACCCAATGCTTTCTCTACTCCGCCTCTTCTCCCAAGGCCCCCCCGCCCGCTGCTCACTCCTTTCCACCCCCTCCCCTGAGGGAGGGGGCAGAGCAAGGGAAGGAAGAGGTGGAGTGGGAGCAGGTCCATGAGGAAAGAAGCTGAGCGAGAGCGGGGCCTTGGGGTAGAGCAGGGGTGGCGCATGGGTGGGGCCTTGGGGGGGGGGAGGAGGCCATGATCCAGGCGCTGGTGGCCCCCTCCCCTTTTAGGGAGCTTCCGGCACTCATGCCCAGCCTCCCCAAATGCAAGAGTCATGTGCTGCCTATGGCTGACAGTGAGATATCCACAAGGAGATGTCAGAGAGCCAGGCTGAGATTTTTAGTCTGGACAGAAGGAGACAGGTCTGGAGTAGAGCAGAAGATCTGTGAGGCATCAGCATAGAGATGGTGGTTGAATTTGTGTTAGTGGATGAGATTGCCCAGAAATAAAAAGTGTAGAGGGAGAAAGGAAGGGAACTAAGGACAAAGCCCCCTGGGACCCCACTGAAAGATGGTGGGCAGATGAGGAGGCTGCTCCAGAGGACAGGCTGTAAGAACGAGTAGAGAGGTAGGAAGAGAACCAGGAGAGAACAGAACCATGGAAGCCAAGGGAGGATAAGATTTCAAGAAGAGCATGATTGACTGTGCCAAAGGTGGCTGACACTCAAGGAGGATGAGAAGGGAGTACTGGCTCTGATCTTTAGCTAGGAAGAGATCAGTAGAGATTATGGCAAGAGCTGTTTCAGTGGAGTGCAAAGGGCAGAAGCCATCTTGGAGAGAGTCTGGGGTGCAAGTGGAGGAGAGGAACTCCAGACAGCAATCGTAAACAGCACCCTTCAATTATCACAGAGATGAAAGGGAGCAGAGAGGCGGGGCAGCAGTTCAAGAGATGAGTGGGGTCAAGGGTGGGGTTAAACTGAGCAAGACTAAAGCATGCTCACATTGTGAAGGGAAGAGCCGGAGGAGTGTGAGAGGTTAATGAGAAGAGTATAGGATGGGGTGAGAGTGGACGCAAAGGAGCTCAGGAGATGAGATTGGATAGGGTCACTGGCACAAGTGGGAAGGCTAGAAGAGGAGGGCAGATGAGAAACTTCAGTATCTGTGATGGGAAGAAGGAAGAGAGAGTTGCGATGGGGAAGAGAAAAAGGGGGAGGTGAGCCATAGGGCGGGAGGAAGGTCTTATCAATTTTCTCTTGGAAGAAACTGAAAATCCAGTGCAGACACAAACGTGGAGGCAGGAGAAGGGGACAGTTTGAGGAGTGATTCATAGGTGTCAAAAAGGGTGCTGGGATTGGAGACATGGGATTCAATTATGTTCTAGAAATAGAACTTAGCTTAGCTAGGAAAATCACAGAAGGAGAAATTTATTTTGTAGTGGAGGAAGCTCGCAACAAGTAGTTAAGAGAAAACTTTGTATAACATGTTTAATACACTGGCAACCCTGTCAATGGAAGTAATAACTGGATCTTCTGTATTTTCAATACTGTTCATTCAATCCCCATCTCAAATCCCTCCATTCACTTCTTCCCTAAAGACTGTTAGTTTTTCACCATTATAAACTCTCAGAAAACAAAACCTTACGTTATTGCCTTCTCTGGCTTTCCCTGTGTGACCAGTCTCCTCTTGTCTGCTAGGTTGTAAACTCTCCAGGGCAGGGACAGATCCTTTCTTTGTGATTGATACAGTAACTCCTTACTTAATGTTGTAGTTATGTTCCTGAAAATACTACTTTAAGCGAATCCAATTTTAACAATGTTAAGCGAATCCAATTTCCCCATAAGAATTAATGTGGCGGGGGGGGGGGGGGAAATGTTTTTCACCAGACAAAAGACATATATATATATATATATATATATATATATATATATATATAAAAGTTTTAAATAATGTAATACTGTACTCACCAATGATGATTGTGAAGCTTGGTTGAGGCAGGGGCGTAGCAGGGTCAGGGTGTGGGGGCTTGCCCTGTTCCTCCCACCCAGCATTCCAGCTGGGGAGTGGGGTCAGGGGCTTGCCCGCTCCCAGGCAGGAGCGCTAGGTGGGCGGGCGGAGTGGGGCCAGCCAAACAACCTTATAACGGAACATTGCATGACTTTAAACAAGTATGTTCTCTAATAGATCAGCGACCTAATAACAAAACAATGTTAACTGGGATGACTTTAAGTGAAGAGTTACTGTACAGTGACCAACACACTGTCAGCACTAAGCAAATAACTTACAGATTGCTAAGGATAGATGCTCAAACGATCAAAAGCATTGGCACTGTGGTGGTGACCCTGTAAGGGATTCCGGAGTCGAGTGTTCCAATTCAATAAGGAACTCACTCCAAAACAAGCTAAAGGCATGTAGGCACTCTATCAATAGCCATGTTATCATTTTTCTACAAACAAACCTGAATTTAAAGAAAAAGCCAAATACTGAGAGCCAAAATAGTGGTGGGGGGTGCGGAGGAAGCACTGTTATCACTAGCTACACAGAACTCAAAACAAGGAACTAAGCAATAGCCCAATCCAGCTCCCACAGAAGTCAATGGAAAGACCCCCATTAATTCAACAGGAGATAGATTAGGCTGCCTAGCAAATCACTAAAGGCCCAATCGTGCATTCCTTGACACTGATGGGAGTTCAGGTTAGACAGACTATTTATCAGGCCAGTCCCTAAATTTTACTTATTGTGGGTGTGATTTCATCAGCTTTAAAGAGTCTGATTGACTGTTTTCCCCCTGGACTTGGCAAATGGCTAATAACATAATAAAAGTTGATATGGTTAATAGCTCACTTTCAGTGTATTTGTTTTTCCTGGATGGAATAGTCTTGATGGATGGAACCCCATCACCATACTGCTGGCAAAAATATCTTCACAGATGCGATGCACAGCATCTCTAAGAAAGCCACTCATGCAGTACAGGCAGTTTGAGCTGTTAGAGAAAGTGTCATTTTCACTGCTGCGCTAAGAAATCAGCTGTTCCATTCCTTCACACACACATGCTTTAAATACCTCTTTATTGGGGGTTTTAATGAGTTACTTTCATAAACAAAGTCAGGATGGTTAACATTTCTAGCACTTTACAGCTTCCAAGCACTCAATAAAGATTAGCTAGTTAATAAGCAATCTGCCCATGAGGTTGGAAAGTAAATACAAGTGGCCAGATCAGAGACCTGAGGCAGCAAGATTAAACCCAAGTTTTAAAGATATTTAGGTGCCAACTGGGATTTTCAAAAGCACCCTGGCACCTACATAAGAAGTTGTGGATTGGCTGACACTTGTAGTCTGTGCTCTGACCTTCTGGAACAATCCAGTAGCCAGGATTCTAGTGCACTGGTGACAATAATGGGCATTGTCTGCAGTCTGCCCCTCCTCTTTCCTCAGTCATGATCAGCTGCTGCATCATTCACAGGCTTCACATGACTTCCCACTTTCAGGTCACACACACCCGTCCCACCCTTTCAGCAGCCCAAACTCCTACCTCATTCACCCACTCTCTCACACTTGCACAGAGTTCTCTCCTCTAAAGGGTGCTGTTCTACCAGCCAACCCATTGCTGGCCTCCATGTGGCCCTCCTGATGCAGGACATAACAGGTTAGGTTTGGTTCTGGTGCATCTATATTTTAGACCCACACTGGAGAGATACATGTGCCCCACAACTACTTTGCAAATGCCACTTAGCCTCATGACTATTCTGATGGCTAAGGCTATGAATAAAACTAAGGGCAAAGAAGGAAATGTATGGTCAGTCATATTATTCCATGAAATGCCAACAGCACTTAGGTCTAGAGCCACAAAAAGTGCTGAAGAGTTGTGACACTGAACATCATAAAGCCTAACTTTTAGGCACCTAGAAAACCATAGGAACAACATTGCAATCCACAAAGCCTGAGTTAGGCACCAAGCTCCCTATACAATGAATGGCGAGAGACAGGCATCTAGGAATGGGATCCACAAAGCCAGCATGCTAAGCAGGGAGCCGCCTAAACTAGCCAATGGGAAATGCTGATGGCAGGGTGTTTACTAAGCCCTGCCATGAGATGGGTGGGGCTTAGTACACATCCCTGTCATTGGCATCTCCCACTGGCTAGCTTTGACCACTCCCAGCCTAACATGCTGGCTTTTGTAGATTGCATTCTAAGGCACCTCTCTCCCCTCATTCATTGCATAGAGAGCTTAGGCACCTAACTCAGGTATTGTGGATCACATTGCAGTGGTGTTCCTGTGATTTTCTAGGCACTTAAAAGTTAGACACTATGACGGTGAGCATCACACTGCATACATTCTTTTTGTGGATCTGGGCCTTATAGTATCCCAAAGGAAGAGCCAGAGCTTTTGAATTTAAAGTTAAGAGTAGTCAAAACACTACAAAGCACGCTATTTTGGAATAATCACAGATTGGCAAGGAAATGCACTAAATGATATAATAGTGCAAGAAAGATACTTTAATCTCTAATGATCACCTGATAGAGACAATAAAACATGATTTCCCTCCAAACATTCCCTGGAAAATACGTCATTCATCTTGATACAATAACCATTACACCTGATTTTTAACTAGCATTAATATAAATGTTTAATAGCATTTAATGTATCTTTTCTAAAATACAATGGTCTTCAGCCCAATCTTTTTGCCTGAACAACATTAAACAAAGAAGCCAGACTACATTGCACTTAAAGTGTAGGACTGCTAGCAAGTGCCATCCCCAAGGGAGTGGGGAAAGAGAGGGGAAAGGACAGTTATCAGTCACACTTCATGGGTTATTGGATGCTTCCCTCTCTTCTTCAGGCATTGAAAGGGTTGTTTCTGTGACAGGCATTTTTGACATCCTACACTTTCCTTCGGTGGCCGACATTCTCACTGTACCTTGAGTCAAATTTCTCAAGCAACGTTGTTTCAATTAGCTTTCCTTGTTCTTACCTCAGTTTATGTCTCCTTCTTTGGGAGCGGAAAACCTTATCTAGAAAGGTTGATGCAGTTGTCTGCAGCTAGGGTGAACAGACAGCAAATGGGAAAAATCGGGACAAGGGGTGGGGGGATAATAGGAGCCTATATAAGACAAAGACCCAAAAATCGGGACTGTCCCTATAAAATCGGGACATCTGGTCACCCTATCTGCAGCACCATCTTTTTCTAAAGAGACCCTCACATCCTTATGTTCTAATGCTGTGTCCAATTTTGGCTGTCCAGGTTACCATACGCTGGCTTCTTTTTAAATAGGAACAGCTCTGCTATCAGCTAGTCTTGATGGACTGTTATTCAGCCAACCAAGCCACACAAAATGAGACCTATGTGCAGAGTGACCCCTTCCAAGGTTTGTCTTCGGGTGCTCATTTTGTAGAAGTCAGTCCCACATGCCATTTAGAGTCATTGGGCTACAGTGAGTAAGAATAACTCTAGCCTGGTGTTCAGGAGACCCACATGAGCAGTGGGAGACTCAGGTATAACAGATGTGGCAATTTCCTGCAATATCCTTGGGAGACCTTATTGGATTAAGTTTAAGTGTCTTTGGGGTCTATTGTATTAAAGAGTGGTTTATGTATTGTTGTGGGCTGCAATTGAATGTTACCTCTCAAGTGGGGAGCTGTGACATATGTGATTCCTAGAGGTTCAAAGGATTATATTGAACAATGTAGTTCAATATACAAATTCCACACCTCTGACTATGCAAAACCCAACCTTTTGAAGCTACAGTCCTGTCACATGAAGCCAAGATCAAAAGGCCCAAGCTGTATAAAGGAAAGCCTGAACTATTCATCGTGTGTCTGAATCTGAGATAGTTATGAACTTGTAACCACAAGGAAAATCCAGTTATTGGTTATGAAGGGTTGACACCTACCAGGTTGCGGTTGGAATTGGTGTGACCTCTTGTAAGCTTTTTAGCATGTGCGTAGGTCCTTTTAGGGTTTCTCTGTAATGCTTTTACCCTAAGAATAAATGCGCTTGCTTAGAAAGAGCTGTGTGATGACTTATAACTGCTAACAATACACTGTTAATAACCTCTGGAAAGAAAGCAAACCATCTATGCTGGTCTTTTAGAGGGTGTGGCTTGCTGGGGATATGACAGTGTAGGCAGAGAACTCTACAACTTGGAAAACCCACAGTCGGGGGGGAGAGAGATGTGCATTTATGCACGAGAGGTTATAATGGAGGAGCCAGGAGCCTAGAGTAGGTGCCCTTAAGGGACCACAGAGGAATAATACAGCTGCAATTGCCCTGAACTATGACACCAGGATCCAGGCCCTCTGCTCCAATGACTAAGTATTTATCCATAGAGCAGTGTTTCCAAACTTGGGATGCTGCTTGTCCAGAGTAAGCCCCTGGTGCGCCCGATGTGTTTACCTGCCACGTCCCGCCGATCGCGGCTCCCACTGGCTGCGGTTCACTGTGCCTGGCCAATGGGGGCTGCGAGATGCAGCACATCCCTCGGCCCACAGCCCCCCATTGGCCAGGCACAGCGAACCGTGGCCAGTGGGAGCCGCGATCAGCCGAACCGGCAGGACGCGACAGGTACACACACCGGCCGGGCGCGCCAGGGGCTTTCCCTGGACAAGCGGAGTCCCAAGTCTGGGAAACACTGCCATAGAGGAACAAGTTCAATTACAGAGCTTGAGGGAGCCCCACATCTGAGTGGCCCCTAGGTCGCTGGTTAGAGCGGACATCTGAGAAGTAGGGCACCCCTATTAAATCCTGTCTCCCCTATTGCAGGGAAGTGCTTTAATCAGTGCACCAAGAGTTACAAAGTTGGGAGCTGCAGCACCTCCTTTGGCCACCTACCAGATTGGGCCCCTTGGGAAAATTAGACAGCCAAACACCTATCTTCCCAGTTTATGGATTGCCTGGAGTGAGGCAGCAGCACATATGCCCAAGGGCATAAAAACTCACTCAGTACTTAGGTTTAGGAGCCTACAGGGTTCAGCAGGAATTTTGTGGATTGTAGTGGCGCATATAGTTGCTCGTAGGGGCCCAAACCCAGACTTAGGCACTTAAGTGCCATTGTGAAGCAACCTCAAGGAACAAATAACGCATAGGTGACCATCATTAACATTACCAGGGCAATCCTACTCCACCCCTCACAGCACAGGAGAGAAATCTACACCTACTGTATCATTACTATAGGGAAACCTGAGTCAAGGTTTCCCTAAACTGCCTAGTACTTTTGAGTGCCCAATCTGAGATACTATAAAAAGGCCCCACTTACCAGAAAGTGCCGAGCACCCAGCCTCTGAAAAATCAGGCCTATTCAAATTAGTCTCACTTCATGCACACGCAATCATTAGCTTTTAAAATCTTGCCCCCAAGTTTCCTGAAATTAAGAAGTGGTGGGACAGAAACTTCCTTCTCAGGTGTCAGGTCATAATTTCTCCATCTGCCAACTTCAGAAAACAAGTTTCAAGGAGTTCTCTATGTACCAAAGTATTTATTTCAAAGATGTTTAAAAAAAAAAAAAACCCACAAAAGGGAGTCCTTCGGGGGTTCAATATTTACAAGCAGTGAAGACATACAGTCTATATATAAATATATGAATTACAACCAAGAATCCTATGTGTATGAAGTGCTAGTATTGTGAAGAAAGCCAGCCTTAGAAACAGCACACTTTCAGAACGTTAGCGGTTACTAGAATTCCTGTGACTGGCCATCTTTCAGTCCTTGCTTAGGCACCTTTGTGGTCTTGGGAACAAGAGCAGGAAGGATGTTGGGCATAACTCCTCCTTCAGCAATGGTCACACCAGCAAACAGCTTGTTCAGCTCTTCGTCATTCCTCACAGCCAGCTGGATGTGTCGTGGCCCAATCCTGATTTTCTTGTTTTCATGGGCAGCATTTCCTGACAGTTCCAGTATCTCAGCAGTCAGATATTCCAGCACAGCCGCCAGGTAGACCGGAGCGCCAGCACCTATTCTCTCAGCATAGTTCCCTCTTTTGAGAAGCCGGTGGACACGACCCACTGGGAACTGCAGGCCAGCCTTTGCTGACTTGGTTGTCTTTGAGGCAGTTGTAGGTTTCACATTTTTCTTTCCACGTCCAGACATCCTAACATCAATCTAGTGTAGAGACAGGGGTGAGGGGGAAGGAAGAGTGACCATTAGCCAGAGGCTGGTCTACACTAGAAAATTAGGTTGGCTTAACTGTGTTGCTCAGGGGTGTGAAAAATCCACACCCGAGTGGCATAGTTATGCCTACTGAAGTCCCCATATAGAAAGCCCTAGGTTTATGGAAGAATTCTTCCATTTACTAAGCTCCTGCCTCTCGGAGATGTGAATTATCTAGGCCAACAGGAGAACCCCTGGGCAGAGGCTGATTATGGTTTTGTGGGTCCCCAAGCCAGAGCAAGTGGGGGCCCCTTCCCACTCCTTCCGCCTGCAGGAGAAGCCTCTGCGCCATGACCCCACTCCTCAGCAGGAGCGCCGGCAGGAGCGAGGAAAGCCCTCATGCCCCAACCCCACTCTCCGGCAGGAGTGCTAGGTGGGTGGAGCAGGTCAGGGTGCCCATTTTTCCAGGGCATGGACCCCAGTGGCAAATCTGCCACTGCCCCTGGGCCTAGGGCATGTCTACACTTAAGCATTACAGTGGCACTGCTCTAGCATTTTAAGTGTAGACAAGCCCCAGGATGTCATTATGGTATCCAAGTGTTTCTTAAGCTATAAAGAAGCAGGCACCAATAATATAGTGGCAAGATTACTTACGCCCTCTCACTTTCCCACCTTTATTTGTTCTCTTTAGGAAGAAGGTCCTGATTTTAAGAGGCCAATTTATTAGTTGTAGTTTATCAAGTGAAATGTCTCACGTTCTCTTCTGAAGAAGGAGCCTGTTGGAGCCAGGCAGCTGGTTAGAAGTCCAGTCAAGGGAAAACCACAGCCCATCAAGAGTCTCCAGTAAATTCAGATGGCAGGTAGAAAAAGCAATGAAGTTTTTTCCTGCTGCCCAGAGAGAGAAGTGTTATCCAGGCCCAGGTTCTTCAACCCAAGATATCTGCTTCTGAAAGAACAGGCAAGGCTCCTTTCTAAGAGGAAAGGTCAAATCGGTAAAGAGGTAGATTAAATAAAGGCTTTACACATTCAGGATTCTTACAGCTTTGAGAAGATCTGCATGAAGACTGTGTTAAGAGCCTCTCCTACAAGATCCCAGGCAGGTAAATGAAGCAGTTTCACCAAATCTGCCCCAAAACACACAAACTGGTATGCAATTGCAAGACAGCAGAGTAAAAGGAATTTAGAATTTTCTTATGTTGTAGAAGCCCCTTGAAGTGAGTTTTGCAATCTTGGAATAAGGGAACCGCAATACAGTTTGAAGCTTTTTTTTAAAAAAAGCCATTAAGTCAGTAGTAACTACTACAGTTCAACAGGTGCACCTTATTATTAGGTAGCTAGAGACCTGTAGCTAGGTTTCAGTACAGTTATTTACAGGATTTGGTAGGAAGGGGGAACCACTATGATTATTAGAGCAATAAGCTGTAGGAGTAGTGAAAGTTTTCTATTTAGAGTTGGTGATAGTTGAGTAGGGTACCAGATGCAAAGCAAGAGGAGTTTAGGCAGAAGGTTCAGACGCTGAACAGCAATGTCTTCAGGAGATCAGAGACCTTACCTCAGTATCAGAATTAGGGAAAAGATAGAAACTAAACTAATGACTTACACTGACACAGAATAGAAACAGTAACAGAAACGGAAGTTATTTCAGTTTGAAACCTGCCTCGCGCTACATGTCAAATACAGCTACTTAAGGTCTACTTAAACTAAAATTCATAGATCATTACAGAAGAGACACTTCCCCCCCCAAATTAGGTATACTTTCCTTTGTGAGAAACAAACACACTATTACCTTAACCAAATTCTTTACTTAGTCTCCTGCCCAGGAACACTACTATCTGAATCTAACAGATTCCTCTTCTTGTAGAAACTACTCGTTAAACCCTTCAGTAACAGCCACTCATTAGCAGTGTCTACTCCAGATTGTTTGAGCCCCACCTGGATTATTGATGATTAAATTACACACCCCAAAACAATGAACTTGATTGTAGGAAGAAGAGAGAAACAACATAAATACCTGTGAAGTTGAGGATGTTTCTCTATTAGTTGATGACTTAGTTAGGCCCTGATTCACAAAGACCTGAGTCAAGTGCCTAGGCTCCCTATGCAATGAATGGGGAGATACAGGCACCTCAGAATGCAGTCCACAGATGCCAGCACACTAGTAGATGGGGAGCCACCTACACTAAGCAATGGGAGCTATTGATGGACGTGTCTTAAACCCTGACCCTCACAGAGATAGGTGCCTAAATGCAGGCTACAAGAGGCACCTATCTCTGCTAGTGATCCACAACAGGAACCTCTCTCCTGCAGTCAGGTGGCTAAGTCATTTCTTGTGAGAATGAGCTAGGCAAGCCCTTAATTCAACTCAAAACAACCTTAGCCCCTGAATCTTAGACGTGGGAGACTAGTTCAATTCCCCCCTTCCCTTGAGAGGGCAGAAGGATTTGAATGGCTACCTCTTGGGAACGGTGCTTTACTGACTGAGCTGCATGATATTCTGACCTAGGGCTCCCCCCAGTCTCTGCTGTTGCAGCTGTTCCACTTTGCATACATAATTAAAGAGTGTTTGGAGCAGCAGCACTGCATTCTGGGGCCCTCTGCCTCCAGGCTATAGCATCATTATTTTTTCCTCTCTCCCTCTCCTCCAATGACTATTTAAATATTTATACACAGTGGGACAGTTCCAACAGGAGATATTGAGGGCTTCCCCTCCCCCCATCAGAATATCCCATAGCTTGGTGGTTAGAATGCTCTCCTGAGAGGTAGAAGACCCCTACTCAAATCCTTGCTCCCCATCAGGCAGAGGGGGAAATTGAACCTGGGTTTCCTGTATACCAGGTGAGTGCATTCACCACTGGGCTAAAAGTTATAAGGTTTGCAAGGGTAGCAGTGCTTCCTATGGCCATATTTTGAATGGGTCCTGATCCAGTAGGTGGCATCTAAGCACAACTACTGGATCAGGCAGCCCTCCTATCTCCACCCAGTTTGTGGATGGCTTAGGCAGGAGATAGGCAGCAGGGCACATGCCCAGAGGCAGAAACATGGGTGCCTAGGGAACTTTCCCAGTGAAAATATAGGCACCAAGTAAATATTAGGCACATACAGGGATCAGCAGCAGCTGGAGGGGTGTTTTGTGGCTTGCAGTGGAACCTAAAACTAGGATTTAGGTGCCTCAATCTGTGGTTTAGGTACCTGTACCTTTGTAGATCTGGCTCTTAACTGCTTTGTGACCCATTTTTCCCATTTCTAAAAGGAGTATAATATATTACTCTACCTCATGGGATTGTTCAGAGCTCTGATAGGCAGATATTTTACAAAGGGCTTTGAGCTCTTCAGGTGGAAAGTTCTATATAAATGCTAAGTACTCAGGGCAGGTGCAAGGATATTTTGCACCCTAGGTGAAAATTCCACCTTGCGCCCCCCACTCCCCGCACATCGGTTCATTGAGGGGCAAATCCCAATGAGCCTTTGTAGACCTCAGGGGCCAGCTGTGCCCAGGGGCTGCTCCCCAGACCATGTTCCCCGCTCCCCACCCCCATCCACTCCTTCCCACTTCCCACCCCGACTGCCCCCGTCAGAACCTCCAACCACCCCCGCTCCTTGTCCCCTGACTGCCCCCTCCTGAGACCCCCCCACCCTAACTGCCCCCCTAGAACCCTACCCACCTGTCCCCTGACTGCCCCAACCTTCTCCACACCCCCACCCCCTGACAGGCCCCCCCAGAACTCCCGACCCATCCAACCCTCCCCCTGCTCCCTGACTGCCCCCCTGGGACTCCCCTTACCAGGCTCAGGCCGCTGGAGCTGCTGGCTCCATGTGGAGGCAACATGCTGCCAGGCTGCCGTGTGCACAGCCCCTCCCCCGCAGAGTGCTGAGGCAGCAGGAGGGGCAGCAGCGGCTCACACTCCGTCCCGGGAGCCGCAGAACCCGAGCGAGGTGAGGGGGGAGCCGGGGGGCGCACAGGGACTGGCACCCGCATGCATCTTCTGCAGGAGCCGGGGGGGGAGGGGCGCGTGCCAGACCACAGCCGGGGCAGGGGGGCGCAGCTGCTCCCTGCTAGCGGCGCTGCCGCCTTTGCAGGGCTGCTTCCACCCTGCACCGCCGCCGGCCACCCCCCAGCCGATGCTTTTTGGCTCTCCCAACCACCAGGTGCCCTAGGTGACCACCTAGTTGTTGCACCAACCCCGTAAGTACTAGAAATGATTTTAAAAGTATCTTGAACACTCATTCCTAGCCAAGTACAGATTGGAACAAGTGACCTACACCATATTCCTTTAAGATATCCAAGCCTAGGCAGATCCCCTCCCAACAACATAGAGCAATTTGAAGACTCAAGGCCTTAGAAATCTCTGCCCTGTTACATATCCCCATGTTTGTCTGCCTGTCAGTCATGAGTCCATGATTTTCATATTAATATATACAGTCATGACTTATGACAGAGTGGGTCTTTTGTGGTATGCAGCGTATCATAGAATCATTGAATCATAGAATCTCAGGGTTGGAAGGGACCTCAGGAGGTCATCTAGTCCAACCCCCTGCTCAAAGCAGGACCAACCCCAACTAAATCATCCCAGCCAGGGCTTTGTCAAGCCTGACCTTAAAAACCTCTAAGGAAGGAGATTCCACCACCTCCCTAGGTAACCCATTCCAGTGCTTCACCACCCTACTAGTGAAAAAGTTTTTCCTAATATCCAACCTAAACCTCCCCCTCTGCAACTTGAGACCATTACTCCTTGTTCTGTCATCTTCTACCACTGAGAACAGTCTAGATCCATCCTCTTTGGAACCCCCTTTCAGGTAGTTGAAAGCAGCTATCAAATCTCCCCTCATTCTCTTCTGCAGGCTAAACAATCCCAGTTCCCTCAGCCTCTCAAGTCATGTGCTCCAGCCCCCTAATCATTTTTGTTGCCCTCCGCTGGACTCTTTCCAATTTATCCACATCCTTCGTGTAGTGTGGGGCCCAAAACTGGACACACTACTCCAAATGAGGCCTCACCAGTTCTGAATAGAGGGGAATGATCACGTCCCTCGATCTGCTGGAAATGCCTCTACTTATACAGCCCAAAATGCCATTAGCCTTTTTGGCAACAAGGGCACACTGTTGACTCATATTCAGCTTTTCGTCCACTGTAACCCCTAGGTCCTTTTCTGCAGAACTGCTGCCCAGCCATTCGGTCCCTAGTCTGTAGCAGTGCATGGGATTCTTCCGTCCTAAGTGCAGGACTCTGCACTTGTCCTTGTTGAACCTCATCATATTTCTTTTGGCCCAATCCTCTAATTTGTCTAGGTCCCTCTGTATCCTATCCCTACCCTCCAGCGTATCTAGCGTAGGTGTAGCCATGTCAGTCCCAGGATATTAGAGAGACAAGGTGGGTGAGGTCTTGTCTCTCTAGTATTGGGTCTTCTTCTGGTGTGGGAAGATAACTTCTTTAATTGAGAGCTGATCAGCTGAACACTGGGCTCCAGGGAAAGCTCACAGAAACAGTCATAATGTGGGCTTCCTGCACTGTTGCCACGGTGAAGCTGAACTGGCAGACATTGGGAAGGCTGCAATAAATGGTTTTAAGAGGTTAATATGAATCCAACAGTTCATTACAAAGTAAGTATTTTGATCAAAATAAAGGGACCTCTGACTCTTTCCATAACCATGGTTGTGTAGGGTGTGGCAAGTGGGTTGTGTAGGTTTGGCCCCAGAGTGTTCAGATGTCTGAAGTTCCATCCTGCAGAAGTCTTTGTGCCTCCCTTTGCTACCAGCACACACCCCATCCTCTTCTCACCTGGAAACATTCACTGCAGCCTCTCTCACCTTCACCCACTTGCCCCACCCTACACAACCCAGAGAGGGGTTGCTGCTATACTCTCCCAGTCCCATGTATACTCTAGGAAGGGAGGTAGTTAGCCAGGGGCACAGCTTCCTTTTCCCTCATCTCTGTGGAGCTAGACTTAGATTATCCACTTAACTTTAATTTCCTTTTTTTAAAAAAAGATCCTAACTGATGCCATCCTCTGCGGGAGTTTGAGAGCAAACCTACCAGCTAGAACCTAAATTTAGCAACTCACTTTCTTCCATGGCTGCCTGAAGATGTTAGCAATGGAGTGAGCTATTTTTTCACACTTTCAAAACAAAAGGTGTTAGCTTCTTCTCTCTCCTGCTGCCCCGCCCCCCACTCCTCAAAAAAAAAGAATGGGTAGGGAAATTTCATTTTAATTCAAAAACTGTCTGAGTTTAATATAAGAAGATTCACATTTTCTTTATTTTTCAAAAAGCTTTCTCTCATCAGAAAGGAGACAGGTGAAGTGTTTGGACAGCCTTAGCCTGTCTGCCTGCCAGCCAGAGACCCTTGTTATTTTACAGCTGCAGAGGTCAGCCTGCATGGAACGATAGTGGGACCGTATTTTCCCAAAGGGAAAACAGGACACCACACAGGGCCAACCTGAGGCACCCCTCCCAACCCCATGAGCAACCCCCTACCCCATGCATGGGGCTGGCCCAAGCCCCCAGTGCCACCTGCTCACTTGGGGCCAGCCTAAGGCCCCCCCTCTACCCCTGTGCGCGGGGCCAGCCCAAGACTCCCTTCCGCCAGCCTGTATTGCACTGGCCCGGCCTGAGCGGCTCTCCCAAGTCCTTCCTCCCGCACAGAGCTGGCATTGTCTCACCTCTCATCCCTTCCCACCCCCCTCCCCCACACATACATTCCTCTGCACCCTGCAAGGGGTTGCACCCCACTTTTTTTTTTTTGGCAACACTGTACATTTGATAATCAGTTGGCAAGAGCAAACAGGCAAATGCCCAGTTGTGCCAAAAGAGACAGGGCAGCCAGAACAGGGCTTAAAAAAGGGTCTGTCCTGGCCAAAACAGGACATATGGTCACCCTAAGGGAAGAGCATGGAGACTCACGCTATTACCCACCATGAAGTACGTGAAACAAGTACAAGTTTCTCTTTTCTCACTCACCCCACTTCTGTAAAGCAACAACAAAAGAGCCATATAGGGTGAGACCACAGGTCCCTCAAGCCCAGCATCTTGTCTTCTGATGGTGGCCATTGCCAGGTGCTTCAGAGGAAGTGAACAGAACAGAGAAATTTCAAGTGATCCATCCCTGATTGTCCAGCTTCAGCCAGTTTGAGGTTTAGGGACATCCAGAGCACAGGCTGCATGCCTGACTCTCTTAGCTAATTAGAGAGACAAGCTGAGTGAGGGGATATCTTTTATTGGACCAACCTCTGTTGGTGAGACAAGCTTTCAAGACAGAGCTCTTCTTCCAGTCTGGAAAAGATAGTCAGAACATCACAGCTAAATGACAGGTGGAACAGATGTTTAACATAAGTAGTTAGCACATATTTAGGGACAATTAAAGGTAGAGTGGCCTGTTAAGATAAAAGCACACCAAGTCCTAGTCTACTACACTACAGAGTTAAGTAGATACAAGGCAGTTTACATCAAACCTAAAACTCTGGTTTGAATGGGACATTCCAAATCCTGGGTAAAGGCTGTACTAGCTAAATGGGAAAATCCAGCTATTCAACTAGAGCAGGGGTTCTCAAACTGGGGGTCAGGATCCCTCAGGGGGGTCACAAGGCTATTACATGGTGGGGGGGGGGGTCACGAACTGTCAGCCCCCAGCCCAAACGTGGCTTTTCCTCCAGCATTTCTAACGGTGTTAAACATTTAAGTGTTTTTAATTTATAAGGGGGGGTGGGTCTCACTCAGAGGCTTGCTATGTGAAAGGGGTCACTAGTACAAAAGTTTGAGAACCACTGAACTAGAGCAGCATCACAACTGACCTCTGTGACCCAGAGGAAAGACACTCAGCTGCCTGATGAATACCTCAAATGCAAGGAAAGGCCAAACCATAGCCAGGGGCTTGCCATCCTGACTAACTGGCGGTGGTTGAAGAAAGAAAATGACCTGCCCCAACATAGCTATGGCA
Source organism: Macrochelys suwanniensis (assembly GCA_033296515.1). NCBI lineage: Eukaryota > Metazoa > Chordata > Testudines > Chelydridae > Macrochelys > Macrochelys suwanniensis. The sequence goes on along the minus strand of CM065775.1, from coordinate 115,318,029 downwards.
GGAGCAACCCCTTATTTGAGTACTGAGCACCTCAATGGACATGACCTGCCAAAAGGCAGTGAGAAAGGGGTGACTATTACAGAGATTTAGATTTAATTCACCATTAGCACTGAGGGTACCTTACCTTTCTAGACAAGGTCTCTGAAGAGGCAGAGAGAACTACCCATTGCTGATCCATGCAAATAAAATAAAAATAAATAAGGTACCTATATCTATCACAATGGCTTTTAGCTGATCAGCAAGTAATCAATCCATTCAACAATGTTCATGACTATTGAAGGTACTGGACTTAACTCCATTACAAATTCATAAATGAAGATGGATGTGTTATTATTTTAGCATGTAGAAGCAGAGGTCTTCCATTTCCCTTCATCCCGCCCCGCTACAGAGTCCTCCCACCTGCATTACATCCATAGGTGCAAAGAATCTGTGCTCTCTCCCCACTCTTCTTTTTGGAGATTTAATTAGACCTTTGAGTCCAACACAGGGTCTGAGGCCAGGCTCTCTCTCCTCTTAACATGCTTGCTTTGAAAGTGCTACAGAAGCACATTTGTTGTTTAAGAGCTACAAGCTAGACTTTTCCTGGAGAACGTGTTAATACTCCCCACTCCTTGAAGGGAAACAATAGATTGAGTCAACTGCTGAATTCTATAAAGTTTATTACAAACATCTAAAAGACACACAAACATTAAAACAATCACCCTGAGTAATATTTAGCAGTGTTAGCATATATAGAGCTTTGATAAACACGAGTCAATGGTCACCAAATACAGAAGGCCAGGCAAGGAAAGGCAGGAGTAAGTCAGTGGCTACTGGATTCTTCCTGGGAAGCAGCAGCATCGTCTCTTGGTAAAGGCTCTTTGAGAGTTTTCTTGGGAAGAAGCTGGGAAAGGATGTTGGGCATAACTCCTCCTTCAGCAATGGTCACATCAGCAAACAGCTTGTTCAGCTCTTCGTCATTCCTCACGGCCAGCTGGATGTGTCGTGGCCCAATCCTGATTTTCTTGTTTTCATGGGCAGCATTTCCTGACAGTTCTAATATCTCAGCAGTCAGATATTCCAGCACAGCCGCCAGGTAGACCGGAGCACCAGCACCTATTCTCTCAGCATAGTTCCCTCTTTTGAGAAGCCGGTGGACACGACCCACTGGGAACTGCAGGCCAGCCTTTGATGACTTTGTTTTTCTTGATAGAAGTGTAGGTTTTGCAGCCACATTTTTCTTTCCACGTCCAGACATTCTAATATCAAACCAGAGAAGCAGAACTATGTTAGGACATTGTGACAGCATTCAAGTGCTTGAGCTATAGCTATATAATAGGAGCCAAAATGGTAGCAAGGTCAAATATACCCTTCCACTCCTGTACCTAGATTTATTCACAAATTCATAAGTAAAGAGAGCCCCCCCACCTCCCAAAAAACCCCACAACCCCTAGACAACTCCCTATTAATTTCTTCAGCTTGAAATACAGCTCAGTAATTCTCTCTTTAAGCCATCTCTCTCATACAACAGGTTTTGTTTAACTTTGGTGAATCATTTTCTCCCATGCCTGCCTTAAGTTAGCAAGAAAGCTAGTCAAAGATAGATAGTCTACCTAGAAGCCACTTTTAGAAAACAAATTTTAGTTCCTCTTTCCAAGAGAACACCCACATGTCACCATCCACAGTGTTCATATTGCACAGGAGCAGATAGCTATTTTCTGATTTGATTTTTTTTTAAACAGAGGGATATTTGGTTCTCCTATACAGACGCAGCATCTTTAAACTTATTTTCTGCTTCAGAGCAGCAAAGCCTACTCCCAAGAGACACAAGTAAGGTCTTACCAGCCACTTTCAGATGCTAAGAATTCATACAACTTCTTAAGCAACATATTCTTAAAATGTTCCCAGTAGTTTTTTCTACAGAACAGTGCATGTTTCATGGGGGATTTTTCTGCAAAAGGAAGATACTGCTAGGCTCCGTAAGGCTGTTTAGCTTTATTTTATTTTTTTAAAACAAAGACCTTCAAGAACCCTAAAGTAGAAGACAGTAAGAGTAAGGAGTCACACGTCTATTTTATGTTGTGGAATCCACTGTCAGACTTATTTCTCTCAAATCACAGGCATAAGTAGGTATTACTCTTCACAGTTTTTCCACCTTCTCAGTAGATACTAATTAACTAGTTTTCACCATAGTTAGTGCAGGATATATTAGAGTTCAGAGATCATCAATGTAATACAAAGCCATTAAAGCTCTTCTACCTTTCACCAGTACTACACAGAAAACAGTATGAAAACAAACTGATCTTAAGTCTAGGATTCAGTTATGTGAAGAGATCTCAAGGGAAATTAAAAAAAACCAACCCTATATCTATTAACCTAGGAAGAAACAGTAAGGCAAACTAAACAGCCCTACATAGTCACATATAGAGTCAAGAAAATCCTAGATACAAACTAAAGACATAAATTCTACCTTACATGCATTGACTAATACTCAGTATTGTTGGGGTTTTTCCCCAAAGCAATGCTTTCTCTGAAATACATCTTCACCTTTCAGGTATATATCTTAATTAAAAACCAAGCCAAACATCCTATTACCTTCAATAAACCTTACTTTATCCTATCCCAAGCTTGCTACCAGCTATAGCCAGCAAACTCTTCTTCTAGTAGAAGCTAATTGCTTTCTTTTTAACCTCTCACCAGTAGCCATCTTATTAGCAGCTTTTATTCTAAATCAGCTGACCACCTGGATTATTGATGAGCCATTCGCTCCCCAAACTAGTAAACTTTATTATGCGTGAAAGCAAGAAATCTATTACAAACATCTGAGAGGTGGAGGAAGTTTCTTTTATCTTATCTGAATTAAGACAGGAAATAAGGGTGAACTGTCTCCAATCATTTTTTAGCTGAAGTCAATAATTGGCAGTGACACCACTTGTTTGTTAAAGGGTATAAAAAGTAAACTCTTAAAGGGTTCATTACTAATACCTATCTGACTAGGGTGAAGGTGATGGTGACTAATATGGATCTAAGCACCCTTAGGGTTAGCCTGTTTGTAAGTACCTTGATCAAATGCTTATACAATATTTTGTTATTGTTTGGATGCAATACATTGCTTATTATTTAGGCATGTATTTAGACCAATAAAGTACTATTTGGCCTTTAGATTTAATAAAAGAACTTATGGTTAAATTGGTGTTTGGTGATTTCTCATAGTAATAATTTTAAATATTATTAGTAATTCCAATAATCCATTTGTCTGAATTGCCATTACAGCCATTAAAACTGCAGGTCAGTCTGCATACCTAGGCGCTCTAGCCTGGATGCATAAAGGGGCTTGGGTGTTGCAGTACTCAACACTGCAATGCCTCACTTTTAGGCACCTTGAAAATCATGGGATTTACAAAGCCTGATTTGGGTCCCTATGCTCCCCATTCCTTGGCACCTGTCTCTATCCAAGCATTGTGTAGGCTCTACAAAAGCCAGCACAGTAAGTAGGGAGCAGCCTATGACAGACTGGAACATGCTCATGAGGGGAGTGTGTCCTAATCCCCACCCCTCTCACAGAGTTTGGCATTTAAATTGAGTTTAGAGGGAGGTACCTGCCTTTCCTTAGGGTCCATGAGAATGCGCTAGGTCCCAGTACTCAAAAGGACCACACACAAAAAAAGGACACGGGTGGGGTAGACAAGGCATAAGTCTCCCTTAAAATCTTTAACCCAGTGATTTTGCTTCTTGTGCTATCCTCAGAGGCTATGGGCTTAAATTGCAGCAACGGGGCTGGGGGAGTTAGGTTGGAGGTTAGGGAAAAACTTGCTACCTATGAGGGTGGTTAAGCACTGGAATAAATTGCCTAGGGAGGTTGTGGAATCTCCATCAGTGGAGGTTAAGAGCAGATTAGACAAACAGCTGTCAGGGCTGCTCTCGATAATACCTGGTCCTGCCTTGAGTGCAGGGGACTGGACTAGAAGACCTCTTGAGGTCCCTTCCAATCCTATGACTATGAGGAGGGTAGTCACATAAGATGTGGAAGACTGCAGTTCTATTCTCCCTCTCTGCCAGATGAAAAGGGATTTTAACAGGGAATCTACTTCCACTCAGGTGTGTGCCCTAACCACTGGACTATAGTCATTCTTATTTTGTCTTTTTGCCAATAAACTGGAATGGTTTCAACAAGAGAGATTGAGGGAATACCTACTGCTGCCACCCCCACATCAGACTGCCCCATAGCCCCACTTAGTTAGCTGAGAGATGATAGATATCTGTTCCCCTTCTTAGGCAGAGAGGTGAATTGAATCAGGAAGTTCGTTCTCTCAGCCCAAATGAGAACCCCAACCACTGGGCTAAAGGTTAAAAGGGAGGCCTCTTCACCCAGCATTTTCTGTGAGAGGCCTATCATCACCCCTACTGGATTGATCCCTGCTGGCAAGATGTTCCTCTGACCATCTTCTCTGGTTTCAGGGCTGTGCTGGGACTTAGGCTGGAGATAGGCACCCAGCTGCGTGTGACCTTAGAGGCAACAAGTTAGGCAGGGAGAGGATTTTTATGACAAAAATATAGGGGCCGAGTGAGTTTAGACACCTAGAGGATTCAGCAGCCGCCAACCGGGAGTTTTGTGGATCACAATGGTGCATAAATCTAGGCTTTAGGCACCTAAATTCCTTTGTGGATCTGGCCATCACTGACTCCTGGCATAACACAAATTGGACCCAGCAACTGAGGCCTCAGTTCTGCAAACATGTTGGAATAGGTAATATCTGAAATTATTTCTATTGATATGGGAAACCCCCAAAACACTAATTTAACCATAAATTCCTTTATTAAATCCAAAGAGCATATAGTACTTTATACACTTACTCTAAACATGCCTAAATAATACTCAATTTACTACATCCAAACAGTAACAAAACATTTTAAGCATTTGACCAAGATACTTACAAATGGGCTAAACCCAGGGGTGTTTAGACTGATAGTGGTCAGCTCCTGTGTGGTCAGGCAGGTATTAGCAATAAACCCTTTAACAAATAAGTGATGTCATTGCCAGTTACTGACTTCAGCTAAAAACTAATTGAAGACAGTTAACCCTTATTTCCAGTTTTAATCCAGCTAAGATTTACAACCTCCTTTTTTACCAAGGCCTTTCCTTCCCTCCATCTTGCTATTCAATGGTTTCCCATTGCACCTGGGTTCACGCAGGTTGTAACACTGATGTGTGGGTTGGGGAAGGGCTGTGTTAGCTCATTTTAAAACAGATTCTCTGGTTGATTTAAAACCATCTGCAGTCGCCCCTAGCAATCAGAGGCCTTGTTTTCAGAAACTTCCTCTTATCTCTTTAGTTATTCTTTGCACCAGACATCCTCCCTACTTTATTCTTCTGCCCTTATCACTTATTATTTCCAAGGCCTGCCTTCTACTTGCTAGTTAGGGCCTTTCTTTACAACACGTGTATTTCCTTAACCAAACTTAAGCTAATTTTAACTCTTTAATTTTATACTTATCCTACAACACATATGCACTTTACGCATATGAGCCCCAATCCTGCAAACGCTCGCATATGTGCTTAACTTTACTATTGTGAATAGCCTCATTGAAATCAAAGGAACTACTCATAATAGTAAAGTTACACACATGCATACATTTTTGCAGGATTGAGGCCTAAATTAGTAGGTTAGAAAAGGGCACAGTGATTATTTAAACAAATAAACATAGAAATGCTGAAAATGAAGACTGGATTTATTGGAAGGATTTCAATAAAAGAATCAATCAATAAAAATTGTTATTTTCCAAATCAGTAATCTCAATCTCTGTAGTGTTCCTCTCTCTCCTCCTCATAATCTTGTTGTCTTTTGGAGCTGATTAATGCCAGAGGTGTCATTTCCTCTGGATTAATTGTTCTGAAAGAAGTGTTAATGAGCTGGTCCTTGCTTAAAAATAAGAGGGATGTCCCTAGTCTAGAAGGACATGAGTCTTAAATGCACATGAGATTTTTCTGAGAGAGGGGAAACAGTATGAAAAGGTAAATTATTGATTTACAATATTTTAAATGTACTGTAATCCACTGCTGTCTTAGTATGTAATGCTTTTAATGTGAAGGACCTTTTCCTTCTAAGAGTGGACCTTTATTCTCTACTACTACACATATGTGACTGAAATGTCACAAAGAAACACTAAAGCTTTTTTACTTGGGTGTAAGTTCAGATCTGAACTTCACTACATGTAAGTGAGAAGCTATGGGGAAGTAATAAATCACATGAAAAGAGAACTGGAAGGGGTCTTTCCTCTATCATTTTGAAATACCAAGTGTAATTTCCTGCACTTAGAAAAATCTTAAAGGGAATTTATATTAGATGCTCTCACACACAGTTTTCCTCCTGAGGATCTGTTCGAGGTAGTGATGGTGAGCAGGGAAGAGTGTGCTGGAGTTCCTGAATGTAGGGGCAACTAAGAGAATCCAATGCTAGACCCACACAGGGAAAAAACAGTTGAGTTCTCAGACTAGCTCTGTTCTAAGCTTATGATTGAACTGTCTAAGCTGTTACTGCTAACAAGAAAGGCAGGAGATGCTTTGGGAAGTGATACCTCTCTGTAGCACTGGACCTGTGTAAATTTATGAATGTATATCTCCATAGAAATGAAGTTGGTGACATGTCAGAATGGCTAAATGTGGTACGTTGCTAAAATATCCCCTACACTGAATAGTCAATATAATTAAATAATTACTGAGCTACTTTTAGTACTTGTATATAGAGCTGTCTGGAAAATGATTCTGTTTTGTGAAAAATATTGAGATTTTGGAATTGTTTTTGTTCTCCATCAGAAAATGAGACCTTTCAAAACTTTTTGCCAAAAAAATAGACACGCCCCCCGTCCACCCGCCAGAATAGCCAATCACTCAGTGATTCGAGCTCTCACTTGGGGATGTGGAACTTCAGGTTTAAGTCCCTGATCTGCGTGATTCAGAGCAGACACTTGAACCTGTCTCCTGTGCCCCAGGTAAGTACCCTAAACACTGGGCTGTTGTGGGGTTTCTTGCTTTCGCTTCCTGGTTTTGGCCAGAAAAACTCCATCTTGGATCTGAGAAACCGTCCCAGAAAGGTTGGTTGAAACTGATATGTTTCCACTAAAAGTTTTTGTTCTGACAGTTTTAGATTATTATTATTTTATTTTATTTTACAAATCAGTCCTACTTCTATGCCACCTAGTCCTATAGAACTTCAGCCTAGGACTGGATAATGGAGGAATTACCAACTTACCACTCTCCTGGTCTCCAGGCAGAGAGCAGAATTTCCCACCAAGGTAGTGAGCAACCGAAGTTGGTCTGCCCCTGAACAGAGCTAGAATTCAGAAACTCAGAATTTCTGTTCCATGACAGAAATCCTGACATCCTGAAATTTGGTTTTGTTCCAAATGGGAATGAAAACAAAATTTCTGAATTTCCTGTAAAGCAAATTTTTTGAAAAAATATTTTGGGTCAAATGAAATGCTCAATTTCAATTTTTAAAAGAAAAATTGTTTGAAATGACAACATTGAAATACTTTAAAAAAACCACATTTTGTCAAATATTCCCATGGAAAAATTAGATACTTTTCCAATGAAATGTTTTTCTATTTACCCAGCTCTACTCCTTAACTCCCTAGGTTTCCAACTCGCCTTAAGAGAACATGCTACACAAATACAAGGCCAAGGTGCCATAGAGTTAGTACTACTGTATAATCAGCTGTTGTCCACTACCATTAACACCTTGACCCCAAACCATCCACTCACCACACACTGACCAAGAAGATCCTTGTGGCTCATATGGATGAGCTATGACAGATGGAGTGCACAAGCAGAACATTAGAACGCCAGTAGTCCAAAAACCATTCTCTCTGACAGACTGGTATTTATCTAGTGCTATGTGTAACTACAGCAGTCTATCAGTGAAGAAAAACTGTAAGGATACTGACTGGGATTTTTACTAGTTTTTCTACTATTTTATTAAAAATATAAATCTTATGGGCATGATGCTTTGAATGATGAGATTTCACCCTCCACCCCCACCCGGCTGAGTAAAAATGTCATCAACTGGCAAAAAGACCAAGAGAAAAACTGTGCTTACAAGGAAAATGAAGTCATCAAGGGCTGGTCTACAATTCCCAGTGGGTCGTGTCCACTTCTCAAAAGAGGGAACTATGCTGAGAGAATAGGTGCTGGTGCTCTGGTCTACCTGGCGGCTGTACTGGAATATCTGACTGCTGAGATACTGAACTGTCAGGAAATGCTGCCCGTGAAAACAAGAGAGCTGGGATTTTACCACGACACATCCAGCTGGCCGTGAGGAACGATGAACAGGCTGTTTGCAGATGTGACCATTGCAGGGGGCCAAACATTCTTGCCCAGCTTCTTCCCCAGAGAACTCCTAAAGATCCTTCAACAGAAAAGAAAGCTGTTCCTTCCTGGGAAGACTCCAGTAATGACTGACCCAGAAAAAATGTACGTTTCCTCCTCATCACCAGTTCTTCTTCAACATGGAACTCTTGTTAACCCAATGTGTTGTGTGTGCAAATTGCTGCTAAATATTCAGACTGATTATCTTAATGTGTGGGTTTTTTAACTGTTGAAATAAACTTAATTCCTATCTACTATCTGATTCTGTTCTCCTGTCTGTTAATTCAATAACTTTTTCCTAAGAAAGTGTTTAAGCTTGCAGCTTTTAAACAATATGAACTTTGCTCCTTAATGCTACTGAAGCAATTATACTAGGAGTAGGGGTAGCCTGACTGATCTCAGTATCTGTTTTGTATTGCAGGCAGGGCTTAAATTCAGCTGGAGCTGACCGGAGCAGAGGTAAGTATTTTCAAACCCGTGGGACTGAAGCCCCAAGCCCCGGTACCCCCCACACAGCTGAAGCCCTGAGTCCCAGTGCTCTGGGAAATACTCCGAGAATTTAAGCCCTGATTGCAGTGTATACTCCGCTCTCCTTAGGAGGAGAGTTGTGTAGAATAAGAATAACAGAAGCCTATTATTGCAGTGCAAACTATTAGGTTGAGTAGGCTGGTAACTGTGTAAGAACTTCTGCTCCCATTGTGTACCTAATCTAGGAAGCTGGTCATCAGGTAGTTATTAATTTGAGGGGGGTGTCTGGGAGAGTGGAAGTTCATCTGTATCTACATTTTTCAGGTCATATTACATATACAGAGCTTATCAGAGAGGCTGTGGGCAGTGCCACTGGCATATAATGTTGCCTACTGTTAAAAGCAGCAAGGATATTACCTGTTCCAATGAAGGATGGTCCTGGCACTTCCAAACTAGGAGCTGAAAACTCAAAGAAATGTGGGGCCTGATTTTGCTCTAACTTAATACTAGCATAACTCCATTGATTTCAGTGGGGATTATTCCTGATTTATATCTGAATCAAAGGACCTGGGCTTCGTACTATAGTTACAGTAGCAAAACAAATGTAGGGTTGATGGGAATTAAATATAAAAAGGGACATTGTAAACAGCCTCCCTGGCATACTCTAGAACGGCCCATGCATCAGGAATGATATAAACCACTCTGCTTTGATATTATTGAAGTTGCTTTCCATGCTACTTAAGCCTGGTCTAAGCATGAAGTTGCACCTGTTTAACTAAAAGTGTGGTTTAAAATAATCTGTGTCCCTGTGTGAACACAACATTCCCATATAGTAAACACATAGACCCCAATCCTGCAAACACTTATGCAGGCAAGCAACTAAAAGACCATAAGAACTTTGATACTTGAACTAAGCAGGAGAGGAAAAACACATTGACAACTCAAAATTAAAAATAATAGACCCCTAGATTTTAATACCAGAGGAAACCAATTGTGATCATCTACTCTGACATCCCGCATAACACAGGATGTTATTTTATTAATTCCTGTTTCAAGTCCAATAGCAGTGGTAGAACTAGAGCACATCTTTCAGAAAGATAGACACCTTGATCTAAAAATGTCCACAGGTGGGTGTGTGGGTGTGTGTGTGTGTAAAAGTTGTTCCGCGGGTTAATTATCCTCACTGTTAAAGTGTGTGTGTGTGTGTGTGTGTGTGTATATATATATATATATACACCTTATATCTAGTTACAATGTGTCTAATTTCAATTTCTAGTCACTGGATCTTTTATAACTTTTGTCTGCTAGACTGAAAAGTCCTCTATTAACAAATTTCCTTTCCCCATGTAGTATTTACAGAATATGATCATCACTCCTTAACCTTCTCTCTGTTAAGCTAAATTGATTGAGCTCCTTGAGTCTCTCACTATAAGGCTTTCCAATCTTCCAGTCATTCAAGTGGCTCTTCTCTGAATCCTCCCAAACTTTTTAACATCCTTCTTGACTTGTGGGCACCGTACATAGTATTTCAGCAGTGGCAGCACCAGTGCCAAATCCAGAGATAATATAACCTCTCTACACCTGCTCAATATTCCCATTTATACATCACATTACCCCTTTTGGCCAGAATTACACTGGGAGCTCATGTTCAGCTGATTATCCACTATGATCCCCAACTCTTTTTCAGAGTGACTGCTTCCCACAACAGAGACCCTCATCCCGTAAGCACAGCCTATTACATTCTTTGTTCCTAGATGTATGTAATGTACATTCGGCTGTACTGAAATGTACAGTGTTTGCCTGTTCCCAGTACTTCACTTTGTGCCATCTGCAAACTTTATCTGCAATGATTGTATGTTTTTTCCAAGTTCTTGATAAAAATGTTAAATATGGTAGGGCCAAGAACCAACCCCTGCAGGACCCCACTAGAAACACCGCCACTCAACAGTCACTTAACCAGATTTTAATCAATTTAATGTGTGCCATGTTGATTTTGTATCACTCCGGTTTATTAATCCAGATGTTCTATTCTACCAGTCAAATGCCTTACAGAGGTTTAGGTGTTTTACATTAACAGTATTATCTTTCTTAATCAAACTTCTAATCTCTTTTAAAAAAAAAAAAGTTAGTTTGACAAGGCCTGTTTTCCATAAATCATGTTGATTAGCATTATTATATTACCCTTTTAGCTCTTTATTAAATGACTCCCATATCAGTTATTCCATTATTTTGCCCAAGATTGATGTCAGTCTGATACAGGCCTATAGATCCCTGGGTCATTTTTAAATACTAGCACATTAGCTTTCCTCTAGTCACCTGGAACTTCCCTGATTATTCTAAGGCTTATTGAAAATCAATATTAACAGTCCAGAGAGCTCCTTGATCAGCTTTTTAAAAACTCCTGGATGCAAGTTACCTGGCCTGCTACTTTAAAAATGTCTAATTTTAGTAGTTAGCTTTCATATCATCCTTTATTATTAGGGTTGCCAACCCTCCAGGATTGGCCTGGTCTCCAGGAATTAAAGATTAATCTTTAATTTAAGACTGTCATGTGATGAAATCTCCAGGAATACATCCGACCAAAATTGGCAACCCTACTTGTTACTATTGGAGTGGAATTTAATCATAACATGATGTGAATACATCTTGTTTTTTGACACACAGCCCCCCAACACAGGACAGAAATATTTATTTAATACTTCTGCCTTTCCTGCATTATTATTTACAGTTCTATCACTAACAGACTAGTACCATTGTTAAGATTGTTTTTGTTCTTGACATACTTAAAAAAACTCCTTTTTGTGGTCTTTCATGCTGCTGGTCACAGATTTCTTCTTGTGTCTTTTTGTTTCCCTTATCAATTTTCTACACTTCCTACCTTCTACTTTACAGTCATTCATCATTTATTTTTATATAAATCTTTTATAGTTGCTTTCACTTCCCCTCTAAGCCAGGCTGGTCTACTGTGATTAAAAAATTCCCAACTAAAAATATAAACAGAAAAATGTGAAAACTTTCCCCCAGCTGATTCAGCTCCCAATTCTTTTTGATTTTGCAAAACCAGCCCTTTTAAAAGCAAGTGAAGTTACTGGTTTGGACTTGATTCTGTTTACACATAACAAATGTACTCAAACTATGATCACTTGCACCTAAATGTAAGGGGACTGTTATCCCCTTACTAACATTCAGTGGGGGTGTTCTGATTGCTATCTCCCAGTACCAAAAGGGGAAGGGTCAATGGGAAATCAGGACCCTGAGACTGACAGTCCCCAGGAACAATGGGGAGAGGCCAATGCTCCAGGTAAGCCTGATTGACAGGGTGGGCAGGCTAATCAGGGAGTCAGGAGGCCAGGGTGGATCCCGTCCTCCATGTGAGCTGGAGTTGCCTGAGTCAGACAGAGTAGGGCCGAGCTAAGGAGAGGCCAGAGCTGAACTGGGCCAGATCCAGAGGGGCCAGAAAAGTGGGCCAGAGAGACAGACCTGCCCTGGGAGCAGAGCAGCAGCAACAACCAGAGCCAGAGGGGCCAGGGCAGCAGCCCAGGGAGCTGGAGGCAGACAGGAGCCGGAGCTGAGGCAGAGCGGTGGAGCTGGGGCTGGAGCAGTCTGGAGCCGGGTGCGGTGAGCAGCTGGGGAGACCCTGGGCAGTGGGCCCAGCACAGGGAGATGCCTCAGCCAAGAGGCCCTGCAGGCCAGACTTGGAGGGGGATCTAAACCCCGACAGGGCGGGGGCGACGCTGGGAAGAAGGGTCCTGCCACCCAGAGCCTGCGAGCGTGTGGCCACTGCCAGAGCAAGTAGCCAAGCCACAGCGTCCCTGCAGCACAGCCAGGGCCTCAGAAGGAGGCCTGGGACTTACAAGGAACAGTCTGAACTGCCCTGACATTCCAGAGACATTGTTTGTGATGTTCCCTGCCACAGAGCGCGGTGATGTGTTTCCTTTAACTTTTCCCATTTTTCCTTATTCATTTTAAAATTAATTGTTGATTACATAATTTGCATTTGCTTTAAATTGTATGCAATGAGCAGTGGGTCAGGGAAGCATCCAATGCAGAGAGAGTACCCTGGAGTGGGAACACCCTAGCTCCTGACCTAGGTGACCACAGCAAGGTTGGGGGGTTGAGCCCCCCAGGAATCCTGGGCCCAGCCTTGTTGGGGTTATGAGGACTCAGCCAGACAGGAGAGTGGAAGGGGAGTTCTCGAGAGCAGAGAGGCCTCTGAGTAAAGGAAGTGGGAGCGAGGACTGAGATCCTTCCGCTAGCCCATTTCACCAGGGTAGTGCAGAGACGAGGAAAGTTCCCCACAGTAGCGGGACTATTCCCCCGCTTACATAAACAAACACTAATTCTTAGTTCTGTGATCAGTTCCTCTTTATCTGGGACCGGGAGCTGGCAGATCATTCCCCCCCGGTTGTCTCCAACACTTTTTTTTGAATTGTGATTTTGATAAATGCAAGGGACATTTTAATACTGACAGCCTGGGCTCTCCACTTCATCGCACTCCGACTGAGATCAGTTAAATACCTGGAGCGGGTTACTGTCTCGGAGCGAGGAGAGGTTTGGCATGCTGTAGCAGAATCCACTTCATCTAGGCCTGTGAGAAGGGCCCTGAGCTGGGGTGTGGGAGGAGACCGCTTTACACGTAACCCCCGAGTTACGAGGGGAGATTATGAAATCCTTGATGGGGGCTCAAGTATCAGAGGGGTATCCCAAATCCTTGATTGGGGCTGGAGCCCCGCTCCCTATGGCCGGGCGCCCTCTCCCCGCCAGCCCCACAGGGTGCGAATGCGAAGCGGGGCACGGCCCTGGGTGTCCGTACAGCCCCGTCTGTCTGTCCTTACAAGGCTCCCCCGGAAGCCGCCGCTCCCGCCGCGTTACCCAGTTCCTGCTCCCGGGGACTCGCGCACCGAGGAGCGGCACGAGGGGGCTGAGCGTAGCCGGGGGGACGTTTCGGAGACAAAATGCAGGTGAGGAGCCGCGAGCAGGTTCCCGGGACCGCGCCGGCCGGGGGGCGGGCTCGCAAAGCCCCCGCGCTGCGGGCCGGATCCGGCTGCCCCGGGCGGGGATTCCTGGCCACAGATGCAGCGTGGCCCGTAAGGGGCCCTGCTCCGCTCGGCGCAGCTGCGGGCTCGCTAGGGGCCTCCCGCGGGCAGGGCGCCTCCGGCCCGGGCTGCAAAGAGGAGCCGCTGCCCGTGCTCCGCCAGCCGAGCTGGGGGGAGTAGCGCTGGCCGGCCGTGGCCACAGAAGGAGCGCGCGGCGAGCTCGCTTTGCAATGTCTCGGGTTACAATGTTGCATGGGGAAAAAGCCTCCGCCGTGACTCCCCTTCCGCCTGCTGTGGGCACGCGTCTTGCGTTGCTAATCGCCACCACCGGGGGGGGGGAGCCCTGCAGCTGGGGGGGAGTGCTGGGCTCCCCCACGAGCCCCCAAAGCGCCAGGACCGGAGACGTCAAGAGACAGGACGGGTGCGGTAACATCTGCCCCTCTGTCGGGGAGAATCATAGAATATCAGGGTTGGAAGGGACCTTCGTAGGTCATCTAGGCCAACCCCCTGCTCAAAGCAGGACCAATCCCCAATTTTTGCCCCAGATCCCCAAATGGCCCCCTCAAGGATTGAACTCACAACCCTGGGTTTAGCAGGCCAGTGCTCAAACTATCCCTCCCCCCTAGAGACAGGCTTCGGAGCGGCCTTGGAGAACAGCACTGAGTGGCTCCCAGGCTTGTCTCTTTCCCCGACAGAAGTTGCTCCAATAAAAGAGATCACCTCACCCACCCTGTCTCTAATATCTTGGGACCCACACAGCAACAGCCACAGTACAGGAAACGTCAACTCTATCAAAACACACTTCTCAGGCTCTGGGCTGAAGAGGGAGGGAGAAGGGCAGGACAATTCTACCAGGCCCTGAGCTCAGTCTGACCACAGTCATATTTATTACAAGTGAAAAATTCCAATACTGCCTCAAAATAAAGCCTAGTTGTATTGACTTACCAGTGGTCTTACTCTCAACAGTCCTATGATACTTGGTACTTAGTGTTTTAAAATAAGGGGGGCAGACACAATGCTGTCTGTGCTCATGCACCATACAGCCCTAGAAGATATTAATGCGTAAATAGTGACTTGACATGCGCTGACAGCGTGCTTTGTCTTTATTTTGATGTCCTGTAAACAGTGGTGTAGCCAGGTTTAGAGCACAGGGGGAGCGGAGCTAAAAAAAGGCGTCGGGAGCAAAAAAAGGCTCTGGGAGCAACAAAAAAAAATGCTCCGCTCAGGCTGCAGCGTAGGAGCAAAAGGCGTCAGGAGCAAAAAAAGGCACCGCTCCCGCTCAGTGGGGGAGCGGCCGCTCCCCCTGCTCCCCCCGTGGCTACGCTACTGCCTGTAAAGCATTGTCTGCCACAAGGTCTTGTAATCAGAAAGGTGCTAATGTTTATGTAAAGTGTGGTCTTGGTCTTAGTCTGAAATATGAGTGGCTGGGTAACATTGTGAAATTGATTGTTTTATTGTTTCAAAGCTCAGATGAAATTTGTTTGGCTTACAAGGAAAAAAGGAGTTGGCTTGTTTTCCTAGGTGACAGACTTACAAATACACCCTTGGCTCTGGAAGCCTACTTGGATTGTTTCTGGCTTGTGCATCACCACCAATAATACAGTTTTGCTGGCCGATTTCTGCCTTCAGTGGCACTTGTGAATCTACAAAATTTGACCCTGCAATAGGAAATTACAGTGCTATTGATCTGTGAGCCAGAATGATGAAACAAACTGTTGGAAAAGTTAGGCATTACATCTAAATGTTGCCAGTAAACAATAACCCATTGCAAGAACAGGTGGACTTTTTAAAAAAAAAAAAAAAAAGTCTGGAAGGAAATGACAAAAGTACCTACTGCTTCTGTTTTGCTGGAATCCCAAACCTGGTATATTCTGGACCTTAAATTAGTCCTTGTCTACACGTACCTTTTATATAAAGGTGTGTTTGTTTAAACCAGTACAAAACCCTGTTTTGGTTCGAGATACTTATGTAGATTTAGCTAAACCTGATTCCGTAGTGATTTGAGCTAAACCCAAATAAATGTATTTTCACAAACTGGTGCAATTTTAACAAAATTGGTTTTAAAATCTATTTTAAGTTAAACTGGTGAAACTTCCTTGGGTTGAAAAAGCCAATGTGGTAGGAGTAATTACTGGGGGACTGCCATTTGCACAGTTGGTGAACATTTTCTGATTGGGAAAAAAGGAAATTTTCTTTTCTTTTTTTCTGGCTAGCTGTGCCCATAGGGAGGCCACAGGTCCTGTGACCTCTGTCATCTTTTTTTTTTTTTTTTTAAGCAAAAGCAAACTCCTGGTACAGACAGGTACCCTGCTTCCTCTTTCCCTTCCCTCCCACCCAGATCATCTTTCGTTTCCCCAAGTAATGGAGTTACAAACTCTGCTGCAGCATTCTCTTTTTTTGAGAACCTGCAGAAGCCCTTCTGTAGGGTTTGAGGTAGGCAGGGGCGGCTCTATGAATTTCGCCGCCCCAAGCATGACAGTCAGGCGGCCTTCGGCGGCACGCCTGTGGGTGTTCCCTGGTCCCGCGGATTCGGTGGCGTTTCTGCAGGAGGTCCGCCGGTCATGCGCCGTCGGTATCCCCGCCGTCGAATTGCCGCCGAAACTGTGGAACCGGCGGACCTCCTGCAGAAACGTCGCCGAAGGCTGCCTGACTGCTGCCCTCTCAGCGACCGTCACGCCGCCCCCCCCGCGGCTTGCCACCTCAGGCATGCGCTTCCTGCGTTGGTGCCTGGAGCCGGCCCTGAACAGAAATCCCATCAGCAGGAGAATCTTGTGTGTGTTTTCTGTTGCATGCCCAACGAAACCACTACTCCATAATGTTGTATGTCTCTGGGGGAAAATCTACCCCTCACCCCGCACATCCTCCCCCCCCCCCCCCCCCCCGCAAAAAAAAAAAATACACATCCTCCATTTTGTTCTATTTTAGGATCCCAATGCAGATACAGAGTGGAATGACATTTTGCGTAAGAAGGGCATCCTCCCTTCCAAAGAAAAGCCAAAAGAGCAAGAGGAGGCGGTGGAGGAGCAAGAGCAGCAGAGACTTCAGCAGAAGTCTGTTGGTGAGTGATCAAGAAATAAGAGGCAGCATAAAACTAAATTCTGAGCCGCTTCTGTAGTAGCGTGTCCAATCACCAGGGTGAATAAAAATCAATGATTTAAAAAAAAAAATTGGATTTTTTTTTATTTAAATCCAATTTTTTTGATAAAATGCTTTTTGAGGAAAAAACCTATCTAAAGATAATACATTATAGTTCAAAGATATCTCATTGTGGAATAGGGATTATAAATTTGAATTCTATAGTATGAGACCATATATTCATGTAATGTTTAAGAAAAGTTTTGTAAATGAGTTCCAATAGTTCATGGATTAGGGACCCAATCTTATGGGGTTCCAGGGGCTTCTGTATAGATTATTTAGGTTAATCTTTCTATCTACCCAATGGGACTCAGTGCTCAGTCTATAACAGTGGTTCTCAAAGCCGGTCCGCCACTTGTGCAGGAAGGGCATCCAGCACATCCCTTGGCCTGCGCCGCTTCCCGCAGCCCCCATTGGCCTGGAGCGGTGAACCGCGGCCAGTGGGAGCCGCGATTGGCCGAACCGGCGGACATGGTAGGTACACAAACCGGCCCGGCCCGCCAGGGGCTTTCCCTGAACAAGCGGCGGACCGGCTTTGAGAACCACTGGTCTATAAGATACTATCAGAGATGCTTAGTTTTGCAGTTCTCAAACTGTGGATTTGTGTCTCCAGAGATAACATGCTTGTTAACAGCAAAAATGTTTTAAAATAAATAATATATAGAGGTGAGAAATAACAGACCTCAACTCTATTGTCCCTCTGAAAATTTGTGTACACAGAGACAATCCCTTACCTCTCTCTAAAAGTGCAAAGTTTCAAAAAGTTGAGTGAATAGAAGATTGTTGGGGGTGGAATAGATCTGGACAAGGAGAAGTCTGGAGATAAATGTGAGAAGCGAGAGACATATGCTTGTTTTGTTAAAATATTATATGTTTGCTGTTGAAGAAAAACATCCAGAATACTTAATGTTGTTGGTTTTAGTTAAATAAAACAATGTAAATGTCTGTCTGGTAATGTTCTCCTAATACAGCATGGCAAGAAAATCCTCCAAATATTAATGGTTAACCTGTTGAACTGGAGATAGTTCACCTCCCAGTGACTTCATAAGTATCAGCTTCAATTACCTTTGGTAAATGAAATAACCAAACAATCATTCATTTTCTGATATAGCTGTAAAACTAATCTGAAAAGTTTTCAAAATAAATCTGTTTAAAAATGTGTAGGGTGTACCTTCTAAAAATGAAACCTACATCTATCTCTGAGTTGTGAAGAATATGTATTAAGGTTATAACAACCAACAAGAATGCACTTTTATGTAGAAAACCATGATTAAATCAAATCCACCCTGCCAATCACTTTTAACATGTCCAAATGAAAAACAACCTTTTCTCCTGTAACTTAGGGGATACCAAGAGTAGGCCTCATATGACATGTTTCACTTGTTATAACATAGCAGAATTGGTAGAATTCATTTTTTTACAACTTTTTGGCAGATATCTATAGTTTTTAAGCAATTTTTAGATTTCTTTTATAGATTTTTTTTAAGTTCCACAGTTACCCACCCTCCCCACCCCCAATAATTTTCGTTAGCAGACAATTATTTTGTGATAGTATCTCAGTTTCTACTGTCATTAAAGTTTAAAGCTTTATGAACCGTTAAAAGATAAATTGTGACCATCACATGTCAAAAATATACAAAGTAAATATCCTTAAATCAACAAGTCATACATGTTTTTCCTATTCATTTACTAGCCCATTTGTAACAAGTCTAAATCACTGGATTTTGACTCTAGTAAATTCTCAAGCTGCATTTTTCTTTATCTTTAAAATTTGATTTATTATCTATGGAAAAAATGTTCATTGGTTTGTGTGTGCATATATGGTTATGACACTAAGCACCCCTGAATTTACCCCCTACACCCTATTGTGATAATCTTTGTACAAAATATGCCTTGTGAGGTATCACTTGAAAACTCATAGACTTTAAGGCCAGAAGGGGGCCATCATGATCATCCAGACTGACCTGCGTATTGCAGGCCAGAGAATATATGGAGATATGCCTATCTCATAGAACTGGAAGGACCTTGAAAGGTCATCGAGTCCAGTCCCCTGCCTTCACTAGCAGGACCAAGTACTGTCCCCTGACAGATTTTTGCCCCAGATCCCTAAATGACCCCCTTAAGGATTGAACTCACAATCCTGGGTTTAGCAGGCCAAGGCTCCCCTCAAACCATTGAGCTATCCCTCCCCCAATCTTGCCTACCCACTCCTGTAATAGACCCATAACCATTGTTTTGTTTCTTGCATTTGTTCAGAAAGTAGATATTGCTGTTAAGTTTTGCTTCCTTTTTCGTCATGTTGTGGAGTTTCCATTTCAGATGGCTAAATTTGATATCTTTGATATCTGTTGTATGTAGTATAGTTGTAGCCATGTTGGGCCCAGGTTATTAGAGAGACAAGGTGGGTGAGGTGATATCTTTTTTTTTTTTTTTTTTGGACCAACTTCTGTTACTGAGACAGACAAACTTTCCAGACACACACAGCTCTTCTTCAGGTCTGGGAAAGATACTCTGAGCAGATGGAACAGATTGTTTAGCGTAAGAAGTTAGCACTTATACTAAGGGGCCATTCAAGATAGAGTGGCACATTAACCCCTCTGCAGTCACGGGACAAAAAGAGGGGGTTAGTGGGTTACAGATTGTTGTGATAAGTCATAAATCCAGCGTCTATGTTCAGTCCGTGATTTTTCATAACTTTGCTAGACACTAATTTAAGCTCCCAGGCTCATCTTTTGAAAGTGTTGTGCAAGTTTCCTTTGAAGATAAGGACGGATAGGTCAGCTATAAAGCGATCGCTTTGTGGAAAGTGCCCACCAACTGGTGATAAACAAACAAACAAAAAAACCTTTTATCATTTTCCTGTGTGAGTTCATTTGAGAGCATAGTGATTATCTGGTTTCACCCACATAGTTGCTATTGTGGTATTTAGTGCACTGGATGAGGTATACCACATGGTGTGATAGACATGTGTAGGATCCCTGAATCTTGAAAGGTATACTTTGGTGAGTGATGATCATTGTAGCAGTGGAGATATGTCTGCAGATTTTGCATCTGTTCTGGCAGGGTCTGGTGCTGCTTTGAGTTGGTGTGTCCTGGTATGTGGGGAGCTTGCTTCTGATGATGAGCTTGGAGAGGCTAGGGGGTTGTTTGAAGGCCACAAGAGGAGGGTCAGGAAAGATTTCTTTCAGGATGGGGTCCCCATCGAGTATAGGTTGTAGTTCATAAAATATTAGGGTTGGAAGAGACCTCAGGAGGTCATCTAGTTTAATATCAGAGGGGTAGCCATGTTAGTCTGGATCTGTAGAAGCGACAAAGAGTCCTGTAGTACCTTATAGACTAACAGACGTATTGGAGCATAAGCTTTCGTGGGTGAATACCCACTTCTTCAAATGCATGCAGTGGAAATGTAATTTCCACTGCATGCATTTGAAGAAGTGGGTATTCACCCACGAAAGCTTATGCTCCAATACGTCATCTAGTTTGATGATGCCCCATATGGGTTCCAGTATAGGGTGGTAGGCTACAACAAGGGGAGTGCAGTTGGAGGGGGGTTTGTTTCTGTATTGAAGCAGGTTCTTTAAGGCTATTTGGGTGGCCCATTCCAGAGAAGTAGATTGCATCATGGACTTATTCTGCTTATTCATTTTCAAAAGAAACAGATATCATTGTCTAAAATAAGGTTTGGCTTGGCTGTAGTTATGAATTTGCAAAATAGTTAAATAACCCTGGGATAGAGGCAAGGGAACCGAGTTGATGATGGTGTGAGGCTGGTGACTGTAATCCTGAATTTCATGACTTGTTTAAATTGTTGGAACCTTAATTGTAATGCAGTATGTGTTTGTTCATTGGGATCACAGGATAATCAACAAGAACTGATGCTTAAAAGGGAAAAGTCTCACTTTAGTAACTTTATGATCAAGTATTTGCAGTTGCATCCCAGATATTTACAATAGTAAATCTGTGGAGAAGGAGTGCTGATAAAGCTCTGGCCCATCCCTCTTCCAGCTCAAAGTGCTGAGTTTGAGGGTTTCTCAACTCCCTTCTCTGATCATTGTAAGTGGTCTTACTGTGTTATCTTGTTCAATAGCTTAGAAAAACAGCAGAAAATAACATGCATTTTCTCAAGAGGAAAAATGCATCATGTGGGGTTACAACTTGCACAGGTTGTAACCCCATAAGGTTAATCATGAAGGTTAATCATCCTTCTCTTGTGGAATATTGCTAATCCTATATTTCTCCCACTCCAGTGAAAACATATGAAGACATGACTTTGGAGGAGCTAGAAGAAAATGAAGACGAGTTTAATGAGGAAGATGAGCAAGCTATCAAAATGTACAGGTGAGAGTAGCTTGCAGAACTGTCTAAAAATGAACCTATGTTGGTTACCTCCTTACATGCAAATACAATGCAATTGGATTTCCATTTTCCTGAAGAGAAGGGAAGGAAGTATGTGCTTAATAAGGCCCAAGACAGGGAGCTGGAAGACCTGGGGTTTGTACCCTTGTCTGAAAGACTTCTTAGTATCCTTAACTAAGCCACTTGGATACTTTATTTAGGGTTCAATTTTTCATAGGTATAACCCAAGTTGAACTCAATGGGTGCAAAGAGCCTCTGCAGATCAGATCTTGGGTTCAGCACCTAACTTATTGGAGACTTCTAAAAATTTTGGCCTTAATGAAACTGAGGCAGAGAGATTATGGGTCTGAATCTCTACCATGTTTTTCCTTGAGCAGTCATTTATATCTGTTTAGTGTGTGAGTAAAAAAAACTGTCATTCTGACTTGGTATTATTTTGTATAGATATAAATGACTGCTCAAGGTGCAGGATAGTGGAGAGCTCATCCTTAAGTATTTTTAACTATTTACCTCTATCTCAGGGACAAAATATATTTTTATGCACAACGTGTGAAGTTGAATATTGTGTCTTTATTCCACTATGATACAAACATTAATCAGTTTTAGACTGCTCTTATATTTAAATGCAAAACCATGTAAATTCTCCTTCACTACCCTGGTGCTCAGAGACCTTTATAATTCATCTTTGCAAACTAGGCTTCAAAACCTGTAACTTTGATTGTCTAATCATCGTTCTGTTATACAAGTGTATCTGTTCTCAAGACTGTTTGATTTATCTTCTCCCATCTTTCCCCTCCTTGTTGTGTAGACAGCAAAGGATAGCAGAATGGAAAGCAACTCTAATAAAGAACAAATTTGGGGAAATGCTGGAGATTTCAGGACAGGATTATGTTCAAGAAGTTACCAAAGCTGGCAAGGGTATATGGGTAATCCTGCATCTTTACAAACAAGGGTAAGTAAGCTGTTTTTAAACACTTAGCATTTTCAGATGCTATTCGTGAACAATGCGAATACCTTTAGACAAGTGAATAACTGTGTTATGGACATTAAAGAATTATTCCAGAATTCTATCAGTTAAAATTAAGGAAAACCACACTCCTTACGCTTATCACTGACGAACAAAGTCTACTGAAACTTAGTTACAGAGAGCTTCTGGGGCAGACTTAATCCTTTTCTGATAAAAGCACTCAAGGCTGTGCACTCGAGATCACCAGCTTCCTTCCCTACCCAATGGAATTCGATGTGACCCATCTTCTCTTGCTGCACAAAATTTGGGTGAGCAAGGTACTCAACCCCGCTGACATTACAAAATAGCTTTTCAAGGAAGTTGTCACTATTTTGCAAATAAATCTGCGTGTTATAGAAATGATTCTAAAAACTTGCTTGTTCATTGTCTTTAGTGTAATTTAAATTCATCAACTCTTCACATCACACAATATTTTGCTTCATCTTTTTAACAATACAAATAGAAGTTTGATTCCTTTCTTTAAAAAGCTGTCATTTCTCTCTACCTTGTGTCTACTTTTTTAGCATGCACTAGTCACAGAAATGGCATCTTGTAAACTAACTTTGTTCTATAATATATAATAATCTTAGTTCAACTACTGTAAGTAATTGCTCTAATCTTACACGTATACTGGAGTGATGGGCACTGTAGTAATATCTATACATTGTTTTATAAATTTGTATTTCCATAAATACTGTTCAAGAGGTTGGTATTTCTAACTTTCCGTGTGGAAGGGACTACTCTTGAAATTCTGTCTCTTCTTTTTATCTGTTTTCTTTTAACAGAATTCCCCTCTGTACCTTAATAAATCAGCATTTGAGTGGACTTGCCAGGAAGTTCCCAGACGTCAAATTTATCAAAGCCATTTCTACAACCTGCATACCCAACTACCCTGATAGGAACCTGCCTACAATTTTCATATACTTTGAAGGAGATATCAAGGTCCAGTTTGTTGGGCCCCTGGTGTTTGGTGGCATGAACCTGACAAGAGACGGTAAGCGGCTGCATCTAGTATCTTGTAAAGGAAAAGTAGAATGTCAGTAACCAGTTTAATTAATCTTCCCTATGTTATGCTTGCACTGACCCTCAAAATGCAGGGGCTGGGAATTGGTGACAGGAGGAAAAAAGTGTAATAGGTCACATGATTATTTACATTTCTCATGTACATCTTCTGATTTAACAGTATATTTTAAGCAGTAAAATATAGACACGCTTTGTCATTTCTTCCCTCCACCGTTGTTTGTACCTGAATTCCCTGACCATCCTCCGCTTGCTTTATAACCTGTGCTGCTTGGTTGGTTGTTCCTAGAGTTCTTCTCTCTTACCTTCTTGACCCACAGACTCTGTTCCTAAGTCACTATGCCCCTACCTCCCAAGAGGCAATGTTTTCTCTAGCACCATTGGGGCTGGGAGCTTGAAGATGCATTGTTCTCCCTGCTTCTCCCCGCCCCGCTGCCATCTCTGGCAGTAGCTGGGGTCTCTCTCACCTCTTTGAAGTAGAGCCTGAATCTGAGCTCTGAGAGGAAGTGTTGTAATCTCACATAGTTCTAGAGTGGGGCAGGGGCACCTACACTTGGTACTCTGTGGGGGTGGGGATGATACTTTATCTCTAGGGGTCAGGGCTCAGTTTATCCCATATTCCCCTGTTGCAAATAATCTGGGCACAGGCCACCAATGTTGCTGAACCTTTTAACGTACTTGATGCAAATGTTTGATAAGCATGTCATATGCTCTGTACTTGAGATCTGACAAGGCATTTCAGCACTGAGTGTTTTATTCCTATGAATGCTGCTGTTCTTCAAGCTTGTCTTCAAAAGCATTTTTTGGAAGTAGAGGGAAGGGGAACAAAATTCTTCTTAAATGGTGCATCAAGATGAAGGATGTCAGCTGTAAAATGATACTTCCTGCATGTTGGAAACTGAATGAAAGCCTTTAGCCTGATTTAATACAGGATTTTATTGTAATTAAAACAATATTGTTAAATTTCCCAATGGTTCTGTCCAGTTACTTTTAAATAAATGTGAGGGTGCCGTAGAAGTACACCACCACTAAATGGCATTTCAAGTGCTGTATTTAAGTGTATCACTTAGCTATTTCACAATAGCATCAAATAGACTTTCACTAATCAAAGTCGTTGTTAACTAAAACCCTGGTCTTTTCACATTCTCTGTGTAGTACTCTACAGTAAGCATTCGTGGCTTTCCAGTGGAAAATTCACTAATGAGAGCATTGCTTTGGGAACAACTACATCTAAATGTAGAGATTGGCTAATTATACATCAAAGTGAGATATAATTAAAGGTTTTATTATCAGGTCTCCATTTCTGAGAGCAGAAGAACGGCCATACTGGGTCAGACCAATGGTCCATCTAGCCCAGTATCCTGTCTTCCAACTTTAGCCAATGCCAGGTGCTTCAGAGGGAATAAACAGAACAGGGCAATTTATCAAGGGATCCATCCCCTGTTTCCAGTCCCAGCTTCTGACAGTCAGAGGCTTAGGGACACCCAAAGCATGCATCCCTTCATTTCAAGTAATTGGCATCTAAAGTAATTGATTTTCAGGTACCTGGGGATAAGTGTTATACCACCTCAGGTTAGTCATCACATAAGGTTCACCTCTGCACTCTTTGAATTCTTTTTCTTTTGGTCTATGAAACTCGGTGATTTATCTGTGATTGAGGAGAATGTGAGGTTATATTCATTTCCTTTTTGTCTAACAGAATTAGATTTTAATGATTGGATTGCCAGCAGGACTAGGAGAGAGGCTTCTGCTGAATGTGTGGTATTGACTTTCTTCCACTTTGAGGGAGTAATCCAATTTGAGCCTATATAATAATAGGCATGCTATCAGGAGGGAGATCCTTCTCTTGTAAAGGAACTAATCAGCGCAAGGGGTGTGGGAAGTGGATGGATTGTATTTTTAAAGTTTTCCTGTAAAAATATCTAATTCAGATGTGTAAATGGAATTGTTTCAATTTTTTCCTTCTGTTGGGTAATCTATTCTTTGTCTCTTCCTACCACTCAGTCATCATATAATTCAAGAAACTTTTATCCTCTTGCAGTGTTTTCAACAGGTGGTGTGCACCACTGATTAGTCTGTATCATACATGCCTTAAAATTCACAAGACAATCTGCAAACACAGTGTGTAAAATGTTATGTTTCATATAATAAAGGTTTTGTATGCTACAGAAAAGAGAAGGCTGAGCCTGAAAGTTCATACGCTGTTCCTCCAACCTCATGGGGCACTCTTTTCTCTCTTAATTCCATGTAGAACTGGAGTGGAAGATTTCAGAGTCAGGTGCCATCAAGACAGATCTAGAGGAAAACCCCAGGAAACAGATCAAGGACCAGTTGATATCCTCAGTCAGGAGCTCTGTTCCAACAAGGAGGAACAGCGACTCTGAAGATGATTAATTCCTATACCAACGTGTAAGATTGATATAGTACATTTTCATCCAAATCTCATATCCAGTACTCTGGATGAAACCCAGCTGTGACACCTTAATCTTTCCACTGAGGGCTCTGAATTATGGAAGAATAGATTTTCAAGATAGCAGTTTCATTAGCAATTTCAAGCTTTTTATCTATTACAACTTTGTTTAAAATCCAGAACAGTTTAAAAGACTTTTATAAATGGAGATACAGTAAATCTTACCCCACGTTTTGAAAAATAGTTATAGTAGGAAGAGTGATCCTTTTCCCTCTTGTTTTGGTAAATCTTTGTGACAGAGAGAGGCTTACAAGTTTAAGTACCAAATGGTATGGTACATAGTGTATTGATTTTAAGTAACTTATATTCATGTAAATAAATTATACACATCTAAGTTACAATGCACCATTTATTGCAACGCTGCAGTAAGTTCAGGCTTCAGAGTCCTTTTGTTAGCCTGTTTATCAAGTCGTCTATTCTGGGCACTGAGAGAGGCAAGCTTGCCTCAAGGACAGTCTCTGACCTGTAGAATACCGGTACTCAGTTGACTAAGGCTATAACTTGATCAAATCAGTGTTGCTACCAAACTGGTGCCGCTCGTTCACAATGGAATTGATGTTAAGAGTTGCCATTTTTTTATATTAAAGTAAAAACTTTGCGTTCCAGCATCTGCTACAAATACTACTTGTTAAAACAGGAAGCCCTTGGTGGAGGAAAGAAAAAATGCCATCCTAATTATAGGTATTTTGAAACTTAAGAAAGCTGCATGCCTGTTTCAGATTGGGCTTGCTGTCCACCTACGCTTCTCATTTGTCTACGTGTGTATGCTAATAAGCTGCACATGACTATGCTAACAAGCTCACCCAAAGACCTTTTGTTATGTCGCTGATGGATTCTGTGGGAGTATAGAATTTAGCATTTAATAAGTATAAATCCTTTTGCGTTTGCATTTGAATTGCTTTGAGATTAGCCTCCGGAAGCTTTCATCTTGGCTTCTTCAGCTTGACCCCTCTATCTGAATCAGTGGAACTTAACCAAAGAACTGCTATTTTAAATAAATTACATATTAGGTTGTAAGATCTTGGTGCTGGGACTGTCTTCCTGTGGGGTTGAACAGTGTCTAACTCAAGGGGACTCTGATCCTTTAGTGCTACTGCAATACAAATAGAGAACAAAGATATAAAATTGCTCTTGGCCACAATATTACCTGTGCATTGTTGGGGGATGGCCCCCTTCTTGTATTATGAAAGGGTGATTAGAAGTTCCTGATTTACTTACTCTATACCTGTTTAAAATTCCAACATTATCAGTTTTCACCCAATTGAGTGATCTGATTGAACATAAAAACTCAGTTGTAGATTAAGCTTGTCTATGCAAACAAACTTATTAACACAAACACTGAAATACTTCTCCTTGTAGCAGAGTATTTGATACCTGTCTGTGTACTTGACTGTTTTGTCTTTGCATATCTGGAGCAATTCTTCTTACACCCTGTACTACAGCACAGAAGTGATCTGTATGTTGGAGAGAGATTCTTCCAATGTGTATTGAAGAGGCTTTGGTGCATAAGTATAAATGTTGATTGTGCATCACATTTGAAAAGTGGGGTGGGAGGGTTTTATAAATGTCCATCTGAAGTAATAAAACACCAGTATACACAACATCCCCTGTAGACTATCCAATGTGTGTCCTATATTCAACTAGTCAATTCTCCTTTTTCCTCCATCCCACACAGTTAAAAAGTAGACCCAGAAATTAAACATTCTTGGTTCCTTCCTCAGCCTTGCACAAAACACTTAAACCTGCTATTGGCTTTTAAACTGAATGTGATTTTAAAGGAAACACCTTTTCCACACCTGAAGAACTGTTGGGAGCTTGAAAGCTTGTCTCTTTCACCAACTGAAGTTGGTCCAATATAAGGTATTACCTCACTTACCTTGTCTCTTCAAAGGAAACAGTTATTCTAATATTCATATCTGACAAAGTTCAACCCAGCTGTAGGAGATACTACTTCCCACTTAGTAGAGATAGTGTATTTGATGGTTCTTAAATTTTTGCACTCGCAAAACAGAGGCCCAGTGTGGTTTTATGTTAGGAAATAATCACTGATATTTTACAATAAACCATTCTCTTGGTCAATGGGACCAGACTGCTCAGTAGTGTAATCCTGCTACAAAATAGGCCTAGAGCGTGAAGGAAGTTTGAAGTCTAACCAAGTGTTAAAGGGAGCGTGGACTTACCACAGGACTGGCAGCAAGAAATTGCTGTGCTCCAAGTCCGGGTCTGACAAGGACTCCGATCTCCTTTAACTTATGCACACATAAATCCAATAAACAGAGGAGTGCCTATTCAAGGTGTCCTTTCCAGTTCTTAAATATACATCAGTAAACAGTGCCAAGCTCAGCAGGGGCCTGCTGGGAAGGGATGGGGCAAAGGATCCACTGTTATACAATACCCTCTGGTCTTTACTCCCTATGAAGGGAAGGTAGGAGGACCTGGAGCAGGCTCTCTTCCTCCTCCCTTAATGCCACAGAGTGCTAGTTTCTGCACTACCCCTACGTGTATTTTATGTCATCATTACTGATGATTTACTCTAACCCACATCATTTCAACACTATCAGCCAGTGCGGGAGAGGTGTCTTATTTTGCATTTTAGTAGAAGTCACTGAAATACAGAATAGTGGCATAGGAAGAACAAAGATGAAAAGTTGGATTTGTACTTTTTCCGTGAGTTGCTTAATTCATTGATGCTTTGGGAGAAAAATTAGAGGATGCCATATTGAAGGAGGCAGATGTGAGAATACAAAATGATGGGCTGCTCTGTCATGGAGTTGAGACCCATTAGAGTGCAATTTTAAGTGTTCTCTGTGCTTCTTGGCATAGAGGTAAGTGTGAGAACTGCTTCTTATGAGCTTGTCCTTGTTTCCTTTCTTGCCAATCGTCCAGCTCGGAGCCTTAGCAGAAATTAAATCTGTCCGATGTGGATAATGAGCTCAGTTAATCTATCAGCAGTGTTGGATCAAGGATCGCATCACATCTCCTCTGAACAGCTACATTTTTAGAGCATTATGCGGGAAGTTAGATGAACAAATCCTATTAACTATTCTGATATTTGTAGGGGTAACTACTCCATGCACTACTGTGGAAATCTCTCCGTAACTGACCAGATACAAAGGCACTTCCATCAAGTGAAAAGATTTTAACTATGGCATTCAGCAGGATGAAGGGCAAAAGACAACCATAAGAGCAACTTTTAACTCTAAATTCTGTTTGCTTACATAGATATAATGTCATTAATAGATAGCACCTGCCAGATACACACACACACACACATATATATATATATTTATTAAGTGAATTCATGAAGTACCTTTTTTTTGCAGCACTGGTAACTGAAGTCACCTATCCCCAGTATAGGTATAGCCTATGCAGTGCATGCTTTTCCATACTGCTTCTGCCAAGGTGTCTTGCCCTATTCTGGATGGACCATATGTCTGATTCTCCATTACCCATGCACCAGTGTAGAATGGGTGTAAAACTACCAAATCAGAATAGGACCATTTCACACTCATTTTGCACTGAAGTAAATGACTACACAAGGTTCAGGGCAATGAGAATAAGGCCCCAGTCCACCAAGCCCTTAGGCCTGTTAGTAAGCCAATAGCAGTCAATGAGACTATTCGCATGCATGAGTGTTTGCAGGACTGGGGCCTACGAGCATTGCAGAAGTAGAAATACCTTGAATAGCCTGAGGTGTGATGCAACTGTTACTACTAGTGAATTTTTAAGTGATTTTTTGTTAACTTTCTAATTTTATCTCCCTGGTATTTCACTGGAAGTTGGGCTGGGGGGGAAGGGCACTTGTTTGTTTTTTTCATTCACAAAACTTGTTTTTCAATGAATTAATAATTTACCACCTTACTTGCCTGCCCACCTCTCAGGAGCGTACCCTAACCCCACTGGGCTATGGGATAGTCTGAGGTGGGTCTCTCCTGGTGAAGATGTTCTACTTTGTATAACAGATTGAAGAGTCATTGGAGCAGGGGAACTGGATTCTGGGTCTCCCACTTAGGTGCTCAAGCCACCAGCCGACAGAGTCATGCTCGTGGTCCATTTCTGGAACAATGACTATTTAAGCATTTATCCAAGACAGAACAGCTTCAACAGGAGAAACTGAGAGAGCCCCACCTCAGAACAGTTTATAGCCCAGTGCTTAGAGCACCTGAGAGGATTTGAATAGGGATCCCCCAGCTTTCTCCCCGTCTGGCAGAGGAGGGGATTACTGCTGGGCTAAAAGTTGAGGGAGGCGGCTCCTCCTTCAATCACTTAAAAAAAAAAAAAAGGGAAATGGGTGTTTGAGTACATTTTTTGTGAATGAACAGATTACAGCACGGTTTACTGTGACGCCATGCCACCAATTTCTCATCCAAAAGGAAACTACCCTCTGAGCCCCTGAATTTCAACCTCTGCGCAGCCAAAGGGGCAATTGTACAAATTGTCAGCTTTGAAGTTAGGAAGTCATTTCCACCCCCACCCTCTCCCAATGCTCATTAACAGGTACTTCTGGGGTTTCCCCCCGCTTCCTCTTGAGTATCATCCTGTAGGATCAGAAAAGTTCATATCCCATGATCAATTTCCTGTGATTGCAAGGCATGGGAATTGATCCTTCTCTCTTTCCTATGTTTGTGTTTCATTGTCATTATCTACACTTATCAAAGCCTACCGTGATTAAATAAACACATAGGGCTTGACTGCTGCTCCCACATGAACTTGTGTATATCAGGAGACTCTTAATTTTAATTAATTCAAGCACTCTGGTGTAAAAGCAGTGTGTGTTCAAAATCGAACCCCAAGATTAGGTATCTCCTTACCTCCTTTAGTAAATTCAGCACTAGCTCGATCTAGTTCCAATTCTTTCACACTAAAGCATTTTTTTTAATATTTACCCAAGGTTTTGGATTATATCTCTTTGTAAAATACATGCCTTCTGATGTGGGTCTCTCTCGCCTGATGAAATCATTACACTTTAAATAGTAACTAGGCCAGAGACAGAGTGAAACTCACTCTTAAAGTCCAGTGGTTGGGGAGCTCATTTGAGAGGTAGGAAATCCTTGTTCAGATCCCTTCTCCTTTATCAGGCAGACCAGGGAACTGAACTGGGGTTTCCCCCATCCCAAGTGAGTACCCTACCACTGGGCTAAAGATTATAAGGGATGCTGTGTCCTCTTCCTCTTGACCCCCTGGTTCTATGTGGAGTAAAGCAGGCACCTAAGCCATTCTCGTAAGGAGAGGGGTTCCCAGCTGTGGATTGCAAGCAGAGCCAGGTACCATCCTACATCTCAGACTTAGGCATTGAACTCTATGAAAGAAGCATGGCTTAGGATACACCCATCTCACTGCCTTCTCCCATGAGCTAGTTTAGGCAACATCCCATCTGATGTGCTGGATTTTGTGGATCACATTCTTAGGTGCCTACCTCTCCCCAGGTATCAAGTCTAGGTGCCAAACCCAGGCTTTCTGGATCCTATTGCCTTTGTAGTGATTTCCTCGGAGCCCAAAAGTTAAGCATCACAATGCTGAGCACTGCAGCACCTAAGTCCCTTGGTGAATTCAGGCCTAATTGAATAACTAATAGTTGTATTCAACTTGTTAAAGTATTTCTCTGCAATAGATTTTATTTATGTAACTTTGTTAGTCCCTATTTTCAACTCTTTTATTAATTTTACTGTAATAAAATCAGATTGGTCTTTTAAAGTAATTATCATAATAAAACACTTTGCAAGAGAAAATGAAGCATTTTACTCTTGGTGAAGGGAGCTTAGATGTTCTCATTGTTTAAAGACCAAGAACAAACTTAGGAGGCCTTTTCCATTCACAGATGTTTTAATTTTGGTCTATAAAGATTCAAACTCTGCCTGGAGCAATTCAGACAACTGGTTTTCAGTACCTGTGAGCTAATGAGGTAAATAGAGGTAATTAAAATATTGTGAAGGATCCTCTGTAGAGTTTAGAATATGCCAGATATACAGTAAACTACAGCTGCCCACAAGATGGCACTGTTCTCCATGGAAAGGTACCATCACTACTTCCTTGGGCATAATGCTGCACATACTAACAGTCATAGTGCTTATTTCAATGGAATATCGGTGGTATTACTTATGATAGTAAGCACTGTGTCTCATAGTATGTGTTTACAGATTCGGCCCTTTGAGAGTACATACACTCATGCTAGTAGGCAAGGATTGATATAGGGAGTGCTAAAATATTCCCCACTGCAAATACATGAGAACATATCATGTTTCAAGGTTTTTAACAGTTTCAGTTGTACCAAATATTAGCGTATGATATTTTTATATTTAACACAGCCATGGTCTTTCCTGCATTCTGATTTAACTGATAAAAGGTAAGTATATGCCTGTCATGTGTATCTGCTTTCAGTGCATCATAATTTCCTTTCAAGCTACTCCAAATGATAGAAAAACATTGGGCATGTTGGTGTTTATTGCAAAAAAAATCTGGACATTTTTACAGTACACCAATGTTTGTTGAAAATCATGTCTTTTGGCATTAATATTTTAATGAGGAATAGATGCATCGCCATATAAGACAAGAATAACTGTCTATATGCATTTCTAATGCATCCATCACCATAGTACGTAGACACCAGGTACATAAATAGATTTCACATCTTGTTCAGTCTTCCAAAGGGATCTAAGTGCATTTTCTGCAAAGCTTTAGGCAGAGGCTGAACTTGATGCACTAGTAGTCCCATTGACTCTCAGTGTGTGAAGTAAGCAGCTGCCTAAGTCTTTTCAGGTTCTAGGTTATAAACTCTGGCCATCTCGTTATAGCTACTGTCCAGGGTCAGATCACTTGCAAGGCTTAATTTCCAAGGAGAATTTCCCTGGGCCATTTGCCCCATTCTGTTTTCTACTAAAGACAGGCCTACACAAAGGGCCCTGCAACATGACCTATAAGTGTCAAGACTCAGGCTCATCCTGATTTTAGGAGGTAGTTAGCACCATTGGTTAGGGGAAATGGTATGGTAAACCTAGTCCAAGAAAGACTCTCTGAAGTAAGAAGCCTCTGGCCCCTTTCTGGGTTAGTATGTGTCCATCCTGTTAATAAAAACAAGTAACAAATAAAAACAGACAGGCATTGCTATGCCTAAAAGTGTAAAAAGCACTTCTCACAATAAAATAAAAATGTGCCAAAATAATCCCCGCAAATGGTCAAACATAAGTATGACTTGATGAAATCAGAATTCCACAATATTTTGTAGTGGAAAATATTTGGTTTCCTAATTCACCCCTTCTCTCCCTCTCCTGCTTTCCACTTCCTCCTGGTTTCTCAAGATGCACAGAAGAGGCAGAGGGGGTGTTACTCCCCCCACACATCCTGAATTTGCTGCTCTGGTATGTCTTTTATTCAGTAATAAGGTACAAACGGATTTTGCAAGCTAAGCTGTGAAAAACATTTTGGCCTTCAACATTCTGCAGAAGACCATTCATGTGGTCTTCCATTCATCAAATGTAACAAATTGGCAAAAATCTTAACTGTGTCCTTAACATTCTTTTAGTAATAAATAATAATAATTCTTAGAACTTGTTCACAAGCTTTCATCTTCAAAGTGCTATACGAACATTAATCAGTCCTCACAACTACCCGGGTGAAGTGAGAAAGCAGCATCACCAGTAACGATGGACGCGAGCTGTGGAGTTTGGATCAGAATTCATTTTACAGAGAGGCCGAAGTCATACAATTTAAATGGATCTGAACTTCCCCCAAATGTAGGCGGGCTTGGATCAGGAGTTCCATTTCAGGCACAATTGTAACTAGTGTCCTTATTTTATAGGGGGGAAACTGAGGCAGATAGGTTCAATTACTTGGCCCAAGGCTACTGGAGGAGTCAGTATTAGAATCAGATCAGATTAGATCGGATTAGAATCTCTTGTTTCCCCCTCAGATCACTTTAAAAAAAAAAAAGCCAACCTTTCTCACGAGAAAAAGAAATCCCTAACAATGTTATTTTCCATGCTGATGACACATGCAGACAGTAATGAATATTGAACACAGAGACTAGTTTATATTGAGCACAAAAATATAAACAGACTAGAAGTTCACTGTATCCAGAACATGCTATTCTGACAAAATGCCATGTGGCGTCAATGCAATGTTAGTGCTTCTCTTAGTATCATCTCTTTCAGCCTAATCTGTGATGGATTCAATTTTTCTTTTTTTACCATGGCAACCTCACTATGGTGATTTCAGGGCTAGGAAGCTTTGTATTTATCTTGACCAGCGTGAAGAAGTAGGAACCTCATTAACTGAGGTAGGTGGCTAGGTAGCATATGGAACATACTACACTTGAGACAGCATTTCCCTTCCCAGGGCACCTGGGTCATTCATATTATCTTCACTAGCTGCAAGTTTTCCTCTGGAAATACTGAACTGCTAACTGCTCTCCCTGTCCTCGGGGAGGGAAAATCCAGACAGATGGCTTCTGAGAAACCTTGCCTCTCTAGGGCAAGATGTCCTCCTGGAACAATAATTAACGCTGGTGGAATTTTTGAAGTGAAGCTTGGAAAGAATTCAGTATCACCAGAGGGCATTAACACAGAAGCCTGGCAGAGGACAGAGAAAGACAGAAAGGGGAAAAGAAGAAGAAAAAAACCCAGACATCACAAAACAGTGATCCTATTAAAATAACATTGAAGTATTCTATTACTGCTCTATGCCCTCACCTCTCTCTACCTTACAGAGATTTGAGTTGAAATGTGAGAACAGTTAGCCAGACAAAACCCAGTAACAATCCGCATCCAGGGTGAAATTTACACATAGTGCTGAGAGCCAGCACAAAGCCCTTGTTTTATGCAAAACTGCATTGGGGCTTTGTCAAGTGTCCTGTCGGCAGAGTGGCTGCATGGGGGTGGTGGCAGCCCCGCTACTTGCTGCGGAAAGCGTCAGTGCCCCGGCACAACATAATCTAGTGTGTAAGGCCACAATGGAGGCAGGCTCGGGGATGGGCCATGGAATGTCAATTGGCCCTGGACCCTATGCACCAGACACAGAGGGGCTGCAGCCCTTATTCCAGCCCACAGTCTGGAATAGTGGCTGCAGTACAGCTGCAGAGTGGCCCCACGTGTTGGCCCTGCATTAGAGGGATGGAGTCCACCTTCCCAACCACCTGTGCAGAGTCCGAGTGCTCATGCTTTACGTGAGTGGAGTAGATTTCTTAGCTGCTCCCCAACCCTGTCCAGGTAAATACACTCTTTCTATCTCTGATGGTTACAAGTAAAAGCCAACACATACTTAGTCTGAGTCATATGCACAAGTATAGTCTCCCTCAGAGGCTCATGCATACAATCATCAGTAGCATTCATGAGAGTCACGCATATGCACTGAGGGAGGGCTCGGTCTAAAAACATCCTTTTTTGAAAAATAACTAACTGTCACTATGGTATACCGTATAGGCATGGATCAGCACTCACGTCACACTCCCTGTCAGTACCCGGCCTGGGCCGGGGAAGCTAATGAGCCAACCAGCAGACCAGATTCGGTGATGAATCCTGGTCACGTGCCACCTGAGGCACATTGTGCACACACTAAGAAGAAGATTAAACACCTGTGTCCCAGAACTACACAGAACCTTCTTACACACTTGGGAACAGTGAGAATCGACGCGAAAGGTTGTTCTCTGTTCAAGGTCGCTAGGAAATTGAAAGAACTTTACTTAACTGATAATGGAGTAATCTTACTTTTTAAGCAAAAGATAGGATATTCTCACAGAACCTGTTCTGCCCGTACATTCCAGCAAATATCAATTGATGGAGGAGCATCTGATGTCCATGCACATTAGGTATGCATTCCTTTCTTAGGCACATTAAAAATGAAAACACTTTGTATTCTATAGATTTTTATACTCTCCTTTAATAAGAAAAAAACTTGCAGGTACAGGATCAAAGGAATATTACAATACTTTTCAAAGGAAAACAGATTCTCTCTCATCTTTGGAGAACACTAGAAGTAGTGCAAGAACAGTACAGACACCATCTTAGACTTTTGAACAAATATTCAAAGCAATGTTAAGGTGTCCACTATGAACTTTTAGAGTAAAAGAATTCACTGGGGGAAATAAAAAGTCATTCTCAATACTAGCTGCTGAAAAGTTTGAAATATACCTTTTATTAATGCCCATTCTCACCACTTTCATTAATCCCCCAAATCTCTTTGTCAAACATCGTAGGACACATTAGGCAAGTTTACTTTAAAATATTTTGATGTGGCATAAAAATTGTAAAATAAAACTTAAAGAAAATATGCTTATAGGCTTTCAGTATTGGGGGTCAATTGGGGCTCAGAGGGGGATATTTGGAGCAACTCCTCCCAACTCCCACCCTAGCACAGGGAGGGGCATGCCCTGTATTCTCCCTGTGCCTCAGAGGGTCTTAGGAAAGAGTAAGATCTGACACCCAGGGCAATGCAGAGACTGCAATGACTACTGGCCACTGCACCAGGGCACGTAGTGGCAAGCATGTTACACATACACACACATTCAATGGCAAGCTACCAACCTGCCCTTTATATCAGTATTACTCTGCCAAAGCAGATTGCATGCCAGCCAAGATCAAGAATTTACACATTGCACAGGACTCAGTGAAATAATAGACATTAATAAAACAGCTAAGAGCCATTGATGGACCTATCTTCCATGAACTTATCCAATTCTTTTTTCAACCCAGTTATACTTGTGGCCTTCACAACATCCCCTGACAATGCTACATGTGACTATGCGTTGTATGAAGTACTACTTCCTTACATTTGTTTTAAACCTGCTGGCTAGTAATTTCATTGGGTGACCCCTGGTTCTTGTGTTATGTGAAGGGGTAAATAACACATCCCTATTCACATTCTCCACACCATCCATGACCTTTATCATATCCCCCTTTATTCTCTCTTTTCTAAGATGAACAGTCCAAGTCTTTTTAATCTCTCCTCATATGGAAGCTGTTCCATACCAATAATCATATTGGTTGCCTTTCTCTGTACTTTTTCCATTTCTTATATTTTTAAGATGAGACAACCAGAACTACATGCAGTATTCAAGGGGTGGGTTTACCATGGATTTATACAGTGGAACTATAATACGCTGTCTTATCCATCCCTTTTCTAATGGTTCCTAATATTGTTACTTTTTTAACTGCTGCTACACATTGAGCAGACGTTTTCAGAGAACTATCCATGATGACTCCAAGATCTTTCTTGAGTGCTAACAGCCAATTTAGACCCCATCATTTTGTATGTATAGTTGGGATTATGTTTTCCAATGTGCATTACTTTGCATTTATCAACATTGAATTTCATCGGT
The DNA here is from genome assembly GCA_033296515.1 of Macrochelys suwanniensis. Taxonomy (NCBI): domain Eukaryota; kingdom Metazoa; phylum Chordata; order Testudines; family Chelydridae; genus Macrochelys; species Macrochelys suwanniensis. Next base: position 115,280,886 of record CM065775.1, on the reverse strand, counting down.
CTTTTTGTTGCCCAGTCATCGTGTTTAGTAAAATCTCGTAACTCTTCACAATCAGCTTTGGACTTAACTATTTTTTGTATCATCTGCAAACTTTGCCATCTCACTGTTTACCCCTTATCCCGATGAAAAGGTGGGAGTGTCTATATCCATTGATATAGACACTCCCACCTTTTCATGGATATAGACACTCCCACCTTTTCATGTTTCTCTGAATGTATACATATCTGATTACTGTATGTTCCATTCCATGCATCCGATGAAGTGGGTTCTTAACCCACGAAAGCTTATGCTGAAATAAATTTGTTAGTCTCTAAGGTGCCACAGGTATTTTTCTTGTTTTCTTTTTCTATCCACTGGATCATCCTTGTCCACTATATCCACTGGATCACCCTTGTTTGTTGCCCCCCTTCAAAGAATTCTAATAGATTGGTAAGGCATGATTTCCCTTTACAAAAGCAGTGTTGACTCTCCCCCAACATATCGTGTTCATCTATGTGTCTGATAATTCTGTTCTTTCCTATAGTTTCAACCAGTTTTCCTGGTATTGACATTAGGCTTACTGTCCTGCAATTGCCAGGATCACCTCTGGAACCTTTTTTAAAAATCATCATTACATTAGCTGTCCTCCAGTCATCTGAACAAGTGGTTCCAGAGGGTGGAAGGGAAAGTTACACAAGTTACTCAAACCACAACAGCAGCACAGTTGCAGTGATGCAGCTATACTGCTATAGCACTTCAGTGTGGACACTTACTACAGTTAGAGCAGGGGTTCTTCCTTTGCTATAGGTAACCCACCTCCCTGAGAAGTGGTAGCTCTGTCAACAGAAGTGCTGTCTACACCAGAGGTTAGCTTGGCTATGTCTCTCTCAGGGGTGTGAATTGCACAAACCCCTGAGAAATGTAGCTATGCCAATGTAACTTTTCAGTGTCGATCAGGTCTCTGCTCAACAGCAAAAAGTCAGTTTCACAGTTCAATTTTCACAAAGCTGCAAAGTGTGATTCATGAGAGTATGGTCCCTGTTCAAAGCCTGAACCCCTCCTGTAACTTGCTCTTGCAGTTTAGAGTTTATTTTTATGTATAGTCTTGTCACGTTAAGTACTGTAACTGCTACCCCTCAACACACACCAGGATTACGAATGTATAGGAAAAAATTCCACTCTCAGCTAAGCACAGTCACCTCCCATTGAGTTCAGTGGGAACTGTTCACAGTGAGATGAGGACAGGGACAGAATGTGGCCTACAGCCTAATCGCTCTGATGCTTGTTGTTGACTGAAGCGTAGTACTCATACACCATATATAAGGCTATATGCTAGGCCAGGGTTTATAGTACAGGGGAGCCCATCTCCCTCCCTCTACAAAATCTAGGAGGAGAGCTCACCCTGCTTGCTAAAAGCTCTCCTTCCCCATTGCCACCACACAGCAGCCCCACGACTGCCTGGGGTTGGGGAAGGAGCCCATATCACAACAAAGACAAGGAAGTGTCCTTGTGCTATCCCCATGCCTTACTGGCAGCCCTGCCCAGGGAACTCCATCCCCCAATCAGGAGAGAAGACTGCTTCTCCCGGTATCCTTCAGATACTCCCTTTCCCAGCTGCAGCCAACCTTATAAAAGGGCAACCTGGTGACAGGCTGCCCAACCAGGTGGCCACCCAGGGGACATTTGTTCCTGGCCAGTGGCCAGGCTAATCTCAAGATGTGGAAGGAGGGACTGCCTTTGATCAGCCCCTGCCATGGGAAGGGGTTAGCTGGATGAGCCACTCTGGCTGCTCTCGAAACACAGCTGGAGCTGTATGCATAAACTGCCCAGGAAATATGCACTCTGTATGCTGGCCTTGGTTTTATTACTAGCAGAGTGTGCGGGGGGGGGGGGGGGGGAAGGTGTGTGTTGCAATGCTCTCCTTAAAGCTATGAGACATTCCAGCACCAGCAAGGAGCATGACAAATCCCTCACTTAATGTCACTAATGTGTGACAGATTGCAAAGAAAGCATTTCTTCTCAATCATTACTCAGACCACCTTCAAATCAGCAGATAAGTCTGTTTGCTAACTGTCTCCACCAGGGCATTGAGGCTATGGACAACATAGTAAAACAATTATAAAACAATTCAGCCATCTACAAAACTGTTCACAACTTCTGATCACAATCTGGATTAGGTTTTATCAAAAGATTGATTTTGAAAAACAAAGTTTTCCCCTCTAACATTTTAAAAGGACCATGTTACTCTCTTTATATATATTTCTATCTGTTTATCTCTCTATATTATATTAATCTTGCCTCTGCCAAATTCCAGTCCATAAATCTAAGCAGAACAGAATTCTGAATAGCTCTAAAGTAACTGATTTGCATCCTGATTCTGCAACTCTTCTCATGTGAATATTGAGATCCCATTGTCATTTTATTATTACTGTTGTTTAACATCTATATTGCAGTAGCATCTAAAGCGGTGGTTCTCAACTGTGGTCCACTGCTTCTTCAGGGAAAGCCCCTGGCATGCCGGGCCGGTTTGTTGACCTGTCGCACCTGCAGGTTCGGCCGGTTGCGGCTCCCACTGGCCGCGGTTCACCGCTCCAGGCCAATGGGGGCTGCAGGACACGGCGGACAGCACATCCCTCGGCCCGTGCCGCTTCCCACAGCCCCCACTGGCCTGGAACAGTAAACAGTAGTGTAGCCAGGGGGGAGCAGGGGGAGCGGCCGCTCCCCCACTGAGCAAAAGCAGCGCCTTTTTTTCCTCCCGACACCTTTTGCTGTGGAGCATTTTTTTTTGCTCCTGGCGCCTTTTTTTGCTCCCGATGCTTTTTGCTCACAGCGCCTTTTTTTAGCTCCACTCCCCCTGTGCTCTAAACCTGGCTACACCACTGACGGTGAATCGCAGCCAGTGGGAGCCGCAACCGGCCAAACCTGCGGACGCGGCAGGTCAACAAACCAGCCCGGCGCGCCAGGGGCTTTCCCTGAAGAAGCGGTGAACCACAGTTGAGTACCACCGATCTAAAGACTAGGTTGGGCTGCATTACCCTAAATCTCTTTGAGGGGTTAGACTTAGGCCACACCCCTCCCCTTGGCATTTCCTATTGGCTATCTTAGGTGGCTCCCAATTCAGCTTGCTGGCTTTTATGGATCCCATTAAGGCACCTAACTCTCACTATACATTGTATAGAGAGACTGGGTGCCTAACCTGGGGCTATGGATTCCATTAGGTGGCAGGGCACCCACAGGTGCAACACAGAACCCAAGTCCCCTTTGTGGATCTAGCCCTAAGCTCTCAGGCTCAGTAAAGTATTTCAAGGAACAATTACCAAACTCGGCAATCAATATGAAGCACAGTATACATAATTAGGTTTATAGAATTAAATTTCTCACTGAAATCAATAGCCAAAAAGAAAAAAAGTTGCTACTAAATGATAGAAAGTATTTGTTAGGAATTAATAACTACTGTCCAAAAGCAAAATTATGAAACTATTTATACAATTTGTTTTTTTCACACTGCCTGATTTATGACCAGCTCTTTCTCAAGCTTAGTGTACTTCATGCTAAGTGTGTTCCTTATTTCTTAAAATAACTCAATTCCTCCCTTTTACAATGAACTTACTCATGCTCTTTGAACTTCAAGGTAGAAAAATCAAAGGCAGTCAATACATCTCTCTGGAATTCTTGACCTACTTTGTAGCGATCAGTTCTCGTCTCCACCAGAAATGCAGAAACAGCGTCAGAAAGATTTACACAATAAGCTGTCAAGAATCTCTCTTCTTTTAACTTTATGCCATTCCATATGCACAAACTTCAGATACAATTGTAGGATGAATCTCTTTGCCAATGGATAATGTGAAAGATACCTGTGTGGGCTGAAGAGTCTACTTGAGTAGGTTATCAAATGTAATTTAGAAAAGCATCTCTAAAATTCTGTGATGTAGGCAGTGGAGTGAGAACTGTTGCAGAATGAATCCCATCAGCAAAGAAAGGACAATTTTAAATCTTTCGGATCAAACCAGATGTTTCTTCCTACATGGGGAAAAAAATTCCAATAACTGAAGTTATTTTATAAAATAAATGGTAACATTATCCCTTTTTGACCTGAGCGGCTAGTCAAAGTTTTGGTGCCCGGGAGATGTTCATTTGGAAGTAGAAGTTGACAAAGTCTGGTACTTTCTTTGATGCAGCTTTGTTTATTTACAAAGAATGTACAGAGTTCTGTGTCTCTTAGCGCAGAAGGAATCAGTTAGCAGGAACAGCTTCTTTTGTTCACAGCATCAAGAGCACCCTTTTCAGCCTGCTCCCCAGACCCAAAAAATCTTCCCTCAGGTTTCTTCCAGGGTCAGTCACTGTGCTCTCCACCCCTTCCCCCCCACACACACACTTTTTCCAGTGTTTCTGTTCTGCCTTCCCTTCCTCCCACCCAACTTTAAAAAATACTCGCCAAAAGCTATGTTCCCTCTAATTTTTGACAGGCTGTGTGCACAAAAAATTTCTTTTATGCAAATTTTTGTGCGCGTAGTGTTTCGCCATGTGCGCAGGGTTTAGGATCGGTGTGCGCGTGCACACACGCACAGCTTAGAGGGAACAGTGGCCAAAAGCTCCTGAGGGGTTCACATCTAGTTTTTGTCTTAGCTGAGGGGAGGGGTTAACTCAACCCATAACAAGATTTCACCCTGCTCCTAACAATATTAAAAAGTAATAATACAGTATAGCTAATTCAGGGTCTGATCCCTACAACCACTACTCTCACAAGTAATCTTATTGAGGCCAAATCCTGAAGTTCTTACCAGGGCCCTGCTCCTCCAATCAGATCCACATGTGTAGACCTCTGCAGCCATGCAAAGCCCACTTGAAGTCAGAGAGGTTCTACTCAAGAACAGGGGTCTGCCTATGTGGATCCAATTGCAATATCAGGGCCTAAGAGACTAACCAGACAAAACACCCATTTAAGGAATTAGACCAAAGACATCTTTAGTCCAGGCTAGATTGTGCTGTGATGTACAAATACCACTGCATAGCTTGGGAAAACAGAAAGATTTCCTTGTAGAGTTTCCTCTGAATTCTTCTGTGAGCAGAGAAGGAAAGTTTAATCCCCCACCCCAAGAAAGATACTGAGGCTACAGTTCACAAATCCCACTGATCATGATCACAGAGACATTCACAGGGGAACAGGACTATCCAGGTGAGAGGCTGTGTGTCTCTGCAATAGCTCTAGGCCCCTGCAGCTGTGCCCCAACTATCTGGCAGCATGGCTCCAAATGCACCTCTCATGATTTGACCATTATACAGTGTGGCAGAGCTCCGACCTTGTCCCCATGGGTCCCACGCTTCTAGGCAGTTTATGCTAGCCTCAGAGGCTCACTGCGACCCTCCACATAGCCCTTCTCTCTCTAGGCCCATGGTTACATTCTACTGAGCCCTTTTCATCATAAGCCAGCAGGTTGGTGAGAGAACTCCCACAATCTCTGTTGTCCCTATGGTCTTATTGCAGAACAGTTTAGCCTCCTGTTCTGCCAGAGGCCTGTCTTCCCCTTGTAGTGGTGTGTTGGGGGGAACCCGGGCCCGCCGTCTACTCCGGGTTCCAACCCAGGGACCCTAATGGTAGCAGCTGTTGGCAGCTGACCTTTCACTGCCAGAATTGCTATGTTTCCCTGGGCCACTTCCCCACAGCTCTCCCGCTTCTCCCTTCTTCACCCTTACCTTAGGGCTCCCTTACTGACGGATTGAGGGTGTCCCCATTACTCAGCCTTTCAGCAGCACTTCCTCTCCTCTGGCTCCCTGGCTCTCCTCCAGCCTGATTAGAGTGAGCCCTTTTATATTATAGAATCATAGAATCATAGAATCATAGAATCTCAGGGTTGGAAGGGACCTCAGGAGGTCATCTAGTCCAACCCCCTGCTCAAAGCAGGACCAAACCCAATTAGATCATCCCAGCCAGGGCTTTGTCAAGCCTGACCTTAAAAACATCTAAGGAAGGAGATTCCACCACCTCCCTAGGTAACCCATTCCAGTGCTTCACCACCCTACTAGTGAAAAAGTTTTTCCTAATATCCAACCTAAACCTCCCCCTCTGCAACTTGAGACCATTACTCCTTGTTCTGTCATCTTCTACCACTGAGAACAGTCTAGATCCATCCTCTTTGGAACCCCCTTTCAGGTAGTTGAAAGCAGCTATCAAATCCCCCCTCATTCTTCTCTTCTGCAGGCTAAACAATCCCAGTTCCCTCAGCCTCTCCTCATAAGTCATGTGCTCCAGCCCCCTAATCATTTTTGTTGCCCTCCGTTGGACTCTTTCCAATTTATCCACATCCTTCTTGTAGCGTGGGGCCCAAAACTGGACACAGTACTCCAAATGAGGCCTCACCAGTGCCGAATAGAGGGGAATAATCACGTCCCTCGATCTGCTGGAAATGCCCCTACTTATACAGCCCAAAATGCCGTTAGCCTTCTTGGCAACAAGGGCACACTGTTGACTCATATTCAGCTTTTCGTCCACCGTAACCCCTAGGTCCTTTTCTGCAGAACTGCTGCCCAGCCATTCGGTCCCTAGTCTGTAGCAGTGCATGGGATTCTTGCGTCCTAAGTGCAGGACTCTGCACTTGTCCTTGTTGAACCTCATCAGATTTCTTTTGGCCCAATCCTCTAATTTGTCTAGGTCCCTCTGTATCCTGTCCCTACCCTCCAGCGTATCAACCACTCCTCCCAGTTTAGTGTCATCTGCAAACTTGCTAAGGGTGCAGTCCACACCATCCTGCAGATCGTTGATGAAGATATTGAACAAAACCGGCCCCAGCACCGACCCTTGGGGCACTCCACTTGAAGAGCCTTAATCAGAAGAGCCTTAATTAGAGTCAGGTGTTCACATCACCTTAATGGCCTCACCTGACTCTTTGCAGGTTAATTAGAGTCAGGTGTTCTCATTAGCCTGGATCAGCCCCTGATCTGGTCAGTCAGGGAACAGAAAACTGCTAACCCAATGGCCTGCATCCCAGCACTCAACAGGACTATTCTGTTGTACCCAACTGGCCTGGGTCTATCACAACAGATACTACTTTGCGAAAATGTAGCCGTTTCTGGAATGGAAGGAATTTGCAATAATCTGGCAAAATTCTGGTCAGTGATAGCTGGGTGACCCCTTAATCTTATTAAAACTTCCATGAAATTCATAAAGCCCACCTAAGAGCAAACAAGACCTGACATCTTAAGGTATCATTCAGAATAATCTAGATATAGTAAAGCTCATGATGATCAACATACACCAGGTGTATATATATACACATATCTACTATATGTAGATTATTTTGAATGAGACCTTAAGACCTCAGGTCACCATCACCTGGGAATTCCTTGTTATCTTGAAACCACAGACTATGACTGAGGTAAAAGGCTGTTTAATAAATTTCCCCAAGTAATTGATTCACTGCATATGTTCTTGTTATCAGTCTGAAGTGGAAAGAACAGTAAGAATTTTTCTGCTCTCAATAGCCAGAAACAATAAAATCCAGCTTTTCAAAGGTATTTAGGCATACATATATTTAACTTCCCTTAGAGGAAACACTGCAAGGAAATCTTCCCATTTTCCTGACCTCTGTGGGGGTATTTACACACAGTCCAGGTTGGACTGTGCTGCTAAAGACTTCTTCCCAGGATCTGGACCTAAAAGACAAATCCTAGTCTTTACTCAGAAAAAATGTCCATGGCACTCAAGATTTAGGGCGGGTAGGAAGATCCAGTATGTCGTTACATGGGTAGCAATGAAAATGTATTGATTTTTGCAATCAAACACTTCACTATGCTTTTGCTGTGCTCACAGATACAAAGTTTCATTTTGTCTGGTTCATTTAATTAGTATCTCATTATGCCAGATGCAATAAAATATGTCATTCTCCACAAAAGTCTGCACAAAACCTGCATGTAGAAACTGGACTCTTTTTTTTAAACCAAAGTTGGATTCTGTGCTAACTAGCTTTATGGGGACAAAAAGAAGCCAAACCTATACCATTAGTATAATTTATTCAGTATTTTTACATTGAGCCCAATCAGGAAAATGTCTCGAGTTCAAGGGCAGCACTTTGCTCAGAATATATAAAAGAAAGCCTGGCCATAAGGGGAAAATCTGATTTAAAGGGTTTAGGATCCTTCAATGACAAGCAAATTAAAACTTCAGCAGTAGCTTCATTGTTAGATGAATAAGCAGTACAGAATGTTACATTGCTCTCATGTTAATCCCTTAAAGGAGCAGTGACCTCTATTTGGCACTGATGCATTTAATTGTGCTGCATTTCCTGTGCTGCATAACAATTTGCTAGTAGATTCAGTCTCAGAGCAGTTCATTTTCTTGTTAACACTATAATATGTGCTTGCCTCATGATACAACATACATCACACCAAATAAAAGAGAGCACTCCAATAAAGCAAAATAAGACATTTGTCCAGTGAAAAAGGGGCTGCTTTGGGGAAAAGGAAAGTGTTTATTTTTAAGCTTTCAAGGGGTTAACGCAGAAGAGTAGCAAGAAAAAGTGAACTGGAAATGAGTAGTTAAGAAAATAGTAATAAATTTCCAGGCACAAGCTGTGCTAATCTGCAGTTAAGGCTGCACATATTTATCAATAAGCTAGAGGGGGAAATAAACTAAGTAGTGCTGCAGTTTAAAAAAAATGGATGATGACATTTCTGGTCTGAAAACCAGAAGAATCAGAGTTGAGATTACAATTCACTGAAAAGACAGTCACTGGAAAGTCTGGACATACAACGTTAAGTTAGGACGGTGGAGGAAAAAAAAGTGGAGAAAAATTGTGCAAAATATTCTTCAATTTCAGACATATTTGCACCCTGGAATTTCACATATCCACAAAATGTCATAAAAATGGTAATTTCACTGTGGAAAAAATCTGAAAGTGAGAGTGTGTGCCATGTGGCAAGTCCAGCTGTTGCAACATGCAGCCTCTTACATGATTAAAACTAAAGATAACATAACACTAACACTCCATATGATCTACTGGCCCCCTATTTAATTCCAAATCCAATTTTAAGTCCTTGTCTTCATTTTCAAATCTCTTAGGGTCTGATCCTAAGTGCCAGTTGATTTTAGCTACGCAGGATCAAACCCTTAACGGGCTGGGACTTTGCTAGCTAAATGGCAAGAACTCATGAATACTGTTGCCCCTTTCCAACCTGAGGAGCTAGTCAAAGTTCAAAGCCCTGAGGATGTTCCAGTTGGGAGTAGAAACTGATGATGGAGTCTGCTATTTTCTTTGATGCAATCTTGGTTATTCACAGAAAATGCACAGAGTCCTGCTTCTGCAAATGCAAGAGGAACTAAAAGCAAATGGAGCAGTTTCATAGCTTACAGTCCCAAGCCTCTGTCGTCAGCCCAGGCCCAAACGCTCTCCTTCTAGCTTCTTCCAGGGTCACACTGTGGTGACAGGCCTCTGCTTGGATTTCTCCAGGCTGCCTCTGTCACTCTCTAGTTCTGTGTTCTGTCTACACACACACACCCTTACCAACACCATAGACAGCAAGAGCCCCTCCACTCATACAATCCAAAACTCCCGAGCAGGTTCACATAACCCTTTTGTCTTAGATGGATGTTTGTGATTAATTCATCCTTATAGTTATGTTAATCGTATGGTGTGTTCACACCCATCAATCTCAATGAGGTTTTAACTCAACCCATATCAAGGTTTCACCCAGCTCATAACATACGTTTAACTCTAAGCATGTAAGGAGTGTCATCCAAGTTAATGGGACTATGGATGTGCTTAAAAATTAAGCACATATATGTTTGCAGGAACATGGTATTAGAGACCGTCTTCCTCTCAGCATCTCAGCCGAATCAGCTACTCTGCACAGATGAAGCCCTGGATGAAACTGTTGTGGGGTAAGGCATTTTCAGCATTTGGACCAGGGCTGGGTAACATCTTATAGCTGTTCAAGTAAACCCTGTTAGTGCAGATGCAGTGTGTACCGAAATAAGCTATATACCCTCAAAAGCACTTTTATGCCACTATAAGTGCATCTACACTAGGGCTTTTGTTACACCCCTAACTGACATATCTGTACCAGCAAAAAGTCTATTGTAGACCTGGCCTTAATGTTTGATCCAAAGCTCATTGAAGTCAATGGAAAGACACCCATTGACTCAAATTGGCTTTTGATCATGCTCTCTATCTCATTTTAAGATATATATAAACTCAGATAATAGTGCCCACCCCGTGTGTTTGTAAAATTCTCTAAGATCTTTAGAAGGTGCTAAATTACAGTTATTATTATTATTATTTCAACCCCCTGAAATAGGAACATTGGGCAAAGTCCTGCTCTCATTTACACAGCAGTAACTCCATTGAACTCAATGGAGTTACTCTAGATTTAACAATGGTAGTTTTGAGATCAGAATTTGGCCTACTGTCAAATCTTTAATGAGAGGATTGCAAACATCTCCCCTGAAGAAATAATAGGTGTGATAGAGAAATTCCATTTTAATGTCTTCTGCGGGGAACATGTCTTGTCAACATGACACTCTAAGAGAATTAAATATGAATTCATAGGCTCCCATAAACACATACAAATGCAACAAACTCTATACACTCCTCCTGTAACCATCCTGAGCACACCTGTTAAAATAAAATTGTGTTTGATACATTCATAACTGCATGCTAAGCCTACAGTATCTTAAATTTGTCTTCCCTCTGTTATGCACATCTAACAACAGTAACCAGGTAACAGAAAACTAATTTACATTCCAGATGGATTATCTGCAGTGATGTACTCCATTAGATGGGCAAAAGGTGGCTTACTTTTCACAATCCGTGTTGACACACTGGAAATGAAAGTGACAAAAATTATAGATAGCTCTTAGATTGAACAAATAGCTCTTAGATTGAACAAACAGCTAAGAAGAGACATGGAAGAAAGATAAAGACCCAGTGGTTCAATCCTGCAAGACCTCGAGCACTCTTGTGTGGTGATGAGTGCCCTCATGTCCAGTTGAAATCAGTGGGCAAAGGGTGCTCAGTTCCTCACAGGAATGCAGGATTGAGCCTAAATTCAGGAAATAGAGGAATGATCTATTTCTTCACAATATCTTTTTCGACAGTTCAAAACACATCAAAAATAAGGGCAATCTCTGTATTTGCTCTTCATCAAGTTCCTTTTCTGTTCCTACAAAGGACTAGCTCATATGTTCAGTCTGTGAGGAGTGTGTGTGGGATTTAGACTATGAAAAGGGTTAGCTAAATTGACCCAAAGGAAGTGAATATGGGACAAGCAAATAAAAGCTGAGACGTGGGGTGTGGCCTGGTGCACTCATTTCCCAGCTTCTGTAATAAAACAGTCAGGCAGGCTTAATTCACTTGTGGTCCCATCTTATCAGAGACACCTTTTTGAGAACATAGAAAGAGTCCAGACAGAACAAAAACCTGAAGTAACAAAACACAGACAGCAACTGTTGGGTAGAAAAGGTTCAGCTTATTAAGTGTACATAGTCGCCATTTTGGATTGATAAAAGGACAACCTGTCTTCCATCTTGGCACCCCTTCTCCTTCAACTCTTTTGGCGTGCTTTTTCAAACTTGGCACCAAAGCAGAGGGAAAGGCGGGAAAGATAGTGTCACGTGATCGTGAAATCTGCCCAGCAACAGGGAACGTATATAAGGGTATGTTCAAGCCCTGAGTGGGGGTTCTTTCTGTGTCTCTGGATGCTGTGAAAACAGGTCATCCTAGTGAGGCATAAAATCCCTCTCACAGCACAGGCCTTGCTGGTGGCTAGAGCACTGAGGGAATAAGAACTAAGGTGGACTAGTGTAACCCTTCTGCCAGGATGAGTTGACAGCAGCAAGGGCCAGGTTCAGTACATAGGGGTTCCCTTCTCAACAATGCAATGCAAAACCGGCTCGAGCCCCCACCCAGTAACCTGGGAAAATCTTATACACACCCCTGGGCGCCTCAAAGAGGCAATACTTCCCCTCTCGCAAGCACAGAGCCTCAGTGTAACAGAAATCTTTAATAGCAGCAGGTAAACGATACCAGCCTTAAATTGGGAAAACACTGCAACTAGGATCTATAAGCCAAACTGTGAGCAAGACCCACCCCAGCCAATTGGGCCGTGCCCTGTCCCTTGGGTTCTTGAGTCCAGCAACCCAAACGTCACCCAAAGTCCCCAAAAGTCCAAGAACCCAAAAGTCCAGTCCCAGAGTTCAAAAGTTCATCTGCAGGGTGCTACACGCCACCCGCCTGGGCAGCAATGGGAAGGGGCGGGGGGTAAGGGGCACCTTACGTGGCGTGAAGATGATTGCCTCACCCCTCCGTGGGGCTTCACTCTGCTCCGCCAGCTGTCTCACCGGCCGCTCTGCTCCACCAGCTGTCCCGCAAGCCGCTACCGCTGTCCCCACGAACTGCTCTGTCCCACCAACAGCGCCGCTCCACCAGCCGTCCTGCAAGCTGCTCCAACTGCAACCACGAACTGCTCCGCTCTGCCAGCAGCACCACTCCGACTGTCCTCACGAACTGCTCTGCTTTGCCAGCAGCACCACACCATCAGCTGTCTTGCCAACTGCTCCACCAGCCACTTATCTTCAGGCTCCCCCACTACTTAACACAGTGCTCAGTGATTTCAGCTCAGTGATTTCAGCTCATAAGGCTGTTAGCACTTTAGTGATTTCAGCTTGTAGTTTAGGGGAGCCCTAGTGCTCAGTTGCACTATTAGCCCAGAGTGATTTCAATTCAGCAGTCTGAAACCAGACTCTCAAGGAACTCAACATTAGCTCTGATATTCCACAGTGGAGAGAGGCGGAGATGCTGCAATTGGTGTCTCAGCAGCATGCAGGACGGTGAGGTCAAGAGTAGAAGGCAGAAGACATCCTGCTGAAGATCTGCTTACCTGTCGCAGAGGTTCCTGAACTCCAGTTCCTGGTGTGTTCCTGATCCTTCCCTGAGTTCCCTGGTTCCCGTCTGTGTTCCTGTTCTTGTTCTCCTGTCCAGTGTCTGCAAGACAGGGTATAGTCCTTCTCTGTTATTCTTGCAAAACCCCACTGTGTAAGGGTTTGGGCTCTGGGGTTCATCCCCATTATACCGTCTGTGTTAACAACCAAGCAGGGGAGTAGGGGGAATCTATAAAAACTGCTGAAGTGAGTTTGAGATGCCTGAAATTCGTTTTGGGCTGAGGCCTTTATAAGCAATGGGACACTTTTGGTACTTGATGACCAAGACTCAAACTGGGCCAGCTCACAATGGCTCAGCAATTCCATATCTTTCCTTGGGAGCTGCATCTTGTGTCACAGAATCTAAGTTTTTATTAAAAAAAAATTAAGGCCAACATTTTAAAAATATGCCCAGTAATTTGCAGTGCCTCCATTTTTGTGTACCTAACTTAGTGTCTTTAGGATTTCTAAAGGTACCAAGCCAGTAGCGCAGCCAAGTCCGGAGCGCAGGGGGAGCGGCGCTATAAAAAGGCGCCTCCCCCTGTACTCATCCGGCGGTGCTCTGGGTCTTCAGCGGTCTTCGGCGGCAGGTCCTCACTCGCTCCAGGTCTTCGGTGGTATCCACCTCCGAAATGCCGCCGAAGACCCGGAGCGCCCACGGGTGAGTGCAAGAAGTTAGCAGAGCTAAAAAAAGGCACCGCTTCATTTTTAAGGCGCCGCTTCTGCTCACGGGGGAGCGGCCGCTCCCCCTGCTCCCCCCCGGCTACGCTACTGTACCAAGCAATCACAGTTCTAACTGAAGTCAATGAGACCTGAAAAACCAGGCATTCAAAATTAGCATACTTTTTAAAAGTGTTGGTTTAAAAATCGGTCACTTAAGCATGTGAAGATAACATTAAAAATGTGAACCAGAAGTAAACCACCAAAGCCACCTTAACAGACAGCCCAAGACTCAATGGGTGTTGACCACTGTTCCCTGTAAGCTGTGCGCGTGTGCGCGCGCACACAGATTCTAAACCCCGCGCACACTGCGCGCACAAAAATTTGCACAGAAGCACAACAATTTGTATAGAAGACATTTTTTGCGCACATGGCCTGTCAAAAATTTGCACTGAAGAAATTTTTTTGGCGCACACGGCCTGTCAAAAATTAGAGGGAACACTGGTGTTGACTCTACAATTTAAATGTCTGCTGATCAAACCATGAAAAAAGAGAGTGCCTATCATATTATGAAGTTCTGTACCATCTACTGTAAGTGGCATCTCATTTTGGTTACATGAGTGAATGGAACTCGGATGGAGGCAGAGGATGGCTTGACGATAAAGCTTAGGAGACTATCACTTTCCCCCCCCAGTCTGAACCCTGATGCTAAAAACTGCTTTTCCTCACTTTGACTAATATATCAAATATCACTGTCCTGCAGTGAAAACTGCTAATTTATAAACCAACGGTCACAACCTCCCTACAGTATGAGAAATCTGTTAGATCAGCTCCCAAATCATAGGGTTGTAGGATCTGAATGGACTTCGAGAGGTCATCTAGTCCAGTCCCCTGCACTCATGGCAGGACGAAGTATTATAGACCACCCCTGACAGGTGTTTGGGCAATTTATTCCAGTGCTTAACCACCCTGATAGTTAGGAATATTTTCCTAATGTCCAGCCTAAACTGCCCTTGCGGCTTCTTGTCCTATCCTCAGAGGTTAAGGAGAATAATTTTTCTCCCTCCTCCTTGTAACAACCACTTATGTACTTGAAAACTGTGTTCTGGTAGCACAGAAGAGTTGTCAGTCACTGTCCACTCACCTATTTATTTAGATTTATTATTAATATGTTTAAAGTACTTATTTCAGTCTCTAGAGCACCTTTGCCATAAGTTAAATATACAATGACATGGGGGGGTGGGGAGAAAACCATCAGCAGCTTCTTCTTCTTACTCCAAACACAGACTACGGTTTTCAGCCGGAACACCCAGTCGAAAAGGGATCCTCCCTAGTCTGGTAAAAATGAGCAAGAGAGTGAGGGTGGGAGAGGGTGAGCGACAGAGGGAGAGGGGATGGAGTGAGTGGGGTGGGGCAAGGGTGTTCGGTTTTGTGTGTTTAGAAAGTTGGCAACCCTAAGACTACCTAACCAGAGTATAAAACCTCTCACAAATACCTGCCTTTTTTATGCCCCTCTATCTCCCAGTGCTTGGGTAAGTAGATAATTTTCAGGGCACGCTAGAAAACCTAACAGCTTGAGCTCACAATCTAAGAAATGAATTTACTGATTTCAGTGCAAGATGTAGCCACTCCCTGCATGGCTGAATTCAGTCCCTTATGCTGCATTATCACTAAGAAACCAAACACAGCATTTTTATGGCATATGTGTGGAGGGGAGGAGGGATGATCTAGTAGTTAGAGCACCAGATTGAGAGTCAGGAGATCGGCATTCAATCCTTGGCTCTTCTTGTATAACCTTGGACAAATCACTTTGTTCCCAATCTGCAAATAATACTTCCCTGCCTCACAGGTGTTGTGAGGATGAATTTACTAATGTTTGTGAGGTGCTCACGTACTATGTTGATGAGGGTCCTAAATAAGTGCATAGATAGCACAGTAATATGTTGAAATTATTTTGGTTTAATACAACCGGCAAAGGGGCAGTACGACACATTAGTCAGACAGACAATCACATGACAACCCATCACGTTCCTTGTCCTCTCTTGTCCTGTCACTGCACACCAGCTGAAATGAATAGGCAAAAATGACCTCATTTCAGGTTTGGACACAGGCTGTCAGTCACTTCTGACAACAGGCATTCGGTGTTCATTTTCTGCAGCGTTTTAACCAGTCAATCTTTAACTAGTAATTCAAACACGCAGATCCCTCTGCTGAAGACATACCATTCTGTATTTACACACACTGCACTGGATCATTAAACGTATCATTGTTCTGAGTTACTGGCTTGCACTGCTTTTACGGAGGTGATGCGATTCAAAGTCAGTTAATGATATAGCTAGGGAAAGTTAATTCTCCAATCAGTTCCCATTTCTATTAAAATATAAATGTTATCTGAGACTGTGACATTTACAATTCACTGAAAAATATTATTTCTTTTATATGCAGTTGTTGAGCTGCCAAGGAGCTTTTTTATTTCTAGCAATTTCAGCTTCTCTGTCAAGCAGATGATTTAAGACAGGCAGAAGATGCCTTTCCTCACTGCTCCATTATGTTTGTCTTTTCCCTTACTCTCAGCCTGTAACTGGCAGAGAAGCAGCACAGCTTAGAATATGGGTAAATGTACACAACTCATTTTTCATTTTAGTCTGAAGTTGGGAAAAGGAAACCTAATACAACACACACAGGGCCATAAAAAAAGGAAAGACAAATCTATCATGACGGATAACACTTACACAATTAAATAAAAATATACTTGCAGCACCAACCACCACATCACATTTCATTTTTATTTGCAGTGTCATTACACCAATGTTTTCTGTCACAGAATCTAAACATAACACATCTGTGGAGGAGATGAAGTCTCAAGTTTCAGGGATACCAAGTTATGCCAGGCAGATATAGGAAAGTAGATCAGTGGGTCATTAATGCAAACATGAACTGAAAGAAACTCCTTCACCTGCTGCAGAAAAAAAAGTTTCCTCACATTCTTGCATTACATACAGCCTGTGCATATAATTTCCCTTAAATATGCATCAACGTTCAGTAATGTGAGCTAAAAAGTTAAAATCTAAGAGGATGTTAGAGACTGAAATACCTTTTGCTCATAGATTACAAGGAACTGACGGATCAGATCAGATTTCATATACAGTGTTTTCTCACACTAAAAAGACAATATAAAGTAGAAGTGAAATTGTACTGTAACTACACACACTGTAGGTCCATGGTTAGCTGTACAATTTATTTATATTATTGATGCAGTATCATAAGGCATTTCATCCTTACAATATATTTCACCTTTCAATTTAATCCTTAATACTTTACACAACTCATATGCTCAAGAACGAGACAGGACTAATTCAATATTAAAAATTCCCATCTCACATTCTTGTCAATGGAGAGCATAGGTACATCATGACTTTCATTTTACAGATGAGAGAGGGATAGATCATGGAGGGATGCTAATTTATTAAGCTTGGTCTACACCTGAAAGTTATATCAGCACACCCTTTACCGACATAGCTCTGCCAACATAGCTCCCAGTGTAGTGTGCTTCCATTGATGTAGGGAGGTGATGTTCCTGCACCAACAGGAAAAACCCCTTCTGTCGATGTATGCTGTGTCTACACCCAGGGCCGGCGCTACCATTAGGCGACCCTAGGCAGTTGCCTAGGGCAGCAGGATTTGGGGGATGCATCTCAGGTCCCTCAGCGGCTGCCGGCGGGAGAGGCTGCCGCTGAAATGCCGCCGAGAACCCCGGCGGCCGAAGAAGCTGCCGCCGAGGACTCCGACGGCACTTCAGCGGCAGCTTTTTCGGCCACTGGGGACCCCGGCGGCATTTCGGCGGCAGCCTCTCCTGCTGCCGCCTAGGGCGGCAAAAAAGCTGGTGCTGCCCCTGTCTATGCCAGGAGAGGATTTACCATGAAACAAACTGTGCGGTGGCACGGGGCCCCCAGTGACAGGGAGCCCCCCAAAATGCAGGACAAATATCTGACAACCTGCCCCTGAGTCCCGGCCGGCAGCGCAGCAGGGCTCAGGCACGCTGGCTGATTGCATGGTGTGCAGATGACCCCACGCTGCTTCCGGAAGCAGCCGGCTGCTGGAACATCTCTGTGTGCTCATGGCTGGGGGTGGGGGTTTGGGGGGGGAGGCAGCTCTGCATGCTGCCCCCGTCTCAGGCAGCGAGGGAGACCTGCTGTCCCCTCCCCCCCAAGGGGCGTGCAGAGACATGCCAGCAGCTGGGGTAAGGCGGCTCCCTGCCCGCTCTGCCTCCCTCCCTCCAGGGCTCCACTAACTCTAAATCTGCCACTGGTCTAAGCAGTCTATGCAGGCATAGCTAGGCCAGTATTATCTCTGTAGTGTAGACGTACCCTAAGGCCTGGTCTACACCTACAAATTAGATCGACCTAGACCTTGTCTATACCAAAATAAGTAAGTTCTAGTATGAATAATCCACTATTAATAAGCTGAGAAAAGCGTACCAGAAGACCAAAGAGTCAAACGGACGCTCCGGGTCAGATCCCCAGACATGCCGCTTCTACGCTACGCTGCATGCCATCCTAGGGGGGGGACACCACCACTACCCCACCCATGTCCGTGGACTCCGAGGATGGGGTATTCTCATCACTCGCTTCCTCTGAGGTTTTTGCGGACGGGGAAGATGATGATGGGGATGATGAGGACGAGGTAGTCGACAGCGCTCTGCAGGGCGATTTCCCCGAAAGCCAGGAACTTTTCCTCACCCTGACAGAGATCCCCTCCCAACCCTCCCAAGGCGGTATCCCGGACCGTGAAGCCGGAGAAGGCACATCAGGTGAGTGTATCTTTTCAATCAAAAAGACCTGGTTGTAAAGCAATTGGTTTTTAATGGTTACTTTGCCCTGAGGACTTGAGAAGAATTCGTGGCCAGTAGAGCTACTGGAAAAGTCTGTTAACATGTTTGGAGATGGAGCGGAAATCCTCCAGGGACATCTCCATGAAGCTCTCCTGTAGGTACTCTATAAGCCTTTGCAGAAGGTTTCTGGGGAAAGCAGCCTTATTGCATCCTCCATGGTAGGAAACTTTACCACGCCAGGCCAGTAGCAAGTACTCTGGTATCATTGCACGGCAGAGACTGGCAGCATACGACCCCGGAGTTTGCTGGCATTCAAGCAACATCCGTTCTTTCTCTGTCTGTGTTATCCTCATCAGAGTGATATTATTCATGGTGACCTGTTTGAAATATGGGAATTTAATTACGGAGACCATCAGAGGTGGCCGTTTCTACTGGGCTGTTTGCCTGTTCCTGAAAAGAAATCCTCCCCGCAGTTTCCAGCCACGCGGTGTGGGAGGGGAGGGTGATCATTCATGCTGGGCAGTCGCCGTTCGGCTAGCAGGGAGCTTCCCTGATACCAGCCACGTGGTGGGAGTGGGGAGGGGGGCCGTTCAGGCTGGGCTGTTGGTGTTCAGCTAGCAGGGGTCTTCCCTGATACCAGCCATGCGGTGGGAGCGGGGAGGGGGACCGTTCAGGCTGGGCTGTTGGCGTTCGGCTAGCAGGGATCTAGCCACGCTTTTCGGTGATGGCGAAAGCTAGCATTCCAGAGAATGGGATGGCTGGAGTTACTTTGTTTTGAGTTACTTGGTTTTGAGCATGAAAGGAGGGCGCTGCTGTTAATTAAGGTTTCCGAAGCCGAAAGTCTATGGCTTACCATGGCCACCTGCTAGCCGAATTCCGTTGCCCAGCCCTGCGTGTGTGATCTGTACACCAAAGCCCCAGGCACTCAATATAAAGATGCAAAATGCGACCTTGTACTGAAAGTATATTTGATAGTGTGATGGGGCAAGGCCAGATGGCTATAGGAAAGTGGTGAGGAACCAGTATGTTAGCCCCAGGCTAAACAAATCCCTGATACCTTGTTAACCAAATGGCAGTTGCTTCAGGTTAATTAAGACACCTGGGGCCAATTAAAAACTTTCCAGAAGGCAGGGAGGTTGATTGAGACACCTGCAGCCAATCAGGGGCTGGCTGAAACTAGTCAAAAGCCTCCCAGTGAGTCAGTGAGGGGGGCATGTCAGGAGCTGTGGAAGGAGGTTGCGTGTGAGGAGCTGGGAGCAAGAGGCACTAGGAGCTAAGAGTAAGAGGGCGTACTGCTGGAAGATCCTGTGGTGAGGATAAAGAAGGTGTTGGGAGGAGTCCATGGGGAAGTAGCCCAGGGAGTTGTAGCTGTCATGCAGTTGTTCCAGGAGGCACTCTAAACAGATGCAGTCCACAGAGCTGGAACCTGGAGTAGAGGGCGGGCCCGGGTTCCCCCAAAACCTCCCAACTCCTGATCAGACACAGGAGGAGTTAACCTGGACTGTGGATTCTACCAGAGGGGAAGATCTCTGAGGCAAGCAAAATCCGCCAATAAGCGCAGGACCCACCGAGGTAGAGGAAGACCCACCGAGGTAGAGGAGGAACTTTGTCACAGTAGGTACTGTGAATGGTGCTGTTCACCGCGAAAGAGTATATGCATTGTTCTGTAAAATGTATCTATTTAAAAAATTCACTCCCTTTTTTTCATCCCACAGCTGCAACTGTCCCTAGGCTTCCCCCGGCATCTCCCTCCCAAAGGCTGTCGAAGATAAGGCGGAGAAAGAAACGCACACGTGACGAGATGTTCTCTGAGCTAATGCAGTGCTCCCGCACTGAAGTAGGTCAGCAGAATCTGTGGAGGGAGACGATTTCCCAATACAAGCAAGAGGGCAGCGCTCGAGCTGAGAGGTGGCGTCAGGAAGTCCAGAGGGTGACAGAGGCGATGCTTGGGCTACTGCGGGAGCAAACTGACACGTTCCGGTGTCTGGTGGATGTTCTGCAGGAACGCAGGCAGGATGACAGACTGCCGCTGCAGCACATTTGTAACCGCCCTCACCCCTCCCCAAGTCCCATAGCCTCCTCACCCAGAGTCCCCAAAACTCAGGGGGGAAGGCAATGTGCGAACAACCGCTCCACCCCTGTGGATTGCTCAAGCAGCAGAAGGCTGTCATTCCCCAAGTTTTGAAACAGCCTTTCCTTCCCTTCTTCCTCCACCCGCACCCCACCCTGGCCACCGTCCCAGTTCTCTCCCTGTCTTCCCAAATCTTGAAAAAAAAATTGTTGTTTGTGAAACAATGGTGCCTTTATTTCCTGTCAAAGCAAGGTGTGCTTGAAGTGGGGGAAGGTGGTTGGTAATTGGAGAGAATAGGCAATATAAACAGAGTAAACAAACGGGGGCAGGTTCTCCTCAAGGACAAACAAACGTAAGAGTCACTGGTTACCCTGGCCAGTCTGGAAGCTAGTTTTCAAAGCTTCCCTGATGCGCACTGCGTCCTGCTGTGCTCTTCTAATCGCCCTGGTGTCTGGCTGCACATAAGCTGATGCGATTTGCTTCAACCTCCCACCCCACCATAAACATCTCCCCCTTACTCTCACAGAGATTGTGGAGCAGACAGCAAGCAGCAATAACAATGGGTATATTGGTTTTGCTGAGATCAGAGCGAGTCAGTAAGCTTCTCCAGCGCCCTTTCAAACGTCCAAATGCAAACTCCACCACCATTCTGCACTTGCTCAGCCTGTAGTTGAACAGCTCCTTACTACTGTCCAGGGCGCCCGTGTACGGCTTCATGAGCCAGGGCATTAAGGGGGTAGGCTGGGTCCCCAAGAATCACTATAGGCATCTCCACATCCCCAACTGTTATTTTCTGGTCCGGGAAGTAAATACCTTCCTCCAGCCGTCTAAACAGACCAGAGTTCCTGAAGATGCGCGCGTCATGAACCTTTCCAGGCCATCCGACGTTGATGTTGGTGAAACGTCCCTTGTGATCCACCAGTGCTTGCAGCACCATTGAAAAGTAGCCCTTTCAGTTTGTAACCCTTCTGCCAGTGAGAGTCGGCAGCAACAAGGGCCGGGTTCCGTATCTAGGGGTTCCATTCCAATAACACAATGCAAAACCGGCTCAAGCCCCCACCCAGTGACCTGGGACAAATATATATCACCCACCCTGGGCGCCTCTAAGAGGCAATACTTCCCCTCTCGCAAGCACCGAGTCTGAGTGTAGAAAAACCTTTTAATGACAGAGAGAAACAATGCGGCCTTTTGTTGGGGAAACACCACATCTAGGATTTGTAAACCAAACTGTGAGCAACGACCCACCCCAACAAATTGGCCATGTCCTTTCCCTTTGGTTCTTGAGTCCAGCAACCCCAAAAATCACCCAAAGTTCCAAAAGTCCAACAACCCAAAAGTCCAGACCCAGAGTTCAAAAGTTCATCTGCAGAGTGTTACACTCCCCCAGTCGGGGTAAATGGGGAGGGGAGAGGTAAGGGGGCACCTTACGTGGCTCAAAGCTGACTGCCCCATCCCTTCGTGGGGCCTCGCTCGGCTCTGCTCCGCTCCGCCAGCCATCCCACGAGTCACTCCGCTCAGCCGGCCTGCAAGCTGCTCCGGCTGTCCCGCCAACTGCTCCGCTCCGCCAGCAGCTCCACTCCGTCAGCCGGCCTGCAAGCCGCTCCGGCTGTCCTGCCAACTGCTCTGCTCCATCAGCAGCTCCGCTCCACCAGCAGCTCAGCAATATATCTTCCAGCTCCCCCACTACTTAACACAGTGCTCAGTGATTTCAGCTCATAACAATTTCAGCTTGTTAGTGATTTCAGCTTGTAGTTAGGGGAGCCTTTATGCTCATTTGCACACTCAGCCCAGAGTGATTCTAACTCAGCAGCCTGTGATTAGACTCCTAAGGAACTCAAAATTAGCTCTGATATTCCACAGCAGAGAGAGAGAGAGAGAGGAAGATGCAATTGACATTTAGGGCCCTCAGACAAGGCCCATGCCACCAGATACAAATACCTGTCCCCAGCCTCTCTCAATTCACTGGGTTTTGGAATCCATGTCCCTCGCCTAGCAAGTGCTGCTTAGCTAATGGTGAGTCCCTTCATCATAACAAAAGCCCACTGTCCTTGATTCACATAATCAGGGTAACAACACTTTATTCTTCCTGCCCCAATAACAGAGAAACTGGGGCTCCCACAGCAGCCAAAATGACCATTTGGACAAGCGGTCCATCATGCTTTGCAGGGTGGGTGTGTCCATGCAAACAAGATTAGCCACTGACATTCCTGACATCCCTTTCCACAACTCACCACCAGATGTCAGGGTAGAGCTCATCCTGACTCTGCTTACATGTTAATGTACTGGCTGCCCTGGTGGTCCGGTCCCAAGATAGGGATGTGAGTCCCGTCTATAGCCCCACCACAGTTAGGGAATCCCATCACAGCGAAGCCATCTACTATCGCCTGCACATTTCCCAGAGTCACTACCTTTGACAGCAGCAGCTCAACGATTGCATTGGCTACTTGCATCACAGCAACCCCCACAGTAGATTTGCCCACTCCAAATTGATTCGTGACTGACCGGTAGCTGTCAGTCGTAGCAAGCTTCCAGAGGGCTATGGCCACTTGCTTCTGGACTGTCAGGTCTGCTCTCATCTTGGTGTCCTGGCGCTTCAGGGCAGGGGACAGCAAGTCACAAAGTTCCAGGAAAGTGCCCTTACGCATGCGAAAGTTTTGCAGCCACTGGGATTCATCCCAGACCTGTAGCACTATGCGGTCCCACCAGTCTGTGCTCATTTCCCGGGCCCTGAATCGGCGTCCCATGGCATGAGCCTGCCCCATTGCCACCAGGATGTCTAATTTGTGGGGGTCCCATTCTCTGACAGAGGTCTGTGTCCATGTCCTCGTCACTCTCCTCACTGCGCTGACTACTCTCCTGATTTCTCAAGTTCCGGTTCTGGATAAAGCGCACGATAATGCACAAGGTGTTGACAACAGTCATAACTGCTGCGATGATCTCCCCGGGCTCCATGCTCACCGCGCTATGGCGTCCGCGCTTTCAATCCAGGGAAAAGGGCGCGAAACCATTGTCTGCAGTTGCTTTCCTGGAGGGAGCGGGGGAGTGACCGTTGAATGATGACATGTACCCATAACCACCCACTACAAATTTCTTGGCCCATCAGGTATCGGGAGCTCAACCCATAATTCCAATGGGCAGCGGGGACTGCGGGAACTGTGGGATAGCTACCCACAGTGCACCGCTTGGAATGTCGACGCTTGCCACGATACTGTGGACTCACAACGCCGATTTAATGTACTTAGTATGGACACACACGTTCGACTTCATAATATCGGTTCACAAAAATCGATTTTGGTAAAATCAAACTACAGTCCGAGTGTAGACATACCCTTAGGGAGTAACTGGGGAAATGACCCTGCACCCTAGTGAGTGGAGGACCGCCATTCTTGTCAATCCTTACACAGGCCCCACAAGAATCTTCTTATACTCTGCAGCCCACTGACTACACATCCCTGTATGACTTAGGCAGAACCTAACCCTCATCCAGGACTGAACAAGACAGGCCCACAGATAGTTCATAAAGTGTTGTTACATGAAAACTAACAATGGCAAAATTCAAATTCTGTTTTTTGTTTTTCATTGGAAAATGCGTCTCCTTTGTTTCATGCTAACCTACTTTCCTTTCCTTGGTATGGACACTTCTAATGCTTTCCTACTAGATGCAGCTTTGCTTCTATTAGTTTGCTGTTACTGTGAGGCTGTTTCAGGCAGAAGTGTTTTTTCACATTCCTTTTTCCCTTTGATTGCACTCCCAGCCTTTCCTTTGCTTAGCCCAGACAGATTTTCTTGTTTCACACTTTTCTGGTTTGGTATGCAGTTATTCCCTCTCTCTGCTTGTCTCACAGTCTTGCATTTTCTAAGCACCTTTGTGACTAGCAAGACATTTCCATTCAAAAGCTGCCTCGAGGAAATCCAAAGTCGGCACTATGAATTCTGTTTCAGATTTGGAAATCTTCAGTGATATGTGAGCTCTATAAAACATGTTAACAAATCTAAAATCTGTTGTGGGAGTTTGGAGAAAATACATTTTGAAATGTCTAGCCATGTCTAAAAAATAATTCTCAGCTAAGATCTCATTTCTTTCTGATTCTATACATAGAGCAATTTGTTTCTGAAGTTTTAACTTTTTATTTTTGTTGACCGTATAATTT
The DNA here is from genome assembly GCA_033296515.1 of Macrochelys suwanniensis. NCBI lineage: Eukaryota > Metazoa > Chordata > Testudines > Chelydridae > Macrochelys > Macrochelys suwanniensis. The sequence goes on along the minus strand of CM065775.1, from coordinate 115,256,284 downwards.
TTTTTATTGACTATGTGGAAGACCTGGATACCCTGATGCTGTCATAATGGACTCTGTTATAAGACACTAAACAGATAGACATCATTCACCACTCTGATTTAGCTCAAACTTTTCTGAAATGAGGAACCAGATAACACAACTGAATTGTGTATACAGCAAATGCAGATATCAGCATCAAGAAGAGAGAGGAAATAAAGATATTATATTGTTGTGTGTACTATGGTAGCCCCTAGAGGCCCCATCCAAGATCAAGGCACCATTGTGCCAGTTTCTGCCCCAAGGAGCTTACAATCTAAACAGACAAGGGGTAGGAAGGGTAGAAAAGACCTACTGTTATCAAATAACAGGGCTGTGACAAAGCCAGGAATATCATAGAATATCAGGGTTGGAAGGGACCCTAGAATAGGGGTCTCCAAACTACGGTCTGAGGGCCGGATCCAGCCCGCGGCTTCAATTTGTCCGGCCCCCCAACCAATTGCTGCCGCTACCTTGGCGGCACTTCGGCGGCAGCTCAAACGCTACTGCTGCCTCGGTGGTATTTCGGCAGCAGGGCCCCATCAAAATTGGGCCCCGCACTCCCTAAAACCGGCCCGCGAAGCCCCTTCAAAAATCTAATGTGGCCCTCGTACCCTAAAGTTTGGAGACCCCTGCCTTAGAAGGTCATCTAGTCCAACCCCCCGCTCAAAGCAGGACCAATCCCCAATTTTTGCCCCAGATCTCTAAATGGCCCCCTCAAGGATTGAACTCACAACCCTGGGTTTAGGAGACCAATGCTCAAACCACTGAGTGATCCCTCCCCCCGTAGACCACAGTTCTCCTGGGTCTCAGTCCACTACCCTATCCACTGGACTACACTGTGTAATTTTTTACTATCTACCTTAAAAGAATTCAATCAGTAGTTAGTGGACAGAGAACTGAGTGACTATAACAAGAAAAATGCATTTACACATAAAACAGCACTAAAGTTACTGTGTAAAATCATTTATTATATAAACCAAACACCACAATTCTTTGGCTTACACATACAGTAATAAAAAGTGCTTCCAACACATTCTGTTTTATTAAGGAACAGATTATGGCCACACCTCAATTCCCCCTGAAACCATGTTTAAATCCCACTGAAGTCAAGCTTATGCTTTAAAGTTAAACATTAGTTTAAGCATTTTGCTAAACCAGGGCCTATAAACTGATCACCAGTTTAGAAAGATTCAGTATTACCCCAGAAATGCTTAATCTAGACATTGTTTATATTATATCTAAAAATAACCTTGTTAACACAAATTAAAATCTGATTAATAATTAGTCAAAGAAATTAAAGCTTTGCTTTTACCAGAAAGTCATGAGTCAAAGCAAGAGACACGCCTTAACAATTTGTATTGAGGCATTGCTTTTAGAGCTACCAGCTATACTTTAGAGGTCATTCTGACCTACTGATGCAAATTCACCCTTTTGATGTCATGCACAGATAGCCACGGGCTTTAGGTATTTCTGCAGTAGTCAAAATCTAATTTCTTATTCTGAGAAATCCATTCCTAAGTATCCACCGTGAAGTGCCTTATTTTTCCTTTCCTGTTAGGGATTCTTGGGGGCTGATCACCAGCTGATGTAAACCGCCAATGACAATTCACACCATCTGAGGATCTGTCCCTTGATTTGGTGTATACTGTTGTCAGGATTTAGATGGTATACATTATACACAGAGCATTATCTTTTGAAATAGCGTTCTAAAACAATGTGTTTAACATATGAAAGACTGGAAATCTGAAATGAAAGTTTTTACATGCTTGGCATTCATTTGTAAGTCAGCAGTGACAGCTTTCATGCTACAGAAAACATTTTTTTTCCTTCATCTCATGAAAGTTGAAAATAGCTTTGTACAATACTTGCGCCACTCGCTAAGATGAGGCTTTTCATCCTTGACCTACTTCTGCTTTCTGCACAATATACCTAATGAGTAATAATGACTTCAGAAAGGGCAGCTCTAGAGAAAAAGTTGAAGTAATGCCTTAAGAGGATGTCTATGAAAACATCAAACAGAATATTTTCCAGGGAGCTGAATAGAAGTATCTGGTTGAAACATACATAGGTTTAAGATTCAAACAGCACTAGGCTGGTGGGTGAATATTCTTAATATAAAGCAGTAATTACGTTGAAGTTTGTGGTGGTATCAGGGTAGTATTATTACTAACTAGAGAGTCGCACACTTATGCCATGCTGTACACCTAAAGAGCAAGAGCAGCATGAGAAGCTGCTGCCTGTTATGTGTAGGCAGCACCAGGGGGCACCAGAGAGATATCTCTGCCTCCTGTCATGGGGGGGCAGGGGAGAGGGGGAATGGGGACCAGTCCAGGAGAGGTCCAGGGATTGGGCTATGGAGGGGGCGGGGGTCTGCTCCAACCCAACCCTAGGGAAGCCAATTTTGGTTGGACGTATTCCTGGAGGTTTCATCTCATGACATAATCTTTAATTAAACATTAATCTTTAATTTCTGGAGACTCCAGGACAATCCTGGAGGGTTGGCAACCCTACCCAGCCCCTGCATCGGAGCAACTTTGTCCTTTACTCTCCAGTTACCTGCCCCTATCCCCTTCCCACTTGACCCCAGAAGCTCACACCTCTCCCCGACCAGAAGTCTCCTTTCCTCCCCCCAAGCCTGGGCCGAGACTCATTCTGTGCTCCCCTGCACACAAATCCACTCCTCAGGGCCCTTCTCCTTCCTGAGTCAATATTTGCAGAGGTTGAGCTGATAAACCCAGGGTTTGTTACAAACAGTCCCTGCTCCCCATTCCTCACTCCCCCCCGTCCCCGATCCCACCTTTGGCGTAAAGTGGTCATCAAGGTGTTAACTGAGTTCCTCAGCCTACTATGGGATGGAGCCATGATCCACCCTTCCCTGTCTGTTTCATTAGTGGTAGTTGCCCCCGCTCCCTCTGGTGTGATACAGTTAGACAAAGCAGCAGGTTCCCAGCCTGCAATTTTGTGTATAGATTTATTTCGTTGCACTGAACGGTCCCTTTACAACCCCTTCGCCCTTCTCCCGCCCCCATAGAGCATCTTCACCAGACGCACTGGAGTGGCGTAGCTGTATTGGTACAGCTGCAGTGCTGTACAGATACCCTAAGTTCCATTTGCACCTACTGCAAATCCCCTCAAAATTGAACTGCCAGAGAAGTGACAAGGTGCCTTAGTGTACATGAGAATCATGGCTAATGAGAATCGTGTGTAAGATAAAGAATTAGTTCTGAACGTTTCCTATTTTAAACACTACAAATTCAAGAGGTAATCAGGAAAATTAACATTTGAGCCCAATACTAGGTTCGCTCTCGGACTTATATTTTGTCCTGGGAAAATGTGGACATTGAATTCAAAGATGAATTACTTGTCCCCCAACCATTCACTTTCCCGTCCCCCCCTGTTTTCTTTATGGAAAAAGAATTCAGAAGCTCTTACAAACCTCTACTAGTTTGTCTCTTGCTCAGCCCAATTTCTAGACTGGAGAATGGGAGCTTTGATTTCCTATTACAACCTGGCTAGGAAAAAAACAATAACTAAAAGCTGGTTTTGTTTAATATAAATCATGCCATACATTCCAAGTATTGTATATGATTGTGGTTTGGAAATGCAGCAGTATGCACTGCAAAATATAAATTATGGATTATAGAAGAAGACTTTCGAGTTAATAAACCAAAACTGCATTTTTATTTTAGAAAAGTTAAAATGGAATAAAGAGAATTATTAATTAAAGAAATAGAGTCTAACCTCCTGCCGAAGCTATTCTAAAAATAAACAATGCCATACTATCATTCAAGCACCATTAAATATACTTGCAGAAAAGTGCCCTACTAAAAATACTTGTCGAACACACAAATTGAAAGAATATTGAAAGGGTTTGGAAGACTCTAGAGCTTGGTAATGAAGGACAGAACCTTTCATAGAGCTCAGTCACCATTTTAAGTTTTGCCTTTGTAGACAGTAACTGAAAACCATAACTACCTGATGTCTGCTTGACAGCCTGCTTGAAATGAATTCTTGATCTCAGTGCAAATCCTAGTAGACTGGTGCCCCCATCACAGTTAGTGCCCTGGGGCCTGCTCCTGCAGTTTCTCTGTGTGCATAACTCCAGCTGAAGTAAGTGAAAGTTCGGCATCTGGAGGGCTTGTGGGATCAGGCTTGTTATTGTCAGACCAATAGTTGAACGGAGAGTGAGGCAGAGCAGCATAGCAATCGGAAAAGTTTGTACTCTTGTTGCCTGTCCTGTATCTGTTCCACAGACCTTGGTGAATTCTTGCCTCTGTTGAAGCCAATGGAAAAACTCCCACTCATACAAAGGGTGGCCCCAAGATCTCACTCCTTCTGTTTAACGGGCAGTCAATCCAGCACCTTTTATCGGCATTAAATTCAAGTCAACCCACCAGCCGACCAAAGTTGCAGAAATGTAGAATTTCACTGAGTCAGCAAACCAGTCCTGACGATTATGAATTTTATGGTCAAATAGCACTTATTTATTGTTACCTACTTTTTTATTTCATGCTTAGAGACAGACTAGTTTAGTAGTTTGAAGCACAGAATAAGGGAGAGGAACTCTTACATGTTCAATGGTAATTCCAGCTCTGACACTGATTTCCTGTCTGAGTTTGGTAAACTCAGGTAAAACAATTAACCTACTGTAAATGGGGAGAGTGGAGGTAGGATGATCAATCAAGGTTTTTAAAAACACTGAAGATAAGTGCTAAGTATTGCTCTATTACATTAAATGGTTAGAATGCTAAAGAGATAATAACATGGAGAGAAAGACAGAATTTTTAAGCACACATTTTAATATTAATTTAAGGGCAAGCGGTGTTGTCAGTGCACAGCTGAATAGTGTGCGGATTTGTTCACAGAGGCATTACCACACCTGTAGACAAGCACTTTGGAAAAAAATTAGTCAGTGCACAGCTCAGGTAGCTGCATTACAGTCTAGTTATACTTAATCCTTAATGATTCTATGTGCTGAGGAGCTCACCATGCCCTTTCTTACATGTGTGCACACTCACACACAAAAAGAGCCAAATTGTATTGGCTGATTTACACTAATTCCTTGGAAATAATATGTCTGATCTGTACACATTGCTAAGGGCAAATAATGCCACAAGACATTATTTAAGGCATGCAAAATATGGTTTCATTTATTTCACCTACAAAATGCATTTGAAAAAAAATGTGCCTGTCTAGCTAGATGCTTATATGAGAACAAATTCCACATTAGATTTAAACATGTCAACTGGAGAATACCATTCAAGTGAGAAGGACTAAGGAGCAATGTTGCTAGAAACAGACAAAAGCATATGCAGGAAATGGCATGTATTCCCCAGTAGCACTAAGAAGAAAAGGGTCCATAGAGATTCATGTATACACACTTCCTCTTGACTCACATACCCAATAAGAGAGACATTTGTACAGATGGCTGCCTATAGTTTATAAGCAGTTATTATATGGTAACTATAATTTCACTCCATTGAGAAGGAGAAGTTAAAGAAATACTGAGGGTCCCATGAGACTATAGATAGAATGTCTAAGTTGTGCAACTATTTCTATATGGAGAACATATCAGTTTTAGCCTTATGTGAACTATCCAGGGCTGGCCCCAGGCACCAGCAAAGGAAACGGGTGCTTGGGGCGGCACATCTGAAGGGGCGGCATTCTGGCCATTCCAGGGATGGCACATTTCAAGGGCGGTTTTTTTTGGTTGTTGTTTCAGCAGCTCCAGCCACGGCTTCTTTTTTTTTTTCCCCCACTTTGGGCGGCAAAAAAGCTAGAGCTGGCCTTGGAACTATCATTACCGATGGAGCAGCTACAAAATAGCACCAAACATGGTTCTTGTGTTTCAGAACTATGGAATATAACCCATGAATCACCTCCAGTCCTCTCCTCCCCAGCTCTTAGGAGCAGAGTTCAAAACCTCAGTATTTACTGCTGGGACTGCAAGCATTGCACTGGTCACACTGCCTCTCAAGTGCAGTGAAAGAAGTGGGGGTAGATAGGTGTCAAGTCAACCTCCGCATGTGTCTTCATTACGATGCAATCTAAAAGACCTTTGGACAAGGGTATCCTGTGCATTTATTATCTATTCATGCTACAGAGATTTGTGTAAATGCTGAATTAGCAGTGTCCAGTTTAATTTGGAATATCATGATTTCTGGCAGCTTGAGCAGTGTGAAAATTTCCTTACAATTTTTTTCCTGATTCGAAATGTCATTATTAAATAAATAAAGAGCAGCCTGGGACTGCTAAAAGACACCCTCGGGTTCATGAAATTTACATGCAAAATTCATACTTTCACATAGATTTGACTAACAAATACCCCAGATCACAGCCACCCTGAGCTTTGAGCCATTTAGGGGGGAATTCAGAATCTGAACATTGATCTGGGTCCAATTTTTGTAGCTGGCCCTTATCTCTATGGTGGATTGAATCAAAATGCTGGGTCTGAACACCCCCAAAACTTTGGAGCATTCAAAATACGGATCTGCATTTTGTAGTTTGTGGACCCATCTGTAAACTTGAAGTGAAACCAGGTCAAATTTGATAGTTGCTCTGAGATTTTTGGATTCAAAGTACAACTCAGATTGGGGAGGGGAGAAATCTACAGGGCTCAAAAATCAAAGGAAATGTTCACATGTGAACTGAAGTCCCTGTTCTCACTCAACACATGTTTTTGCACATTTCTACTTGCAGCAGTTTGAGAAATAGTGTACCAGTGCAGAACTAACACTGTCAAAACCGACTACATGTACCGCAGTGCACAATAAAGTCAGGCACTGCTGTGAGAAAGTTTGCCTCTAGGCTGTGTCTCCAATGAACATTAAGGGAATAAGATGGAAATAAAACCCCTGAACCAAGCATGAAGAGACATACACTAGGGAAAACTGAGGCCGATAGAGGTTATTTGGAGCAGACTGGCTAAGCACTGACTTGGCTCCGAGACCTTTGCATGTTAATTTTGCCAGCCTGTTTTTCAATGTCAGCAGCCTCCACTAATCAGGGCATAGGTGATAATTTCTTTGAGAGGGAGGACAGCCTACCTCTCCCTTCTGTGAACCTAACCGTAGCCCACTTCCCACATTCCTTTCTGGGTCAGTGCTCCAAAAAGGCTTTTATCTGAGATTAGCTTCTGTTGAGTCATTTTCAATGTCATAATTGCTGTACTTCCAATGCAATTTATGATCGTGTTTATTATATTTATATTGCTATTGTGCTATAAGTGTGCATGGCTTTTTACAGCAAGATGGATGCTTAAATATCTTTGAGGACCTGAGCTGCAGTCCCTTCCTCAAGGAGCCTCCAGGCTAAGTAGACACAGTATGTATCGGGGATATGTTCAAACACTGAACAAGTGATGAAACAGACAGGAGGATGAGCTCTCCCGCGATAAGATAGTATGGTTGCTGAAGACACAGAGGGCTGAGATATTTATTTTCACTTAAAGTCCAGTTCTACCTTCTTACACACCCACACACACACACACAGAAGGTTTATTTGTTTTTAGCAAATAAACACAAGCTTAGTCTTCCTTGAAGGATCAAGTAGAAGAACAGGCAGGTTATGATGACGATATCTCTTATTAACAATAAATACATTCTTTGGTAACAGCAAAAAGAGACTGAACGCTGCTGGCAAAATTATATATATATAGCCTTCTGCATAAAAGTTCCCTTTTATTAAGTGTGCCCCACTGTAAGGATCCCTCTTTAAAAAGAAAACCGAAGGACTGAGATTGGAATTAATTCTGGTGAACTGTAAAGAACTGAAACTTTCCAGAATTCAAGTACTGAGGAGGATAACAGAGAGAAGCATACTGTGTAACAAAAATGAAAACACATTCTAATCACAGACAAAAAAATAGGTCTCACAAAATTAAATATTAGACTTTAATTTTTTTATGTCTTACATTGACTACCGCACAGAAAAATAACTTATACTGTACATTTGGAATGACTATGTATACATGCAGGTATGAAATATGAGTACATTTCTCTATATTCCCTGTCCCTGGGAAATCCAGAAAGTAAAATCATTTTTCAGACATAACCTTACACTGCAGAAGTGAGATCAGACCCTATGTACATATTCTTGAGGCCATAATTAATGAGCAGAATTAATTTCATTAGTCTTTTAAAGCCCTCATCATTCCAAACCTTCATTTTGCACATTAATGCTTCTTTATTATATGAATTCATCTGATGCTGAGTAGCACCCCAATTAAAAAAAAAGTCATCCTATTACCACGTTAGCTGTCAGAATATCTAGATGCTTGAGACAGTTTTACTGGGATAAGGAAATTGCGGAAGAGAGTGTAGAAATAAACTGTGTGGGTATCTGTATGCCTTCTTGATTAGGTCCCTGTAATAAAAAAAAGCAATTTTGGGGGTCTCAATAAGCTTATTTCTCCCATGTAACACAGATATTGACATGAACTGATTATGTGATTGTAGGAATTCAGGCAACTTAATGCTTTCTTAGGAAACAGAGCTGAGTGTCAAGGGGGTAGGTTGAGGATGTTTTAGGAGACGGTTACCCTGAGCTGTTCCACAGCATTCAGGTTTTACATGGGTCAGAGAGCCAGGATAGAGTAGTAGACTGACATCAGATTTAAAGAATCCTCTAGTCATGTGATTCTTCTGTCTACTCTTTCTCTTCGCCCTAGTTAAGAGCAGAGCGTGTAGACCCCACATGCTCTGTAAAAAAAAAACAACTCATAAGACAGATCAGTAATTATTACTCCCAGATTTCTGCCTAAGAGGAAGATGTTTTATATTATCTCATGAAATCCATTCTGTTTAAATTCAAGTCCTTTGTAGGGCAAAGATCTCTCAGGCCGAATCCTAAGGTTCTTAATTTCCAATTGATTCTGCAGGCCTTCCTCACATGGAGTGGCATGTACCCACTAGGGTGGATGTACATTATGTCACAATTCAGAAAAAACACTCAAGCACCCACTTAAAGTTAAATATGTGCTTTGCTGAGGCAGGGTCTGTGTGCACAGGCTCACGCTGCAGGCCAGGCAGAGCCCCACAGCCCCAGTAAGAGGGCCAGGAGGCATTCTACCTCAGAGAAGCAAAATGCTCCTTGCGGCTAATGGACTACATCCTTCCAGGGGGTATAGATTTTTTCCCCGGGTGCAGTCAGCCTGTTCTGCTAACCCACATGTGTGGGGAGAAGGCAGAGCCACACTCCCCCGCCCTCTACTTGCTAAGTTGCTCATGTAGGAGGAAATTTCAGGCCTTGTCTATAGCCAAGGCCAGCACCAATCACTGGATGCTAATTGCCATATTGGAGCCAGCAGGAATTCAGTAGCAGTTTCCAGGCTCCCTGCAGCACAGCGGCTCTGGTTCTGGGCAGCGCTTTTGTGGGCCACACTAATGAAGGGTAGGGTGACCACCTTTTCAAAAGGCAAAAGTGGGACACATACAGGAGCCTTGCCCCCACTGTGGCCCTGCCCCTCCTCTTCCCCCAGAGGTCCCACCCCCCGGCCATGCCAGAGGTGGGCCATGGTAAGAGCTGCCTAGGGAGCCCGGGCTGCTATGGGGAGCCCCAAATCCTCCACCTGCCCTGGCAGGGGGTCAAGGGGCTTGAGAGCAGCCCCTGGCCAGTGTCCCTGTCCCACGGGGTGTGCTGCCCAGAGAAGGAGGGTCCAGGGCTACCTACAGCGGCCCAGGCTCCCTGTTTGGCTCTTACTTCTGCCTGTCTCCAGCTTCAGGCCTGGCCAGAGGCAGGACCTCGGGAGGAAGAGCAGGGGCTGGAGCCTCATGGTAAGGGGCAGCTAAGGCCCACCTCAGCCCCTTCCCCTCCCCTCCAACCTGGTCCAGGAAGAGGCTGGCACCACCCCTGAACTGCAGGCAGGCGCGGAGTGGTGCTGCAGGGAATCTGAGACAAATGCTGTCCCAGAGTCATTCAGCCCAGGACCAGGACTTGAACTCTGCATTTCAGAACTGTCCTGTCCAATTCAGGATGGGTGGTCACCCTAATGGAGGGGAGTCCTTACTCACGTCCCTCCCACTCCCCACTGTGATGTCTTGTAAAAACAAAGCACAATCTAGCTCATTGGAATCCCAGGCTTGCAGAACCCAGCCTTCAGTTTTTATTTACAGAGTTGCGAACATCTCGGGAATGGAGGTTAGTTGTAACTCTGAACAAAACGTTATAGTTGTTCTTTCAAAAGTTTACAACTGAACATTGACTTAACACAGCTTTGAAACTTTACAATGCAGAAGAAATATGCTGCTTTCCTTTTAGTAGTTTACATTTAACACAGTGCTGTACTGTATTTGCCTTTTTTTTTTATCTTGTCTCTGCTGCTGCGTGATTGTGTACTTCCAGTTCCAAATGAGGTGTGTGGTTGACCGGTCAGTTCGTAACTCTGGTGTTCATGACTGAGATTCTACTGTACCCATTACTCAGGCAAACATCTATTAGCTTCAGTGGGAATTTTGCCTGAGGAAGGACCGAGTAAAATCTGGGGAAGCCCTTAAGGATTTGGCCACTCAGGAATAATAAGATTAAAGGCATCTTTCTAGCTCAGGGAATGTGAGCTATCAGCCTCTTTATATTTTTAACCTCTTCAAATTTTTAAATTCAATTCTTGAGGGTTTCCCCATAAGAGAGAATACCAAGAACAAGTCAAACAGCATAGCATGAATTATCCCTCCTCCCCTTGTATTATTAAAAGAGCATGAGATGCACTTTAGGGCAGTTTATTGAGTGCATATACCATTGAATATGACAAGTAGGTTAATTGGAATGAAGGAAAATGTGATCCTCTACTATAACTGCCCCTTAAGGGGACTGAGTTTAATGTTGTTATTATTGTGTTCTGCAACATTCTGAGAATAGTGATGGAGCATAGGAACTGTTCGCAACAAACAGAGCTGCATAGAGTGATTTGGATTAAGTTTGACTAAAGCTTGCCCCAAGAAATCTTTCCCTGGAAAATCCTGTAGCACTCACAAATATTTAAGAAACAACAGTACTGGGTGTCCAGCTCAGACGTAAAGCAAAAGTATCATTAGAGAGCCTTGTGGTTTGCATGTCAAAGTCATGTGTCTCAAGCTTACCTGCCACTGTTATTGCAGAGCATGTGTGTGTGTGTGTGTGTGTGTGTGTGTGTGTGTGTATTGAGTATTAAGTATTGAGTAAGGAATAGATTTTCCTTTGAAAGAAAGAGTCACAAGAAAAATAGTAAAAGTAACTGTAAAAAAGTTGTAATTTTTTAGCTGTTTCTATTTGTGATGTGTTTTAATGTTCAGTTAAATTTAAATCCCAGACCCGAAGAAGAGCTGTGTGTAGCTCGAAAGCTTGCCTCTCTCACCGACAGAAGTTGGTCCAATAAAAAAATATTACCTCGCCCACGCTGTCTCTCCAATATCCTGAGACCAACACGGCTACAACAACACTGCAAACAAATTTAATTCTGACAGTTCTCTATGGACGTGTAGTGCATGAGAGTTTTGGTTGTACTACACTCTAAATTTGAGCCTAACTTTATATAGCCCAATCTGAAAAGCTTGCCTCTTACTCATATATCTAGGCCTTACCTACGTAAGTAGGCCCCTTGATTTCAGTGGGAATGCTCATCAGAATAAGGGCTTGACAGATTAGGCTTTTATATTGTACTATTTTACTCTCACCAAATTGAACAGGAAGTTAATCCATACCTAGCAGGGAAGCAAGTAAATATCCATTCACTGCAAACAGGGCAGGTGCGCCCACTAGGCAACCCTAGGGCGCCAAAATTTGGGGGGTGGCTGGCCGCGGCTGCCTCCCGCCTCTGAGGCTGAGCCGGGGGCGTGGCTGGCTGCAACTGCCTCCCACCTCCGTGGCTGAGCCGGGAGTCGGGGGGGGGGGGGGGCAGCTGGCCGCGGCTGCCTCCCGCTTCCTGGCTCCGCAGCTGAGCCGCGGGGGGGGGGGGGGGGGGCGCGGGGAGGCTGCCATGGGCGGGGGGCTGAGCTGCTGGCCCGCGGGGGTGGGGAGCTGCCGGGGGGGAACTGGCTGCCGTGGGGGGGCGGTGTTAGCTGGTGGGAGGATGGTGCAAGGCTGGTGCAAGGAAGTTTTGCCTAGGGCGCGAAACTTCCTTGCACCGGCGCTGACTGCGAAGCTTTACTCATGTAGTATAATGAACCTGCGGGCTCGTTACTTAGTGCTGTCATACTCCCCAGTTCAACATCCAGCCAGTAGAGAGCTCAATAATTCCCAGAATACAGGACAAGGGAGGACTGCCTGAGGTCAGTGGGGACTAGGCTCTGCAGAGAGCTAGAGACTGCATGTGCACAGGAGCAGCAAGCTGGAGGCAGCAGACTGGGAGCTGGCTACAGAGGGAAGGCCAGAAGCACGGACTTTTGCTGTTGGTATGGAAAGCCAAGCAGGGAAACAGCCGGTTGCCTATTGCTGGCAGGAGACTAGCAGTATTATCAGAAGTAAGATATAGGTCAGTGGCCTGAGGAGTCCCATGAGATACATTTACCCTTATATGCTAGATTGGACTGCATGTAAGAGCTGGATTAGGCACTGCTGGCTTGATCTTTTTTGAGCAGGGACCATCTTTTAGTCAGGGCTTCTAGATGCTAATATAATCCAAAATACAGAAATAAATGATAATCATACCTGGAAAACAGGCCATGATTCACTAAGGCAAACTTGAAAATATAATTTTGCAACTATACGTATAAAATGATGGGGTCTATATTAGCTGTTACCACCCAAGAAAGAGATGTTGGAGTCATTGTGGATAGTTCTCTGAAAACATCCACTCAATGTGCAGCGGCAGTCAAAAAAGCAAACAGAATGTTGAGAATTATTAAGAAAGGAATAGATAATAAGACAGAAAATATAATATTGCCTCTATATAAATCCATGGTACGCCCACATCTTGAATACTGCATGCAGATATGGTCACCTCATCTAAAAATATATTGGAATTGGAAAAGGTTCAGAAAAGGGCAGCAAAATGAGTAGGGGTATAGAATGGCTGCCATATGAGGAGAGATTAATAAGACTGGAACTTTTCAGCTTGGAAAAGAGATGACTAAGTGGGGGATATAATAGAGGTCTATAAAATCATGACTGGTGTGGAGAAAGTAAATAAGGAAGTGTTATTTACTCCTCTTAACACAAGAACTAGGGGTCACCAAATGAAATTAATAGGCAGCAGATTTAAAAACAAAAGGAAGTATTTTTCCACACAACACACAGTCAACCTATGGAACTCCTTGCAAGAGGATGTTGTGAAGGCCAAGACTATAACAGCTTTCAAAAAAAGAACTAGATAAGTTCCTGGAGGATAAGTCCATCCATGGCTATTAGCCAGGATGGACAGGGATGATGTCCCTAGCCTCTGTTTGTCAGAAGCTGGGAATGGGTAACAGGAGATGGATCAGTTGATGATTGATTACCTGTTCTGTTCATTCCCTCTATGGTACCTGGTATTGGCCAGTGTCTGAAGACAGGATACTGGGGTAGATGGACCTTTGGTCTCACCCAGTATGGCCGTTCTTATGTTCTAATAAAAATGAATGTATTGTGTCTGTAATTTTCTGTATTTCATTTGCTACAATAATTCTTAATGAAATTTTTTTTTAAAATGACTGCCTACATCTGAAAAGAAGTGCCCAGACCAGGTGGGAAGAAGGTTATTTCCCTTTGAAATTCATGTACCTGAATAACACTGACAGCTGAACTTGACATAGGAAATGCGATCTTCATTCTCCAGCCCAGTCCCCATGCTGTGTTACCACAAAAAGGACTGGCACCGAGCAAGTTATATAGGCAGTCATTCACATATTAGCTGCAGTATTTCACTTAACTTAGCATCCGTTTCATGGGTCCCGTTCTGCATCAGTAGAAGCAGGATCAGGCTTAGGGTTGCCAATTTTGGTTGGATGTATTCCTGGAGATTTCATCATATGACATTAATCTTTAATTACTGGAAACTCCAGGCCAATCCTGGAGGGTTGGCAACACTAATCAGGCCCCATAATTAAGAGGGCTGTCTGAACTACAGAATATAAAACCATCATTGTTGCAATACTCGATCAGACCAGTGATCCATCTAATCCAATATCCTGTCTCTGATATAGGCCAACTCCAGCTCTTACAGAAGAAGGCTCAAGAAACTTTCAAGAGAACAATTATGAAATAACCTGCTGTCACAGAGTACTCTACTCACCGCTGGGTAGCGCTCCCTTCTGGCAATTCTGGCAATTAGTTCTGCCCATTCAGTACCCCAGCTCTTCCACTGTTACAGCTCTCCTCCCACTCACAGAATCGCAGTATGGCTGCTTCATGACTCGGCCCTCCAGCTGAGGTCATATTGATTTCCCCTTCCAGGCGGGGGTATCTTTCAAAATCTCTGCCTCAGCAGCATGAGGCAGTCCTCACGCCTGCTGCCCCGACTATGTGACCCTGCAGTGACTCAGGCAGTCTTTCCATTCACTGCCCCCACCAGTACCACTCTATAGTGGTTGGCAGGGGAACCCAGGCCCACCCTCTACCCTGGGTTCCAGTCCAGCGCTCTATAGCAAGCAGTTAAGGTCTGGTCCTCAGCAACCTTACTGCTCTCTTCCCTGGACTATTTTCTACCATCCTTCTTTCAGCTTTTCATTCACCAGCCTTCCTAGTCAGACCTCTGTCTCTCAGGCCTACTTGGTGAATCATTCCTCATGGGTTCCTATCCCTCCTTCTTCTACCTCAGTTCAGGGAGATAGACTGCAGGCTTCCTCCCAGCCACCCCCTTATACTGGTACCAGCCTCCTGGCTTTATAGAAGTCCCACCTGTTCCCTCACAGGTGAGCTTCCTTCTAATTAGCACCCTCCACACAGCCTAAATCTCCCCCGTTTGCAGCTTAATTGGCTGATTGCTCCCACCTGGCCTAATTCAACTCCTCTGGGGCTCGTGTGGGGCATACACCCCATCACATCTGTCCAAAGAGAACGTTTCCTTCTAACTCCCATCTGCTAGGGGTTGGCTTATGGCTGAAGCATGAGGATTTAGATCACTTCTAAAGAAACATTTTATCCTATCTAGCATAACTCTAGCTCTTCCCAGTACCCACGTGATCCTTTTTTTTTTAATCTAAAGGCTTGTCTACATGGCCCCACTGTATGGACTCTAGAGGTGTTACTTGTAGCACATACTAAAGTGTTGTGCTGTAACTGCCCTGTGTGGACCCTCCTTTGTGCCAACTGAAAGGTACCTAGCTCACTTTTAACATTGTCTTGGTTGAAACAGGACTACATTACGGTGAACTAGGTACCTGTTAGTTGTTGCTAGCAGGATTTACTCAGGGCAGTTACAGAGCAGCATGCTGCAGTTCACACCCTCATAGTCCACACTGTGAAGCCATGTAGACCAGTGGCTCTCAACCTTTCCAAATTACTGTAAATTAGTTACCATCCTGATTTTACAGAGCTGATTTTACCTTCTTTGTTTTAATAAAATCCTTCTTTTAAACTCCCTGTCTCTGGTTAAAAAAAAATTTCTGGTTCAATATATCCCACCTCTCTGCCACCATGTCAGGGTTCCCTCCCCACTCTAAACTCTAGGGTAAAGACGTGGGGACCCGCATGAAGAGCTCCTAAGCTTATTTTTACCAGCTTAGGTTAAAACCCCCAAGGTACAAAATTCCCTGCACCCTGAGAAATGCTTCTTCCACTGCCACCATCAAGTATTCTAAACAGGAATCCAGGAAAGGAAGCCACTTGAAGTTTCTCTTTCCCCCAAAAATACCCTCTCAAGCCCATACCCCCCTTTCCTGGGAAGCTTGAGAATAATCTCCTAACCAATTGGTTACACAGTGATCTAAAAAAACCCACCCCCGGGGTTTTTAACACCATAGAAAACAGTCAGCTTCTTAAAAGAAGGATTTTATTAAAACAAAGAAGGTAAAATCAGCTCTGTAAAATCAGGATGGTAACTAATTTACAGGGTACTCAATTTCCAAACTCAGAGAGATTCCCCCTCTGGACAAACCCTTAAAGTTACAGAAAAAAAAGAATAACCCCTCCCTCTAACACAGGGAACACTCACCAAGCAAAATAAACCGAAATCTACTCGCTATGCTGACTAGACTTACTTTAGAAAAGTGAGGATTTGATGAAAAGATGACTGGTTCCTTTTTACTCCAAGATCACTCTGAGTCTGACAAAGACCCACACACAAAGCTTTCCCCCTCCCAAGATTTGAAAGTATCTTGTCCCCCCATTGGTCAGATGCCAGCCAGGTCAGGTGTCAGTCTGGCTACCTGCATTTCTTAACCCTTTACTGGTAAGAGGATTTTATCTGCATCAGACCCTCTCCCCCTTCCCTTTATATTTATGACACCTTCTCCTAACACAGCACCAGAGTCCTTACAGTGATTGGCAGGCCGCCCCCCCGCGGCTTGCCGCTTCAGGCACGTGCTTGCTGAGCTGGTGCCTGGAGCTGCCCTGTAAATACCTTTGAGCATCTGGGCCTTAAGCAGCTGATTACCTTTAATGATGTAGTCCTATTGACTGCATAAGTAGGCCCACTGACTTTGCTGTGTTAATTTCCCCCACTTAGGGGTAGATTTTTAAAAGCAAAAATAGACAGTTTGGCACCCCAGCTTCCTTTGATATCGTATGGGAGTTGCGAGTTTATCTCTCAATTCAGCCTTTGAAAATCTGCCCCAAGGTGTTTGTTTTTGGTACTGCCCCTAGTATACTGAACCTAATAATATTCTGGTTACTATTATTTACTGGCTCACTATAGTGAGTTCTTGAACCAACTGCTGTGTGTTACTTAGTATTAAGCTGAGAATAACATCTCATTGTGTGTGCTCTAGAACAGTGGTGTGCAAACTGGAGGAGTGGGGTGCAAGAGGTTATCTGGGGGTGGCACAAAGAAACTGGGATCCAGTGGGTCCCAACTCCTGCAGGATCTGCTGCCATAATAGCAGGAGCGGGATAAAAATAGAGTGGCTATTGTGGGACAGGACAGGAGCAGGATTTAAAAATTATTCCTCCCGCACTGCAAACAACATGATCGCACTGGCCACCAGCCACTGCTCTCTGACCATCCAGATTTGAAGGCCGCGCCGCCATCAGCAGCAGTGCGGAAGTAAGGGTGTCCTATTGCTGTCTGGGGCGTTCATGTTGTTTGCAGCACAAGAGGACTATTGTTTTAATCCTGCTCTTGTTCCACCCTGCAGTAGCCAATCCTAACTGATCCCACATTGTTTATTGACTTTTTATCCTGCTCTTGCTATTAAGGCAGCAGGATCCCGATCCCGCTGCAGAGTAGAGCCCTTGCAAAGAAAAAAAACCCCAAAAATAAAAGTTTCAGATTACAAGTAATGGAGGAAGCGGGGTGCAACCGGAAATTTCTGCGAATAGTAAGGGGGGTGCAACTGGAAAAGGTTGTGCACCACAGCTCTAGAACTAGTTGTTCCAAGAAGCAATCATTTAATTTTCTATTTGCCGTATATTCCTGTCAATTATCCAGATTAGTCAGTAAATTAGAGCAAAATTAATTCATTCCTTGATGGCTGAGAGAGTGAGCAGAGAGGAAAGAAATAGGACTATTGTTCTTAGGTGGATTTGAAGGTGGTAACATTGTCCAGATAAGGAAATATTTGGGAACACACGAGCAGTGTGGTATTCCAGCTGGAAGGTACAAGCAACTGTCTTATTAGTGCTCATTTTCAGACAACAGCAATGAAATCATGTCTCCAGCATAGTAAGGTCAGCCAACAATGTCTTGTTAAACCCATCAAATTATGCTCACCACTGAATACATGTCGTCAGCATACACTGAATTAATAGAAGGAGCTGATGGTCTAACAACCCAAACAGAACAATGTTGCCACAATAGAAGCAGAAAAAAGTGCACCGATCTTTTTATTTGCTGTGTACTAAGAAGCAGGATTCCCTAGACGAAACTGATCTCTTATGTCTTTTTTTCTCTCTCTTTTATTTGGCAAACTGCATTTAGTAGCTTCAGAAGCAAACCGCTCTGTCAGCAGAAGAATGTATGAAAGTTCAGTTCAACATTTTTATTGTTTAATAAAATATAAGTCCAACCTTCCGCCTCACCCAAAAGGAAAAAAACAGATTACCCAGTGTGAACATATCTAAGGACATCTGAATACATGTTGAAACTGGTACAGAGGTCCTACATTCATGGTTATAATATAAGAATTGAGATCAAATTTATAGTAGTTTTGTATATATTTTCTTAAATCAGATATTTATCTACCAGGCTCCAGCAGTTCACCTTACTCCAAGTATTGAAATTGGTAAATGGGCATAGGTTACTCCAGCTTTTGCACAAAGTGTAATGGGAACTTCCTGGACTACAGATGGTATCAGAGTCTCAGCTTCATAGGACATCTCTTCTGAAAGACAGCATCTCCTCCTGCAGTACCATAACTAGAGTTTCCACATCCCACAAAACTTTCTGAGATTTCAGAAAATGTCCCATTCAGCATCAGGACAAACCTGCGACCTTTTTCAGTTTTTCCCACAGAGGGAAAGCTACCCTAGAATAGATAATGGCCCAGGGGCTAGCACACTCACTTGGGGTGTGGGAAACCCAGGTTTGAGTCCCCATTATGAATCAGGCATAGCAGAGACCGGGACCTGGGTCTCCCATGTCCCTGGTGAATGCACGAAGCACTTGGCTCTGCAGTCAGTCTGTCTCTCTTTCAGTTTCTCCAGCTGGAACTGTTCAACTTTTTATAAATAATGACATATGCCTTGGGAGAGACTGAGAGACTGACTCTACAGTCCAGTGGTTAGGTCGCTCACCTAGGATTTGGGAGACCAAGATTCAAGTCCCTCCTCCAAATTAGGCAGAGCAGGGTAGTAAGCTGTCTGGAGAAGCTCAAGAGCATGAGTACCAACCTCGGGGCAGACTGAAGAAGCAGGGCACAAACCCCAAATTTATTGTGAGTTCTATGCTTAGATTTCAGCAACCAATTATCAAGTGTAAACTCCTCAAACACTATAACAACCTTAACATGGAGTCACAGACAGTCCCCTTGGGTACTCCGATCTATCACGCCACCCAGGCAAGCCTGCCTTTCTGATAGATGGTCCCCTTACATCAAAAATCACAACAAAATTCAGATTACTTCCAGTCCCAAAGGAGCAGTCACTTACCCCAGGCCAATTGCACTTTAGATCTCACACCAAAGACAATGCTTGTAGTCAATTATATAATAAACTATCTGAAGATTCATTAGCTAAGAAAAAAGAAATGAGAGTTATTTACAAGGTTAAAGCAGGGAAACATACATACACAAATGAGATACGGTCTTAAGTTCTAAAAGGTGATAGAAGTTGCTGTAGTTTGCAAGCTCTATATGTCCTTTAGGGCTAACCCAGGCTAAGCAGCTGCAGATCCCTTGCTTATGCTTAGAAATCTCACCTTCCCAAAGTCCAAGCAGCACAGAGATCCAGTTTCTTCTTGTTAGGGATTTTTATCCCCTTGCCCCCAGAGTTCAAGCTGATGGGATGAGTTCACCAGCATGTCTCTTCTTCTTGGGGTGGGGGGAGGAATGCAATTAACAAAGTTTTTGACCTTTGATGTTTCACAATGGCTCATTTGGTTTCAATGGACTTTCTTGGTATGCAGGACCTAACATCTTCCATAGGAACCCAGCATTTTACATTAATTAATGATTCTTTCCTGTTTGATGACACAATTACAGAGGATTACAATGCAAACACTTAATGTAATTTTATAACATGGGGTATGGATGTTATAGGTGAGATTAATGCATGCAGCAATTTACAAGCATTCCATAATGTCTAAACACATTTTTAGAACTCTAATATCTCTTTTAGCAACACTAACACACAGGTGAGCCAGACTGTTCTTTCTGCTATGTACTTGTCAGTGTTCAGCTAAGGCCTAGGGACCTTGTCATGAGCTGGCATCTGGTCTGCCAGCATCACACAGGGACTTGAACCTGCATCTTCCAGGGTGAGTGCCATAACAAGCAGGCACTTCTGGGATAGAGGGTCACTCTGTGACCAGAAATTCCATCCTGGACCTGAGAAACCTTTCCTGACAAAAGCTCTGTCAAAACTGGTACACTGCCACAAAAAGTTTCTAACATTTTCCATCAAAAAAACATTTCACCAGAAAATTCTCAACCAGCTCTAACCAGTATTGTGCCAGGGCATTTGTACAGAACTGGATCCAGAGAAAGAGTACCCGCTACGAAATCTGTAACACAATTTGTAGCGCCCTGCATTTTCCTTTGCTCTCTCTTCAACTCTGCCCAGCTTATGCGATAGAATGTGATCACAGCTCAGAGTCGTTTAGTTTCAGGCTGAGCGTGCGGGTCAGATCCCCAGCCTTTTTATACCACTGCAGCCAGGAGGCTTAAAGCTGCCTTAAGGTAGCTGTTGTGGAGTCTTCAGTCACAGAGGAATGGAGTCCTAAGTAGGTTCAGGGCTGGCATAGTGAGCATTCTGGGGTGGGCCAGGGTGGAGATAGGGCATATCAGGGGCAAGTGGAGGTGTGATCCAAGCTGACAGAAAAGATCCTTGAAGTTGCTATCCACCTGTGGAAGCGAGAACACTGTTCTAACTTACCCTGGGAGCAGGTTTGTTCCGATCAGTAGGACTGGAAGGTGCTCCCCTTTGCTCCCAGGTATGCTGAGCATCCAACCACCTTTGCCTACATCACAGTTGTCTTCTGTGTATTGATCTGGTCTAATATTCAGTATGGCATTACTACATTGGTCAAGGAGCATACAAAAGTCTGTGACCAGGAGAGAACATTCTTATAGATCAACATGCAGCAGAACGAAGCATGCGACAATGCAGGGTGCTACTTCTATGAAAGAGACTTTGAATCAGTACATGTGACAGCTGCTGAAGGAAGCACTAATGAGTGGAAGGGTTAAGAAGGAAACACAGTTGATAGCCTAATAGCAACTGGAAAGTGAGCTGTCTGATAAAGTGAAATGTGGGGCCAATTTATCAACATCAGAGTAGGGACCAGATTTGTAAAGGTGACGAGGGCAGTAAGAACTAGAATAGAATAGAATCAGGGGTGCTGGAACAGAAGGGGCCAAGGCGTCATGCCCCTCCAACTTTTTGAAAGTGAGCGGGCCTGGCCCAACCATTTTATGTCATGGGCCCAGCCCCCTGCCCCTTCTCTTTCCCCCTGCAGCCCTGTCCCCCGGCCAGGCCAGAAGTTGGAGCCTGGCCATGGTAAGAGTGACCCAGGGAGCTGCAGACCCTTCACCTGCCGGGGTGGGGGTGCGGAGAGCAGCCCACAGCTATGGGGGAAAGAGGTGGGACAGGGCCGAGGAGGCGGGGCCTCATGGCCTCCCCACTATTAGAAAGACTCCGTTGCCCCTGAATAGAATCCCTGATGAAAATCCAACACAGTGGATTTACACCAGGGACTAATCTGGTCTGTGGTCAGTGAATTCAACACCAGTATTGACTAGAAATTGGCAAAATTGTTTGCAAATTATCTTAGAACCCAACCATGCAAGATGCCGAATGGCCTCATTCCCTTCAGTCCACAGTAGGTATCCAGGTATCATGGTACGTTAAAACAGGGAACCCATCCGGAAAGCTTATTCTTGCATTCTTTGGCCTATATTTTCAGAGTGACTATTGATTTTGGGTGTCCAGTTTGAGACTCTTTAAGGAAGCCTGATTTTCAGCTTATGCTGAGCACCCACTCTCTGTAAATCAAGTCCCATTACACTCCATACATCTGAAGAAGTGGTTTTTTACCCACGAAAGCTTATGCCCAAATAAATCTGTTAGTCTTTAAGGTGCCACCGGACTCCTTGTTGTTTTTGTGGATACAAACTAACATGGCTACCCCCGATACTTGAAGTCCCTTTACAGTGTCTCAGGTTCAACTCCCCCCAAACTGAGGGACTAATCACTTTTGAAAATTAGATCCTGAGGATGTGTTCTTTTTCAGCAGCCATGTCTAAGCTTCTTGGATGGAAGGCTGTAGCTCTTGAGTTGCATTGGTACTTTCTTGTCAAGGGTTGTGGCTTGAAGATGAAACTGATCTTCATGAAGGTGTTCAGTACTTGGTGGTGGCAGGCATTCACGTCTTTCTCCAGTTTGCCATTTCTGTTTGATGCAATGTCAGAATCACTGCGCTGCAGTCTCTGTAAGGTCTTGAGATCACCCAGGATGCCTTATGTGATGCTGATTATTTTATAGCAACTGCCAATATACTAGAACAATGGAAACATGACAGTTATTTATTATTCTCTAGAATGAAGGATTTTATGTCCTAGCATTCTTTTGGCAAAATGCAGTAACAGAGCCACATTTAGCCATATAGCAAACTGTGTTAAAACACTGTGCTAACTTATTCCTTTCTGTCCAAGTAGAAAGTTGTATGATAGCTGTCTTTCTAATAAGATCAACATAGTAATCATTACTTTTATGTAGTGGTTGGAACCAGTTGTTTGAAATTCTGGTTGCTGCAGTTCTTTGATCTGTTTTTCCTATAGTTTGCATTGAAGCCATTGTTAGTCATTCCTATATTTAAAACTTCTATTGACGTCTCAATAAGCCAGAAAAAAATGATATGAATGTGTAACGCTGTATTTATATTGTGAAAAACTGATATGCCTGATTTTTACTGTGTGGGCGTATGCAATTTAGATTCAATTTGGAATTAATTTAAGCAGTCAATTTTTTTATAATTGACAGTGCAAGAAAGAGCATTTATACCTGATTTTTATACACTGAATTTTGCTTTAATTATAAGGAGTGCTTTCTTTTTCTGATTGAAAAGAAGTTAAGTCAGGTTAAGGCAAATGTATACAGATATTTACTTTTCATAAATAACATTTCATTTAACAGGCATAAAAAGGTGGTCAATAGAGAGATTCAAGTGTACAACAAAGAAGGGATAAGGATAGGGACAGTCAGGTATTACTGAATTATTTTTGTTCATTTTGTTTTAAAGTATATAACAGGTATGTATAAATATTGGATATATCCCTCTCCGCCACTCTTCATATGTTACCTTTCTTAGACTGAGAGTTCTTCAGGACAGCATCTTCCTATGTGTTTATGAACCATCAGGGCTCTCATTCTGATTGGACCCTTGGTACACTACCATCATGCTTAATAATAATAATGCCACGATATTTAATTTAATCATCATACAAATAGGGATTTCCATTATGGCAAAAGCGAAATTGCTGATATGTGAAACATATTCTCAACAGGTTAAGAAACAAAATTCGAAGTTCCTTCCGACAACTGTCTTGTTCTGGTTACTTCTGTCTTTGCAATATTTCTGATGAATAAATAAAGATGAATAACCAATAAAGTATAGGATTCTTTATGAAAAGGAGGTGATGCTGAAGAAAAAAGAAAAAGAAGCAAATGAATGTAAGGAGAGGTGGGAGGCATGAGAAAAAAGGCGTAGAATTGTAGCAGGGAGGAGTGAAATCAAGCCGAATTCTATCCTCATCTACATCACAACCCTTTGACTTCAGTGGGGTTGCACCAGAATAACACAGTTAAAATTTGGCCCTGAAGGGAGAAGTTGTGTCTCAGAGGAGTTCCCCTATTTCAGAAATGTTGTGGAGACTATCTCCTGCCCCAGCCCAGATGATTAATAAACTAATACAGTATGATCATTCCTAAACATATTTCACAAAGGGCCAAATTCAGACCTTTTGCAAGCTCCAATAAAGGCAATGGAATTATTCCTGTTTACATCAGGTCTGAATTTGGCCCATAATGTCCAGGTTACCTGTGCAGTAGAAAGTACTTTTCGTCCATTATTGATATGGAGGCTAATTTATTCCTCCTTTGCAGGAGAAGGGATGGTGCATGATGCTTTAGTCAGGATTTATTTCAAGAAGGTGAGAGAGATTAGTGTGCCTAACTAGAATGGGGTTATCTTTGTTAAGGCCTGGTAGGCAAAATTTAACTCATGGCAAAAACTAATGTCTCTGATATCATTTAATGTATTTATATGCAGAGGGAAAATACCTTGCTGCAAGACCAAATAATGTAATCTTGAGAGGAAGGTGATTATTAGCATTTCCAGAAGGCAGCTTAATCTGAATGTTTGGCCAAATATCAGAGGCACACCAGAAGCCTTTTTTTTCCTAGTCAGAGAATGTGCCAGAAGAGGGTATAAAAAAATAACAGAGGACAGAGCCACTAAAAGATGCCTGTAAATCCTCCAGATTATCTAACTCACCTGCCGCAAATCCAGAATGGTTTGAGGAGATGCCCTGTTTTGGCATCTGGAAGACTGTTCTATTATGAATGAGCTCACAGTGTCTGCATTCTTATATGCTACAGCTATGCTCTCATTTACAAAAGTAGTGTTTTGGGGGCAGTACTTGCAGAACAGACAGAAAAAAAACATGCCAGGGTTTTGGAATAGGAATTTAGTGCAAATATCCAGTCACGTTCAAAACATCTGTGATTGAAGGCACTCTTTTTTTGTGGGCCATTGCTAGTGCTGATGATACTTAGATTTTGATTTCAGGAAACAGGCATTGGCCAATAGAAGAGATGCCTGTATAAGTGTACAGCCTATGGATACAATAAACAGTTGTTATAGTATTTTGCATCTTCAGAGTAATGCACAAACCTAATCCACACAACACTGATTTAAAGTGTGGTTCTACTGTGAAAAGTGACCTAAAATTGCATAGGGTTTCTTGTGTTTCAGTGAGTTCCACATCAAATCTGCTCAATGTAGAAGTAAAAAGATAGTATTTCTAAGTGGCAGCTCTGCCAACTCAGCCTGGGATCTGAAAGTTAAAACTGTATTTCTATGCACCATTGCCTGTACTAGATTGTGCAGGCCAGACTCTGCCCTCTGGTACACCTGCCTGACTCATCAGTTGAGATCTTCAAAACTTACAAAGGGACTTAGCCACAAAATTCCCATTAATTTCAATAGGAGTCATAGAATCATAGAGCTAGGAGGGACTGCAAGGGTCATCTAGTCTAACCTCCTGCCAAGATACAGGATTTGTTGTATCTAAACCATGTGGTTAAATCCTCTAGTCACTTTTGAAAGTCTTACCTGTTGTTTTCAGAGGAAGTGTATTCATGTAAATGGCCTTGTCTACATTCAGGCTTTTGTCAAGTTCTCCTATCATTGCTGTCACACGGGTGCAGCACCACCAGTGCTAGACGTAGGGGGAGTATAGGCAGGGCTCAGACATTTTCACTACCATTTTTTCTAGCCCTGCTCTGAGGTAAAGTGGTAGAAATGATAATGGTTGTTCCACACTTGTGCTTCCACCGTGACTAGCACCACTACACTGCCACCAGTGGTGGGAGAATTGCACAAAACCTGAGTGTAGATCCAGCCCGTGAGGGCCTTGGAAATGAGTAGCCAATCCTTTTAACGATGTGTGAGCCAGAATAGAATGCAGTGAGCTCTCCCTTAGCTATAGTTGCTCTGCGGGTCATTAACTTCAATGGGACAGCTTATGTGAGCCCAGAGCCCAATGCAGGGACCAAGGGGAGGCAGTTTGTGGCCCTTCTCTATCTTGGGGTTGCTGGGTTTGGCGCCTGGTGCAGATCGCAGATGTAAGAATAGTAAGAATGTATATTTGTTGCTCATATAAAAGAGATTTAGTTTTTATTGGTCATCAGTTTTTGCCATTGCATTACTGCCTGCGCTATGCAGCTTCTATGCAACATGGGGTTCAAAAATCAGTCCATAAAATCCAGAGAGGTGCTGCTATCGAATTGCCTGCCACCTTTTAATAAGCCACTGAGTCGAAGTCAGATGCTCAGATGGTGATGACCAGGTGCTGCTTATCGCCAGAAATGAAAATTGCTCATGACAGATTTTTTTAAAAGAACAAATTGTCTGTTGTTTAGAAAAACAGAATTTAAAAAAAAATGTTCTTCATGTTTTTCTCTAATTTCTGACTCGTGCGGTCTGGCATCACTGCACACCATGTGCCACAATGTCGCCTCTCACAACACCTGCTAAAGATGGGGTGAAAAAAAATAAACCTGCCTTCATCTGCTTGCTCCAGTTACCAAAAGTGCCTGATTTTAATCTTGTCATAAAAAAAAAGAGGCTTTAAGAAGACAGTAAACCACAGGTCAGAAAAATACGTACAGGTTACCCCTTTTACTGCCAGCTGGGTGTCACAACCATGTCCATAAAAACTTTAGCCCTGGTCACAAATAAATTCAGCAAGTCGCCTCAAAATATAGAGCATGTTGTGAGATACATACAGTAGATTTAAAAGCCAGAAAATATGGTTGATGCCTCAGAAGAAAAGTTGGCACAATAATAGTCTAACTATCAAGAGACAGAAAAACATATCACATCGCAAGGAATATTTAATGTTGCAGTAGATTTAAAGAGACATCATCAACCTTTATAGGCCCAGCTTTACCTAATGCCCTTAAAGACTGTTCTAATACAGTACTTTTTTTTGGTAAGTGAATAAGGTCCTCATCCTGCAAAGTCATATGTGTGTACTTAACGTCATACACGAGTAGTCCCACTGACTTTAACGAGACGCCTCCTTTGAGTACAGAGCCCAGTGCAGGAACCTAGAGGAGATACAGTAGTTGGTGACCCATCCCACCATGCTGTGGCTACTGGGGGCCCGTTAGGCTGTTATGCTCATACAAGGCACACGGGATCTTTTTCAGGGAAAAAGGCAATACGACACATTTATTGAGAATACAGCAGTTAGCATACGCTTTTCAGTCACACACACACACACACACACACACACACACACACACACACACACACACACACACACACACACACACACACACACACACACAGAGTCCTGCCAGTCGATGTTTATAGTTATCAGTCCAGAGTCTGGATCAATCTGGTGGCCAGCCAGATTGGTCACAGAGGGGAGCCGGGCTCTGTCAGTCGTGATCCGATGTTCCTGGTGTTGTGGCAAGATGAACCCAAAGTCCCATGGCAAAGCACCCTGTTCTTACAGTCTTTCTTTCTCCGCTAAAGTCTATGGATTTTGCTTTGTCAGTTTATGACCGCTTACACCTTAATTGGTGTTATCTTTTGATGTTAACATTCCAAAACACCTCCGAGAGGATCATCCTGTCCTGGATTGATTTAATCAATTGTCTTTAGGGGTGCCAGCCTCCACCTCAGGGTGGTCAATCTGCCCTTCCTCAATCATGGATGTGCATTGATGATTCACTGGCATCTAAGTCTCCTTAAGAGTCTTCACTCCTCCTTTCTTGACCATCTGGTTAACAATGGCCTTCACACCTTATCTTTGCCTGATGCATGCATTCCTCATTCACACAAACAGTCTTTCACAGAAGCCTTCAAAGTTATACAAACAGCAGTATTTTATATTCAGCAGAATACATTGTAAATCAAGCCTTGCTAAATCTTATAACTAAAACAATTCACATGGGGGCTTCAGGCTCTGGACATTTCTCTAATCCAGTGGTTCTCAACTGTGGTCCACCGCTTCTTCAGGGAAAGCCCCTGGCGCACCGGGCTGGTTTGTTGACCTGCCGCTTCCACAGGTTCGGCCGGTCACAGCTCCCACTGACCGCAGTTCATTGCTCCAGGCCAATGGGGGTTCCGGGACGCAGCGGACAGCACATCCCTCGGCCCACGCCGTGTCCCGCAGCCCCCATTGGCCTGGAGCAGGAAACCGCGGGCAGTGGGAGCCACGACCGGCCGAACCTGCGGACGTGGCAGGTCAACAAACCGGCCCGGCATGCCAGGGGCTTTCCCTGAAGAAGCGGTGGACCACAGTTGAGAACCACCGATCTAATCTATTTATCATAGACACAATACAAAATCCTGTCTCTTACTAACTAAACTTTATAACAAAAACTAAAAGGGCCTACCAGGGCCTAATTGTAATGCATATGGGAAACAGGATCCCATAGTCTCAAAGTGTCATTCCTTTCTGTTATTCAAAAAGGGTGGCTGGTAGGATAAAACAAAGTTTACATCAATTTACATAAATTCTTATAGTACAATTATAAAGTCCTGCTCCTGCAAGGCCCCTGACACATATCAGAGCAACCGTCATGGCAACTTGTATCCCAGCTGTCATGGCTTCTAGGGCCTTTCAGCAGATGGAGAATAGCCTGAGCACATGAAAACCTCATCCCATACCTTTTCCCACTCCTAGCCTGCTCCCTATATGGCCCCAGCAGGCCTCCTGAACTAGGAGCTTTGGGGGTACCTGGACAAAGCCAGTGTTGCTGAGGAGCCTTACAGTGGCTGGGCAGCTGCTTCATACTGGCATATCTGTTGTAAACGGGAAGTAGGCTATTGATGAATCAGGACTTCATTTGAGCCATCTCATTGGTTCAATCGCCATTTATTGCAATTAGAGAGGACACATCTCCAGAATCTGTCAGGGTTTTGATGGGGCTGCCCACAAAGCCCCAGTGCTACATTCTGCAGCTGTTGGAATTTTATGTGTGTACCAGGTCATGGAGCTCAGGTGTGATAACTTTATTACAATTCTTTAATTGTAAGCACAAGAAAGATCAGATTCTCAGCTCTCTGGCTAAACAGCAAAGGAAAAGAGCTCCCCTGAAGTTGCTTGCATTTCTCTGTTCAATGCAGCAGTAATTACTTTCCTAAACTCCTCTGAGTGGTAGGATGAAAGTCCCTCAATTTGTAATCTGTATTCAGCACCTTCTGTAGCTGAATCAGGCTGCAGTCATGGCTACCTATTGAGTCTCCACAGGTTGGTAGCCACGGATCCTCATTTCTAGTGCAGTCATTGCTAATTAAGGAATTTCTCCCCTGCTTAGCCTAAGTAATAACAATATGCTCCATCACAAATACCTCTGATGATGAAGGGGTCCATGAAAATATTCTGGTTTATTAGAATGAAACAAATCTGGTTAATTAAAACCTACAAATTAAAGTATTTTTCCAAGTTTTCACTTCTTACAGATTTTTAAACTTTTTAAATAACAAATTCTTAAAATAATAAATAGGATAAGATTATTTTTCCTTCCTCCAGATTTCTATTCTTTCTGCATGCATCACTGAATAGCCAGCAGTAGGCTAATTAAGTTTGTTTTGTGTCTAATGATATTGCGTCTTCTTTCACTGAATAGTTCAAACTGCAGCCTTGTACTTGATCTATTGTAAGATTTTTTCATCTGCAGATTAAAAGAAAAACATGTGAACTCTTAAAGACTATAAGAGTTTGAGATGTTGATGCAAGAACGGGCAGGAGTTCTATTATATCTGTTGGTTAATTATGGAACAGCATGCGAGAGAAGACTCTTAATTCATAATTAGGTTCCTGACTCTGTTACATATTTTAGAGGATGGCATATATAATTGGAAGAAAAAATATATATGACAGTAGAGTAAAAGCAAGGGAATTGTTCAGAATCCTGTACTCCAAAGTAAAAGATCCCAACAATATTTTAGGATTGCTACTCCCCAGCAGCCTCTCTGAACTCTCTTCCAGGTTACATGCACAGCATAAGTCACTGCCTGATAGTTTCACTGAAAAAGAAAAATATAGACACAGCAATGATTGCATTCACTCATAAAATTCAATCAATACAGTTGAGACTAAATGTTCTGTGCCCTAGCAAAGCACTATACCTTTTTTCCCCATCTTATTCACTACAGAAACGATTTTTCATTTCTAAAGGATAACAGTTGTTCCAAGTGATCTAGCAGATGTAGCTGAGTCTCCCAGAGTGAAATATGTAGGTCAGAGCAGTATTGTTTTCTTTGATGTACCTTAATGTCAGCTCTTCTTTGGGTGGATAAGCCACTTCAGAGTACTTACTTACTGTTTCATGGAACTCTCCTAGAGGAATCTTACAGTAATCCCAAAAGAAGTTCAGATGGGGCTATAATGATATTTTCATTCAAACTGGGGGCTTGGTGGGGCAGCAAAATACAGCACTTGGCCTTTCACTTCAG
This sequence comes from Macrochelys suwanniensis, assembly GCA_033296515.1. Taxonomy (NCBI): domain Eukaryota; kingdom Metazoa; phylum Chordata; order Testudines; family Chelydridae; genus Macrochelys; species Macrochelys suwanniensis. Next base: position 115,226,367 of record CM065775.1, on the reverse strand, counting down.
GACACCTAGGCATAAATGTCAATCATTTCACAAGTGAAAATGAGTTTGGTTGTCTCAACAAAATCCCCTTTGTGCACATCACAAAACCACCACAGGTCTTGGCAAATTAGCAGTCTCTGATAACCCAGAACTGGGATTGGAATTAGGTCTAAACCAGGATAGGACACAGGAACCTTGTCCAGCTAAAACTAATGAATTTGGCTTCTGGCCCACAGAGATACCATGTGCCCCTGTGCTAATCGTGATTCTTAGGGAGAAATATTAGTGCTAATAGAAGGTCTTGTTTGGTATTATTCATTTCTCATCCTCATCCACTATTTTGAAAAAAGGAACCAGTTTTTCTCCTCGCTCCCATGTCCCCACAAAAATAAGCTAACACCCAAGCACAACACCCCCTCGCACCCCTTGCTCCAAGCACTCCAATTTTCTCAATATACATTCTTCTCTAGGAAACATCAACAGTTCTTCCTTAGCTGCCCGGAGCTTTAACAGACTAATGATAAAAAACAAGCCCTAAAAGCCCAGGCTAAAGTGAAACCATGCCAACAAATCCTAAATAAAGGTTTACAGTTCCAAACCATCTTCATTTACGTTTGGGAGGGGCAGTAAGTGACAGATGAATAAATCAGGATTTTGAAGCCCCGTCATTACGATCAGGTTAAGAAGTCCTATTATCTCATTTTTGACTAAAAGTTCTGATTCATACATTCTTCCAAAACCCATAGGATCTTGGCTTGTCTGCTGTGTTTATTAGATGTGGCACATGACTAGACTGATTTTTTAGAAAACACATGCACACCCTTTTTTTCTTTTTGGTCATGAATCTGTGTTTCTTGTTTCAGTCACACTGCTTGTCTCCCATTCTTACTAACCCCTACTTCCTCCTCCCCTTCATTAGGTGGTTCAGCACCTTCAGTGAGTCACACAGAGCAAGCCGACAAATGAAGTTGAGTTTCATTTCATATATATTACTTAGGAAACCTCCATAATGTCATTTGTTGAGCATAACTCATTCAGGAGACCAGGCTTTAATGGACTTCTATTTTTGTGGGTGTCATTTGGGTGAAATTTTCCACTACCATCATTTGTGCCTACAAATTAAGTCACTTCACTGTCTGTCTCTGACTTCACGCAAAAAACCAAGATTATTTTAGATGGCTAAGTGACCTAAATTGCCGGCACAAATGATTGTGGATGCAAAATTGTGTCTGCAGTTACACCCATGAAAAGGAAGCTAGCACCAGGAAACCTTGACCTTAAATTGTACCATGTTCTAAGCCTAATGAGTTGAAAATATATCCCCAATGTTTATTTTTAAAATAAACAAATATATTATAACTTTTTAGTTGGATCCTAGTATCCAGCGTATAGTTGTGTTCGTGTATTGTATCAGTGCAAGTCACGATATGTGGAGCTGCATAGCCCATATTCCAAGAAAGCCTGGAATCAAGGACTTTTTAGGCCTAAATGTTTGTGTAATATGGTCCCAGTTCAGCAAGATATTTAAGCATATGCCTAACTTCAAGCATGGAGCAGTCCTCATGAAATCAAAGGGACTAATCATGGAGGTTAGGCATGTGCTTAAGTATCGTAGGGAATCAAGGTGTATATTAGTTGATTTGCTAATAGGTCTGACATTAGCTATCTTAAGTAATTTTAAATAAGTGTACTTTCCTAAATCAAGCCTTTAGTGCATAAGCCTCAGAGAAACTAAATGGCTGTTCTTGTCATCCTAGAAATAACAATGAATCCTAGTTTCCTGTTTAATAAGAATATGATTTTGGGACTCCTTTAAGGGTCAGATATTAACAAGGCATTATGAGAGTTCTTAAATGATATCCCAATTGCAGTCCTTTTCCCAAAGACTTTGCAAAGATTAGTTTAGTTAAGAAGAAAATTAATTTCAGTCTGAGATTGATTACAATCTCTTCTAGTATGTATGTTTAACTACTAGGTGAGTTCTGAAAGATGCATAAAATAGAGTACACTTTCAAAGTCTTGCAGTTCCATTAACAGTTCCCATGTTATTTTTGCCGGGAAAAGATTTCTAGTTGAAGAGTTTATTGCAACTGAAATGCACTGCATTCAGGGGCTACATTATGATAAAATAGGTCAAGCAGCACAGAACGCAATTATTTTGACTGAACTAGGGTTAACAAGATGCATGTAATAAATGCCTCAGGAGAACAATCACATGGGCTTGCTGCACATGATACCACAGCAGGATACCAATAGCTTCAGGTTCCAGCTAAATGGCATCATGGTGTGCTCTTTCGGGCAAGAAAATAGTTCTACAGTTGTTTGAATGTGATCTCCTCAGCTTATGTGATGTAACCTGACAGTTTAAAGGGTCCCACAAGTACATTTTCACTGAAGCCTACACAACTTGTACACACTCAGCTACACTGTTTTTAACATAAAGCAGAGGGAGAGCGAAAAAGTAATTAATGAAAGATGTGATGCCTTCTGAAATTCTTGGCATGACAGACTGCCCAGCTGCCTTCCCACTTATTTCTGGATAAAGACACAAAAGGTCAGGAGACAGAAGTTACCATGAGGGATTAGAGGTGGGCCCAAACTAAAACCCTGGATCCAAACAACACTGAACTTTATGGGAGGCAAGATGGACGCCCAACTTTGACATGAATCTCCTTTGTAGTGAAATAAACTACCATGTTCTCTGCCTCAATTTCTTGGATTTTTCAGCAGTTATTCTTAACCTTAGTAAAATTGAGGGAGTATATACACTGTACATCGGATATCAAAACAAGCTTTACATAGGTATGGAAAATAAGATTTTCTTTCTTTCTTTCTATAATTTGCATCGCATCCAAGAAGCCTACATTTGAGGATGGCTGCACTTACTTTTTGACTGCCTTCACCACCCTAGCCAAAGTTCTCTTACTCCTCTGGCCCCTGGCTCTGGCAGTATAGGGAGCTGCTGACGCCTTTCCCTGTTGCCCCCCCGTACGAAAGCCTTTCATTGACACATGTAGCTACACACCACAATGTGGACGCAGCCTGCTTTTCCCTGCAGTGTGTAGCTACATGTACACTGCATGTCAGGCCACTGCCAGTTGTGTGTAGTGTAGATGTAGCCTAAGTGCTTTAGTATTAGCAGACATCTGTGCAGCAAGGTTTGCACAGTTTAGGTTTCTGGCATGGAGGAGAAGGAAAACAACAAAATATTTTCATGCTACCAAAAATTAGTCTGCTTCTCGCAAGGAGAATTATTTAACAAAATGGAATTTCCTTCTCTTTCTTTTTTGATTTGTTTTGTTTTTTGTTTCCTTCATCATGTTTTTGTTTATTTGTGTAGGAAAAAACATGCTGCAAAATATAAGAATTCCAGCTCACGCCAGATAGATACTGGAAGCTTCTTACGGTATAAAAATGTAGTCTAGGAGGGTGATTTTTTTTCTAAATGGCAAAAGCCCTATTGTAGACACAGTTATACTAGCAAAAAATGCTTTTGCCAGTATAACTTATTCTGTTTGGGGAACTGGTGTAAGCTATACCAGCAAACTTTTTTCTAGTGTAGATCAGATCTGAGCCAGGAAAAGGGTTAGCAAAATGAGTGTTTACAATGTTAATACCGTTCAATACTGGTACTTCTTGATTTAAACAAAATCCCTATCATTAACCTAGGTAGCTGTAGGAGAGAATGCAGGCAGAAGCCCAGCAGCGGAGTGGGGGCTACCTTGTTTATTGTGCTCAGTGAAGCATGTATGATTACCTGATCTGTGGGCAGATGGCATATGTGTGCATTCGGTGCAAGGAGCTCCTGGCCCTCAGAGACCGCATACAGGCTTTGGAGGCCAGGATGGCAGAACCAGGGGCGGCTCTATGTTTTGTGCCGCCCCAAGCACGGCAGTCAGGCAGCCGTCGGCGGCGTTTCTACGGGAGGTCACCGGTCCCGCGGATTCAGCAGCGTTCCTGCGGGCGCTCCACCGGTCCCGCGCTGTCGGCAGGGCTGGCTCTAACATTTTTGCCGCCCCAAGCAAAAAACAAAAAACAAAACAAAACCCAAGCACAGCCCCACTGAAACAAAAAACAACCCCCCCCCAGTGCCTGCAGAAACAACCCCCACCCCCAGTGTTCCGCCGCAACAAACCCCCTCTCCCCCAGCACCTCTCCCGGCCGTGGGAGCGCCGCGGGGAGGGCAGCATGCCCGCTGCCCCGGGCGGGGTGCCAGCGGGGAAGAGTGCCGCCCGCCGCGAATTGCCACCCCAGGCACGCGCTTGCTGCGCTGGTGCCTGGAGCCGCCCCTGGCTGTCGGCGTTCCCACTGTTGAACTGCTGCCAAATCTGTGGGAACGGCAGATCTCCCGCAGAAATGTCACCAAAGGCTGCCTGACTGCCGCCCTCGCAGCTACCAGCCGACCGCCCACCTGCGGCTTGCCGCCCCAGGCACGCACTTGCTGGAGCCAGCCCTGGGCAGAACTGGAGGAGCTAAGGGAGGCAGAGAGATATGTTGATGAGGCTTTCCGGGATGCTGTAGATTTGTCCCACCTCCGGTCAGACAGCCCCTGCGCTGTTAAGGAGTTTGAAAGGCCCAGGAAAGGAGAGCAGTCAACGGGAACAGAGGGAAACCTTCCTATAGTTGGGACTCTCCTTCCAGATGATGTTGGGGTATCCTCTCACACTGAGGTTACCTCTCCGGGGGAGGGAACTCCAGTCATTAGGAAAAGGCAGGTGTTAGTAATGGGAGATTCGATCCAGGGGCGGCTCTATGATTTTTGCCGCCCCAAGCACGGCAGTCAGTCAGCCTTCGGTGGACAGAACAGATCACACGGGTGTGGGGGGAGCAGAGTGGCACTATGTGAAAGAAAATGTAAAATCAAATGAAGTAAAAATGAATCCACATGTTCCATAGAATCTCTATGGATAGTAATTCCATGCTCTAATAAGAATATAACAGTAGGGATCTATTATCGACCACCTGACCAGGACAATGATAGTGACGATGAAATGCTAAGGGAGATTAGAGAGGCTAACAAAATAAAGAACTCAGTAATAGTGGGGGACTTCAATTATCCCCATATTGACTGGGTACATGTCACCTCAGGACGAAATGCAGAGACAAAATTTCTCGATACTTTAAATGACTGCTTCTTGGAGCAGCTGGTACAGGAACCCACAAGGGGAGAGGCAATTCTCGATTTGGTCCTGAGTGGAGCACAGGATCTAGTCCAAGAGGTAACTATAACAGGTAACAGGACTGCTTGGAAATAGTGACCATAATACAATAACATTTAACATTCCTGTGGTAGGAAGAACACCTCAACAGCCCAACACTGTGACATTTAATTTCAGAAAGGGGAATGATGCAAAAATGAGGAGGTTAGTTAAACAGAAATTAAAAGGTACAGTGACTAGAGTCAAAACCCTGCAAGCTTCATGGACACTTTTCAAAGGCGCCATAATAGAGGCTCAATTTAAATGTATACCCCAAATAAAAAAACATAGTAAAAGAACTAAAAAAGGGCCACCGTGGTTTAACAATCATGTAAAAGAAGCAGTGAGATAAAAAGGCATCTTTTAAAAAGTGGAAGTCAAATCCTAATGAGGTAAACAGAAAGAAGCATAAACACTGCCAAATTAAGTGTTAAAATGTAATAAGAAAGCCAAAAAGGAGTTTGAAGACCAGCTAGCCAAAAACTCAAAAGGTAATAACAAAATGTTTTTTAAGTACATCAGAAGCTAAACAACCAGTGGGGCCGCTGGATGATCGAGATACAAAAGGAGCACTTAGAGATGATAAAGTCATTGTGGAGAAACTAAATGAATTCTTTGCTTCAGTCTTCACAGGTGAGGATGTTAGGGAGATTCCCAAAACTGAGCTGTCTTTTGTAGGTGACAAATCTGAGGAATTTAAAGATCTGAGTTACCCCATATGATGATGTTACGAAAAACAGGTCGATCCTAAACAAAGAAATGTATGTTTACTTCAATTTACATATAAGTAGTAAACAAACAGCAAGAAGGGGTAAACCAGTTTCTCAAAGACAAAAGACAAGCTGATGACTCTAGCTAGGTGTCATCACAGTTGATTGGCAATCAACCGTCAAGTGGCCATTTTTTGGCAACAAAGGGGAGCAAGAACAGATCAATCTGCATTTTAGCAAGCAACAACACAGAACCTCTTTCACCATAAGACGCCATGTCTCCATCCTCACAGTGGGAAGGAACTTTATTTAGGGGTAATCCTCAGGAAAATGCATTTCAAAGGGTGACTGGACTATAACAGTGAAGGGCAAAAAGACCCCAGGGACTCTTTTTTTCTTTCTCTCCCTCTCTTTCTTTCGCCTAAGAAGACAAAGGAACCAACCTTTGGACTTTGGGTGGGGTTCTGACCTGAGAACTTGGTCAACCCCATTGCTGGGAATATGTGGGAAGAATTTTACCTTGAACCAAGTCTAGTTTGCTATGCATTTTATTTTTATTTCCCTTGTAACCATTTCTAACTTTAATGCCTTAAAGCTGTACTCACTTAAATATCTCTTTTTGTAGTTAAATCAACTTGTTTTATATTTTAATCAAAAGTAATCCAGTGCTCTGTTTAAACTGAACTGTTTGGTAACTCCAATTAAAGTAGCAAACTGTTGTATATTGACCCCTTACAATAGTGGCTCTCAACCTTTCCAGACTACTGTACCCCTTTCAGGAGTCTGATTTGTTTTTTGTACCCCCAGGTTTCAACCCACTTAAAAACTACTTGCTTACAAAATCAGACATAAAAATACAAAAGTGTTGCAGCACATTATTACTGAAAAATTGCTTACTTTCTCATTTTTACCACATAATTCTAAAATAAATCCATTGGAATATAAATATTGTACTTACATTTCAGTGCATAGTATATAGAGCAGTACAAACAAGCGATTATCTGTATGAAATTTTAGTTTGTACTGACTTCGCTAGTGCTTTTTATGTAGCCTGTTGTAAAACTAGACAACTATCTAGATGAGTTGATGTACCCCCTGGAAGACCTCTGTGTACCCCCAGAGGTACATGTACCCCTGGTTGAGAATCACTGCCTTGCAGGACCTATAATATCTGAACCATCCAGAGAGGGCTGGGCAGTGCAGAACATGCATTTTGGGGAAAATTTGAGACTGGAAGTGTGTTGGGGTCACCCCGTAAGTAGTAACATAGGCTGCTGGAAGGCAGAGCATGGTTAGTATCTGACTGACAAGCTGTTGGGGTCAGAGTTGCAGGACCAGGGCCAGGGTTGTACCTATACACAGACACTCAAGGTGTGACTGCATGCTGTTTGGCTGTCTGTGAGTGGTCCAGGATGGGATCTACAGCAGCAAAGCATTGTGAGGCACCCAAGGTTGCAGGGCAGGTGGTGACACAACCCCTCACTGGTCTGGATTGCACCCCAGAATGTGACAACTGGAAACATCACAAATGAGGAATTTTGATGTCATTGTGCAAGACTTTGGCTCAGAACAGGCGGTAGAGTCTGTGAAGCCTGTGGTCACAGTCTCTGCTCCTGATCTGAGAAAGCTGGGAACATCAAGGCTAATTAATCTCAGCTTTCATTTAAAAAAAATAAGTCTCTAGTTCATTTCCTTGAGACGAGAGCCTTGAAAAGAAACTAGATGGGAAAAGATTGTTTGAGAGGCAAGTTTTTCCCTGCATGTTTTTTTGGAGATCATGGGCCATTATTCATGGTCCTAACTCTCCAGCTGGCCAGGGCTGGTCTTTGGAACACCAAAAACCCACAGCCCTCATTTTTTGGGAGCACCACAGACCAGTTCATGTTGGTAAATAACAGTGCCATCCAGACTATTGCTTTTTGGGCTAGGCCACCACAAGTTCTCTCCCCACCAGCTGCCTGAAACTGAGCTGCCAATATAGGCCCAGGATACAAAGAAGAGAAGCTCCATAGTGAAAAGATAACACAGTCTAGCACTGGACAGAAATGAAGGTTGGATTCCTGCATTTCTAATCCCAGCTCTGACTCTGGCTCCTCCTGTGACATTAATCAAATCATCGACTCTTTCGATCTCTGTTCCCCACCTATAAAATAGGGGGTAATTACAGCTGCTCAGATTTTTCCATTGGAAATTTGCCCAGCAAATGAAAATTTCAAATCCTGTCAGATGATGAACAATCTCAGCCCCCACTACAGGCAGGGGTGGGGAGCTGAGGCTTCTTGGCAGGAGTGCTCAGCGCCTAACAGGATCAAACCCTTACTCTGCCTCTCCTGATCTTGGGATCTATCTGCTATTCTGGGAGAAACAGCAGGGCATTCTACACCTACTGAACTAGCGCTACAGGGTCTGGCAATAGTGTTTTTCCTCACTCCACTACTCCCCCTGGAGAAGGAAAGCTCAATAGCAGTTACAGCGTATTTCACAGCCTTCAGGATACTTTCCTTGTGCACTCTCAGGCTACATCCACACTACCCACCCGATTCGGCGGGTAGCGATCGATGTTCTGGGATCAATTTATCGCGTCTCATCTAGACGCGATAAATCGATCCCAGAAGCGCTCCCTGTCGACACTGGAACTCCAGCTTCGCGCGAGGAGTAAGCGGAGTCGACAGGGGAGCCTGCCTGCTGCCATGTGGACCGCGGTAAGTACTTTTAAAAATCGATCTAAGATATTCGACTTCAGCTACGCTATTCACGTAGCTGAAGTTGCGTATCTTAGATCGATCCTCCCGCAGTGTGGGCCAGGCCTCAGTGCTCTGCCTCCCACTCAGGAAGAGATGGGAAGCAGTTGACATATGCTACATATGTAGGAAATGGCCCAAACCAAGAACAGAAAAGAGTTAAAATAATGGCTCAGCATAAAGGCAAGTAACATGTTTTGAAAAGTCTTTATTAAAAATACCCAGCAATCTAATGGATCAAAGTAGTTGACCCTGAATTCTTTAAACCAAACTCTTTGCTTTTAAACTCCTATTACTGTCAGGAGAAAGATGATAGTTTATATGATGAATAGTGTACCGTTTAATAGATTCCAAAAATAGTGCAGTTACTCAGAACAATATAAAACATCCTACTAGGAGAAAATATTGGTGAAGACGAGAATTCTGCCATTCTCGATATACACATTTTTAGCATTATATTCTTCAAGAAGAACATCAAATAGTTTTCTGAGTGACCTAATTTTCCTTTGTCTGAACAAATGTGCCAGATGCTTCCTTATTCAGAGTTGCCACCTCAGTCATAAAGTGCTTTCTGGCAGCCACTTGAAATCTCTTCAGTTTTCTGTCAGGGATTATTACACAGCCCTCCTCTGGACAGACTGAAAGAGCCTGATAAGTAGGCTGACCTGAGCTCTTCCCGTTCAAACTTCTGTAAGAGGTGTGGGTATGGTTGCAGTCCTGCACGACTGATGCATTCAACCCCCTACCAAAATCAGTGGCAGTTTGGAGTGTGCAGGGAATGAAGGATTGAACCCCAAGTTCCTATCCTCCTCTCAAACCAACAGAGGCACATGCTTTGCCTTCTGTGAATGTTTCCTTCACTTGCTTAGGCCAAAATAACTTGGATGGAACACTGGTACTTATTAGCACATTTTAAAAAACGCTGGCAAGTCAAGACTTGAAAAAAAATAATCTTGTAGTATAACATAATCCTAAGAGAAAGTGACTTACTTCTCTCCCCGACCCTGCCACAAGACTCAAATGCCTCCTGGTTTAATTTTACACACACAAGCATGCTGTACATTCCTTCTATCACCTGAACATCTGCTCTCCCCCTTGCTTCCTCATTAGGTGCATCTCTGATTCTCCCAGTCATCTAACTGCCCTTACCTGGTGCTGATTCCTGACTCAACAGATGCGTCAGGAACTGGCAACTGGAGGGGGATCACATGTAGAGCAGGGAGGATTTCTAGCAGTGAAAAGGAGGAGCAGATTGAGACTTGCCTAGAAAATTCACTTCTAACACCTTAAAACCATTAGTTTCCAGTTACCATCCACCCAGTGTTGTAAGGGTTAAATATTCTCCAAGATATAGTGGGAACATCTAGCCCATTCCTGGATTTTACGTAAACTTAATATTCCTTCTATTCATACTTACTTTTTTTTTTTTTGGTACTGTATAGATTCAGATTGTTTCTGCTTTTCCAGCTGTCCCTGCTGTTGGTACCTGGAGACAAAGCAGTATTTCTATACCTAAATAAATAGTTGGGGATGAAGGGGTTTGTCCGCAGCACATGCACATCCCAACTGGTGCTATATTTTTGTTTCAGTATAAAAAGTGGTTCTGATCAGAAGACAAAGACTGAACTGTGGCAGCTTAAACATTCCGCATTGTGCCTGCCCGGACAACAGTGCTTGGATTCAAAGAGGTCCTCAAGGCAGCAGTAAATTTTTATTCAGTAAAAATAAATGGAATAAGGTGGAAATAAGAACATACGAAAGAACTGGAAAAGTGTGCTTGCTAGTAGAGTGTAGGCATATCAATACTGATATAAAGAGGGCAACTGGTCACATTAACAGGAGTTGCAGGTATTCAGCAACTACCAGCATCAAGCCATTGATGATCAATAATTACATCTGTAGCTATGTAGGATGAGATCACGATAGGTCTAATAAAATGTCATGTTGTAGCATGTAAACTGCTAGGCAGCAGGGGTCCAGTAGGACTTTTAATTTTATTGCTATGATTAAATATTTGTATTCCATAGTGTCCAGAGTCACCATCAGGATTGAGGCCCCAGATAGTAAGGGTCTGTGCCTCAGAACAATGGGAGTTAGGCACCTAATTACCTGTGAGGATCTGAGCCTTAGAGACTATGTTCCTAGACTCCCACCCAGGCAGCATTGAGGAAATATTTTCAAAAGTAGCTTAGGAACCAAGTCCCTTGAAAACCAATGGGACTTAGGAGCCTAAGCGCCTACAGGCTCACCTACAAAGAGGGCTGCACCAGTTAACTAAGGCCTGGTCTGCACTTAAAATTTAAATTGACAGAGCTACATTAGTCAGGAGTGTGAAAAATCCATTGCTTCTCTTGACCTAGCTGCTGTCATTCTGTCAGTGTAGGCTGTATGGGGTTATGCCAGCATAACGATGGCAACGTAGCTATGCCTGTATAGTGTCTGTAGAGTAGACATACCCTAAAGGTGTAAATGTAACCCGATCTAGTTAAATCAAAGGCTGTGTGGACGCATATTTGGTTTAAAGATAGCTTCTTTCAGTACGTCTATTAGGAACTGGTTTAAGCAAAACCAAAATAAGTCACTCAAACCACAGCCTTTTGTATTGGTTTAAGTAAACTGGTAAAAGTTTGTGTGATGACAAGTCACTTATGAAAATGGGACCTGGTCTCCTAAGTCACTCTGGCATGTTTGAAAATGTTACCCTTGATGGTAGTAGGTTTTTGTTTCATTAGCTTCCTCTGAGGCATCAGGTACTATTGGCTGATGTCTGCAGAATACCAAGTAGGTGGACCAGTAATCTGGTTTGACAAATGCTATTGCACAAATGTAATTCAAGCTGCACAGTGTTTTTTCCTCCTTTTGACTTAAGTTAGCACTACCCACAGTCTAGGAGCTTTACAGAATTTAAAATAGCCAATATAAAAAATACATGATAATGCCCACTACAATATTCATAGCTGAGATTGCTCATTTTCTTCTACACAGTCTATAGTTTTATCATAATATTCCTTAGCATATTACTTTAGTCAAGTTGTCTTGTTCACGCTACAAACAAACACACTCAACCGTGTTAAAACATGGATATGTCAAAGCAAATGCGCCAGCACAGTCAGAATATAGCCTGGCCAGGTTCTATGTGATTTATCCAAATTACACAGGAAGTCATTAACAGAGCAAGTAACAGAACGGCTCATATCTCTTAACTCCCACTACTGAGTCTTTAACACTGAGCCTTTCCCCAGACCAAAAAAGGAAAAAGCTCCTCCTAAATTTGCTTCCCTTCCACCCCTGGATCTGTACAAAGCTGCTTCGGTTTGTTTATATGTTGTCATGTTAGTTCGAAAATTAGGGCCTCACCTGCAAATGCTTATTACAAGGAGTGGTCTTTACTTCTGAGGTAGTCCCAGTGAAGGCACTTGGACACCTTATCATAGTAAACTCTCTGTTCAGCAGTGTTTGCAAGATCCGGCCCAAACTGAATGCTGCTTGGGGCAGGGCCTGTCCTTTGAGATGTTCTGTTAGCACAGGTTGGGCGTTGTGTGACTAATAAATTATTGTTACACGTCAAGTTTTTTAAAAAAAATTTAACCTTACACACTGAAGTGTTCCCTCCTAGCAGCCATTATGGCCTTTTAACAGAACATCTGAATACAGAACATACCGGGACAATTTGTTAAAACACATATTGGTTACCAATAGGCAGTCATGAAAGTACATATTTAAGGCTTGGTCTTTTAAGACCCATGGGGACACAGAGGGTACATGTACACTAATTACTGTACACGTGTCCATCTGTGGGCTTGTGCCACAGCCCCCTATTGCCCACACTTAAACCCCTGAAGCACATGTCTGAAGGTGAGCAATGGGTCAGTAAATGGGCATGCTTGAGGAGTGGGGGTAAGGACTTGCCTTAGCTATGGCACTGCCCCTTCCCCTTGCCAGTTTGAAGTGTGAACTGAGACTAGGGCCATGTACCAGGTCTTGAGTTTCAATAGTCCTCCACCCCCATTCCCACAATGCACTGAACCCTTTTCTTCCTGATCCTTACACAGTCTGGGTCCCTGTCCCCCTGTGTACTGCTAGTAGCGAGCTGCACTGACCACAGCACAACTCTTTACAGATGACAATGGATCCAGCTCCGAGAGCAGCCACTTGGCTCACTGAGCATACCTGGATGTTGATCAGTAGGTGGGCGGAGTACATCGTCCTCCACGATTTGGGGCAGCAGGAACATTCGCCTGTCCCAGGAAATTTCACAGCAGCTGGAACAGGTGGGCATTCAGCAGGCTCAATCTCAGTGCCAGGAAGCATTTGAGGATCCTGTACAGGAAGGTCAGTGACTCCAACAGTCAGTCCAGGACCTGCATGCTCCTTCCTTGAGGAGCTTGACTGGGTGCTATCATGTACTCAGTCAAGCCTGAAGTGGCTCGTGATCCCTTCCTCAGTCCCGCTGACCTTACTGTCCAAGAGGTCACTGATGAAGGCCAGGGCAAGGAGGCAGCAGCAACCATGGAGGAAGAGGAGTATGTGATTCTGCACCTGTGCCTGGAGGAGCAGGTTGAAGAACCCCCCATGACGGACCTGGGGAGGACCCTGAGCCATGGCAGGAACCAGAACTCCAGGTTGGGACCCCCACAATCCCCACCAATATCCCCTCTTGCTCTGGTGCTAAATTCCTAATCTGAAGATCGTGGGCATTTAAAGTACTGACTTTTCCTCACTGGATAATATGCCTTGCATTGCTGTGTCTCTGTGTTTGAACCACAATGCTGACGCCACGGCATTATCACACCCCATCCCCTTATTAAACTCCTTCAACTTTCCCTGCTCCATCCAACATCTGCTCTGCTCCACCCCGAAATGGTCCTCAAGCAAGTTCTAAATGAATGGCTTTATTGATTTATGATGAACCTCAATTATGCATTTGGGGAGCCCAGCCCAGTCTGCTGTGGGGGGGGGGCAGGGGGCAGGAAGCTGAGCCCCGCTGCAGCCCGCGGGAGGGGGGGGGGCGGGGAGCCCAGACCAGCCCCCCGCCGCGGGTGGGTGGGGAGGCTGCCGCAGGCAGGGGGGGGCGGTGGTTTACCACTGGGGGGTGGGGTGGCGTTAGCTGTGGGGGGGCACAGGGCCGGTGCAAGGAAGTTTCACCTAGGGCACGAAACTTCCTTGCACCAGCCCTGACTGAACCCTTAATAAATACATTCTAAACGGCAAATCCTGGTCTCACTGAAGTAAAGGCCAAGTAGGCTTCTGTGTGAGCAGAATATGGCCCTAAGAGCGGCACAAAGGGGAGGAAGAAGGCTAGAGAAGCTGAACCCCTAAGGACATTTAAGTGTAAAACTCAGCGCATCATTAACTATGCAGCCATGACTAGTGCCTCCACAGTAAGGAATATCTTAGGATCAGGGTACAGTTGACTTTACTTGTATTTGTATTATCGATTCTTTAAAGCTCAGTGTGCAATCTGTAAAATAAATGCTTTTTTTTCTTCCACAAAATAAAATCGTTAAACCAATATTTTCTAAAACAGTCGCAAAACTTTACTCTCCTTCCCTGTGTATGCCAGTTTCAGCCCTGACTGAGTTTTGACAGCTAAGTCTAAAATTACTTTTAAAAGTCCTAAAACTTAACTGTTATGGGGGAATTAGCTGGGTGCTCTTCTATTAAATCCTGGTGGTTTTCAACATTGCCCCCCATCCTGTACCTAAACAGAATAGAGACTGACAGTGAGGTTTTAGAAGCTTTTCCCACTAAGCCTTTTGAGGGCATTTATTTGTCAGAGTTCAAATCCCTGGGAAGCAGCTCATTGCAATTTTTTTAAATTTAATTTATTTATTTATTTATTTATTCTCTCTGTGTGTATAGGGGATATTTTTAGAGAGAAGGCTGTGATTTAGTTTTCTCCTCTTCCCCCACCCCACTCACTTAATCTCACAGTTTGTATTTTTGTAGTTGCCCTATAAGCACTGAGTTTCCTTTCACATTTGTCATAATTGTGTAATTGTGAAATTTAATTGCTTTTGATCTTCTTTTGCTATTTGCCCTGTTCCCTATTTATTCACACCATCCACTCTCCTTCAGCTACCCCCATGAGCTGCAAATTTTCTGTCATCAACACTCAGCCAATTTAACTGGTTTAGAGTTGCGCTCTCTCTCTCTCCCTGGGTCAATGAACAGATTAAAACCATTAGAAGTCCAATACTGATCCCTGTTTTATTTATTAATCTTCTTTCACATATGGTGATATCCAGAGCGCCAACAGTTTTATTTTCCTTTGCAGTTTAACTAATCGAGCATCCATTAAGTCACATTAAGCTGTGACTTATGAAATAAATTTGATTGAAACCTCAAAAAGCAAAGAAATCCAGAGATTAAAAGTAGGGTCACTACTCTGTTTCTTCCTTTTCTCCATTGGTATTGCAGGGGTCTGAACTGCGTGCTTGATATTGCACATTATGAATTAAATCCTGCTCGCTTTATTAAGTAAGTCTATTGAAAATCAGTGGAAGTACTTGCATAAGTAAGGCAATGAGATTCAGCCCTAGATCTGTGCAGCAATGCTATACTTAGATATCTTAAGAACCAAGAGGAAGCTTTAATTTTGCATTACCTTGCTTTTGTGGATTACATTTTACATCTGGGGCTGTGTGTCTAGTGGTGAGAGCACACGCCTGGAAGCAAGGAGTCCTCTGTTCTATGCCTGGCTCAGTCCCCGACTCGCTGTGTGTGACTTTAGGCAAATCACTTAAGCTCCCTGGGGGATAATATTAGACACAGCAATATTGTGTAGCTTAATTTTTAGTATAAAATCATGTGGTTCCTCAGCTCTAACTCAGGAAAAAGTCCCGTTTACTTCAGCAGGGGCAGGAGCAGGCCCTCAGTACAGACCACAAGATTTGCTGCAAGCACCCCCACAACTCTGCCAAACAGTTTCATATAAAAATGTTTGGCAATAATGCAGGACACACTTCTGTAGCTCCAAAAGCCTCTTACCATCTTCAAATGCTAAAGTACAGTGTACAGAATCCTGTGTGATGGTTTTCTTTTCACTACTTTCAGCACTGATTCTTCTTTCTTGTGATGCCAACAGATACTTAAGTCTGCAAGTGACATTTCTGGCAGTGTTGTTGCAGATCATTTGACTTCATTTTGACCAAAAATTGGATTTTGCTACTTCCTATGCTTTGTTGTTATCATTTTATGTGCTTTAAGGACTAAATTTTCAAAAGTGATTAGTGATTTGGGGTTAGCTCCATATTTGGATGCCCAACTTGAGAAAGCTTGTAGATGCCTGATTTTTAGAACGTGCCGAGCACCTAGCCTCTAAAAAAATCAGTCTCCATTAGAGTGTCTCCAGTTGGGCACTCAAAAATAGAAGCACCCAAATCACTAGTCACTTTTTAATATTTAGGCCTTTGGCTCATGGACTTGGATTCTCAAATTTTGTCACTGCATGGAACACATTTCAATAGAGAGATGTCTCAAGGAACATCTCCCCTCCCATTCACAAGGATGTGGGCTACCTCGCTCCCCATTCACAATCACATCACATCTCTTTGACAACTACAGTAGATGCTTAAATGGGAAAGTAATATTAGGAAAGTACTCAATGTGCTTTTTAGATTCTTTTAATGCCATTTAAGAGCTGGGAACAAGTAGGTGGAGCTAGAAGCACATTCCCAGCACGGTTCTCTGCAGACCACCAGTCAGTGTTTCACAGACTACAAATGGACCACTGTAGCGGGGTGATCACCTCGCTCTGGCCCTGAAGGGGTTAAAACAGCCCTGCAGAGGGCTGCAGCTGGGGAAAGCAGCAAACCTAGGCTGATTGGGGGAAGCAGCCACAGCTGTGGCCAGCTCAATCAGGGCCCAGCTGACCCTTATAAGAGGGCTGTGGGCTGGAAGCTAGGAGTCTATCTTTAGCAGTAGAGAGAGAAAGACCTAGCTGCCTGGGATCCAGGTACCTGAAGTGGTGCAGTGCTGGGGAATAGGGCAAAGGGAGCTGGGGAGCACCAGCCTGGAAAACCCCTAGGCTGCAGGTCTTGTGTAAGGCCTACACAGGTACGGGAGCTGCAGCGGGGCAGCCTGAGGATAGGCAAAGGCAGCAGGTCCTAACCCCTTTCCAGTGATGAGTGGCCATTACAGACTGTAGTCTGCCCCAGTGAGCGGGGGCTAGATGATGACTGGCAGGAGCCACTGAGGCAAGGTGAGGATAGAGGGTTGGGGGTTCCCTGGGAGGGGAGACCCAGAGTGTGGGGGTACTGCCAGGGGGGCAGCAGCCCAAGGTAAAAGGGTTCTGGGAGGGAGATGGGGGCCAGCAGCAGGCGATACACCAGCCTGCAGAGGGTGCTCTGAGCTGGAAGCGAGCTAATTCCCAGGGTGACCAGCAGGAGGCGCCGCACCGGTGAATCTTGACCTCGCTACAACCACATTTTGGAAGCCACTACTTTTGAGCACCCAGGACCTGATCCAAACCCATTGAAATCCATGGAAAGACTGCTACTGATTTAAATGGGCTTTGGATCAGGACTCCAGTTTGGAAAATTCAAACTAATATTTACGTGGTTTACTCTCCTCATAGTACCTGTCACTGCCTGCTTTGGAGTCAAATCTATTTCTGCTGCATGTTATGTCATGATTCATAACTTAAGTTATAATAATGCTTTGTTTCTTCTGGGCAGAAATTACAATGAATTCTTTCCTCCCTCCTCTGTCTTTTGACTAACTCTACTTTGGGGACTTTAAAAAAAAATCATTATAAACTTGAATTGAAAATATTCATCCAATTCATTTTTCTACAAGCTGTAACACTCTGATTCAGGAAGGCATCCTTATTTAAGATAGCTCTTAAGCCTGCACTTAAGTTCACCCGTAGGTATGGATGTAAATTGAGTGCTTCTCTGAATCAGGACATACATTAAGAAAGGGACGTTAAACTCAGCTCTCTAATAGGAATAAAGATCCAGTGATGTCCTGATACACATACTTATTTACCAGAGACATTTCTTATAAGCAACGCATTTCCATTCTGCTAATGCAGGTTTACAGGTTACCGTCTGAAATAATCTGAAATTCCCCCATGTATGAATAATTGCAGTTTGAAAGGTTACAATAAGAAAACCTGGTAGCATTTTCTTGCTATCAGCACAATGAATAATTTAGGAATTTGTTCCCCTGTCGATGCACAGGCCTCCTATTAGTGTCAATGAAAGCAATAGGGGCACAATGCAAGGGAGAGAACAGACCCATATAGGGTCAAATTCTGCCCTCAAATGCATGCACACAATTTCCATTGACATAAGTGGGACTTGTGTGCATGGATTATGGGCACAGCCTGGCCCTTTTTGCAACCCCCCCTTCCAATTACTGTGTGTTAATCATGACACACTAATTTCTCATTCCTTAAGCAAAAAATAATACAGCCCAGCTTAAATATTAATGCTGCAAAATGTCAAGAACACCTTTGGAAGACAGTATTGAGCAACTTTATGAAGACAGATTTCAGGAATGGTGACACACATCTATATTTTTGGAGTCTGGCATCCTTAATCAGCCAAAACTCTGATTTCAGTGGGATTTTGCCAGGAGAGGGAGTGAATGAGAACTATAGGATCTGGCTCAAGATGAACAGAGCTAGACTTTGGGACGTACAAAGCCCACAGCCACAGCTCCCCCATTTTAGAGAATTAGATGCAAATATCATCTGGGGGTTACTTCCTTTTTAAAGTAAGTCCCCAGCCCTTTTACTCGGGAAAATAGCCTTGAATCTTTAAAGGGAAGTAACCCAATGCAAACCAATTGCTAAGGTTAAAAGTTTTGTCAGTGATTTTTCCCTTGAAGCCATGAGTTATGATGCACCTTACAGCCACCCAGGGCTGATGTTTGGGACTTATGAAATCTACAATAAGCCAGTTGCTTGTGTAACCCCTGGCTTGCTGCGGGGGGGGGGGGGAGGAGGGTGATGCTCTATCCCCCTCTAGTAGTGATGAGGCCCCCTAGAGAATGATGAGCCTCCTACAGCCCTGGCCAACAGAGATGCTTTTAGCTCATGCAGTAGAGGCTTATGCATTTAGCTCCAGAGGTCCCAGGTTTGATCCCTGCTGCCAACACCCCTGAGAGGACTGGCATTATGCTTGATTCTATAGCCCCCCCCGACATCTCCACAGTGGGGGCAGTACTAACTGGGCTGCTGCTGGTAGGGCTGCCACTGGCTTCCATCAGGCTATCCGGTGCCTGCAGCTTACTAGAGCCTTAGCTGAGTAGTCATGACTAAGGCTAAGATTTAGTCACGAGTATTTTTAGTAAAAGTCATGGACAGGTCACGGGCAATAAACGAAAATTCAAGGCACGTGACCTGTCCATGACTTTTAGTATAAATACCCCCTGACTAAAACTTATCAGTTTTTGGGGCCCTAGGGGGCTGCTGCTCTGGGGTGGCCCGGGGGGCCCAGGGGTGGCCCCTGGCTGTGGTGGTGGGGGCTCTCTGCCATTCGCTGCTCTGAGGCCCCTGGGGACTGCTGCTCTGACTGTCTCTGGGGCAGCCTCTGGGACTGCTGCCCCGGCAGCACCAGCCACTGCTCAGGCAGCCCCAGGGCCAGCTGCAGAAGTCACAGAGATCCCAGAAAGTCACAGAATCCGTGACCTCCATAACCTCCATGACAGACTCGCAACCTTAATCATGATGGCCTCTGACCGCAGAGGGAGAAAAGAGGCCCAATGGAAGGAGACTGCAGTAACTCCTATAACGATCACTTTTCTGGCTTTTAGTCCAGCTCTTAAGCTTGTGGGCTAAGTGGGAACATTATACCTGGCCTAGGCTTACTCAGAGGGGGAGGGATAGCTCAGTGGTTTGAGCATTGGCCTGCTAAACCCAGGGTTGTGAGTTCAATCCTTGAGGGTGCCATTTAGGGATCTGGGGCAACAATTGGGGATTGGTCCTGCTTTGAGCAGGGGGTTGGACTACATGACCTCCTAAGGTCCTTTCCAACCCTGATATTCTATGATTCTATGAGAGGCTTGTTGTAAGCACTACACTGTCTCAGCAGTAGAGCTAGACAGAAAATGTGAAAGGGGGAGGCAGGGAATTGCACAACATTTCAGAACTTTCAAAGTCATGTTTCTGGTTTTTGAAAATGAAACAAATTTTGGTTTATTCAAACATTTGAGGGTTGTTGTTTTTTTAAATTGAAAATATTAAAATGGGGGGGGGGGTATTTCCTTCCCCTCACTCCTTTATTTTTCTTCTGCCACTGAAACATGGGAGAAGAAAAATCACAACCTGAAAAAAGGATTCAATGTTTAATTTTCCAATGTGAATCAAAAACAATGTGAAAAAATGGTGAGAATATCCGTTTTATTTTTAAAATCTGCAGGAAGGGAGGGGGTTAATAAAAAACAATTGTTTTAAAAATTCCACCCGGCTCTTCTTAGCTTTTTTAAAAAAAATTTAAACAGGTGCTTTTGGAAGTTTGCTGTGACCAACAGCAGAAAAAGCCAGCCTATTTCTCTGCAGTACCAGGCACTTTGCAGATTTCTCCACCCCCAGCCTTTGCACGTCACAGGGGAGGGGACTAGGAGCAGAAAAAAACACAAGGTGGGGCACCAGCCTATGTGTTGGCTGCTCTACTGCCGTGGAATTGCCAGCTGTCCACTCTTCCATGTAATTAGGACCTTCCCCCACAGCCTGCCAGGAAAGAGAGGAAGAACCCCTCTCCAGCCCACTCGTGATGGTGTACTATTGTGTACTATTCCTCGCTACCCAGAGACACCCAAAGGGACACCCAGAACTCCACCCCATGCCAGCTGCAAGGCCCACAACTGAAAGTTCTAAATGCATTTTCCCTGAAGAGCAGCCGCATAAGGAGGCTCCAGCCCACAGGAGATGAGAGGCAGGAAGTGATGTGTCTAGAATTGGGGTGTTTGCGGGAGAAGTTAATTAAATAGGAGGTTCCTTGTTACACAGGGGGAGTAGAAAATCTGTGATAGGCACCCAGCTAGGTCTACAATAAAGAGGAAACATCCTGATTCCCCAGGGGCCTGAGTTATTAGCAGCATGAAGCAGTTTGTGATTGCCACCATGCAGCACTGGAGCCTGTGCAGTAAGCAGCTCATTAACATATTTTCAACCTTTCTCTGTTGGGGTGAGGCCTCCAGGGTCATGGAGCCCCCATTTTGCTGCAGGTTTGGCATCACTGACTGAACTAGTCCTGCCCCTCCAGTCTGTCATGCCTTAATTACTTCAAACCCCTGCCTGGCCTTACCTCAGTCACCTCATGACCTGGGAGCACCTGGTAAGATCAAATGGAATGTAAATTAATAAATAAAATACGTATATTAGTGTGTGAGTGTGATGGATTGGATCACAGAAAACTGCTTTGGAACTGCCAACTGATGTGCTGAGACTACTTCTAACCCGTTTTCCCTGCCAGCTTGGGGCTCCAGAACCTTGCCAGTTTGAGCCAGACATACTAGCCTGTTACAAACCCAGACCCAGGTCTGAACCACGTCCCCCAGCAGCTGCAGGCTTAAGAAGTGTTCCTGTCTCCAACACTCAGGTGCCCAGCTCCCAGTGGGGTCCAACCCCTAAATAAATCTGTTTCACCCTGTATAAAGCTTATACAGGGTAAACTCATAAGTTGTTCGCCCTCTATAACACTGATCGAGAGAGATGCACAGCTGTTTGCCCCCCGCAAGGTATTAATGCATACTCTGGGTTAATTAATAATAAAAAGTAATTTTATACAATACAAAAAGTAGGATTTAAATGGTTCCAAGTAATAATAGATAGAACAAAGTGAATTACCAAGCAAAATAAAATAAAACTTGCAAGTCTAAACCTAATACGTAAGAAACTGAATACAGATGAAATCTCACCCTCAGAGATGTTCCGGTAAGCTTCTTTTACAGACTAGCCTCCTTGTCATCTGGGTCCAGCAATCACTCACACCCAGATGGTTACTGTCCTTTGTTCTAGTTTCTTTCAGGTATCCTTTGGGGGTGGAAAGGCTCTCTCTTGAGCCAGCTGAAGACAACATGGAGGGGTTTCCAGGGGCTTAGACTTTCTCTCATGGGTGGTCCCCCTCCCTCCCCTTGTGTAGAATCCCAGCTACAAGATGGAGTTTTGGAGTCACATGGGCAAGTCACATGTCCATGCATGACTCAGAATTTTACAGGTGGCAGCCATTGTTCACATGCCACCTTGAACGTCCTCAGGTAGACTTCTTATGTGGATTGGAGTCTTCCAAGATTCATTGTCCGTTAAGTGTTTCTTGATTGGGCACTTGACTTGCAAATTCCTTTCTAAAGAAGCTCACCAAATGCCTTACTAAGGCTACTTAAAATCAAACAAGTACACAGCCAATATTCATAACTTTGAATACAAAAATGATACATGCATACAAATAGGATGGATATATTCAGTAGGTCATAACCTTTGCAGAGATACGTTACATGGGATATGTAGCATAAAACATATTCCAGTTATGTCATATTTACATTCATAAGCATATTTCCATAAAGCATTCTGGGGTGCAACCAGTAGCGTAGCCAGGGGGGGAGCAGGGGGAGCAGTCGCTCCCCCTGTGAGGAGAAGCGGCACTAAGGTGCCGCCGGAGCCCCGCTGCGGGAGCCAGGCTCGGGGGCGCTTTAAAAGGCCGGCAGCTCCTACAGCTGCGGGGAGCCGCCGGCCCTTTAAAGCGCCCCCCCTCCCAGCCCCGCTGCTGGACCCGGGCTGGGGGGGGTGCTTTAAAAGGCCCGGGGGCTCCTGCCACTGCGGGGAGCCACGGACCCTTTAAAGCGTGCCCCCCCAGCCCTGTTGCCGGAGCCGGGCCGGGGGGGGGGGGGGGCGCTTTAAAAGGCCGGCGGCTCCTCCTGCTGCGGGGAGCCGCAGGCCCTTTAAAGCGCGCCCCCCAGCCCCGCTGCCGGACCCGGGCTGGGGGGGGGGGCGCTTTAAAAGGCCCGGGGGCTCCGCAGCGGCTGGAGCCCCAGGCCCTTTAAAGCGCCGCCGGGGTGAGTACAGCGGGAGCGGGGAGGTGCCTTTTTATAGCGCCGCCGCTCCCCCTGTGCTCTAAACCTGGCTACGCCACTGGGTGCAACGTCACAGTGAGCTATTGTAAATAACACAAAACTGCGTAAAACTGAACAAACTAAATAACTATTGCGGCACTAAGGAAAAACAGAGGGGAAAACAGCTGCGGGACAAAAAAGGATGGAGAGCGGATCAAAAACTGCAGTGTTCCCTGCTTTTACATTTTGTTCCAGGTTCCGTGAATCCTGACTGCGCACTTGGCTTTAGAGAAAGTCATTTAAATGCTCTCCCTGGTCTTGGGGAATTGCTACAGAATGCAAGCTCCATGGGAAGAGTCTGACTGACTGTCAGTAGCAGGATATCCATGCACTGGTTCTGGAACTAGAGGTGCGGGGGTGGGGGTGCAACACCGCTTGGCTTGAAGTGGATTCCATTATATATAGGGTTTGCAGTTTGGGTTGATGGCTCTCAGCACCCCACTATACAAATTGTTCCAACATCCCTGTATCCATGTCAACAAGCACCAGTGCAGGCCCAAGTCTGTCCGCATTTTGGTTCAAATGTTTCATTTCATAACAGCAATGAGATGCTCCTGGCAGTGCATGTCTAGAGGGCTACTGCACTTCTGTGCTGGTTATGGAAGGGCCTCTGCCTTCAGCCTTGTGCCTTGGCACTCACCCACGGCAGACAGGGAACCTCCAGAACCTGCAGAGCCAGACATGTCTCATTGCTTGATGCTAAACTACTTGTTATAAAGAAACACGTTCCTAATAATAGTTTACCTGACCTGACTCACTGGAGTTTGATCAGCATTAGAAATAACAAGAATAACTTTCAAATGAAGGGGTTCTAGTTGTACATAAATGAAAATGGTAGTGAAGGACAGGTTAGGGGCAATGTTATCACCCAGAGTTAAAGTTACAATTCCACAGTGTTAAGAGACTTATTAAGTTTCTAACTCTGATGCTGAATCTCACTAGTAAGTTAACTTGGGTTTGATGGAACAATGTCAAGACATAGCACTTGAAGTGTCAGATAACTGTTAGTCACCAAGATTAAAAACAAATTACATTGACATTGCGTCATATCTTGGGAGCCCAAAACAGAGATTGATGTTTTCATCTTGGGTACAGGGAGAGAGGAGAGAGGGAGTAAAGTAAGAAATGAAAATTGCCCAGATCTAGCAAGTCTTCAAGCTTTGTTTGAAAAGTGACACCACAGCACAGTGCACCAAGCTGAGGCTGAGAGATAACACAATCCTGCCTGTCTCCCTTATACTCAACAGAAGCATAGATAGAGGAGACATCACAGGCGCTGACTTTTCTTTTGCCTGGTGGGTGCTGCACACCCCCCCCCCGCTCCGCCCCACCCTCTCTCCACCTCTTCCCACACCCGCTCCGCCTGCTCCCCTGAGGGCTCCCCAACCTGCTGCTTGCTCCTCTCCACCGCCCCTCCCCCAGGTGCCTCCCGCCAGCGGCTCACTGATTGGCCAGCCCCGGGCTGTGTAACCACTGTGGCTTGTGGGCCCTAAGCACCACCTATTTCTTTTCTGTGGGTGCATGAGCCCCGGAGCACCCATGGAGTCGGTGCCTATGGGGGATATTATCATACAAACAAAAGTGCAATAATGCCTAACACCTGTTGAGAATTTTAAGTACAAGTTTAGAAACCAAATTCAGTAATTGGCTCCTGCCAGGTGCTCAAACCCTTCACCAGCTCCCAGTGATGTCAATGAGAATTGAAGGGGTTCAGCAACATCCAGGACTGGATTCCATGGTGCCTTTGCTTATCATTCGAGAATGAAAGAGTTGGACAAAGAATTTAACATAAGAACGGCCACACTGGGTCAGACCAAGGGTCCATTTAACCCAGTATCCTGTCTTCCAACCAGTGGCCAATACCAGGTGTCCCAGCAGGAATGAACAGAACAGGTAATCACCAAGTGATCCATCACCTGTCGCCCATTCCCAGCTTCTGGCAAACAGAGGCTAGGGACACTTCAGAGCATAGTTTTGCATCCCTGCCCATCCTGGCTAATAGCCACTGATGGACCAATCCTTCATGAATTTATCAGCATCTGGGAAGGAAACTGTGAGGACTCAATCCTCAGCTGGTGTAAATTGGTGTAGCTCCATGGATTTCAATACAGCTACATCAGTTTACACTATTGAGGATCTGGCCCTGAATTTTTAATTAACTGTCCCAGAATCAAAAATGAAATGGGGATCTATATCTGTATGGGCTAGTAAGTGGGGTGAAGAGGTCCTGAATTACTGTATTTCTATTACACAGAGGTATAAATATCCTGTATACAAATAATCCTGAAGTTGTATCATGTGTATATATAAAAATATATTAAAAAGAAATTGATCTTCAGTCTGTGCTCTGCATATGCATAGTCTTGTCTATGTCTGATGTAGATTGTAAACTCCTTGGAGCAAGGATTGCATCTGCTTTGTTTGCATAAAACATGGCACATGAGTGTCTAATAAACAATTATCCAGGACTGAATTTATTGTAGGCTAGTAAGTAAACTGCACGTGTAAACTGCACACACAAAGGCAGTAGCCCCAGAAACAGCAGTGAGGGATGATTGCCAATAATGTAATTTTCTGTCCATTTTTCCTAAACGTGACCCCTTCCATTGCATCCCCTCAAACCTGTCCCTTCACCCATCCTGTCTTCTCATCCTAGTCCCATTCTCCACACATAGTCAGACACAGTCTTTACTCCTCAGGCTTCTTATCTCAGTCCCAATGTCCTTGCCCAGCCATTCCCAACGCCACCAGATTCTTTGTCCCCAGCTAGTCCTAATTCTCCTCTCCCAGCTTCATGTCCAATCTGTCTCTCCCCCAGGTTTCTTGTCCCTACTTGCTCCCACTCCGAGTCTCCTTCCTCAGAGGTGGGGTGGTGGTGGTGTGTGTGTGTGTGTGTGTGTGTGACACACACAGCCCTGGCTCATCATCTCAGTCTCTTTGCCCAGACAATCAGAGTTCTCCCTCCACATCATCTTGGTTCCTCATCATGTCCATCTCCATCCCCCACATACCTGCTTCCCACTCCCCAACTAGTTCCCAATCTGTCTCCTTGCACAGTCATTTCCAGTCTCACTTCCCCCGTATTAACTCCCAGTTGTCGCCCCCACATCCAGCCCTTTCCCCTCCCTGGCTCCCAGCTTGAATCTGCTAGCTCAGCCAGTCCCTTTCCTAGCCTCTGGCACCCCGTTCCACTTTCACTCCTCCCCTTCTCCAGTCCCAGTCTCCCCACATGCTACTTGCCCTGATCTATTCCCCCTACCAACCTCTGCATTTAATTGAGGCAACTTCCTCATCCACACTGCCTGGGCCCAGAGGGGTGCAGTGTTGGGGTTACTGACAGCAAAGGGGAGACAAGTTCCCTGCCCTAGGTCCAGGCACAGCATGGAGCAGCTAGGAATGGCAATAGCAGGGAAAATAAAAATACTTGAGAACATAGTGAGACTGCAAGACTCTGCTCTCTCTCGCACACTAGTTTATCAGGCCTATCAGCTCCCCTGAAATAGAAGACAGGCTGTCACAGATCTGGTTGGGCTCACCCTGCCAGTGGTCCACCAGATTGCCGTGGCGGGGATTCGGCCACTGCATCCATGGGTGTTTTAATCCTTCTGGGTCTGAACAGAATCCAGGCACTGCTCCTGCATTGGAGCACACTCTTTGAGTGCAAATCCTCTATCTAGCCACCCACCCTACATGCATTTCTTTGCCTCACATTCCTCCCCATTCCCGAGCAGTGTTCACTCCAATTTTTTCCACCCATGTGCAGAATGAATTTTGTTCTGTGCACCAAAATGGAGGTGATGTGTGGCGGGGATGGGGCCAAGGAGTTCGGAGTGTGGGAGGGGCTCAGGGCTGAGGGTTGGTGTGTGTAGGGGGGTATGAGGGCTCCAGCTGGGGATGCAGGCTCTGGGGTGGGGCTGGGGATGAGATGTTTGGGGTACAGGCTGCATTGGGGCTACAGGGGAGAGAGAGGACTCCCCACAGCTCTCTCTCCCCACAGCAGCACCTGGGCTGGTGGGGAGAGGCATCACTCCCCACCATGGCAACTCCTGGGCTGGGGCCACAGGATAGGCACCTCTCCCCAGGCCATGGCAGCTCCGGGGTGGGTTGGGGCCAGGGGAGAGGTGCCTTTTCCCCCAGCCATGGCAGGTCCGGGGGTGGGCTGGGTTGGGGCCAGGACGCCTCTCCCCTGGCCTCGGCAGGTCCAGACCGGAGCTAGGTTGGGCCCGCGGGAGGGGCGCCTCTCCCATGGCCACAGCAGATCTGTGCCAGGGCTGGGTTGGGGGAGGGGCGCCTCTCCCATGGCCACAGCAGGTCCGGGGCTGGCCTGGGTTGGGGCCAGAGGAGGGCACCTCTCCCCACTGCAGCCCTGAGCACTTGCATGACACTTAATAGGCTGCTGTGAAGCTGCCTGGCTGCTCAGCTTAGAGTAGGGTGACCAGACAGCAAGTGTGAAAAATCGGGACAAGGGGTGGGGGGTAATAGGAGCCTATATAAGAAAAAGACCCAAAAATCAGGACTGTCCAAACTTGAATTTGCCATTAATAATTTGAATCAGAGCCTTAGTGTCACACTCCCATTTCTGCACTGCAAAATATCTAACAGCTGAAAGAAATAAAACAGTTAAAAACGCTGCTTCAAGTTCTTATTCCTAGAGAGAGGTTCTTTGACCCCCATTAGAGAAGGGCCAGAACCAAACCCCAGAGTGAAACACCCACAAACTCTGGGAGGAGTTTTGAATCTAAATTTGTCTAAATTTGTGGTTAAGGTGCAGTTAAGAGGCAGAAGCCCTATCTGAACCCCTATCTGGGAGCCTCATTCCCAGCCCCGCCCCACAGGCCTCACCTCTGCACCCCAACCCTCTGCCCCAGCCCTGAGCCCCTCCCACATCCCAAACCCCCTCATCACCAGCTCCGTTGGGTCACGGGCATCAACAATTTTCTTCAACTGGGTCCCCCCGCAAAAAAGTTTGAAAACCACTGATTTAAGGCAATGCCCGGAATAGCTGTTGTGTGCTCAAAAAAGGCATGTTACACGTAGCACCACCTAGTGGCTACACACCACAGTTTAACCTTCTGTTACAGCTTGGGCATAGTTTTGTGCTGCCTCTGTGCCCTGCCCTCAGTATACAGCTTGTGCTGGCCCAGTCAGGTATGGGGCTAACAAGATGGATCACCGCTCACATTGCCACTGGACTGCTGTCCTCACTTTCTCAAAGATCATGAGGAAAGCCTCCAGGACATCCTCGGGGCTCATTTTCACAAGCCTCACTTGCATGGCCACAGTCGCTGGGCCTACGGCCCCTGGAGGGGAAACCCTGGAAAGTGTCTGAGGTTGCATTAGGGCCTTTACCTGTTGAACCAGCCACTACTGCTGTCTCTGCTGTTGTGCCCCTACGTCCTGGGCTGACTGTTGGTGCTGAGCTGCAAGGAGCTGCTGCTGCTGCTGAGGTGAGGGTGGTTCTTGGTCATCCACTTCAGAAGACATTCCAGATACACATTGTCGCTCTCTTACCACCCCATGTCCTTAGGACTAGGGGTTCGACTGTTCTGGGCATGCAAGCCTCCCCTTTCTGCAAGGGTGAGAAGATCATGCTCGCATTCACCACCCAGGTTCATTCCCCAGGACACCACCTGGGCCAGGACCCTATACTCCCCCAGGCCTCTGCTCAGCAACCTCCCAATGTTCTACCACCCCAGTCCAGCTGTAAGCAGCTCAGCTTTCCAGCCAAGCCCAGACACCCCACTTCTTTCAGATGGTCAGCAAACAGCCCACCTGTGGCACAATTTCTTTGTGTTTAAGGCCCTCTTCCTTCAGAGAAGCTTCTGTTAAGTGGTGGCTACAATCAATCTCACAGGCTAATAGGAGGCAAAAGTCCCATCAAAGGTAGGTCAGTATCGAGCAGTCCCGCACTCCCTTCAGAGAGGGACCATCAGGAACCAGTCATATAAGGAGCACTTGGCACCAGACATCAGCCAACCCTCTCTCCCGGACCTGGAGACTGGAGGTCTACTCTCCTCTCTGGCCTACCACCAACTGTGTGTGTTTTCTCTTTTTAAGATCCTCCCTCCAAATCTGACATCTCTCACAAGTGTGATGGGCAGGCTGACTGAGCATTGTGAGCTCATTTACACAGTGTGGCCCCAGTGTAAGGTTTGTATATCCCATCACACGTGGGTGTGGTTTATCCCCCAGGTATAGAAGATTTGGCCCAATGTAAACATATTTTCTCATGTATCCAAAGAAAAACAAGTTTTCGGGGAGCAAATCTACTCATTGCTTGGCAAATCCACATTATAGAAGCAATTCAGAATATCTAGTAAATAAACATCATTGGTCAATCGATGAGCAATCCGATAAGTTTTCCAATATAACAACTGTAGTAGGAAGAGGGCCTGAAACATAAGCCCTTGTATCAGAGGCCTGGTATGAGGCCTGAGGCCTAGGCTAAAGTAGCGGGCAAAGCTTTGCTGAAATAAAGCAAAATCAGGCTGTGAGCTAAAGGCAGGCCCTGCTCACACAATCTGGCAAGAATAGGGCTAATATTGCAAAAAAACACATTCCTAAGAGGTGCTAGGCACAGACCACTTACGCAAACACATTCCAGAAGGGCGGTACCAGAACACCTTAATACCAACACATTCCCCAAAGATAATGAGAACACACTGACCCCTCCTAAAAATGAGGTCAGGATGACAATGTGATGAATAGAGATCATAGAATCATAGAATCATAGAATCTCAGGGTTGGAAGGGACCTCAGGAGGTCATCTAGTCCAACCCCCTGCTCAAAGCAGGACCAAACCCAATTAGATCATCCCAGCCAGGGCTTTGTCAAGCCTGACCTTAAAAACATCTAAGGAAGGAGATTCCACCACCTCCCTAGGTAACCCATTCCAGTGCTTCACCACCCTACTAGTGAAAAAGTTTTTCCTAATATCCAACCTAAACCTCCCCCTCTGCAACTTGAGACCATTACTCCTTGTTCTGTCATCTTCTACCACTGAGAACAGTCTAGATCCATCCTCTTTGGAACCCCCTTTCAGGTAGTTGAAAGCAGCTATCAAATCCCCCCTCATTCTTCTCTTCTGCAGGCTAAACAATCCCAGTTCCCTCAGCCTCTCCTCATAAGTCATGTGCTCCAGCCCCCTAATCATTTTTGTTGCCCTCCGTTGGACTCTTTCCAATTTATCCACATCCTTCTTGTAGCGTGGGGCCCAAAACTGGACACAGTACTCCAAATGAGGCCTCACCAGTGCCGAATAGAGGGGAATAATCACGTCCTTCGATCTGCTGGAAATGCCCCTACTTATACAGCCCAAAATGCCATTAGCCTTCTTGGCAACAAGGGCACACTGTTGACTCATATTCAGCTTTTCGTCCACCGTAACCCCTAGGTCCTTTTCTGCAGAACTGCTGCCCAGCCATTCGGTCCCTAGTCTGTAGCAGTGCATGGGATTCTTGCGTCCTAAGTGCAGGACTCTGCACTTGTCCTTGTTGAACCTCATCAGATTTCTTTTGGCCCAATCCTCTAATTTGTCTAGGTCCCTCTGTATCCTGTCCCTACCCTCCAGCGTATCAACCACTCCTCCCAGTTTAGTGTCATCTGCAAACTTGCTAAGGGTGCAGTCCACACCATCCTCCAGATCGTTGATGAAGATATTGAACAAAACCGGCCCCAGCACCGACCCTTGGGGCACTCCACTTGATACCGGCTGCCAACTAGACATGGAGCCATTGATCACTACCCGTTGAGCACGACCATCCAGCCAGTTTTCTATCCACCTTACCGTGCATTCATCCAGCCCATACTTCCTTAACTTGCTGGCAAGAACACTGTGGGAGACTGTATCAAAAGCTTTGCTAAAGTCAAAAAATAGCACATCCACTGCTTTCCCCTCATCCACAGAGCCCGTTATCTCATCATAGAAGGCAATTAGGTTAGTCAGGCATGACTTGCCCTTGGTGAATCCATGCTGACTGTTCCTGATCACTTTCCCCTCCTTTAAGTGGTTCAGAATTGATTCCTTGAGGACCTGTTCCATGATTTTTCCAAGGACTGAGGTGAGACTGACTGGCCTGTAGTTCCCCACAGAGATGTTTTGATCAAACCAACATGTACAAGATAATGGGTGGTAACAACCCACGTCAGGGGGCAGTAACTAACTATGTCAGAGGCACAATACGTAACTTGTTTGTATTGGTGTATAAAATGCAGTCTCAAAGGGAAAGTCTTTGGCCAGTTGAGGGGATAGTGGAAAGTCCCACCACTAACTGAGCTGCATCCATTGTCATGGACATACATGCACCGAGTGTACTTGTATCAGCTATAAGGTACCAATATCCTGCTTCATCGAAAATAAACCTGGCCGGGCGCCTTCGTACCTTAATGGAACTTGTGGTCATTGGGTGGTTTGCTCAAGGTCTGCTGTGTCTGCTGTGTCAGCTGTCTGCGCAGAGCTGGGACGACACACAGAGAGAACATAAACATGCAGCCAAATATCTGACAAAATCAATATAAATGTTAACTGGTATATCCTAAATTATAAATGTTGACTGTATTAAGTAGTAAATATTGCCTGTGAGATATATCATAGACCTGAGATGAGATGAAATGCCAGAAAGTCACAGACTGACAGCAGTATTTTACAAACTCTATATTATTTTTGTTTATCCTCAGGCAACATTTTACCCAGCATAAGAAAACAGTCACAAGTTTTTATTAGACAGCATGATTTTTAAATGTGAGTGTTGTAAATCTTATTTAGAGAGATCTCCAAAATGAGATTTCTATGCTGCTCTGGGGCATTCCTGTTTTTAAAAGCATGGGGTATCTAAGCCAGATGATAACTTGGATTTAAAATTGGTCACATGTTTCTAGTTCAGCCACTCAGAAGCCAAGAGAAAGTCAACTATGCATTAAATATGTATTTGTCGTCTTTAGCCTGCCATTTGGATATCTAAAACAAGATTTTAGCAAGTTAGTGTGGGACAAATCCTGAGAATGGAGAAAAGCTCAAGTAATAATAATTATACCTAGCTTTTATCCAACACTTTTCATTAGACCTCAGAAAGCTTTAAAAACGAGGTCAGCAACATTAACCTCATTTTACAGCTGGGGAAACTGAAGCACAGAGCAGTGACGTGAAAGGGATTTTCTCTGCTTGAAAACATTATGGGGATGAGGGAAGTATCCTCAGTGCCAACTGGTCAGGGCCACAACCAACACTTAAAATATAAGGGGGAAGCAGGAAACATAACCCAGTGCTCACCTCATGTGGGGTCTTGGCCCAGTGGATCTGCCACTGGCCAGCTGACCATCTTCCCATCCACAGTCAGCTGCAGAGACCCATCATGCAGCTCTCCTCTGTGGCACAAAGAAGAGTTTGAAGTCCCCCTGCATATCTGACACTTAGCTTTTAAAAATGCTTTTGATACTCCCATGTACTCCAGGATATGTCCCTATGATAAGTGTATTGGTTAGTATATGGCCCAGCATTACTAACATACCTGACACTTGTATTTGTATATCAGAAGTAACAACAAGAATCATATATCAGAGGGGTAGCCGTGTTAGTCTGGATCTGCAGAAGCAACAAAGAGTCCTGTGGCACCTTATAGACTAACAGAGGTATTGGAGCATAAGCTTTTGTGGGTGAATACCCACTTCTTCGGATGCATGCAGTAGAAATGTCCAGGGGCAGGTATAAATATGCAGGGAAGAGTCAGGCTAGAGATAACGAGGTTAGTTCAATCAGGGAGGATGAGGCCCTCTTCTAGCAGTTGAGGTGTGAACACCAAGGGAGGAGAAACTGCTTTTGTAATTGGCTAGCCTACTTAACCTGCACATCCACCAATGTAATATACGCCACCATGTGCCAGCAATGCCCCTCTGCTATGTACATCGGCCACACTGGACAGACCTTACGCAAAGGATAAATGGACACAAATCAGGTATAAGGAATGGCAATATACAAAAGCCTGTAGGAGAACACTTCAATCTCCCTGGACACACAATAACAGATTTAAAGGTAGTCATCCTGCAGCAAAAAAACTTCAGGACCAGACTCCAAAGAGAAACTGTAGAACTTCAGTTCATTTGCAAATTTGACACCATCAGCTCAGGATTAAACAAAGCCTATGAATGGCTAGCCAACTACAAAAGCAGTTTCTCCTCCCTTGGTGTTCACACCTCAACTGCTAGAAGAGGGCCTCACCCTCCCTGATTGAACTAACCTCGTTATCTCTAGCCTGACTCTTCCCTGCATATTTATACCTGCCCCTGGACTTTTCCACTGCTTGCATCCGACGAAGTGGGTATTCACCCACGAAAGCTAATGCTCCAATACCTCTGTTAGTCTATAAGGTGCCACAGGACTCTTTGTTGCTTCAATAAGAATCATAGAATATAGGGTTAGAAGGGACCGCAAAGGGTCATCTAGTCTAACCCCCTGCCAAGATGCAGGATTGTTTGTTTCTCAACCATCCAAGACAGATGGCCAACCAGTCTCCTTTTGAAAACCCCCAGTGAAGGAACTTCCATAACCTCCCTAGGCAGTTTGTTCCATTGTCCCACTCTTCTTACAGTTAGGAAGTTTTTCCTGAGATTAAATCTAAATCTGCTATGCTGTAGTTTGAACCCATTGCCTCTTGTCCTGCCCTCTGTGGCAAGAGAGAATAACTTTTCTCCATCCTTTTTATGACAGCCTTTCAAGTATTTGAAGACAATTATCATGTCCCCCCCTCACTCTCGTCTTTTCCAAATTAAATCCAGTTCCTTCAGCCTTTGCTTGTATGGCTTGCATTCCATCCCTTTGATCATCTCTGTCACTCGCCTCTGGATCCTTTCCAGTTTCTTCACATCCTTTCTATACTTTGGACACAGTACTCCAGTGGAGGTCTAACAAGCACTGAGTAGAGCAGTACCATCACCTCCCATGACTTGTATGCTATGCCTCTGTTAATGCAAAAAAAGCAAATGCAATTTTAGGTTGCAACAGCATTGCATTGCTGACTCATGTTGAGGTGGTGATCAACCACAATTCCCAGATCCTTGCCAGAAGTGCCACCGCCAAGCCAGTTATCCCTCCTTCAATATTTGTACATTTGGTTTTTCCTCCCCAAAGTGCAGCACCTTACATTTGTCTTTGTTGAATTTCATTTTGTTGTCTCTCTCAGTTCTTCAATTTATCAAGATCCCCCTGAATTTTAGCTCTATTCTCCAAAGTGTTAGCAACCCTCCCCCCACCACTTTGTGTCATCTGCAAATTTGATCAGTATGCTCTCTACTCCTACATCCGGGTCAGTAATAAAGATGTTGAACAACATGGGACCCAGAACTGATCCCTGTGGAATCCCACTTGAGACCTTCCTTCAATCTGACATCATTCTATTAATAGTTACTCTTTGTTTGCTGTTGTTTAACCAATTATGTATCCACCTAATTGTAGTTCCACCAAGCCTGCATTTCTCCAGCTTACTTATCAGAATGTCATGTGGGACTGTGTCAAAAGCCTTGCTGAAGTCCAGGTATACTGTGTCCACTGAATTCCCCCTATCCACCAAACCAGTTACCCTGTCAAAGAAGGAAATCAAGCTGGTTTGGCATGATTTGTTCTTGGTAAATCCATGCTGGCTGCTAGTGATTACCCCTTCATAAGGTCAGGAAGGAAGAGTGGGACCCAAGACCACAAACATGTAGGAACCCCTAAATGTCTATATCTATATGGACCATCTAGTATGTGATTGGACACAGCTATATAAAATAACATTATGAGAGGTAGGGATTCCCTTCCATTTGAGGGTAACTAATCCCACCACAAGTAATGATTGCAGTATCTCTAACTGTGCCCCTTAATTTAATTGTCAGAGATTAAAGCCTGCCATAAAGCTGGGCATCAGTTCCTGTTGTCAGACTTCAAAGAGAGCTCCTGAAATCTCCTGCCAGAATCTATGATCATCTCTGTGGTGTTTTATTTCATGCAGCATTTGCATTTTCGTTAACATTATTTTTGCTCAGTTCTGTGCAGCTTGCAAAATACATTCTTGAATCACAAAAAACAAACCCCTCTATATTTGTGATTCTCCTTTCAGATAGATTAAATCACACCATGGATACAAGCGAGTGATTTGCAGTTGCCCGCCTTCCACTTTAATACATCACTCCAGAATATTAAAGGTGAAATTTCTCAGCTGAAATCATAATGTACAGTATGGATTAAATGCTTGAGACTTGTTCTTACAAGAAAAACTATCAAGGTTTCAAGGCTGTTTGCTATGTAGATTCAGATTATTTCCTTAGATCTTTCAGGCCATGAGTGTCAAGAAGCAATTTATTTTAAATTCTATCAGCTTGTCCTTTTTAAGAAAAATAAAACAAATGGTAAATTCTGAATTTCTTGATGTGAATAATGCAGGGCTCTTTCACATTAATTTACCTGCTCTACCCTTTTTTCAATCTGCTCTGTAATTACTAATTACAGAGAGAATTAGGATCCAGAGTTGAATCAAGGTAAAAAGCACTTGGCAGAATTTCTGATAGAGCTATAAATGATGATGACCTTGATTTATGTCTTGTCCCTGTATTGCTACTTTTTGCTCCTCAAGACTCAATAGAATGAATGCAATGCTGAAAAGTAAATCAACATCACTTCATTGTTCTCAAGCAGAGGTTATAGAGGCAACCCCTTTGTGTGTGTGCGTGTGTGCATGTAGAAAGGTACATTTACCCTTCATCTTGTTACTAGCTTGCTGATCGTTCTCTCAGCGCAACTGCGGGACAGCTGAATTTTTATTCCAGTGTTACCCATCACATCTTTATTTATGTGGTTCCACATCTAGCATAGTTTGAAATGCTCAAGACTGGCTTTGAGCTCCGGGTGGCCAGAGAAGACATTGTGTGATCCATGACAGACAACTAGTTTCTAAAGCAACAGTTGGCTAGGTCAAGGATCTCAAGAACCAACCCCATCAATACTTATTAGTCAAAATGGACTGCAGGCAATGTTCTTTTACTGCTTTTCCCAACTGCAGTTCACTCCCCTTCTGGTCCACCTGCCCACTGAGCTAGAGACGGGAGGTGTTCAACAGTTGTTTTCAGTTCCATTACTGTAGTGTTGTGTTCTCACTAGAGAATTGGTTTTAACTCTAACTGCCATGGCAACAAGAGCTCACTCCTTCGGAAAGTAGCCAACAGAGGCTGGGAAAAATCTCCAGAGGCCAGAATGAACCAGAAGCCAATGACTGTTTTCCCCCAATGGGAGAAGGAAAAAGAACTTGAAGAGAAGCAGCATTGGAGTTTGGGATGGTTGGCCAGAGCCACACATTCAGGTGCCTAAAGTCCAGAGTTAGGCATAACTGTGATCCAGTGCGCTTCCACTCAGCTGCTGCCTAACCCTGCAGGCACCTAATCTCACCCAACACCTAATTTTTTGCTGAAAGAGTCCCCTAGGCACCTGTATTGGTGCCTCTGAGCATGCACACTACTCTCTCCAGCTGTTAAAGCACTCTCCCAGGATGTAGGAGACCTCCCCCCACCTTTTCCATTCTATCCCCTCCCACACTCCTGGCCAGGAGATGAGATCAGCACAGACAGGTGAGTTCCCTGGGCCATCAGACAGTCTGAGGTAGATTTCTCTCACTCTCTGTTGGTGAAGCCATTCCACTTTAATTAAATACACAGGAAGAGTGAGAATGAATCTATAATCCAGTGGTTAGGCATACACCTGCGTGGTGAGAGATCCCTGACCTACTCCCTTCTCCTTGTGCAGAAGGGGGAATTGAACCATGGTTTCTCACATTATAGTTGAGTGCTCCAGCTTCTGTGCTAAACAGTAACAAAGGAGGCTTGTACCAGCCCACAGGCACCTAAACTGTTTCTTACAATAACCCACTTCACACCCTAAACTGCCTGACTCCAGGAGACGTGTTCCCAGCTGCAGATCAAAAGCAGTGACAGGCACCTCTCTCACCAGCATCTCCCTTTGGTTAGTTTGGGCAGCTCCGTGCCTAGCATGCTGGCTTTTGTGGATCACATTCTCAGGTGCCTTGTCCCTCCCCATTCATCATATAGGGAGCCTAGGCACCTAACTCAAGCTTTGTGTATTGATTTTCAAGACACCTAAAAGTTAGGTGTTGGAAAGCTGAGTGTTGTAACACTTAACTCCTTTTGTAGATCCAGGCCAGAGAGTCTCCTGAGGAACAGAGGTCTCAGCTAGAGCTCTGTAACCATACTTGGCCTTGAGGCCAAAGCACATGGCCTAGGGCACCTATTATTGCCCTTGGGGCCATTTGAGAGCAGCCATTCTGGGAAATGTAATTCCCCAGGAAGAACTGACTCCATAGGTCATGTGACCAGGGAATCAGGTGACTGACTGCCTTTTTTGAACTATATAAGGCTGGTTGGAGCTCAGTATCAGGGCTGAGGTTAGATACTGAAGGTAGCTGCTTTTGTTTTTTGGGGGGAGGTGGTTTTTTAATGGAGAAAGAGGCTGTGGTGATATACTGGGAAATCTCCCCAGGTGGGAGGATGTGTCTTTTCCCTTCCTAACTTGCTGGAAGCTGTAAAGGTCTCTTAGCTAGGACCAAGTGATGTGAGTTGCTTGTCTCTCTTTGAATCGTGTGGTAAGAAAGGCAGCCCTAAACAAAGGGCCTTAGCCTGAACTGTAATCTGGACATGATTTTACTGTCTCTTGCCAATGTATCTGGCCACTAGTTTACTAGTTCCCAAATAATCCTCAGCAAGCTCCCACAAAGGTTCAGTGGAGCTATGCCTGGAGTTTATAGCCTTAGGAATGCTGCCCAGAAGACAGTGCAGCCCTTGTGCACTAATGAGTGGGTAGAGCTCCTGTGGGGGGGTGGCATGCTACTTATATAATCTATATATGTGTGGAACTCACTGCCATGAGATACTATTGAAGCCAAGTGCCTAGGATGAGTCCGCACTTATATGAATACTGAGACCATTCGCACTTGTGTATGATAGGATAAAGCTATGTGTGGAAAATAAACCCTCATGGTTTAGGGCAGTGGTTCTCAAACTTTTGTACTAGTGACCCCTTTCACAGAGCAAGCCTCTGAGTGTGACCCCCCCCCTCCCCCGGGTATACATTAAAAACACTTTTTTACATATTTAACACCATTATAAATGCTGGAGGCAAAGCAGGGTTTGGGGTGGAGGCTGACAGCTCATGATCCCCCATGTAATAACTTCGTGACCCTGAGGGGTCCTGACCCCCAGTTTGAGGACCCCTGTTTTAGGGTATGACAACCACTGATGGCCTGGAGTTAAGAAGAAATTTCCTATCTGAGCAGATTATTCCATAATTGTTTGCTGGGGGTTGATTGCACCCTCCTCTGAAGCATCTCGTTTTTACTAAAGATTTAGCACCAGTTTGATCCAGTATTAAAGTTCCTATATAAGAACTAACAATAACATATAGTTCTCATCTCCTCCCTGTTAGAGTCGTAATACTTGAATTTACAAAGTACCCATTTTTTATTCCCTTTCTTTCCTAAATATATATAGATATATAAAATTACACATGCTAAAAGCCAGATGAAATATCTGGTATCACTTAAAAAGCTGAACCAGTGGGCCACCTGTGATTGAAATAAAACTGCTCTGAAAGGAAGTGTTTCTATGTTTTTTTATTTAGTATTAGTAGCGATGAGTTGAGTTAGAAGAGGAACAGGAAAGCCCAGAGCTCATCACAGCAAAGACCTAAATCATCTTACCCTAGGGTGACCAGATAGAAAGTGTGAAAAATTGGGATGGGGGGTGGGAGGTAATAGGTGCCTATATAAGAAAAAGCCCCGAATATTGGAACTGTCCATATAAAATCGGGACATCTGGTCACCCTATCTTAACCAAGACTGTAAGACTGATATAATTAAAGAAGAAGAATGCTGCTGTTTAACGCGTATAGAACAATACTTAGCCAGAGGACTCAAAATGCTTTATAATGGAGGATAAGCTTTATTAGTCCCTTTTTATAGATGGGGAAACTGAGTCACAAATGATTTACCTAAGGTCACATAATAAGTCAGTAGTAGGCCAGAACCTGTCTGGACTATTTCCCAATCTAAAGCCCTATCCATTGGACCATGTTGTATCTTATGTTCTATGAATAAGATGCATTATAGCAGCTTGTGATCAGATTTTAAGATGTTTGGTTTTTTACTGATTTCTAATGGGACAGTATTCATATTGCATCACATGCTGAAACTATATCATGATTAAGATGTTTATTTGAGCAAGATTATAATAAAAATATTTCTAAAATGATGAGCTATGAGATGTGACAAAAGCATTTACTTTCAGCAACCCTCTAAGGAAAAAACACAAGGAAACATTTAGGAATTTTTCTCTCTCAAAACTCTACATGTCCTCAGGTTAGCCCTTCTTATAGTCTTTTAACTGTAGCCTTTTAATTGCCTGTTGAGACCATCTGAAACAAATCTGTTTGTTAGCTGAAGATTCAATAACAAGCTTCCTAGAGTGGGTGGTTGTAGCTGCTTCTTTCCTTGTAGGAGCATATATCATCAGCTGGAAATGTGTATAGATAAAATTCTCTCTCTATTTTTAAATACAGGTACTTTGCTTCTTTTTAGGGCTAGACTGTGACATAACCCATAACAAAGGGTAGCATGTAGCTGTGCCATGCACGGAGCATCTCAGGGAAGGAATTATGGCTCACGAAGCCACAATCCCTTCATGCTTCCTCCATTCTGCAATGGTCTAATTGGCCTGTATGAGCAATAAATTTCTAACCTCTCTGTGCTAGCTCAGTTCTGCTGGCAGATGCACTTTGGGGGCCATTACTCACCCACTTACTCTGGGGCACTGCTTACTCTTGATTGTTCAAACTCCAGGAGGAAGGTAAGGGGATTTTTAATTCCTCCTCCTGCCGCAGTTCAATTACTATGCTCAGGTATGATCTTGACCTAAAGGACTACCGGAAACAATAAGAAAATTCTATACTCTAATACTGTTTTGTGGCAGACTAATTTTTAAGAGGACAGGGCTCAGTTCTGCATGGCGCTGAATGTGCCCAACGATGTGCTAAGAGCCATCCGCCTTCTCTGCGCTTCAGTGGGAGTTGAGCACTCTCAGCAAACAGCATTTCATGGGATCAGGCTCCTAGTAGTGTATTGCATGAAAGGTGCTCAGTAAGAAGCAGCTGCCCTACTATGCTCTAATGTGAGGCTAAACGATTATTACAATGTGATAAAGAAATGTATTTCATCTTTATCAAAAATATTCATGTTGGAATCTGAACGGCATCCATAGGGATCTATACACGCAAGTAACTTCCATTAAGATTAACGGAGATTGTACAGACACGCTGAGAGTAAGGGTTCCAGACACTTGCTTTTTGGCCTCCAGATCTATTCTTGAAACCATTTTAGGGGAAAGGGCTCACAGTTAAAGCTAATTGCAGCAAAATGTGAATAAGAGTGAATCGCTTTTTCTCTTGCTGCTGTGAATTTTAATGTGTCACAGACCGTGAAATCTGGTCTTTTGTGAGCTTTTACCCTATACTATACAGATTTCACGGGGGAGACCAGTGTTTCTCAAATTGGGGGTCCTGACCCAAAAGAAAGTTGCAGGGGGGTTGCAAGGTTATTTTAGGGGGGTCATGGTATTACCACCTGTGACATTCGTGGGAGGCTGCGGGCCTACCCAGGGTGCTCTGCAAGAACGAGGCCCACACACTCTGTGAGTAATTGGCTTTATTGAAGGCAAAGTGACACATCCGCAACGGGGACTCCTGGCGTTGCTGTCACGGAGACGGGGAACCCAGCGCACCATAATCCGGGCCTGGTACGGAGTGCCAAAAATGGGGCGGACTCATACAGCTATATACAGACATGTCATACAGAAGCAAGCAGGGGCCGCCTCCTGGCTCAAGGCCATGCAAAGCAATTCTAACTAATTCATAACAAACTACAGCTGGCCGGCATTGAGCTGCAATAACCGGCCCGCTGAAACGTGAGAAAGCGAACACACCCTTGCTATGCCGTAACACAATCTTCCGTGGTACCCTACACCACCCTTACTTCTGCGCTGCCTTCAGAGCTGAGTGGCCGGAGAGTGGCGGATGCTGACTGAGGGCCCAGCTCTGCAGGCAGCAGCACAGAAGTAAGGGTGGCAATACCATACTATGTCATCCTTACTTCTGCGCTGCTGCTGGCAGCTGTTCTACCTTTAGAGCTGGGCTCCTGGCCAGCAGCCGCCGCTCTCCAGCTACCCAGCTCTGAAGGCAGCACCGCCGCCAGCAGCAGCACAGAAGTAAGGGTAGCAGTTCCGCAACCCCCCTTACAGTAACCTTGCAACCATCCCACCATTCCTTTTTGGATCAGGGTCCCTACAATTACAACACCGTGAAATTTCAGATTTAAATAGATGAAATCATGACATTTACACTTTTTAAAATCCTGTGGCTGTGAAATTAACCAAAATGGACTGTGAATTTGGTAGGGCCCTAGTAAGGATACAGCACATATTAAAAGTAGTTGCTTCTGGTGCTTCGCTCTCTGGACCTGGACACTTTGCAGATAGGATTCTTGTTCCATGGTTCCAATTTCAGGATCTGATCCTGCTCTCATTGAAGACAATAGCAAAATTCCCATTGATTTTAGTGGATGTAATACTAGGGCCTTCATGTAACAGCTGTTGTTACATTAAAATGTAAGATCAGAGTCTGGGCAGGTGGCAACCTTCCTCTCGGCATAATTACACAAGCTGGTTTAAAACACAGGGAAGCATTTTAGCAAAATTTTAAAATTTTCCAACCAGCTCTACTAAGTACACAGTGAGCGACAAGTGTTTCCAAACCACGGAGTGAAACAGCTCTTGGTCTGAGCTGAAAGGAAAGGGTAGAAGATTCCATAGGAGTGTGGAAGCCTTGGGGGACAAAGTGGTGCCTGCACAGCCTGCCTTGGCCTAAATTGCAAAATAACCTTGAATCCGCCTACCCAGAGTTCTAGGCAAACTTTTCACACCATCCTAATTTCTATGTGGATTTAAGGCTGAGGAAATGCATGTCGCAGCCCCGAGCATAGCAATGGACCATTCCTGTGCTCACTTTATAAATCAGTTTAATTGTCTTTAATTTCTAAAAATGCC
This sequence comes from Macrochelys suwanniensis, assembly GCA_033296515.1. Lineage (NCBI taxonomy): Eukaryota > Metazoa > Chordata > Testudines > Chelydridae > Macrochelys > Macrochelys suwanniensis. The sequence continues at coordinate 115,184,553 of CM065775.1, read as the reverse complement.
AACCAGTTTTGGGGAGTGGATTGGAGGTGTGTGAAGCAAAAGGCCTCCCACCTTCAGTCAGCAGAAAGTGATGGAGTAGGGGGACAACCCCTACCCCCTATCACTGAAAGTGTTTGCTTTCTTTTCTGATCATTTCTTTGGAGAAGTTTAAGTTAGGTAGTTCCAATTTCATTCTCATGAGCCCATTTCCTGGGGAAGGGTCCACCAGGGATAACAACAGAATGCCCAGAGCGGCATTCCATTGGGGTGTGGGGAAAGTATTCCCCTCTCAGAGCAAGAAGCAGTTTCTGTTGCTGTATGTCCCAGAAAGTTCACAAATCTTCCTTATGGCAGCAAACCAGAAAGGCTATTTTTCTGGATAGACTCTTAAGAGAAGTACACAACTCATTGACTATAGCAGAATTGATGCTGCTAACTTCATTACAGCAATGCTAAGTCAAAATGCTGTGCTGCTAATTCTCTTCCAACTTTTTTTTGCTCTTTGCTAAAGGAAGTATCTTAATTGTGTAGCTGAACATACAAGTGTGACATACGACTTATTATCAGAACCTGTTTTTTTTTATGTACCATAAAACTCCATCTGTCCTCTCATCTGCAGTTGGCTACAGCCCCTATACCACACAAACACAAAACAAGAATAAGTTATTTTAAATACCCAGTATATTAGTTAAAACTTGATGTGTTTTTTGTTTTGTTTTTAAAGACTGGCAACCCAAAATTGTTTTTGCATTTTTGGGCATCAAAGAGGAGTTTTATGTCTGAGTTAGGATGGCGGGCATCAAATAATTTTATCCCAGAATTACTAAGATTATAAAGCCAAATCCTCAGGTGCACTTATTAAGCAGGGGGGGACACAGGTAGCTTTCCACCATCTTTCTTGAGGGGGTGGGAGGGCAGGACTGGAATCCTGTTTGTCCCCCAACAGATAATTTAGAGAAGCACAAGGCTTCTCTAACTTATGCCAGAAGTAACCTCTGCCTGGGGGCCATTCTGCCAGCCCAGTTTCTCTGAAGCACAGCACAGGACAGCCCTACCTCCTTAGATCTGCGCTGACAGCACCATGAGCAAGTAGCATAGAACCAGCTACAACAGCTTTACACCACCTTGGGATTGCCCTATACAAGGTGTATCTCAAAGCCGACAATTTAAGACAGTATTTTGTCCCCTTGTGCAACCAGAACATGGATCGCTCCAAAGTTCTGGAGAAATAAAGATCATGTTAGCTGTATTATTAATTTTCTTGTGTTACATTTGTAGGGATGTAAACTCACTAGTTGTCATATAAAGTTTTTTACCAGGCGTTAGACGATGCCCAACTTAGTTAAACAAAAGAGCTCAGTTAATAATGAATAATTTAGTCCTGGTTCAGCAAAGCACATACTCATGCATTTAACTTTAAAGACTGACTTAACTTTGAATAGGGATGATTTATGCACATACTTAAAGTTAAGTGTGTGCTGAAACAGTTTGCTGAATAGGAACGGACTTAAGCTTGTTCATAAAGGCTTGGGGCCTTTTTAAGTATGGAAAAGTGCAACTCACTTCTGAAAACCTGACCATTTTCTCTCTTTTTATTTTTTTTAAAGCAAACTTGTGATTTATAGATCAGTTTTAGATGCAGCTCAGTAGAATCATCAGGAGATAACCATGATGCTAAGAGAGTCCCTTGGATATATACAGTGCTTTCCACTTATTTCATATATTGATTAATTTGTTCCAAACTTCTGGCCTAAATAATTTGTATTCAAAACAATTTCATCCTTTATTCTGATCAATTCTCATAGCATATTCTCTAGATAACTTGATCAATGACTGTAGGGCCCAATTAATTAGACTTTTTTTCCACTGACTGCAAAGGGAACAGGCTCAAAACCATAGTGAGGGAGCACAACATAGACAAAGACCTCCAGAAAGAGTTATAGGATAAAAGAGGACTACAACTAAAGATGGATTTTTCTTGGAATTATTCATTTCTATAAAGTGCAATGGAAACTGTGCTATGAATTCCGATGATCAGATAGAAATTATAAAAATCAATCCCTTATTTAAATTAAAAATGTGATAAGAATGGATTTAACCAAAATGCTGGTCCATTAGGGAGATCTTGTTTAGCATTATTATCGTATGGTCTACAGCAGTGGTTCTCAATCAGGGTACACAAAGGTCTTCCAGAGGGTATATCTACTCATCTAGATATTTGCCTGGTTTTACAACATGCTACATAAAAGCACTAGTGAAGTCAGTAGAAACTAAAATTTAATGCAGATAAAATGAGAAAATAAGCAATTTTTCAGTAATAGAGTGCAGTGACACTTTTGTATTTTTATGTCTGATTTTGTAATCAAGTAATTTTTAAGTGAAGTGAAACCTGGGGTACACAAGATAAATCACACTCCTGAAAGGGATACAGTAGTCTGAAAAGATTGAGAACCACTGCAGTCTACACTGTGCTATTCTGTCAGGAATTTGGAAAAGCTTTAAAAGATATGACAAGAGACTATTAGAATATAAAACATAAGGGAAAAAACAATTAAAGTAAACCATTTTTAAAAATTTTGTATTTCCAAACCCAAAATGTAACATATGAAATGAAAAATAAGAAAGGCTTCTAGTTTTAGAGAAGAGGACAGAATCCTACCACAAGAAAAATATGATACATCAGGGAGGAATCCTGGCTCCATTAGTGGGTGTTTTGCCATTGACGTCCATGGGATCAGGATTTCACCCCATATCCTCTAAAATTCTTTTGTATTGATTGGTAAGAAACCCTATCAAAGTTAACTAGAACTGTCAGATCTGCACACTGGCCTAAAATATTCAGCATTACAGATATTTTCCATTTTTTGAGTATTAGTAATTTAACAATTCAAGTAGCTCTCTTTTAAAAAGTCTACTGTCCTGATCGCCTAGAATGAAAATATAGGATTCCCTGAGAGAGATATGTTTGATATTAATGTAACCCTTTTCACCCCCCAACCCACCCCCAAAATGTACATCTCCCAATGTGTATATATTAAGTTTGGGTTTTTTAGCCTCCTAACTCCAACATTAATCACTATTTTTATTCAGGCCTTCTTCATTCTATAGTGTCCAATGGATTTATTTTAGTGATCTTCCTTATTATAGCCCAAAATAAAATAGCAACTCTTCTATCTACACCATGTGTCTTGGAAGCAAAAACCATTACTTGGGAAATATTTCCAAATGCAGGAAAACACTAGATTTGAGTGCAAGGCATTTTAGTCAGAAACAATTTTTTAGCATTCTCACCCTTTTAATATACCATCAGACTCCACTGATTTTTAAAGGAGAAGCTAAATCCCTTACAAGATGGAGCCCAGTAATCCTATGTGTGAGTAAAGAATAGATGGCAGTTGTGTTAGTGGCAGGAAAGGAATAGATTTGTATAACAAAACTATTAGAATCCCATCCCTCCCAGAATGAACATTGAGTGAAATCCTGCCTAAATGCCAACTTAATTGGTTAGAGACATGGGTCTGATCTTGCTCCCGCTGAAGCTGATGCCAAAACTCCACAGATTTCAATGGAGGCCATTTCTATATTTATATTTCAGCAACAGGCTCTGGGGCGGCAAAGGAAGGAGGAGAAGGAGAAATAGTGCCCACTTCCTATTTGCTGCTGCTTTCACAATCAATAGTGACTAGATTTTAAATGTTCTTTTGTTTACTTTCTGCTTTGGGCTTTTACTTTCTAAAAATAAAATAAAAGCTGGGAAACAGTCAAGCTCAAAATTCAGAGTAAGAAAAATGTAACAGCTGCCCTGACCTGTATCCCAGGTGACTGATTTAAATGTATCATTCTGCCATCTGAAGAAATCCAAATTACACGTAAGTAGTAGTAATAATGTAAACCCCAATCCTGAAAAAAAATATGGACATGTTCCACTTTGGGGACTACCCACGTGTGTAAAATTAAGCATGAGCACAAGTGTTTGCAGGATCAGGGCTTTATATAGAACCAGACATTTAGATGTTGATTTACAAATAGAAGGACTGATTCTCCACTGCCTTATGTTTGTATAGTCATTTGCACTTGTGCAAAGTGGGGGTAAAATGCTACTCAAGAAGAATCGAACAGTTTACATTCATTGTGCACTCTTTTTGCAGATGTTTAAATGACTGCACCAGATGCCAGGCAGCAGAAAATCAGGCCCAGAATAAGATACATTTGTGGTATAGAAAAGTGAATAGAAAGAGTAGTAGGGAAAGAAGAGAAATAACAGCAGGTTACAGTAAAGAACTAGCAATAATCAAAAACTGGAAGATTTTATTTAAAATATTGTACTAAATATTTCCCATAAGAATGTATTTAAATTAAAAACTTGTTGAGCAGAGGCTCTGGGCCAAATTCTCAGCTGGTGTACATTGTAATTGACCAATTTATTCCAGCTGAGGATTTGGCCATCTACGGGTGTCAAAATCGACATTCCTAATAACTTCAGCTTTTGCAAGAAAAAGAAAAGGGTTAGGATAGACGTCAAACTCTCTTGAAAGACTGTTCCTTGAGGTGCCCATCTGACCCTTAGGCAGAACCTTGCCAATGAAAATATTCTTGCCCTTCTTCAAAATGACAGAAAAGATGGAACATAGAAAAGGAATACTGAATCCCCGAGGAGCTCCCAAAAGGGAGGGAAAGCACCTATACATTTTTGTGTAAACAACCTGCCGTCTCTTTTCCTGATCTCTCTACCTAGGCATAGCAAAGCTGCACAGTTGCCTTTTCATTTAGATGTACCTTTATCTGAATTTTGCAATGCCTGTTTTGTAAAATTAAACAGGGAAAAGGAAATTTAAGGAGTATTTGTTTCAAACTGTTCCAGCCATCTCCGCCAGTGCTGTTCAATGCTGCGTGCTGCCTTGTTCCTGGGGATTCCCCAGCTATGGATCAGGAGGCTCTCCAGTGCCTTTGGACTACCACAACAGGGCAAGCTTGCAGCTCAGAATCAGGTTCTGTGTTCCCATTCCCTACTCACTTGTACTGTCTTATCTACTTTCTCCTGCTGACACCATCAACTGCCACTACACTACATGTGAGAAAAGAGAAATCGTTCATATTTGAGCTGATTCCTACTATGTTTCTGAGCAACCTGTTCTCTGTTGAGTCTTTAGGAGCTGTGCCTGGGCGTGATTTTACAGCATGTAGGCAAATGGGCTTTTCCTTACGTATGGAACATGAACCTTTCATGTAACTACTGGTTGCTGCTCAGATTGCAAATTTGCTTGGATTGAATGGCACAACAGGATGTAATTTACCGAGCGTGTTTTGGAATAACTTTCGCAGCATTATTTTTCCTGGGTGCCTTTTTTTTTCTCCATTCATTGCACCCCAGAATTGTAGTTATTCCAAACTTCATTCAGTGGTCAGGATTAGCTCCCCTCCCAGGACTGTACTGAGGACAGTGCTCTTGTTTTGACAAAATCAGAGATGTTTACAGTTTTGATGGACCATGACACTGGCTCTCCAGCTCCTAGTTCTACACAGAAAAAATACTGCCCTGCTTGATATGAAAAAAGCACAAACGCCTCATCAATTTTGGGCATGTCAAGTGAATCCCTATTCTGGCCCCCACAGCTGTGCTGAGTCTCTTCTTGTGCAGATCTTTCATGCAAAAGCAAAAACCAGTAGGAAAGACTGTCAAAACAAGGCAGAGTTTTGCCTGCAGGAAGATGAGCAATGCTGCTGCAACCTACAGAATGAATGCCAAGTGAAATACCAGTTAAATAGGAATACATTGTTTGCAGATAATATAGCACAGAGTTTTGCTAAAGCTTGAGGTTATTGAGAAAAAAGTCACGTTTTCCTAAATATTATATATTTAAAATGAATAACTTATAACATGGGAGGAGAAAAACCAACAGATTATCACAAACTTTTTTTTACCGTGACTTTTTTTGCTTAGTCTCTGGCTTAATGTATCAAACCTTACCTCCATTTTTCTGAATTTGATAGTTTGGAAGTTTAAGCAACTGCTGCTATTTGAGAGAAAACCAACATCAGAGGAAGAAATATTTGCATCAATAATGAAGAAAAGCGCAAATGCTACTAAGCACTTACATAGCATTTTTCATGTTCAGCGTGATTTACAAACATTGGCCAATTGATAGTAAATTAAACAGTATTATCTCTTCATTCTTTTATGACTAAGGCTCTGGCCTGGGAATCAGGAGATTTCCTGGCTGACTTTAAGTAAGTCATTTAGGTCTTGTCTAAACTAGCGTATTTTGGCATACTGGCTCCTTCACGTGGAAACAAACCACCTGTCCACACACACAATTGCTCTCCGCAGTGCACAAGCCCTTATGCAGGACCCAGGACCCTATTTAGCTATCTTCTAATATCTTGCTGCAATCACATTTCAATTTGCCTTTCCATTTAACGTATGCAAGACAGACACAAATATTTCTTGATAGCAAACTGCTATACAGCTGCTACAGGAAAGGCGGATGGAATCATTATTATGTCCATCTTCTCTGCTGTTATCCAGAAAATTCCTAGAAATCAATCTTACAGAGAGAGTTTATCTTGGCTCTAATTTCCCCCCGGTCTTTTGGAGTAATGTCAGCAGAACTTTGATAAAGCCAGTGTTCTAGCCAGGCAAATGAAACTGCAAATTTTCCCGTGTCTGGTAACTGTGGAAAAAGTACCCAGAGTGCAGTGCAAATGCACTGGCAGACTAGAGTTGTCAGCCTGAATCCTCAGCTTCTGTAAATCAGTGTAGCTCCACTGACATCAGTGAAGCTATGCAAATTTACACCAGCAGGAGACCTGGCCCATGTGTAGATGTGGATCATAACTGCATCTTAAAGGGGATGGCTACTGTGGATGCAGTGCATTATAGGTGCTTTTCCAGTGCAGACTGTTCAGTTGCCAATGGGCCAATTCACATAGCATACATGCAGCCATAATCTCTCTGTTCCTAGTTCCTTATCTGTAAAATGGGTGCAACAATACTTCCCCAACTCACAGGCATGTTTTGAGGTTAAGTTCACTGATCTGTGTGAGGAGCTCAAATGCATAAATAGGTAATAATTATATGTCTAAACAGCTGCAATGTATAACTGTGTTCCCTTACTGTAAGCATAAATATAAGAATAGACTTAAACAAAACTGATTCTGATTAATCTAGTGAGAGTATGCCTGTCTCATATGCCTGACATATGCATGCACTGAGGCATGACTCACCCTTTAAACAATGATTCAGATTAGCTTTCCTTGTGGGCTGTATGTCTTTTGTCTGCCTTTGTTTTCAAAGTCTCTGTAATCATCTCATAAGAGCAGTGATGGTTAAAACAACATTAAAATGAGACCTTTAATAGAGCCGGTACAGCGGAGTTCTTGGTAAAGGGCAGGAGGGCACGTCTCTATTGTTCTGCTGAAAAAACAAGAAGTCTGGGGTAGAGGGTCATTTTAAATAGGGAAAATAAAAAAGCAGAGCGACATGGATGAGTATAATAGTGTTACTGCTGGAAGGGCAATATTGCCAAGTGATGTGACCTTCTATCTGGTTACTGCTTAAGAAGCTACTGAATGTGGAATAGCTGAGAGCAGTAACACTGACTCCCCCCCCCCCCCAACACACACCCTGTTTGCTTTTAATGAGTCAGAGCTGCATGATCTCAATAAGAGACTAAATTTTGGAGTGTGGTTTATTTACACAAACATGAATTTTAAGGGCTCAGCGGTGCAGTTTGCACACAACTGTGTTAGGGCATGGCACAGAACCGATTGCACTAGGATGACACAAATTGTTTCTCCGGTGCACTGGTCCCACTCTATCGCCGGTTGCATAGGGTTGCTGGAACTTAGGGGTGCCAACTTTCTAATTGCTGAAAACTGAAGGCCCTTACCCTGCCCCGCCTCTTTCCTCAAGGCCCCGCCTCCACTCAATCCTCCTCCCTCCCTTGCTCCCCACCACCCACTGCTCACTCCCACCTCTCCTGGGACTCACCTGCTGCCTGCAGAGCCAGGCTGGGAGAAGCTGATGCGGAGCCTGCCCGATTGGGGCCCAGCGGGGGCCGGTCCCTGGAGCAAGGGGCCACGGCAGAGAGAGGTCAGTCCCCATAGTCAGGGCAATCAGGGCACGAGAAGGCAGAAGGGGGATGGACAGGACCCCCCTGCACCCCCAGGCAGCGGCACCTACCTCTTGGAGCCTGGTCCAGAAGCCAGCCACTGCTCTCTGTCAGGCGTCAGGCTAAGCAGAGAGCATCTCCTTCATGTGGCTCTACCCCAGTGGTGGAGGCCAGTTAATGCGGCCAACCAGACTTTTAGGTCCAGTCAGCTCCAAGTTCCCTTTTCGACTGGACATTCTGGTTGAAAACCAGACACCTGGCAACACTACTGGAACTATGGCCTTGACTCCTTCCCATCACTTTTTGGGAGATTTGCTCCCTGAAGGAGCAAAAACTGAGCAGTCCCTGCTCACAGAGATTGCTGTTGTGACCTGCCCCAGGGGAAGTGCGGGGAAGGCTTCTTGTATCCCCTCCCTTCCCATGCCTCTGTAAAAAGGCAGATCCTAATCTAGCACTCAGTATTTTGATGTGCATGGCAACGGTCACTTATCACATGTAACCTTCCATATCCTACTGTGCTATGTGTACAAATAACTGTAAAAAGCTTTCCAGGTAGCAGGCTAGAGGCTGTGTTGAGACTGAATGGGATTTTTAGTTCACCTTATGTAAAATAAAATACTCCTTGCCAAATGTTAGGCAATCCTCTGCTAAATGACACTGAATGGAATGGAGCCAGAGGTGGAAGTAAGCCGGTACAGTCTGGTATGGGGTACCGGGTAAGAAAGTGGCCGCCGGTACACAGCCGACCGTACAGCAGGGCTGCTGATGCAGGTGGAGGAGGAGGGAAAAAGGGGAAGCTGCCCCGGAGCCTGGCGATTTAAAAGGCCCCAGGGCTCCCGGCTGCCACTACCCCAGGGCTCCAGTGGCGATTTAAAGGGCCCAGGGCTCCCGGCCGCCACTGTCACTACCGCATCAGCGGCCAGAGCCCTGGGTCCTTTAAATCGCTGCCGGAGCCCCGGGTGGCACGGGCTGGGCAGTGCTGAAGGGCTGGCTGGGGGAGTCTGGCGCCAGCCCTGCCCCTTCCACCCGAGGCCCCGCCCTTTCGAGGGGCCCAGAGCCACCCCCCACCTTGTCCAGGACCCCAGCCACCCTGCCTACCAGTAAGTCCATTAAGTTACTTTCACTTCTGAATGGAGCGCCACACTTCCTACAATAGAACAATTAACTGACCTATTTTTTTGTGGCCAGACAATTTGGTCCAAGTTTCAGTCCCTTCTGTCTGCTGCAGGTACTGAAATTAAGTCAGAATAACTAGAGTCCTTGTAAGAAAAGAAAGTGAATAAAAGAACTCTCATTATTTGAGGGAGGTTTCTCTACCCCTTTAAATTGAGTGTCAGAGTTTGCAATGGATTAGAGTACATAATTTGTAAAGCCGTTTTCTCTTTCTCTACCATCTTTACTGTCTGTACTCAGAACTGGATTTGAAAAAAGGGATATTAACAGCAATGCCAGACTGTTCATATGTTTTATTTCACACAGGAGAGCTTTGAGGAGGAGGGGAGCTCACTAATTTTGGAGGCCACCACTAAACACAACCAGATTATTTAATCCAACTTTTACGTCCAATAACATTTTTTTAAATATTTAACTTAATGTGTCTCCCTTGTCCTTGTTCCTCCTTCTCATTTTCTTTCATTTTTTTTTCACTCACTTTGCTTCCTTTTACTTTCTATTGTGGTTTATCTTTTCCTCCATTTTATGTCTCTCATCTGTCTATTTTGTCTTATATTTCATATATTCGTTTGAATTTCAGTACATTTTTTTCTCTCAGATCATTCCATTTTCATTCCCCCTTTCTCTTTCTAATTGTGCCTTTCTTCAGCTCCTTGTCCCCCCTTCCCTTTTCTTTCCTATTTAATACTTTGCTGTGACCTTCTTTTCTCTCCCCTTTGTTACATTTCTCCCTTCTCTCTTAAGCCTCTGTCCCCTCCTTCTGTCCCCTATGTACTGTCCCTTCTTCCTTTAGCTTCTCTTTCAAGTGAGGCCAGGAAAGGAAGAGCAAATTGGGAACTGATTTCTCCTCAAACTCCTCCTGGCTTTAACCGTTTGTGTTTACAGTAAGTTCTCATTTAAAATGGAACAAGGAACTTGAATGAAATCAAATTCCTTCCATTCCTTCATGCATAACTTCCCTTCAGCAGCAGCAGTTCCATGTCACTCTGCTTCTCCTGCCTCCCCACAGAGTGTTACATTTATGGAAAAAAGCTACCTCGATGGCTTCATCTCTGTCACTGCAGATGGCTTTCCAGACTCTCTGCCTTTTGTCTCTTTGGGCTGCTTTAAGCTGGTGCTCCCAGTTCAGCTCAGCAGTCAATGTTTCTCTGTGTGCTTAAACCACAAGCATTTTTGCCATTCATGCCTGGGCTACTTCAGACTTTTTTCCAACTCTTGCTGACCAACCTTGTTACCTTAGGGTAAACGCTGGTGTCAGCACTCAGCACAAGTAACCAGGCTCTGCACTGACAAGTTTCTCGGTGACTTGAAATGGAAAGGAATACTTCCACGCATCTGGACAGAGCGGAGCAGCAGAGTCACTACACAGCTGCTCCTGTAGCCTCTTGGCTAAGAGAAGAATGGCAAGTGGGTCCATGTAGTAACAGATCCAGTGGCCCTCCCAGTCTCCTTGATTTCAGTAGGAGCTGTATATGCTTATATGAAGGTCAGAAATGTGGCCCTCATCTTTTCTTTTCCCTAAAGCCTCACACAATTTGAATATTTTCCATCCTCCCAATTTTGCTGTCTCTAGGCAGTCTTTTCTGGGAGTTTAGGCAATCCAAACATGATATTTCAGGAACCACTCATGGGAGTAGGTAAGGATATGAAGGATTAGGCATTCAAATTGTATTGTATGTTAACTGAGCATAAAAATACAACTGTAGTGTGACTGGATTGTAAGCTCTGTGGGGCGGGGACTGTCTCCAAATATGTGTTTGTACAGCAGCTAGCACAACGGGGCCCTGATCCTGAGTGGATTCTGTGGGTGTTCCCATAATACAAATAAACAATAATAATGTTAAATACACAAGTAATGACTTCTTATGGTGTCACAATGTGAAGAAAATTACTCTTTAAAAGATTAGTTTAGAGTGTGCGGGGAGGGGAAACTCCAGTATGAAAGAAAATGCAGAAATAGTGCAGAAGGAAATAAGACATCATAGGGAGGGAGACAGGGAGAAGAATACAACGCAGAATACAGCGCTGACTTTTGTTTTTGCCGGTGGGTGCTTTTGAAGAGGTGTGTGTGTTTGGGGGGTGGCACTCGGCCAGTTTTGGGAGGAGGCTATTTTCAGCATATTTATACACTACTTTCATATTCTAGTTATTGAATATGCATCTATCATTGGTATCTTAACAATTTAATCATTATTAAAATAGTAATGAACTACATAATCACATTATCACCAATTACAGTATCTTAAAATCATTGCGCTCACCTACAAGCTGTCTTCACTAACGTCCCAATTTAAAGACATTATGTCTTACTATAGCTTTCTGGATGAAACTGTTAGCAACACCGTGGGTGCTCAGTATGGGGTTTACAATGGCACCAATGGCGCTGTGGCACCATATCCACACACAGAAGGGGCCCCAGTGCCCACCCCTGCTAATCCTTTCTCCCCCAAGGCCCCACCACCACTTGGCCTTTTCACCCCAAGGCCCCATCCGTTGCTCACTCCTCTCTGCCCCCTAGGGTGACCAGCCGTCCTGATAAAATCGGGACTGTCCCGATTTTTAGTTCTTTGTCCCGCGTCCCGACCGATGCACGATGCCATTTGTCCTGATATTGCGCCTTCGGCCGCTCCGGCTGCTTTTTTTTTTTTTTTGCTTCCCCCATGTGTCCCGATATTTTGTTAGTTTCATCTGGTCACCCTACTGCCCCCTCCCCGCCATGCAAGCAGTGGGCGGGACCTCGGGGGGAAGATGCTGAGTGGGGGCAGGGCCTCAGGCCAGAGCATGAGCAGGGTCTCAGAGGGAAGAGGCTGAACAGGGGCAGGGTATTGGGGTGGAGCAGGAGCCGAATGGGGGGGCAGGGCCATGGTCCAGGCTCCAAGGCCCACAAAAGATTAATCAGGGCCTGTGGGTGTTGAGCACCCCCTATTTTTTTCAGTGGGTGCTTAAGCCCCGGAGCACCCATGGAGTCGGTGCCTATGCTACCTTATACATAGACAGAAAACCTGCAACCATTGCTCATTCCTTGCTAATGAGAGTGGTCCCGCAGGCATGTGTAAGGATTGACTACTCATGTGAGTTAGGGCAGAAGGACTGATCTCATAGTTACCAGCGAATGCCAGCTGACTCTCTGACTTGGCGGTACCTGAAGGGCCACTTTCTTTATTATGGCCCTGATGCAAAACTCACTGAAGTCAGTGGAAAGACCACCATCATCTTCAGTGGGCTTTGTTATCAGGCCCATTGTGAGCATCAGAAGGAAAACATCTTTCAAACAAAACAGGAACTTGCAACAACATTCCCGGCAAACTCATTGTTAACCTGTGGTTGCTGGAATTTCCTTCAACAAAATCCACCAGTATTAATAAATGTGCTGGTGACTGTGTCTGCCTAAGGACTAAAGGCATTTCCTGCAGTATTTCAGGAATAACTTTCATACTATTGGAGTAGGCAACACCAGCACACAAACACTACCCTGCTATGAAACTACTGTTCCCCAACAAATATCAGTTATGACCGGAATAAGATTATATTTCCCATGGTTATGTCAGCTATAGAACTAATTGTCAAACACAGAAATATCCTATTAAAGATGCAATAGAGGGCATCCCATCCCATGTCCCCATCCCAACTTACAAGTGCAGAGAGCACTTGGAACTGGTGCAGTTCTGCTGTGCAAATGGATCTGAGGGCTTCATGTCTGGAGTCTTCTCCTGCTCTACAGAATATAGCTCTGTGGGGGCTCCTTTCTGCCTGGCAATGGATGGGGAGGTTAGGGACAGGAGTGAACTAAGTAGAAGTGTGCCCAGTGAATCCCCTACAATTGCAGCTGCCATTCTGACCTGCTCAGTGAGACCATACAGCTGCAGAAGCCACTGTCGTATTGCCCACAGAGTGTCCGTAGGTGCAAGATTACTACCTACAGCCCGCTGACTGCCTCCTGCTCTGGATCTCCCCATTGCAAAGGCTGGTTATTTGAGCAATCTTCTGGGGCAGGATTTGGTCTTTGGTCAGCAAATGCTATTTCTTAGAAAAGCAAGTAAGAAGAAAAACCACAAAGTGGAAACAGAAAAAGGAGACACCAAACTCTTCAGAGTCTTTAGATTATAGGGTAAATATTTGTATAAGGGAAATATTCATGTTATAGGATTAAATAGTTCTACACTGTTCTAGTGACTTTACTAGCCTCCAGAGCCCAGGGCAGCAGGTAATGAATTTAGAATCACATACCATACTGAATTATTATTATCAACACGTATAGATGCAGCCTTGTACCTGATGAATGACACCTGCTGCGAAAAATGAGTGATTCTATTTTTGGAAGGTATTTATCTGGTATTTGGAAGGTAGCTTTAGATGTATGTTATTCAAATGTGATTCTTTAGGCAAAGTAGTGATCCTCTATGGACGTGCAAGCATGTGACTGGATTATACATGTGCGGTACATTTACAATAGTGCATCTTAGATCCTTAATGGCAATGACAGAGCAGAGCTGGATATAAAATTAGCCAAGAGTGCAGTTTTGGGCCTAGTCCCTACAAAAACTGGTGGGAGTGTGGCCAGGAAAGGAATGCAGGCTTGAATCAATATGAGTAAAGAAAAAAATATAATTTTGTTTCTGGAAATTAATTTTTTTTTACAGATTTAAAATGGATGAGATTCTGCTTACCATTCAGAAAATGATGTTGCAAATTTGCCAAGCCACTGACAATTACAACACAACTGTCCTATGGGAAAGTTATTGACTTTTCTTTTGAAAACTTCCCCTGCAAACTATGCAATTGTTTCTTTGATCTTTCGATCCACATTCATAAACAAAAACCTACACTGAAAGATATTTAGGGCCAACTTCTCAAACACAGCCTCTAAATCTGCACAGGCATATTTTGCACACACACACACACTCATTTGCGGGTGCAAGTAGGAGTTTATGTGGGCAACACAAATAATTTGTGTATCAGACTACTTGATCTGCACGCACAAATACAGACACCTGCCTGCACAATAGCGAAGGCAGGTTTGAGGCCAAAGTGAAAACGTGGCCTATTAACTGATGTCTACACAGCAACTAGATACCCGTGGCTGGCCAGTGCCAACCAACTTGGGCTCGTGGGGCTCAGGCTGTGGGCTGTTTCATTGCAGTGTAAACTTCTAGGCTCGTGCTGGAGCCCAAGTTCTGGGACCCTCCCACCTCACAAAAAGAGTCCTGTACTTCTTTCTGTAGGAACACAGAGCTGCTTCCCAATAATAGGAGCTACACAGTTTAAAGGGGGAATAAATCCCTATGGTTTTGACTTGCACCAGGATTTTAATTTATAAAGACAGCCCATATACTGCCATGTATGGCCCATGTACTGCCATAACTGCCACTGTGGTCAAAGGGAGTTCTGTGCAGGATCATGGTTAGTTTATGCCCTAAAAAATCAAGCCTCCAACACTATGCTTAGCTCGGTAGGCACAACAGAGTAATATCACGGCAGCATCCTGTTATACCTAAGAATTAAAGCTATAGCAGAAAAAGGATTTGTCAACCTCCATAAATTGTTGCCATTCTTCTTGTAGTACTTACCTGTCCATGTCTACTATAGTGCTGCACCTTGCTATAGTACTGCATATAGAAACATTCTGAGCAAGATCCTTTCTGATGCAAAAGTGCCAGAAAGCAGCTGAATTCCCCCAGTGGGAGGAGAGGCAAGGTACCTGCTTCTGATGCCATTCCCCTGCAGCACTTGGATAAGGGAGCGTCCCAGGAATGGGAAAAGTAGCTTTACTCCCACAATCCTCAGTCAGCACTTTGGGGCACATAGCCAGTGACGTAGATCAGAGAAGTCTGGTAGCTGCTCTCCTCTGCATCAGGGCTGGCCTAGAACCCGCTCCAGAATTAGAGCCAAACCAGCTTTCTCTCACCCTCTTGCAGCCGGTGGAAACCAGGTACAGCAGAGACTCGAGCACTTTATTTGTTGAGGAGAGCTCCCACTTTGGGGGAATTATATAGCTCACTGTGGACAAAATGTCTCAGATTCCTTCTTTTTTTCTCTATCTAGAGTTATCCTAGTAAAATCTAGATCCTTACTTCCTATCAGGAGGACTAGTATCTCTATAAGCGCCTGCCTCCTGGTCAGTACTGACATTTCCCATTATTAGAATATTTGGTCACACTTCTAGCATTTTCCTTTGGGTTTTAGCTTATAGGGATTCACCAAAGTGCCTTTGAGGTGCCCCAGCACTCTGTCAAATTTCATTTCATTCTTTTTTCTCAGAAAGACAGCCAAACTCTCGTTCCCACTTTTTCAGCGCCTTATTCTGTACAGAACAAAACATACCTGTATTCTGCTTCACTAGCAAGTTATGCATAAACAAAATAAAACTCTTACTCACTTTTTGTTTCATGTTTTCAGCTCTACTAGCTTTCCAAACTAACCAACTTGCTCTATGCAAATATTTTTTGCAATGTTCTGGTGGTACGTTACGATACCTCATATGTCTCTAAATAGAAAGACGTGTTTGTTCTTATTTCATATATTATTTAAACAGTGAAACCTCTCTCTTTCCAATGGAGACACATTGCTGGGCGTGCACCCATCATTCATAAAGTTCATATTTCCCCAGACTAGCCACATAGACTAAGCATTCTGCACATTTCACAGTTTTAAACGTATGTATTAAAGGTTGGAGAAACAGGAGTTTTTCCAGGTCAGGGCATGTTATAGAAAACTGTAAGGAGAGCAGGATTTTGGCACTTTAATTTGTTTAAACTGATCCATTTCCAGATCCACCCAACCTCTGTTATTGAAAACCATACAGTACAGTACATCTCAAAAGAACAATTCCAATTCAAAAATATGATTTGTTGCTAGGCTGCACTTCTATATATATGCTAACTGCAGACCACTTTCCCCTCTTTAGCCATCATTTCTAACCTTGGGCCAGATTCTCTGGCTGATACTAACAGTACAGGAGGTCTCTGGCATGCAGATACCTTCCTTATCACATGGAAAGTGAATTAGCCACCTCTTTGGCACTGTACCCCTGTATCTCTGAAGTATCAAGACTCAGGAGAATTGAGCTGGGGCCAGGAATGGGAAAGCCAGGGACTGAGCAGGAATTATTTCATCCACTTAGCCATTCAGTCCATTCATTCCCTGTATTGAATTGTGAAGCTATCAGATTGGGGTAGTGATAAGCCATTTGCTCAGAAATCCAACAGTTTTGCTGGATTCATCTTTGTGCAAATCTGATTACAAAAATGAACATGGCTGTAGAGATTTAATGGCTGTGGTAGCAATTTTAGGTAGAGACAAACTCCATCTTTCTGTCTCATCAGCTCAGGCACCACAGTGATCGGCATGGGATTGACACTTAGATGATAGTCTCCAGTTGCTTTCGGAGATGGCTTCCTGCAGATGCCAAGGCAGGAAATCCTCCCCCAGCCAAAAATGACCACTCTTTCCTTCTTCGCTCATCCTCCCTTCCACTGCGAGTCCCTGCTCCACAGAACACTTCTCACCCTCACCCACCCATGGCATCTTCCTTCTGTTGCCACCCATGAGCACATATAAGTCTTGCCCTCTCCCTCACGCAGTATCTAGAGAATACTGAGGCCTGACACCTGGGATCCAGCAAATCTGAAAAAGTGGAGTCACTGCATCCTTGAGATCAGAGGCCACTTTTTAAAACATATTTGTGTATCCTTAAATAACGCAATAAATAAACCTTGCAGAAACATACTTTTCTCTCAACACAAAACAATATAGGTAAATCAGATTAAAACCTTACAAAGAATTGCACTGCAGAATAAATACAAACATAAAAATATTTCATATTTTGCAAATGAAATTATATTAAATTTAAGCTTAAATATGGGTCAAATAGCTCAGATATTTCTGGATTTCCTCTGAATTGATAAGTAATATGTTCTAATGGGATACACGCATTCATAGCCATAATCCATTCTGACACGGAAGGTACAGATTCCTTTGTCCCACACAGCCTCATTATACATGTTCTTGCTACTGAGAACAGTACAGTAACTCCTCACTTAAAGTCGTCACAGTTAACGTTGTTTTGTTCTTACATTGCTGATCAATTAGGGAACATGCTCGTTTACAGTTGTGAAATGCTCCCTTCTAACATCATGTGCTGCTCTCCGAGACTCCTGCCTGCTTGCCGTGTGGGAGGGAGGGGAAGAAGAGGGGGGGCTATGTCAGTGTGCCTGCTTGCTGTGGGGGTGGGGGGAAGAAAAGGGGGGCTATGTCAGTGTGCCTGCTTGCTGTGGGGGGGGGGGAAGAAGAGGGGGGCTAATGTCCCCCTGCACCTTGCTTACCCCATCTTCCATAGAGCAGGGGGGACACACGAGGGAGGCAGCTGCTGCCTTAGGCAGAAGCTGCAGCTGTGGGGCTTGCTGATTTAATTAACAAGGCAGTGTACTTCTGAACCTACTCTTGATACCTAATTGCAAATGCGCATCTCTATCTCTGGTTTCCTGCTGGGCTTGTAGAGTGTGAGAGTTAACCCTTGAGGGCTCAGTGGAGCGCTAGTGCTAGTTCATCCTTCCTAAGGCATTCCCTGGGAAATTCCCACCCTCTGGTTCCTCCACCTCAACCAAGCTTCACTATCATCATCGCTGTGTACTAGTATTCAATTGCTTGTTTAAAAATTATAGTGTGTGTGTGTGTGTGTGTGTGTATGTATATATATAATATAGTCTTTTGTCTGGTGAAAAAAATTTCCCTGGAATCTAACCCCCTTAATTTACATTAATTCTTATGGGGAAATTGGATTCGTTTAACATTGTTTCGTTTAAAGTCGCATTTTTCAGGAACATAACTACAACGTTAAGTGAGGAGTTACTATACTCCAATAAGTTTATTTTGATATCTATTTAATACAACTTCTTCTACATTAAATTCAGACAGCTGGATTAAATAAACTAAACACGGTCAGCAAATCTTGCATATAGTTGATCACATGCAGCAGTGCTGGAAAAATTTGTATAGTGGGGGTGCTGAGAGCCATTGAACCAAACTGTAAACCCTGTATATGATGGAAACCATTTCAAACCAGAGGGTGTGGCTGCACCCCCAGCATCCCTATTCCAGCACCTATGATCACATCTGACCAAAACTTTGCATTTCCAAATCACACACATAAAATTCTCAGTCTCTATTTTATTGTTTTAACACAGTTCTTCATGTCACAGATATTTATTTTTGAATGATATATAATTATGTTCAAAATGAAAAAAGTCATCTTTTTAGTTGACTAAGTTGTTTAGTGCTGTACTTATCAATAATAATGTAACACACTTGTATACCAACCTCCAATCTTCCTCTAGATAATCCGATTTAGTTTTAATTTTGCATTCTGCCTTCCTCTTGACCTTTGAAAATACCCCTCATAACTGCCACTCAAAAATCTATATAAATTAGAAGTATTTAATGTAAAATTCATGAGGCTCTTCAGTTCATTTCTTAAAACTATATTTAAATAATGTCTGAGTAATATATCCCACTTTCATTTTATCATTGAAAAAGAAATGAATATTTCCTTACCAAAGATGGCCATTAAACTAACTATGTCTTTCCCAACCTTTTAAAAAAAGGATATTGAATTATGCCATCTAGAGTTGTTATTTAATAGCCGTAAGGGAGATAGGTACATTTTATTTTCTTATATATTATTAAACCATCAAACCAAACATAAAGTCCTGGTATGACTGGATCATGTGTGAAGTCCTTAATTTAAGGTAAACAATACACAGAGAAAGCCTTACCTCAGTTATAATGTTTTACAATATCTATTTACACACTTATCAAACGTTCCTGTCCCTAGGAAAAATCAAAAAACAACCAGCCAAACAAACAAACAAAAAGGAGGATATAAATAGTAATGTATTAGGCTTGAGGCTTTGTGCAAGTTGGTAATAGTTTAATATTGTGGATTTTATATGAGTGTTTAAAAAAATGGACAATTATTAGATAGATTTCTGGGACAGAGCGAGTCCTGTGTCTCTTCTTCGCCTTACTTTTTCAGTAGAACTTTCAATTCATTTATTAAGAATAGATAACCAAACAGAAAGGATTTATTTAGGGGAAAGTAAACATTAGATATCAGATAATTCCCAGATTCTTTCATACCCTTTAAGAAGAGCTCTCCCTAAACTTCCTGGACCTGATTCTTATTGACACTAAAGTCTCTTTACACACATGCTCCCACTTAAAGCCACCTTTACGCTGTCAGAATGCTGTAAAGGGACCTTAATACAGAGATTTTTTAGAAGATTATAATTTAGAGATGCTTGCTCATAAGCATGGGCGGTGGGTATCATAGGCCGGGGTAGGCTGTGCCTTCCCAAACAGCCAAGCGGGACCCCGCCCATGCTCCGCCCCCAGGTCTGGCCTCCGCTGCATTCCAGCACTCTGCCTTGGCTGGCCCAGGCTGGCTGGGGCTGGCCGTCCCACCTCCCGCAGGGAAGTAGGGCAGCTGGTGCTGGGACCACGCTGCCAGGAGCACTGGGGCTGGCTGCCCCGCCCAGCCGCCCAGAGCACCAAGGCCGGGAGCGGGGCCCACGGTGGGGGTGCTATGGGCTCCTCTCAGGTTAGCGGGGCCCACGGTGGGGGTGCTATGGGTTCCTATGGGGCAGTAGGAGGAGCAGATGAGGAGGGCAGAAGGGAGGGCAGATGAGGAGGGGCCTGGGGCTAGCCTCCCCCAATGGCCGGGTCACCGGCCGCCCATGCTCATAAAGGACAGTATTATGAACATAGGAATTTGAAGATGTGCCCTAAAGGCAGGGGTTGGGAACACCCCGTGGCTGTGTGCAGCAGTTCACCAGAGAGATGCTCTCCAGTTTGTTTTGTTAAATTTTTATTCCTTTCTCATTCACTGATTTGTTATTTAATTAACCCCAAGATTGCTACACGAAGTGCCAATGAGAATCAGACCCCCGTGTTCAAACTCCTGCTCTCTTCAGATTAAAAACAATTCCACATTTTTAACACAGATTTTAATTTAAATTCTCAGAGTCTCAGTGTTCAGACACGTGTCCTCTATACACATACTATTCTTAAATTGTGTCTCTCATTTTGATACTTTTCACCTCCATATACAGTCTTGATTGCACCAGAAGTTCTGCCATTAAGATTCTGTGTACAGGACAGAAGACACCCACCTCTACTCAAATTAAAATGAGCTGATTTGTTCTATTAAACCACATAGCCATTGTGACTGAGATATAAAGTATCTTAATTTGTTGATGAGGTTTATCACTTGGCTATATTTAATATGCACAGGAACTCCCATTATTACCAATCAATGGCCGTCTCCTCTCTGTAGGAATATGGTACTTCAAGAGATTTTGACATTTTGAGTAATGTATAGTGTATTAGGTAACTCTATAATATTGTCTGCTCAGAGTCTTCTTTAGATTAATCCCACATTATACAGGTATAACCAGAAAAGACAGAAGACTCTGTAATTTATCACCTGGGGACTTGACGAGTAGTTTACAATCATATGAGTGCCAACAGTGGGCACATAATTTAGAGTTTCTGCCTACATTTAGATAATTAAAATGGTCACTTTCCCAATGAAAGGAGATAGCTGTCTTTGTAATACAAAAATAAAAACATCCAGCAGTTCTGGTGCCAGTTGCTCCCTGAACACTTCTAAAACGAATCAAAGATTCTGTCCTCTTTTGGTGTCTTATCCCTGCCAAAAATCCAGTTAAATTCCTAACTTCTAACAGTTCTTTAACAGTTAGTCATCATATTTAGTTATCTGTCCCAACAATAAGGACAGAGATAAGTTGTATGTAACTCATTTGCCCTACATTTATCTCTGGTCGGTACTTATCTTGTAGTAAACCATATGCATACTGTACCTCACTGTTAGCATTTGTTTCTTTTCTGTTCCTATTTATAACTAAGGATATAGATATTATTTTGTTGAATCTCTTTCTGTATAACCCCTCTGAGATGCCAGTATCCACTCTTCTCTGAAGCTGGATAAGAACCCTCTTGCCTTCTGCATCAGTTTCAAACCCATGCATAACGTATCCCCTACCTGCCTCCCCACTCTTGTCAGATCCTTTGTTGCCAGTTAGATCACCCTAAATCACATGACTAACCAGCCCAATCATGTACTTGCCCCACTTTCATGCAGGTGCTTTTATCCATGCAGCATCCTATGCCTGGATTCTCCTACCTGGGCCTAGCCACTACACTGCCGTCCTCTTCTCTTTCAATTCCCTCCTTAGAATGTTGTTTATATTACAGAAGAACCAAGATTAGGGTCTATTGTGCGAGGCACAAACCCACAGTGAAAGACCCTGTTACAAAGAGTTTATCATCTAAACAGACTAAAGGTGGGAGGGGGATGGCACAGAGTGGGAAAGTGACTTGCCAAAGTTCATTCAGTTGGTCAGTAGCTCAGACTAGAGCTCTCTCTACTAAGACGCTCTGCATCCCTATCCAGTCGTATACAAACCCTTTCCATGCTTCCCACAGTTGCCTGCATATGCCCTCTCTCCCCTAGTCTCATTCCACATCCCATTCTATACACTCCTTCTTTTATGCCCCCAGGGGCTTTTGATCCCCCTTTCTCTGCATGCCTTGCCACTATACTGCCAGCTCCCTGCCTCCTCAATAGACCTCTCTTCTTGCCTTTTCCAGAGCCTCCTTCATTACATGACTAGAAAACATGGCTCCATGCCACCCTTCTGTGTCTCTCATATTCTTGTAATTTCACTGTGCACTCAGATTTCCATTTGAACTGAATAGCAAACTGCTACTCAGATTCCATTCTGAACAGTAGCTGCCTAGGGGAGACAAACCCACCGAAAGGATCTTTGCTTTTTTTGTCTCTCTAAAAATAATCAAAGAGAGGAAACAGGCAGAGGCCCATCATGCTCCAAGAAAAACCTTCATTGCCAAGCAAAACTTTCAAGTATTTAAACCATGACAAAGCAGTAGGAGTAGGAAACGTGCAAACACAAGATTTGAAAATATTAAACTCAATTTATGTGATGTAAAATCAGGGCTGTTTACTGTTCTTGGATGTAGTTAACAACCCAGTATAATTTAGCCAACTTTTAAGAGCAGAATGTCCCTCCTGATACATCGCTTCGGGAAGAGCTGGAATTGTGATTAGTTTAAATCACACTGAAGTTATTACAGTAACTATTTCACTTACTCACAATAAGCAACTTACAATATTGAAGCTAATAAGGAGTAACTTTGGAGAACACTTTTGAAAACACAGGGCCAAAATTTTCCCTTGTATAAAGGAGCACAGGTCCCGCTGAATCAAATTTTTCACTGGTGTAACTCCAGTGACATCAACAGAGTTAAACCTAGTTACGTCCCTTGTTAATAATGTCCCACTGATTCAATCGAATCAATGGAAATTGCAGGTACATATCATCTGAGGGTAGAATTTGGTTGACAGTTCAGCTCTGGACCCATACTCTGGTGTTTAGTTTAAGACAGGTACATTAGAATGAGAGGTATTTATTGCTTACCGAGAAATTAGAAAATGTCACACTAAGATCTTAGATCATCATCCCCACTTTTCTGTGGATCCACAGAGTGGTTATCATTCAGCTGTAGCAAAATGAATTAGGGGAAGGTTAGAAGAAGCTAAATAATAAACTGACCAGAGTAGTGGAGTCAAGCAGAATTTATATAACTAAGCAAAAATTGGGTGATTCTGTTATTTAATACATTTTAAAGTATTAGGAGTATCTGACAAGCCTTCCCAGGCTTGGGAGGTTAATTTTCAATGACCCTGTAATTATTCCCCCAAAACTGTTTGGTTGTGGGTTTCAGCTGCTGTTATTTTGTTTGGGATGTCTTGTTTTGTTTTGTTTTTTTGTAGGAGATGTTTTTGCTCTCCTCTGGCAAAACAAATAAATGAACAAATAAAAAATAAGGTATTATAGGAGGGCTCTTTGTGGAGCCCATTGTAGTTAAAGTTGTACGACACTTTAATTAACCTTATTTTCATGTTAAAAACATTTTGAAACATTTCCCTTTGCTGGCTGAAATTTTCGATGATTAGGCTTTGCCCTCCAAATGATGATTTTTTTTTTCTGGAAAGTTTGAGCATAGTCCACTGAACAATTTTTGAGTTACAAGAAAACGAACATTTAATTTTTCTCATGGTCAGAAATTCTAATCAGAAATTCTAATTTGTTGTGGCTTTTGATGGAGCCACAACAAAATGTATTGAAGTTTGAAACTTGTAGCTTAGTATGGGCACAGTCCTAATGCTTTTTTTTTTTATTTGGAGGAGGTTTTGACAATTAAAAAAGCTATAAGCAACTGAAAAAAAATCACTTCTGAATTTATTTAGTTGGAATCTGATAGACACTGAAGAAGAGCTTCATGTCTTAATTCTCTCTTTGTAACGTAACTATGACTATTCACCCTACCTGGCCTGATATGGGGGCTCAGACAGAGATAGGGACTGTTACAGTCATGTTGCTATTATGTCTGTTTATATGTGGATGATTGTAAATGTTCCACTGAAACACACACAGTAAAATCTCCCCCTCCCCCAGTACTCCCTTGACATCAGGGTCAGGATGCAAAAAACTGAAGGATTTGGTTACCTTTCTGCCATTTTAATTGCATTCCGCAACAGTGAAGCTTTTGTTTAAAAAACAACATGTTGATCTTTTTCTATTGTGAAGTTAGTGCCATCATAAATTATGTGTTGCTGTCCTGTTAAACCGTACCTGGCAGATAGCTGTAACTAGGGTAACCAGATGTCCCGATTTTATAGAGACAGTTCAGATATTCAGGGATTTGAATTATATAGGTGCCTACTACCCCCATCCCTGTTCTGATTTTTCACACTTGCTATCTGGTCACAGTAGCTGTAACCAACCAACAACAGCAGTAAGAAAGATGAAAACTCACAATTCATGTACCTCACTGAAGCATGAACCTTAGCTTCAGAAATCTTACTTCCTACACAGACCCTATAAAGATACTTTGGAAAATATTTTACTGTAGTTCGCATTTTATCTTATTGAAGAGCATTGTGCAAAATGAATTTCACATTACTCCGTGTTCTTGTCTGTATGCAATACTACTAGCAATTGATTTTCTGATGGTGCATGAGTTGCTAATGCAAAATTTCTCCAGAAGATTGGGGTGAAATTAATTTCTCCCACGGAAAGCCCTCATAATCTGGTTTTATACAGGAGAAATTATGTGGACAGTGCAAGTAAAGTCTACTCCACCCCAAATTTCAGTGAATGAGAAAAGCTTAAGTGGACTTTCCACCCCACAGCCACTACTTCAAACTATGAGCTAGAGTAGGTTTGCCACCTTTCTAATTGCTGATAACTGGCCCCCCGAGGCCCCAAACCTGCCCCGCCTCTTCCCTCAAGGCCCCACCCCTTCTTTGCTTCTTCCTCCCATGGCCCTGCCCCTGCTCCGCTTCTTCCCCCAAGGCCTCGCCCCATCGCAAGCTCCTCTCCTCACTCTGTCCCTCGCTCGCTGGATCATCTCAAGGAGACTGCCTGCAGGTAGGAGGCAGCCCTGGCTGAGCAGGGGTGGCACGGGTTAATGACCCAGCACATTCCCTGCCCTGAGGTAACTGGGCTTTTGGTTTGGGTGCCATTTAGGGTTGCCAGTAGGGTGACCAGATGTCCCGATGTTTTAGGGACAGTCCCGATTTTTGGGTCTTTTTCTTATATAGGCTCCTATTACCTCCCACCCCGTCCCGATTTTTCATACCTGCTGTCTGGTCACCCTAGTTGCCAGGTTCCCTTTTCAACCAGACTTTTCATTTGAAAACTGGGCATCTGGCAGCCCTAAATGGCACCTGGACACAGAAGCCAAAAACCAGACTGTCCGGGTAAAACTCAGACGGGTGGCAACACTAGTAGTGGCCACTACCTCTTCAAAGGGTTGCCAACCCTCCAGATTGTCCTGGAGTCTCCAGGAATTAAAGATTCATCTTTAATTAAAGATGATGTTGTGATGAAACCTCCAGGAATACATCCGACCAAAATTGGCAATCCTACCTCTTCATGGTACTTGCACAGGGTGTCAGGACTACTGTGTGTGGGTAAATACTGATCTTGTGGCCCCTTCCCTCTCCCTACTTTGAACTGTGTACATTGTAACTCTCCACACTGGCCTATATAGGACTGGCAGGCAGACATTAGGCCAGATCCTCAGCATGCTGCGGTGCAGGGTTTAAGTGTGCAGAGGCTCTTGTGCTATCAGTATTCAGCACTGCCTACTAATAAGTGCAAGTCTACAGACTGTTATCTATGTGAGTCAAAAAATATTTTGTAGTGGGCCAGCTGTGGCAAATATTTAGAGGGCTTATTATACTTTATAGATGTTAAATTGATAGCACTAGATTTCATGACTGCTGATTAGTTCAAGAGGAGCTGAAGACAGTGTATGTTTGTGTCAGTGCACACAGCTGTCTTTCTGTCCCTGTGCTTAAAAGGTAACCTCCTTCCATTCATTGGAAACCTCTGGGCCTGAATCTGATTGCAAGTCCACTTGCATAAATAAGAGAAAGTCTGTTCGAGACGATGGAGTTATATCTGTATAAAATCAGTGTACTGAAATCAGAGTCAGGCCTTGTGTGCTTTAACAATCTGCCTTCTCCACAAATACATTTGAGGAGAAAATGTGTTTCATTGCTGAAATGATATTGCCTACAGTATCTGCTGTTGTTGGAACACTGTGAGTACTTCTGAAGAATAGCCTAATTATAGTCATTTAAGAATTTTTTTCCATCTGTTTTGTTCATTTACAGATCCCCCAGGATTTGCCTTATCTCCTCCCATCCCCCATCGATAGTTGCCTTTTTAACACTTTCTCCCCCTCAGACTTCTCCCATCACTGTGAAGTCAATTCTCCTCTCATTGTCTGAGTACAGTTTCCATTAACTATTGAGTTAAAGGATACTCTCGGGTGGTTTATACCCCAAACTTTGGTTTTGCAAAAACAACAAAAAATTTAAAAACTTTATATTACTAGAAATGTTTCCATTTGTTTGTGTTTAAACATCCTCCTGCAGCCTTTGCAATGAAATCATTACAACATTTTACATGAGAATCAGAATGTGAAGCTGACTAGCAACTGACTAGAAACAATAGTGAAGTTGTCTATTTTCATTGTCCAAACTGAAAGTAAACAAATAATAAATGGCAAAAGTAGATTTTTAAATATCTTTTAATTTTCATAGTCTACGGCCATTAGTTTGATAAGCATGTCAATTTATTTTTAAATGTACAATTTAACTTGACAGTCTCTTTATTGTTAATGGGCTTATGGGAGTTATGTATATGGTTGGATAGAGGTAAATATATTTCAGTAGAACGTTCATAATGCCTCATTGACATACTGCTGACTTTTGTAGTTAAAGCTACATTGAACCAAAACATTGGAATGGGTTGCCAAGAGATGATCAAGACTCGGGGTCTTTAAATCAAGACTGATGTCTTTTTTAAAACATATGCTTTAGCTCAAGATATTGGGCTAAATCCAAGAATCACTGGGCAAAATTATATAACTTGTATTATGCAGGAGGTCAGAACAGATTATCATACCATTACTTTCTGGTCTTACATTCCATATTCTTAATAGATTTTATCAGAGAAAGTAATGTGATTTGAGCATGTATCCTGTAAGTTCCACATTTTAAAACCCCGGAACAAAATTTTCAAACTTGGCTTCCTAGCACCAAAATTCAGGCTTAGGTATCCTATTTTATGTTCATAACAACTGCCGTTGCTCTGTACTTCAGAAAAGCATGCCATCTGTTTAGATGCCAGAGTTATGGATTCAGGTGCCTAACTATAAGCACCCAAGTTTGAAAATGTTTATCATTACTTCTATTTTTTATTTAATCTTGAAGATTCACAGTTAACAGTCATGTTTTGTTATGTGGGTTAAATATTTGGAGCAAAAAGGCAAAAAAAAATTAGGCAAAAGAGCAGGCATGGATGGTTAGCGATGGAGAAGGAACCACAGGAGGTGAGCTTTAAGGGAGTATTTGAATAAGAAGAGCGAAGTTTTTTGGTGCACTGGAGGTAGGATGCTATTCCAGATATAGGGGGTGATGTGATAACAGGGTTGTGAATGGGAAAAGTAGTCAAAGAAGATGGTAAGGAGGGAGTAGTTAAGAGAGTGTATGAGAAGCAGGGATGACATTGTGCCGAGCCTTGAAAGTGAGGATAAGGAGTTTGAACTATGGGCCTAATCCATCTCCCATTGGAGTCAATGGAACAACTGGGTATCAGGCCCCACATGTTGGGGGGACTGGTTCTCTAAAGTCCTCTGAAATAAAGAGGCAGAGGATTCCAGGTGAAATCTACTGAGAATCAGGATCCAGGGACATATTTCCAGAGGTTTGTCTTGACTAGGAAAGGCAGTCAAGTTTAGTTCAGATTACTTAATGCGTGCTACCTAAACCTGACCTTTTTTCTAGTGTAGATGCAGGGTAACACAGCTCAGTTTTACCTGGTTGAATTGTAGCCTAGACTTCAAGCTAAGGGTGTTACTGGGCATCTACCCACGTTTAGCTAACCCATGCTGGCTACACCCATCCTAAAATCAATTACTTTTCCTAGTCAAGGTAAAACCCCTGGTGTTAATGCCTGCCATTTTGTTCAAACTACTTGAGTGAGAAAACATTGCTTATATAGGCCAAGACACCCATAGAGTTCCACTGGAAAAAAGCCCATCATTATTTCAGTGACAAACTATGGCCACCTCCACGCTACCACTTTTGTCAGTAAAACTTATGTGGCTCAGGGGTGTGAAAAAACACACCCTTGAGCGAAATAAGTTACGTGACAGAAGCGCTGATGTGCACAGCACTGTCGGCAGGAGAGCTTCTCCGCTGACATAGCTGCCACTGCTCGTGGAGGTGGTTTATTATGTCGACGGGAGAGCTCTCTCCCGTCAGCATAGAGCAGCTACACGAGCGATCTTACAGCGGTGCAGCTGCATCAGTACAGCTGTGTCACTGTAAACTCGCTCATGTAGACATGGCCTATAATCCTGTTCCCTACCCACAGTTTTGCTCTTTGGGAAGTCTGCAAATGCTCAGCCACAAGATGCCAGAGCAGGGATAGACGTCAAGACTTTTTCACATCCAAACAACTGTTTCACACTTTCTTGAATCTACTTTTTCAAATCGTGCCCTTCTTTCTTCCCTCTTTCCCTGCATAAACCTGCTTAAAAGAAAACCTC
Organism: Macrochelys suwanniensis; assembly: GCA_033296515.1. NCBI lineage: Eukaryota > Metazoa > Chordata > Testudines > Chelydridae > Macrochelys > Macrochelys suwanniensis. Next base: position 115,156,063 of record CM065775.1, on the reverse strand, counting down.
CCTTAGCTCCCCTGTCTAGTGCTTGACGTACCTTGCATAAAAGAGAAAAAACAACCTGTCGTGGTGAATAAGGTTTGAATGTAAGACTAATTTACTCCCTTCCTTTGAAAACCTGTGGAAGAGGTAAAGTTTTGTTTTAAAATGTACCAGGTTGATGATGCAGAAAACCCAACTCATTGTCCCTTTGCTTGTAGGGATTAGCAACCAGGCAGAAAGGCAGGGAACGTGACCTTCTATTTGGACAGAGCCTGAAGAATCATTAGGCATCCTAGCTCCAAGCATCCATGAATCCCTTTGCAGTTCTTTCAGGCATCTCTCTACTTCTCCCCTGGCAGTATGGGCTCTGCTGCTATTAGTCTCCCCGTTGATGATTGTGCATTGCCTCCCCCTCTGAGTCATTTATAAACCACAGATGGGAAGTTAATGTTGATAACTCTGATCAGCATTTACTTCTACAGAGATTTCTTCCAGAAACATCACAAGTCTGTTGGAGAAGCATACCACCTAGAGCTGCTCCTTGTAGGCCTGGCTTGACATGGGTGAGGCCTCATTTCTTGGGAGACAGGATTAGGGAGGTACATAGATTGGCAGGCTGGACACAGAATGTCTGTACTAGCTAAGATAAGGGGGGACACTCAGGGAACCATTTACCATGGACAAGATATCAATGGATAAGATAAATAAGGAACGTAAAGATGAGGTAACAAATAAATTGTACATGGACAGAGTGGGGACAGAGCATGTTGTACAAGGATTGGTTACTACAAGGTAACCAAGCCAATCCTGAAACGCGTGATGCAACGTATAGTAAATGCAATCTAATGTGTAAATGTATTTTTACACCATTCCAAATATAGGTTTTATATTTAAATTATCACATGAACCGTGCAGAAAAATATATTACTAATGCCCTTTAAAGACTGAAATACAAATGATCAGATTCCAAATGCAGCATTATGAGCATTAATTAAGGCCAGGAAGACTGAATTTGATAAGTTTTTGGGGGGGATGGTATGATGAGGTTGCCTACGACAGCATATGGCCCATCTGCGACTGCTGTGAGCAAATGTCTCCAGCTGCTGGACATGCAGGGCCGGCGCTCCCACTAGGCGACCCTAGGCAGTCGCCTAGGGTGCCAGGATTTGGGGGGCAGCGGGCGGCTGCCTCCTGCCTCCGTGGCTGAGCGTGGAGCCGGGAGCTGGGGAGGTTCCGCGGGCGTGGGGGAGGCTGATGCAGTCCACAGGCGGGGGGCTGAGCTGCCGCGGCCCGCAGGGATGTGGGGAGCCGCCGCGGGGGGGTGGGAGAGGGGAGCGGCGTTAGCTGGGCTGCGGGGGGGAGGGGCAGGGCTGGTGCAAGGAAGTTTCGCCTAGGGCGCAAAACTTCCTTGCACCGGCCCTGTGGACATGGGACAGTAGACGGGGAGGGCTTTTGAGTTATTACAGAGATACACTACAGGTGTGTGTCTGGTGGTTCTTGACCACATGCTCAGGGTCTAATTGATCACCATATTTGGGGTCAGGAAGAATTTTCCCTCAGGTCACATTGAAAGAGACCCTGGGGTTGGGGTTTTGGGATTTTTTGGGTTTTTTTTTTTGGCCTTCCTCTGCAGAGATCACTTGCTGGTTTGAACTAGGTAGTAAATAGTGGATTCTCTGGAACTCAAAATCTTTAAATCAAGATGTGAGAACTTCGGTTACTCAGCCAGAGGGGACAACCACAGGAGTGGGTGGTTGAGGTTCTGTGGCCTGCACTGTGCAGAAGGTCAGACTAGATCAGGGATCTCAAACTCAAATCATTACGAGGGCCACATGAGAACTAGTAAATTGGCCCGAGGGCCGCATCACTGAAACCTTTTCATGCAATGATACAAAAGTATAGTCAAAAATGAAAAAAATGAAGAGTAATATAGTATTCTATTAAAAGTCAATGTATTAACTTTTTAAAAACTGTAATGCAAAGAGGGGTTTTAATAAAATATAAACACTCAGTAATGTTTGGAGCTTGGCTGCCAGTGGAGTCGGCACCTATGACGAGCCGCAGGAAATAACTCCACGGGCCGCATGTGGCCCACGGGCCGCGTGTTTGAGACCCCTGGACTAGATCATGATGGTCCCATCTGGCCTTAAAGTCTATGAATAAGACTCTTATGGACCAACTTCTTGTTGGAACAAATGGGATTGCTACTTTGGGTCATGCATCTCTCATGTCTGGAAAGCAATTTTCTGAAGTTTTTATATGTGGTATCAAGTCTAAGCAGTAAAGGTACTTTCCATAATTAAACTATAACAATTTATAACACTGCTCTACAGCCAAAATGCTTCTGAAATAAATGTAGTCAAACTTTACTAATTCTGGGTCACTGAGAATGAAAATGATGCTTAAAATTGTTGATTGGCTCTAGTTTTCAAGACATGCTATTGGGTCAGTATATACGACCCTTGACTTGGGAATGGCGGAGGATAAGTGAGTTATAAAGGGAAGGGATCTCAATTTAAACCAGAAATGACTAAAATACATCTTTGACTGGATCTATGAATAAATCTATGACTGGGTTTGGACAGTACTTGCTTTTTAGGCAAAACAATGAATGATGCAATCTGAAGCTGGTATTGCGTCATACATGATATGAATTGCATCATGTTATTCCTAGAAGTCATGGATGATGCAATCATAACGAAGCTTACATCACTCTGCTGAACAAATTGCCCTATATCAGCTCTAGAAATCATACAGTGTCGTGCTCTCTTATTTGTCAGTGTTTGATTTTGCAAAGGGACACATTTCTGTTTAGCCAAAGTGAGCAGAGATACCTCGTACTTGTGTGAACAGTGCAGATAACTTCTGCTATGTTTGTGGTGAAGTGACTTTTGCATCACAAAAGCGCAGTATAACCACTATGGTTAAGAAAGCCTATCACCTTTCTTTTGGCTGCAAAATTGGAGATCAGGACAAGAGGTGGGCCCCACACATATGCTGCAACACTTGTGCAACAAATCTTCGCCAGTGGTTGAACAGGAAAAGGAAATCTATGCCTTTTGCAGTGCCAGTGATTTGGAGAGAGCCAACAGATCATACCAGCAATTGTTACTTCTGCATGGTGCCTCCAGTTGGGAAAGGTGTGTCAAAGAAGAAAAAGTGGACTGTGCATTATCCAAACATTCCATCAGCTATATGCCCAGTACCCCACGGAGAAGGACTGTCGGTTCCTGATGCACCAGAATCATTCTCACTTGAGTCAGACGAGGAAGAGGAAGAGGATGAAACTTCTGGTCCTGAACCATCAATGTCACAGGACCCACATTTTCTCCCATCCTCCTCCTCTGAACCACACCTCATAACACAACGTGAACTGAATGACCTTGTCAGGGATTTGGAACTACCCAAGAGTAAGGCAGAGCTTTTGGGCTCCAGACTACAGCAGTGGAATCTCCTGGCAGGTGATGTTAGGGTTTCCATGTTCCGTGACCGTCAAAAGGATCTTGTCCCATTCTTCTTCATGGAAGGTGATCTTGTAGCCTGCAACAACATCGATGGTGTGATGGCAGCCCTCAACATCGTTCACGATCCAGATGAGTGGAGACTGTTCATTGATTCATCGAAGACGAGTCTTAAAGCTGTTTTACTGCATAATGGCAATGTTTTGCCATCAATTCCAGTTGGTCATGCAGTCCATATGAAGGAAACCTATGACAACATGAAACAACTTTTGAGGTGCATCAACTATGACCAACATCAGTGGCAGCTTTGTGGCGATTTGAAGGTTGTTGCTCTCTTGCTTGGTCTGCAGACTGGATACACAAAGTACTGCTGTTTTCTCTGCGAATGGGATAGTCGTGCAAGAGATTCCCACTACATCAAGAAAGATTGGCCACTCCGACAGTCATTGGAGCCTGGGAGGAAAAGTGTTCAGCATCCACCACTTGTTGAATCAAGGAAGATTTTGTTACCACCCTTACACATCAAGCTGGGTCTGATGAAGAACTTTGTCAAGGCCATTGACAAAACACAAGCAGCTTTCAAGTATCTCCGTGGAAAATTTCCAAGGTTAAGTGAAGCTAAGATAAAGGAAGGTGTCTTTGTTGGTCCTCAGATTCGTGAACTTCTTCGAGAGGATGCATTTGACCATGCACTGTGTGGCAAGGAAAAAAAGGCATGGAAAGCCTTCCAGTTAGTGGCAATAAATTTTCTCGGAAACAAGAAGGCAGAAAACTACAGGTTGTTGGTGGAAAACCTCCTCAAGGCATACAAAAGCCTTGCTTGCAACATGTCACTAAAGATACATTTTTTGCACTCTCATCTAGATTTTTTTCCACCGAACTGCGGCGCAGTGAGCGACGAGCACGGCAAGCGATTTCACCAGGACATTGCAACAATGGAGAAACGCTGTCAGGGCAAATGGAGCCCATCAATGCTTGCAGACTATTGCTGGACAGTGACAAGAGATGCTCCATTTAATGAATACAAGAGACAAGCCAAGAAGCGCCGAGTAGACACTGAATAGGACTAAACTATGTACATAATAGTTTTTTGCCTTTTGTTTCATAATAAATTTTATTTATATAACCCCTTTGCTGATTTTTAAAGTGTTACATAAACAGGACAGGTGAAATAGTATCATGTAAAGCAACCATAAACACATGAAAAGACCTAGGTTTACAATTTATGATTAAAACTCTACTATCTACACAATATACATAGACATAAAATGTAAAAACTTAAATATCTTAGAAACAGTAGCCAATCAGTTGTTTTAATTGTCATATTTGAATTCAGCACATCAAAATACATACTAAATAGCACACTTTATCTCTGAAGCAGACGACTTCTCAAAAATTGTAGACGAGTGTAATTACCTCAATACAAGTTCTAATTAGTTTTTAATGGTTATTGTTTTCACAATGCAATTTAAAGTATAAGTAAATGTATACATCAAGAGAAATTCTTGCTCTACTTTTGGCAAATCTGCATTTTTCTAGCTACCCCAGTGTTACATATGTAATGTAATGTATGAATTAAATAACAAATTTAAACCAGCTTCACTTTTTTATTTGTGCACTAAAAGTTATCACCTTCCGCAGGATAATGTTAATTAAGGTATGCATTCGAATTTTGTGTATATCCACGTGTGTCTTGCAGATTGCCCTTCCCAGCCCAATGGTGCATATTCCTCAAGGAATTCTGTTCTACAGATTTTGAAAATACATGACCATGTTCTGGAGGGATTTGGGTATTTGTGCAAATGGACTGGAATACCAAATCATGTGGTATGTAATCATAGGAAGTCTCTTTTTTCATGACCTTACAAGGCCTGTCGACTTTATGCGATACCTTATTGTGCAATACAGGGAAAAATACATGAGAAACAAAAAATGTCTTCTGCGCCACTCCTCATGTGATGCTTTATTCCCCCACACACTTTTAGTTTTCCAAAGGATCATTTAACCATTGTTTGGCAATTTCCAAAGGGGGAAAAAATGCTGGGTTACATCCAAAGGAAGGGAGGAGCTTTTTAAAGTTTTGTATTTAATCTGATTATAAGTACACAACTTCACCCTTTTAACATTAGTCATGTCTGTGCTAGAAGGGAGGGTACAAAAGTGCCTGACTACAGAGTGCAAAATTTTCCATAGTTTGGAACTGTAGACAGGCAATTCAAACTAACATTTCAAATATATCATACTCGGCATCAGAAAGCACAGCAAATCAGGAGCAAGCCTAAAAATAAACAACTTCTCCTAGGATCTAACACATTTCCTTATATCTCACTGGCTACTTTTCAGAAGGAGTATTAGACAAAAATAATACAAGTGGGAAATAAAGAGAATGACCTACTTTACAAAAAAGAGCTCTCTGTAAAGGTTGTGCTCTAATTGATGGTGTGGAGTTGCATAACCAAATAAGGAGTTACTGTTTATTCCTGTAGTAGCTGAGAACCTTGCTTTAGGTAATGGAGTTCTATGGCCTGATACTGTTCCCACTGAAATCTATAGCAAAGCCCCCATTAACTTAAATGGGGGCAGGGCCCATAGGGACATTATGGACCCTGTTATCCTCAGGTCATGGACAGTCAATTAACCTCCTACTGGGAGATAGCCATCAAGATTAAGACAGGGAGGAGGCAAGGATACAATGTTTTATGCTGTTTTATGCCTTTCCATAGGATTGGAATATTTCTCCTAGTTGTGGATCAGTGATTTGTGATGTTACTCTTCAGTTCAAGAATTGTACCTTTGAAGACCGGGCTGTTAGTAAAAATATGGTAATTTATCACTTATGCCATAAGTAGCTTGTTGGGTTTTAGTTGGCTAAACCTGAGGATCCTCACTTCCTATAAGGGGGTGAGAAGGATGGTCTTGGAGTTGACTCATTGGTATAAGAACTTGTGACAGAGGGGTTCTGTGGCTCTACCACAGACACCCACTGTCATCACATAACCATTTTGTGCTTCAGCTTCCTCAATTATAAAAGGGGGGAGCGATATTTACATCTCTCCTTGGTGTTATGAGGCTCATCAGATGAAAGGCTCAGAGTATTCTTGTTTTTAAAGTGTGCATATAGCAGAGGGTTGTAGGGTACAGCGATCCTATCCTCTCTAGCCTGGTCACTATAGCAGGAGAGAGGCATAGCTAGAGGGTTTTAAACCCACACTCTGGCCAGTTTAAACTGCGATCGTTCCTTAGGATCAGGAACACCGCAGAATTAGCAAAGATCAACTGCCGCTTTATGCTCTGTAGTTCACTCTGCTGTGCATATGTATAAATATAGCCACGTTGATATTCGCTCTCGGCATTGTGAAGAAACCCTCCCTGTTTTTCCCTTCTTCTGTGCTTTCTCTCGCTCCCGCGTCTCCTTTTCTTGGATCCTCGCCTGTCTCCTCCCACAGAAGGGGGGGGGGGGGAGAAAAAAGGTCACGTATGTTTGGAAAAATATGTAGGTCAGTGGAACATTTCCTGCACTTGTGCAAAGGGAGGCAGGGGAGGGAGCGCTCCTCTCCTTCTCTCTGCGGCTTTCTCCTCCCCACCCTTTTCCTCCCAAAAGCAAAACCACCCGCTCTTCAAAAGGGGGGAGACGGGAAGCGATCACCGGGTCCCTTTTCAGCCCTGACCAATTCTACAGCCCCCAGCTACATTTTCCTTGCAAGAGACCCCGATAATAGCAAAGCAGCCGCCGCCTCCCCACTCCCGCTAATTCGGCAACCACGCACTAGCACTCCCGCAGGAGCGGCACCCCGATGATCGGCGGGCGCAGGCAGGGCTGCGCCCCAAAAGCTCTGCTGAGTGGGGGGCGATGCAGGATTTGCTGGGAGGATGCGCCCTCCTCGCCCCCGGGGCACCAACTTTAAGGAGAAGTCCCGGGATTGCAGCCTCCCTGCCTCTCCCCTCGGTGCATTTAACTTAATGCACCAGGACGGGTCCCCGCCAGCAGCCCCCCTGCCCCCCGACTTCCTCCTCCTCGCCCCACAGCAGCCCGGGGTGCCGGCTGGTTGGCGCTCCCGGTGGAGCCCGCGCTGCCGCGTGTCTCTGTGCGGTGCGGCGGGGAAGCGGGAGCCCGGCATGCGGCGTCCCCTTGCACCATGAGATACAGCGGGGGCAGCAGCAGCAGCAGCCCCAGCAGGAAGGCGGCGGCGGCGGCGGCCAGACCCCCGGGCTTGTCGTGTGCGAGGACGAGTTTGCCGGCTCCCGAGCCTGGCCTGCTGCGCGAGTGGAGCAGCCGCCGCCGCAGCGGCACCGGGAGGCACCAGAAAAGCGGCGGCATCAAGCCCGGCGGCAGCAGCAGCCGGGGCTCCCGCGCTCAGGTCGCCACCGCGGACAGCAGCAGCAGCGGCGGCAGCTGGGCTAAGCCGGCCCGCCTCCCCCAGCACCCCAGGTAAGCGCCGCTCCACACGGGGGTGGGGGAGTGGGGGAGGCAGCCAGCGAGCCAGGGGAACTGGCTTCGGCGTGTGTGTGTGTGTGTGTGTGGCAGTGCGCTCTGACACACACGTCGCTGGGTCAGCCCCTCTCACACTCTTCGCATTTTCCGCGCCCTCAGGGACAGGGAGACAGAGACCCGGGCACACGCGTGTGGACACACGCACAGCTCCCCTCTGCCTGGGCATGACAGGCTGAGGCTACCCCCGCCTGACCAAAAGGGAACGGAGACTGAGCCCTCGGGGCTCTGCCCCAAGCCGCCCAAGCCAGGGTTTCATCCTGTTGTGTGCGGGGTTTGATGCCGTGGGGCCCTCTGTACACACGAGCTTCCCTTCCTGGCGAGCAGGATGGAGGTTGTGTATTCTGGGTTACTCACCTATGTCAGGACGCTGTATAGCAAATGGTTTGCATTTTAGTGCTGTCTTCTCCCGGACATCACCTCTGGCAGTAGGAGGTGTCAACAAGAACTTGGTTTGTCAGCTACTGTCCACTCAGAAAACACACACACGTGTTCGTTTTAATTTTTGAGTATTTGGCTTGAACATGGAAAGTGAGTTGGGAAAGCACTGACGGTCCCATTGCCTCAAAAATTATCATGTGTCTACAGTTTGCCATCATCTTATTTTGTGGCCGTATTCATACAGGGTTGAATAGTGATCTGGGGATCTGGGCATTGATACTGCAGTCCTTATTCAAGCAAAGCTCCCATTAAGGTCAATGGGAGTTTTGCCGGAGGAAGGGTTCCTGGACTGTATCACAAGGTTGTCATTTGCCAAGAGCTTCTTGTGATTTAAACCATTTGTCAGTTTTCTTCTAGTTTTCTTTTAGTTTGCAGACCAGAACAAAAGTTGCTAAATAGACTTCTAACAACATGGAACTTGTTTCCTACAGAGTTGCGTAGTGTTCTTTTCCTGTCAGGGCACTGGAGTGATTCAGCAATTAGTGAGGATGCTAATCCAAAAACTTGATATTCCTTAACTGCTTACAGGATGATATCTTACTTTCACGCCAGTGATTTAGAAATAATTAGCTGTTATAAATGTTATAGCCAGTGGAGGAACTTTAATCTTTTTATGGTATTAAATCTCCAGAAGACTATAAAACCCCTTAGTGTGGGCATGCATAAAATGAGCTTTAAGTGTACAAATTCAACAAGTGTCCACTGTGGCTGTACCTTGAAGTGGAAAATTGTCTCCTTCACTCATGTATGAAATGCTAATTTGTATCCCCATAGTGCTGTTTGTTTAGTTAGATTAAATAATTAGTGATTGCTGTTTCATGATGTAATCAGCTCATCCATTGATCTGTGTCTGTTTCTGAAACCTATTGGCTGGCTAACTGAAGGGCCCAAACAACCAGAGTGCATTTAGGAGTAATGTACTCATGTGAGTACCCATGAGTAACCTGCATGTGTGCGGGTTTGGGGCCGATAATATATTTCATGAACTTAACACTAACACTGTTTGTCTGTTCTTGTATTTTAAGATACAGAGCTATGATTTCATCTTCTTTTCAGTAAAATGTTCAACAAGTTTTTCTGTAACTTAATTATAAGCAATGCAAGTAGTGACCTCTATAGTTAAGGTTGCCCAACACTTCCCATTATAAACCTCTGTTTTCAACTGCTTAAGTTTATGAAAAGTAAATGTTTTGGGCTGAAATTTTCCATGTTGGTGTCTGCCTATGGCTGATTTTATTAAAAAAAATTTGAGCTAAAATAGTCCAGTCACTTCTGAGAATGATATTAAGGGGAAATATATTGTTTTGTCCATGTTTAAAAAAAACCTTACAACCATTTCTTTGAGAAGCTCTAATGCCTCCATGACTTTGAGCAGGGAATTGAAATTTGGCAGGGATGTCACACCGGTGGAAGGAATGTACCTTTTGTTACTTCTGTGAAAATGTATGCAAATTTGGCCAAGTTATAAGCTTTTAAAAAACCTCAGTTTGTACATGCTCGGTGGAGACTTGTTCTGCGCTGAGCATGCTCCATCTCCTCACAGCTCCACTCTGTGCATGTGCCATCTCCACAGAGTGACTGAGCATCTTCCAACCTAAGGCTGCAGGGGCTGAGCAGGCGGCTTCGCTGTGGTTGCGCCTCCTTATTTCCAGAGGCTGCAGTGGTGGTGAGCACCAGAACTGAGAGGAGGGAGGCTGTCTCTTGTGTGCTGTTAGGAAATTACATAAAAGTACATTAAAAGAACATTAAACTTGCAAAATCCTATGGAAAAATAGTATGTGGTGATGTAATTAAAGGCTGTATCACAAGGGGACCAAATTAAGGTTACATGGGCAGCTTTAATTGTGGTATTTCCTAACTTTTGAGCGCTTGACTTGGCAACCTTAATATTCTTTTCATGTAGGGTTTTTAGGTAATGAGTGTAAAGATTTGAAGAGCTACTGTCAGTTAAATAAATATTTGTTTAAACATATAATTTTCAACCTACATACCCATTACCCATATTATTACTATAATTATTAAAAGTGAAAGAATTTTTAAAATCCAATATATTTGTCACTATGTATTTTCTATGTTTACTTTTTGTATTTCTCTTATCTTATCCTGGACAATGTAGAATTTTAATGAATTTGGTTTTACTTTTGTTTATAGTTAGTTTCACTTTCAGGTTCCTAGTGCTGGAATGTTTGAGTTTCAGATTCTACAGAAGAATATTTATTTGTGTAAAAATAGCGGTTTCTGTTGATTTGATTTTGTTTTCCTATTGGCCCTAAGTTTTATAAAAAATTGTTTATTATAAAATTAGGGTTAGATCCTTCAGATACTTATTTTTGTGAATAAGTTCTCTCACACAAGTAGTTCTGTGGAAGTCAATTCAAGCTGACAGTACCCTTTTAACAGATTTGTTATGAGATCGCTTAATAAAGTTTTAAAAAATAAATGGTTTATTGTCTGATTTAAACAAAATACAGAGCTATTAGCCTTGCTGGTATCATGTTATTATCTTGTATGTCACAATATTTATTCATAGTATAAGGCTCTGGTCCTGCTCTGTGATTCACTGTGGACTGCTGGGCCTGCATGGAGCCCAGTTGACTTTACTGGGGGAAAAGAAAGGAAGGAAGCAGGCAGGAAGGGAACAGAGAGTGACAGCTTGGTTTCTATCCACTAGGAATTAATCAAAGATTTCTAAAAAGTCATACCAAATCTTTTCAAATTTGTGTGAGGTCCCTCTTTGAAATGCTACCTGCTTTTTAGCTGCCAGATCAGCCAAGTCGCTGTGCCAAGCTTCTATCCCTGGCAGCAGTCTACTCTTCTATCTAAGCAATATGAGTCATTAGCTACAAGCACTGCTCTAGAGAACCAAGCTTTCCTTGAGTTGGAGAGTTTCTGAGATGAAGGGATATATCCCAAATGTAGTTCTGGGAAATAATTTTTAAGAAATTGTTATTATATAAGTACCAAAACATGTGAGCCAATGTGGCTTCGGGTGATGCACATCTCCAGCAGCAATCTGTTTAGGCAAGGCCCATACACTGTAGCCTATGTGGGGACCAAGTATTTTTTAAATGCTAGATTATTTTTATCATAATGAACAAAATTTACCTTTTTTATCTAAAGACTTTATGTTGTTGCCAGCTTCTTGATGACGAAATAGTAATTTTTTAAAATTAAAGTTATTCTGATAATATTTGCTAGCTTTTAGGTGAATTCATCCTGATTCTTTAAATAAACAGTCTCTCATTATTTTTAATCAGTTGCTAACACTACTCTGTTTTCTGGTACAGACACCAAAGTTGGCAGTTTTTCAAACTAGCAAATACACACACACACACGGTTATATTATAACTGGGTGGATTGATTTAAAATCAAAAAGATTTAAATCACCAATTTTAGTCATGATTCAAATCAACAAGCAGGAAACCTTGATTTAAGTAATCAATTTTAATCATGTGTTGTATTTGTGCTTTTTATTTTCCTAAAGAAAGGTTGATTCTCACTGGTTAATTAAAACATATTGCATTGCAACTAACTATATCCTTTACTCTAAATTTGGTGCTTCTTTTTCACTGGTTAATTAAAACATATTGCATTGCAACTAACTATATCCTTTACTTTAAATTTGGTGCTTCTTTTTGCTAACCAGGAGGATATACTACATCTATAAATATTTAATGAAGCAATTATATAGCTTAACTAACATTTATTCAGATTCTTAACTTTTAGATTTTTTACTATGTTAGAAAATAGTGAAATATGCATTTCTTATTTACCAGAATATGACTAATTTTTTACTTGTGATTTGTGTCAAGCTCTATGTGAATGGAAATTCAAATTCAATCGAAAATGCACAAAAACACAATTTTAATTTTTTTAAATCAAACTTCAATGTGCTGGATACATAAGAAAAAAAGTTTATCAAAACTGCATTCAAAACTGATTTATTACACAAAAGAAATATCTGTAGTTAATAAATTGACCTGATTGCTTCTGGTCACCATGTACTTCAAGATTTTAGAACTAGTAGATCTCATCCCATCACACCTAATTTTTCTTCATAGACTGGAAGAGGAAAACAAGCTTTCCTGCTTTTTTCAACTCCCACTTTGTTTCTTAACTTTAAATGAACTAGTCATTAAACTGAACTAACTGAATAAACTGAAATGAAAAAAATATTCTCCCTATTCCTGCAGAAAAGGCTACCACTGTCAAAAGTTTGTTTAGAACGTCAACCAATTCTGGTTATAGGGGCTTAGCCAGTGACTTCAACCAATTCAGTGGTTTGATTCTATTTAAAACTTGTCAGAGGTACTGGTCAATATTTGTTGTATTTAAGTTACATTATTTTAATAGTTTAGACCTTAACATAAATTGTCAATTTCAAATTTAATTTTAAATAGATTTATTTTAAAAAAACCTATATTTCATTTAAATAAAAATATCTGATTGAAAAAAGCCAATATTTTAAAATAATTGATTTTTATCCATCTTGATATTCTAAAATAAAACAGCAGACTCTCATATTTTTTCATGTTAGAGTGTTGTTATATAAGCAGTTGGGGAAAACAAAATACAGTCCACTCTCGCTACAACGAACCTGTCAGGATCCAGGCCTTTTGTTCGTTATTGCCAGGGCTTCATTATAGCAAAAGGACAATCAGAATGAACCATAAACTGCTGGAGTAAGTTAATGAAGTTGCCTTGGATAGAGGCGTTAGATTAATTAATTAATTAATAAGGCTACAAGTTGGTCAGGGAGGGAGATTTTTGGTGACCTCTGCGACTTCAGCCTCTGGCGGAGGAGCTCCCGGCTGTCAGCCCCCCACAGAAGCGGGGCTCCGGGCTCCCAGCTGTCAGCCCCAGGTGATGGGAGGCAGAGTGGGGGCCCACTCCTTAGTTTTTGCCGTTGGGATAAATCCTGGATAAAAATTGTCCAGGAATATTTTTATGTTCCTTCCTTTAAAAAAACTGGACCTCCCTGGATAAGTGGAATCACTGGGAAGAAAATTGGAATTTACACATCACACCAAAAGAAATTTTTGCATAAAAAGTTTTTGACACAATCCTTTTGGCTTTGATTTAATTTTGATATTTTGCAGTTGATGAACTGTCCACCATATTTTCTCTTAATTCACACGTTGAGACTCCAGGCAACTTTTTACATTGAGGGCTTCTTTTCAGAATGAAGCTCTCACTTTGGCTGTCTTAATCAACAAGTGCTGTAGAGCCTCTGAATGAAACTCTATGAAACTTAACATTGCTGGGTTATCTGACTTCAGTCAAATACAACAAATGGCTTGCTCGCACAGTAGTTCCATTGACTGAAGTGGGAATACTCTCATGAGTCTGACTTGTGATATTGAACATTATCTCTTGCATTGTACAGAAGAATTATAATTCATTTTCCAGTTGCAGGAGTTGACGAATATTGCATCTCATTATTCATAACCTTTGTTTTTGCAAAGTTATCAGTTCAGGGGCAGGATATTTTTTCTGTTCTAACTAGATGTATCTTCTTCACTGGGCCTTGTGGAAAAAGTCTGCAGATTCTACTTCTGGCATTTTGTCTATTTCTGGTTTTCTCATCCAAAACAGAAAAAGGTTTTAAATTAGAGGCTTTACATTAGACAAATCCATATGGCATTTGTACTTTTAGTGAAAGTTTCTTTAATTTATGGTAATAGAAAAAGTTGTTTTATTATTTCTGTATGGCCCAAGGGCATTCTTTACCTTTTCAGTAATTCCATCCTGTCCATCAGACCAACATCTATATTGCTTCCTCTTCAGTTACAAAGACATTTTTTTCTATTCCTCATATTTTAGTGATCTTGTGCTTCATTTTCAGGTACACTAATAAGCCTTTTTTAAACAAAAAGCCATTTTCTTATTTACATATGGTATTTCCTCAGTGTTTCTGCAATGTAGTATGTCCAACTAGATATCCCGATGAAACAATAGTTCTTTTCTAATTGAAACATGCTGGTGTATTTCCAACAATTTCAGGAAGAGTAATGCAGAGCACAAAGATTAGTCATACAAGTTATTGTTTTAACAGTTGTGTTGTTTCTACAATAAAGACTAGAAAGTCTCCATTACACCGTATATTGCCACTGAATTTTTCTGATTTCCATTGAAGTCAATGGAAATGTTGCCTGAATAAGATCCATAATACTCAGCCCTCAATCTGATTGGTCTCAGAATGATAATAATCAGTTTAATCTTTCCTGTTTCTCTCAAGCACAAGGGCCAGGTTCTCAGCGGCTGTAAATTAGCATAGCTTAGTTAATTTAACAACTACAATTACTGAAATGAAAAAACTGCTGAGAATGAGGCCCCTAATATCCACATTTCCCCTAAAAATATACAGTACTGTACAAGCTTTTCAGCAACCAAGTACCATGCAGGTATTCAAATTTGCCAGTATTCAACCTTTAGGAAGCAGAATTTCATTTGGGGCCTGATCCTGCAGTCCATATTAAGGCAAAGCTTCCACCGACGTCACAGGGAGTTCTGCGTGACGAAGGGCTACAGGTTTGGGCTTTTGAACATTTCTGGCCCCAGTTTCTTAGGTAGGTGTTATCTGAGTTAAAAACAATGAACCACAGTATGGAGTGCTTACTATATATAGTGATTTTCATCTGAAGACCTCAGAGTAAAGTAAGAATTCACCCTGTTAATTGTATAAATCTGCCAAAGCAAGTTTATACAGGTTTTCTTTTGAATTTTAGAAAATTATTCAAATAATATCCACACCCATACTAACAGCTGCATTTCTTTATTCAGTGGAATTGCACAAAAGATAAATTTGGCTGAAAGACTGATTCACTAATACTGTACCCCAACATTGTAGTAGTTTGTGTGTTTGCAAAAATCAGTTAACAGTGTACAACATTTTTTCTTCACCCTATTAATCCCAGCTAAAATGACATAATCTCACAAAGGCAATGATGAGGGCCCTATCCAACAAAAGTATCTAGGGTTCTTGAGTCACGGAGGCCATAGATGATTTTACCTGGCTCCTCAGCGACCAATGTATGTAGGAGAAAAGATCAGCCTGTTGGATCTAAAAACACTCCTGCATGCTGTGGATTTGTGGAGCTGCTTGGAGGGAGGAAGCTTATGTAAATAAACTCCTTCCCTTCTGTATTCTGTTATCTCCTATCTCTCTCAGTCCATGGACCCTCCAAGTAAGCAACAGGTGCCCTACAGGTTGTCTTAAAGGAAAGATGGATGATGGAACCTCTCATTTCTCAGTAACTGGAGAAGGAGAGAGAGTCTGCCTCCTCTCTTTTTCAGTTCTCTCCCACCTTTGTCTATTGCTATTTTATTTTCTATTTTTTGTAAAAAAAAATAAAAAATTGTTTGGTGTGGGGAAGGTAAGAATAATCTCTGATCCAATGGATCCTTTTTTCTGCCTTCCAGGCTGACCAATTCAAAGCTGTTATCCTGGGAGAAATCTTTGTCTTTGGGGTACACTATTCCTTAGCTTAGTCCCCCTAGATGAGAACATTGTGGAATGTCCTGCGCATGCTCTGTGCATGCCCATCATAGAGTCATAGAGTCATAGACTTTAAGGTCAGAAGGAACCATTATGATCATCTAGTCTAGTCTGACCTCCTGCACAACGCAGGCCACAGAATCTCACCCACCCACCCACTCCTGTAATAAACCCCTAACCTATGTCTGAGCCATTGAAGTCCTCAAATCATGGTTTAAAGACTTCAAGGTGCAGAGAATCCTCCAGCAAGTGACCTGTGTCCCACGCTGCAGAGGAAGGCGAAAAACCTCCAGGGCCGCTGCCAATCTGCCCTGGAGGAAAATTCCTTCCCGACCCCAAATATGGCTATCAGCTAAACCCTGAGCATGTGGGCAAGACTCACCAGCCAGACACCCAGGAAAGAATTCTCTGTAGTAACTCAGATCCCACCCCATCTAACATCCCATCACAGGCCATTGGGCATATTTACCGCTAATAGTCAAAGATCAATTAATTGCCAAAATTAGGCTATCCCATCATACCATCCCCTCCATAAACTTATCAAGCTTAGTCTTGAAGCCGGATATATCTTTTGCCCCCACTGCTCCCCTTGGAAGGCTGTTCCAGAACTTCACTCCTGTGATGGTTAGAAACCTTCGTCTAATTTCAAGTCTAAACTTCCTGATGGCCAGTTTATATCCATTTGTTCTTGTGTCCACATTGGTACTGAGCTTAAATAATTCCTCTCCCTCCCTGGTATTTATCCTTCTGATACATTTTATAGAGAACAATCATATCTCCCCATAGCCTTCTTTTGGTTAGGCTAAACATGCCAAGTTCTTTGAGTCTCCTTTCATAAGACAGGTTTTCCATTCCTCGGATCATCCTAGTAGCCCTTCCAGTTGAATTCATCCTTCTTAAACATGGGAGACCAGAACTGCATACAGTATTCCAGATGAGGTCTCACCAGTGCCTTGTATAATGGTACTAACACCTCTTTATCTCTACTGGAAATACCTCGCCTGATGCATCCCAAGACCACATTGGCTTTTTTCACAGCCATATCACATTGACAGCTCATAGTCATCCTGTGATCAACCAATACTCCGAGGTCCTTCTCCTCCTCTGTTACTTCCAGCTGATGCGTCCCCAGCTTATAACTGAAATTCTTGTTATTAATCCCTAAATGCATAACCTTACACTTTTCACTATTAAATTTCATCCTATTACTATTACTCCAGTTTACAAGGTCATCCAGATCTTCCTGTATGATATCCTGGTCCTTCTCTGTATTGGCAATACCTCCCAGCTTTGTGTCATCCGCAAATTTTATTAGCACACTCCCACTTTTTTTGCCAATGTCAGTAATAAAAAGATTAAATAAGATTGGTCCCAAAACTGATCGCTGAGGA
This sequence comes from Macrochelys suwanniensis, assembly GCA_033296515.1. Taxonomy (NCBI): domain Eukaryota; kingdom Metazoa; phylum Chordata; order Testudines; family Chelydridae; genus Macrochelys; species Macrochelys suwanniensis. Next base: position 115,138,807 of record CM065775.1, on the reverse strand, counting down.
ACTCCACTAGTAACCTCCCTCCAGCCTGACAGTTCACCTTTCAGTATGACCCGTTGTAGTCTCCCCTTTAACCAGTTCCTTATCCACCTTTCAATTTTCATATTGATCCCCATCTTTTCCAATTTAATTAATAGTTCCCCATGTGGAACCATATCAAATGCCTTACTGAAATCGAGGTAAATTAGATCCACTGCATTTCCTTTGTCTAAAAAATCTGTTACCTTCTCAAAGAAGGAGATCAGGTTGGTTTGGTACGATCTACCTTTTGTAAAACCATGTTGTATTTTGTCCCAATTACCATTGACCTCAATGTCTTTAACTACTTTCTCCTTCAAATTTTTTTCCAAGACCTTGCATACTACAGATGTCAAACTAACAGGCCTGCAGTTACCCGGATCACTTCTTTTTCCTTTCTTAAAAATAGGAACTATGTTAGCAATTCTCCAGTCATGTGGTACAACCCCTGAGTTTACAGATTCATTAAAAATTCTTGCTAATGGGCTTGCAATTTCATGTGCCAGTTCCTTTAATATTCTTGGTTGAAGATTATCTGGGTCCCCCGATTTAGTCTCAGTATATAGCAAGGATGATATGAGCAGATTTATAATTAGAAGTTGTTTATTTTGTTTCTTCAGCGTTATAACTTTTTAATATTTTCTCTTCCGCAAGCTCTAAAAGTAGATTGTGTTCCCAATTCCTCATACATTATATCTGACGTGATTTGTGTGTTAATTTATCAATTTGTTGTTAAACAGCCTGATAAATGTTGATTCTGTGTGCTAAGTCTTTGGAGAATTACTGTGTATTACATTTGTTGTGGAGGATTTTTTAAAAATATATAAACTATTTTGTCAATATGCAGTGTTGTAGCTGTATCGGTCCCAGGATATTAGAGAGACAAGGTGGGTGAGGTAATATCTTTTATTGGACAAACTTCTGTTGGTGAGAGAGAGGGAGGGAGATTGGGACTGGGAGTCGGTTGACATGGGAAGTGTGGGCAGGGGAAAAATAGTATGTGATCATGTAATTAAAGACTGCATAATACATATGCACAAGGGGGCTGAATTTAGGGTCTGGCATTTCCTAACTTTTGAGTGCTTAACTTTACAACCTTAATGTTCTTTTAATGTAGTTTTTTGTGGATAATTTTCTCTGTTTTTAAGAAAGTAAACTGAAGTCAGAAATTCTATCATGTGGCATAATATTGACACCCACATGGTTCATTAGCATCATTGGAAACTTTAGATCCACTACACAGACTTCTGCCATTTCATTTCTAATGAAGTAACTGAGAGAAGTAATACGTTTTTTTCCCATCTGCTACGTGGACCAGTACTAGATGGAGATGGGACACTTCGCCAGTGGGTTTCACAGGTATTTCCTGACAGCGGTGAGACTCAAAACTCCTGGGTTCCATTGCAGGCTCGGCAGGGGAGTGTGTTCTAGTGGGCACAGACTCTTCTGCTCATTCTCCCCAAGTGTGACCCCTTCTGCACCATCTCCTCCAATCTGCCTCCACCCCATCCGGTCTCTTCCATACCCCTGGCTACTCACTCCAGTTCCATTCTCCTTAACTACTAGTCCCAATCTTGACTCCTTAGGCTTCTCATCCCAGTCCTAGTCTCCTTGTCCAGCAAATCCTAGTCTCAACCTTTCAGACTCCCCACCCCAATCTCTCTCTCCAACTCCGAATCTCCTTGCCCATCCATTCCCAGATCCATCCCCACTCCTCAAGGCTCCTTGTCCCAGTCTCCTTGCCCAGCCACTCCCAGTTCCCCCATTCCCAGCTCCTCATGTGATCTCTCTCACTTCCTCACAGCCTCCAGTCGTCCTCCTGCCCATATTCCCCATCCCCACTGGCTCCTAGTCCCAATCTCTTTCCCCAGGCTCCTTTTTCAATGTCTATGCCCCTTTCCCCCACCACCAGCTCCTTGTCTTAGTCTCTTTGTCCAATCATAGTTCTCCTGACACACCCCAGCTCCTTGTCAGATCAGTCTTCTCTCAACTCCTTCCCCTGGCCCCCCTGTTCTCAGTCTCAGTTTCCTTGTTCAGCCAGTGCCAACCCCTCCATCCCAGCTCCAAGTCCCAATCTTTCCTCCACCCCAACTCCCAGTCCCAGTTTCTCTCATCTCCCTCTACAAGTCTCCAGTCCCAGTTTTTGTCATTCCCAACTCCCCCTCCAGGCTTCTTGTTCCAGTTTACGTCTCCTGCCCTCCCTGCAGGTCCAGCTCTTGTCTATTTGAATCATGAAGCTTCATCCTCCATTCTGACTGGGCCCAGCAGGGAGATTATAAGAGCACAGACGAGATAGTCTCTCCGTTCTCAGTTCATGTGCTCGGACCCGGCATGGCCTGCATCAGTCCAGAGTTGCAATTGCAGGGGAAGTCCTGCGGAGCCCTGGAATGGAGCACGCTCAGTGCGAAAGGAATCTTCAGGATGATAGCTGCCAAAATCTAAGAAGTCTCTACAGAGCGTTTCAAAGGCTGAATTTAGGCAGATTTTACGGGGACAGCAAAAGGCACATTCCTGACACAAAAGCCACCCCTCTACCAAATTTCAAATCCCTGCTCCAAAGCATGGGGGCCCAACAGCTTTTTTAAAAAATAGACAATGTATTCTACCCTAGCCTTTTCGGAAATGTCTGAACCATTTTCACTAGAATTAAAGAACAAAAATCAGCCTGAAGAAAACATCTGGCATGGAAAATTTAAGCCCAAATGGTTAAAAATTGGTAAAGTTATAAGCAACTGAAAACAGGGCCTTATGGGAAGTCTTGGCAACCTTAATAATAGGCAGCGCTACTAGTCCTGACCATAATTACTTTAGAATAATCCACAGTTCCCTACTTATTGTTTGGTTTTGAGGTCTCTAAGACAACTGTGACACTGTCATCTAAGAAATGGCAGATCAAAAAGGAAAAGATTGACAGAATAAAAAAGATTTTGTCATCACTGAGTAAACCTGCAGAATGGCTGGGCAAAGAGACTGGGGAGAAACCTCCAGAATGGTTACTAACTGGATAAAAGTACAGAAAAAATGTATGGCTTAAAGTAAGCTCTCCTCTATAAGGTGTACAATAGAAGCTTTGGAGGAACATTTTGTTTTCTATAAACCCTACTGCTGATCTAAGCGTGAGAATGAAACCAACAATTAAGACTGTTCAACATACCAGGCATTGGAACTCGCTTACTTATTTTCTTCTTATTCAGTCAAAAACTGACCATCTCGCAGAACTATTTTTTAAGCTAACTCCTCAGAGGCCTTACAATCTCTCTCTCTCTCTCTCTCTCTCTCTCTCTCTCTGGATGATGCAAAACATTCATCTTTATTCACTAGAGGCAAACACATTTCAGGGCCAAGGAAGAGGTGAAAAGATCATTTTGGTACCTAAATCAATTTTAAGTTTTGCAGACTGAACTATGAAGGCTGCCTTGTTTCCCTGGATAAGAGGATTACAGAAGCAGGCAAAAGAGGCAGCAATTTTTGATTTCTTTGTCTGCTGTTGATAAAATAGAGAGACAAGATGGGTGAGGTAATATCTTTTATTAGACCAATTTCTAATCTCAGTGCCATCCTGCCCCACCCATGTCCTTGTCCCAGTGTCTTTGTCCATCCAGCCCTAGTTCTCCCTGTGCACTCTGGCTCCTCATCAGATCTGTCTCTGACCCTCCTCAGCTCCTTTCCTCTACTCCACTGGTTCTCAGTCCCAACCTTCCTATCTCCTCGTCCAATTTCAGTCTCTACTGAGCACTGGTGAACTATGATTTTTGTCCCAAAGGCTTTATAACTTGGATGTGGATGGATTTTTACAGGGACAACAAGGGCATATCTCTGACATAAAGACCACCCACTGCCAAATTTCAAATTCCTGCTCCAAAGAATGAGAGCATTGGATCTTTTCAAAGAAAATGGCACCAGAATTTTTTTAAATAGACCATGTATTTTTCACCAGCCTTGTTCTTGGAAATGGCTGAACAGTTTTGACTGAAATTTTCCAAAAAATTCAGCCCAAGGCAGATACCCAGCATGGAAAGTTTTAACCTGAATGCTTAAAGTTTGGCAAAGTTATAAGCCCTTCGTTTTCAGTTTAAACTGATTTTTACCAAAAAAATTCCCAGTTTTAAGTATTACTTATTTTTCCAATTTTCATCTTTTGTATCATTCAGATATATAAAAAAACTTGTTTTATTAGGAAAATACAATACATTGCATGAGGATAATGCATGAGGATAATACATTAGTCTGTGTGTATATGCAAAAGCTGCCTGTTGAAGTAAGGCTATGTACAGGAACTCCTCATTTAAAGTCGTCCCAGTTAACGTTGTTTCCCTTGTTACGTTGCTGATCAATTAGGGAACATGCTCATTTAAAGTTGTGCAATGCTCCCTTCTAACGTCCTCAGCTGCCCCTTCCCTGCCGGCAGTTCAGCTGTCCCTTCCCCCCACTGCCATGTGCTGCTCCCTGAGACTCCTGCTTGCTGTGTCGGGGAGGGGAAAAAGAGGGGGGCTAATGTCAGGGTGTCTCCCTCACCCCTGCTCCTGCACCCCACTTACACCATCTTCCATAGAGCAGGGGGACACACGATGGAGGGAGCTGCTGCCTTAGGTAGCAGCTGCAGGCTTGCTGATCTAATTAACAAGGCAGTGTACTTCTGACCCCACTCTTGACACCTAATTGGAAATGCGCATTTCTATCTCTCAAACAAACACAGGTGTGTGTCTCTGTCTCTGTCTGCCCTCCTTCCTTTCCTGCTGCCTTGAAGAGTGTGAGAGTTAACCCTTGAGGGCTCAGTGGAGTGCTAGTTCATCATTTAGCAGTAAGGCATTCCCTGGGAAGTATCCCACCCTCTGACTCCTCCACCTCAACCAAGCTTCACAATCATCATCGCTGTGTACCACTATTAAATTGTTTGTTTAAAACTTATACTCTGTGTGTGTGTATATATATATATATACATATATATATATAATACAGTCTTTTGTCTGGTGAACAAATTTTCCCAGGAACCTAACCCCCCTCATTTACATTAATTCTTATGGGGAAATTGGATTCGCTTAACATCGTTTTGCTTAAAGTCACATTTTTCAGGAACATAACTACAACGTTAAGTGAGGAGTTCCTGTATTAGTCTAGAAGATACACATAATAAACAAACAGGCACACATGCAAGTTCTGAAATACGTGCGCATCTGAATGTACTGATAAATCTCACCCCCACCATGTACACATTTCAAACTGTTCATGGATAATGGTGTAAAGATCTGACACACTAAAATGGGAAGAAAAGGAAAATCTGTATCAGAATACATTTCAGAAAACAAGGAAGTATTAAAAAGTTTTAATAAAACAAAAACAGGAGAAAAGGATGAAGTTGAATGTATGTGCTGCAAATGGTGTGGGCCAATTATTAAATGTAAATATTTATAGGCTACTAGTTCTAAGTCTACAACAGTAAACTGTAGAAGCGACAAAGAGTCCTGTGGCACCTTATAGACTAACAGATGTCTGTTAGTCTATAAGGTGCCACAGGACTCTTTGTCGCTTCTACAGATCCAGACTAACACGGCTACCCCTCTGATACTTAACAGTAAACTGTTTATTCAAATGAAAAGTTTTATTTGGGGATTAGAGATTTTTCTTGTTTTCTTAAACTCAGAGGTAGCATTGTGTTTTGAGTTCTGTTTTAGTTCTGCAGCAAGCCACATTGAATTTCATTCATCAAAGCATTAATCTACTGAATACTTTTCCCTCCTGCCCATCCATCCACCAAAATAAACCCCAATATTTATCCAGAAAAATTAATTGTTTTTTCCACCAATTTTCACCTGTTTTTGTTGTAGTAATAAACACTGATAAATTCCCATGAAAAATTAAATAAAATAAAAACTGAAAACAAAGGGTCCTAGTTATAAGCAACTGAACACAGGGTCTTATAATAGGAAATGTCATGCAACCTTAACTATATAACTTAATAATAGGTGGTGTTAGCTGTTCTGCCCATAATAAGGTATAATGGTCTAAACAGAATAGAGGGAGAAATTAACATTTTACCCTGCAATAAAAATGACCTTTTTCTTCTATAAAGTGCTCAAGGCTAAAGGTTTTCTTCCTGATCACTCTGTGATGTTATAGTAGAGTGTACTGAGGCACGAGTCTTCCTGTGTTCTCAAATTACTGTTCTTTTAATTATAAAATTTAGGATGAGGGAAAATTTAAAAGTCACATTTATTCTTAATTCTGAGATTTAAAATCACAGGCTACCAGGGTGTATATACAAAAAAATGAAACAGAAGTGGAATTACATGCACATTGTGGGCTAAATCCAGAGTTATACCTGCAGAAGGTCTGGCACAGTTTAGGGGTCCAAAGGTGACTAAGCTGAGCTGGTCAGCAGGCACAGTGTACAGTTGTCCAAAGATAAGTTATGCTAGTGGCTAACAACCTCCCAGGAGACATTCTGGCAGCAAGGGGTTGGGAGGGTGCAGGGATGCCCTGGCCACGTCCATGTTCTCCAGCCACATCCCCTATGCTGGTGGCCAAGATCGGGGATGACATAAGACTCACTACAGCGGCTCTATGGCACCTAAGCCAAGAGGAATCCTTCAAGGAACTGTGTCCATTGGGTTTAGGTCTGTTTTGTGCCAGGCAAGCAGTGCAAAGCAGATTTAGGGTGAAATCCTGGCTTCTTTGACTTCAATGTGACCAAGATGTCTCTCTCAATGTCCTGGAGTATTTAGGACTACTATTGGGGTGTTCACCATGACTAACTATAAATTAAGGTTGTGTAACAGTTTCTATTCTATCTCTGTTTCAACTTCTCATAACTTCCTGAAATTTTCAGCTATCAGGCAGACGTTTTTCAGGCTTGGTGTCTGTCCCAAGGTGATTAAAAAATTAAAAAAATATAATAAAAATGGTTTCAGTGTTTGAAATAAATGAAAAAAACACTTTCTCCATTATAAAACAGTTCTGACAATGTTGTGTCTGAACATCTATACAGCTAAAAAAAGATAGAGTAGAAAGATTAAATTTGGCTTGGAAATGGTAATCTGAGTAAATTTGATGAGTAAATAATTGAGAAACAAAATAAATATTGAATCCCTCTGTCATTTTTACAGTCACTTTTCAGAAAAGAACCACAGTTTGGGAGGCATTTGTTAAATTAAATTACATCCATTTTGGTGTAGGAGTAAAATCAGATTTGTCAAGATTTTTTCTTAGTGATAGCTGAAGTCATATGTTACTGACGACCATAAATAATATACTGTTTTCTTTTTAAAGCCATGCATATTGTGTCTGACTGAATATTAGTTGTTCATATTTCAAGTTATTTAAAATAGCTAGAAATATATATTTAATATGAATGATTTCAAAGATCATCCATATGTAACAAAATTTAAGATTGAACAGGCTTTCTAATTAGTTTCTGATCTTCTAATTCCATCTCTTTCAAACCGATCAACAGACACGAAAGAAACTTTTTATGTACACATCTATAAATTATACACTGACAAAATCTAGTGCAGAAGACATTTTATTCTTATGAATTTGTTCTTTGTAACAGGCAAAAACAAACTTTAGGAATCTTGCTATTACAAAATGTTTTCCCTCCTCTTGCATGTGCTGTCTGGCAGTATGTCCCTGAGTTAGCAAATTCAGGCTTGCCTTTGAACTCATGCTCATGGCCCTTTTGCTGAAGAAAAAGAGACTTAAATATATGCTTAAAGTTAAGAACATACTTAATTACTCTGCTGGATTGGAGCCTATGTTTTATAATAATCTAATGGTGCCATATTTCTTGTTATTAATGTATATTTCCCTCCTCCCATCCAGTATGCCTACAAAATATCACCCTTTATGCCCCTTTTACCATATTTTTTAGGAAATTATTTTTCTAGCTGCAGAGACATAATTTATGTATCAGACTTTATAGTATACCGCTAACAATCAGATATAATAAACAGAAAATCAGTATGTAAACTATGTTGTGCTTTAAAGCTTGAAGGACAGAGGCATAAGTGTCAACTACAGTGAGTTTGCAGGTATTTGCATATGCAAGGATCAGGTAATATAACTATTCCTGAATAATAAACCTGTCCTTTTTCTAACTAAAGAGCATAAAAACCTTTCAGGAGATAGTAGTGATTGACCAATGTTACAGGTGATGCATATAAGCTAAAATCTGTTGCAATTAGTCAGACACTGTGGTGAGAGTTTGTAGGAACAGATCCTTACATCTTTCTTTGTCACTATGCAAGGCTCCCAAGCTCTAAAAAAGAATAATGATGTAAACAAGAAGAGTAAAAACCTTCACTGTGTACATACTTCCAATCCTGTCAGACCGATGCATTAACTCCACGGTTTATGGACTTCAGTCAGCAAAAAAGTGAGCAAGCTCATAATTAAATGTTTGATTTGTTTTGTTATGATTAAAAATATTAAATAAATTTAAAACCACATTAGACACATTGGACATTGTTAAAAACATTGGCTAATTGGAAAGTGAATTTAAATTATCTATCCATACATTCAGTTAAGAGAAATGTTCTTACATATAGAGTGTGGAAACCAAAAGCTCTTCCATGAACTTTCAAGGGACCCAGTTAACATTTTCTGAAGTCCAGCCATTATAGCTACAGTAAATACACTGTTGTCATGGTAATGCACTGATCAAAGTCTGAAGGAAAAAAACTCAGGTGTTGTTATGCTTCATAGTGTGAGATGAAAGGATGGCCTGACTAGAAATAAAATAGAATTGATGAGCATTTAGTTCAAGTTGATTTTCCATCCTTCCAGAAAGGCATATTTAATTTGAATTTTAAATTAAACTATTTCAAAATAACTATGTGATTTCATATATTCAAAGTATAGTTAGTACTCAACATTATGCATGTCAACATTATCATGAAAAGGCAACTTTTTGGTGCTGAAAGTACTGTATAGCTGGAATCCATTTCTCTCAGTTATTTTGAACAAGATTGACACTTGCCTCTATGCAGAGGAGTAAGGGGCAGTACATCAAAGCACACTATGGAACTTTTAGTGTGTGATAGCAGGGTCCACATGGCAACTTAATGCATGGCAGGCTAGTGCGCTGTACATTCACACTCTGGTTTTTCATGCACTAAGTCTCTGTCCAGAGAAGCCGTTAGATACCATGGTGCTAGGATAATTAAAAATTACCGTAAATATATTCCACAGTTTGCTTTTTCCCCCTGAACTACAGTCTGGATGTAGAAACCTCTTCCCCCCCCCCCCCCCCCCCCACCAAATAACTATAAGAAAACAAAATGAAACAAGCAAATTAGAGTATTAAGTGAACCAGGTAGGATACCCTATAGATAGACTGTAAGTAGAATGTAAAGACAAGGAAGACGTTTTCATTGGTCCTGAAGCAGCATTTCACTTTGGGGAATATCATGTATCCAAAGGAAAAGGCCATAACTTCAAAGACAAAGGAGACAGCGTCCCTTTAATACTGCTTGCACAAACTTAAATTTGTCCCTGGTATGCATGCATTTAAACACAGCCTTTAGTTACATTGATTTGATGAATACTAATTGTCAAATATCATCCAATTTTTTGACAACCTTAGGTATACATAATTGTATCCTCTATATTACTCTGTGTATGCCAGGCAAAGAGAGTCAATGAAAGATGTGCATAGAGGACATGATCCACACCCTTTTAAATCAATCAAAAAGCTTCTGTTGGCTTCAGAGGGCATGAATGAAACAAGGGCTTCTGTATATTTTAAAATTTCCTTTCAATTTTCTTTGATTGTTATTCGAGGATAGTACTGACCTAATGCTTTTCTGCCTCATGGGCTCTTATACAGAGTAATGCAGGGTTCTAGTCTGTCACCCCCGCCTGCTCAAGGTATATCGGATGTAGCTAAGTGAGATGGTTTGGGTTGCCTGTTTTGCCATCACTATTCTGATGACGTTCAGTTCTGCAGTACACATGTTTCACTGAATGCTGAAGTTACAGTTTTTCTGTTTTCCAAGCCTGTGTTGGAGATCAGGTCTTGGATGAGAGCTTGTGGACCGAGGATCAGCCTAGAGTTGAAGCTGTTTGGGTGACAGAAGGATCTTCAGGATCTTTTGACTGAGGAAGTCTGCTTTTGTCACTACAGTCTAGGGGTGCTATTGGAAGTTGTCTGCTCTTGGAAGTCCAGATGGGGCAGCAGTAACCAAGAATGCATTTTTCTATTTAGACCTGGCTAGGGGGTTATGACCTTTCCTTTCAGAAGAGGATTTAATAGGGTTTAGGTACCTAAATCATCAGTGAGTTGCCTAAAATAAGTATCCAAGTTTGCAATTTCCTCCATGATATATTACATACTTGAAATAGAGTATAAATGTGGTTTATTGAATCCTTAGTCATGTTACAAAAGTAAGGATGAAACGGACCTGTTTACTGTTACTGTTAGTTTATTACAAGCCCAGGGCCGGCGCACCCATTAGGTGACCCTAGGTGGTTGCCTAGGGCGCAAAGACTTGGGGGGCGGCAGGCGGCTGCCTCCTGGCTCCCCGCTCAGCGGCTGAGCGGAGAGCCGGGGGCAGCTGCCGTGAGCCGCCCCGCCGCTCAGCACCCGAGCAGGGAGCTGCGGGGCAGCCGCTGCGAGCCGCCGAGCTGCCCCGGGCTCCCTGCTCAGCTTCCGCGGTCGGTGAGTCACAGGGCGGGGCTGAGCGCCCGCAGGTGGGGGGAGACTGAGCTCCCGCGGGTGAGGGACCTGGCTGGGGGGGTGCGGCATTGCAGGGAGGGGCGGGGGAGGCTGAGCTCCCGTGGGCGGGGGAGCTATCTGGGGGGGCGGAGGGGCGGTGCAGGGCTGGTGCAAGGAAGTTTCACCTAGGGCGCGAAACTTCCTTGCACCGGCCCTGTATAAACCAAGGCCCTGTTGGTTTCACATGGACAGATCCTTGTGTTTAGGCAGAGCCCTACTGAAGTCAGTTGAAACTACAGTCTTCCATCCACAGTGAGCCCAAGAACCTGATCCGAAGCCCAGTGAAGTTAATGGAAAGTATCTCACTGATTTCAATGGGCTTTGGATTGAGTCCATAGTAAATAAGATCACCATATTTTTATGTATACAGTTTTTAAAAGAAAAATATCATTTAAACAGCAGACAAAAGAAAACATATGAACATTAAGGGGCTGGATGGTTAGGAGATTAGCAGTGGGTAAGGCTGTATTATTTTCATGGGTCTAAGTGAAAATGTGAAATTGACCATTTTCAGGGAAAAACCAAAATCTCTGCAGAACCCATAATCAAATTTTCTGCTGGTTCATTGCTTATTGTGTTCAAGCACAGAAAAGCCTGAAATGTAGGTGTTATTGAGGGCTAGTCTACACTAGAATTGCTACATCAGCTTTCCTGTCAGCATAATTACTCCACCTCTGCTTTTTCACACCCCTGAGCAACGTAAGTTATATCAGCACAAGTGGTAGTGTAGACTTGCCCTGAGTAATCAGTCTAACTGAGGTAGGGACTAACCTGCAGGGGGCAGGTAGAGATGTGACCTTAGCCTTGACCAGCTGGCTTATTCTTGGGCTTTCTGAGGCTAAGTATGTAGACCAAATGATTGAGGGAAAAGGCAAATAACCTTGGAAGGTAAGGAGAAAGAGGATCTTCCCCTCCTGCATGAAACTTCTACAATACCACTGATAAATAATAATGTTCTTAATTTCCCCACCCCCCTCCATTTCTAATAGTTCATCCCTCTCATAGCAGCAGGCTCTGGCTACCCTGATTTCCTTAGATGAATCACTACTGTAGATAAGTCAGACTGACTTTAAACCTTGAGTTACTGTGCATAGAGTATAAAACATTGAGACAGACAAAAGTATATTCTAAACTAGGAAATATTCCTGCCTTATTTCAGCAGCTGCTATATAGAATCATACTATTTCATGTGTTAAATGATGAGCTATATTGCACTGTCCATACATTATTCCAGTTGATCCTCAAACAAAAACTATACTGTACTTGCTACATAGAAGCCTAATCACATAACGAGTAAGAAACATTGATTCTGCTGCAGCTATTCGCTGGGGGAAAAGGTAACTGAGAAAGTGGTGTTTGGCACAAAAACAGTGCAATGAGCAACAAAAAAAGTTCTTTTTAATTTGTGTAAACATTTGCATTTGCTAATATTCCACTCTGCTCTGAGTAACACAATTTTGCATTCCTACCTGAAAACAAACTTTAAATATACATTCCTAGAGTAGAAGGTCCAGAATATTTTTTCTTCAAAAACACAACAATTTTTAATAAAATATGTTGTGCATAAATTACTCTTCGATTCTTGGGCCCAGATTCTTGGCTACTGCAGAGAAGCAGACAGCACAGGAACAGGGGGATGGCGTTTTTACTCTCCCATTCTTGAGCCTAATATATGCCAGGCTAGTCCTGTAAGCTGCCAGTGGCAACCAATACGACAATCAATATGGCAAATGATGTGGGGTAATAGCTTCTACACTGGCCCTGCACCCCTGGAGGATCGTACACGGTTTACTGCCAGAAAATGCCAGTGGCTCAATGCAAAGCATTCAAACATACCCTTGAATCATACTCCAAAGTGTCTTGCCCTTAAAGTTGTTCTATGATATTTGCTATTTTGCTTCATGAAAAAATGTAGCCTTAACTGTATGTGTGTAGGTATTTGTTTAAGTATCCAAAATGACTTATGAAGTCTTTCACGTCCATGTCACCAGTTCAAATTAAGCTCAGATTGGTGGTGATCAAAAGACTCCTTCCGATGGGTGTTTGGTGGCTTACATAAACTTATCTGGATCTCAGTACTTCATCCACCAAGGGTCCTGGTGGACACATCACAAAAAAACTATTACAATTCACACTACTATTGGTGGTTCTTGCACTGATTTTGAGAACAGTAAAAATGCAGTTTGTTTAATTTAGATCATTAGTACCGTTCCATTAAGATGATGCCCACTTTCCTGAGCAAATAATTACAATGCTATTTACTTCCACACTATGTTTTTACAATAGAGCTGAATCAATTGATCTGATTCCAGTGGAACTTGATTTTACAATTATTTGATGAGCTCTTTAAATTAATTCCATTTAGACATTCAATTTAATGCCGTTTACCCTGATGGAGTTAAATTAGCTATGACTGACTAGCTATGGGGCCAAAAGAAAAAAGAAAAACAATTTCAGATTAGATACCTGAAATAGGTTTATCTATTAATATATAAAAGCTGCACGGTTCAGTTGTAAAAAGGGCCTTTAGTTATCACCTAAATAGAACCAAACCAATCCCAAAGTCCCTCTGGCTTTTTTTTTTTTTTGGCATTTGGGGGTAAGATCAGGAGCCAGTCCGTTTCAACACAAGTACTGTCCAGATGGATCAGACATTATATACTTAATTGCCATGGCCTAGCAGGTCTTGAGCCATCTATGGGAATTCCACTAGGTTTAAAGCAGCCTCACAGCATACCTTCAAAATGATTCTCTCATTGAAATATGTAAGACTTAGAGCTCTAGGCACATCTTTACAATGCACAATTACTACACAGGCTATGCCTCTAGATCTGATGCCAGTTCATGAGGTAAGTCAAGTAAAAACAGTGACCCATCTTTAGAGGATCTCTATTGCTTGTTAATCTCCAAAAACTGGAAATCTGTATGGACAATTCTCATAGGAGAAAAGTGATCACTTATCGTAGTAGCTTTGTGCAGGTCAACCTATGAGTGCTACATCGGCGCAGCTGCCCTGATGCAACTGCACCGCTGTAGCACGTCTGGTGAAGACGCTCTATGCCAACAGGAGAGCGCTCTCCCATTGGCATAATTATGCCACCTCCGCAAGAGGCGGTAGCTATGTTGGTGGGAGAGCGTCATAGAGCCAGTGTGGACAACGCTTAGGTCATTGTAACTTGTGTCACTCAGGGGTGTGTGTGTCTTTTTCACATCCCTGAGCAATGTAAGTTAAATCGACTTACGCGGTAGTGTAGACCTGCCCTGTGTTTCTCCAAGATTATATGTATGGACCCTCACTCCTCACCCACCTTCCCCACTTCCTTGAAGTATCAGGTTAATGATTCTTGAATTAGTGGAAGGAACTAAAGTGTGATTTGGAGCATTTTATACCCTGGGAGACCTGCACTAGAGAGAAGAGGCATGCCATCCCAGTAGACTCTGCTTGTGAAAAGCTTTTGAGCTTGTGTGTGTGGGTTGCCCTTCTCCTGTGAACCTCAGGACCACTAAGATGTCTGACGAGTAGCTATACTTTTACTGTAAACATCTAAATGCCTCTGTGTTATTTCCATAAAGGAACCATGTGTCCCAGTTTTACAGGTGTCCCAGGGATTTCTTTCAGGGCATCTGAAATGTCCCAGTATTATATTTCATCAACTAAAGGTTTTTGCAACTACAAAATCTTTGTACAAGATGTATTGCTTCCCTGGTATCAAATGTTTAGTATGCGCCTCCTTCACTTATGTCACATGCCAGTGTGTGTTTCACATCGACCATCACTCAGGGTCACGCTTGCGGAATGTGCCAGGCTACAACATTACACTACGAATCTGATGAGTTGGTGACCATGTCTAGTCAGTGCAAAGCCTCTGCTCCAGACTCCTGGTAGTGAAAGGGGGATTGGGAAGAGAGGTGGAATATTTGGTGGTGTTTCTCTCCCTCTTTGGCCTCCCTAGCCAAAGAGAAGAGAGCAGCAAGGGTCAGAGGAGCACAGGGAGAAGAGGTGGAACTCAGACTTTCTTTGTTCTTCTCTAATGCCCTGGTGAAGCCTTTCCAATCCAGATGGAGCAGATCAAAGAAAGGAGCCAGAATGAGTATTTTGAAGCCCTAAAAAATGTTGTCACAAAAGTGTCCTCGATCTTTATTTTGAAACTATAGTCCCTTTAAAGTGCTATTCCCCCACACCCTCCCTGAAAAAAGCTGAGATCAGAGTAGAGGTTTGTATGTTTTTATGTAATTTTGAGAAATTGGACATGTGTGTTGTGGGCTTTTGTAAGCTGAATGTGAAAGGGAATTTATTATGGAGGTGAGGCATCTATAAGAGTTTGGGTTTTATGATGTTTGTGTGATAAAATATGTGAATTGTTATTGTTCTGAATGTTAAATGTTTTTGTAACTGGTAATGTCCTTGTTTTTAGTAATTGTTTTGATGGAAAATGTATTTGAGCAATCTTAGTTCTAATTTAATGATTTTGTGTGTGTATGTATAGGCGGGGAGAATTTCCCTGTTTCTTTAAAATGATCAGTAAAATTAATTCTTTCTCACTCGACAGATATGTGTGTGTATTCTTTGTGTTTGCTATTGTAGCACCCCCTCTCCCCCGCTTTCCGCCTGCCGCACAGCTGACGGGCAGTAGGCCTGCCTGTGAACTAAAAAAAGTAAAAAAAGCCGCGTTGCGGGGCCGCGCCTCCGGAAACGGAACCCGGAAGCTTAGGTGAGCTGGGCGTGCGGCGAGGGGGCTGCCGGGGAGCTGCTGGTGGGTGCTCAGCACCGACCAATTTTTCCCCGGGGGTGCTCCAGCCCCGGAGCACCCACGGAGTTGGCGCCTATGGGTTACACTATTATTTAATTTCATCTTATTGATAACAGAACAATTCTACAATTCATCAGGGCAATTTTGAATTCTAATCCTATCCTCCAAAGTGCTTGCAATCCCTCCCAGTTTGGTGTCATCTGCAAATTTTATATGCATACTGCCCATGCAATTATCCAAGTCATTAATGAAAATATTGAATAGTACTGTACCCAGGACAGACTCCTGTAAGACCCCACTAGATACATCCCCCAGTATGACAGCAAACCATTGATAATTACTCTTTAAGTAGTCTTTCAACCAGTTTTTCACCCATTGTATATAGTAATTTTATCTAGACCACATTTGTGTAGTTTGCTTATGAGACTGTCATATTACGTCTACAGCTTTTCCCCATCCCGTAGGCCAGTAACCCTACAAAAGAAGGAAATTAGGTTGGTTTGACATGGTTTGTTCTTGACAAATGCTTATAAATAGATTGTTTAATAATTTGCTCCAGTATCTTTTCAGGTATTGAAGTTAGGCTGATTGGGCTATAATTCTCCTGCTCCTCTTTGTTCCTTGTTTTGAAAGACAGGTACTATGTGTGCCCTCCTCCAGTTCTCTTTGGGTGTTCCAAAGCTACCATGGAGTATGGGAGAAATGGGCTTTTGATGTTCCACTCCCCATTTCTGTGCCTCAAAGCTTCTGGGAAAACTAATTGTCTTACGTTTTGTTTTTTATAAATCTGTAGTGTCTTATTTAACATTTTAGCTTCCTTCTTATTCAGCACAAGACTCCTCGCAAGCTCCATTCTGCTGAGATTTTGTGTTTTGATGATCACATTTTCCATCCATTTGGTAGGGAGATACATAAGGTTAGGTTTAGCAGTGCTTAAAATATTAGCTGTTGCATAGAGTGGAGTGTTAATGTTGCTTGTGTATATTAAAGTAATGACAGTGCTGAGGATAGGGGAAAAGAATCCCACAGGAACAGAACATGAACATTAATTATAGGGAAAAAATATATTATTAACATCAGACCTCACTCTACAGGAGGTCCCAGTGTGATTATTATGGGAACTTAATTACTACCTCCCTTTACCTTTTCAAGTCAACTCTTCTTCATAATGAGAATAATTTCACCATTGATATCACCAGTGTAGTCAGACATTACAAAAAAATTATCTTTCCTGGTATTCCAGTCAGAGAGAGAGAGAGAGAGAGAGAGAGTGTGTGTGTGTGTAAAAGTACTTGCAAATAAGTGTGCACCTGGTCCCCTTTGGAGTCCCTTGTGTCTTACTTCATTGTTTACAAAACACTGTGATAGCCTGGGAGAGAAGTTGCTCTGCTATAGTAAATGTGAAGTATTGTTAAGGCCACACAATGTGGCAGTGCCAGGAATATAGTCCAAGAGTTCCTGACTGCCAGCCCTCAGCCCAGTCAGTGAGCCCCTCATAGTCAGTCCACTGCTTACATTATCTGTATTGGGTCATGTGTAGTGATATTAGATTTGCACATTTCAAACTAAATAACTCTAAAAATAGCAAATCAGTCTTTCCAAAAATAATTAAAGGCACCAGTCCTCTTTGGGGACAAGTAACTATAATCAATTTGGAGATTCTGGGCCCAAACGTTTTTTAAGATATTATGTTTCTTTCACCCCCAACTCCCTGCAAAAAATAAAAAGAAGAAGAAATTTTTAAATAGTGAAATACTCCAATTTTATAAGCAGCTGTATCTCACAATGCTTTTTCAGTTCCTTGCAAACTTTAAAAATATCTTTACTGGCCGATAAGTGTACATGAAAAATTTCTGCTGGATTTTTTGATAAATTCCGAAGTGAGGTCAAAAGTAAGTAAGTGAAGTGAAGTAAGAAAGCTAGTTATTATTGAAACATACATAGTACCCTCTATGGCAGTGGTTCTCAACCTGTAGCCCACAGGCCACTTGCGGCCCAATCAGCACACAGCTGTGGCCCATGTGACATCCTGAGGGCCATACAGGTAGTATATATATTGTGTGGAGCGCCCCACATAACACATAGAAAGCTGCATATGCAGCCCACAGTGGTAGATACGTTGAGAACCACAGCTCTATGGAGATATAGGAATGTAATGAATTGGCTGTGGATACATTATTTCTGTTGCTTTCTTGATCACTTTATAAATCACAAGTGACGGAGTGTGAGGGAAAGTAGTGAGTTATGAAAAGTTATCAATTCCAAGAGGAAATTATATCCAGGAATCCCATTAATTATTTTATTTGTGCAAAAGCATTGATCACAGAACTAAAAATTAGTGGTAGCTTAGGTTCAAATGATCGTGACTTGATCACATTTGTAATCTGTCAACAAAATAAAGTCCAACCCAGTAATAAAGTTGGTGCTTTAACAGGCTGATAGTCACAAAACTGAAAATAATTATGAGCCAAATCAGCTGGGAAGGGGATTTTAATCAGAAAAAATGTGAATAATAATTGAGACTTTATTGGATGCCTAAAAAGCCACAATCAAAGAGGAAGATTAAAAAATTGACTGCCTTAGAGGGGAAGTGAAGACGGCTCTAAAAGGAAGTGACTTGATCACAGTCTATAAGTATCTACATGGGGAACAAATATTTGATAATTGTCTCTTCAGTTTAGGGTGACCAGACGTCCCGATAAAATCGGGACCGTCCCGATTTTTGAGCATGTGTCCCGCGTCCCGACCGATGGCCGGTCGGGACGCCTTTTGTCCCGATTTTCAGGGTTTTTTTGTTTGTTTGTTTGTTTTTGCTCTACAGCTTCTTGAGCCTCTTCCGTTTTTTTTTTGGTGGGAAGTCCCGATTTTCGGGTCTTCTCATCTGGTCACCCTACTTCAGTTGAGCTGGAAAAGCTATAACACAATCTAATGGCAGCAAGCTGAAGCCAGACAAATTCAGACTGATAATAATGTGTACCTTTTTAACAGTGCAGGTAGTTAACCATTGGAGCAACTTCCTAAGCATTATGATGGATTTTCTGTCACTGACAATTTTGAAATCAAAGATTGGATTATTTTAAAGATATGTTGTAGTTCAAAAGGAATTATTTTGGGGGATTTTTATGGCCTGTGGTATACAGGAGGTCAGACTAGATGTTCATAGTAGTCCCTTCTGGCCTTGGACTCTATGAATTTATGAATTTTGCTCTCTCCGTCTCTCTTTGTGGTAATCTTCATTGTGAGTTTTGTTTCTGAAATCAGAAACAATTAATCTCACTGTAGCTTTTAATTTTCATGTACAATTTTTAAAAAATACAACCCTAAATTGGGGAGGTGTTTAGTGTCTTTGATTTCATGTTAAAATATCTTTATTTTACATGAAGACAAAGCTTGAAACATTCACAAAGTGACAAAAAATGTATCCGCATGCCTCTATATATTGTGGAGAGAAACAACCATCATAGAGCTCCCAGGGGCCTTTCCTTTTCAAAAACTTTTGGAGGGCACACCAGTGCCCTCCTGTATCTCAAGATAGGGCTGGAATAGAGGCCAATGTTGATCATGCTCCCCCATACTTCCCATAAAGATTAGCCATATTTTTCCCCCAAGACAAGATTGTCTTTTAGTTGATGTACTGACTGGCCTCTCTGTGGTGTCTTTTTCTAGAAGAAGAAAATCCTGTCTCTCACTGCAGGGTCCTTATTTGGGGTGAGAGGTCGGAATCACTTTTTCTTTATTCTGAAGGGCAGCAGCCTGCTAACAGAATCTTCAGGTCCAAATGTCCACTTCCAGAAACATATTGATTATGTCCTCAATTATAGTTACTAGCAGGTCCCTAAATTCCTGTATCTAGAAGAGTTCAAACATCTAGCTATCTGTAATCCCGATCTCCTGTGCCCTTACACCCTCAGTCCACATCCCCCTACACTTTCCTGGGTAGAGAGAACTAAATCTCCTGAAGCTCAAAGGATATTCATAAATTAATTGGCAAAATCACACCAACAACTCCTTTCATCTGCAGAAAATAGATATCTTTCAGGCATCCAGACGGATTCTGAACCAGTATATGACTTCATTAAATAAAAGAGAACAGAGTTAACAGTAATTGGCCTGGCAACAGGGGAAGTGGTGCTGAAAAGCTAACTTAGAGTGTAATGATTGCAAAGGATTTGGTTAAAATGATGACACAAAGTGTTTGGTAAATTATATATATATATAAAATCAGAAATGTTTCCTGTCATGACCATGTTAGTTTAACTCTTTTCTCATGGGACTATAACCAGTAATAGGTTTTATCCGGGCACTTTGTTGCATCAGTATTTATTCATTGGGAATGGAGTACATGAAAATAAATGAATGCACTTTATTCACTAAGGATAAACTTCACCCATAGACTTCTGTACCACGTAAGCCCCACATTGGTGTTACGCAGGATGGTGAGGACAGTCAAAGGAGCTGCACATTTGTCCCTGCATCCCAATAGCACCACATGCGCTGGCCCCAAATAGGCTGGCATGAGAAAGGTGATTGTGAGTGTGGTGAGACTGCAAGATCCACTCTTATGTGGATCCAAGGGTCCTATCACCCCACACAGAACTGCAGAAGGGTTGCTTTGCTGTTCTGTGGCCTGACCCACAGACTGAGGGTGGGTGGGAACCATCTCCCCAAATTCCTGTGTTGTTCCCTGCACAAAGCCTAAGTATTTGGGCTTTTCACAGGGTGTATGAATGAATTTTGCTCACGGGCAGATTTTCACACCATGGGACTGAGGCCCAGTATGCATTACAAAACTAGGTCAACCTAGCTACGTTGCTCGGGGTGTGAAAAATCCACACCGCTGAGTGGTGTAGTTAAGCTAACCTAACCCTCAGTGTCGATGGTTGAATTCTTCCATTGACCTGGCTATCACGTCTCTAGGAGGTGGATTATGTACACTGATGGAAGAGCCTCTCCCGTTGGCGTAGGTAGTGTCTACACTGAAATGCTACAGTGGCGCAGCTGTAGCTGTGCTGCTGTAGTGTTTCAAGTGTAGACAAGCCATATTTTTTTGCATCAGGAAAAATGTACAGTATCTTGTTCTTATACAGTTAGGACAACACCCCAAGAGAGGAGAGAATCATACATTTGCCCAATGTGCTCTCTTAGAGTAATATCAGGGGGATGTATTGCAATTCTATTAGACATCAGTGAACTGCTTTCACCAGTTTATTCTGTGCTGCAATTTACAGAGGAAGAAATAGATAAGCTTACTGTACTGCACTGAGTCTCATTGACCCATGTGATCTTCCACACTATTGGTGGATAATGTGATTGCTCTGGAGCAGGTCAATGCACATTCTCACTTCCAGTTATTTTGGGCCAGTGCAAACTTACTGTACCATGAAAAATTGCATCACATAACATGGCATCCAGAAGATGATGTATGCCGCTACTGTGATATTTTTATTATGCCTCAGAGAAAACCCATTTTAAAGCACAGCTGCAAAAAGAATTGCCAGTCTTACAGTGAAAAGACACAAAGCAACCAATATATGTAATCTAATACATGGGGAACCAACATTTTCCTTTACATAAGTTGGCAGAGCTGCAAAAACCCGTAAGACAGGGTATTGGCTACAGCTTTCTGAACATGTTACACTTCCAGTGGGAGACAGGTAAATGTGAATTAAATTAGAACCTAATGTCAGGTTTTGTAATAATGCCTGTCTGGCAGGTTGTGAATCACTGATGGAGGAGTAAGAGAAAATCCTGGCACAAATATGTAGTCTTGCAATATCGAGGGACCAACACACGCATTAAAAAATGTTATTAACTCACCAGGGAGTTCCTTTGAATTGACTCTAGAACAAACATTGCACCCAATGTGATACACATAGTTGTAACTGCCCCTACAGGGATTTAAATCATTAGGCCAAATTCTGATGCACAGCATGGAACATGGCCAGAGAGTTGTGCAGACTGGCCAAACTCCACACCCAAAGCTTAGGTGGATCCTGAGTACACACCTCCTTATGGAAGGCTGCATAGCTGCTATGTGTCCACTTACCCAAACTCTCTTCGAGAGGCAGAGTGTGTAGGCCTGATTCTAGTTTCAGATCAGTTTTACACTGGTGTAACTCAGTTGATCTCAAAGTAGTTACTATTGATTTATATTGATGGGAATGAGAGAAGAGTCAGGCCTTGTGTATCTAGTCCAGTTGGGGTGCTGCAGGGTGTGTTGGGAGAGACAGTGATTCCATGACATCGCAG
Organism: Macrochelys suwanniensis; assembly: GCA_033296515.1. NCBI lineage: Eukaryota > Metazoa > Chordata > Testudines > Chelydridae > Macrochelys > Macrochelys suwanniensis. The sequence goes on along the minus strand of CM065775.1, from coordinate 115,117,081 downwards.
TTGGAAGCGGTGGAGTGGGCTCCCCTGAGAGAAGGTCAGGTTGGGAGTGAAGGTTGAATGGTTTGTTACCCCAGAGTAGGTCAAAGTTCAGACTGGGCCAAAGGTCATCTGGCTTGATAGATTCAGAATATGGAAAAGCAGCTGTCCCCTAGGACATGACAGGACCATCAGGTAAAAAGATTTGCTCCACAGTGATCGGGGCTGAGAGAGAGAGCGAGAGAGAGAGCAACCTTCTGTGACTTGACACAAAGCTACAGGTTTTTTTAAAAAACTCTCATTTGGGGACACCAGATCTTGACCCTCCTTTTTCTTCATAGGCTTCAGGTGGAAGTCGTTGCCATCTCAAGAATAGCATGGAGAAAGAAAATCTATGAAGGGCTGCATATTGAAGTGGCCCTAGCCATTTTACCAACCACGGTGGGAAATATCCGTTCCCCCACCGCCCCACCCCACCCAAATAGCAGAACAATAAAAACAACAGCCAAGCAGCTGCACAGCTCTCTGGCGCTCACGGTGACCACCCTACTCACCCACTCCTAGAAGTGTCCCTGGTTGATCGGGCAATGAGACTGTGATTACATGGAATCTCTGACTCCCCTCCTGCTCAGTGCCTCCAGGGCCGGCCCACAACATTTTGGCACCTGACGCGGGGAACTCAAATGACGCCGCCATGCCCCCTCGCTTGGGCCAAAACTTTGCAAGGTCTCAATTCTGCCTTCTTCCTGTTCTACTCCTCTCATGGTACTGCTCTGCTACCTACCCCAATAAAGGAGAACTAACAACTTAAAATGTCTTGTTCAAAAATTTTAAGTAACGCTTAACTTTCAAATGCCTGAACAGCAAATGTAACTTTTCTTCTCTGCATGGTAAACACTGGCATTTTTATCTGTTTGAATAATCAAAGTGATGCTTTCCGTGCCTTCTTGGTTGCAAAGATTTAAACTGCTTCCTGAAGGTCCACAGTCTGGGCCAGCTCATGCTCTATTGAGATGGTTGCAAGGCCGACCAGCCTCTCCTGTGTGATTGTGGAGCGTAGATGTGTTTTTATTAACTTCAGCTTCGAGAAGCTGCGTTCTCCACTGGCAACTGTTATAGGAAGTGTTAGAAGTATGTGCAGAGCAACAAAAGCATTTGGAAAGAGGGTGGTCATCTTATTTGTGCACATATATTCCAGAACAGCCTTTGGAGTTGATCCTGCTGAAATGTATCTTGAAAGGGCTTTCAGTTCATCACCTAAATCACTTGCATCTATATCGCGCATGTCATCATGTGTCAACACTGTCTATAGTGCCCTGCATTGCTGGTGAAGGTCTTCTTCAGGTATAGTGAGGAGTTTTGGAATATCATACAACATCCCAAATATACTGCTGTGTTCCTTGAGCTGCATGAAACGTTCTTCAACTGACTGTATTGCACAATCTAGCACCTGGTTAAAGAATTCAACTTTGAATTGTTGTTTGGGGTCTCTTATGGGATTATCCCGTGCCCATAATCAAAATGTCGTCTTCTTCAGTGTCTCTTGTATTCTTGAATGGGTAGGAAAATAGCTTCAGTGTGAAGTTCCTCTGCCAACTTCTGTGCACTCGTCAGAACGTTTTGAAATCCCTAATGTGACCGCTAAGACTGTAGGTATGACTTTGCTTTGTCCAGTTGTTCCATTGCTTCAGATATATCAAGGTTAACACCTTGGAGTCTCTTGCTTACATCATTTATTTCAACCAGTATGTCATGCCACAACACTAAGCCACACAGAAATGTGAAGTTATGTATGTTTCTGGTGATTAAATTTCCCTCTGCCACTGTTCTCTCACAAACAGTTCCTGTCATAGCATTATCCTCCATAATGGCAACTATGGCATCATCTATTTTCCCAATTTGGTGTTTGATAGGCTTTATCGCCTATACTCGACTTTCCCATCGTGTGGCACTCAGTGGTTTCAGTGTCAGAGAGGATGTTCCCAGATGTTGCTTCAAAATTTGCCATCAATGAGTCGATGCAGAGAAAAATACATAGATGCTTTGAATTACATTAAAAAATTCAGCAGCCTCACTAGAAGCTGATGTTGCATCACTGACCACCAAGTTCAGTGAATGAGAACTGCATGGGACAAAAAAAGCTCGAGGGTTTAACTCTCGGATCCGTGTCTGCACTCCTATGTTCTTTCCTCTCATGTTGGCACCATTATCATAGCCCTGACCTCTCATGTCAGCTATCACAATTCCCGTATCATAGAATCATAGAATCATAGAATCTCAGGGTTGGAAGGGACCTCAGGAGGTCATCTAGTCCAACCCCCTGCTCAAAGCAGGACCAAACCCAATTAGATCATCCCAGCCAGGGCTTTGTCAAGCCTGACACATTAGTATCTTCCAGCTTTTTAAGAAGCACATTTGTCATGCCAGCTCCTGTAGTATCATCTCCTCAAGTGGGTTCAGGGAAGCAGCAGGAAACAGGAAGCAGCAGGAAAATAGAAGCTGGTGTTAATCAGTCCAGGCTCCTGGGGGTGCTAGAGAGGTACATAAGAGGCTGCTCCTCCTCTCTTTCCCTGCAGCTCTTGCTGCTTTCTGTTATTCCCTCTCACCTTTTCTCCTGCCTGCCAGTTTTGTCTCTTGTGCCCTCCTTCCTCCAGCACAGCACTCCACTATCTCTGTGCATCTAGAACAAAGAGAATACATATGCACCAGCAGCAGACACAATTTTCTACACTCTGGATCCTAGTGGCGCCCCTCCCCACAGTCTGGCACCTGAGGCGGTCGCCTCATGGTAAGACCAGCCCTGAGTGCCCCATCAATGTTCTGTGACATTGAGTCAGTTAGAGTGCCATCTGCTGAATCATCAGTGCCATTTCCAGCAGTGCTTGGGTTTTTCTTCAAGGTTTCTTATCCAAGCTGTCATCCAGCCTGCCCCTCTATATCTTGTGAGACTGGAAAGCTCTCAACAATTTCATAGGAAGCTAGCTATGAAATTAGTATTAGTAATTTAAAGATTTGTTCTTCTGTGGATAATGAGCATGGTAGAATCTTTCAGTATTTCAGAAAGAGTACAGTAGAATATTCTACTGTGGACATTCTGTCAGATCTCTGATCCAGAATCTCTAGTTGAGAATCCATATTTTTTTCTAATGAAATAGTAATTCATTCAGATAAAAGATAATGACCTGAACTTTGAAAATTATAATCAATGTGTTAATTGAGCACACATACAATTACCTGCTGTAGAAAGGCATGTGATGCAGTTTTACTGTTAAAACAATGGGGAAAATCCAGAAAGAAGGCTTTGACAAATGTTAGGACTTCCATAATAAAAATTTTGTTGTTTTAAAAAGTAAAATGGCAATACTAAACATTATAGATAATGGGATATTATGCATATATGTGCATAAAAGGACTGGCAATAATTTTCAAAACACAGTTTGCTTGCTCTCTGTAATGTTGTGTTTCATAAATGTATGGTCATTCCATTAGTTATCTATCAAATAGAATGGACATCACAAAGTGTTCTGCATTATTATGAGAATATGAAGGTTGTGCTCTTGGCATTTCTAATAGTTTTGTGTCACTGAAAAGATCTGGAAAGAATCATACATTCAGTCAATCCACATAATGTTATGCAATATTTTCTTACTCCCTCCTTAAATATCATCCATGTCAATTTGGCACATACAAGCTAAAACAATGACGGGATGGGAAGTTAGGGAGAGAGTTTTTGTTTATCGGACTGTAAATTAAATGACATGTTTTGTCACTCATGGGCTGCTCCCTTCCTAGATGGTGAAAAGGCAGGACTGATCCAAGACTTCTGTAAATTCTGTTGTACCATTAAGAGATGTTGCCCAGTGATACTGTTGGTAGAATCTCCATTTCTCACCTACCCCTACCAATGCTGCTACCTTCTTTAGGCTATGTATAGCAGTTTCATGACATATCTTCACTGGTTGCTCCTAGGTCTTCTACATAGCCACACAAAATACTAGCGTTACATATCTAGTCCGACATTTTCAAACTTGGGTGCCTAAAGTTACGCATTTAATCCCACATTTAGTCACCTAAATAAGTGGACTAACTTTCAAAGGTGCCGAGCACCCACACCTGCAACTGGTTTCAGTGACTTGTCACCATTAGGAATTCTCTTGGCATTTCTTAATAGTCTCAATGTAATTCAGAATACTTTGTGAGATGCATTTTATCTAACAGATAACTAATATAACCATTGTATATCTATGAAAAAATTAACATTACAGAAGGGGGATTGTGTCAAATCAGTGGAAATTCAATCACTTATGTAGGTGATTAAATATAGATTTCGGTGCTTAATTTTGAAAAGCCAAGTTTAAAAATTTTGTCCCAAGCCCAGCCAAAAAAATGTGTTTTGGATAGACACCAATGAGGAACCTAAAGAAAATACAACCTACTAAAACTATAGTATAGAACTGTAACAGAAACCAGACTCTCTCCCCAAGCCAGGAGGGAGGGGAAGAGTTTGCATTAAAGATTGATTTACTCATGTGTTTTACAGCATCAGTAAAAATGTTTTATAACTATAGTTCATGGTAAAAATATTGGTTAAGATGCAATCCTCCATACATTAGGAGTATGTGATTTGCTAGTAATTTAGAGGATTATGCATAGTGCTAGAACAAGATAATTGGATTTACAAAATAAGCAAGATTGAGGAAGCTATCTGATACACTGATGTGAGTAATACATCTTTATGACCATATGAGTCCGAATTTAGTAGCTATATTACCATCCCTCATATCGATATTTCCAACTGAAAAGGCTGAAAGAAATAGAAAAATTCTCTAGCATCATACACTGCTATTTTTTCTCTCTATTTAACTGACTATAAATTTACTTCAAGCCTTAAAGTACAGTTTTAAGAACTGTGACTTCTTTCAAGATAATCTCTGTGTTAACGTGGGTTGGATTTAGACCATGGACCATTTGAAGTTGCTGTAATTAAAGAAATAGCTCATATTAGTCAAATATTTTCTGAGTTATAAAGACATAAGAATAAATGTAAAGAATACTGCCATCTTATTAAAACATTGGCTTTTCTGCAATGCCTGTCTTTTATCAAAGCCATGGCAACGTAAACTCTTTTCGGCCCGCTGTAACAGTGTGGCTTGCCCTTGGGCTGGAGAGCCTGGGGTCAAGACAATCCTGATTATAGAACGGACACCTCATCTTGAGGGGAATCAGGCAATTTTCTATAAAGTGCGTAAGGTGGCTGCAACAAGGGGAAAGCTCAGGAGGCTGTAGTGCAGGGATCTCAAACACGCGGCCCGCGGAGCTCTTCCCTGCGGCCCGCCCGGCTCCCCGCCCCCCCTTCCCACCCCCCCATTTAAAAAAAATGGGGGGGGGAGCCCGGCGGGCCGCAGGGAAGAGCTCCGCGGGCCACATGGGAAGAGCTTCGCGGTTTCTGGGAGGGAGGGGGGAGGAGTGGGAAGCCGTGCGCACAGGGGAGGAGGCAGAGAAGGGGCGGGGCCTAATGGAAGGGGTGGAGTGGGGGCGGGGCTGGGGGCAGAGAGCAGCGAGGGGGTGGGGTCAGTGATGCGGCCCTCGGGCCAATGCACTAGTCCTCATACGGCCCTCGTGGTAATTTGAGTTTGAGACCCCTGCTGTAGTGAGACTTCAGATTGTGAGAGAGACTCCTGCAACGAAGGCTCTGAGACCCGGGGAATTGCTCTAGCTAGGAGTAGCCCGCTAAGGGAGGGAAGGACTCCAACCATATCAGGGTATTTGGATTGTACCTAGGTGGACTGTGTTTAGTTTTGAACTTTGCTACCCTAACAAGGGCTGTTGTGACTGGACTGGAAAAATCCAGTGCGACATTTATTTGGGGATCCAAGATGGGAAATTGAGGTGAGAGGCTGTGTGCTGAGCTGCCACATCCACCCATTCAGATTCCAGTTTCCTAGAGGCCAGTGTATCTGTTAGGCTTTCACAGAGTCCCAAAATGTATCAGAGGTTACTTACACCATCCCCAAGCCAACTGACTTCAGCACTTGAGAAATATGAATGGAGTATATATGACAATACAAAGTGTTGATCGATTTATCCATTAGAATTGTGTCTAACTTTTAAGAGGCCTGTTTTTTCTAGAAGATGTAAATCCTCAGCAGATGTAAATTGGGGTAGCAACATTGAAGACAATGGAACTATGCAGATTTACACAAGCTGAAGATCTGGCCCAATTGCAAGAGTGTTTATTAAACTTTAGTGTAATCTGTCTAAGAGTTTGTTACAGCAAATTAAGGAACAAATAGTATGCTCCGATACAGCATCTGAAATAAGGAGCAGGGGGGACTATGTACAAATTCATTTGGCAAATGTGCCGGTCTTATTTTTTTGGTGTCACGTTCAGTCATGGAGAGGATAAAGGGTAGTTAATTCTCTGCACTTTAGGTAGTTTACATTGGCAACATCTGAGAGGTTTAGGAGTTCTGAATTTTATAAATTCACAAGGTCTTGGTGTTCAGATTAAACATTTTTTTAACTTAAGTATGAAACAATAGGAACCTGCATAAAAGCTCTCTCAGGAATGTACCCTTTGAAGCATCTAAAGGAAGAAGGTTGAGGAAAAAACACCCACATTGAATCAGATATTGTTTAAATAAGAAAATCCAAACAAACCTGTAGGGATGGAGCAGAAGTATAAGTCATTTAAAGTGGAATGCTGTGATGTGAGTAGACTTGTACTAGTTTTTGTTACAGTATCTAAGATGCCTTACTTTATATTACATAATTATATCCTGATTGATCAAGTTACCTTTCCATTTCACTGGGGGCATTGGAGAGTCAGATTCCAGAACTTTACTCACATTGAATAATGTTGTACTCTATATGAAGTTCCATTAAAATCCATGTACTACTTTTGAGTAAAGTGCTATTCTTTCTGAGTAAGGATATCAAAGGATATAAAATCTGGCACTGTTTTTGTCCATAACTGTTTTTGTTCTCAGTAACTGTTAAAAATATGCAGCATTATACAACAGCTAACTTTTCATGTTGTTCAGGGATATAGGCACATACTTAATATTTCTGTATGAATTTTGAAATTGCTGGCATATAAACGTCAATTTGGCTTGAAGTACTAGTAACTTCTAGTCTTCATTATGGTGAATGAGGTAAAATCATTTGGAACTGAGGTCAGCTCCCACTGAAGTCAATGAAGCACTCTGACTGAATTAGTTTGCAGTAAATTTGGGAGCTAGTGTGTATGGCCTACTTTATTTTGCACAGTACTTGACTCTGGGCTGTTTTTCACCTTTGTGAGCTAGCATGGCAGTATTTGACTAAAGTTTTTGCAGTACTGTTTTTTTTATTTTCATTTTTCCAATATTGTTTCATATCTGGCAGAGGCATAATTGAGTAGTATTGTGAGTCTGGTTAAAGTTTGTTATGGATTCAGTTTATACCTATGTAGCACCTCCAGCTCTGGTTCAGACACAGAGTATATCCATCTGTAGGGCACCTTGGCCCTGGGCTGTAGGTCCGTTGGGCAGTCATAGTCTCTTTGTGGGGGCAGTAAGTCTGCATTCTTCTTCCCGAACACATCCAAGTAGTTACAGTATTTGTCAGAGAGGCTGAGGTTCTGGCCTGGAGCTACTCCCATCTAGCTAGCCCCTGCCATCCAGGGTTCTCTTTCTGGGGGTCTCCTCCTATCCTGAGGCCACAGGGACAGGTCACCTAGGGTTGGTTGCTTTGTCGGGGGCACTTTCTGACAGTATTCAAAGGATACGCTAATGCTCCTTCACCACCAGGAGATATATGGATCATGCTGTGCCCACTAAGGAATGCCGAGAATTATCTGGACGAACAGTGAGCAGATCACATCGAAGCATATTGCGTCTCGGTGCCCTTCCACTCTGGCCTCTAAGGGAATGGTGTGCTGAGTCACCCGTCCAGACAAGAGGGGTGACCCATCAATCATTTTCACCAGGTCTCATGTGGGATTCAGCCGCAGGGGGATCTGCAGGGTTTTGGCTGCCTCAGCATCTATAAAATTGGCAGCAGCCCAAGAGTCTATCATTGCTAGTTCCAGCAGCGACTGGAAATGTGAGGAGACACTCTGGTTCCCAGGTTGGGTTCTACTTGAAGGCGGGGGGAGGGGTGTCCAGGCCATACCCCCGTACTGGGCTTGGGCTCGTCCATTTCCTGAGGTCTTCTGAGCTGGACAGGAAGCAAGGATGTGTCCTGGTCCCCCACAATACAAACAGAGATTCAGCTGCCCAGGTTGACTTGCATGGGTTCGGTGCTCCGTTCTACCGGCCGTGGCACGGCGGGCGAGCATGGGGGTGTCAGGCCATCGCTCCTTTCCTCCTTTCGTTCATACAGCCAAGAGTCAATGCACAGGGTGAGGTCAATAAAGGTACCTGGGTGGGTGGGGTTTTCGATGTGGGCTAGCTCATCTTGTACTTCATCATTTAGCCCCCAGGAGAACTGGTGAAGTTGAGCTGCCTCATTCCACCCAGCATCAGCTACAAGCCGTCGGAAATGGACGGCGTAAGAGGTGGCCAGCCCTTGTTCCTGGCGAGGCTTCCAGAGGTCAGTCTCTGCAGAGCGGATGTGAAAGAGTGTCGCAAAGGCTGGTAGGAAGGCATCCCAGTCAGAGAGCATGGGGCTGTTCTGCTCCAACAGGGGGGAGGCCCAATTGAGCGCCTCGCCAGAGAGCAGGCTGAGAGCCCCATCTTAGTCTGGCCTGTGGCATATGTTTGGGGGCAGAGCAGGAAGAGCAGCCTGCACTGGTTCAGTAAATCACAGAATTTACGATGATCCCCGTTGAATTGTTCAGGTAGTGGCACCGCAGGGGCTGGTTCTGGTGATGTATGGTCTGGGCCCGTAGTGACACCACTTCTCTCTGTGAGCGTGCGAGTTGCTTGCTTAGGGACCATGCTCCAGCAGTGAGCTGTGCCACCCGAGCCTGCAACTTGGTTACTTGCTTGCACAGGTCTTGTGCTTCCAATGCACACTGCGTAACATGGGTCTGCAGTGCGAGGTTCTCTGCCAGCAGACGGATGACTTGGTCCTGTGGGTCCCTGGCTGTCATGGGACTGCTGGTTGGAAGGCGTCCTGCCCCCTCTATTGTCTGTGAAGAGGTTGGATGGATTTTGAGGGAAGGTGTGGGAGCGAAGGGTGGTCTGAGTAAACTGTCACAACCGGGATGTGGATGGTCATACCTAGTGGTTAGAGCAGGGGATGGGTACCAGAAGGTTGGAGTCAGACAGGCCAGAGAGCAAACCAAGAGCCAGGCGTCAGGAAACAGGCAGAGTCGCAAACCAGAGTCTGGGGTCTCTCACACGGGGACTGAAGCGAGGGGAGGGAGGGAGGCAGGCAGGCAATCTGTGCTATTGCTCTGATAACACCCCGTCATGGCTTCCTGGCTTAAGTACTGGTGCTGGCCAGTCAGTGGGCTGCGAGGAGCTGCCACTCAGGTTCTGCTGGACCGTATTTCCTGCTGAGGTATATCCAGCCTCAGGGGTCCTCCCTCAGAAACCTAGTCAAAGCCTTCTATGTCATTTGGAGGCATCAGCAACCCAGAACCCCCATGGTCCCAGTTTCTAATCCTGCAAATTCTTACAATACTAGAGGCCTTCAATTTCAGCTTCCAACTGGAACATCCCCAGAGCCCTGAAATTTGACTAGCTTCTCAGGTCAAAAAGGAGCAACTGTATTTTTCTATTAGCTAAGAGCAAGGTTTGGACCTTTAGTAACTTCTCTTTATTAAAACACAGCAATTAAGAGAACATACTAAAAATTAAGTTCAGCGTACACTCTGTGGACCACATCCTGCTCTCAATTGATGCAGGATAAGAGGACAGGCTCAGGCTTCTTGAAATCTGTATTTCGGATTAGTTGATAGGAAGAGTTTAATATACACTATGAAGTAAGGATGTGCTTGAGTATGAATGATAAACACTGAAAAGAATATAAGAAAGAAATACTTGTGGCACCTTAGAGACTAACAAATTTATTTCAGCATAAGCTTTCGTGGGTTAGAACCCACTTCATCGGATGAAGTGGGTTCTAACCCACGAAAGCTTATGCTGAAATAAATTTGTTAGTCTCTAAGGTGCCACAAGTATTTCTTTCTTTCTTATTTTCTTTTTGCTGACACAGACTAACATGGCTACTACACTGTAACTGAAAAGAATGGCTATAATTCTGTTTCATTACCCAATTGTTATGGCCTTAAAACTGCTGTGTGTAGATATTTAATATGTTGCTAAAATGCACTAGTAATACCTAGAAATACAATTGATTTTACTATCACTTCAGATAAAATGTACAGTACAATGAGGAACAGAGAATGATATGGATTCTAGAGCTGGTCCAGAACTACTCGATTCATGTGGTTTTTACTTCAGACTGTAAATTTAAATTAAATTAAATGTATAACTAAATCTATGAAACTTGTTCAGTTGCATGTTCTCCAAGGATCACTCTCTTCCCCAGAGTTTCAAAATGAACTGAATACAGGAGCAACTTATCTTAAAGGAATAGGAGTGGGGTGCAGAATATGCTGCATGTTTTAAAAGGGGTGTCTCAGATTGGTCTACCCCTGTACAGCTGGGGAGTTAAAGGAGGTATGGTGGACAGCATTTCCTAAGTGCTCCTCCTGGAGCAGCATGGCTCCCCTGCACACCTAGACAGAGTTGTGACTAAATGCCACAGTCAAACCCATGGTGGGAAAAAACCTGAATGCAAATAAAACAAAGATTGTAATTAATGAGGATTCTGAGAATTGCAGGTGTGTGTTTTTCTAAGCAGATGCATCACTATCATTAACAAATTAACAATTCTCGTTTGCAGTTTCCCTTTTAACTGTTTAACCGCCCACCATCTGCACAATGGAGCCTCATATATACATCAACACCACCATCCTCTTCTCTGCCCTAAGTAATACAAATAAAAACCTTAAACAATGAAACTGTATAATACAGAGTGTGAACCCTTGGATTTCTGTGGTACATACTGCACTTTCTTGGAAGCACATCAAGTGTATTCTGCAAATCAAGTGTATTCTGCACTGATGGGCATAGGATGTTATACTAATGAGAGGTTTCATTTTAGCCCTTGAGATTACTGTTCCTATAAATTCTAACTGAAAAGTAATCTGGTTTTCAAATACTGTGTGCAAATGTGCCATCCCAGCTGCATTCTAGAACAGACATTGCAGAGACTGAATTGGTGCAATAGAGGGCAATCTTTATAACTCAGGGTGTCTGTGCTATCAGTTTTATAATTGTGAGGAAAAATTAGCCAGCACATCTGCCATCCACAGGGTAGAAAATAGGTGGCCTTATTCATCCTTATTCTGCACCATATGTTAGTGGTTTATATCCATGCAAAACATACACAAAATAGATGTAAAACATTGCCATTCTGGTTTGGGAGTATGTTGTGTTCACTTTGCACTGGCGGAAATGATTACACATACACAGGCAACAAAGAACCAGCCCTAAGAAGAGTGTGGGAGGTTAGAAAGAGGAATATTGCTGACTGTAATACTAAAGACTGAAGGAAAAAGACAGATTGAAACTGTTTGTGATGGTAAAATTTAAAATAAGAGGTTCTAGCAAGTAAGGTTAAGGAGAGAGAGAGAGAGATATAAATTCAGGCAGAATCTCTTTATAAAAAGGGTGATGAAATATGGAATAAACTTTCAAACTCAACAATAGAATAGAAAATAGAAATGTAAGTGGTTAATGAGGCAGTTAAGAGGATTTTGGATGGAAAACTTTGGGGTGTAGTCACTACATAGGTTTTTGGATTTAAACAAATGATATAGAGTAACAGACCATATATGTTTTCCTGCTTTAAAAAAAAATAATCCTAGGCTGTATATTAAAACTGTTGAAAAGATATAGGATTTTAAAAGACTGAAAAGAAAAGATTTTTTATCATCAAAAATAGTTTAAAATTGTCACTCAGAAATATTCATGGTTACCCAACATAATAATTAGAATAATTGCTGTAGTTTACTAATTTTTGATGTTGTTAAACAATAGGGTAAAATGTAGACCAGATCTGCAAAATTCTACTCACCTAGAACAATTTTTTTTTTTAATCAGTGAGCAATATTTTATAAGCTTTCTCACTTTAACCATCATCAGGGTGAAGAACAGGCGAGTAGATTTTGTTTTTAGGCTGGTAGGTGTTCGCGTCTCATTGTAAGGCTGATATACTCAGTGCTGTATTGTTCCTGTGACATGTTAAAAGTTTCAGCAATGGACTTGTCCACTGGAAATTATTTTCTAATTACCAATGGCTGAATTATGCATTGTTCCAAAATAGGAGGTACGGTTAAAAAAAAATGAACTGGAGAGCCTACTAACCAGGAAGAAGTTGCTATCCCTTGAGGTTACATTTACATTATGTAAGACCCATGTAAAATGATTATGGAGGGATTTTCCTGGTTTTGTGCAGACTACAGTTGTGAGGATTCTGCTTATATATTCTGCTGAACTGAGTCTTAAGAGTTATTACTACCTTAAATAGAAAAAAATACAGGAATTGTGATATCCACCTTGGCACACTGAAAGTTCAGATTTTGTGTGTCGTACTGTGTAAGAAATATATGGTATAAAAACAAACCTTAGTTAAGCAACTGCTTAACAGATTATCCATACCACCTTTCTAAGGGTTCTTTTAATTTTGCTTGCTTATCTAAAGAAAAGGACCCAAACGTTGAATTTAGTTGTATTGAGTTATTAAATATCCTTAACACCAGCATTTAATAGTATAGGATGTAAGAAGATAAAAATAGTATTGGACCATGATTTGGCTAACACAAACTTGAAAATTGGTTGATATAACCATTCTGGTTTTCAGAATAAAATTGCACAACTGCAATAGAAAATAACACTTGTACTTACTATCTTGGGAAGGTGACTTTGTATTGATTTTTGACTCAGAGTCCCTCAGAATAGGGCCTCATTTATGTCAAACGGGTTATTAATTCTGGTGTTGCCAACACAACAGAGGGGAAGAAAATCCAAAAGTAATGCATAAGACGGTTTGTTCAGTTACTTACCTACCTGTTCACCAAGGTCTCCTTCCCAATGGATTTCTAATAGTCAACCCTCTTAACCTCCTACTTCCCCACAAATTATACTAGCCCCGGGATCTGACTAACACTCCTAGCTATTTAATATAAACCCCTACATTTATGACAGACTATATAGAAAGAATGCAATTCAAGAGGCTTGTCTACTTGTTTTTTTTATATTTGTTTGCACCTAGAACTTGAAAGGCAGTATGAAACTGTTAACTATGGTAGACACATATGCAGTATTCTATAGTCTTAGTTAACAACAGTAACTTGCTCAGTTTCAAAACTACTTTACAACAATCTTGATTGGAATCCATTACAAAATAAGGACACATACTGTAACTCTGTGACAATCTTTAAAGCACGTACACACACGCATATACACTCCCTTATTAGTTAGGTACCCTGTTTCAGGAAGTGGTCAATTGATTGATTTGTGTTGTCACCCGAGAGAAAACCTGCATCTTTGCTCAGCCATCAGCTTTCAGCTCAGTTATTGTTCATGGCGGGAGTTGACACTGCGAACATAGCAAAGGATGGAAACAACTATTGTCTGTTCCCAGTGTGCTAGCAGGCAATTTGAATTGCTGGAAAATAGAGACAATTAAAGATGTCTATCCAAGATAGATATCTGATGTCACCAGGAGGACTCCCAGGTGACTGGCCCAGGACCTCAGTCTTCACTCTTCCACATGTCCATACTTTTAGGAAGTAATGTGCTGAAGGAGATAGGCCGTTTTATCCCATTTCTTATAGGTGGGTTTAACTTGGTTTCTCTTCTTGGAGGTGCTAGCATGGCTCAATCAGAGGGTGACCCATACTTTCGCCAAAGATTCAAAATATCCAGCCAAAGTGATAATTGTCCTCTCTCACCATCCAATCAGGGAACAACACATACACCGGCTTGTATATGACAGGTTAGTCCATTGCTATTGGTATGACATGGTCAGCAACTTATCTCCTCTGAAAGTCACTTTCCATGAGCCCCTCTGCAATGCATCCCTTGGCCAATTTTGCTGTTATTCTTGCAGTTTCTTCATCAACACTTTGATGAAGTTTCTTCATTAACACTTTGCTAGCTGCTGGCTTTGCTAGTTGCAGTTTCTTCATTAACACTTTGCTAGCTGTTGAAATGTCCAGTTTATAGTTCATATAATTTATAAAAAATTCCTTCATATTCTTTGATGCTCTTTAAACTTGTTTTAACTCTCCATTATACAATTCAAAGTCATGTCAAGAACTGTTGTCCTCCAGCAGGCCAGAACAGGTGTATAAAGTGTCTATCTGTGGCTAAACTGAGTCTGTGCATTATTAATCCAATTAAACCTTTCTGATTATTCCACTCTTTGATCAAATGCCCTTATAAACACACTATTTGGTTTCAGTTCCTTTTATTTACTGTCTCTTTCAGCCCAGGTGTGTTTCACTAACATGATAGCATGAGCATGCTTTATTGCAAATATTAATCTTACTTCTTCACTTTGTCACTACTAAAAGAAATCAATATGAATGCAACCTGTTTCTTTCCCTAATAGGATTAATAAAGTAAGCCCTGTCATTAAAGTTTACAGTGTATTGCTCAAAGCTGAATCACTTAGTTAACTTCCCTTTTATACATATAACTTCATTTAATCATAATATTAGATTCCATCTACTTCCCTATTTTTCACTACTGGATCTGACACATCACATAGTAACTTAATATTTAATATCAATTTTTAATTCATTAATTCACAGCCAAGGAGAAAAAGGGAGGTTTGTTTATTTGGCTGCACCAACCTAACATTCATGTGAAAGGTTACAGAGACTCCATTTCCTCAAACAGTCTGAAGAAATCTTGCCATTAACATTTTTTCTCTCAGTCCTGTCCTGTCTTTCCTAAACAGCATTTAAACTTGGGCAATTCTTAAATAATAATAACTCATAATTTTGGGCCTTAGTTACTACAACTGTTTTGTTTTTCAAATTGCTGCATTCTTGGTAGTATTGCAAAATATTATGTCTTAATGCAATTACTAATAAGCATGATATCAGCACAGACCTATGAGTGTTTATATGTTGAGCTCATTGAATAAAGAAGCTTATCACTTATCTGTGAGGAAGCTTTTAATTACTTTTCTGTATTGACTCCAGAGATTAATGGGTAGATAAAAGATGCTTTATTGTTTTCATTTATCTTTATTGAGATGTCTGTATTTGTATTAAGCTCCACCTTTGATCTTTTACTCTTTCTTTGCATTAGTAATTGAAAAATATTTGAGTGCAGACTGACTGTAATACGTAATTTCCACTAGTCTATTGTAGTTGTTACCAAAAGCGTTTTTTATTTAGTCCTTAGCAGTGATAAATTCCACTGTACACAGTGTTAGAATTGAACATTCAACAACATACTTCAATGAAGAAAACAATATAAGAATTGCTGTACAGAATCACAGTTTAGATCCATCTAGTCCAAACTCTTGTCTTTGACACTAGCCAGCACCAGATACTTCAGAGGAAGGCATAAGAAATCCTGCAGCTGGCAGATGTAAAAAAACTCCTAACGTGGAACTACACACAGAATGGGTAAGATTTGATGGACCCCTCTGGGAATGTAGTGAGGACAGCGCAAGGAGCCTCTTCCACTTGCAGGCTCTGTGCAAGGGTATATCACAATCGTGATCTGTCACAGAGCAGGCTGTGCAGGCATAATCCTGGATGCACAATAGCTCCCAGGATCCCCCTAGGTTTGTGAAGGTCTGCACCACGTGCAAGGTGGACCATTGTCTGAATGCCACAATTTGGGCCTTTGTTTGCACTAAAAAAAGGGTAGCTCAGGTGAGGAATCAATAAGAGGCTTTCTATATTCCCTGCCTCTGTAGAGAGCTGACATGCAGCTACCAACCTGATAGAGGGAAAGGTTGGGTCTGGGCAGGGGAACAGATGGTTGAATGTGGGAGGGAGCTTTCACCCTTCCCTTATTAAGCTCTCTGAATCAAACCAGCCTTTTGTGAAAAACCACAGCATGGCCAGTGTATGTAACTACTACATGCCTTCAAGTTCCTATGTGATGGCATGCTCCCTGTTCCCTCTCCATTCCAGCCCCAATACTCTTTCATTTCCTTCAAACACACGTCTATGTGCCTTTTATTGTACTGCCCTGTATGACTGGAATGCTTTCCCCAAACCTGTTCACCAAGCCATGTGCCTGGACTAATTTCAATTCTTCCTAAATACTTCCTTCTGTCACCTAGACTACAAGCAATGGAGGTGAAATGAAAGGTAAAAATAACAAAAGATGTATTTTTCAGTGAAACCAACGTGATATATCCATGTCTTATTGTACAATCACATGATCTTGTTGTTACCTGAGTCTTTCCTCTCTCCCATAACTAGGGCCCTATGAAATCCATGTTAGTATTGTGGATTTTTAAATGAATTATTTTCTGATTTTGGTTTTTTTCATTTTTAAATTTTTTTTATGGCAGGGGGGAGAGGGAGAGGCGCAGAGCTCCTCCGTCCAAGTGGCTGGGGGAGGGAGGGGCACAGAGCTCCTCCATCCCCAGGGCCGCGGCCGGGGGTGGGGGCACAGAGCTCCTCCAGCATCGGGATTGCAGCAGAGAGAGAGAAGGGATTAAGTGTTATTGTTTTGATTCTGCAATTCTGTCCATTTCATAGGGCCCCTTACATAACCTTTTCAGCAAGACTTCCTTTGCCCCCTACTTTAAACTATGGCTCCGAACCTGCAAAGATTTACACATGTGCTTAACATGCATGGTGAATAGTCGTATTGCAGTCAAATGGGACTACTCAGTCCATAAAGTTAAGTACTTGTGTAACTCTGTGCAGGATCAGGGTTCTTCAAGTTTTACTGCCTAGCAGAATTCTAGGAGAGGGGAGCAAAAGTACCACACACTGCCTTTCACTGGGTGAGTGTCAAGCTGCCTTCTTGGGTGTCGGGAGCTGCAAATTGCATTCCCTTTGCACCCAGGGAGGTGAATCAAACCTGGGAGGTCCAATTCATTTTTAATGTTCTGTCTGCTCCATTTGTCATGTCTTGGAAAGACCTGCACTTTCTGACGTACAATAAAGTACATGAAAATCTTGAATACTCTGCATAATTTTTGTTAGGAATGTGCCCCTTGTTAAGTATAAAGTTCAGCCTTGTAATTTTGTTAGCCTCGTAATAGAGGGATCAAAATGTTTATTAATGGGACTCAGAAGCAGAGAGTTTGGTTATATTGGCTACAAAAATATAATTATTATAATTAAGATTGCAAAGTACTAATGAAGTTCTGTAACAGTTACCCCTTTTCCTCAGAGATGTACTTTGCAAACCTGATTTGAATTTTATATTGCATGGAGGAAATATCTGTCATGGTAAAATGGAGACCATGAATGCAGGCTCCATACTATTATGGCTGTGCTGAGGACAGTGAAGCCCAGTGCAGGAAGGGATGGTTAGCGGTGATACAGGGAGTTGCTTGGCAGGGGAGACAACTCATTTAGATGTGGTTCCTGGTTTCTCTCTCTCCTTGCACTAAGAGATTTCTGTGGATCTAGGGTTCCCTTTAATATCCCTCATGGGGGGACAGAGAGGAACCAGGCAAGTCCCCACAATTAAAACAACAACTTGATGTCTTAGCAGGGGAGGTTACTGGGAGAAGAGCTGTGTCCTTTCCCCCCCAATCACCTGGGGTTTCCTTTTACCTATTAGGCTCCATACTCCACTCCAGCAGACAGCTGTATAAGAGAACAGTCAACTGGGAAATCACTATTGTGGGCCATGCAGTCTGTTCAGTCTCCTGGCTGGTAAAAAGTCAGCTCACTGTGGAAATGAAAATAATAATAAACAACAGAGCACAGGGACTGCAGTTGTAGCTTACGCCTGTGTGAAGTGTTTCTTGCTCCAGTGCTCCCCTTCCACACCCCCCCCCCCACTTCCATGTGCACTCGGGCAAGGAAAGCCACAGTCTGGCTCTTCATGTAGTTGTGAAGTCAAGAAAGAATTCCTGAAGATGACAGATTGAGCCACCCTTCATTTCAATGGTACTGCTTGTTGAGTATGGCACTGCTGAGGGTAAGTAAGAAGAACAGATTTGTCCACCACCTGATTAAAAGGGTCTTCTACTGAACAGTGATGTTCAGTTTCTCAGATACATTACAGCAATGTATTTAAGCGACAATTCTTATTAATTCTTATTTTCAGCAAGTAGGAATGTCTTAGGGCTAATACTTTGAAGAAGACATACTGGTATGGAGCCAAACTCCTCCCCATTGTATACTCACTGGAGTCAATTGAGCTATACGGGGGATGAATTGGTGCATCTGTCATGTAAAAACATATACCCAGCATGCTTTACTGTACACTTTCAAACAAACAAAGGACTCCATCCTGCTTCATGTGAAGTCTATGGTAAAACTCGCATTGTCTTTATGAGGCTAAATTGTGAAATTGCTGCACCAAGGAAGCACCAAGAGGTGCCATTCCTCCGAGAGCTTGCCTGGATGCAGGAGGAACTACATCCTTTCATCCAACCTCCATCCCACAGGCCCACCTAGCCTGCTAGCCAGTATGCAGTAGAGCAGTGCTATGGCTCAACCTCCTCCCCTTTTTGCCCCTTTGCAGGAAATAGTGAGGGAGAAGTGTCAGCCACATTTATAAATTAAATAATGCAAGGTTTTATTTCAGAGCTAGCTGAAATAAAACATTTGCCTGATCTACACACTAAGACACTGGTTTAACTAAAGGTCAGATGTTGCATCAGGTTAGTTAAACCAGTGCAGCTTTGTGTGTGGACACTTTCATCGGTTTAAATTTGGTTTACATTAGTTTAACTTGGCCCAGTTCTATACCAATATAAGACAGTCCACACACAGAGTTGCCCTAGTGTAACCAAATCAAAGGTGTCACAGTTACAGGTGCTAGCTGCATTTCTCTGCTCTTTCTGATCTTTCTCAGTGCATCTCTGTAGGTGTCAGGCCTGGTGTCTATACCTCTCCTGGGGTGGAATTCTGCAAGTCTCCCACACCTAGACCAGGCCCTATGTATCAACTTTGCTTACGCAGCAAGATCTGACTGGCTTCTCTACCTATATTTTGTCCCTCTGGGAGTCTGTGTTATGCAGAGATCAGACTCATAGACTCATAGACTCATAGACTTTAAGGTCAGAAGGGACCATTATGATCATCTAGTCTGACCTCCTGCACAATGCAGGCCACAGAATCTCACCCACCCACTCCTGGAATAATCCTCTCACCTATGTCTCAGCTATTGAAGTCCTCAAATCATGGTTTAAAGACTTCAAGATGCAGAGAATCCTCCGGTAAGTGACCATCTTCTTAAAACCAAAGTATTGTTTATTTTAGCAGTAGGAACAAAACATTTAGAGAAAAGGGATTTTAAAACAGTCTTCACACATGTCTTTCTTACTGAAAGGCTTACTATCCCCTTATAGTAGCATAGGCAGGCCTAACTTCTTCCTACACCACCATGGGTCCCGTGTTTTAGTCTGGTCCCCTGACCACCTGCCCTGCACCACTCCCTCTTGAGAGAGGCAATCCCTTTTTAAACATATACAGTCTGATCTCCTGGTTCCCAGACCTTGGCCCTGCTTGTCAAAACCAGTTTTGTCAGTTGGCTGGAGCCCCAAGGTAGAATCTTCCAAGCTAATAGTTTGGGAATTGTCTTTTAACAACCCGTACGTGTTTATCAATGGGTGGGTTTATCTAGTGCCATTGTTTCCCTTCCTACTTGTTCTCCTTTCTGTCCCTTATTAAACTACAGCAATATAGTCATACAGTACACATCCCAATAACCAGTTCAACATACAATATTAATACATTATTGCAGAGCAGCTGCAATTCTGTCACAGCTGAAACATCCCACCTTTAGTTAAACTGGTGCACCTTCTGTGTGTAGACACATGGCTAATGGAGTCTCTTCTTTGCATCATTTACTCAGACACATTTACAGAAATTTAAAGATTAGTTTCTATTTAAAAATATACTACCAAAATAGCTATACATGAGTCATCTCCCCAGAATTATTAAATGTCACATCATGCAGGGTAAGAGCAGAAATGTCATCTTGTTATTGATGCAAGAGCAGTGGATTATTGGCATTAATATTTGTATTTATATTTTCACAGTTCAGATAGGAAAATTATTTTTTCCTGTATTATACCTGATTTAGGGCTTGGTTTGCCTCTTCTCTGCAGCTACGTGGTTACACATGGGGCAGGGCGTAACATGATCTGTGTAACTCCAGCTATGCCTTCCACCTAGGGCTCAAGTATGTTATTGGGAATAGAGGACAGCAATGATGTAGCTCCCACTTGACGAGGCAGGATGCTGGGGCAACCTGAAAGGGCCATCCTTCAGCCACACCAGTCCTGGGATCTGCACAGTTGGAGCCCGAGTTCCTGCAGAGGGTAGGGCTCTATGAATCTTCAAACCTCTGAGCTTTGAAAGGAGTTGAACTTTGTGGCGTTGCCTGTGTACTTTTTCCCTTCCTGAGGGGTTCCTCTTGGATCAGAACATGTGACTTCATGTTTGGAAATATATTTACTGGGGTAGATCCTATGAAATTGTCATAGGTCCACTGAAGTCAGATTCTTCCCTGCTGTAAATTTCTCTGAAGTCAGTAGACTTACACCAGAGATTAATGTGGCCCATAAATAAAAACCCCAAAATGATTTGGTCCTTTGCAAGCTATATATAAATGGTTTACTAGACGAAGGGAGGATGATGAGTTCAGTCTGTTTAAGCTCATGGATGTCCTGTTTTGTACTTAGTGCTACTGTATAACCTGTTGATTTAAAAGCATATTCTCTTTATGGTAATATTAGCAAACAAACTCTCCTGCTACGTGGTTGCATATGGGGGAGGTTGTGTGGATAGGATTAAAAGGATCCTGTCAAGTTTATTGCTATACCAGAAAAATAGACGTACCTTGACAGTAGTCCCATCTGGAAAGGTTTACTTTGTGGCCTCCTAGGGTGCTGCTGGTGTGAGTGTTTTCTAGCCCCTGCAGACCAAACCAATGAAAAAGCAGCCTATGAGGTTTTTGACAGACTAACAGTTACAGAACCAGTGCACATATATGCTGTTGGTGTGTATGCACTGGCTCAGTTTTTGACTATCACAATGAAATGGTTGCAAAAATAAAGAAACAAACTTTTGGGGGAATTTCAGAACTCTGAATATCTTATAGTTCAGACTATTTGCAAGGCAAGCTTGTTTGGGCTATTAATTATTACACTGTTTCTTCAAATTTCTATCAGCTAATCTAATCACCAGTCACAGGGGTATCTGTGCATGATGTCTCAACACCTAAGCCCCAGTCCTGCAAAATTTACACAGATGCCTATCTTAACCCTATGGGACTACTCAGAGTGCGTGAAGGAAGTCTTTGTATGATCAGGGCCCTAGATACTGCAGTTTCTAGTACTTTATAAATACCTAAGACAGACAGGTAGATGGGGACATAAAGTTATCAAAAATTATACATCTTTGCAATTGTGGGCCTTTCTCGGGATAATTTGTTTTCTATTATCATAAAGAGATATTATCACATATATTTTATTCATTTTCTAAAAATGACACGATGGAAACATAATGTTTAGACCCCGTCTATATTAAGATGTTTGTCTTGCATTCCTTTCTTAGATGACAAGTATAAAACAGGAGAGGCAGGTCAGTGTGGGGGGGTGCTATATTCACTGCAGGATAGCAAAAACTTAGTAAAATAGGCCCTGGGAATTTATCTAATGTGTGAACATATCCGGTGTAACTGACATGCTTAGGGTGTTCCTGATCATAACGAGATTTGAATATCCAGAATTGAAGTACAAATCAGTATATCTTATTGTCAGACAGCAGGGCTCTAGTGTGTTGTGTGAGTAAACACTTGATACAGTTGGGTTTTTTAAACCTGTGATCCCCAGACTGTGGGGTGCATCCCCATAGGGAGGCGCAGAGGAATGTCCAGGGGACATGGCGGGGCCCAGGCCAGCCCACAGGGGGCAAGGAGGGAGTGCCACCCAGGCCTGCTCTGTCCCCAATAATTATTAAATTTTTGTTATAGAAAAGAAAAAGTGTTTCCCAATGTGTCCTCAGTCTTTTCAGGACATTTTTGTATTATCCAGAAATCTTTAGTTCACCAAGTGTGGGGCTGTGCCCCACAAAGCCCTGATTTCCAATCCCAGTGATGTCACTGGTTCACTGCACCAGCTTGGCAAAGTCAATTAGGGGCAATTTTTTAAAACACTCGGAAGAGCCCTTGGGCACACGTGGTGGTGTAGTAAGTATTTGTAATCCGAGACATTCTGTCTGGGCAGGGCAAGTGCAGACACAGTATCTTAATGGGGGGGTGTTGGCAGAGCCATCCTTTGCAGCTGCACTGACTTCTCCTTGAAGAGGTGCAGCATACACCCTCTGCCTTTGTTGATGAATGCTAACTGACATACCTGGTTGACTACTCATCCTTGGAACTGTGAAGTATTTCCAGACATGCTGGACCCTCTGCCTCCCCTGTATTTAGGAATGCCAATGGTAACAATCTACCTAGTTCTTGCATAGTCGTGCAAGTAGGGTGCTGTATCTGTGCAAAATGAGCCAGAATATAGTTTTTAACTGCTCTGTGCCTCGGTTTCCTTTTCTAAAACATGGATGATAATATTAATTTACTGCAGAGAATATCATGTGAATGTGTTCCTTTGAAAATGTCTGGTTGTATAAATGCTAAGCATTATTGTTTTTCCCAATTGGACATGTTTTCCCCCACAACGTGTGCAGTGAGCTAAATTATTATTATGTGTCCTGTGACAAGCCCAGGTTCATCATCACTGTAGTCAGCTCAGAATGAGAGGTGACTGTGAACAGACCATTACAATCAGTTCATCACAGGGAACAATGTTACTGAACTGACCTACTTTTCCTGTACGCCTACAGAACGCTAATCCTGTTTAGCATTGCTGGAAGGGGACAGGCGCACCAAGGATCATTCTGAGTTGTACAGATGGCAGCCTTCACTGATGAATGTTACTTTAATTTGTTAGATCTTCTGTTTTCTATAGTGTTAGAAGTGATCTGGGCAAAATTTAATTCACATGATATATTTGGCCCTTTCACCAAAGGTTGAATAATATTAATAATTAATAAAGGTAAAAATTAATAAACATTTCTCTAGTGACCTTCCATCAGAGACCCCAAAGGACTGTATAAACTTTACAAGCTATGGATATGACTCTTCTCATTTCTTCTTCTTCTTCTCAGTGTGTGCGCAATGTGCCTCAGGTGGCATGTGACTAGGATTCATCACCAAATTTGGTCCGCTGGTTGGATCATTAGCTTCCCCGGCTTGGGCCATGTACTGACGAGGGGTGTGACATGAACGCTTATCTGTTCCCTCCCCCTCACTTTTCTCACTTATACCAGTGTAGCTCTGTTGAGTTCAATGGGGTCTGGACTGGCTCACGACCATGCATGCCAACCTCAGGGCAGATAATCAACAAGCAGGTGGTGGTATGTTCTATAATTATATTTCACCAATGCAGTAACAAGTGTGAACTCCTGAAGCAATATAACCATCTTACCATGGAATCACACAGTCCCCTGGGGCATTCCAGTCTGTCGTGCCACTCACGCAAGCTGGACCATGTGATTGATAGATGGTCCTTTACACCAAAAATCACAACAAATATTCAGATAACTCCCAGTCCCAAAGGATCAGTTACTTACCCTGAGTCTTTTGTACTCCAATCTCAAACCAAAGACAATGCTTGCAGCCAGTCCTGTAATTAACTAAAGATTTAACTAAGAAAATAAATGAGTTATTGACAAGGTTAAAACAGGAAACATACACACATAAATGAGTTACAGTCTTATATTAAAAAGATAATATAAGCTTCTATAATAACCAATTCTATGTGTCCTTTAGGGTTGACCCATGCCAAGCAGTATGGGAATCTCCTGCTTATGTTTAGGCATCTCTGGCCCTCAGAGTCCGGACAGCATAGAGACCAAATTTCTCCTTGTGAGGGATTTTTTATATCCGTCACCCCAGAGAGAGTTAGGAATGCAGTCAACAAGATTTCTGTTCTTTGATGCTATGCAATGCCTCATTTGCATTCAGTGGGCCATCTTGTGTGCAGAATGAGCAGTTCTACCTTAATTAATGCTCCTTTTCCTGTTTGGTGAGTTACACAATTACAGAGGGTTACAATGCACACACTCAATATAACTTCATACCATGGGATACAGATATTATAAGTAGGATTAAAACATGCAGTATCCTACAAGGATTCCATAAAGTATAAACACGTTCTTATAACACTGATATCTGTTTTAACTATACTAACCCACAGGTGAGCCAGACAGGTTTCCAACTATGCATTTGTCAGTGTTCAGTGAGGCCCAGGTCCTTGGCATGAGCTGGCTCCTGATCTGCCAGCATCACAGGGGTTACTCCTGATTTACCTGGTGAGAGGAGAT
The DNA here is from genome assembly GCA_033296515.1 of Macrochelys suwanniensis. Classification (NCBI taxonomy): domain Eukaryota; kingdom Metazoa; phylum Chordata; order Testudines; family Chelydridae; genus Macrochelys; species Macrochelys suwanniensis. Next base: position 115,092,549 of record CM065775.1, on the reverse strand, counting down.
TTATGCTGTGTATATATAGGGCTCAGTTCAGTCATCACTGAAATACAACCGTCTCCAGGATGGAGTGGAGCAGCAGTTTAATAGTGCAAAGCTATACCATACAACAGCTTGTACAGATAAAAATGATTCTTTTTTCCAACTAACCATTTTAAGTAGGCAGAATGTAAGGAATATAGCCAAAATACATTATGTGCCTTTTCTTCTTTGATTTTAATCCCATAATCTTCAGATGTATTACCTACAAGCATCCCCTCATCCCAAAGCCAGGCCAATGGAACATTAATATATGTCATACGCCATAATTTTAATACCTGTATTTATTTTCTTTAGATATTTTTGTGTTGCTTTAACCCTGAAAACATCTAAAGCACCATTACAAACTGAAGCATGAAACTCGGTGAAATATCAAATTTAGAAATATTATCACTCCATTTAAATAACTAACCAGAAAGGTACATTTAAAGAAATATATGTCTTTTTTGAAAATTTCGATGAATATCTTCTCTGTTTTTGTAATCTTGTTCTGTGACTGGTTTTAAATGTAATCTTTTTTTATGTAAGGATCATTCATAAATATTGAAAATGTAAATATTTGTAAATTGTAAATGAGTCTCTGCCAAGAATCATTAGCCTTCATCAAATCTAAAAAGTACAGTTTTCTTTTTACTGTGTTTTGTCCTGTTTGAAAACCGAAAACATTCTCTTTCCTAGTAAAAACAAAATTCAGCAAGCTATTGAAAGGAGGATGATAGGCAAAAATAGCTCTAAAGCAGCACCCTTACCATTCCTGTTGATTTTACCTTTGCACTTAAATACAGTAATTCCCATAGCAATTGCTGCATTACATGACACCTGGTAACTTTGTTAATACTGCTATTCTGCCACAAAAAATCACAGGGCCTTCTCAAAATAAAATGCACATTAGAATGAAAAGGAATTTTCTTATATTTGTTAATTACTTTCTGGCAATTGTGCTATAGACAACTCTATGTTTTCAGTTCTTTAATTCAATTTGTAATTTTTTATTAACTTTTCTTTTCCCTTTTGTGTGCTATTTTTAGCAGTAAACTTTAGCATGCTTTTGTTTTGGCCAAGATGTAGCAATAGGTTGAATTCCTGATTCAAATTTGATTTGCCCTCGAATCTGGTCATTTATTCTGATTTATTTGTATTCAGACAAATCCAGCCTAATAGTCTATCTCTGGCTTTGATTTTCAGTAGCATCCAGCATGGCAGGACTATCTAAGTACCTCATAGGAAAAAAAAGAGAGAGAGAGTTAAAATCAGGTGCTTAACGTGGTCACTGCCATCTTGTGGCTCTGTCATCTCTCCTCCTACTCCTCACATGTTAACCTTGCTGTGGTAAAACAGCAGGACTTTAAAGTGAAGTTTAATAAATATTAGTAAGTTTTACTTTGCTTTGGCGCAGTCTCACAACTCAGAAGAAAAGGGGACAGCTGCTAGCTCAGAGTCAGAATGAAGCTCACTAAGTCTTGGTAAGGTTCACTTTGAAGTCCTACTGTGGAGCAGCCAGTGAGACAGGGAACATGCAGATTAGAGGAGGGGTTCTCAGCCTTTTTCTTTCTGAGCTCCCCCCGCCCCAACATGCTGCAAAAACTCCACGGTCCACCTGTGCCACAACAACTGTTTTTCTGCATATAAAAGCCAGGGCCAGCATTAGGGGGTAGCAGTCAGGGCAATTGCCCGGGGTCCTCCACCTTAGAGTACCCCGCAAAGCTTAGTTGGTCAGGCTTCGGTGTTAGCCCCGGGTGGTGGGGCTTGGGGCCCCAGGCTTCAGCCCCATACAGTGAGGCTTCGTCTTTCTGCCCAGGGCCCCAGCAAATCTAATGCTGGCCCTGCTTGACGGACCCCCTGAAACCAGCTCGTGGCTCCACAGTGGGTCTGGGCCCCTATTTGAGAACCACTGGATTAGAGGAGCTATCCTTCTTCCTGCAAATTATTTATTAATTTATTCTTTGTCTTGCCATTACCTGCTTCCATCCCTCCACCCAGATAGGCACATTCCCCATCCATTCCTTCCCATATTTCCTCCTTGATATCCAGCAAACGAGCAGCTGTTGTTAAGGGCCTGCCCATGGCTCAATTGTGAACATGATTCATCAGAGATACCTCTACCCTATTTCTGCATACATCTTTTATCCACACCTTGACAAGATACAGTATTTGTTTTCCAGGTACAGTACTGCTATCCAGGAGATCTAATGTAGAGCTCGAGTGTACACCTTAAACAATGGGTGACATAGTAATCCTCTGTAACATGGATGAGCAGTTTTGGAGAAGAGGGGGAGAGCTCCCGTGCAGCATTAGGTGCTGCTTATCCTGGCTGACCGGCGTAATATCCCCTGCATGCAGGAGATGATAAGGGCTGCGTTTACCTAGTTTCTTTGGGAACTAGGTGCTGGAAAGAGGATGGGACAGGGAATAGACAGGCCATGGCTTTAATTTGCCAGCTAGCAGAGTTGGCCAGTCACATGGGGAGACTGTGTCCCACCATTTCACAGGGTGTTCCAATTAACTGTTCCCCAGCACAACCTGGGAGCTCCAGTGGATCATTGTGACTCTCCCCCGATCTTGATGGGCAAAAGAGTGTGTTTTTCAATTATGTTTGCTCAATCAAGTTAGCTTAATGGGATTGTAAAGCTCCATTATATTTCCAGGCTAACACCTATGAAGCCAGGTTAGTTGGCTGTGTTATAGGCTATTGTGAAACCTATGACTGATCACTTTTATTTTATTGTCACTGTCACACCTCATAATGTATTATCTCAGGGCTTGTCTTCACTACACGGCTAAATCGGCGCCGGTGTGACTGATGCAGCGGCATTGACTTAGCCGGTCTGGTGAAGATGTGATAAGTCGATGAGAGAGCGCTCTCCCGTCAATTTAATTAATCCACCTCAACGAGAGGCAGAAGAGCATCTCCCGTTGACATAGCGCAGTGTAGACATCGCTGTAAGTCGATGTAAGTTACGTCGACTTAAGTTATGTAACTTATGTAATTAAACTAGTGTAACTTAGATCGACTTGCAGCATTAGTGTAGACAAGGCCACAGGCACAAGAGCTGTGGGGAGGGAGATCTAGCTTAGCAGATATAGCAAAGCAGTAGCATGACTTGCTAAAACCATGTTTCATGTGCACTACAAGGTGAACATGGCCAGGTGAGTTTTGTATTTTGAGCTCAGTTTCTACTGGGAATAGAGTGTATCAAAATAAACACACACAACCTTTATTCAGGAGAATCCCTGGAGTGAGTTGCCATTGTGCCTACATGACGTCTCTCCCAAGCAGCTACCATTGTATGAATGAATGTGGGGTGATAGATGCTTATTCTGTCTTTCCCTGTCAGAGGATACAGGACTGGTGGTTTGAGCTGCTCTTTTGTTTCCAGAATACCACTATTTCCCCAATAAATGCAGCACACACATAGAACCATAAAGAACATGATTTAAATATTTCAGTAAAAATGCAAATTATCAGTTTCAGCTGTTGTCAGTAAAAATTGATACAAAAAATTATTTTTCACCTTGCTTCTTGCTTTGAACAAACAAGTCAAAAATGCTGTTTACCAGACATAGAGACCTCAGGTACGAATCTCCCATGTGCTTTAAGCCTCCAGAATCTGAACAGACTCCATGCACTGCCCCTAGGTTGGGGTCCTTAGGCCCACTCTTGCAGTGCAGATCTTCAATCTAACACCCATTCCTGAGGGTTTAGACCCCATTTTCCAACTGCCTAGCTCCTGACCCTTCAGCCTCCCCTGTAGCTTAAGCACAGCCTCTCCCAAACTACAGCAATGTGGGTGCTCTGGGGTCAAATGCTAACCCTTAAAGGACATACGATATGTGTTGCACATAACACAGAGAGACAGACTTTTTACAGGATTCTAAAATGCCAATGCTCTTTACTTAAGTGTTAAAACACAACATAGTGCCCCTCTTGGGGGACTGTTTAGGTTCCCCCCATCTCATTAGACTCCTGCAGCAGCGTCCCTCTTCTTGAGCTGGTGAAAGTGACCAAAGACACCAAATAGATCAGCTCCTGCCTTTTATAACCTTTCAGTCCCTCTGTCTAATAATTCCCAGATCAGCTTACCAGGTGAGTTGGTTGCCAGGAGACCATCCCCAGACAAATCAGTAAAAAGACAATGGAGAAGACAAAGGGCTGCACATTCAAAATGGAGTTTGCAGCTTGATAATGAGAAAATTATAATTGTAAATTGACAAACTACCCAAATTCTTATACTGCTCTCTGAAAATCAGGCCCCGGTTGTCTCAAATTGGGCATCTAAAAAATTGTAAATGGACAAATTACGCAAATTCATATACTGCTCCCTGAAAATCGGGCCCAATTTGTTTCAAGTTGGGCATCTAAAAACTGAGGCACACTAGGGCCATTATGCCGTCTGGGGATTGCTGGAGCTCAAGAGCACTGCAACCGCACACCTTCCCTGAACATCCCCTTGACTTCCTTCCTCCAAGGAAGGCTATGAAGGGTGGTGGCTTAGAGGTAAATTCACTGACTGCATGCTCCCTTGGATTTCCCCATGCTGGGGAATCCACAGCATCCTGTTCTGGCAGCTTTGTGGCAGAAGATCTGTCCCAATATGTACATGTGGTGAGCTGAGGGTTTCTTTCTTTCTCTTCAGGTATGATCTCATTGTGGACTATCAATTTCAAATGCTGACTGATTTGGTGGCTCACTTCAGTGAGAGACTCCTGATAGTCTTCTCTGCTGATTCAAGCTGCTTACTATCTTTTGCTTATTATCCACCTGCTGATTCCTGCCATAAGAGTAAAGGCACAAAAATGATTGTCATTGCTAAGGGCTTGTCTTCACTACCCGGGTAGCAATCGATCTTTCGGGGATCGATTTTTCGCGTCTTGTTTAGACACGATTAATCGATCCCCGAAAGCGCTCCCCGTCGGCTCCAGAAATCCACCTCATCGAAAGGTGGAAGCGGAGTCGACGGAGCGGCAGCGATCGACTCGCCGCCGTCCTCATGACCAGGTAAGTCGACTACAATACGCCGACTTCAGCTACGCTATTCACGTAGCTGAATCTGCGTATCGTAGATCGACACCCCCCCCCCCCCCGTGTAGCCCTGGGCTAAGTACTCTTATGGCAGGAGTCAGCAGATGGGCCTATTATTCATAGGGTTGCAAATTCTTAATGTGTGAGCACTGTTCAGTCTTTGAAGAAATACTGCATGCATCCGACGAAGTGGGTATTTCACCCACGAAAGCTTATGCTCCAATACGTCTGTTAGTCTGTAAGGTGCCACAGGACTCTTTGTCACTTCTACAGATCCAGACTAACATGACCACCCCTCTGATACTTGACTGCATTGTTGTTAGTTTTGTGATGCAAGTTCTTTTGGGAGAAGCTGTGGCAAGGAGCAAGCGAATTTGTTCTCTGCCTTAATCACTCTAACGAGAGAAATCTCTGGGACTCACTTCTGAAAGAGGGTGTTCCCTGTGTGCTCCCTCCCCTCGGTTCCAAGACTGGTTAGTATAGTATAAAATAAAAAAGTTGCACTAAGAATTTACCCAGACTTCATGTAACTGATTTCTGGTCCAACAGGAAGCTGGCCTGCAAGGCCCAGACATCTTCTACAGCTCCTCAGAGGGGTGACACAACTATTTAGCAACAAATATAATTTGTTCTGCCATATCTATTTTATTGAGTACAGTTCTAATTTCGTATGCCAAATACACACTCACAAACATTGTTAGCAACACTTAAGATGCTCTGGAGATTTGATTGTGTCAACAATTGGATGTGGAATCAAAGTGACAACTGGATAGTGTCTGATACTGGCAGCATCACAGCAGCTCCTGGATGTGACATCAGTCAGTGAGAAAGCCAAACCCTGGACAGAACAGAGGAGTTAGGTCTGTTGCCAGTGAGTATGGGCATATTCTTCACCCACAGTATAATGTCATGTGTTCTGTAGATATCCAGTAAAACAGTCGTTCTTTTTCTCTTCATTAATAAAAAAGTACAAAATGGTAACAATTACTACAGTACTCAGAATTGTGTTCAAGACAATGGAGAGGCCTAACCTAGTGATTTGAGCAAAGGCCTAGGCATTTAAAGCAAGGAACTTCTGGGTTCTAGTCCTCGCTTCTGTGACTGCTTCTGCGTTCTTGGACAGGTCATTTAACCATGTTGCTTCAGTTCCTACCAATGGGCAAATAATTTTAAAAACTATTGAATTTCTTGTTTGAAAATGTCACTCCGTTTGTAAAATATATTATTTGAGAATATATTTTTCAGTTCAGTTTATCAGTTTGACTCTGTGGCTCAGTGTATAATTTTAAAAAGTATTTGTTGATTAATTTTAAAACGGTAATGAATTTTGTCAAATAAATTATTTGCTAAATAATATTCAGCTGGCTGTATGAATTTCCCCATTATGAAATGTGGATGATAAGACTGACCTGCCTCATGGGGGTATTGTGAAGCCTGATTAGCTAATGTATGAACACTTTATGAGCACTGCTTACTATTATATCTTTGTCTATATTCTGGATTACAGAACACAGCAATTCCAATGTGCCGGTCATCAATAAAATCCAATACATGCCCTCTGTATTTCCTATTTATGCTCCTCCACTACACAATTAAAATCCCATTAAGCTTCTCACCTATAGTGGCTTTAGCCTCAGACCAATGAACAGCAGCTTTTAACCTCCTGCTGCATTTGTATTGTTACAAAAAATTAACTGGATAATTTGCACATATATCTCATATTTCTTAGTTAACAAGTGTCTCATGAGCTAATGGAGGACAACTATCTACTAGCTACTGACAAAATTATCCATAATTCTTCCCACTGATCAGTTTTCATTATTGTTTTCAAACAAATATTCTTGAGACAATAAAATTCCTGTGCAAAATCGTATGTTGAAATCATATTCAGCCTAAGTAATGCATATTCATTAACTTGGCCCTCTTTTTACCTGTCTTGCCTACATGATTTACCTGTTTTACCTACTCTTCTTATGAGCTATGGCTGGCACTTATATGTATCTATTGCAGGCTCAAAATGGCTCATTCTTATAGAAGTAATGGACATACGCCTTATGGCAGATCAAGAATGTAGTCAGTATCTGACCAGACTGTTCCAAAAAGGTTAATACTGACAGGTATATGTTCAGTTTTGCACAGGGACTGCATTTTTTCTGTGTGGCAAGTTAAGCTGGTCTAACATAGGACTGATAACTGCACTGCTTAAAAACCTATTGAACTCTAAAAAATGAAGCTCAAGTCAGACAGTGAGAAGGCAGTTAGGCCCATTCAACCCCTGACCTCTTGGCTGAGACTTCAGCAAGGGTCTCAGATGTTGTCAGTTGCAAGGCTGGTTTTTGCAACGTGGAACCCTGTACTCTAGGAACTAGACTGTGTCAATAGGACTTAAGCACATGCTTCAGAGCTTTGTGGAATTGGGTCCATAATGCATCCTCATATTACCTTTGCCTTTGGGGTTCCTGCCGAGCTCTTGCAGGAACTTCAAGCTTCCCGCAACTGGAGGAACCGCCCAGGAGGGCAGTGGAAATAATACCTGCTTTTCCCCAGGGGTGAATCCTCTTTGGGACAGGTGGCCTTGAGTGTGCAGAGCGGTTCCATATTTACCTCCCTGCATCTGCTGGGGTTCATCTAGCCCAATGGCTTTCAACCTATGGTCCATGCCCCCCCGCCCCCCCCGCCTGGGGGAGTCCACAGACTATGTCTAAGGGGTTCACAAAAGGTTATTGTTACCGCAGAGCAGTCGTTTTCAACTGTGGTCCGCAGACCCCTGGAGCTCTGCAGACTGTGTCTGAGATTTCCAAAGGGGTCCGCACCTCCATTTGAAATATTTTCGGGGTCCGCAAATGAAAAAAGGTTGAAAACCACTGGTCTAACCTAGTAACTTGGAAAAGGACGTGTCCACAGTAGACAGATTAGACTGTAAACTTTTCAGAGAAGGGACTGCCTTTTTAGTATGTGTTTTTACTTTGCCTACCACAATGGGGCCTTCATCTCTGATTGGAGCCCTGGGATGCCATTGCAGTACAAATCATTAATAATGAATCATAACATCTGCAATAGATGGTTATTAAAATTAAGGACCGTGAGTTTAAAACCCTGCTGACACATTTATTTGGCTTGGGTACTGTCAGTCTGTTATTATGGTAAAGCAGAAGTGACTCTGAGATTAACCTGAAGGTAGAGCTAATGATATGACAATTTATAACAACTCTGCATTCTTTCAACAGGAAAAGCTGTTTAGACAATCTCATGGATGAAAATGAGAAAGACAGGGCAAAGAGGTGAGCACTTTTTTTCTCTTACAACACTGTTCATTTTGTTGTGAACCTAAGATTTTATGTTGCCGCAGAAGCTGTTTTTTCCATCCTAATTAATCAAAAGGGAGAGAAAAATAAAGCCAAATACAACCTGAAAAACTGTTGAATCACAAAGCACTATTATCAGCTATCCTTTAAGAATAAAAGCATGTCAATAATCCTTTCTCTGAAAAATATCAGCAAGCCAAATAAAAGAGTTATTTTTTTCACATTACTGCATAGGATCAATCGAGGAACCTTTGGAACGCTATTTCTGCTACAATACAACTGTCTAGTCCACCATGTGTATAAAATATCCATGTTATCATATAATCTTTTATGACAAACACTTTGTAAAAGAAACACAGATTGTTCATTGAAAATAATGAGGTTTTCTTATTATGTTACTCAGTTTATACATGGGTAATTATCTGATGATGATTTTGGGGAAAAAACAAAACAAAAAACGACTAACACTCTCAAATCACCTTATCACCAAAAATCAATAACATTACAAACATTACTTCAGACCTAAACATAATCTCCTTTCATATGTGCTTGTTATGGATTGGGTTAAACCCCATTGAAGCTAGGCTAAATGATGGCGCAGTTAAATGCCCCTGTGTTTAGTAATAGTCAAAACAATAGAAGCCACCACTAAACACACAGATCCACTTGGCAAGACTGAGTCAGAAGCTATGCTGTGCATGGTGAGGGGTTTACCGGGATTGATACAGTGAATGCAGGGGTTAAAGCATTGTTTGATGGAGCTGTTGTGTGTGTCTGTGTTTTTGAGGAAAACCAGAGAAAACAGTAGAGCGCAAGGGCAGAAAAACCAAGGGCACAATCAGAACAAGCACTGGGAATGTGGTCTTAAGAAAACATAAGTGAGAGTTTAGGGGAAGAAAAAAAAAGCTAAGAGAGACAGCTTTTGAGCTGAATGCTGATTGGAAAAGGTGCCTGCTACTGTGAGCAAAGACACTGTCTCTTGTTGTTTGATTCCTGCTGTGTTCGGGGAAACAGGTCTTTGTACATTCTTTGTAAATAAACAGTATTGCTTCAAAGAAACATCTGGTTCCATCATCAATTACTGCTCCTAACTGGAACAACCCACAAGACACTGAATTTTTGGCTAATTGATTGGGTCTATTAACTACAGTGGTAAAGTCACAGTTAATACATACACAGGAAATTGCTACTAACACTTTGTAGGGGTTGCCTTTTCAGGTAGAAAATCATTTGTTGCAGTAAAAGTCCATAATAATTGGCTGGCACCAAGAGTGTCAGAATCTGTTTGCTAGCAGTTTTTTTGGCAGTGATATCAGTACTGCAACCAGCAGTTTAACTGGTGTAGCGGGAGCCTTAGGTTGCATGTATTTTTTTCCTTTGTTCTTTCTAATGAAAGTATTTCCAGTCCAGGCACAGCTAGTTAGTCCAGGCTCGTCTCTTTTGATTCTTTTCCTGCTTCTTCCCTCCTGCAGCCATTTTTCACTAACGTGTCAGAACGCTCTGCAGCCCCGTTCAACTGTTCTCCTTTGCTTCTTTTCTAATTCATGCATGCTCAAGATACAGAACAGAAGCCCACTGTTTGATACCAGAAGCAATGTGCTGACCTAACTGCTGCAAGCACTTAGGACTGCAGGGGATGTCTTCTGAGGCAAAGGGCCTATCAAAGTTTTCCCAAAGCCACTGTGCCAACACTCTTCAGAAGGGACTTAATGCACAAGAGTTGCTAAACATAGTATTATTAATGCACACTACAAAGAAGCACAATGTAAGGCTGTGCCTAACCATCTGTAAATAATGTAGACTCTGTGAACAAAGGAGGAGGATGAAGGGAATGGATGCCTCATGCCACATTACATCATGAAAAAGATGTCTTTGGAGAAGGTATATCACAGCTGAAAGTGTCATACAAAGTGTCAAAAATTATAACTGCTGGAATGTGGGGCTGTTTTGCATGGAGTGGGGAATGAAGCAAATGGGAGAATAGAGGGAGGAATTCCAGATTTAACTGTCACTACCAGTTCACACACTTGGGTCCAAATTACTTTTATGATGCATGCAAGGCAACCATTCAAAAAGGGGGTTAGTGAGCAACGTACATACAGAACGGACATAGGAAAACACATATCTTAAATAGTGGTAGTTGTCATTACCATCTGCTGACATTTTAATGCCTCTTTTTTTTTTGTAAGGGGCATTTTTGGTGATGCATAGGGACAAGCCTTTGTTAATATTTACTCAGAATCAAAATTCCATTCAGACAGCGTATCTTTTCCCCATCAGCATATGCCATATTGCTTTGAAGATAACCAGGAAGTACATAACCAGGACTAATGGTATGAATTGTGCAATCAGAATTTGCGTCCTTTAATAGTTTGATATAGTTTGTGTCAATGCCCTGCTCTGCAAGAGCTTTCAACACTGCATTGATCTCTATGCTGTTGAACGCTCTATGTTGTCAAACGCTGCACTACAGATATAACCTTGTTTGATATTCCCCTTCACATCCCAGTTAAGAAAGATGTGAAACAAGGAGACACGGTTTCACCGAAACTCTTCACAGCCTGCTTCGAAATGGTAATGAGGTGAATGAATTGGAAGGGTGGAATCAACATCAACGGGGAACAGTGAAACCATCTCAGATTTGCGGATGATATTGGGCTGATCGCCGAAAATGATATCAAACTACAGAAAATGCTGCGAGAACTCAACACAAAAAGCAGCCAAGTCAGACTGAAAATTTACTGCTCCAAAACGAAATGTATGCAGTCTGATACCTTACCAAAAGTCCAAATAACAATCAAGGGAGAACAAATAGAAGAAGTTGAGCAATATATCTATTTGGGCCAAGAAATTAACATGCGCCATGATCAGGAAGGTGAACTCTCATGAAGAAAGAAAGCAGGTTGGTGTGCATTCAGTTCTATCAAGGATGTCCTCCAAGGAAAAATCAACAAGGCAACACGCGGCAGCCTCTTCAACTCAACAGTACTGCTGGCAATGTTGTACGGCAGCGGAACATGGGTGCTGATGAAAACAGAGGAGCAGCAACTATCTGTCACAGAGAGGGTGATAGAAAGAAGAATTCTGGGAATTTCAATATGAGACCAAGTCCCCAATGAAGTGATCAGACAGCAGAGTGGATGTTGTTGTTGAGAGCAGTTATAGAAAATGCGATGGGACAGACATATAATGAGGCTCACTGACAATCGATGCAGCTGTTGCTGAGTGGTACCCACGGGAACTGAAACGACCACTTGGCCAACCTCCAAAGAGATGGGAAGATTTTATCGTGAAAAGACATGGCCATACATGGAGAAGGAGGGCCAGGATACGAGAAGAATGGAAGACGTGCTGTGATTGGCGCAATCTGTACCAGGGCTGAAGGACCGATTGATCAAGGTGATCAAGGTGAAGGGTATGAAATTAAGATAAGGACAACTTCAGCAGAGTATCAGGGATAGTGCCCTAATAGTGAGATTTACTAGACTATGAAATAAGCTTCTAAGGGAAGTGATGGAACCTGCATTGTTCAAGACATTTAAAACTGGACTGAACAATGCACTAGCAAATACACCTCTACCCCGATATAACATGGTCCTCGGGAGCCAAAAAATCTTACCACGTTATAGGTGAAACCGCGTTATATCGAACTTGCTTTGGCCTCGAGCATTTCCCACCCCCTATCTAAGCCCCCCCGTTCCTTGTCCCCTGACCGCCCCCTCCAGAGACCCCCCCCCATCCATAATCACCCCCAGGACCCCACCCCCTACCCAACCCCCCCTTCTCCCTGTCCCCTGACTGCCCCGACCCCTATCCACACCCCCGTCCCCTGACAGGCCCCGCGGGACTCCCACGCCCTATCCAATGCCCCAGTTCCCCGTCCCCTGACTGCCCCGCCCCCAGAACCTCCGAACCATCCAACCCCCCCTGCTTCCTGTCCCCTGACCGCCCCCCGAAACCCTCTGCCCCTTATCCAACCCCCCGGCCCCGGCCTGGCACCCTTAACACGCCGTTCAGAGCAGCATGTCGGAGCCAGACACGCTGACGCGCTGATCTGCCGGAGCACGCAGCTCCGCCCCCCAGAGCACTGCTTTACCGCGTTATATCCGAATTCGTGTGATATCAGATCGGGTTATATCGGGGTAGAGGTATATAGAATACTGCATTGGCAAAGGGATAGATTAGACGACCTAATAAGGTTTTCTGTTTTCTTCCTTTAAGGATTCTACTCTGTTCATTGATTTGAATCTTGGTAGAGTTATCTCCACTACAGAAGTTTTCAGATTTCCTTTGTGAATAAAATGTCAAGTGTTAAAAATAGGTACTTTCTGGTTTCTGTCAAAACATCTTTTACTTTCTGGGCAAGCAACACATACTCTATATATGGTTGGGGAGTTTCAGTTTTTGGAGGAATGGGAGCCTTCAAGCTAACATGGGTTGAGGATTGAATTACATGAAAATAAAGTGTTGATTTTCTTTAAATCTTCTTGAATTGTTTGGAAATACAATGAAGATGGATTCAGATCTTGTCCCGACAGTCTTCTGCACATGTAACAGGAGTAGGCTTAAATCAGTTCAACAGCATCCACCCAATCTTTTGTGTTCAAAGCTGTAAAATAACCAAAGATTGGCTTTTTTCCAGTGCATCTCAAGAGTGTTCAGGCCAGAGAGCAAGACAAACAAAAATTCCTGCACCGCCCTCCCGCCCCAACCCACCCCATCACTGGTAACATATGGAAGCCTCCATTGTGATATCTCTGCTGAAAATGTGTATTGCCATATTGGTCCTTGGAGGAATGTCAAAGTTGGGTTAAATTCTTTTCTCATTTACACCAGTGTATGCCCAGGTTTCTTCATTAACTGCAGTGGTATTACTGGATTGACGCTGGTGTTACTTTTAGTAGAAGTTGGCCTGTTAATTATTAACTCCTGTCTATTTCTAACCAGATTTTTAGCTCTTCATACATTTAAGCCAAGTAAATCTTAGCCTATGATGTTCTTGTTTGCCTGGAATTTTTCAATGGAGTAAGCAGAAGTTCTGGCATATTTTACAGTTCATTTTTTGGCTGGTCATATAAGCCCAGGAAATATCCTCCTATAAAACTGTCCATTAACATACATTAAAAAATATTCATGCTGGGAGACCAAGAGTGCACTGAAGAGTGCAATTCTTAGTTTACAGATTAGTGTACAATAAATAAAAATTAAAATACAGCTACTGAACAGATTGTTAGGAACAGTAATAGTAGAATTACGGTAGTGTCTAAAAGCCCCAGATGAAATTGGAGCCCCATTGTTCTACTGTACAAACACATAAGAAGAGTCTATACAAACACAGGACAAACATATAAGAAGAGACAGTTCCTGCCCCAGAGATGCTGGAATTAGGAATTTGGGACGTGCTGCCGCAACCCTTGGCTTGAAGTGATTTCCACTGTATATGGGGTTTACAGTTTGGGTCAATGGCTCTCAGCGCCCCCACTATAAAATTGTTCCAGCACCCCTGCCCTAAAGAATTTACAATTTAAATAGACAAGACGCATAAAGGGAGTAGTATTATCCCCATTTTACAGATAGAAAATTGAGGCACAGTGAAATTAAGTGACTTACCCAATGGCACATATAGAGTCTGTGACAAAACTGGGACTTGAATCTAGAATCACAGTCCAGTGACTAAACCACAAGACCAACTTTCCTTTCTGCCATTAAACTTGTGCAAGATGCTTATAAACTGCCATAGTTTTTTTACTTTTTTATCTGACCAAGAAATAATTTAGGATTTTTTTGATCAAAAGTTTTGATCAAAAGTTTGAGCATTATAAATTGTTTTCTAGGCCAACAAAAACTGATGCCATATTATTTACCTTGTCTACTTACAATCTTCCTTTACTGAAAGTACCTCAGCATGGAATGCACGAATTTTGAGTACACACACACATATTAAAACCTGTGCTCACAAGACAAGCTTTATGATTTGTCAGAAAACAAGGACATGAAATTCCTCCACATCTTGTCCTGCTGCTGGAGTGATGGGGGAGGACAGAAGAGCCAACATATTCACTGAATGAGCACAGGAATAAGGTAATAAAGTCATAGAGCAGAGATGGGAATAAAATCCAGCTCTGTTGTTTCCCAGCCTAGCACTCTATCCATTGGACCATGCTGTTTTTCAAGATGTCCCAGCAGAGAGGTCACAAAGATGACAGTGAGAAAGGTCAGTTCTTGGTTGCTTATGTAGCTTTTCCCGGTGCCAGCCATCAGTGTTCACACACTGATGCATAGAGAGTTCATTTTCTAAATAACATGTCGCAAGAAGAATATGTAATGATTACTCTTTCTAGGTCCATTCATTATTTTTTTTCATACTTATAGGGCTTCACGTAACAAGTCTGAAAAGAAGAGACGTGACCAATTCAATGTTCTCATCAAAGAGCTCAGCTCCATGCTTCCAGGCAACACTCGTAAAATGGACAAAACTACAGTTCTTGAAAAAGTCATTGGCTTTCTGCAGAAACACAATGGTAAAAATTGCTAAACCTATCCATGCACAGTCAAACTGTACCAAATCCTTGTTACCCCAGTGATGGTCAGAGTGGCTCAAGTGGTTAAAAAAATTCATAGTAAAATTTTTTCCAAGTCATAATTTATGACGAGAAAACTTAAGGGTACAATGCAACCCAAATCAGCCTCCTCGGCTGCTCCTTGGTACAGGGTAGTACTTATCCTACTTGCTCTGTAGTATAATGCCTGTTCAGACCTGATGGGCTTGCTCAAGACTGCTGTTCTTGATCACAGTGCTCCTTTTGGCTGTTGGGCTCAAGTGAATGAAGCTGGTCAGTCCTCTGACGATCTAAGGCAGAGGATGTGTGCCTCCCTAGCTGACTGAATATCAGGCAGCCAGGGAAGAAATGCAAAGGGCACAGAGCTCTGAAATGGACCTGTGAGCTAAGCAGAGGAGGGACTTGATCTCTGAACAAAAAGGTGATCAGGAGGGAAAGAGGAAGCTCCCTTCTCCTGACACCAACAGACTTCTGACTGGAGCGGGGAAAGCTTCTCTAAAAGTAGATGTAGGGCATAGGCACCGACTCTGTGGGTGCTCCGGGGCTGGAGCACCCATGGGAAAAAATTGGTGGGTGCAGAGGCGGGGGTGAGGATTTGGAGAAGGGGTGGAATGGGGGCAGCGCCAGGGGTGGAGTTGGGGTGGGGCTGGGGGTGAGGAGGGGTGCGAGCACGCACCGGCGCCGACTAAAGTCAGCGCCTATGATGTAGGGAGCCAGTCTATTCCCTCCTGGAGTATTGTGAAAGGGGGCTCTGACTCCTGAACACTGTGGGCCCTGAGTATGAAAAAGAATCAGCTTCTGAGGATAGGGGACAGGGGAGTTATCATATGAGAAGCTTGTATGTGCGCCTCTGTACATCCCTGGTGTAGAGCTGGTGGGTTTGGAGTGGGGTTGTTTTCCCTGGATAAGCCAACCTGCTACTAAGCCAGCATCCATAGTCTTGTCTCTCCTAGGTCTCAGTTTCTACTTCATCATGCCCACTACACCTTTTAACAGATGAAAATCCATCAGGGATTCTTAAAAAAATAAAAATTGGAGCAAGTAAAGACTCAAGGTTGCAAATTGAAATAGTTTTCTATACAGAAAATATCTTAAAGAAAGATGACGTGGCATACTTTCTGGCTTTAAAATATTGATCATTGTTTCTCTGACCCTTGGATCCATGTGCCATCACACCAAGCAGGCTGAAGAAGGGTGTCGAAAGGAGGGGAGCTCAGAAGTAATGTTTGTATAGTGTAGCACAGTGGGAAATTTTGACATTAAGGGACAAATTTTTAAAATTAGTTTAATAAATTATAGTCACAAATATTTGCTTGCATAAATCTGGGGGACTTCTACCCAATGTGTGCAAGCAAATACCAGTTTTTCATTTGCATAACATGTAGGTGCAATTTTGGGCCATTTGCAAATTTGGCATAGAAGAGTACAATAAAGACAGCTGCTGAATAGTGATGACGGCCAGAAATTTATTTTAAAATATATCTGAAGGGTGAATGTTTATTCTCATAAAAACGTGTCAACTCTACCATTATAGCTCAGTACTGATCTCTGACCCTTGCCGTTCCAATCTTTGGGGGCCACTCTGAGCAAAAACTATAAATGTGCTGAATTGTACCACTCTTCTGTGATGTGAGCAAACTGTAGAGACAGATCACCTCTTACTGAAGGAATCCTGAGGTTAGGGTGGAATGCTGCAAATTTTGCCTCGCAGAGTTTTCACCAGGTTCTACCAGAGGTGTGGATTTGCCCCCTGCCTCATAACCCTTGAAATGGGCAGATGCTTCAGCCCCCACAAATCATAGATCTCTTGAGATCTTAAAAAATAATCTGGAAGTCTTGACCATTCACTTGAAGGCTTTGTGCAGGCTCCACGTTCCTGGCAGGATGGCAGTGGCTCTCAACCTTTCCAGACAACTATACCCCCTTCAGCAGTTTGATTTGTCTTGCATACCCCAAGTTACACCTCCCGTAAAAACTACTTGCTTACAAAATCCGACATAGAAATACAAAAGTGTCACTGCACACTATTACTGAAAAATTGCTTACTTTCTCATGTTTACCATATAATTATAAAATAAATCAATTGGAATATAAATATTGTACTTACATTTCAGTGTATAGTATATAGACCGTTATAAACAAGTCCTTGTCTGTATGAAATTTTAGTTTGTACTGACTTTGCTAGTGCTTTTTATGTAGCCTGTTGTAAAACTAAGCAAATATCTTAGTGTTGATGTACCCCCTGGAAGACCTCTGCGTACCCCCAGAGGTACATGTACCTTGGGTTTAGAACCACTGCAATAGGGGGAGATCTGCACACAGAGGGTTCCCTTATGCATGCACATCAGCCTCAAATCAGGAACAAGACTAAGAGCACCAGAATACCTTATCACTTGTAATCTAAGCCAGTTTTGACAGTAGGGCACAGTTGCCAACTTTCACGCGGTAAATAAGCACCCCGACTTTCACAATAAGCCAAAAATCAAGCTAATCCCATTTCAAAACAAGGCCAAAACAAGCCAATCCCTAAGAACCCCAGCACTCTATGTGACTAGATCCCCCCCCCCCCCCCGGCATGCAGTCTGGGGCTGTGGTGGGCCCACTATGCACTCCTGACTCTCTCCCCCCCCTTACCCCTGCTTGCCCCCGTTTGCCCCTGCTTCCCGGGAACCGATAAAAAAGAAGAAGCAACAAGCTACAAGCCAAACAAGCAACAAGCTACAAGCCAAAAACTAGCCAACAAGCAACTCAAAACAAGCCCAATTTCAGTTGTTGGGGTTTTGGGGGTTTTTTTGTTTTTTTTTGCGGGTTTGGCATGTCTGCAGTAGGGACTGATTCTCATTTGATAAGGCCTCTGTACACTGCTCAGGCAGTGTATACACAGTTCTGGAACAGTGTAAATGGGCCACATCTCCAGATGTGACAGTCCTCAAGCCCATGTGGAATCCCAGTGACTTCACTAGAACTCCAGGGGTCCAACCTCACAGAGCAACTTGCAGGACTGGGGCCTAGTGAATTAGTCTACGCCACTTTGCTCTCTTTTATTCCTTGGACACTCTTTCCACCTTCTCAGAGTTGAGAGATATGGTGTAATGAAGAAGCAGATAAAAACTCTTACATCATGATACCAACATAATTAAGTCACAAATGTCAAAATAATTGAGGAAAGAATTATAGTTAATCTGTTATTGCAGTGATGGTTCTCTTTTAATGAAATATTGCCATAGACAAGATGATTTCATGCAAGAGGGCATGATTGGGACATCTGAAAGTTTCATTATATCTGTTATTCTTTTACAGCTTCTTTGATAATTGTATATACCTATTTAAAATGTGACCGTAATGATATATCTTTCTTTGTAGCTGCCCAAGGCAGAGTAAAGGAAGATGTTAATATGCACACTTTAAAAAATCAACTAAAGAACAACCACACAGGAACTGAATAAGTGTAAATGGAATAGCTGATAGTGCCAATAATTTACTCAAAAAAGGCATTTTACTTTCTTTTACCTGATTGTTCTCTGTTTAGTAAACAGCCTATGATTGTATATAGAGGTTGGACTGAATTGCTACTGGTTTTGTACTCTGAAAGAAAGAAAGAAAGAAAGAAAGAAAGAAAGAAAGAGATACTTTTCAGATAAAAATCCATTATTTAAACGTTTAAATCAATAGTAGATATGCAACATACTACAAAACAAACAATACAGTTTAAAAACATTGTTTTATCCCCACTGTATAGGATGGTTTTATTTGCTGTATTCAATAGTATTTTCTCTTACATTCAGCTTTCTAAACCAATAATTTAGTTATAACAGAAAAGCAGATCAATTTTCAGATTTCCTGCCCAATAAACAGTCTCTTTCTATTAATCCAAGGAAGCTTGCTAGAATTCAAATAATTCTTCCACAAATTGATTTTTCAAATATGCCATTTTTTCCATGCTAGTATCTACTGTAAAATATTCTGCATTTTGCAAGGTAAATAATAAAGAGCTGATTGGAGCTGATCCTTTTTTTCTCAGCCATCTGCTGAGCATTCTGGGCCGGCAAAGCCACTGCATTGTGGTATCGTGACAACCCCAGCAATGCTGAAAAAGTTAATTTAGTGCGAAACAGACTGCTGCAGCTCTACTGATAAAAGCACTAACCTGTGCTTGTGTGCGTGCTTTGATTTACTTCCATGAGACACTTCACGCAGACACTATTATAGGTTTACTGCCTTTTAAATCATTCAGCCATTTTTATTTTTGTGGTCAGTCTCTTGAAACAGAGAGAACGTGGTGTTAAGTGCTCTATAAATGTTGATAGATTAGGTTAATCAGAGTAGAGTAGAGAGGCCACATTTACCCTCGACCCGACCACCAGTGCTAGCGCTCAAGTGTACTTTTATTAGAGTTGGGTGCATACTGAACAGAATGTTAGGCAAATATGTATAAAATTTTGAGAAATGAATCAAATAATTTATCTGACAAATACATTCTTACATTACTTACCCACCAAGGTCCATAATGTACCAATACTAATTGGAAATGTTATTTGAAATAAATTATTCAACAAATATGATTCAACCAGCTCTCATTTGGGTTCAGTCTTAACCACAGAGCCATGATTTATAATTATCATACACTTGTGCTTCTCTGAGTGAAAATTTACAAGGAACGAGTGCCCTGAGAGTGTTTATTGGACGGTGCTTCCATGTGGCAGAACAGAATGCCACCATCAAACCACCAGACAGGTTCACAGTCAGATTTTTATTTTAAAGGATAGGAGATTGCATTTTCCAACTGGTTTTTGTGAGTGAAGCTCTGGTTTGCTCCCCCATCCACTGCACTGTGGAGCTGGCTGGAGATGTTGTGAGGGGAGAAGGATGCTCCATCACAAGAGATGTTGTTTTAAATGATACATTCCACCTGTGCACCAAGCAACGGGGGGAGCGATTGTGGTTTCTAAGGCACAGTCTTCCAGCTTCCTCAAGGATGCTTTTCACTGACGCTACTCGGCGTTGTGGCTGTAGGCCAAAATTAGCCCTTGGTCATTCCCATCCTAAGTCTGAAACTCAGTAAACCGTAACTATGTATTTGATATATGCTAATCCTCATCCTGATTTTAATTTTGCTCAGGCCTTACTTTTTTTCTTTTTTATTCAGTATTCACCTAGGTAACACACTGATTGAAAACAATGGCCATTTGACTGCAAACTCCCATTGAAGACAATGGGGTTTGGATGAATAAAAACTGAGTAAGAACCTCCGGACATGGCCCAATAAGGATATTATCCATATTCTTGCACTGCATGCATGTCCCATGCTTGAAAATCTCTATTCATTTCAAGTTATACAAAATATTTACATCCCTTAGCAGCAATTTGTATATAGCTTTGCAAAATATACTTTTATTTGGATTAAAAAAAATTGTAATGTTATTTGTTTAGAAGTCTCAGCACAGACAGAGATTTGTGAAATTCAACAAGACTGGAAGCCTTCGTTTCTCAGCAATGAAGAATTCACCCAGCTGATGTTGGAGGTAAAAATGCATATGATTTTGCTATGGATGTGCACATTGTTCTAGAGCAACAATACGTCTGTGATCCCAAAAAGAGAAGAACTTTAGATTTTATTGTACTTGACCATAAAGCAGAGCCACCATGAAACAAAAAGACTGGAAACCAATACGGGGTTCCATTCCATGCTTGGACATTGCAGTAACCGAAGTACTGCAGTCAATAAAAATCCACTTTTTAAAAATGCTACAGACCCATTAAATGTAATACATAAAATAAATTCAAATTATGATTTACATTTTATTGCTACAAATATAAGATAGGGAAAGGGAAAGCTTGCCATATCTCTCCTTTTTTGTATATATATTATTATTATTTTATTTAACTTTATACTGCATGCATTAGCACCTAAAGGTCATCCATGCCACAACCCTATTGTGCTAGGTATTATACAAACATAGAAAATGACAGCCCCTGTTGATTTGACACCATTAATACTGCCAGGGAAATCATTTCCAAAGTTCCTATCAAAGACATCTTTATTATAATAGGGAGCACAAGCACTTTGCAATTATATTCTATTAAATTACATTTAAATTATACCATAGGAGTTTCTAAAACTAGCAGAGATTTTTAGGGAAATGACTCAATGATGTTTGTGTAGGTTTGATATGAAATCCAAATGAGCTGCCAAAATGTAATTGTCTATCTTATAAATAACTACAGCTTTGTTAATTGTCTTTTCGGATACTAAAAATGTTAAGGTTATTTGGTTTTGGAGTGTCATTTAATAACACGTTTTCCCTGCTGTGATTTATGAACGTTAGTATGAAGAAAAAAGTGTGAATGGACATGATTCACTGTATGGGTGCAAGGGAGATGCAAATAGTCAGCAGGAACAACTATCCTATGCTGGGAGTGGATAGCTGCAAATTCTCTCTGAGGCTCCACTATTTGGTCACCATTACCTTTTAGTTTTTCATGATAAATTTTCTTCTTGTTAAATATTTAATTTCCCTTTCTGTCAATGCTCATGCTTTGAAGCAAATGGAAATAATTAACTAATAGTTTTGTTTGAGACAGCTGTTAGTTTGCATCTGTTGTATCTGTCTTGGGTTTTTCTATGGCACTCGTGAATGTTGCAGGCCAGTTTTTAAGAGACACTTCATTTGCACTTGCCTGACATAATTGTAGATTCTCATTTCAGTGCACAGGAATTTACACACATAACTCCCTTCACATTGAATTAAAAATATTCCATTGAGGTGGAAACAAATGAATGGGCAGATGACTTGGGTTCTTCTTCCAGTGCTCGTCCCTGTGGGTATTCTCTGTGGGTTGGAATGCACTCTGTGTGCCTGAGACTAGAAGATTTTTCAGTAGCAGTGTCCACTGGTCCGTGCCTGCACCCTATCCCACCTCCTGCTCTAAATTGAGGGTACAAGGGGTGCTGTGGACCAACCACCTCTCCAGTTCCTTTCTACCACTTGTGGTCTGAGAGGGAACCCCTCAGTGTTTGCAGCTTTTTGCTTGTGTTCCCACTCAAACTTTCTTGTATTGTAATTAGGTTTTCTTTTTTCTTAGCTACAGTGGATGCTACTCGATAGCAACCCTGATATCAACAGCTTCCAGTTAATAGCAACATTTTGCTAGGAACTAATCCCATCCCATCCCATCCCATCGACTTCAGTGTTAACAGGATTTGGATATTGGCAGTGACATGCCACTTATTGAGAACTTCTTTTAGAAGAAAGGCCCTAACTGTAGGCAGGTTTGTGAGGCTAGAGCCAGGGAAAGAAGGGCTGGGACATGCCTTCCTTGGCTGCAGCCCCGCAAACCTTCCTGCGCTCAGGGACCACACAGGAGGCAAGGGTATGGGGGCCCCACATATCCGCCCAGTGGAGGGGCCCCTGCTGGAGTACTGGTGCTGCAGGCTGGGTGGGAGGCTGTGGGCAGGGAAAGGGGCTGCAGTCCAGATGCCAGGGTTTTCAGCTGGGAGCTCGCTGAGCTGCCCGGTACCTCTCTCTGCTGCTGCCCTGCCTTCAGCTTCCCCTCCTCCTGGAAAGCCCCGGCATCCAGGCTGCAGCCCCCTCTCCCCGCTGCTGTTGTGCCTGCAGGCAGGTTGGTGGGGCTGCTGCAGCGAGGGAAGGCATGTCATTGCCAATATCTGACATCCCCCAGCTAGTGCACCCGAAAATGGTGGAGAAAAAGTACTTTGTCCCAGCCAACAGGGTGGGACATTTGTGTTCCCACCCCATCCTGAACTCTGTAGTGGTCCAGGTTGGGGAGGCTTTAGCCAGGGTCCATGGGTGCAGTTGCACCCTCAGAAATCAGACCCGAATTCACTTGCATTTGGCACAGGACCCCGTCACAGGTTTGGTCCAGCCACTGCTTTGTCCAGCTGGGCCAAATTTACATGAGTGGCATTGCAACCTGGTATCTGGGGGCAAAGCAGCAGGTTGCAATACCTGGAGTGGAAAGCTGGGCCCAGCCCCATGGAACAAGAGCTCCCACTGTGAGGTGAGTGCAGGGTGGGTTCACTGTCCAGCCACCCTCTCCCTGGGACCCCCCCACCCCTCCTAACTGGGCTGGGATTGGCTTGTGGTGCCAGGGCAGAGGGTGTTGCTGCAGGTGGTTGGTGCCTCCATGGAAGTTCAGTACAGTGCTCCTATTGCAGGGTACCTTCACTCTGAGGCTACTTTCGCCCCAGGTCTAGGCTGCCAAGGAGCATAACAAACTGCTCCAACCTAGGCCCACCCCTTCAGACCAGGATGACAAGAGACTAGATCGCCTCAGTAGGAAAAACAAATTTCAGCCAGGCCCCAATTCCGGGCCATCCTTGACTAAGGGAAATTGTTGCCAGACCATCTCATCAAGCATCACTGGATGCAGCGGAAACAGTTTTCCATTCCATGGTGACTTCAGTCATCATGAGGTGCATGGCTGCAATCCTCAGGGTTCCCCAAGGAGGTCCAGGGAACAGTAGAAGATCTTCCCTTCTAGGGTAACAACCTGTTTAGCGAGAAAACAGATGAGTCACTTCATTCCCTTAAGAACTGTCACACACCACTCTGCGCCTTGGGGAACTGTACCCTGGTACCCTGGAGGAAATATTCCCAGCTGCCTCCTCCATCCTGCCCCTCTGCCTTTCTGTCATCCAAGGGTCTGTGAGCCTCCTTGGAAACATCAAAGGGCACAAAGTAGCAGGCAAATGCACCACCACCACCCTCTCTGTAGTCCCAGACTTCCACCAACAAAGGATGCTTGAAAATCACCAACAAGTCTTCTCACTGCTCTTTCTCTGCATTGCCCTTACCCCACACTCTTTGGGAGCTGCCTGGCCCCTTTCCTCCTGATGTGGCATCACATCACATTGGATAAATGGGTCTTCAGTAGCTTCTCAACTGGTGATACTATCAAATTCCTCTCTTCCCTTCTCCAAAATCCCATTCCCTGTCCTTCTTCAGGGACCCTTCTCACAAGAGGACTCACACACAGGAAGAGGACTCCCAAATCTAGCTAGATAGAGCCTGTGCCTCCTCAACTCAGGGGGAAGGGCTTTTACTCCAGATATTTCCTCATCCCCAAAAAGAAAGGGGGCTGGAGACCCATCCTACACCTCAGAAAGCTGAATGTCTTCATGTGCCCATTAAGATTCAGGATGACCACCTGAAGCTTAATAATCCCCCCGCTGCAGAAAGGTGACTGGTTTGCGGCCCTCAATTTGAAGGATGTCTACTTTCATATAGACATTCATCCAGGACACAGGATATTCCTGCGTTCCACGCTGAGCCTCAAGCACTTTCAATTCAGAGTTCTTCCCTTCGGCATCTCAATGGCCCCAAGAGGTTTCACAAAGGCACTCTCTGTGGTAGCAGCAAGTCTGAGGCTTTAAGACAGCCCAATATTTCCTTACCTTGATGATTGGCTGCTCACAGGTCAGTCGTATCAGGAGGCACAGATGGCGGTCCTCTCCTTATGCAATCGCTTTTACTCCTTGGGACTTCAGATAAATCTAGAAAGGTCCACTTCAGGGCCCACACACATTTTAGAATTTAACAGGGTGAATCTGAACTCGATTTTGGGCAAGGCGCACTTAAGTCAGGATACATTCCTCACGGTGAGGGATCTCACCACCTAACTTCGACTCATCTCCTAGACAGCAGTCCGATCCTGCCTGGTCCTTCTAGGCCTTATGAATTCCTGCATCTACGTCAGTGATTCTCAACCAGGAGTCTGGGGCCCCCTAGAGGACTGTGAGTAGGTTTCAGGGAGTCCGCCAAGCAGGGCCGGCATTAGACTTGCTGGGGCTCAGGGCAGAAAGCCAAAGCCCCACCACCTGGGGCTGAAGTTTGGGGCCCTGAGACCCACCACCCGGGGCTGAAGCCTAAGCCTGGGCAACTTAGCTTCACGCAGCCTCCTGTGGCGTGGAGCCCCATGCAGTTGCCCTGCTTGCTACCCCCTAATGCTGGCCCTGGCTTTTATATGCAGAAAAACAGTTCTTGTGGCACAGTTGGGCTGTGGAGTTTGTATAACATGTTGTGGGGGGTGGGGGGTGCGTGGAGGCCTCAGAAAGAAAAAAGTTGAGCACCACTGATCTATGAGACACCCTTCGCAAGTCTGTACCTCTGGTGCCTTCAGGGATTTTGTGGATGGTTTACACTCCAAGTAGGGACACCCTTGGCAAATGAGTCTTGCTTCCTCAGAACATCCTAATGTCATTCACCTGGTGGGAAATCAAAGACACTGTCTGCATAGGGGTTCCTTTATTACCCTACCACCCAAAAAGACATTAATTATGGGTGCTTCCATGCTTGACTGAGAAGCTAACCTGGATGACCATCTAGCCCAGGGCTCCTGCACTTTACAAGAAACCAAACGGCATAACAATCTTTTCAAGCTTTGGACAATGCACGAAGTTTGCAAGAGGTTTCTTCCCTTCACCTGTATTGCACATGTTGAACTCATGTCAGACAACGTGACTACAATATTTTATATAAACAAACAAGGACTGGCTAACCTAGTGAGGAGGGCTTTAAACTAGGTTTGACGGGGACAGGTGAGCAAAGCCCACAGGTAAGTGCAGAACATGGGGACCTGGGAGATGGGTCCGAAATAGGAGGGAGCGTGGGCTCTAATGGCAAAGAGATAGGAGGGTCAGGGCAAAACTGGGAGGCAAGATCAAATCAGTATCTTAGATGCCTGTATACAAATGCGAGAAGTATGGGTAATAAGCAGGAAGAACTGGAAGTGCTAATAAATAAATTCAACTATGACACTGTTGGCATCACCGAAACTTGGTGGGATAATACACGATTGGAATGTTGGTATGGATGGGTACAGCTTGCTCAGGAAGGACAGACAGGGGAAAAAGGGAGGAGGTGTTGCCTTATATATTAAAAATGTACACACTTGGACTGAGGTGGAGATGGACATAGGGGACGGAAGTGTTGAGAGTCTCTGGGTTAGGCTAAAAGGGGTAAAAAACAAGGGTGATGTCATGCTAGGAGTCTACTACAGGCCACCTAACCAGGTGGAAGAGGTGGATGAGGCTTTTTTTAAACAACTAACAAAATCATCCAAAGCCCAAGATTTGGTGGTGATGGGGGACTTCAACTATCCAGATATATGTTGGGAAAATAACACAGCGGGGCACAGACTATCCAATAAGTTCTTGGACTGCATTGCAGACAACTTTTTATTTCAGAAGGTTGAGAAAGCTACTAGGGGGGAAGCTGTTCTAGATTTGATTTTAACAAATAGGGAGGAACTCGTTGAGAACTTGAAAATAGAAGGCAGCTTGGGTGAAAGTGATCATGAAATCATAGAGTTCACAATTCTAAGGAAGGGTAGAAGGGAGTACAGCAAAATAGAGACAATGGATTTCAGGAAAGCGGATTTTGGTAAGCTCAGAGAGCTGATAGGTAAGGTCCCATGGGAATCAAGACCGAGGGGAAAAACAACTGAGGAGAGCGGGCTGTATTTCAAAGGGACACTATTAAGGGCCCAAAAGCAAACTATTCCGCTGGGTAGGAAAGATAGAAAATGTGGCAAAAGACCACCTTGGCTTAACCACGAGATCTTGCAAGATCTAAAAAATAAAAAGGAGTCATATAAAAAATGGAAACTAGGACAAATTACAAAGGATGAATATAGGCAAACAACACGGGAATGCAGGGACAAGATTAGAAAGGCAAATGCACAAAATGAGCTCAAACTAGCTACAGGAATAAAGGGAAACAAGAAAACTTTTTATCAATACATTAGAAGCAAGAGGAAGACCAAGGACAGGGTAGGCCCACTACTCAGTGAGGAGGGAGAAACAGTAACAGGAAACTTGGAAATGGCAGAGATGCTTAATGACTTCTTTGTTTCGGTCTTCACCGAGAAGTCTGAAGGAATGCCTAACATAGTGAATGCTAATGGGAAGGGGGGAGGTTTAGAAGATAAAATAAAAAAAGAACAAGTTAAAAATCACTTAGATAAGTTAGATGCCTGCAAGTCACCAGGACCTGATGAAATGCATCCTAGAATACTCAAGGAGCTAATAGAGGAGGTATCTGAGCCTCTAGCTATTATCTTTGGTAAATCATGGGAGACAGGAGAGATTCCAGAAGACTGGAAAAGGGCAAATATAGTGCCCATCTATAAAAAGGGAAATAAAAACAACCCAGGAAACTACAGACCAGTTAGTTTAACTTCTGTGCCAGGGAAAATAATGGAGCAAGTAATTAAGGAAATCATCTGCAAACACATGGAAGGTGGTAAGGTGATAGGGAATAGCCAGCATGGATTTGTAAAGAACAAATCATGTCAAACCAATCTGATAGCTTTCTTTGATAGGATAACGAGTCTTGTGGATAAGGGAGAAGCGGTGGATGTGGTATACCTAGACTTTAGTAAGGCATTTGATACGGTCTTGCATGATATTCTTATCAATAAACTAGGGAAATACAACTTAGATGGGGCTACTGTAAGGTGGGTGCGCAACTGGCTGGATAACCGTACTCAGAGAGTAGTTATTAATGGTTCCCAATCCTGCTGGAAAGGTATAACGAGTGGGGTTCCGCAAGGGTCTGTTTTGGGACCGGCTCTGTTCAATATCTTCATCAATGACTTGGATATTGGCATAGAAAGTACGCTTATTAAGTTTGCAGATGATACCAAACTGGGAGGGATTGCAACTGCTTTGGAGGATAGGGTCATAATTCAAAATGATCTGGACAAATTAGAGAAATGGTCAGAGGTAAACAGGATGAAGTTTAATAAGGACAAATGCAAAGTGCTCCACTTAGGTAGGAACAATCAGTTTCACACATACAGAATGGGAGGAGACTGTCTAGGAAGGAGTACGGCAGAAAGGGATCTAGGGGTTATAGTGGACCACAAGCTAAATATGAGTCAACAGTGTGATGCTGTTGCAAAAAAAGCAAACTTGATTCTGGGCTGCATTAACAGGTGTGTTGTGAGCAAGACACGAGAAGTCATTCTTCCGCTCTACTCTGCTCTGGTTAGGCCTCAACTGGAGTATTGTGTCCAGTTCTGGGCACCGCATTTCAAGAAAGATGTGGAGAAATTGGAGAGGGTCCAGAGAAGAGCAACAAGAATGATTAAGGGTCTAGAGAACATGACCTATGAAGGAAGGCTGAAGGAATTGGGTTTGTTTAGTTTGGAAAAGAGAAGACTGAGAGGGGACATGATAGTGGTATCTAAAAGGGTGTCATAAGGAAGAGGGAGAAAACTTGTTCATCTTAGCCTCTGAGGATAGAACAAGAAGCAATGGGCTTAAACTGCAGCAAGGGAGGTTTAGGTTGGACATTAAGAAAAAGTTCCTAACTGTCAGGGTGGTTAAACACTGGAATAAACTGCCCAGGGAGGTTGTGGAATCTCCATCTCTGGAGATATTTAAGAGTACGTGAGATAAATGTCTATCAGGGATGGTCTAGACAGTATTTGGTCCTGCCATGAGGGCAGGGGGCTGGACTCGATGACCTCTCGAGGTCCCTTCCAGCCCTAGAATCTATGAATCTATAAGGAGGAGTGAAGTCTGGCCCAGTCTGCATGGAAGCAGTCAAACTCTGGAACTGGTTCATCCGGCATCAGATCCCTGTCTCAGCAGTGCACCTACTGGCAGTAATGAACATCTTGGCAGACAGCCTCTGCAGGCTTTTTCCACAAAGATCATGAGTGGGAGATCCACCCTTTGGCCATGCAGTACTTCTTCTGGTAGTGGCGCTCTCTCCATCCTGGGACATCTTTGTGACCCAAGCGACCAAGAAAGTGTCTAGCATAATGCTCCTAAGCTGCCCACATGCACAACTCCAGAGGGATTCCTTCTTATAGTGATTGGACTCACCAACGTACACCTTCCCTCCATTCCCTTATTCCCTGGTGTCCTCAGGAAGATCAAGCAGGATGAGACAACAGTAATCCTGTTAGCACCTTGCTGGCCAAGACAACTTTGGTTCACCACCATCCCACAGGTGGCCTCTCGCCCATGCATGCACCTGCAACCGGAGCACAGGGAGGTGCCTAGCACAAGCACAGGCCAACAGACACTGCTACTGAAATATCTTCTAGTCTTAGGCACTAGGAACACATGCGCACTCACAGTGAATACCCATTGGGACCACACATCTCGAAGAATTCCAGTTAGTATAAGATAAGTAACCTTCCTTTTTTGCAGACTTTTCTTGTATGGTAGTTACCAATAGAAGATAGCACTATGATTCTTCATGAGCCAATGCTTAGTAGATATTGGGAGGTCCTGTTGAACTGTTCTCATTCTCTCTCTCTCTCCTTGGTCACTCAAACAAGTCCTAACTTATTGATGTTTGGACAAACTCTGTTTAAAAATATTCTTTGTCCAGCTATAAAAGCTTGCTTTTTGCAAGCAATGGCTCAAAAAAAAAAAACCCCAACCAAAGTGTATTTGACTGCAGTGAAATGGCTGCTGTCTTGATAATGACCTGATCCTGAACCACTCTTGAGAGCTTGAAAGCAGAAGCTGCTAAAGTGGGACTTTGAAACTGTAGACAGAAGATCAAGACCATGGAGATAGAAGAGAATGCTATCAACACTGACAGATGTGAAATTGAAGGAGAAGAGTACGAAAGAGTTGATGACTTAGGGTACGTCTATACTCACCCGTCACGTCGGAGGAGTCCAATCGATCTTCTGGGTTCGATTTATCGCGTCTTGTCTAGACGCGATAAATCGAACCAGGAAGTGCTCCCCCGTCGACGCTGGTAATCCTGCTCCACGAATGGAGCAGGCAGAGTTGACGGGGGAGCCTGCGTGCCGCGTGTGGACCACAGGTAAGTTCGAACTAAGAGACTTCGACTTCAGCTACGTTATTAACATAGCTGAAGTTGCGTATCTTAGTTCGACAGGGGGGTTTAGCGTAGACCAGCCCTTAGTCTATCTTGGAAGTACAATATCTGCCAAGGGCCAGCTCACTAAAGAAATTAAGGCAAGAAACAGTAAAGCCAGAAGTTCATTTTCCTGTTTGTCAATCAGCTGGAAGAGTAAAAAGATGTGTCTTACACACTACAAAGAGATTATACAATGCTATTGTCCTTCCAACACTGCTGTCCACACCTCAGAAATGTGGCAGATGTGGAAGCACACAACAGGAAGCTGAATGGATTTCACCACGTTGTTTAAGAAGAATCCTAGAAATTCATTGGAGAGATTGTGTAAACAATGTGGAAGTGTGGTGCCCCTGGTTCAGCAGACTGTGGACTCAATAATTAGACAGACACTGTCACAGTGGTTTTGCCATGTTATCATGCGACCCTGTGGCAGAAGCACAGGGTACATCCTAGATCGGATTCCACCTGGAGGGAAGAGAAGGGATGGAGGACAAAGAATGACCTGTCACAGGAGGGTTGAAAAGGATGCTACCATCGTGGAGACATCCTGTGAAGGAATCAAACACCTTGCTCTGGACAGACTGTGATGGGAAAAATGGGTTGACTCATGTTCCAGTAGGCACAGGAGATTCTAAGTTTAAGCACCATGGGAATTTGGTCGTCGATTTAGAAGGGGACAATATTAATTTCTATCTGTACAATTGTAATTTTTACAGCTGAATAATCTTTGATGAGAGAGACACTGTATTAATGTTAGACCGACTATTTTCAAATAAATAAAATAAAATTATATATGCAGACATTAATTTGATTTCCCCACGGAATTATAATGTGAGTTAATTTGTATGATTTGCATCAGATATTAAATAAAGACTTAATACAAAACACCTCACCATAGGAACAGGCATAACCCAGCTGCCCTGCAATGCCACTGTTCTCCTTCATGGGTTAATTGCTATAATGTTTTTAGAAAATATTTTAAATGTCTGACAGAAAAATATTATCTGCACCTAAATTTAACAGAACCAAACTAACTATAAGAGCTAGTGAACATAGTCTTCCACTGAGATATAAATTCTTGATCTGATTGTCAAAGGTTTGGAGCACCAGAAGATCTCATTGATGTAAGCAGACACGGGTGCTGAGCACTTCTGGCAACCAAGACATATGTTTATTTATTGAAAAATATTGATTATTTTTTAAAATGTCTTGAATAATATGTATCAGAGGGGTAGCCGTGTTAGTCTGGATCTGTAGAAGCGACAAAGAGTCCTGTGGCACCTTATAGACTAACAGAGGTATTGAAGCATAAGCTTTCATGGGTGAATACCCACTTCTTCGGATGCATCCGAAGAAGTGGGTATTCACCCACAAAAGCTTATGCTTCAATACCTCTGTTAGTCTATAAGGTGCCACAGGACCCTTTGTCGCTTGAATAATATGGGAATTCCTGAGAGGTCACCCTGAGTTCTCATTGGAGTCAATGGGACGTAAAGGTACTCAGCATCTCACAGGATCAACCCCTAGACTTTCATGATTTGGAGGTCATACAGTATAACATAATTAAAAAGTAATATTTCCTAGATTTGCAATAAGATCTTGCATTTAACCTATGACCTCAATGTCACAGTAATCTGGCTTTTCGCAATACACCTGCACAGTGAACAGGTCTCTCCAATAGCATATGTATGAGCCCTATTCTAATAGTTAATGTTTGTAACATTTGTGTTGCTCCAGTAATAATCATAGAATCATAGAAGATCAGGGTTGGAAGAGACCTCAGGATGTCATCTAGTCCAACCCCCTGCTCAAAGCAGGAGCAACACCAACTAGTATATAAATCATCCCATCCAGGGCTTTGTCAAGCCGGGCCTTAAAAACCTCTAAGGATGGAGATTCCACCACCTCCCTAGGTGATCGGCACCAATATCAGAAATTAGACTGATTGATTTATGGATCCAGACCTGCTCCCACTGAAGTCAATGGGAGTTTTGCTATTAGCTCATTAGCTTCAGTGGGAGTAGGACTGGAGCTATGAATTTAATACTGTACTTGACCAAATACTGTAAGTGCTTCTTATTTGTTTGATTCTCCTTGTTGGAGTTGTAGATGAGGCCTTGCTTAGAAGGTTTAGCTCAAGACGGAGTAGGCTATTGATTTCAGATATGGCTATGAGCAAAATATTTTTACATGATAATATATTTTAGGGTGATATTTTCTCCTGTGCAGAAGGCTGGTATAAGGCTGGTGCCCCCACTTAAATCACAGGGCCAGAGAATCTGCTGCTCTGTGGGATTTAAGTAATGATCAAGTGCTATATTGGCTCTCTGCACAAAGGTGAATTGTACCACTAATGAATAATTTAATACCATGATCTTTAAAATAAGTCACTCAGTTAAACCTGAAGCTAAAGATTATTTGATTATTTCTGTTGCGTTTATTTACATGAAAGCATAGTAATATACAATGTTACATTAATACAAACAGATTAATTTTGTGGGTAATTATTATTTGAGATAGCACTGAGTCCTTTCATGATGCTTTGATATTTACAAAGAGCTAACTTTTTTTAATAACTTCCAAGGATCCAGACTTAGCCATTTTGCATCATTATTAATTTAAAAACTGATATTTGAAATATTTTTGTAAGCCTTTTGTTGTCTCAGCTAGTATATTTTGCTGAACTACAAAGAACACTGTATAAGTGAGATAAGACTGTGAAATCAGAGAATTACTGTTGTGCAACTTGAGATAATGTTCCTACAACCTACTAATAATGTGGTGGTGAGGTAAAAGGTTTTGATCAATGTACGACGAGAATTACTGATAAAAGCCCATACTACTGTTAAAGAACTCTCCACTTGTGCATTTCTCTTAGGCATTAGATGGCTTCATTATAGCAGTCACCACAGATGGAACCATCGTATATGTTTCTGACAGTATTACACCTCTACTTGGACATTTACCTGTGAGTAATTCTTGCACACTCTTTTGCAGATACAAATTATGGATCAATCCTGTAAACACCAAAACCTGCATGTAGTGCTTATTCTTGTGAGTAGTCCCATTGATTTCTAGGAATATTCACTCTGGGGGCAGGATTGGGCCCCCAATTTATTTCTAGCATTGATTAAAGGGGTGGAGGGGGAGATGAAAATGTTATGACTTTTTTTCCCATCAAAATTAAAAATGTATAATTTTTAAAAATATCCCACCAGTGATCTTTGGTTTTTTGAGTATGATTCATACACTTCAGTTCCCTGTTGCTGTGAAGCATTTAAAACTAGACAAGACAAAGCTCTGAAGGATATTCTGGTGTGGGGAGGGACAATATGACCTAACTTCTTTTCCATCTTTGCTTTCTAGAAAAATATAAAATGGTTTCTAGTTAAGGCTAAGATTTAGTCATGGGTATTTTTAGTAAAAGGCGTGGACAGGTCATGAGCAATAAACAAAAATTCACAAGAAATACCTATGACTAAATATACTCCTGGGACCCGGCTGCTCTGGGGGCCCTGAGGTGCCGCTGCTCTAGGAGGCACCTGCTCCAGCGGTGGGGGCTGACTGCCCTGACGACCTGCTGCTCCGAGGCCCCTGGGGACTGCTGTCCGACAGCCTCCAGGGCCGCTGCTCCAGCCGTTCCTGGGACTGCTGCTGCTCAAACAGTCCCCAAGGCTATCCCCAGGACCGATGCTGCTCGGGCCAGCCGCTCAAGTTGCTCAAGCTGCAGCTGCAGAAAACAAGGTTATGGAAAGTCATGGAATCCGTGACTTCCACAGCCTCCGTGACAGAACCGCAGCCTTACTTATAGTCAATGGGGAATAGTGTGTGCTGCTGGTGATGATGGCCTTCTGAGATGTGCACTGAGGGTCTGGTTCTACTCCATTGAAATAAAATAGGGCAAAACTCCTATTGACTTCAGCGGAATAGGATCAGATCCTGAACTGGTTGACTGATGTCACCAGGCTATTGGGCTGTGAAAGTCTGCTGCTGGTCTGGTGCCTTCCAAAGGAAAGCAGCCTTTTAAGGATTGTTCCCAGGAACGTGGTAGTGGTGGAGATTCTGCTCTATGTGGCTGTGTGTTGTGGGGGATTGGTTACTGTGTCTTGTGTCCCAAAGACGCTCCTGTGCTATGCTGTGTCTAGCTTGAGGAGCAGGGGAGAAGAGGTTTTTTTTCTGCTCCTGCTGGTGATACTGGTCTGGGACAGATGGTATGATAATTAAGGCATTAATCCTCACTCATTTTTAGTAGTTCAGTCTCCATATAAATACATAGCCAGAAGCAACAGGAAGCACTTCTATTCCACATTCTTTTTTTTTTCCTTAGGAAAATTGTAATTATGTTTTTCGCTCATTTCTCCATTCAGCCAAATATGTTAAATATATTCCATCCAACAAAATATATCTAACATATTCCACTAAGATATAATACGATGAGTAATTATTTTTTTCTTAGGTGAAACAATGTCATGAAATAAGGAGGGCTGGTGGTGAACGTAGGAATATTGCTATGCAACAGTAACAAAGTAGCTCAAGCTAAAACCACCTACTTCATTTTTCTTTAGTCCTCCGCAGTGCAGGAGTTCAATAATGTTTCTGTCATTTGTGGGCAGAAATTGCCTCTTCCTGTCCTATGGTCTGTTGGGTCCAATGATTTTCACAGAATTTCTTCAGTTTTCAAGGTTTTTCAGATGTTTGTCTCAGTGTTAAGGAAACTTTTTTTCATTGCTTTCCCCTCTACTCTTGAATCCTACTGGAAACTGGGGATCCAATTCAGGAAAACATTCCTGTTCAGGAAGGGCAATTAAGCATGTGCTTAAGTCCTGCTGAAGTCAATGAGACTTAAACCCTATTTCAATAAGGACGTATTTAGGCAGGTACGTAAATACTTTCCTGAGTTGGGATCTAAAACTGGTTATTCTTTCCTCGCCCTACTAGTCTTTAGCATGATAACCTTGTCTGAAATCCAATCCCAAATATGGAAATGGATCATTATTATTTATATCGTGGTAGCTCCTAGGAGCTCTAGGCATGGATTTTGATTTTGATTTAGTTGGGGTTGGACCTGCTTTGAGCAGTGGATTGGACTAGATGACCTCCTAAGGTCTCTTCCAACCCTGATAATCTATGATTCCATGACTTTATTGTGCTAGGCACTGTGTAAACACAAAACAAAAAAGTTGGGACCCCCGCCCCCCCGCAGGGACCTAGAGCCCGGGCTCCAGCCCGAGCCTGGAAATCTAAACAGCAGTGAAACAGCCCCGCAGCCTGAGCCCCACAAGCCTGGGTCAGCTGGCATGGGCCAGCCAGCTGTGGGTTTTTCTTTGCTGTGTAGACATACGGAGTGTGGGCCAGACTGTGCAGTTAAGCCAGTGGCCAATTGGTGGCAGTACAGAGCCCCACCAATCCATATGGGATTGTGCCTGAGGATGCACAATCCCTATGGACACAAGGGGAGTTCACCTGCTGCACTGTCCCTTTGGATGGGGTAGCACTCCTCTACTGTTTGCTTGACCAGCTCTAGCTGGGACATAGGCAGGGGCAAAGCCATGGACCCATCTCTTCCCTGCCTCCCTTTGCTGGTTTGTGCTCCTGGAGGCAGTAAGTAAGTAACCATGTCTAGTTGGCAGCCGGTATCAAGTGGAGTGCCCCAAGGGTCGGTGCTGGGGCCGGTTTTGTTCAATATCTTCATCAACGATCTGGAGGATGGTGTGGACTGCACCCTTAGCAAGTTTGCAGATGACACTAAACTGGGAGGAGTGGTTGATACGCTGGAGGGTAGGGACAGGATACAGAGGGACCTAGACAAATTAGAGGATTGGGCCAAAAGAAATCTGATGAGGTTCAACAAGGACAAGTGCAGAGTCCTGCACTTAGGACGGAAGAATCCCATGCACTGCTACAGACTAGGGACCGAATGGCTGGGCAGCAGTTCTGCAGAAAAGGACCTAGGGGTTATGGTGGACGAAAAGCTGAATATGAGTCAACAGTGTGCCCTTGTTGCCAAGAAGGCTAACGGCATTTTGGGCTGTATAAGTAGGGGCATTTCCAGCAGATCGAGGGACGTGATTATTCCCCTCTATTCGGCACTGGTGAGGCCTCATTTGGAGTACTGTGTCCAGTTTTGGGCCCCACGCTACAAGAAGGATGTGGATAAATTGGAAAGAGTCCAACGGAGGGCAACAAAAATGATTAGGGGGCTGGAGCACATGACTTATGAGGAGAGGCTGAGGGAACTGGGATTGTTTAGCCTGCAGAAGAGAAGAATGAGGGGGGATTTGATAGCTGCTTTCAACTACCTAAAAGGGGGTTCCAAAGAGGATGGATCTAGACTGTTCTCAGTGGTAGAAGATGACAGAACAAGGAGTAATGGTCTCAAGTTGCAGAGGGGGAGGTTTAGGTTGGATATTAGGAAAAACTTTTTCACTAGTAGGGTGGTGAAGCACTGGAATGGGTTACCTAGGGAGGTGGTGGAATCTCCTTCCTTAGATGTTTTTAAGGTCAGGCTTGACAAAGCCCTGGCTGGGATGATCTAATTGGGTTTGGTCCTGCTTTGAGCAGGGGGTTGGACTAGATGACCTCCTGAGGTCCCTTCCAACCCTGAGATTCTATGATTCTATGATTCTATGATTCTAAGAGGAGGCAGTCACTGCACATTCCAAAGCTCAGAAACTGCAATTGTGGCTGTGCTTTGCGGGTGGGAAAGGTCACTACACCCTCTCTGTTCACAGTCTATCCCTATATGAGCATCAGCGACTTCCTTTGGAATGAGTTACCTTTAGAGGTTTTATTCTAATGAAGAAAACTCAATCTTAGTGGAACTTCACAGGTGTCAATGGAGTTACACGAGAGATGGATTTGGCCCAGCGTGTACTACTTTGGTTCAGTATATCTGATGATGATTATACAGAGCACAATTTTAAGAAGTGTCTGCCTAACTTGTGTACCCACTTACCTATTTGAGACCAGACCAACAGCCCATGGAAGTCCACAGAAAGATTCCCACTGACTTCCATGGGCTTTGGATCTGGCACGTTGTGTATTTAAGTGCCTATGGGCGTGAAAAGTTTAGACAGCTGCTTATGAAAACTGGGCTCTCGGTTTGGTTTCGCAAATAAAATTCAGTCCCAATTGCAGAAAATGGCAGGTTGGTGGAGAATGCCACTCTTTTTTAGTTTTCATCATTTGTACTTTCTTTCTTTTCTTTGCAGTGTGACGTCATGGATCAGAATTTGTTAAATTTCCTCCCAGAACAGGAACATTCAGAAGTTTATAAAATATTATCTTCTCGTATGCTTATGACAGATTCTGCCTCACCAGATTCCCTAAAGAGTAAGTTTTGTTTTATCATTCCCACTAAACAAAAAGCATGGGAGAGAGAAGATTTCTCTCTTGCAAGGGTGGAGTCTCTATGGAATATATGTCAGTATGAATATTTTGCATCTTTAGATATATTTTCATTTATTTTGAAACAAATGTTGCCACCAGTAATGATGCTTCTGTTCAGTTTCAAACTAGACTCATTGCATTTATTTACTAAAGCAAGACTGCGTGCAGTTATGTTAATTATAAAATATCGTGTCTTAGGGGAGAGCTAAGGAAAACAGGTTTGGCCATGGAAATTTAGAAAAGTTCAGTGAAAACAAATCACATCTTATTTGATGTTTCAGCCTAGTACAGTTACAGCCTGTCCATAGATACTCTAGTGATGCACACCTGTGTTTTACATTACATTTGAAATATGTGTAAATTATTCAGAATTTATTTTATTTAATTTATTTTTCATAAATAATCCTTTCACATACTTCATCTAAATTAGCTCTAAGAGTGGGGGAAGCAAAGAATATGGAACACATGACAATAGAATCTACACAATTTAAAAAAATCTACTATATAGAAAACCCTCTGCTATTCCAGTGTTAATTTAAAAAGAAATTGACAGTTTTTCCCCCAAGCAGAAGACATGAAAAAATCTGTGAATTATGGAAAGAAAAACCTTAGTAAATAAGCGTTTTAAATTAAGGGCCTGATTCTGCACTCCATTATACCAGGTTTATGGCAGTGTAATTCCCTTAATAAAATTGGCGTAATGGAGTGGAAAGTCGGGCCCTAATTCTGCAAGTCAGCCTCTTTTCACAGAGGTTTCAATCGTGCAATTAGCATGCTGGTGCACTGCACTCAGTGGGGCTCTGAGCGAGTGTAGTCATACACTACTAGTTGCAGGATTGGGACCAAAGTTTCCACTCGTGTTTAGTTTAAATAGCCTATTTATTTATTTCTCCTTTTTCTAACAATCCAGCTGACAATGATTTAGAGTTTTACTGTCATCTTCTGAGAGGAAGTTTGAACCCGAAGGAATTTCCAACATATGAATACATAAAATTTGTAGGAAATTTTCGGTCTTACAACAACGGTAAGCTTTAACTTCTGTGTGAATGTTACTAAACATTTTATTTGTGCAAAAATATATGTGGTTACGCAGAACAGATAGACTTTAACTGAAAGGGTTATTTCTAATGTTATGGGGTGAATTTTAGTTCACATGGAAGTTAGCAACTGATTAGTAACAACCAGATGTATATTGGTAAAGTCAGTAGCTGTGTAAACTCTCCCTGTCAATGCACTTCAGTTCTAGATTGTGACCCCAGTTATCCTGTTCTGGGAATCTACTACCTTTGTCCGATGGTGAAAGGCTTGGGAACAGTTTGATTACATTGACTAACACTATCAATGGATAAAATTAAGATCCCTAAGCTCACTTTCACCCTGAAAATTTGACTCCTGGCAGGCTCCATTGCTGAAAAAAACTGCTGAACCTTCCCCTTCCCCACCTCTCCAGGGAATTGTTAAGTGTTGTAGCACTTCATGACAAAGCGTATGATATTGTAGGATCCCAAGAAATCCCAGTCATGTTGTTAGATTTGCTCCTTTGGGGAAACGTGCCATTGCGGCCACTAAAGCATTTAGACTGGATCCTCTGAGGTGCCAAGCAGGCTCAACTCCCATTGACTTCAGTGGTGGTTGGGGTCACTGAGTACCTCAAAGGAGCAGATCTATGAATCCCAAACTGTTCAGTTTTGCATTCCATCCCCAGTCCCCTGTCCTTATAGAATAAGAAGGGCAGAATTAAATTCAGCAAAAACCTTAATACAGTATATTCAGACTGAGGAGATAATTTTTCAAGGGATGAAGAATAATTTGTATGTAATGTGTTTTAACAAATAGGTTGCTATACAGCTATTCAGAAACAGAAAAGAAACACTTCTTTATTACTTCTCCCCTTGCCCCTCAGAGTTTACCTCAGATATTTTGTCTGAATTCCAAAGAGTAGCATTTCAGAAGTTGCTGTTATTGTTCCAAATGGGTCATCCTCTGCAAAAATTCCTCACTATGCTTTCCAAAAGCCACACACCACATTATGAAAAGCTTTCCTGGCCCATTTAACTTTCTGGCCTTGATCCATATGACTAAAACAGAAATGCACATACAGCATGGTATAATGCATTTCTTACTTAGTTTCATGTGATTTGTGGGTTTATTCATATAAAAACATAAAACTGCCTTTCTATTTCCTATGTTTATTCTCTTTACTGTGTTGAATGACATGAAATTTAGCAGAATGACATACACACAAGCTGAGCTCTGTAGCTTTCTAGAACAGAAGCTTGATTTCAAGTGATGACCCATAACGATACATTTCTTACTTGGAGAGTTTTTGATCGATCGATCTACAGAGATTTTCAACTTTTTTCCATTCATGACCCCAAGTTATGGGTTGTATGGTAGGAGTCCTGTAACCTCCGCACTGAAACCACTTAAAATGCCTGCGTATGTGAGAGTAGGGGTGATAGGTGGGTATCCACCCACCCACCCACCGCCCTTGTGCCAAGTTTAATAAAGTTGTGGCTGCTTAAAATCCATCCAGTGTCTATTCTCATTCACCGACATCTGTGTCAAGGGGAGAACTGCAACATTCTCTTCTTGATTTTGGTTGGCCTCTGAGTTGTTGGAGGGTCCCAGCAGCTCAGTGCCATTGAGTTTTTGGTGTGAACAGAAGTGTGCTGGGTTTCCTGCTGTGCTGCAGTGGGAGAGGGCTCAGGCAGGCAGGAGTGGTGCTCCCAAGATTCAGGCTCTAGTGCTTGGCAAAACTCTTTTCTATTCCTTGGCAGGCTACCAAGCTGTTGCTTCCCTGGTACAGAGGGAGCTGTATGTGATTATCAGATGGAAATAATACAGAAGAGGCAGAAGTGTTCAATACATATTTCTGTTCTGTATTTGGGAAGAAAATAGGTGATGTAGTATCATATGATGGTGATAACACTCTTTCCATTACACTAGTATCTCAGAAGGATGTTAAACAGCAGCTGCGACAATGAGACATTTTTAAATAAGCAGGTCCAGATAACTTGCATCCAAGAGTTTTAAAAGAGCTGGCTGATTAGCTCACTAGACTAGACCATTAATGTTGATTTTCAATAAGGCTTGGAGCACTGGGGAAGTTCCAGAAGACTTGAATAAAACTAATGTTGTGCCCATATTTAAAAGGGGCAAACAGGATGACCAAGGCCTGTTAGTATGACATTGATCTCAGGCAAAATAATGGAGTGGCTGATACAGGACTCTATTAGTAAAGAATTAACAGAGAATAGAATAATTAATGCCAGTCAGCATGGGTCAATGACCGTGAAGAAAACATAAAATCATCACTGATAAAGTTTGCAAAGGATACAAAAATTGGGAGAGTGGTAAATAATGAAGAGGACAGGACACTTGGTATCCGGATCGCTTGGTAAACTGGGCGCAAGCAAATATGTTTTAATGGGGCTAAATGTAAATGAGTACATCTAGGTACAACCAATGTAGGCCAAACTCACAGGATGGGGGATTGTATCCTGGGAAGCAGTGACTCTGAAAGAAATTTGAGGATTATGCTGGATAATCAGCTGAACATGAGCTCCCAGTGCAACTTTGTGGCCAAAAGGGCTAATGTGATCCTTCGATGCCTGCATAGGGGAATCTCGAGTAGGAGTAGAGAGTTTATTTTTACCTCTGTATTTGGCACTAGTGCGACTGCTGATGGAATAATGTGTCCAGCTCTGGTGACATAATTCAAGAAGGATGTTGATAAATTGGAGAGGGTTCAGAGAAGAGGCACAAGATTGATTAAAGAATTAGAAAACATGCATTATAGCGATAGACTCAAAGAGCTCAATCTGTTTAGCTTAACATAGAGAAGATTAGGGGGTGATTTGAACACAGTTTATAAGTACCTACACAGGGGAACAAATATTTGATAAATTGTCTCGTCAGTGTGGCACGCAAAGGTATAACACGATCCAATGGCTGGAAGCTGAAGCTAGACAAATTCAGACTGGAAATAAAGTGTAAATTTTGAACAATGAGGGTAATTAACCATTTAAACAATTTCAAGGGTCATTGTGGATTCTTCATCACTGGCAATTTTTAAATCAAGATTGGATGTTTGTCTAAAAGCTCTGCTCTAGGAATTATTTGGGGGAAAGTTCTGTGGCCTGTGTTATAGAGGTCAGACTAGATGATCACAATGGTCCCTTCTGGTATTGGAATCTGTGAATCTATGAAATAGTATGCCGTGCTGTTTGGTTGGTGCTGTTCTCTCAGCCCTGCATGAGCAGGAGTGTAAGAGAAACACAACAACTTCAAAAAGAAAACAAGAAAGATACCTGTGGCACCTTAGAGACTAACAAATTTATTTCAGCATAAGCTTTCGTGGGTTAAGAGCCCACAACTTCAGTGACCCACTCAGACTTCTCTATAGCTAACCATGGGGTTGAGACCTGCTGGTCTAATTATTAATTATTCTTTTTTCTGTTAAATAAATACCAGTTTTCCAGCCAATTTCCCTTTTTCTTCCAACCACACGTTGGCACCTCAGCAGGGTGCGATGTCAGCACTCCTGGACAAAATGTCCAGGATAGAGGGGTGTGAGGAGTAGGAGGGGAGAGACAGTCCAAAGACTTGCATTGTGGTATTCTTCCACTGGCCCCAGAATCTGCCTTTGAAAATTGTTCTTGAAAGAAAAAATCATGAAGCTAGGAATAGGAAAACAATTAGCCACGTACACTGTGAAGGAAGAAGAAAAAATGAAGCTTAATTAGCAAAGATGATTCCTCATGAATGCATGCAAGAATGTTTTTCCTTGTAGCATTTCACAGCAGTGAACATGTTTTTACGCATGGGGACTTGGTACAGGATGTTCTTCCTTTAGTTAAGATCTCTCTCATTTTTTTTAGTCGTTTGAAGCCATTTCTGACCTAAATTTTTAGCAACTTGTTTTGGCTCTTTCTGGGAAATATTCACTGAATGTACTCTGACCTCGTGTTTCTATTACATTAATATGAGTTCCCATTCAGCTTATTTCATGCAGGCTGTATCTGATCCGAATATGTAATTGTTAAGTTCTGATTCATGTAATGTCAGAAACATTCATGATACGAATAGTCAGTCTGACAAATCTTTTCCATGTTTCCTTTTCATTTAACCTTCACTAAAGTTTGGAAGTTTCACTAGGTCCATGTTGCCTCACATACTCTTATTCAAAACTTTTTTTAACAAGTCACTAATTTTCTTTCATTTTCCTTCCCTGAAGTATCTGCCCATTAACCTCAAAGGTGCATTTATTATTTTTAATTATTTATATTACAATAGTGTGTAATACCCCAACTGAGATGAAAGTCCCACTGAGTTAGGCACTGTACAATCACATATCTCCTGATTCCCAGTCCAGTTCCATATACACTAGGC
Organism: Macrochelys suwanniensis; assembly: GCA_033296515.1. Taxonomy (NCBI): domain Eukaryota; kingdom Metazoa; phylum Chordata; order Testudines; family Chelydridae; genus Macrochelys; species Macrochelys suwanniensis. The sequence goes on along the minus strand of CM065775.1, from coordinate 115,049,975 downwards.
CATGCTCCCCCCTAGGGTGTATGTTTTGTCTTAAAGGAGCATGTAAAGATGGACTTTACTGGTCTAATTCTGAAGGTTGAGATTTTCGAAGCCAACTGGTTTTACTCACACAACCCTCACTAATTTCAGTGGCATGTCTGGCTAAATCCCCTAGACAGCTCTGAAAGTCTCAGCCATGAGCTTTTTTCTTTTTTGGTACCTTGGAGATTCTACAGAGACCCTTCCATATAATACAGTGCAGACACCTTGCATGCCACAGGCTGATTGTTTGACAATTATTGATCATACACCCATGGCTTCACCCATGTAAGGGTCCTCCACTTGTTGAACATCCCTCCTACACGCAGAAGGAAGGCTCAAGACACCTTCCTAGCACCTTGTCCCCACCCCTATGCCCAGACTGAGTGGAGGGGGCTTTGTGAAGTCTGGAGTCCATGCAGCAGGGAAGGGCGGGAGTCAGGACAGGAGATGCTTATGGCTCAGTGGAAATTACCCAGAAAAGTTAATATAGCCAAAGGCACATATTCAGTCTTCTACAGATCCCCTTACCCCAGGGCCTCAGGGGGTTAGCCACAGCCAGAGGGGATCCTTGGCAGCATAGCTATAATGGAGCTGTGCTGACAGAGAGGAAACGGGGTGCTGGGAGCCAGAGCTATAACACTGGAACACTAGGTTTGGAGGCAGGTTCCATGGCTTTGACCATGGAGAGCCAAACCCTGATCCCTTATGTTGTGCTGTGAGGAAATCTCTGTGACTGTGTCTTCACTGCAGAGTTCATTTAGTTACAGAGGAGTCATCTCCTCTCAAATTAGCCTCGCTTGAGTGAGAGCGACCACACTGAGCAGCACAGAGTGATTGTGCTGACAGCTGACAAATTGCGCTAACAAGCTGCTGCCTGTCTCCTCTGACGGGCCAGCCACTTCAAGTTAAAAACACTAACATGCTTGAGTTAAGCGTTTGTGTGTGTGGATGAGACTTGAGTTAGGGGCAACACTTGAGTGATAACTCGAGTTAACTCTGCAGTGAAGACAAGCATTGTAAGGAAGTGCTTCTGAGTCCACTGTCTCTCCAGATAAGCTCTTTAAATGTTAACAGGCTTCAATGACAAAAGATTTTAAAAATATTTTAGGATTTCCGGGAGCCAGCAGAGAAAGATAGCTGCCTAGGCTTGGAGCTCCTGCTTGACCCCCCTCCCCGCTTAAAATCTGCCAACATCTGCTATACTAAGGCTATAGTTTTTTATCCTGCTCTTTAACATTATAATAGCGGATGGATGCATTTTTGGACACCCCCCTTCAGCCCCAAGCCCTCCCCCCGCCCCAAATTGCAAAGAAGCAGAGGCTCTTTGTCAGCCCTGTACAGAGCAGCATAGCACCACCTGAGGATGCGGCCCTGATAGGTCTGGAGCAAGTCTATAAAATGCTAAAACAGATATCTGAAGAGCAGATCCTGCTTAAGAAAATAGCAACAGCTCTCTCTGAAATTAAAGCCATCATTGCACCACACCAGGTCAGTTTGCAGGGGCTATCGTCCAGGATTGGGGAAGCAGAAACTGGAATCTCCACCTTAGAGTACAATATGGGCTCTGTTAGGATCACCACAGAGCAGCAACAAAGTCTGATCGACAAGCTACCAGATAGGATGAGTGATCTACGAAAATGTGGTCTAAATAAAACAACTGGTTGAAAGACCGTACTCAAATAGTAGTTATCAATGGTTCACTGTCACACTGGGAGGGCATAGGTAGTGGGGTCCACATCAGTCCTACATCCAATACAATTCAATATTTTCATTAATGACTTGGATAATGGAGTGGAGAATGTGCTTATAACATTTGCAGATGAGACCAAGCTGGGAGAACAGGATTAGAATTCAAAATGATCTTGATACATTGGAGAATTGGTCTGAATTCAACAGGAAGAAATTCAATAAAGACAAGTGCAAAGTACTACACTTAGGAAGGAAAAATCAAATGCACAAATACAAAATGGGGAATAAGTGGTAGTATTGCTGAAAAGGATCTGGGGCTTCTAATGGATCACAAATTGAATATGAGTCAACAATGTGATGAAGTTGCAAAAAGCTAACAATCTGGAATGTATTAACATGAGTGTTTTATGTAAGACACACGAGGTGATTGTCCTGTTCCATGTGGCACTGATAGTACTCCAAGTGAGGCCCTGTCTCCAATTCCGGGTGCCACACTTTAGGGAGGATGTGAGCAAATTGGAGAGAGTCCAGAAGAGAGCAACAAAAACGATAAAGGGTTCAGAAAACCTGACAGCTGAGGGAAGGTTAATAAAACTTGTCCTGTTTAGTTTTAAGAAAAGAATCCTGGGGGAGACCTAACACTTTCCTTGGATATGTTAAGGGCTGTTACAAAGAGGACTGTGATCAGCTGTTTTCCGTGTGCACTGAAGGTAGGATGAAAAAGTAAGTGGCTTAATCTGCAGCAAGGGAGATTTAGGTTAGATATTAGGAAAAAACTTTTTAACTAGAAGGGTAGTTATGCTCTTGAATAGGCTTCCAAGCAAGGCTGTGGAATCACCATCATTGGAGGCTTTGTTGTCTTGTTGCCTTATTTACAGTGACTTTAAGAAGAACATAATGGTAATCTATGCAGTTTAAAATGTAGCTGGTAAATATTGGGTTACATGCCCAGGGATGAGGGCAATATTTCAATTCTGATGGGCCTTTAAATAGACAGCCAGTGGAGGGCCCTACACTGTGATTTTGGATCTGTTTGGCTATAGGAGGTGTTGGGGGTGTTTCTTCTTGTTTCCCACTCCTCATATTTTTCCATATATTTCCCCATAGATATCTGTCCCGTAGGACTTTGACCTCTGATGCACGTGTATTTCAGTCCACAAACCTTACTTAAAAATGTACTCAGGGATGTTCACCATTCTCACCTGCTTATCTCAGCCTTTCACAGAGGTTAGTGAAGGTGCAGAAAATATTCATACATTTATGCATTCAACTTGGGGCGGAAGGGGAAGCGTACATTCAGGCTGTTCCTCTGTAACCTCTTGATCTTTCTTTCCACTCTGAATCTGTTGCTTTCTCACACCCTTGTCCTCCTACCTCCTCTCAACTTTCTTTTACCCACTTACCACTTAACCTATTGCCACTCTATCCTCTCTTCTCTATCTTCTCTAAACTCCTTATGAGTTCCCCTGGCTACCCCTTACTCTGGACTTCTCTCCCTACCCTGGGTCTCCATCTCCAGGGGCATAACTGGAGATGCTTGTTGAGACGCTTCCCCTGTGAGTCCCTGTGACTAACTTACTTACATGTGTTTCTTGGAACATAAAAGGAATTGATAACCCTATAAAAAGGTGGAAAAAATTGTATCTCACTTTAGAAAGTTGAAAGCTGATCTAACATTCCTCTAGGTAACCCACCTCACTGAGTTGGAGGCTGAAAAGTTTTTAAAAGGCTGGGTTGTTTAGTAATTAATTGGCCACATTGAGGGGTGTGTCATTCCTGTTCAGTAAAAACTGAATACACAAATCCTGTCAACTTATAAAGACATGGAGGGTAGACTCCTAATTGTTAATGTTCATATCTCCAATGTTACATACATTCTATGCTGCCAGCAAAGATGATTCCTCCATTTACACTCAGTTATTTTCAAGATTAAATTACACCTTCCTAGACCATTTGATTATAGTGGGTGACTTCAAGGAAGTGTTGGATCTGCTTTTGGATAAATTGAGCTGAGCCCAGTGATCCTAATCCTCTGCTAAGCAGACCATTGTTGCCTAGAAGGAATTGAGTTTAAAGGCCATATGGAGGCCGCAGCATCCTGCAGGTAGAGACTACACCTTTTACTCCCTCCACCCCCATCTTCTACATACTAACCAATCAATTATTTTTTAGTAACAGGTGGTTTGGTGAGCTCTGTTATTACCAATAAAAGAAAATGTATTATGATCTGTGATCGTGCATTTGTGGTATTGCAAGCTGTCTCCTCTTGAAAAACAAGGGACTACCAGAAGATGGGGGTAAAACTTCTCTTTACTACTTCACACAATTTAAAAAGTGTGTGAGGAGAGAGAGAGCATTTTTCTTTGAGACAAACAACAACCTTCTGGTCTAGTGAGCAACACTTCCAAGGCATACTTAAGGGGTAGATTGATATCCTACTTCTCCCCCATAAAGAAAGCCAAACAAGTTGAGCTGGTGAATTTCATGAAAATGATCAAGGAGGCAGACCTCAGCTATGCTGATTCACCCACTTTGGTTAAACTCCAAGAGGCGACCAGTGTCAGATATGAAGTGAATAGAATAACCTCAGCACAGGCTGAATTTGCTTTGGTTAGACTGAAACAGATGTACTGGGAATCTGGCAATAAAGCTGGGCAATTATTAGCATGTGGACTTACAGTAAAATCACTAAAAGCTCAAATCAGTTCGGTTCACTCTAGTCAGGGCCGGAGTGTCACTGGTCATTAAAGTATTAATGAACAATTCTCCAAATTTTACCAGTGCTTGTATTTAGAGGAAGACCACCCCTGTCAACCAGTTCTTTGAGGAACACACCCAAAATCTGCAACTCCCCCAACTAACAGAAGAACACTAAATTTGGCATGATTTCTTACTACATTCCTCTGAAATGATGGCTGCTGTAAGCAACATGAAATCAGGTATGGCCCTGGGCCTATATGGCTTTCCACCTGAATTTTATGCCCAGTTCAGACACCCTGGCTCCCAGACTGACCAAATTATATCCAGAAGCTTTTGGTAGAGGAACCCTATCCCTCTCCATAAATGAAGCCCTATCTCAGTCACCCTTAAGTCTGGAAAAGATGCTCAGGAATGTGCTAGCTATCAACCAATATCCTTAATCAACTCTGACATTATACTATTGTCTAAAATCCTATCTGGACAATCAGAAAAAAGTAAAAAGGAACATAATACAGGTGGGTTTCATACAAAAGAGATATGAGTTGGACAACACTGGTCATCTTATCTCTATGCTGTCCTACTATCAAAACCCCTTGAAACCAAGGCAGTTGTGTCACTGGATATGGAAAAAACCTTCAGTAGAGTAATTTGGAGATATTTGGTCCTCATTCTACACAACTTTGGATTTGGTCCCTCTTTCATTTCCTGGATTAGACTTTTGTAGTCCAATTTTAGCTCCCATGTCATAACCAATAGCTATATCTCCTTTTCTTTCAATCTTCACCATAATACTAGACGGGGCTGTCCCCTGCCCACCCCCACCCACCTTTGATTTGGCCTTAGGGCTGCTGACAATACAAATAAGGGCACATCAGGGGATACAGGATATAAAAACAGGATCCTGGGAGACAAAAATAATCTTACATGCGGATTATATGCTTTTATTCATCACCAACCTCTTCAGACCATCCCTAACATATTACAAATTATGGAATTGTTTGGGAAGATCTCAGAGTACAAAATTAATTGGCATAAGTTGGAAGCTCTCCCTGTCTCCCAAGGGGTGCATAAGTCTGCCCTTTTAGATAATGCTTTTTTCCTGGCAGCAGGTACCAATCAGGTACTTGTGAGTCCTCTTTCCTAGGAACATAAAAGAAATAGTGAACATTAATCTCAAGCCTTTTATCACACAGAAAGCTTTGGATTTACATAGATGGCTAGCCCTCCTTCTATCCCTTTTGGACACAGGTAATATATTAAAGATGAATGTCCTCCCAAGATGTCTATTTGTTCTTAGCTCCTTGCCAGTTTATATTTCCCCAAATATTTTTTTTTAGAATTAACAATCTTTTAAAGACCATATTGCGAGGTGTGGGCAACAAGCCCAGAGTATTCTTTGGGGGGAAAAAATAGAGCTGCCTAGTCAATCAAGAGGCTTTGGTCTGCCCAACCTTAGGTTTTATTATATATCCTGAATTTTGAGCTAAATACCACAATGGCTGACCCCTTGACATGAGTCTGAGAAAAGGGACCTGATGTTGGGGGGTAGGGGAGAGACCCGATAACAATCTTCAAATATGTTAAGGGCTGTTATAGAGCTGATGGTGATCAATTTTTCTCCATGTCCACTGAAGGAAATAATGGGCCTAATCAGCAGCAAGGTTAGATATTAGGTTAGATATTAGCAAGTTTTTCCTAACCATATGGATAGTTAAGTGCTAGAGTAGGCTTTCTAGAGAGGTTTTCGAATCCCCATCACTGGAGTTTTTTAAGAATAGTTTAGACAAACACCTGTCAGGGATGATCTAGGTATACATGGTCCTGCCACAGTGCAGGGAACTGGATTCAGAGCCATCCCTTGGGTAGGGCGAATCAGGGCAACCGCTCCAGGCCCCGCACTTTGGGGGGCCCCACGGGCCAGTGCAATTGGCCGGCACGGTCAATCCTGGAAGAGATGAAACCATCACTTCCGCCCCAGACCCCGCACCCCCCTAAGGATGGCCTTGACTGGACTTGATGATGTCCAGTTCTTGAGGTCCCTTCCAGCCCTTCATTTCTATGATTCTATGACACCCCTGCCCAGGCTCCGCAGCCTGGCTGTGCAGGGGGAAGGAACTGTAACCCCACTGCCACTAGAATCAGTCCTGAACTCAGACTTCTGCCATTTCCATAAAGAGAAATCCGTTACAATTTTCGCTGCTACGAAAGCCTGGTATCTGGTTGCTTCTAAGTTTAAGTATCACCCCTTAGTACACTCGAAGACTTCGATTTGGAGTGACTTCAACATTTTTATTGCCCATAGTCCTGTACTGTGGCTTAATTGGATTTAAAAAAAGGATTGTGAGTATAAACATAATAGAAAATGATTCCTTCACGCCCTTTCTTCATCTTAGGGAGAAATTCCAACTGGGCCCAAAGAAGAAATGGCAATTTCTGAAACTTAGACATGCTCTGCAACTCCAATTTGGGCCAGAAGCCCTTGTAACACTGGACCCCCTTAGTCTTGGGGCTTTCTGAAACTGTTATACTGCCTACCTAGGTCAGTGGTCAGAGTGTATTCCTATCCATCAGGCAAAGTGGCAATCAGTAGTGACAATGTTAGAAGGAAATAGGAACACGAACTTTCAATCTCGCTTACCAATATTCAGTGGACTCAGATTTGTTCCAATATACGTCACTGCTCACTTGGAGTGAAGATTAATCCATCAGAAAATTATTTGTAGGATGTACTGGACTCCATATAGACTTTTCAGATCTAGAGCAGTCTCCTGTGACAATTGCTGGCACTGCAATGCAGCAGCACTAGTTTATACCACATGTCGCCCTGTAATCCATCTTTTTTGGACAGAGACAAATATTTGGGCCAATTTCTTTCTCTCTATCAAGATGGAACTGCAGGCTGACCATGCCATCCTAGGCCTAACCTATCCATCTTGGAAACTGAAATCCTTCAGAAAACTTTGGTTGGAGAGCTCTGATTGTAGCTAAGTGCCTAATTATACAACAATGAAAGCTCCAAGTGTGCCAGACTATTGAAGAATGGTACCCTGACTTGGTGAGCTTGGCAACAATGGAACGAATAATGTTTTGCAGTAGAAACAAGATAGGTTTATGGATATCTGATCCTCATTTTTTGGAAGAATTGGAATAATCACTTAATTCAATTGCCCAATGGGTAACCCTATTTTTGTGTGCAGGGCTTCCTAGTCCCCTTCCATCTTTCCAACTCATCCCCGCTTCAGTTCCCTTTCTCCCCCCCCCCCCCCCCCCCCGGTCCTATCATTCCTCTCCTGCCCTCTTTTATTAACCTTTCAGGCATTTGCTTGATCATTTTCTCATTCCCCACGCTCTTCCTCTTCCATTTCTCATTTTTTTCTGAAAGGGAATAACTCTGTGGATTAGTTTATGATTTTCCTTTACAAGGAACCCCAAATTGGAGCTGAACAACAACATGACCATTGTTACAAATGTCTTTAACCAGTCAAAGATTGTCTTTGTTATATTACTTTTTGCCCTTAATAATGAAGATGTTTGGACTTATCTTGTTGTAAAATCCCAATAATTGGCTCTCTACTCCAGGTTAGATTCCTTTCTTCTCTTTGCTGTTTCTGTTATGTTTATCATCTGTGTTAAGATAAGCAAGAAAGAATAAATCACACACACACTCAAAATATAAACAGCATAAATTAGAGGGTTGCAGTTGTATAAGACACAAATGGTCTGAAACATTCTAAATTAAAATAAAAAGTGTGGGTAGACCAGTTGGATGCTGTGTCAGTCTCAACTAGACAATGAAGCCTTTTTGTTTCATAAATATATTCCATTTATTTCACATGCAATGATCCCCAAAGGTAGAAATATTTTTATTCATGGATTTTAGGGCTTGTATTATTTTTTTTTTAAAGTTTTGTAACATCTATGCCCCTAATATTTCTGCTCCTGATTTTTTAAAACTTGGTCAACAGTAGTTCTGCTCTGTCAATAGCAAAATCCCAAATTTGACAGATAAGTTTACTGTATAGCAATTCTTATCCTTTCTGGATTACATTTTCCTCTTGGGAATACAATGCACTATTATATTTTGTAAATGCAGAATTTAGGACTGTGTTTTGCCTTTTTGTACAAACACAGAAGTCTCTCTGATTTAAGCTTGTTCATACCAAATAACCTAAAATGCTCCAGTGAAAATACCAGCAGTATTCCTCAGCCCAACAGCTTTTCTGTCGTGTCTTTCCCACTGAGCAGATGCTTCCCACAAGTTAATAGGCTCACTTACCAGTTTTTTCACTTATCACACCTGCATTTAGGAGACTTTACTTAAGCCCTTTTGGCCTCTTAGGATCCATCCTGCATACATTTAACTATTAGAATTAAGGGTTACTACTGGGAATGGTCCCGATGACTTCACATGTGACTGCTCATGGTATTGAGAAGTATGCCTTGGAAGTAACTTTTTACAGTGCCCGTAATATGGGTGTGTATGCCATTGGTTTTTAAATAGAACTCCATTCTGAGATTGAGAGTGCTGCAAAATACTCAGTGGCATGATAAAGCCCATGTAGAGCAATGCAAATTGCTGCTTATGCAGGTTTCTCCTATTTTCTTGCAGTTCATACTCCTTTTCCATTTTCCTCCACCTCTTTTATATAAGTCCCACAGAAGCCCTCATATATGCATACAAATGCATCAGCAGAATTGGAATACAAATTCTTAGGAAGTGCTAAGAGGAACAGCAAATACACACCTTACTTAAGGAAGGTGAATATTTCCCTTAATTTTTATGTTAATAATCCAGTCAATTATGCCCTTAAGGCTCAGGTAGAGGATGTTTCATGTCTAGAGATTTTTTAAAATTATGCAGATATTGACGTCTGCATCACTTTTTTAAATGTGGAATTTTTCTTCTCCTTTGTACTTTTTGGCTCAGTACATAAATGGATCCACAATGGTCTGAACTGATTAATCACAGATATGAATTCTCTACAGACTACTTATTTTTCTGTTTCTCACTGTTGTTCTTGTTATCAGCTATGTATTGGTATATTGTGACTTTACCATAGCTTGTATTGGGTTAAAAAAACATGTGTAATAAGTTGGCTTAATACATAAGCCAATGAAGAGAAGTCTATTATAAAAAGCCAGTATAGCAGATACCTAACATAAAAACTGCTAGTGAACTACCCATATATACCAATATACAAATTGGCTGAAAGGCAGCCTTTCTTCACCAAAGGGCATGTTTTCCTCTGTTGTGTGGTACAGAAAGGAGCCAGTGTAGAAGTGCGTGGCCATTCCTCCCTGTCAATCTCCGAGGTAGGCCACATCTCCTCACCATCACACATTTAGAATGGTAATCTATAAAAGGGGAGAAATTATCTGTCTCTAGAGCTCTGGCCCTCTGGCTTGGGCCTAGCAGTTATCTGTCATCAGGGCTCAAGCCCTCAAGCAGGGTAACTCACCCAAACAGTATAAGGGGCCCTCTGGCAGGACAGAGTAGTATATAGTCCAGGAGCCCAGGCCCTTCAGCAGGGCCAGGCACCAAAAGTCTAAGGCTTCAGCCCTCAGGCAGGGCAGGGCAGGGCAATACAGGGTCTAGTGTCCTAGCTCTGGCAGACAGTAGACTAACATGGCCTAAGGTGGGGAGGCTGCCACCCCAGGGGTGAGGTGGCAAGGGGTTAGGGGGACACAGGTCCACCCAGCTCCACCAGGAACCGGCCCAGGGTCCTAAGAGTGGCGGAATGTCCCACCACTGGGTCAGCAGGGAATCCACCCACAACTAGACCCTGGATTCAGGCAGCAACACAGCCACAACTAGAGTAAGTTGGCCCTGGGCTACTTTCTACCATCTCCTCAGGGTGTAACTGGGGTCACCCTCTGTCTCCCCAGGATACACCACCAGTGACAGTTTAGGCAGCTCCTCAACATCAGGCATGTCTGGCAGCTCTGGTGAGTCCTCGGGACAGCAGAGGTCTTCTGCAGGCCCCTGCTCTAGCAGCAGGTTGGAAGCATCTGTCTCCCTCAGTGGCTCCAGCCCAGCTGAGCTGCAGAGCCCGCCTTTTGTACTTCCTGTTGCTGTTCTGCCCCTCGTCTTCTGGCGGGGCAGGCAGGGCCTTTCTGCTTCCACCCATCGGGGGAGGGGGGGAAGGCGGTTTGGCCATCCCTCCCTGTCAATCTCCAAGGGAGGCCGTGCCTCCTTGCTACAGCCAGATTGTGAGAAACTTGAGAAAATAGGGTCCAGGGCCACAGACAGAGGAGAGGAAGCTCTATGGTAGCATCCCCCACCGGCAATTGCTGTGCAGGCTGAACTCTATGTGTCGAGGGGCATGGTCAGCTGGAGAGTGCAGGAGTCAGGAAATAGCTCCTCACCATGCAGGTTTTCCCAGGACTGTTCTAGTTCCCACTTGAAGTCCGGCGCATTGACTTCAGAGGTAGCAGGATTGTGATCTCCAAGCAGCATAACTTGGGGTGTAATTTTCTTTACTACAAGTGCTCTGAAGAGCAGGAGTTCATCCTCTGTGACACTAACATACATTGGGATCACAGGCTAGCTAGCGGCAACATGACAACTTCGCAAGCCATGGCTGAGAAATGAGGGCCTGAGGGGCATGAAGGTACCAGTGGACACTGAACATGACACTAGACCTGTGGAATCATGAAAGACACAGTTATCAGGGCAGCATAAAAAATTGTGGCTATAACCCTTCCTTTTCAGCCCCTCTCCCAGTCTACTGTGGCAAGAGAGAATGGGGCAGGGACTCTCAAAAGATGCCCAACTCTGAAGACTAGCACTACATGCTAAAGCCTGCTCGATCCTGCTTTTCTTTTGCTTAAAATAATTATAATTTTCAAACCTCAGTGCTATTGTGGGGAAGGGGCTGGGGAGGATTGGTAAGGATGAGGGAGAGGATTAGGGTGGACAGGGAGGCTGGAGAGGGCCCCGGGATGGGGGGCAGGTTGGGATGGATTGAAGGGAATGCTGGGGGCCTAGGGCTCAGGGAGAGGGTGTGGGTGGACTGGGGAGAGATTGAGGAGGAAGGGGGGGCTGAGGGTCCCCACGGATCCAGGGAGGGAGTGGGGGGATTAGTAAGGACAAGGGGGTTAGGGTAGCTGGTGGGGCTGGTGAGGGCCTAGGGCTGGAGAGGCTGGCTGGGATGGATTGAAGGAGATATTCGGGGGCCTATGGCTAAGGGGGAGGGTTGGAGTGAACTGGGAGGGGGGTGGGCTGGAGATGGCCCAGGGATGGGGGGCAGTTTAAGATGGACTGAACGGGATGCTGGGGGACCTGTGGCTGAGGGAGAGGGTGTAGGTGGACTGGGGAGGAGTTTGGGGAGTGAGGGGGGCTGAAGGATCCCCACGGATGCAGGGAGGGATTGGGATGGGTGGGCAGGGATGAGGGAGCGGGTTAGAGTGAATGGGGGGCTGAAATTGGGGTTATACATTTTAGTATCTGAAGAAACATTCCTGCTAACTCCAAGAAAGCCTCAGTAATATCGGTCTAAATGTTTTGCCACCAGTGACTTGAATAACACCCTTCAACCTCTAACAACACTTCTTTCATCTGCTGCCTACAAGTAATGCAGTAAGATCGCTGAAATGTATATTGTTATTGTGAACGGTGAAAAGGAGCAACTGGATGTGTAGGGTTTCTTTCCAGAAAGCTGTTGTATATACCACTAGAAGGTTTGTCCTTTCTTTTTATAAACATACTTCCTACTTTGAGTTAAGCTCTCGTGTCTTTTTGTTTAACATGACTGACTTCGATTCAAATATATGCATATAAGCTTTAAAAGGTTTTGAGACACTCCGAGTAAGATTTGTTATTAGTGTTTTTCAAACCTGTAAAATATTCAGGTAGTGCAAATCTGCTAATCTTGCTTTTTCCCTTCCCAGTGCCTAATTCCACTTGTAACTGCTTTGATGGTGCTGTTCCACAGGCTTATAGAACATCACTAGGAAAACAAGTCTGTTTTGTTGCTACCGTTAGACTGGCAACACCTCAGTTTTTAAAGGTAAGTGCATGTAATGGAGTACATTAGTCTTAGAGGTACTGTATATTCTTTCAATCTCTGTACATGCAAAATTCCAAATTTTACTAACAGAGTTGATCAGAATATAGACACTTCACAATTCATGAATCAAAATCCAATATGTATACAGTGAGTAGGGTTATTGGTCTGTTGCAGGGTTGATAGAAATGGTGTTGGAAATGGTGATATCTCTGTTTCCTTATACTGGGAAATGCAATCAGGGGATGCCACTTGGGTGTTAGGATGCTTAGTGTGGCATTCCTTAGCTGTATTTTCCCAACACTGGGATGGAACAGAGTAGAGATGCTGACACCATGCCCTCAGTTTGCTAGATAGGTGCATTAAAATGACCCTTCCCACTCTTCTCCTGTCATGACACTAGGAAATTCACTTTTTGGGGACAGGGGACAGTGCATTCAGCCCAGTGCCTGCCACTGCTGTTCTTTAGTTGGCAAATGTAAGCTGCTGCATTGGCCGTCCTATCCTCTGAGGTTAAGAAATCTAATTGAGAGAAATCCCATTTGACAGCATTGGTCGCTCAGCCTCACTCCAATACTGCACAGAGATTTTTAAAGGCATTCTTGACTGATTCACAGCCCTGACTAGTCTCCTCTGGAAAAGCAAGAATACTTCTCATAAACCTCAATAGTAGTATTCCTACTAATAGTACTCTGAATTTCCTTTCCTTTGTGTAGTTAAAACTCAATGTTAATGTTGCATTAACATAAACTGCCTATGACAATAAGCGGCTGTGTGTTGTAAGTGACCTGGACATGGCTCTGGGAGCCAGGAACTGCTGAATACAAATCTTGGCTCCTCAGTTTACTTGCTATGACCTGGGACAAGTCATTTAACCTCTGTGTCTCAATTTCCCACTGTAAAATACTTACCTTTCTGATTGTCTGAGCAAAGCGATGCCTAGCACTCTGCTCTCTCTCTGTTTGTCTGTAACATGATAACATTTAAATGCCACATCTGATCAATGGGAGTGGGCACAAAGGAGGAGAATGGGAGCACACAGACATGGGAGACATCCCCTCCCTGGCATGGGGGTGTGGATTGCAAGGAAGGAGATGGGAGGGTGGACACAGGGAAATTGCGGGGTGGAATGGAAGAATGCAAGGAGGCCCTGGTGTGTACAGTGAGGTCTGCCTAGAGGTGCAACAAATGTGCAAGCCTCTAGTAGTATTATTTATTTATTTATTTATTTATTTATGTGTTTATTTATTTATTTATGATTGCCATCATCCCTCTGGGTCAGGGATTTTATTTTTTCACAAAGAAGCCCCAATCCTACCTACCAGAATATGTTTACTAATTATTATTATCACTTGCTCCTATGGGTGTTGGGAGGCTTATTGAATTAGGGCCAGGTTGTTCCTGGCTCTGGCGTGGTGCATGTAGGAGTGAGACGTGAGAACAAGGTGAAAGGAACCCCTGTACAAAGGCTGGGCAGAGCTTCAGTCCTTCCACTCAGGACCCCCAAGGACTGTGCTTCCAGGTAGCATGGTCCAGTGGTTAGCAGGTGAGCCTGGGACTTGGGATACCCAGATTCAGTTCCCTGTTCTGCCACAGACTTCCTGTGTCACCTTGCACAAGTCATATACTCTCTCTTTTCCTTCAGTTCCTTAGCTGAAAAATGGGCATAATAGGACTTCCCTATCCCACAGGGATGCTGTGAGGATGAATGTATTAAAGGACTGCACAGTGCTCAGATACAATGGTAATATAGGAGGCCACATGCGTACCTCAGATTGATCCACAGAGGTGTGCTGCCCCTTCACAGGTGGGGCCATAATCACGTGCCATCACATGGGCCAGTGGTGTTGAACGTCTGCAGAAGGAGAGAGCACATGTTCAAAGGTGCAACAGCAGCCAAGGGCTCCTGGAAGCAACGTGCCTGCCACAAGCTCAATATTTCTTAGGCTGTGTCTGCACTGGAGTTAGGCACCTGTGGCTGGCCCCTGCCAACTGACTCAGGCTCATGGGGATCGGGCTACAGGGCTGTTTAATTGCAGTGTAGATGTTAGGATGCCAGGTGGGAGGGTCCCAGAGCTCGGGCTGTAGCGCAAGCCTGAATGTCGACACTACAATTAAACAGCCCTTTAGCCCGAGCCCCTTAGCCCAAGTCAGCTGGCATGGGCCAGCTGCGGGTCTCTAGCTGCGGTGTAGACATACCTTCTGAGTTCCTGCCTGGGTTGTGCACTGTCCTCTACTGTGGGCTCTTACAATGCAGCAGTTGTGCTCTTGACATCTGTAGAGTGCTTTAAAAACGTAACATCCTATATACTGTAAGAAATAATAATGATTATTAACTTGGCATGTATTGTAGAGTATTCTTTTCTTACCCTATGCAATAATGTTAGTATCAGTTTGTATTAACATTAGATTTCTGTTCAACATTACTGGTTGACATCTGTACTTTCTATTTTATTATATTTCTCATATCTCCTGTGTATTCTCTTTAACAAGAAGCAGATGAAGCCAAGAGATAAAGTTAACAATCTTAGTAAACAGATCTTCTTCCCAATGCAGGAAATGTGCATAATTGAAGAACCTTTAGAGGAATTCACTTCAAGACATAGTCTGGAATGGAAATTTTTATTTCTGGATCACAGGTTTGTGAGCAGAAAAACATACTTGGTTTTGTTTGTACCTGTTTACTGCTATTTTCATTAGCTAGATTCTGTCAAATAATATGATGCTTCACATCAAAATAGTTTGAAGAGCCTGGTTATCAGCAATGTTATGACTAAACTTGCTACAAAAGCTGATGTTTGATTTCACTGATTCTGGAGCTGGCTGATTTTGTCTGCATTTATTTTTTCATCAATCTTTTTTACACAAATACTGTGTATTAAAAATGGTGTTTTTTTTCCTGAGAATATTTTGATTAGCCAATCCTTATCTGTATTAAAATGTCAATAGGCTATGAGCTCTAACAACAACAATTTCTAACTATTATACAGCTAATTAGCTAATCCAGAAATCAGAGGTAATCCAGAAAAGTCAGAAGGAGGGTAGAGGTTTTTTGTGTGTGTAACCTGTGCATTTTAGAAAAATGTGCCATGAAAATATTACTTGCCAAATTCAGCCATGTGTGCAACTCCCATTGGCCAGTTGCTGAGGATCATGGAGGGCAGCTCTATGCTGATTTGACCAGTCTTGGAGCAGTCGGGCTGGCAAGGTTAGAGGTGTGAAATGGCTGCTCAGACACTCCATGTTCAGGCCCTGCAGAGGCCCACAATGAAAAGAAGCGTATGCAAGTTATCACCCTGTCTGTTCCTCCAGTCTCAGTGGGTACTCTGCCACGCAGGAGCCATAGAGGCTGCTGTTGCCTAGAACAGTTGTGGTTCTAGTGAAGTCACTTGTCCCGGGGGAAAAACAGGGAAAGTCCTGAGAACGTGGGGGAGGGGAGGGGTTGTTCCTCAATGCAAGTTCTTGAGAGGATATTGGGTGTTCCTGGGGGGCTCAGTTCCCAGTTACCTTTTTCCTGCAAGGGAGATCTCTGTCTTATGAGTCTATGACCTCTCTGGCTGGTTGGCAACTTGTTCAAGAGCTGCTAGCTAGCTCTGGCGCTGGGCGGGGAGAGATGTTGCTCAGCTCCTTTGCTGTCTCTCCGGGTGTAACTCAGCCAAGGAGACTCTGCCTCCCCACAACAGGGACATCAGGGTGACATCACGTTAGTCCTGTCACCATTCCTTGGTGGCACCACTATTATATAAGGCAGTTGGATGGGGACTGAAGTCACAGGCAGTGCCTTGAGGGGGGCGAAATTGCTATACAGCAGTGCCATGGTGCTCTCCAGTGGGATCTCCCCTCTCAGGATGCCCGTGCCACTCTGCAGGTGTGGAACCCAGCTGGGGAGCTGAGCTACAGCTGAGCTCCCTGCCCATGGAGCAGAGAAGTCAGGATTTGGCCCATTGATTTCAGTGGGAGTTACGCATGTGTATGTGAGAGCAGAATTTGGCCCAACTGACATTCTGAATTTCCTATTTAACATAGAAAAAGTTGCTGTGTGTTTCATTGTTTGATGAAATAATTTGTACTGTGCCCATATGCAGAGCGCCGCCTATTATAGGATACTTGCCTTTTGAAGTGCTGGGTACTTCTGGCTACGATTATTACCACATAGATGACCTAGAACTCTTAGCAAGGTGCCATGAACACTGTAAGTATTGCATAGTGTAAGCTCATTTGAATTAATTGGCGTGCCTGTTCTCAGTGAAATGCAGCTTCAGTTAAGATAGCAGTAAACTTGGCGGGCCAGGTTCTTACCTCTGGTACACTGCTATAAACCTGTGAACTGACTTGAGTGGACTCGTTTCAGATTGAGTGTGCGGTAGCTGATAAGACTTTGGCCCAGAGTTCTTTAGCACTTAGCAGGCCAAATCCTGCTTTTGTTATTCACACAAGTAATGCCAATGACAAGCAGTCAGGCAGACTCATTGCGAGAGAGGCCACCAAGATAAGGATTTGAGCTACATTCTGTTATTCCAGGAAACTTGCACAGTCTTGGAGGTCACACTTCGCGAACCTTTTGCAGATTGTTATCCCTGGTGTTGTTCAATATATATTTAAAATCAGGGATTATTTAAATGTACTCTATTAGGATTTTTTAAAAACACCATTTGCTAAGTGAAGAAATATAAAAATCAAGCAATCTTATTCAAATATTGCTTATAGCGTTGATGGTAATGTCTCAGTCTTATTACCCCGCTATGGAGTGAACGCCTTCAGTCAAAATTAGTTTTGGGATTTTGACATTAAAATATAAGGCTAAATGCATTGAAGTGTGAGACCCTTGATGTTAATAAAACTAAAGCAGGAGTGAATTTGGCCCAGGAGGGTTTAAAACATTCAGGGCAAGTGTAAACTACAAAATTAAGTCAACCTAAGTTACATCGATGTACAATCACCACAGTAATTAAATCACTTTTGCGTATCCACACTACGCTCCTGGTGTCGGCAGTGTGCGCCCTCACCAGGAGCACCTGCACTGATTTAACTGCCAGTGGGGGGCATTGTGGGACGGCTTCTGAAAGGCAGCAGCAATCCATGTAAGGAACGCAGTGTCTGCACTGACATTGCATCGACCTAGCTACATGGACCTAAGCGCTACGCCTCTCACGGAGGTGGAGTTATTAAGTCGGTGTAGTGGGCGAGTTACATCAGTGGGAGGTACATTTTAGGGTAGACACTTACAGAGTTATGTCGATGTGACTAGCTGCCTTGCATCGACCTAACTCTGTAGTGTAGGCCAGTTCTCAGTCATGTCATCTCTGAATTCGTGACTGGCTAGGGAATTCCGTTCAGTTTTAAATGATTTTCATCGATGCCTCATGTTATCTCAGTGTATAGACTTAAGGCCAAATTTTGCACTGATTTAAGCTGTGTCATAGAAGCCAGTGGATTTGCATAGGGTGTAAGTCTGCATGGGATTTAGTCCACCTTTTAAGGCATTCACATGCTGTATTTCTCTGCTATGGAACTCGGATCTTTCACATACAGTATTATAGTCTTAGAAATCAATGCCAGGTGCTTATTTGGCTAATTTGTGACCAGCGCTAGAATACAGAAAGAGTGATATATAAATTGTAGTTATTAATACATTAATACATGGCCATAGTTAGCATTCATCATATTTGTGCTATTTATAAATATACTGTTATATATTTAAAATTTCAGAAAGGGATACCTGGTGACATACATGATATGTGCTTTTACCATAACTCTCAGAGAGATTTCTTATGAAATTTTTTAAAAGTTATTTTTCACATTTAAAATTTGTTATATGCAGTATCCATTTTCTACTAACAGTGATGCAGTTTGGCAAGGGAAAGTCTTGTTGTTACCGGTTTCTGACCAAAGGACAGCAGTGGATCTGGCTGCAGACCCATTACTATATCACCTACCATCAGTGGAACTCCAAGCCAGAGTTCATTGTATGCACACACACCGTAGTAAGGTAGGGAAAAGACTTAGTTATATTTGTCACCATTGTAATCAAGTCAGACTCTAGGGACCTAAAAGCACAAGAACATATGGACATTTTAATGATTTCATAAAGTCCCCTTAAGAGTCTTTCACATAACAAAAATGAAGTCTGAATTCTGTAGAGAAAATAAGCTTCATTAAACAAATATGATCATGTTAAATCTGTCTTTATGCTGCATGTACCATATGAGAACAAAATTCATTTGTCAGTCATCAGACTCTTAAAATCAGGGACCAGATTATTGGTTGCATTTGGCCCCCTTTGTGCCAATCCTATGATAGAAAGGGGCCATGAAGTATCACATTACAGCCACTGGAGAATTCCCTCTTGAAGGTGTAACCCATACACCTCCTGGGTGTGGTGTTCTGTCCCATCTAGTGGCACTGAGACCACTTAGAGAGAGTCGAGATGAATGAGTCTGCTCTACAGCCTTAGCTAACAGCCATGTGGTTTTTAGCTCATGCAGTAGAGGCTCATGCACTAAGATCCAGAGGTTCCAGGTCCGTTCCTGTCCGCCGACAACTGGGATCTGTCGGTGTTACATAGGTATCATCCATGCATGGTATATGGCAAATGTAATGGCAGTAGGCCACCTCTCTAACAACTTCAGACACAAGGAGCAAGGCTGAAGAAAAGAAAGTGAGGCCAGAGTATTGATACAATCCAGCTGTTTTTTGCAGGTGGAGTGGCCCCTTGGAGCCAGAGGTGACTAGGAGTAGGTTAAAGCAGTTGACCGGCTCGCAAATAGGGGAATTGCAAATTTGGCTTAAAGCTACCTTTCATCCCCATCCCGTCTGCTCAGCTGGAACAGAGAGTCAGGTCATTCAACTGTATAAAATAGTACAATACAGCTTGTGGATGTAAATGCAGTGTAGGTGACAGGGTATTTCAAGTGTTGCTTTTGAAACAGACCCCAATAAGGAGGAGGCGTCCCTCCCAGCTTCCTACACAGTGTTAACATACAGAACAAGAAAATTAAAAAGCTTCGAGCATATTTCAGAGTAAATAAAATTCTGATGTTTTGGGGACTTAGACAATCACAAGCCACTGAGGTCCTGATTCTTTCCCCTGTTGCAGCCCCGACACCCCACTCTAGGAGCATAAAGAGGTCACAGTAGGTTAGGCAGGAGAAGCATAGGGCTGCTGTAAGTGGCCCAATGCTGTCCAGGCCCTGTAGTATCCAGCATAAGGGGTGTGTTAGGAGCGGTTGTAGCACTCAGTGCAATGGGGATGTAGGGCTGCAGAGCAGCCCATAGGCAGCCTGCTTAAGAGCGGGGTGGGGTGGAAGTGAGTGATGACGGTTTATGTGGCAGGGGAGGAACAGGCTGATCACTTAACTTTCATTTTCTGGCATTCTAATATTTGGGTTTTTTTAAAGTGTGGAACTTTTGTAAAGAAATTGTAACATTGTTTTGGGTTGGACTCCAACAAAACACACTTTCAGCCTTAACGCTTCTTTAACAAATGTTTTGTTTGTGATTGGATATATAGAAGTTGAGCAGAAATTGAAAATTAAAAAAACACAGTCCTTCAAATCATGTGCCTTAAATGTGACTTGATTTCATTTATCATGTAATGATTTACAATACCATGTAATGTTGCTCCATTTGTTTAAAATGCATTTTATAAAATAAAATAATGAAATGTTACTCATGTAGAATTACATTTTTCAATTAGTTATGCCGATGTTCGAGTGGAAAGGAGACAAGAACTGGCCTTGGAAGCTGCACCCTCAGAAGTTGTTTCTTCAGCACTAAAGGTATAACCAGATATGTATTTCATAAACATGCAGTAACTGTGATCCATTCTTGTGTTAACATTTCCAAGGATCTAGTAGCAATGCCGATCTAGACATATTCCCGGAATTTTATACTCCAGGGTTCAATGAGCTCTTGAACAATTAATTTAGTGAACTGGAGATGCACATAAAAGGACAAACTGAGAGATCAGAGAGAGTGGTGAAACACAAAGCCTGGGCAGTGGCATTGTAAGCTTAACCATGCTTCCTTGCCAACATGCTACGATTTGACCTAGAGGGACCATTTCTAAGAGTGGGATTCCTTTTGGAACAATCATCTTGAGATTGTTTTTCATGCACAAGAATACTGCATCCTGCATATTAATGCAGAGTGTACAAAAGTTATTTATAAGCAGTACCCTGTCACAATAATACCTGAGTCTTTCATGTAATATATCACAAAAAGCATCTGAAATCTCCCTAGCTCAACACACGGTGATACCAATATAAGCAAGTTTTAAGAGGAAAAATTCACTCCTGTGTTGACTTGTCTGCCAGATTCTTGCCTAGAGTGGATCAAAGGGTCACATTTATTACAACCTGAAAAATGTTAAATGAGTTAAATGAAAGTGCCAACTCATCCTTAACTACACACTGACATGCATATGTCTGAACCTGTCCAAAACTTACTATCTGAAGAACAAAGGGTCCAATTTTGTGCATTGCTGAGTGGTTCTGGGTGTTGTCACACACCACTGGAGGAAGAAAGAGATTCTGCAACTCAAAGGACTGGACCGAAAATGAATAGGGCGATAGCCTGCCAGGTCTTTCCACAACAGTAAAAGCTCATTCATATGCAATTGGAAGGTATAGCAGAAGTAGATGTCATCGACATTCTGGCCCAGGTCCTATGCTGCTGTAGACTGCAATAGCTCCATGGAGGTCAGTTTATACCAGCTGAAGATCTGACCCTACAAGTACTATTAGATACATGACAGAACACCATACCCTGTCAGATGTAATATGATGGTTTTTTTTAATTTTAGGACAGTGGCTTAGGCTTGAATCCTGAACAGCACTTTAATGCGCTTGAAATAGGTATCTCAGTTCTCAACACTAGTCGGACACCCTCTGTATCATCTAGAAGCTCACACAAATCTTCCAACACACCCATGTCTGACCCTGCATGTAAGTGATGTTATTATGGAGCTACTGTATCGATACTTTATTTTAAAATTAGCTAAATTACCCCCCAAAAAGTGAGTGTATCATTCCTGGTGGTATAGTAGTTACTGGTGAGATGCTGAAGGTGCTGATGACATGTCCATTAATTCCATCGCCCATGGACAGGTAAGTATTTAATTGAAGGTGGTAAAATGGGCTGATGTAATCACCCATTTCTTTGGAATAAAGGGGGCTAGATATGAAGCCTGTTGCTGTTGAGTTCTATGAAGATGAAATTTACAGTTGCTAGGCACAGTTCCAAGCTATAATATTATACTGTGTTGTCCTGGAAGTTAGTAAGGTCATCAGCTGGAAAGTTCTGAAACTCAAGGCTAAATTCTGATGTCATGCATAAGGTTGTAATAAAGCCCAGTGGTTCTCAACCTATTTACCATTGTGGGCACATATGGCCTACAATGTGTTTTGTGGGTCGCATCCAGTACTACCTGTATATCCCTGAGGATGTCAGATGGGCTGCAGCTGTGTGTTGATTGGGTCACAAGTTGCCCACGGGCCACAGGTTCAGAACCACTGGTACAGCCAAATGCATGGTGATACACGTAGGAACAAAGAATACAGGTCACACTGACAGGGTGGGGGACTGCATTCTCGAAGCCATGACTCTGACAGAATTTAAGGGTCATGATGGCTATCCAACTGAATACAAACTCCCAGTGCAATGCCGTGACTGAGAGCGTTAATACAATTTTTGGGAGTACAAATGGAATTCTGAGTAGGTAGGGAGGTGGTATTACCTCTGCAGAAGGCATTGGTGAGACTGTTAGCACATTACTGTCTCCAGGTGTAGTGTCTGCACTTCGAAAAACAATGTTGAAAAGTTGGAAGACATTCAGAAAAGAGCTACAAGAACGATTGAAGGTCTGGAAAACATCCCTTACAGTGAGAGACTTTAAAAGCTCAATCTGTTTAGCTTGTCAAAGAGAAACTAAGAAGTGAATTGATCATGGGGTGTGAGTACCTATAGCGGGAGAAAAATTCTGATCGAGGGCTCTTTAATCTTGCAGGACAAAGGTATAATGAGCTCTAACGACAGCTCTAATGACAAGTTAGAGCTAAATAAATATAGACTAGAAATAAAGTACAGATGTTTGTTAAGGTAATCAACCATTGAAACAACTGACTGAGGCATGTGGTGTATTTCCCATCATTGAAGTCTTTAAATCTAGATTGGTTATCTTTCTAAAAGAGATGCTCTAGCTCCAACAGAAGTTATGGGTTTGATGCAGGAATTATTAGATGAAATTCGATCACCTGTGTTATGCAGGAGGTCAAACTAGAGGATCATAATATTCCCTCTTGACCTTAAAATCTATGAAGTGGTATAAGTTAGACTCCCATACCTGCACTCAGACCTCATACCTGCACACATTTATGTATCCCATAAACTCCTGAGGCAGAACTCAAGGGGTGGCACAAAGGTGCCTTTAAATGATAGGTTTGTGCTCTCCAGATTTGAGGGCATCATTTAGAGCAGGGGTTCCCAAACTGTGGGCCATGGCCCAAAGGTGGGCTGCAACACAGTCCCGGTGCCCCGCCCCCCCCCCCAACTGTATACATTGGTGGACTGGAGGCAGGCAATAGCCCCCACCCAGGGCCGGAGGAGCCCAGCACCTTGGGCAGGTGGAAGAGGGCAAAACAGAGCCACCAGGCGATGGGCGCAGGGTGAGGAGAAGGGGCTGGCCCTGAGAGACAGAGGCACCCAGGGCGGCTGGAGGAGGCTGAGTGGTTCGTGGCCATTCCTGCTGTGAGCCACTGCAGCCCATGATCCGTGGCTCTTGGGCCCCTGGAGTATCAGCCCTGTGCCTACCCCCCAGCCCCTCACAAGACCAGCGCTCGGCAGTGTCTCTCTGTTTCCACCTGGACAACACTGTGATCTGGATTGTCAGGTAATGGCTGGGCCTGGCCCGAGCGCCTGCCTTTGCCTGGCACTGGTGGCCCCCGAGCCCCTCCCTTGTTCCCAGGCAGGGAGTGTCTGTGAGGGCACCTGCCTTGCCCCTTCACCCTCTCGCTTGCTCTGGCCCCTGCTGAGGTGAGGGGCTGTGCATGTCCCACGGTGCCCCTCTCCCTGACAGATGCATGTTAACAGTGGGCCGCAGTGCCTATTGCAGCTGCACAGGTGGGCCTCAGGGAAAAAAGTTCGGTAACTCCTGAGTTAGAGCAGCATCAGGCCACTTTGACTTAGGTCAGCAGTAACAGCCCATGGGTGACGTTCTGCTGGCCCAGGATCACTGGATCTGAAGGCCATTTAGCCATGCCCCTGACACACCTGGTAAACAACCTCCTGCCATGTGGGCTGGAACAGGGTGCCATAGAACCAGCTACGCAAATTCTACTCCAGCCAGGGATTCACCTATGAAAGAGGAACCCCCATCTGCCCTTTTGGGACACCTTATTGGACCCTTTGCTGCACTGGATGGAGCACAGGCTGAGTCTGGCCCAGTATATACATTAACATTTGTGTGGATCCTCATTTATCAGCTGTCAACTGTCATTGGAGTCCTTGGTTCCCCTTGACTCCAGCTGGAGTTTGATCAGACCCTATATTCATGGGCGGCGGGTATAATAGGCCAGGGGAGGCTCTGATCCCCCGGTTACGGGGGTTTGGGGGGAAGTTTTTGATTTATTATGCCCCATACAGGTTCCGGGGTGGCTAAGGAGGCAGTATGTGATATCCAGTTTCCCAGGTTCATCAGTAATCTCCCTGGACTCCGGCCGAGGGGGTCAGGGTGCTTGGGCCTCCGGCCGGCCAGGGCTCCTCCAGCTGGACAGCGGGGCGCTCGGGCACCTCTGGCCGGGGGAGGGGGCACTCAGGGCTCCAGCTGCGGGAAGGGGGAGGTGTGGGCAGAAGGGGCGGAGCCGGGGCTAGCCTCCCTGAAGTGGGGCTCCACCCGCTGCCCATGCCTATATTATTACTATCCATACTTCATAATTCTAATTTTATATGGTGATTATTCTTAAATATGAAAAAAAAATCTCTTACAGCCACACCAACAAAGCTGATCACAGAGTCTAACGTTCCCTCCTTACAAAGAACGCCCAGCATACAGCAGGATTCATCCATGCAAAGACTCAGTCAACCTGTCACTATTCAGGTAGGTTTACAAATGGGCATAAAAATAAATGGAATTTACAAGGAGGAGTTATATATAAAGTCACATGTAAAATATGCCAGAGGTTCAATTCAACAAATAAAGAGCTATGCAAAGGCAATCACATTAGGAGAAGACCTGTGGTTTAAAGTAGCCATGCATATGAATAAAGTTTGTTTTATTTTTTTTAAACCTAGGCGTCTTTGCCTTCTCAGCCATCATGTGAGCTTCTCCCACAGCAGCTGCTGGCCCAAGCAGCTTTGCAAAATCAGCCTACATCTATGGCACAGGTTAGTTGGGGGCTTGAAACTGGAATAGGTTACTTAACCATCTCATGATGTTTTCCCACTTCACCAACTAAAGCAAGGAATATAGGGACCCTCTCAAGTAATTTTGACCTAAAACTACACAGGCTCTAAAACTTATAGTGGGAATGTCCTCTGGATTCTACACACACACACACACACTTAAATCTACCAATCTGTTGCTGAAAATCTTTTTAAAAAACAACAAAACATTAATCTCTCTTTTACAAAGACCCTTAATATTTGTTTTGCTCTGATGATGCAGAGAGAGCCAGCATCAAAGAAAACACAAATTCAACAAGTCCCATTCCCTGAGTTATGCCATATCAATGGTGATGCAGATGAGGGACTAACTCCTCCATTGGGATCCACCAGCATGGATCCCAGAAGTGGGTTTGGTTTGGGCTCTGAATACCCAACTGGTCTAATAACAATACAGGTTTCCTTGGTACTTGATTAGAAGGAATAAAGAATTTCAATATTGCGTTTTCTCATAACATTGTTTCTGTCCTTCCACAGTTTCCCAGAGATGGAGCCTCTCCTGGCTCTGTCTCACACCTCTACGCCTTCTAAGAAGCATATGTTGTTCCCTTATGGCTTATGCGCAGGAGGCTCTGGAGATCCACTGATTTAAAATAACAAAATCCCATTTCTCCTTTAAGTTTAATTTGCCTCCATGAATCCACACCAGCGTATAGCAAATCAATAAATAACAACCTAATTTATCAGCTCTTAGCATTAATTTTCTTTTGCAGATGTTCTTCTCTGTTAGTCTCAAATAAATTTTGAAACTTATTTAATTTTATTTTTATATAAATTCAGGTGTATTTCCCTCTTGACTTTCTGTATCCACATTTCTTCTCTGCCTTCAGAAGAGAATCTAGAGAGATGCCTCCTTATTTGTTTCCCATCAGCCCCAGCTGACCCACCTCTTCTCATTTGAACAATTACTGGGATCCCAATTCCATTCCTTTCCACTCCAATTCAGAGGGTAAACTATTCTGTTCTGTTCAGATTCTTATATCATGCCCATCACCGTAATATCGGAGCACCCTCCAGTCATGCATTAAGCAATTTGACAGACAAATATTTGTTCTCTCATCCTCTCCCCACAGTAGAAGCATGTGCAGTGGAGTGTCACATTTTCCACTTACTGCTCAAACCCTCCCCTCCTCCTACCTCCATTTTCTTCACATAGGATCTCACCAAGAGAAAACTGACAAAATACAATGTGACCATCTACCTCCCCTCAGCTTGCCTTCCCTTCCTACATACCTCACCTCTTTTTCCCCTGCCACAGATTGATAGGTCAGCTATTGGTTCAGTATCAGAATGCCTATGGACTGGCTGAAGTTTGATTAAGTGGAAGCAAACCTGTCTCAACACTGTTATCTGGCAATCATCTTTTGGACAGCTAGGCTCAGCCAGTCATTACAGTACCTCTGCAGAAGCGCATTCATTAATGCTTTCAGTGAGGGCTGCAAATAGACCACCGCCAAGTTCAGGATGTTGTCACTTTCACCCTACATAAGAGAGATCTCTAGAAAAAGGTAGCAAGGAGGATTAAGTTACAGAGAACTAAGACCACTTGATCTTGAATGAGGTCATCCACGTGGGGGTTTAAGGCATAAGAACATAAGAATGGCCATACTGGGTTAGACCAAAGGTCCATCCAGCCCAGTATCCTGTCTACCGACAGTGGTCAATGCCAGGTGCCCCAGAGGGAGTGAACCTAACAGGTAAGGATCAAGCGATCTCTCTCCTGCCATCCATCTCCACCCTCTGACAAACAGAGGCTAGGGACACCATTCCTTACCCATCCTGGCTAATAGCCATTAATGGACTTAACCTCCATGAATTTATCTAGTTCTCTTTTAAACCCTGTTATAGTTCTAGCCTTCACAACCTCCTCAGGCAAGGAGTTCCACAGGTTGACTGTGCGCTGTGTGAAGAAGAACTTCCTTTTATTTGTTTTAAACCTGCTGCCCATTAATTTCATTTGGTGGCCCCTACTTTTTATATTATGGGAACAAGTAATATAAGAACTTTTCCTTATTCACTTTCTTCACACTACTCATGATTTTATATATCTCTATCATATCCCCCCTTAGTCTCCTCTTTTCCAAGCTGAAAAGTCCTAGCCTCTTTAATCTCTCCTCATATGGGACCCATTTCAAAACCCTTATCATTTTAGTTGCCCTTCTCTGAACCTTTTCTAATGCCAGTATATCTTTTTTGAGATGAGGAGACCACATCTGTACGCAGTATTCAAGCTGTGGGCGCACCATGGATTTATATAAGGGCAATAAGATATTCTTCATATTATTCTCTATCCCTTTTTTAATGATTCCTAACATCCTGTTTGCTTTTTTGACTGCCGCTGCACACTGCGTGGACGTCTTCAGAGAACTATCCACGATGACTCCAAGATCTCTTTCCTGATTAGTTGTAGCTAAATTAGCCTCCATCATATTGTATGTATAGTTGGGGTTATTTTTTCTAATGTGCATTACTTTACATTTATCCACATTAAATTTCATTTGCCATTTTGTTGCCCAATCACTTAGTTTTGTGAGATTTTTTTGAAGTTCTTCACAGTCTGCTTTGGTCTTAACTATCTTGAGCAGTTTAGTATCATCTGCAAACTTTGCCACTTCACTGTTTACTCCTTTCTCCAGATCATTTATGAATAAGTTGAATAGGATTGGTCCTAGGACTGACCCTTGGGGAACACCACTAGTTACCCCTCTCCATTCTGAAAATGTACCATTTATTCCTACCCTTTGTTCCCTGTCTTTTAACCAGTTCTCAATCCATGAAAGGATCTTCCCTCTTATCCCATGACAACTTAATTTACGTAAGAGCCTTTGGAAATCTAAGTACGCTATGTCCACTGGATCCCCCTTGTCCACATGTTTGTTGACCCCTTCAAAGAGCTCTAATAGATTAGTAAGACATGATTTCCCTTTACAGAAACCATGCTGACTTTTGTCCAACAATTTATGTTCTTCTATGTGTCTGACAATTTTATTCTTTACTATTGTTTCAACTAATTTGCCCAGTACTGACGTTAGACTTATCGGTCTGTAATTGCCGGGATCACCTCTAGCGCCCTTTTTAAATATTGGCGTTACATTAGCTATCTTCCAGTCATTGGGTACAGAAGCTGATTTAAAGGACAGGTTACAAACCATAGTTAATAGTTCCGCAATTTCACATTTGAGTTCTTTCAGAACTCTTGGGTGAATGCCATCTGGTCCCGGTGACTTGTTACTGTTAAGTTTATCAATTAATTCCAAAACTTTCTCTAGTGACACTTCAATCTGTGACAATTCCTCAGATTTATCACCTACAAAAGACGGCTCAGGTTTGGGAATCTCCCTAACATCCTCAGCCATGAAGACTGAAGCAAAGAATTCATTTAGTTTCTGCCCAATGACTTTATCATCTTTAAGTGCTCCTTTTGTATCTCGATCGTCCACGGGCCCCAATGGTTGTTTAGCAGGCTTCCTGCTTCTGATGTACTTAAAAAACATTTTGTTATTACCTTTTGAGTTTTTGGCTAGCTGTTCTTCAACTCCTTTTTGGCTTTTCTTATTACATATTTTACACTTAATTTGGCAGTGTTTTTGCTCCTTTCTATTTACCTCACTAGGATTTGACTTCCATTTTTTAGAAGATGCCATTTTATCTCTCACTGCTTCTTTTACATGGTTGTTAATCCACAGTGGCTCTTTTTTAGTTCTTTTACTGTGTTTTTAAATTTGGGGTATACATTTAAGTTAGGCCTCTATTATGGTGTCTTTGAAAAGTGTCCATGCAGCTTGCAGGGATTTCACTCTAGTCACTGTACCTTTTAATTTCTGTTTAACTAACCTCCTCATTTTTGCATAGTTCTCCTTTCTGAAATTAAATGCCACAGTGTTGGGCTGCTGAGGCGTTCTTCCCACCACAGGAATGTTAAATGTTATTATATTATGGTCACTATTTCCAAGCGGTCCCGTTATAGTTACCTCTTGGACCAGATCCTGCGCTCCACTCAGGACTAAATCAAGAATTGCCTCTCCCCTTGTGGGTTTCTGTACCAGCTGCTCCAAGAAGCAGTCATTTTAAAGTATCAAGAAATTTTGTCTCTGCATTTCATCCTGAGCTGACATGTACCCAGTCAATATGGGGATAATTGAAATCCCCCACTATTACTGAGTTCTTTATTTTGATAGCCTCTCTAATCTCCCTTAGCATTTCATCGTCACTATCACTGTCCTGATCAGGTGGTCGATAATAGATCCCTACTGTTATATTCTTATTAGAGCATGGAATTACTATCCATAGAGATTCTATGGAACATGTGGAGTCGTTTAAGATTTTTACTTAATTTGATTCTACATTTTCTTTCACATATAGTGCCACTCCCCACCCCATACGACCTGTTCTGTCCTTCCGATATATTTAGTATCCTAGAATGATTGTCCCCCATTGATTGTCCTCACTCCACCAGGTTTCTGTGATACCTATTATATCAATATCCTCCTTTAACACGAGGCACTCTAGTTCACCCATATTATTTAGACTTCTAGCATTTGTGTACAAGCACTTTAAAAACTTGTTACTGTTTATTTGTCTGCCCTTTTCTGATGTGTCAGACTCTTTTTTATGTGAATGTTTCTTGTCTGATCTGGCCCCTACTTTATCCTCTTCCATCCTCTCCTCCTATCTGAAGCCTAGAGAATCTCTATCAATAGACTCTCCTCTAAGACAAGTCTCTGTCCGCAGGGCCGGCTCCAGGCACCAACTGACCAAGCACGTGCTTGGGGCAGCATCTTCTAAGGGGCAGCCAATCTTGGGGCGGTGGGGTGGCGCTCTGGGTGGGTTTTTTTTACTTTGGCGGGGCGGCGCTCGGGGGGGGGGTGTTGTTTGTTTTTGTTTTGGCGGGGCAGCGCTCGGGGGAGGTTGTTTCGGCGGGGCGGCGCTTGAGGGAGGGGGGTTTGTTTTGGCAGGGTGGCACTCGGGGGGGCTGTTTTGGCGGGGCGGTGCTCGGTTTTGTTTGTTTTTTGCTTGCGGGGGGTGGCGCTCAGGGTTTTTTTTGCTTGGGGCGGCAAAAAAGTTAGAGCCAGCCCTGTCTGTCCTATCCACGTGCTCCTCTGCAGCAATCGGCTTTCCCTCATCTCTTAGTTTAAAAACTGCTCTGCAACCTTTTTAATGTTAAGTGCCAGCAGTCTGGATCCACTTTGGTTTAGGTGGAGCCCATCCTTTCTGTATAGGCTCTCCCTATCCCAAAAGTTTCCCCAGTTTCTAATAAATCTAAACCTCTCCTCCCTACACCATCGTCTCATCCACTCATTGAGACTCTGAAGCTCTGCCTGCCTACCTGGCCTTGCGCGTGGAACTGGAAGCATTTCTGAGAATCCCACCATAAAGGTCCTGGATTTCAGTCTCTTTCCACGCCCGCCCTAGCCCCAGCCCCAGCCCCAGCCCGCTTCCCTGAAGAGGAGCAGCCAGCCTGCCTGGGCTGAGCTTGGGACAAGGGGGAAGGGCAAGCAGGAGGGTACCTTCTGGTGGAGTGTGGGCAGGGCCATGCTGGGCTGTTTGGGGAGGTATAGCCTCCCCCAGCCTATGATATGTGCCACCCATGGCCAGAACCATGTAAAAGGGCCTTAGTGTTAACTAGACTTGGGCTGCAAGGGCATAGGCGCCGACTCCGTGGGTGCTCCGGAGCTCAAGCACACACAGAAAAAAATAGGCGGTGCTCAGCAGCCACAAGCCATAGTGGTTCCTGCTCCTCCGCCCCCAGAGTTTCATACCTGAGGTCTGCTCCCAGCGCATGCCCTAGCCCCAGAGGGAGCTTGAGTGTGGAATGTGATGAGTTCTGTGCTGCTCCCAGCTTCCACCCTTGGGGCAGGGAGTTTGTTTATAAACAGAGGCAGGGTGGTTAAGCTCACAAAAGGCCTGTCATTAAATTAAATTAAGGATCATTAGATGATCCTGAAAGCATTGTCAGGCACTTCAGTTAAAAGATAGGAAACAAAGGTTAGGAATAAATGGTCCATTTTCAGAATGGAGAGAGGTAAGTAGTGATGTCCCCCACGCAGTAGCATAGCCAGGGGGGGAGCAGGGAGAGCAGCCGCTCCCCCTGTGAGCAGAAGCGGCGGAAGCGGCGCCTTTTTTTAGCAGCACTAAAAAAAGGCGCTGCTTCTTTTTAAGCGCTGCTTCTTGCACTCACCGGATGGCGCTCCGGGTCTTCGGCGGCATTTCGGCGGCATTTCGGCGGCAGGTACCACCGAAGACCCGGAGTGAGTGAGGACCCGCCACCGAAGTGCCGCCGAAGACCCGGAGCGCCGCCGGGTGAGTACAGGGGGAGGCGCCTTTTTATAGCGCTGCTCCCACTGCGCTCTGGACCTGGCTGCGCTACTGCCCCCACGGGCCTGTACTGGGACCAGTGCTGTTCAACATATTCATACATGATCTAAAAAAGGGTTAAACAGGGAAGTGGCAAAATTTGCAGATGATACAAAATTACTCAAGCTAGTTAAGTCCAAAGCTGACTGCAAAGAGTTACAAAGGGATCTCAAAAAACTGGGTGACTTGGCAACAAAATGGCAGATGAAATTCAATGATAAATGCAAAGTAATGCACATGGCAAAATATAATCCCAACTATATATACAAAATGATGGGGTCTAAATTAGCTGTTACCCGTCAAGAAAGAGTCATTGCAGTAGTCTGGAAGCACTATGCTTCCAGAGTACTGCAAATTTATAAGGATCTTTCTCACTGTGCCTATATAATCCGGAACTGCAACATTCATTCTCCAGCTTCAGAAGATTTAAAAATTATCTCCAGTCATTAATGGGACAGACACAACTGAATAATGTGGCTTAATGTGCATCAAGACCATACTAGGGAACTAGATATAAATAAGATTGCTGATAGTTTCATCCAGAAAGCATCAGTAAAACGTAATGTCTTTAAACTGGGACGTTAGTGAAGACAGCTTGTAGGTGATTGCAATGATTTTAATATACTGTAATTCATGATAATGTAATTATGTAGTTCATAACAATTTAATCATTATTAAAATAGTAAGGATACCAATGATAAACACATATTCAATAACTGGAATATGAAAGAAATGTATAAATATGCTGAAAATAGCCTCCCACCAAAACTGGCAGAGCCCTTCCCACTCCCCCACAAAACACACACACCTCTTCAAAAGCACCCACTAGCAAAAACAAAAGTCAGCGCCTATCAGCAGTGCAAGTAGGCCGGTACGCTCTGGTACGCTATATCAGCAAGCTGTTTATAGCCAGTACGGCATACCGGAAAGACACAGCAGCAGCCCCGCTGGAGGAGAGGGCTGGGGGTGGGCTGGGGGTTCTGCTTCTTTCCCCAGACTGGGGGCGGGGCTGTGAGAAGTCACATGGAGGATCATATGGGGAAGTCATGTGCCCCCCTTAGCTGGTACCCCTCCCTGTACTGGTAAGAAATGGATTCTACTTGCACCACTGGCGCTTATGTGCAAGGGTATGTCTACACACCAAAAAAAACCCGGCAGCAGCAAGTCTCAGAGCCCAGGTCAACTGACTCACCCTCTCACTGTGAGGCTAGAAATAGCTGTGTAGATGATTGAGCTGGAGCCTGGACTCTCAGACCCAGCAAAGGGGAAAAATCTCAGAGCCCGGGCTCCAACCCGAGCGTCTACACTACTATTTTTAGCCTGCCTGCACAACCCCCAGGAGCCAGAGTCAGTTGACCTGGGCTTGGAGACTCACTGTCACAGGGTTGGGTTTTTTTGCGGTGTAGATGTACTCGAAATGCTTTGCCTATGAGTACTTTATTTTAAACAAATATTTTTGTCCTGGCCTAAATACAGTTTTATGTCTGACCTGCTTGTTAGCCTATGGTTTTTAAAATGAAATCTAAAACATAATTATGACTGAATGTAGTTTGAATGTAAATTAAAAATTAAAAAACAGAATCCTATCTATTAATATATTAGTTGATTTGTCTTTTTCATAGTAATGCACTAAAAAATCCCACCAAAACATAGTGTATGCTAATGAACGAATAATAGTCATTATTGTGTCTGAGAATGCACAGATGTTACTAAAAAGGCAGAAAGAAAGAGTAGAAAGTGTTGTTGTCTTTCATATTAACGCAACAAATCGTGAACAAAATGATGATAAGCTGCATCCGAATATCTCACTGATTTTGTCTTTCACATTTAGCCATATTTGTTATTTATTATTGTCTGGAAAGCTGGTACTTTGTGATTTTCACTTTTTGGAGTAGACCACGGAAACTTAGAATTATTACAGTGAGATGATCAGTAATTTAATCAGGCACTGATGACAGAGTTAGAATAAAAACAACGAGGAGTCCTAGTGGCACCTTAAAGACTAACAGACTTATTTGGGCATAAGCTTTCATGGGTAAAAAACCCACTTCTTCAGATGCATGGAGTGAAATAGTTAGAATAGTATGTGGAATAGCTTGAGTTAAGCTCTGTCATTTGTTATAAGTTTACAGCTTGTTTCCTAATTAGCTGAACAGATCTTGAGATAAATATTGCAAGGTACAGGTTCAAAGCTGCTCGCCTATCCTCTTAGGAAAACAATGGAACCTTTTCCTGGTAGGTGCCATTGCTAGGCTATAGTATAACTGTTTTCTACACTGAATCACAGGATTGCAGAAAGATTAATTGAACAAAAATTGTGTTTCTAAACTTCTGCCTTTAGTGACATATGTTTAACAAGCCAGCTAATTGTTTTTGTTTAAATGTGCTAGTAAAAGAAAAAACACAAAGAGGAAAACATGGAATGAAATACTAAAAGTGAATCTAGCTAAATATGAGAACATGCTGATTAAAAATAATGTTGATAATTTATTTCAATCAGAAGCAATGTCTTTTGGCTTTTACTTTGCACAACAAATTTAAAACTACCGGTAATAGCTAGGCATACAAATTATTTCTTATTAGAAAATTATTTGAGGAAAATCACATTCCTTTCCCAAAGCATCTAAAAAAAGTCCATGTGAATTGGAATGAAAGTATTTTATAGCCTGGTTAGGCAGTCGGAATGAACCATTTGCCTAAAATTGTTTTTTCTTTCAAAACTGTCTGATAGAAAAGGTGCCTTTTAAGGACTGAGAGGAGTTTCAAGCCTCAGTAATAAAATTCATATGGGGGAACTAGTTTCCATGGGTGAGTTTTAAAAAACAAAAACCCACCTCTATAGATCCATGGTGGAGCAGGGAGGGATTAGCTTTGCCTAATCCAATCATGTACTGCTGGATAGCATAGTTCTACTTCCTAATGGCGTAGTACCAAGAGGATCCAGAGAAACATTGGGTCAGCCTTGAGCAAGTGGAGTTTGATGCTCTTTTGGAGCCACTTATCTTGTTCCCCAAACAGAGGTTTGCACTCATCCATGAATCAGGTTAATATTTTCTATTTGGGATAGAATAAGAGTTAGAGCTAGCCCTGCCCTCTTAGGAATTTCGAGTTTGTTTCGAGCTGAGCAGAGGTGCCGGATTTAATGTGATGGGGCTATTGTTGAAAGGCAAAAATGTTCTGGATACCAGTGCTTTCGGGAAAACTCAACTTAACACATGATTCAATATTTGCCTACCTTCAATTAACACCCTGGGACCCTGCAAGGCACTGAGTACTCCCCACTCCTGCTGAAGTCAGTGTGGAGACTAGAGATCTCTCACAGCAACTGAAAATCGGATGTCCCAATATCTCAATTTCTGAGCTCTCCAGAACTGTCAACTAACCTCAACATAGAACATACTAAATGAATATGAGAAGATGGGAGGACTACTGGGGCAAGGAAATCTCTCTGAACAGTGATCTTTGATTTAGTGGAAAGTTACCTCCTCTTCTATATGTGTAAATAGAAAGGAAAATCATTTCAAAGTTCTCTTCCCTTCTCCCCTTTAGAAAGTTTACATGGATAAATCAGATATTTGCTGGAGGGAATATGGGGGAGGAGGTATTTTCCTTCACATATGGGACTGCTTTAAAGCGAAGCAGTTCTGTGAATGAAATCTCAATATGATAGGCTAGATCCTCAGCTGGTATATCAGCATAGCTCCACTGAAATCCAATATGCTGTACAGACTCCCCAATACCAGACTGCCCCTTGATTCTTCCCCCTCCCCCCATCCCCAGCCTTGGAACTGTAAAGAATGGGTTCTATCAAATGGTCAGGCTCAGTTTGGTTTACTAATCAAAGATGAGGCATCTAAGATCACAGAGCACAAACAGAAAAAGGTGACGCTCATCAATACTGGGGTCCAGTCTGCCACGCACCCTGTCCCAAGCTGTGTTACAATCTATGGATCTTTTATAGACCCCTTTTTTATCACATATTACAAATTATGGTTAGAAATGTCACCATTGACGTCAGTAAATCTGTCTAGACAGTTACATATTCCATTACCCTTCCCCCCAAATTTCCAGCTACAAAATTTTTTAACAGTTTTGATGTAATTACAATAGAGTTTAGCACAAGTCTTCAGACAATCGTTTTGTTTTGTCCTTTGCTTTGGATACATTTTCAAACTTAACATTTTTGGCAGGATAATTCACGTCCCAATAACAAAATTAATTTGCTATCAATGTCCATTGTTTCTTCACTAACAATATTTTTTAACCTACTCTTCTCTTTTGTGTGGCTTTGGTTAACTTGTTAGTCACATAGCATGACCTAACAAGCATATATGCAGTTAAAAAACAACAACACCATATGCAGTTCTAAAAATTGGTTATGCCCTCAGACATATGCTCAAAGCTAAATGTGCCTTTTGGTTCCCTTGACGAGTTCCCTTGAGTTGCTGGGAGTTCTTAGGCCAATGTGGCTGCAGCATAGTTCTGCCATTAAGTAGGTGGAATTCAGACATGGTGTGCGCAAGTGCAACACCATTAATTTCAGAGAATCCAGCCCTTGACATCTTTTTGCCCAGTAGCACATATCCATTTTAAAAGAACCCACTAGCTTAACCTCTAATGTCTTTTGGTCAAAGCAAAGTGTTCTTTGATTGTACCATGGGAATCAAAAGATTCCCCCAGGTAGAACTGCATGTTTCAGAAAGGTGTGAGAAACACATTATGGAAAAGTTTACTGATTTTAAAATGTTACCCTGTAGCTTTTTCCAAAATGTAGCTCCTATTTTTAGAATATGAATGAACTCATCTTATAATGGACACTCGGGGACTGAGCCAGTGCCCACTGAAGTCAGTGGTAATCTTTCAGTTGACTTCAATGGGCTTTGGATCCTACCCTAAACACCAGCTAAATATAAGTATTTCTTTGTTATCACGTGCTACAATCTTCCACAATTATTGAATGAGTTCACATTGTACTATGTAACTCTAATATTTGATGATTTACTCTCTTATTGAATCCTACTACTGTGATCTCTGTTTTATATAATATTGAGAACTGCCCTCCTCTATTGAGTTGATGGCAGCTATTAACTTGTTATGTATGTGTGAAAGTAATATAATAAAAAAATTAAAATAACTCCGAATACCACTCGTGTAAAAATACAGAAGGTGTTCACAACTAATGTAACTGGAAATCTCATTATGGTACCAAAAAAATCAATAGGAAAAACCTGATATAACATCATTATTTCTACTTGAAAAAAAAGGAAACTGTTACTATTAGTGTAGCTCATTTGGGATATATGACACTCCATACCAAAACCTGGTCTACACCTAAAACTTAGGTCAACCTAGCTATGTTGCTCAAGGGTTTGAAAAATTCACAGCCCTGAGAGACATTGTTGAGCCAACCTAAGCCCCAGTGTAGATACGGCTAGGCTGATGGAAGAATTCTTCCACTGACCTAGTTACCACCTGTTTTACTATAGTGATAGAAAAATCCCTTCTGTCGCTGTAGCAAGTTTCTAAACTACAATGCTACAGCAGTGTAGCTGCTGCACCACAGCCACTGTAGTGTTTGTCGAGTAGACATACCCCAAGTGCTCCTAAACTTACTTACTTTTGTGGGATGATACTATCTTCTAGTGATTGTTCATCAGGGTTGTAGGCTGGTACACAGTAGAGCACTAATTCCTCATCCGATTAAGACTTTTTGGTGACACTTAAGTACTAAAGTACCATCTGATGACCAATAAGATAACAAAGAACCCCCTTCAGGAGGAGATCAATGTAATTTGGGGTAATATCGATGAAGCTCCATCATTTGAACAGATATGCCTGAGATGGAAAATAGAAAAGAAGATTCCATGGTGTACAGATGTTAGCATATATCAAAAATATATTTTGACTACATTTTCCAAACAAGAAACCAAGCACTATGTACAGAATACAGTAGCACAGAGCACAATTCTTAACATAATGACAAGAAAGAGACATGGTTGTTTGTTTTCTCTTTTTAAGTTCTCGGCACAATTTAACATGTTCCAGACCATCAAGGAACAGCTGGAGCAGCGAACTCGGATCCTGCAGGCCAACATTCGGTGGCAGCAGGAAGAGCTCCATAAAATACAGGAACAGCTCTGCTTGGTCCAGGATTCCAGTATACAGGTGAGTAATGTCAGTGTCATCACAAGAGGCAAACAGATCGTTTTCAAACTCTGTATTTCTTAGTGTGGGCTGTTTTCATTTTATTTGCAGCATCAAAGAAATCCGAACTTAAGAAAACCAATTCATCTGGATCAGGATATCATTCTGTGAGCCTGTCAGTCACAAAAATCAAGACATGCTAAGGGCTGTCTGTAGAGGAGGGCTTGTCTCAGCAGAAGAAATGGAAGGGCTGGTGGTCTTTCAGATTAATACTCCATATTGGAGTATTTTATCTACTGAGACTTCAGAATGAGCAGTTCTCATCGAAGGGTGTTCAGGCTGTGACAATGAAATCACCACTGCTTTGATGGGGTCTTCATTTCACTAGCTTCCATTCACTTTTTGCTTCGAGTTAGAGCTATAGTCCTCCGTATCAAGTTGAACAGCTCTGCCTACATCCCTTCCCTACTCTTCTGCACTCCAAACCCTGCATATGCTCCGCCCAGGCTTGTCTCTTTCACTCACTCCCAAATTTGTGACTACCTGCATGCCACCTCCCCCGCTTGGAAGTGCATCACAAATAACATTTGCCAAACACCTTCCCTGGCCTTCAAAAAACTGCTGAAGAAACCACCTGTCCCACAAAATCTTCCGTCTGTAAAGTGCACACCCCAATTTGTGTTTGCCTTCAGACTGAAATTTCATTGGACCTGGGAGTCTTATCTTTAACTGTATCTATTATACTATATAAACAATACAGTACAATTCACGTATCATTAACTACTAGTGGAGACATCGCCCAGCATCTCAGATTGTTTCTGGAAGAGGAATTACTGCTATCTTCCTGATAATTTAACTAAGAATATTGGATAAAATCATCCTTGGTATTAGGGTTGCACTGGGAATGAATTTGTCCCACTGTGGTTATCATATTGATAGGATTATGGGCACCCAAACTCACATCACAAAATCAATTAATAGCCAAGTAGCGTTGTAAACATACAGGGTGAAATCCTGGCCCTCTTGAAGTCAATGGGAGTTTTGGATTTCACCCATAGTCAGCAACTGTAAAAAATCACTTCATACAATGTCATACATTAAATAAATTTGGGTTTGTAGGTTTCTGTGATTAAGGGGTTAATAGACCAATATCAGAAATCCTGTTATTTAAGTCATTCCATTTAGAAGCTATGGTGGCGATGTTTTTGTTGTTGTAAATATAGTAACATAGCAACCACAAGCCCCATCCAGGATTGAAGGCCATTGTTCTTGGAACTGCACAAACATATAGGAAGACGTGTATCAGTGTACATCTTCCAGTGCCTTTGCATTGATTTTGATAAATGAGAATGGAAAGTCTCTCTGCAATTATCTGGACTTTCAGTTCAGAATCCTGGCACACTTCTGAAAGTTGTTATTATACATAGCAAAAGGATTATCTCCCTTTCTCTCTGTAATTGGGCACATTGCATTACTCTCTCATGCTCAGGTCTTAAATATTCATATGCACCGATCCAGCGTTTGCATAATTTAGAAAAAGTGGCAGATCACAATGCACTTTCCTCAAATATGGAAAACTGATACTATTTTCACTAGACTTTTTCAATACACAAGATAATACCTTCACAGAGAGGAGGAAGATTGTGGTAACCAAAAGACCATGGGCCAGATTCTCAACTGTGCCCACAGAGACCAAACGCAGAGAACATGGAGGCCATCTGGGTGCCTGTTTTGAGGGGGTTAAAGGGCAGTGGAACCCTGAAATAAAGCATTACCCCAATCCTATTGTCATAAACATACAGCTAAGGGTAGGTTAAGATTCCTCCTTACCTGTAAGGGATTAAGAAGCTCAAATAGCCCGGTTGGCACCTGACCACCAGAACCAATGAAGAAAGAAGATACTTTCAAATTTTGGGAGGGGGAAAGGTTTTGTTTGTGTTCTTTGTTTTGTGTAAGTGTTCTCTTTTGAAACTAAGAGGGACCGGGCAAAAATCCATCTCCTCCAACCCATCCTCAACCAAATCTCCAATATTACAACAAGTTAGGCATTGCGTTTAGGTTTTCTTTTGTTTTGCTTGTGAAGTTTCCCTGTACTAAAAGGAAGGTTTATTCCTGTTTTCTATAGCTTAAATTTTCCCTGTGTTAAGAGGGAGGTGTTATTCCTGTTTTTCTGTAACTTTAAGGTTTTGCCCAGAGGGGAGGACCCTTTGAGTTTTAAAATTAAGTACCCTGTAAAGTTATTTACCATCCTAATTTTACAGGGTACTTAATTTTAAAACTCAAAGCCCCCCCGGGCAAAACCTTAAAGTTACAAAAAAACAAAAATAACACCTCCCTATTAACACAGAAAAAATTTAAGCTAATAAAACAGAAATAAACCTCCCTTTTAGTACAGGGAAACTTCACAAGCAAAACAAAAAAAACCTAAATGCAATGCCTAACTTACTTGTAATATTGAAAATTTGGTTAAGGATGGGTTGAAAAAAATGAATTTTTGCCCGGTCCCTCTTAGTTTAAAAAAAACAAAACACTTGCACAAAACAAAAAGCATAAACAAAACCTTTTCCCCTCCCAAAATTTAAAAGTATCTTCTTTCTTCATTGGTCCTGGTGGTCAGGTGCCAACCGGGCTATTTAAGCTTCTTAACCCCTTACAGGTAAGGAAAAATCTTAACCTACCCTTAGCTGAATGTTTATAACACCTATGCTGCCCAGCCCCAACATAAGTTTAAAGATGCTGAATTACTCTCTAATTTATATCACTGGCATAATGTCCCTCAGTGGAGGATATGCTAGACTGGACCAAGTGGCATGTATTTTCAGTACCCTGGGACAGGCCACAAAGGTTTTATTTCCAAAGATCTTACCCAGAATGCTTTGGCCTGCCAGTCCAGCTCTGAATAATTTCTTGGGGGCGTGGTTTGTTTCTCGTTTGGTTCTGCTGTACAATGGTAGAACAGAATCTTTACTGTGCTCTCAGCCATGCTTTGCCCACCTCTTTCCCTCATCAGCCATGTGGGGCACAGAAGCTCCATAGCCTCCCACAGGGGCCAGCCCTGAGGGAAGAGATTCACCTTGGAGCCAGGCAGCAGAACAGCAGATGGTGAGCACCTCTGGAGCACAGAACTGAGCTCTTCTGGGCACATACCTCCAGTGGCTACGCCACCAGTAACCATGGCACAGATGCCTTTGTACTTCCCCGAGGGCAGAGCAGCAGCTGGAGGAGCAACATGCGGAACATTTGCAGGGCTGGGAGCACTCTGACATCAGCACTGACTAAGGGTGCACCTAAACTGCATCCAAGCTAGTGTGCTACAAATAGCAGTGTAGCAGCGGTGGCACGTGTGTCAACATGGGCTTTCTGCTGAAGTACAATCCTGTCCAAGAGCCTAGGTACGTACTCAGGCTGCTGTCACCTCCCGCTGTCACCGCCATTGCGGCTACACTGCTATTTTTAGCACACTAGCTGGATCAAAGCTAGCACATGTACGTCTGCTCAAGTTGGAAATCACACCTCCAGCTGCAGGGCAGATATACCCTGTGTGGGGCTGGAGACTTGCGTGGTGGGAAGATTGGAGAGTAAACTGGTGATTCGCTGGGAGTTGTGGAGAACTGTACCTTTAAGAGCTCTGGCAAGAGCCAGTTGGAACTAGCTGCTGTGTTATGGAGAGACTCGGGCAATGCTGATCAGTTAGACTTCCAACACTGATTGAAACAGGCCTTTGTTAGACGCCTTGGCTCGGAGTGCTCACTGAAGGACAAAGCCCCAGACTGGAGGGTGGGGGGAGATTGGGGTAATGGAGAAGGGGTAATTTCTTAGTTCGGGGTTCCACTGCCCTTTAACCCCCTCAGAACAAACACACACACATGCGCACTTGAGATGTGTGCAGTACCACTAACCTATGACTGGGGCCTTTGCCTTTGAGGGCTGCTGCAATGATAATAGTAATAATTGTGCCCGTAATGCTCTTGAGGCTGGCTTTGTGCTGGGGCATTCTTCCATGTTTTCTAAAGGTTAACAGGGGAAGCTGTCCTTAACTAAAGGAATAAAATAGTAATACCAGGAATTGTTATAATGTTATTCACACCCTATGGACCAAATTTCAAAAAATAACTTCTAATTTTTGAACCTGCAGTTTTGTTCCACTTGTAAACAGTTAATTTAGAAAGCGAACAGCTTGTTTTGCGGTGTCAATTTTATTTGTTCTTCTTCGAGTGCTTGCTTATGTCAATTATATGCTAGGTGTGTGCGTGCCCGCCTGCACAGTTATCGGAGATTTTTCCCCTTATCCTTAGGGCCGTTCCTAGTGCCCTCTGGAGCTCCAAGCTCATGTGCCGGTAAAAGGGGCACTGCCAGCCCCACACCCTCTCAGTTCCTTCTTACCACCTGTGATGGTTGCTGGGACATCTCCTGTGATTGCAAGCTTCCTAGTGTTTTTTTCTGTGGACTTTCTTGGCCTCATTCTTGTTGTAAATAGTTCAGTTAGCTGTAGTTGCTTAGTTAGCTAGGAGTCCCATCCGGGACGTTGTCCCACGGACAGGGCATGCCCTGGTCTCCGGGTTTGAAACCGTGTGCTTCCTGCCACAAATGACCAGCATACGAGCTGCTTAAAGTGCCTCGGGGAAGCTCATGTCAAGGAAAAGTGCAGGATCTGCAAGGGTTTCAGGCCACATATACTTAAGGACAGGGTGGGACATTCATTTGAAGGCCCTGGTAATGGAAGCGGCACTTCGTAGGTCAGGTAGGGAGATGTTTGAATTCGATTATCTTTGTCCATCATTGATTGTACCCATAAAATTGGGTGCAAATGGAGGGGAGTTACTATCACACAGATTTCTGTATCTGTTTGAGTGGAATATGCCCTATACAGAACACAGGCATGCTGCATGATGTAAGCATGGAGGGACTTCCTTCTGCTCCCTGGAAGGAAAGGAGTCTGTAATACAGCCTCCACTTTCTCCCTTCAGCTGTTTCACTGGCATTCCTTCTCCATTTTCACTCCCTTCCATGATGAATAACAGAGAGCTCTGTGGAGAAACTAGCCCTATTTTCATTTCATACACAGGATCTTCAGAA
Organism: Macrochelys suwanniensis; assembly: GCA_033296515.1. NCBI lineage: Eukaryota > Metazoa > Chordata > Testudines > Chelydridae > Macrochelys > Macrochelys suwanniensis. The sequence goes on along the minus strand of CM065775.1, from coordinate 115,007,547 downwards.
CTGTAGTGCAGAAGTCAGCCAAGAAATACTCTCCCAATTGGAGAGATGTTGAGTCCAGTACCGTGTATTAGTAACTGTTTCCAAGAGCCCTGTGTGATGAAAGATGAACTAGCAGGAGGGATCTGGTCCTTGAACAAAAGTGTTAAAAAACCCATTAAGTCTCTTTTACTGCTTTTACTGATAAATGAAAGTACAGGAGCAGTAAGTATAATCTCAGATGTCTGAAAGGATGCAGTGCCTGCTCTAGATTTAAAAATAGTCTAGTTAATGACTAGCACAGCCAGAGAAAGGCAGAAGGGCTGAATCTGACCAGCATGCTAGAGTTACAAATGAGAACATCCATACCCACAAATAATTTACAAGGTTTCTCTTGAAGGTAAATGAATCTTTGGCTCTTAGTGCTATGCCTTTCATCAGCATCCATTTTACCAAAAAGATAGTATTGATAAAAGATGCTGGCTTGATAGACCTGGAGGGTAAAAACTTCTGGTTTTCTACAGAACAGCGAGAGTCGAACACTGGCAGTTCAAACTTTCTCATATTGCCTTGCCAATGTGATTCAGCCATCATAGGCACTGACTTTTGTCGGCGCTGGTGGGTGCTCGCACCCCCGGCCCTGCCCCAACTCCACCCCGGCCCCACCCCATTCCACCCCTTCCCCAAATCCCCGCCCCCGCCTCCTCCCCCGGGTGCACTTCATTTCCCCTCCACGCCCCCCCCCAGCTTGCAAGCCTGGGAGGGGGGAGGGGAAATGCAGCGCACCCACCGGCAGCTCCCCGCCAGCCCCCCACGCGCCCAGCTCACCTCAGCTTCCGGGTTCCGCTTCCGGAGGCGCAGCACGCGAAGACGCTTTTTTTAGTTCACAGGCCTGCCGCCCGTCAGCTGTGCGGCAGGCGGCAAGCCGGGGGGGGGAGTGCCAGGGGAGGGGTATGGGGAGGAGGCGCAGGGCCCGGCTCCGCCTCCTCCCCACACCCTTCCCCCAAGGCGCCGCTGCGGCGCTCCCCCCATCCCCCGCTTGCCGCCCGCCACACAGCTAATGGGCGGCAAGCCTGTGAACTAAAAAAAGCGGCTTCACGGGTCGTTCCTCCGGAAGCTGAGGTGAACTGGGTGCGGTGGGGGCTGGCGGGGAGCTGCCGGTGGTTGCTCAGCACCCACTAATTTTTCCCCATGGGTGTTCCAGCCCCGGAGCACCCACGGAGTCGGCGCCTATGTTAGCCATGAGGTGGAGGAAATCCTTCTAGGAATGAGAAGGCAGCTGTGCCTCCATGTCCATTCGCTCCTTGGCTGATTGGCTGAGAATGCTAACAAGGTGGCCAATGAAGAAAGATTTGCAAGATGCTTCTCCTGACCTTGCACTCTGCAAAACAGTCCTGCGATATGTCATTGCATGCAGTTCAGCGATGGCATTTCTAGTTTATCTATTTGGATATGCTCAGTCTGAGGAGTGTTTCTTTCTACTTTGTGAGATTTTAGTAGTTATTTTATGCTGTGGTATCACTGTATTTAAAAGGAACCCTGATAGGGCTACCGTAAATTAAATATTTTGTGAAAAAATTATCGGTAAATGTTGTACCAAGTATATAATGTTTTCTTGTTTTTCAGTTTAACTAGCAAATTGAAATATCCACTGCACCTGCATGACCAGTGTTCTGATCCTCTCTTTAGTGAAGCCCTTTGAACTCACGATTAAGAACTCCAGATTCATTTAGCATCTTCGAATGAGCTATGTTTCAAAAAATAAAACACTATGAGCTAAATTCAGACCTCCTGTGAGCAGTCACAACTCCATTAAGTGACCTATGTATTTAATACAAACTTTTTTGAAGGTGTCATCGGTCTATAGAAAAACTACCACTAGGACCGTTACTTTACGTCTATCAACATTTCCATTAATTGCTTCTTGCTTTTAATTTAGAGGTTTGTAATTTGACTGTAACTTTTTCTCTGAGCTAAAACTTGGCATAAAAGAGATCAGGTTGGGAGTGGGTCTTTTTTTCAATAAAAATAATGTAGACATTTTTAAACTAACAATTTAATGAACAAATAATTTGTATTTTAAAAATTTGGGAAATACGTACTTATACGATGCATCAAAACATACACAAAGAAAACACAATTTACCATGTCAGCTATGTTGAAGAAAGGTGTGTTGTCTTTCCAAAAAGGAAGTGTAAGGGATGTGACAGTTTAGGGTATTGGTAATACAAGGTATATGTTACTGGACATACCTCAGATGTGTTGTGAGGCATGCAGCTGATCAGGAGTTGTGATTCTGATTTCACTTAACCCAAGGTAAATCATGAATAACTCCACTGAAGTTAATAGTTTTACGTAAGTGTAAATCTGGTGTGAAATCAGAATCGGACGGAAGAATGACTTCTGCTGTATAAGTGCAGCTATGTCATGCAGCCTCTGATGCGGCATGTCGATCTCTGACTAGGTTTTAAACACTACAAAGACAACTTTCAACATTATTAAGATACTGTTAAAAATAATGGCTTTGTTTTCTGTATTACTGTAACAGAAGAAATAGCCCCTAGAAAAACAAAAGAAACTGAAACTTTTAAGACTACATTACTTTGCTGTAAAATAAGTAGTGTCAAATTGTTTACAGAAGCACTGAGTAGATAACAGGTGCTCTGTTAGCTTTTTGTCATAATACTTTAAATGCCCCTCGTGACCTGGCTAGGTGTAACACCTGGAGATAGTTATCTGACTGGAAGTTAGACCAATGTATAGTGCTCACCAGTTTATTGAGGCTTGGTCTACACTTAAAAGTTATGTTGGCATAGCTCTGCTGGTCAGGGGCATGAACAAACCACACCCCTGACCTGCATACCTACGCTGACCTACTTCCCTCCCTCCCCCCAAGTGTAAATGCAGCTATGTTGAGGGAAGAGTGCTGCTGTCGATGTAGCCGTAGGTGCCGACTCTGTGGGTGCTCCAGGGCTGGAGCACCCATGGGGAAAAGTTGGTGGCTCCCCGCTGTGCCCCCCTGCCGCAGCTCACCTCCGCTCCGCCTCCTCCCCTGAGTGCGCTGCCGCCTCCTGCTTCTCCCCCCCGCCCCCCCCTGCCCGCCCCCCTCCTTCCCAGGCTTGCCGTGCAAAAGCCTGGGAGGGAAGGGGGAAGAAGGGGAACGCAGCGTGCTCGGGGGAGGAGGCGGGGCCAGGGCAGGGATTTGGGGAGGGGTCAGGCAGGGAGGGGCGGAGTTTGGGCAGGGACTTTGGGGCAGGGGTGGAGTTGGGGCAGGGGGGGTGTGAGCACCCACCGGCGCCGACAAAAGTTGGCTCCTGTAGATGTAGCTGATATTGTTGCAGGGGCAGGGGGTGTTTCTTTCTATTAGTGTAGGCCAGCGATTCTCAAACTGTGGGTCAGGACCCCAAAGTGGGTTGTGCCCCCATTTTAATGGGGTCGCTTGGGCTGGCATTAGACTTGCTGGGGCCCGGAACTGAAGGCGAAACCCGAGCTCCACCGCTTGGGGCCAAAGCCCAAAGGCTTCAGCCTTGGGTGGCAGGGCTCAGGTTACAGGCCCCTCACCTGGGGCTGAAGCCCTTGTGCTTTGGCTTTGCCCCCTCCCACCCGCCTGGGGCAGGCTCAGGCTTCAGTCCCCCCCTCCTGGGGTCGTGTAGTAATTTTTGTTGTCAGAAGAGGGTTGCAGTGCAATGAAGTTTGAGAACCCCTGGTGTAGGCTGTGTCCACACTAGGGGGCTATGCCAGCACAACTATGCTGACATAGGCTCCGTAGAGTACACATAGCCATACATATCTTTTCAGAGACAAGGGCCCAGCCATGCAACATTGGGAGCTTGTGCCTGGCTGTGACATCATTAAAAAGACGTAGCCAGACAGTCCTTTATGGTGTTGAACTATCGCAGACAAATTCGAAGGCAGCCTCAGCTTTCTTTGCTAAAAAGAGAGGCCAAGGATTGAATGGGCACAGAATTACTCTCCTATCCCCACAGGTGGTCCCTCTAGAACAAAGTTAATGCCCATTGAACTGCTGCTCCAATCCTCTGCTTTGCTGTGTGTAGAGAGGACTTCAGCCTTCGGGCACCATTCATATGACTCACAATTAACTATAGCACAATGGTAATTAATTAAGAAATATTATGATCTCCCTTTTAGGATAGGATAACTTATTTCAAAGAAAAAGAAAAAAAGTTCTCTTCTTTTTTCCAGATGTTTTTACAGCAGCCAACAGTGTCTCTGAGCTTTAGCAACATACAGCAGCCCGATCCTCAGCAGCTACAGGAGAGGTCAAGGGTCATTTCTCAGCAGCAGCTTATTCACAGTCCTCAACTTCAAGGGCAAATTGCATCTTCCCAACCAGCAAACCAGCAAATATTAAGAGAAGCAAATGTGGTATCAAGCCAGGTAAATATTATTTCACTACAAAGAAATGAATGTGGATATGAGGCACTGAAGTCATTCCTGAATGATCACAGATAAGGACATCAGTATTGTAACTAGAAATGTGTGGCCTTTTTTATCTTTCCTTCAAAACAAATGCTTCTTCCCACAGCTTTCTACTTTACTTTAAGATCTGATTTTTTTAAAGATCTAAACCAGGAGCTTTATGCAGCCAGCTTGTTTCTGTTTTAAAACTGAGCAGGGGAGTGTGTGGAGACCTATTTTTCTTTTATTGTTCATGAAAGGTGCCAGGTTGACCACCACAGAGACTGGCAGTATCTGCAACAGCTGGGTAACCTTTCCAGCACCAAAAAAGTGCTTTAACCTTGTCCTGGTGGCTAGTTCGCTGACACGCCCAGTCAGTCATGGTCTGAGACCATCAACACAGCCTATTTATGGCCAGTTATGATGGTGTATTGTTGATGTGTGGGGCTGGCCCATAAGGAACTGAACTGAAACCACCATCTTACAAGAGCAACAGACTCCATCCAGCCCAGAGAAATAAAATTAAACTCTGTTAGTAACTGAGAGCTGTGCTTCTGCGAGAATGCTCAGCATGGTTATCTTTCTGCCTTATTGCAGGGCTTTCTCTGCATTTCCATTGTTCCTTCTTCAGCATAATCCTAGCACACTCCCTTATTTCTGTTAACCTGCTACTGCTATTCGGTGAACACATTTACAATTTATAGACTCATAGACTTTAAGGTCAGAAGGGACCATTATGATCATCTAGCCTGACCTCCTGCACAATGCAGGCCACAGAATCTCACCCACCCACTCCTGGAATAATCCTCTCACCTATGTCTCAGCTATTGAAGTCCTCAAATCATGGTTTAAGACTTCAAGATGCAGAGAATCCTCCAGTAAGTGAGCCGTGCCCCATGCTGCAGAGGAAGGTGAAAAACCTCCAGGGCCTCTGCCAATCTACCCTGGAGGAAAATTCCTTTCTGACCCCAAATATGGCGATCAGCTGAACCCTGAGCATGTGCACAAGACTCACCAGCCAGACACCCAGGAAAAAGTTCTCTGTAATAACTTCCAACATCTCATCACTGACCATTGGTTCTATTTACCACTGATGGCAATTAATTGACCTTTGACTAAGATCATGTTGTCCCATCAAACCATCCCCTCCATAAACTTATCTAGCTTAATCTTGAAGCCAGATAGGTCTTTTGCCCCCCACTGCTTCCCTTCAAATCACGCAGTTGTACCTCTTAACCTCCTGTGCTCCTGTATTATAACAAGTCTATTAAAATAAAATGCTACCATGGTTTATAATAATAAAAAAATCAGGATGGATAAAAATCAGTGATTTTTTTTTATTTAAATTGGATTTTTTTGATAAAATGCTTTTTGAGGAATAAACCTATCTGAAGATAGTTTTAATTAAGATACATTATATCTCAAAGATATCTCATCATGGAATAGGGATTATAAATTTGAATTCTATAGTATGAGACAATATATTCATGTAATATTTAAGAAAAATTTTGTAAATCAGTTCCAATAGTTCATAGATTAGGGACCCAATCTTATGGGGTTCCAGGGGCTTCTGTATAGATTATTTAGGTTAATCTTTCTATCTACCCAATGGGACTCAGTGCTCAGTCTAGAGATGCTTTGTTTTGCAGTTCTCAAACTGTGGATTTGTGTCTTCAGAGATAACATGCTTGTTAACAGCAAAAATGTTTTTAAATAAATAAATAATATATAGAGGTGAGAAATAACAGACGTCAACCCTATTGTCCCTCTGTAAATTTGTTTACACAGAGTCAATCCCTTACTTCTCTCTAAAAGTACAAAATTTCAAAAAGTTCAATGAATACAAGATTGTTGGGGGCGAAATAGATCTGGACATGGAGAAGAAGTCTGGAGATAAATGTGAGAACGGAGGGACAGGCAGTAGAAACAAAAGTGAAACTGTTTGAGCAGCATATTCCAGAAGTCTTGAGGTCTTTCTGAGTGTAGCCTTCATTGATTTGAGATCTACCATACCATTCTCTCACTAGAAGGGAAAACCTATAATGACAGCAGGCCGTAAAAGAGACCCAGTTTGGGAATATTTTAATGAAGTTCCTCTACCTGTGGGTAAGACAGGCATGCGTGCAAAATGCAAACAGTGCAACAAAGAAATGCAAGGCCTGGTTGTCCGAATGAAACAACATCATGAGACGTGTTCCTTCTCAGGAGGAAGCTGCGTTGAAGATGATGAAAGGAACATATCTGAACATGCAGGATCTTCAGGTTGGTAAACTTTTTTATTTCATACTTCTTTCTTAAGGACTGCCTGTCTTCCTTCTGGACTATTTTTGAATTCTCATGTTTGAGCAAAAAATATAGTTGTTACTCTATGGTACTATTTGAGATGCAGTTGTGATAAAAAATAAATAGCTGAAATAGGCAGATCTTCCTTTTACGATTTCACCTTTAAAGAAGTACTGAGTGTCAGTGAATGCAATGAGTAATACTAAATGAGCAGTATGGTAATAATAATTAAATAATTGCATTGACTTATTTTGTTTAGGAGAATCCATCCTCAACATACAGGATTCTGAAGACTATCCACCTTCACGATCACCATCATTTTCTATAGTTTCAGAGTTATCTGCCAATGATAGTGTTTCAGTCACATCATGTATGTCACATAGCCACAGTATATCACCCTTAGCAAAAAGAAAAAAAAATCTCCATCATCCAGAAACAACCATAGATAAGTTTGTGATAAGAACCAGCAGATTACAAAAAGAGGTAATTGATGAAAAAATTGCCCTGTTTGTTTATGCAACAAACTCTCCTTTCCATATGATTGAGAGCCCACACTTCATTAACATGGTTCAGTCATTAAGACCAGGATACAGTTCATCCAACTGAGCAGATGTCGCAGGCAAATTGCTGGATAAAATGTATGAAAGAAAAATTGAGCAGTGTGCAAAAGGTCTAGAGGGCAAAATTATTAACCTGAGTCTTGATGGGTGGAGCAATGTCCACAATGATCCTGTTGTATGTGCTTGTGTGACAACAAAAGAAGGGAATGTCTTCCTTGCAGAACAATTGATACATCAGGAAATGCACACACAGCAAAATACTTACAAGAAGTAGCAGTAAAAGCTATAACAAACTGTGGAAAAAAATTCTAATGTCTAGTAAGCAGCTTGGTCACAGACGATGCTGCAAATGTATCCAAGATGAGAAGAAATTATTTAGAAGAGAGTGAAGAGAGTCCCAAGCTAATAACATAGGGTCGCAGTGTTCATTTGATACACCTCCTAGCCAAAGACTTCAGTGTTCCAGAAATAAAGGCTAATGCTGAAACTGCAAAATGCAACCGCTTTGCAGCAGCTGCTCTGAAAAAAGTGGAAGGAACCAAGCTAACTCTCCCTCAAGACATATAATGGATATCAGTAGTGGACTGTTTTTTTTCAGCACTATATCAAGAGCTGGCCTAATCTGATGACAGTTTGTGAACAAAATCGTGAAAAAATAGATGGCACTGTCACAGCCAAAGTTCTCAACATTGGGCTTAAGAGAAATGTTGAACACATGCTGAGCACGCTGAAGCCTATTTCTGTAGCCTTGAACAAAATGCAGGGAAATAGCTGTTTTATTGCTGACGCTGTTGAAATTTGGAAGGAACTGAGTGAGATCTTAAAAAGAGAAATATGCAATGACAGAGTTAAATTACAAGCATTAAAAAAACAAATGGGACAAACACTATCTCCAGCTCGTTTTCTTGCAAATATTCTCAATACTCGGAACCAGGGTCAAATCTTAACTGCTGAAGAAAAGGAATTGGCTATGACATGGACATCCAGCAATCATCCCTCCATAATGCCAACTATAATAAACTTCAGAGCTAAGGGTGAACCATTCAAGAAATATATGTTTACTGATGATGTTTTAAAGAAAGTCACACCAGTGAACTGGTGGAAGTCACTTAAGCACTTGGACTGAGAGACTGTTGAAGTGATAATCTCAGTTGAAACAGCAGTAGCTTCTTCTGCCAGTGTAGAAAGAATATTTTCTTCCTTTGGACTAATGCATTCCAAATTGAGAAATCGTTTGGGACCTGAAAAAGCAGGAAAGCTTGTTTTACTTTTCCAGATTATGAACAAAGAGGCAAATGAAGGTGAAGATGACTGAGTTAGCTGCAGAAGCCAATATTTTAAGTTTCTCATGTTGACCTGGCTGACATAGTGGATTTAATTTGTGTTTTTGTTTTTAAATATTACATTTAACTATTTTAGTTAAAAACAATTTTAACAAAAACAAACCTGAATTTAAAAAACTTGAATGTTTAACTAAATTCAAAAATTCATATGTTTATTTTGTTAAAATATTATATGTTTGCTGTTGAAGAAAAAAATCCAGAATACATAACGTTGTTTTAGTTAAATCAAATAATGTAAATGTCTGTCTGGTGATGTTCTCCTCCTAGAAAATCTTCCAAATATTAACCTGTTGAATTGGAGATAGTTCATCTCTCAATGACTTCATAAATATCTGCTTCAATTACCTTTGGTAAATGAAATAACCAAACAATCATTCATTTTCTGATACAGCTGTAAAACTAATCTGAAAAGTTTTCAGAATAAATCACTGTTTAAAAATGTATAGGGTGTACCTTCTAAACATGAAACCTATATCTATCTCTGAGTTGTGAAGAATATGTATTAAGGTTATAACAACCAACAAGAATGCACTTTTATGTAGAAATCCATGATTAAATCGAGTCTTCCTGACTAGAGATTTAAATCAATTTGATTTAAATCAAATCCACCCTGAAAAAAATCCTTTTGTACATAGTAAGCTTTATTCCCATCACAAGGTTTTAATGATAATAGTGATTCCTTCTAATTTTGCTTTGGTGTTTATCTTGGGGGTTTCTGTGTTTCCAGAACTGGTTCTTAGAATTACAGGACCTGCTTTGCTTTCATAGTACTCTGATTTCAGAGTCAAATACTCTGAAAAGTCTATAAGATAAAACATGATGAAATAGCTGTGGTGCATATGTGAGGGTAATTGTGATGTTCCCCTCTGGTGTTGTCTGGACCGGTGATCTGCTAGGCCTCTCCAGTCCTTGACTCTGGGAGCCAGCCTTACCCTGCACTGCTGTGAAAACCCCCACTCTTGAATTGTTCACATGCAGCCTCTGGCATGTAAGCTGCTCCCAGCTACTTGCAAGTGAATGACACTAGCCAATGTCTCTGGTCCCAGAAACAACCCTAGGAACCTCCATCTTGCAGTGTCCAATTATGCCCACTGGACATAGGCGCCAACTCCGTGGGTGCTCCGGGGCTGGAGCACCCACGGGGAAAAATTGGTGGGTGCTCAGCACCCACCGGCAGCTCCCTGCCAGCCCCGGGGCCCGTGCCCAGCTCACCTCACCACCGGGAGACGTTGCGGGGCCCCGCCCCCGATGCCGGGCGACGTTGTGTCGGTGTCGGGGGCGGGGCCCCGCAACATTGCCCGCCCCCGACACTGGGCGTCACCCCCCACCGGTGCCGACGGAAGTTGGCGCCTGTGCCACTGGACGCTGTAAGCTTATATAAGTTCATCAATTTACGGAGGAGGGATAGCTCAGTGGTTTGAGCATTGGCCTGCTAAACCCAGGGTTGAGAGTTCAATCCTTGAGGGGGCCATTTATTTTTTTTGAGGGGTTGGTCCTGCTTTGAGCAGGGGGTTGGACTAGATGACCTCCTGAGGTCCCTTCCAACCCTGAGATTCTATGGTTCTATGAATTTAACAAAGAAATTGATATGTACCAGGCTTGTTCTCCCAAGGGGAGTCTCTGACACATTGCAAACCAAATGCACTGCTTCAGATAGAATAAACAAACAGATTTATTAACTATAAAGGTAGATTTAAGTGATTATAAGTCAAAGCATAACAAGTCAGATTTGGTCAAATGAAATAAAAGCAAAATGCATTCTAAGATGATCTTAACACTTTCAATGTCCTTACAAACTTAGATGCTTCTCACCATAGGCTGGCTCTTCAGCCAGGCTCTCCCCTTTGATCAGTGGTTCAGTCTCTTGGTGGTGTTGGTGTCTGTAGATGTAGGCAGAAGAGAGAGAGCATGCCAAAATGTCTCTCCCTTTTATCATGCTCTTTCTTTCCTCTTGGCTTGCCCCCCCCCCCCCAATTCAGAGTCAGGTGAGCATTACCTCATCACAGTTTCAAACTGCCCAAAGGAAGGGGGTGACTCCCTCAAGGGTCTAACACAGGAGTCGGTAACCTTTCAGAAGTGGTGTGCCGAGTCTTCATTTATTCACTCTAATTTAAGGTTTTGTGTGCCGGTAATACATTTTAACGCTTTTAGAAGGTCTCTTTCTATAAGTCTGTAACATATAACTAAATGATTGTTGTATGTAAAGTAAATAAGGTTTTTAAAATGTTTAAGAAGCATCATTTAAAATTAAATTAAAATGCAGAGCCCCCCCCAGACGGTTGGCCAGGACCCAGGCAGTGTGTGTGCCACTGAAAATCAGCTCGCGTGCCATAGGTTGCCTACCCCTGGTCTAACAGATTATTTTGTTGCTGCCTGAGCCAGTGTCCATTGTTCCTATGAGGCTGAGCTGAGTTTGTCCCATCCATGCCCTGACGAGGTGTGAACTGCTTGTCTATTCTTGGAGAGTTTTTGCATGGGCTTGCTTTAAGCCATGAGGATACATTTTCAGCCTCATAACTATATACATTAAATTATAGCCTATAACCTTACTATAACATTACTGTAACATCACTATAACAACCATGCTCAGTGCATCATGAGCCTTCTGAAGACACCTAACATGACAAACTTTGCATTGGATACCACATTTTATAAAGATGAACCTGGGGATGTAGTGTGTTCTCCCAAGGTACAGAGTGTCACAGTAATGAATAACATATTACAGACTTTTAAAATGTATTATTTGTACTGCAATAGCACCTTCCTGTGCACACACACACACGCACACACATACAGGGCACACCTCATCATGTAATAATTAAGGTTATGCTTGTGTCATATGATCACGGTATGTAATTTTTTAAGTCTTTCTCCAAAAACTGGTCAGGAATTACTTACCTTTCTTTGTCTACTTTCACTGTCTTTTCTGTCATCACTCTGTGCACTTGTTCTCAGACCCCAGTTTGCCCCAGACTTCCAGGAAAACAACTGTAATGTACCAGATCAGGACATATCAGCCATTCACTTCTCCTGCCCAAATAGCCCTTTCTATTCTGAAGTCCAATCACAGTATATCACAAGGGTACCTCCTATAACACACCATAGGTTTTGCTCATATATCCCCTGCCATAATAAAAATGTGTGTGTGCGTGCGTGCGCGCGCTTTAAAAATTGTGGTCTAGGATCAGAAATCAATGAGAAGTGCACAAGTAATGCAGAACACCAGTCACTCATCCAGCAGCTTAGCTTCACAATTTACCAATTCTGCTGTGCTTCCACAGGCTGGGAACATGGCTCCATCTGCTGCTATAGCACAGGATAGCAACCAGTGTCATGCTAGTCCAGATTTCAGCCAGGACCGACAACTGAGGTAAATAATTTTTAATAAATTAATCAATTGTGCCCTGACAAAAAAGCTGTCCATTTATCATTTTACTACATGATAGATGAAGATTCTGAACACAAAGAAGGGTGAGGTATGTTAACAAGTTGTGGAGTGAAAGGTAGTAGAACCTGAGGTTCGTGGACCCCTGGGGGTCCGCAGACTATGTCTAAAGCAGGGGTCTCAAACACGCGGCCCACGGAGTTATTTCCTGCTGCCCGCCATAGGCACCAGCTGCACTGGCAGCCAAGCTCCAAACATTACTGTTTATATTTTATTAAAACCCCTCTTTGCATTACAGTTTTTAAAAAGTTAATACATTGGCTTTTAATAGAATACTATATTACTCTTCATTTTTTTCATTTTTGACTATACTTTTGTATCATTGTATGAAAAGGTTTCAGTGATGCAGCCCTCGGGCCAATTTACTAGTTCTCATGTGGCCCTCGTGGTGATTTGAGTTTGAGATCCCTGGTCTAAAGGGTCCGTGAAAGGTTGTCATTACCATAGAACAGTGGTTTTCAACCTGTGGTCCATGGACCCCTGGGGGTCTGCAGACTATGTCCAAGATTTCCAAAGGGGTCCGCACCTCCATTCAAAACTTTTTAGGGGTCCGCAAATGAAAAAACATTGAAAATCACTGCACTAGAATGAAAATACGTATGCCTTGAAAGAAAAAATGGGTTAAAAATCAATAGATCACCTAGAACTAGATTGTGACTTGGAATACATGTTCATGGAGTAACGTTAGTTCTTCTCTTTTCCATGTGCAAGACTGTTGCTCAGCCAGCCTATTCAGCCAATGATGCCTGGTTCCTGTAATTCAAGACTCGTTTCAGATATCAGCGTGGCTGAACGCCAGGCTAAGTATGTTACTTGTGAAAAATGAAGCACTGAAGTGACTTTTGAAAGAGCGTGGCCTTTTAGAATGAGATCTGCCAGTACTAGTACACATCAATAGTGCATTATTGTTCTGATTCTCTTTGAGTAAGAGGCTTCTAGGGTTAATCTTACCCTAGAAGCCTGGTTGGTTCAGTGTCTAAAATTACTATTGTGAGAAATAGAATGTGTTAGTGGGATTTCAGCAAGCCAAGAATAGGGACCCTTTCTTTGTTCCTCTCTCACACATTTAGTACCTGTCCCAATGCTGAGGCTATGGCTACACTTGCAGCTGTAGAGCGGTTTGAGTTAAACCAGCCTTCAGAGAGCGCACTAGGGAAAGCGCTCCAGTCTGTCCACACTGACAGCTGCAAGCGCACTGGTGTGGCCACATTTGCAGCACTTGCAGTGGCATTGGGAGCGGTGAATTATGGGCAGCTATCCCAGCGCTCAAGTGGCTGCAACATGCTTTTCAAATGAGGGAGGTGGGGTGGAGTGTGTTGTGTTGTGTGTATGTGGGGGAGAGAGAGAGTAGGTTTTTGGAGTGCTGACAGTGTTTCAGCGCCCACAACCCCCACCTCTCACACACAGCAAACATTTACTGATGCAGATAAGCAAGTGGGAGAAGATAAGCCGCCAATGTTTGAAATGGAGCTTTGAAACTGCATTTCCTCATTCCTCTGCCGATTTCACAACAAAGAGAAGAAAGGCTTAAGCTTAATGGAATTATGGGACAGCTTCCGGAGGTCAATCAGTGCGTAATAACTTAACTCCTCGTTTACACTGGCCCTGGGGCGTCTCAGCCAAGACGCAACAGCCGTTATCCCTCTCGGGAAGGTGGAGTACCAGGAGTGCTCTAACCAGCGAGTTAAAGCGCTCTACGTGTCTTGCCAGTGTGGACGGGGAGTAAGGTAGAGCGCTCTAGGAGGCTTTATTGCGGTATAAAGTGCAAGTGTAGCCAAGCCCTGAGTTTCTGATCCATGAAAATGAGTATGAGGAAATATACTAAATATCTGAGCTCAGCTTCAGTACTGACCCACCTTGAATTGCTAGGGCCTGATTCTCCTCTCACTCTAGTCTGACATCAGTGTAACTCCATTGACATCAGTGGAGTTACTCCTGATTTACCCAAGTGCGAGTGAGAGAAGAACCACGTGCCCAGCATCTCGGTGCTACATAAGAAGCTGCTAAATGAGCCAAATTAATTTTCATTCCTTCCAAACCAAAGGGGGAAACATAGTTGTGCTCAATTTCTCAGTCACAATCTTGTTCCTGGTCTTCCTCCCCCCATTTCCTCCCCAACTTTGTTCCTCCCCAAGATTGTTTATAATCTGTGCCAGGCCTAATCCTGTAAGGTGGCTCACAACTGAACCCTATGTTAATAGGTGATGCCTCAGGAAACCTAAGAAGATGCAGGATCTTAGGCTGATAATTCATTAGCTGGCATTCTTCCCTCTGAGTCAGTAATTAACCAGTTCCTCAACATATTGTTCAGGGAAACGTGCAACTGGAGGTGCTGTCTTTCAGGTGAGGTTTGAAATTGAGGTCCCTATCATTAAAGGTCTAATGACACCATTTTAAGGATAAGGATTTTAGCCCTAGTACCCTGACATAACATCTGAGTTTTCAACAGTTTATTCTTGATTTTTTTTTTAAATAGATATTCTCAAAACCAACAATTGTTTCAAAGTCTGGAACTGCAAACTTCCAGCAGCAGTTCACCCATAGTGCTGATGGGACAAGCTGTGTTACATCCAGGGTTTTCTGCATCACGGCCTTCTCAGACATCGTCTCTGCAACCTATGCAACTCCAGCAGCAGCACTGCTACCTTCAGGTGGGCTAGAACAGAAAGGGTAATATACCGTTTGTATCTGTGCAATAATATGCGAAGCAGTAAAGAACTTACGATCTTTAGATGGCAGAACAAATGGGGTCTGATCATGCTCTCTCCAAAGTCAGTGGAAGTTTTCCATAAACTTCATTGGGCACATGACTGGGCATGTGCTACATAGATTTCTATACTAAAGATGTTAAATTTTGCAAATATCATAGAAATTGAATAAGGACCTGAAATGTTATGTGAACTTTTCAAACACACAAATTAAGCATTAAGGTAAGTCAAAATATTTTTTAAAAAAATAACAATACTGTAAAATGGAAAATTAATCTGACAAACCCAAATGTACTTAAATCACAGTTACAGTCCGAAAATTGTCCTCCTTGATTCTGTATTAAATTTCCTCAGTTTACAAGTCAAAAGATGATTTTTCTAACTGCCAGTACCACAAATTTGAAATGAGATCTGAAAATCCAGGGTTTTTTTTTACTGTCTTTTACATCATCACATTCTGCATTAAAGTTTCTGAAGATGGAACTTAGGTGATAGTGCTGTTGCTGATGTGCTAAGCCAAAACAGAATCCAGCTACCATAGTTGTATTGGTGCTACAGGGCTAATAGGAATAAAAACTTGTGGCAATAAAGTAAGAAAATGTGAGTGAAAGCAGAAGCAAATATGATGAATAGGAAGGTGTTACTTTTAACATAGTCATATTTTTATCATAACAGCACATTAAGTAAAAAGACTAGACTAAGCTTGGAAAAGGTTGGATTTAAGTGCTGGTATATAATCAGTTTATTTGTCCCGTATAATTTTAACAGTTTTAAAAGACTTTAAATAAGTAGGGCCAAATTTTACTCTCAGGTCCACCTCCTACTGAAGTCTTAAGAAAAATCAGAATGTTGCCTGAAACGGTAAACTGAAAGGAGAAAAAAAGAGGCAGAATGGAGCCGATAGGTCAAATTCTGCACTCTGCTCACGTCTACAACTTCCACTGAGTTGAGTGCAACCCTGGAAATGACTGTATATGAAACATCAGCTCACTTTATTTAATTGTTTTAGATGCATGTCAGGCAAAGGACTTCACCAGTGGTGAGGAACAGAACATTTTACAATGATTAGACTGGGGACTAGGTATCAGGATTCCGGGGTTCTATTCCTAACTCTGTCGTCTCTGTGTGACTTGGGCAAACTGTTTAATTTCTGTCCATCTGCAAAATGGGCCTAAGGATACTTACTGTACAGGAGTATTGTATGTAGTAATTAATGTTTGTAAAATTCTCGCAAATCCTGAAAGATGATATGGAAGAGCAAAGTATTATAGTTATTATTAAATAAGTCATCACAGAACAAAGAACTACCCATATCAGGAATATATATACTAATATAAAGTGAAGCTGGGTTGGACTGGAAATGGGTTGATCAGGTATTGAAGCCAAAAGCCAATTTCTAAATCTAATATGCCCTCCAAAGGATTTCATCTTGTTTCATGGACTCTAACAGCTCCTGTGCTGTGCTCTCTATGCTTTTTTTCCCCGCCCTGGACAAAGACTTCTTCTCTATTTAAATAAATAAACAAACCACGTTCTTTTTTTTTTTTTTATCCATATTTCCCCCTCAAGGGGCAAGGAGCGTGAATTGGGGCAGATTACCTGAAAGAAGCAGTTGATTGATTTATTCTTTGGAACTAATCCAACCCATATTGAAGTCAACAGGAGTCTTCCTATTAACTTCAGCTGGACTGGGCCTCTAAAGCTTGATCCCAAACCCAATGAAGTCAATGGCAAAATTCCACTGATTTAAAAAATCTTGGGATTAAACCTATATCGTACACTGAAACGGATGGAAAAACCACTTCTGTGCTATCGGACAGATCCTATTCCCATTAAAGTCAATTTTAGAACTCCCATTGACTTCAGTGGTGCAGGATTAGGCCCTATTACCTAAAATAACCAATACCAGGTACACAGCCTATAAAATATTTAGCCTAAGGATAAGGCTGCAAACTAATAATTTTCTAAAAAACTCTTCACAATAAGAAACAAGAACTTTTGTATCAAATCGCGCAAATGAATTTTCTTTTATCTGTAGGTGCAGACACCAAGTTCTTTACACAGTGAGCAACCAGATTCTTTGCCCCTGCCGGCCTACTCACAACAGCAAGGAAATATAGTATACCATCATACACAGCAGCAGCCGCTGCCCCTTGCTTCAAGAAGAACCAATAGCTTGTCAGAATCATCAAATATACCACAGCCACTATGATAGAGTCCCACATCAGCACAATCAATGCACGATTAGCTATAACCAATAGACCCGTGGGGCAGGAGAGAAGAAATGACTTTGAACCTACAATTTTGACTTTTGCACATGCATTCATTTCAAAGCTCCATGGCAGTAGCAGACCACAGAGTGCGAACTGCAGCAGACAATGCAACAGAAAAGGAGTTGGGTTCAGTTTGCACTGTTTCATGACGATATTATGTATCATCAGGCTGAGTAAAATAAACACAAATGCTATCCTGTGCAAACTCTGTCATTGATTGCTGTGCGGCAGGAGAACATTCTTGTTGGTACATCATTCTGAAAGCACTCTGATTCCTAAAGACTGTGGACAGACACATGAGGTACTTGGCCTACACTGTTTCAGTTAATCTTTTGTGTAAGAAAAACAATGGAAAAAAAATCTATAGAGCAGAGAACAAGAGATTATTTTATTATGATTATTACCGTTGTTTTGCACAACTGCACAGAAGATATAACCTAGGCACTTTCTATAAAGAGGTTTGTTTCGTTATTCTGATGGCCAGACTGGTACATGCAATTAAACAAAGCCCAGTCACAGTTAAAAATGCTACACAATCCATACCCCTTGATTTATAACCTAAAGGTATTAAAGCAGTTTACCTGCTCTTTTTGATTAAAAACAAAAGACACTGGACTGTTTCCTGTTTACTCTGTGAATTGTGACCGCAAAGGAGAACTAAAAATATAAGCACAATCATGCAGCTGTATTGTTCCAGAATTCTAGTAGACTCTTTGATAATATAAAGTGGGTCCTTTTGCAAAATGAACAGTCCACTTACAGCTGGTCATAGCAACAAGTATCTGAAAAATATGCACTGTGTTTTGGCCCAATAACTAGGGATGCTGCAAATTATTATCACATATCTTTTTCATGATAACATTTGAATTTTCCTTTAAAAAATGCACTTTTTGCTTTTTTGTATGTTTTATGTTTCCAAGAAAGATTTTATGTAATTATAAAATAAAAAGTAGTGTATTGTACAGCTGTTGTAATAATGACCTATTTCTATATAAAATAAAATTATATGGGATTATGTGGAAATTATTTTGTATATGAAATATCAACTCATTTCACAAGTATAAAGGTTTTTTGTGCTTTTTATTTTTGTGAGTGGATATTTAGTAATAAATTAATGAATTAGTAACATTTTTGTGAAGGGAGCTGCTGTCTCATGCTATATACATCCTCAAATTATTTTTTTCTTTCCATTTAATAATGCACATTTGTATTTGCTCTGGAGCATAATAAAGTAGCTGAAAAGCTTTACTACAGTATTTACACACATTCTCCTTCCTGTGGCTGTTTAACTATGTAATTCAATTTAGACTTGAAAGACTCACTGTAACCTTACAACCTGTTTGATGTTTGTTTAAAAAAAAAACTATTCTGACAGTTGTTCCTCTCCTTGTTTCATCACAGGTAAACAGAATAATACTGCCTTAGGGAGCCCCAAAAAATAACAACATTAAACTTGTACCTGTAGGTAACTAGTTCCTCATCAGGAAATATCATTTCACTTAAAATTCTCAAGACACTATGGGGCAGAGCCTTGGAGTACGAGACGAAAAGGTAGCTTAAAACTTTGTTAGTGCTTTCCTGATCCTGGAGACAGCTAGATTGTTTTGCCTCTGCCATAAATTAGAGCAGCTTGAGAGCTGCCCTAACGCAGAGGTTCTCAAATTAAGGTGGGGGGGAATGTATTCTGGGGGGCGGGGGGCATGAGATTCAGAGCTGGGCAGATGGAGAGCAGTGGCTGCTGGCCAGGCACCTGGAGGTGTGGGGGACTCGGGAGGGATAAACTGCTACAGGTACAAAGAAGGGGGGGAGCTATCAAATATGCTTGAGAACCACTGCTCTAAGTTATGTTGGCTACAACTGAAGCCAGGGGGCTGTTGCGCTGGCAGGGATTACTAGAGTGCAAGGTGGTCTGGACATGCTCCCTTCCCTCTTTGACTCCAGATCAACAGCGCTGATGGGCTGATGAAGTCTTTCCACCACTTTCTGTCTTGAACCAGCTTCATGGCTTAATTCATCATTAATCATTTTTTGTTCTGTCATTCTTCACAGTGTCTATCCAACGCATCCTTAGTCTTCCTCTGTTTCTAGTTCTTTGCACTCTGGTATGTATCACCCTGTCAAATATCACGTCAAAACTATCACCGTTGTCTTCTTTAAATCTTCTGTAACAGCGTTATTTCTTGCCCTAGCCATTTTCTTATCGCTTCTTATTTTTTTATTTGGTGTAGTCTTAGCCATAGGTGCTGGAACCAGGGGTGCTGCTGCACCCTCTGCCTAGAAGTGGTTTCAGTTACATGCAGAGTTTACAATTTGGTTCAATGGCTCTCAGCACCCACACTATAAAAACTGTTCCAGCACCCCTGGTCTTGAAACTCTCAATATTCCTCTCAACCAGTTCATTTCTGCCGTCAATAATCTTATGTTTGTCGGAATCCTATAGCCAGGGGCAAAAACCAGTAGTTTACAGGAGGAAACAATAAACTTGCCATGCTTGATTTCCTGTTAACTATTATACAGGAATATGATGCTCATAAGAATAGATTGAGGACCAATGTCCATCCTTTCTCAAATGCTATCGGTCTCATTTCTGCATACCCCAGCCCCATTTTGACGTGTAACATGCTATGCCAATTTACTGCTTTAGGGCTCACTGTGGCACTGCCCTGGTTTATTACTGCAGAGCAGGAACATTGCTCTGGCTTGTTATAAGGCTCTAAGGCAGTATGGGTTGTTATTGTAGGCAGTCATGCTGTATTGGGTTATTATTGTAGGCCTAAACTGGGTTAGTACTGTGAGAATGCTACACTACACTGGGCTATTATTATTGTTGGGTCATCATGCTGCATCGTTTTATTGTTTTAGGGTTGTAGAGCTGACACTATACAGCCCTCAGGCTGTGCTATGTTAGGCTGTGCTGGGGTCTGTTACTGCGGGTTGATTGACTGTGCACAGCTAGGCTGAGGTAAGCTACAGTCTGTAACCTATAGCTGTACTAGTCTCAGCGTGCTGCAGTGCCCTGGTGTTATTGTCGGGTTGCTGGATGAGGACACTGGATTGCTGGGCTATGAGTTGCACCAACTCCCCCAGTTTGTTCCCAAAGTCTCGTGGTGATTTTCTTAAAGCCCCACACGCCGCACTCGGCAGACGCTCCGCTCCCTTTGCTACACAAGGGCAAGTCTGGCTCGCGTTGGACGCGCCCCCGGCCGGGACACTGACCAAGCGCCCATTAAACCCCCAGCCCGGGTTGCACGGGGCGCTGGCGGGCGGGCCGCCAGGTTAGTGCAGCGTGGCCGGGTTGCCCAGCAACTCCCGCGCTTCGGCCTGCCGGGCAGGAGGGGGGGGCCCGACCCTGCGCCCCGCTGCAGCCCGGCCTCCCTTTGCCTGCGACGCGGCCCACGCGCCACCTCCTCACGCCGCGCAGGCGCAGTCTCGCCTTTTTTTCCCCAACCCGGAAGTGCTCCTCGCTTCCCCCCCGCCCCCTCCGGTTTGGTTCGTCCCACAATCCCCCGCGCCTTCCTTTCCGACCTGTGCCCGGGCAGGGTGAGTGGGGTCCGCCCGTCCATCCGCCGCCATCCGCCTCGCCGGGTCCCGCCGAGCCCCGGGCCCCGCCCGGCCCGAGTGGCGAGGGGACCCCGCACCCGGGCCACCGGGTATTGCCGGCCTGGGGGGGGCGGGGATCCGGGCACCGGGGCCCGCACGGGGCTGGGGGTGGGGCGGGTCTTGTGTAGCAGCTGGAGGCACCTCTAGTGCTGGGGGGGAGGGATAGCTCAGTGGTTTGAGCATTGGCCTGCTAAACCCAGGGTTGTGAGTTCAATCCTTGAGGGGGCCATTTGGGGATCTGGGGCAAAAATTGGGGATTGGTCCTGCTTTGAGCAGGGGGTTGGACTAGATGACCTACTAAGGTCCCTTCCAACCCTGATCTTCTATGATTCTATGATTTTGAGGGCCTGAGTGCCCGGAAAGCCGGCGCCAAGTGTCAAAGCCTGGCTCTGTGCTCTCGGGTGTCATGGGAGCGTACGGGGGAGAGGGGTGAGCAAACCGAGGCGTGGTGCAGCACCTTGCTGTAGGGGCTGGGGGGGGGGGGAGGCTCATGGAGTTGTAACACTGAAGCTGCAGGTTTTGAAACCTGCAAGGCTAGTGCTCTGTAAAAGGTGGCTTAAGCTGACTGTAGAAACCCTAATGTGCGGGGGGGGAAGGGTTAGAGATGACTTGCTGGAAAGGCCCACGTGGAGTTAGACGTGTCTGTGATTTTCAATGATGCACAGATGGCTCCAGCAAAGAAAGGTGGAGAAAAGAAGAAGGGGAGATCTGCCATCAATGAAGTGGTGACTAGGGAATATACCATCAACATTCACAAACGGATCCATGGCGTGTGAGTGGCTTTTTTCATCTCTTGTTTGTCCCAATAAAGATGACCTATTTTACCTGCTTAAGGTGGCTGGTGTTTGGAAATGGTTCCAGTAAGCTTTCTAACTGTTGGCAGTGGATGATTGTCATCAAAGATGCTGACTTCAGTGTGATGGGGTATATTAGGCCTCAGTTCTACACCTGCATGTAGACCTGTGCAGATCCAATTGCAACATCGAGGCTTGAGTGATTATGGTTTCTGGCAAATGCAGTTCTCAGGATGTTTTTCTCAGTTTACATGATTTTTCCTAGGTTTAGCACACTGCTGTTGAGTTTATAGAGAGTGAAGTGTACAGGAACTCTGTCATTTCACTTGGGAGTTGACTGTGGATGTATAGTTATATTCAAGTGGGAGAGAGACTTTTTAACTTGGGTTTATTTTTATAAATTTTAAGGAGCCAATAATAGGAAAGTATCGGATAGATGAGAAGTTTTTCTACTAAGTGAAAGATAATTGATAAATGTCATTACTTTTATACAGAAGCAGGGAGGGAGACATACTCCGTTTTTTTCCTCTGGTGATTCAGTCAGTTCCTTTTGTTCTTTTTACTTTCTGATTCTATAAATCCATTTAATTTTGTTTACGTTTTCTCTCACTACCAGGAGGTATGTGATCTGAAATACTGTTTGTATCTCCTTGTTTAGTCTTCCTGCCATCTTGCTCCTAACCTCTCCCACTGATAAATAGTGCTCTGATGTGTGCTGTGCTACCTTAGTTTAAAAATCTCATGCAAGGGGAAACTAGAAATAAACTCTTGGAGCCAGTTAGTACAACAGGCTTATTGTAGTGAAATTGTATGTACATTGCACATCTGTATCTATTTTGAAATAACTTACTGATTTTTGAGAAACGATGTAGTTGTTGCAACAATAATGAGGTTAGGATAGTCCAGCAAAACCTTTTGGCTTTATATGCTTATGGAATGACAGTCTGGCTAGATCCGTGGCAAGTTTCTAGTGCTAGGGATATTTATTAAAGATTAGCTAAATAACTGTTTTCTCTGTTCTCAGGGGATTCAAGAAACGCGCCCCCCGTGCTCTCAAGGAGATCCGTAAATTTGCAATGAAGGAGATGGGTACTCCTGATGTACGCATTGACACCAGATTGAACAAAGCAGTCTGGGCCAAAGGGATAAGGTACGTCCCAGGGGCTTTAATTGGTTGGGTAGGGGAGGAAGAATTTCACAAACACACATGGGGAGAATCTCTTAAGTATCTCTTCTGCTCACTAGTATTTGCTTTTCGCTTGCACGTTTCCTTTCCGGTATTATAAGTGATTGGGTGAGATCTTGGTCTTAGGGCCCAAATCCACAAAGGGATTTAGCTTCTTAGAAAATTACTGGACGCCACAAACCCTGGGTTAGGCGCCTACACAATGAATGGAGAGAAAAAGAGGCACATGAGAACGGGATCCACACAAGCCAGGGAGCTGCCTAAACTAGCCAAGGGGAGATGCGTACTAGAGGGCTGGGTTGAAAGCCTTGCTCTTCTCATGGCTAAGTCTGGTCTGCAGAGGAGATTCCTATCTCTGTTGGGGAAATGCAGTTGGGAACCCCCTCTTCACACAATTGGGGAGGGTGGGGGAATTAGGCCTCCTTTATAATCTTCGGCCAGGTAGACACCAGTGCAGTTCCCCCTCTTTCTGCTGAGAGAGGATTTGAACAGGGGTTCCCCACCTCTCAGGTGAGTGCCCTAACCAGTGGATGTGAGATATTCTAATGTAGGGCTTGTAGTGCTTCTTTCTGCTACCTGGGAGGAACTACCGCGTCTATACCCATGTACAGACAAACAGTTATACAGTAGAACCTCAGAATTGCGAATACCTCAGGAATGGAGGTTGTTCTTAACTCTGAACAAAAACATTGTAGTTGTTCTTTCAAAAGTTTACAACTGAACATTGTCTTAATACAGCTTTAAATCTTTACTATGCAGAAGAAAAATGCTGCTTTTAACTATCTTAATTTAAATGAAACAATAACAAAGTTTCCTTGTCAAATCTTTTTTGAACTTTCCCTTTATTTTTAGTAGTTTATATATAATACTGTACTGTATTTTTTTCGTCTTTACTGCTGCCTGATTGCATACTTCTGATTCCAAATGAGGTGTGTGGTCAACTAGGCAGTTCATAACTCTGATGTTTTACTGTATAGCTTAATTTACATTTATTCAGATTCTTAATTTTACTTTATCATGTTAGAAAATGATTAATGCATTTATTTACTCGGGTTTTTTTACATGTGATTTGTCACGCTCTTACTGAAATTAAAATTCAGTTAAATGCAAAAAACAATTTTAATTTTTATATAAAATTACATGAAATAGGGTGGATATGTAAGAAAAAAGTTTAGCAAAAGAGAGACTGACCTATTTATTAAATAAAGGAATTGTCTATAGTTAATTGAACTGATTATTTCTGGTCACTCTCTCATACCCAGTTTTTATTAATAGATTGGAACTAGAGGAAAACAAGCTTTCCTGCTTTTTCAGCTCCCAATCCGTTACTTAATTTTTAATGAAGTAGTCATTGAGCTGAACTAGTTCAATAAACAAAGATGATGAAAATACTCTCTTTCTGAAGTGCTAAACTTGCTTTTTGACAGCAGTAGATGCAAAATTTGGTTCCAGGTGCTTAGTTTGGTGGTTTGGTTTTTAAAAAAAACTTGGTAGCAAATATGTTAATATTATTTTTAGTATTTAAACGATTGAGTATAATAAGTTTAGGCCTTAACATAGGTTATCAATTTAATTTTAGATTTTTAAAAATAAAGTTGTTTTTAATTAGTGTTTTATTCCTTATGCTCAATGGTAGGGCACTCAGCTGAGAGGTGGGAATCCTCTGCTCATCAGGGCTTGGAGGGAATTGAACTAGGGTCTCCCACACCCCAGCTCAGTACCCTAGTCACTGGGCTGAAGGTTATAAGGAAGGCCTCCTCCCCACCTGGTCATTTTGTGTGGAATTAGGTGTGCTCAGAGCACACCTACTGAATAAGACACTGCAGGCAAAACCTGCCTATCTTCCTCTGGTTTGAGAATCATGCTGGGGTGTAGGTGTCAGACAGACACCCGGCTGCCTGCCTGAGCATTGTATGCATACCCAGAGGCAGAAACTTGGCACCTAGGGAACTTTTTACATCAAAACCAGTAAGATTGGGCAGCAGTGGAAAAGGGGTTTGGTATACCCATGATAAATAAATTCCTTTGAATGTGGGTCTCACACTGTCTACACTGAAACCTATGTCAGCAAAACTTGTGGCACAGGGATGTGAATATTCCACTCCCTATGCTAGTGTGCACAGCGCTATGGCGGCGGGAGAGCTTCTCCTGCCAACATAACTTACGCTGCTCCCGGGGGTGGGTTTTTTGTGCCAACAGGAGAGCCCTCTCCCAGTGGCATAAAGCGTCTTCACCATACGTGTTACTGCAGCCCTATGTGTAGACATGACCTAAGAGTCTTCTCTGCAGCCTTGGGGAGGAAAGTGGTAGAAAAGAGGGGCAGAGAGCACTGCTTA
This sequence comes from Macrochelys suwanniensis, assembly GCA_033296515.1. Classification (NCBI taxonomy): domain Eukaryota; kingdom Metazoa; phylum Chordata; order Testudines; family Chelydridae; genus Macrochelys; species Macrochelys suwanniensis. The sequence goes on along the minus strand of CM065775.1, from coordinate 114,982,624 downwards.
ACACATCAGTCTGTTCGTGGACTCACATCTCTTCCTCATTGCTCTACCCTTACTCCTCTGCAGAATCAGATTCTCCTGGCTGGGGGTTTTCAAAATCTTCAATTCTATACACTGGGCAGTAGCTATTGTAGGTTCTCCTCAAAATGCATTTGGACAGATCATTTTGTGCCTCCCTTCCTCAACTGGTTACATATTAAAAATGGCAAACGTAAGATATACAGGGATACTAGGCTGGGACTAGCTTTAAAGGACTAGTGTAGACGTCAAATGTTTTATCCTTTTGTTACAGGTGGCATGTTCAGATACCCCTTTTTTAAAAAACCATGTTCTACCATCAGATGACCATAAGTATCTGGATAAATTTTGCAACCCCTCAAACACACGAGTTTAGCTGTTGATTCTTGGGCAGTTAGAAAACAGTGCTTTATGCTCTGTCTGGGATGAGACTTCAGGCATCATCATCTTCTTAGCATATGCACAACATGCCTCAGGTGTCACATGACCAGGATTCATCACCGAATTTGGTCTGCTGGTTAGATCATTAGCTTCCCTGGCTGGGTACTGACGGGGAGCATGACAGGTCCAGAATGTATTAACATCTAATCGTCTGCCCTGTATTACTGTTAGTCATGTGGGAAACACCTGCAAAGATATTTAGCTAGCACACGGGTAATGGTGCTTGTTCCGCACGGCAGACTGATCTTTCCTTATTTCCAAATATCTCCCATTTTTATAGTCCCACTGTTTGCTTCTTGGGAGAGCCCTAGCTCCTCATTTTTAGAAGCTTATGAAATGTGCTCTTATCTGCACTCGGTACAGAATTGGCAGTGACAGTGTAAACACCCCAGATCTGTAAGGGTATTGGCCACTTCTTTTACTTATTTTCTTGGCTGAAACAGCCAGGAACTCATTTCACATGCCAGGTGTGATAAGACTCACTTTAAGGGTGATCTGCCACCTGCATATCACTGAAACTCAGATTGTCTGTCTTAAATTCTATAGTGAGATTAAAATTGTATTAAAAATGAAGCTACATAAAGTTATGCAATATTTTCATTATAGGAATGTTCCCTACCGCATCCGTGTACGCTTATCCAGAAAACGCAATGAGGATGAAGATTCACCCAACAAACTCTACACGCTGGTTACCTATGTACCAGTCACCACTTTTAAAAGTAAGTGTACATACTCTTCTCCATTGCATGTTTTCTGAGCAAGGCGGTTGGTAAAGACAAACCTACTAAGCTGCTGCAGTGGAGACTCTTCCGGGTATCTGTGGACATTCTAGTACATTGACAAGAACTTAACTAGCTAACAAAGAGCTTTGCTCTTAAATTTCTGCCGCAGAGGAAGAAAAGGGGGGCTTCTCTTGCCCAGCAGTTACCTCTGCTGCTCTCAGACCTGTGCAAACAGAAGTCTAAAGTTGAAACTGAACAATTGTGAATTTAATCTTAAACGTGGTGTGTCACTAGTAGATTTAAAAAATTCATAAATGTGAGTTAAGTTGTACCTTCATGATGGCAGTCTGAAAATACTCATATCTATTAAGTTCTTTTCAACTTTCCCTTACGGTACTTGACTATCGGTCTTGTGCCAGTATTTACCACCAGATTTGGGCTGCATTCCCAAGCAACCCGACTCCAAGAAGACCCCGTCCCGGCACGCTGGGGGCCGCTACCGGCCTCACACCATCCATGGGCTGTGCGGACCCCACCTGTTTACCTCTTAACGGTTTCACGCCCTCTTGAACTCTATTATGTCTATTAGTCTAGTTGGTTAACTAAAAGATATCAGCATTCTTAATCTTGTAGTTAACTGCTAATTAGGGCTTTGAGTATCTCTAAGTGCATCTAAGATTTAAAGTAGACTATCTTGGTCACTGATACACTAATTCAACTTAATTTGTTTTTTTGGTAGGTCTACAGACAGTCAATGTGGATGAAAACTAAACTGATTTTCAATACAATAAAGTTATGAGTAACACTTATTCTGACTAAGATACCTTATTGAGCTCGGTGTCTTTTAATGCTCAAAGAACTACAGCATATCCAAATCAGCATTTGGTGGCTAGGCATCTGAAATTTCTGCTTGCTTTATTGGGATGTTACTTTTATCATCATCTGCTATAAAGGTGTTTTTTAAAGATATTGTTTACATTAGAAAAGGTAAAGCAGCAGCTTGTTGTACCCATCTCAAAACAAGACCATGGGGACAGCCAATGAAATTAGAAGGAAATACACAACAAAAAGGAAAGATTTTTCAGCCAACCTGTAGTTAAACTGCTGTAGGAAGTTGTTGAGACCAAGAACGTAACAGGATTCAAAAAAGGATGGAGTTATTTTAGGGATATCCATAAAATAGGGATATCCACATAGCTAGACAAATGTGCTTCACAGCTTAAACTCTGATTGCTACTGCAGCGTGGAGGAGATTCTCACATATGCCTTCTGTATCCTCTAAAACGGGTCGGCAACCTTTGGTGTGCTGAGTCTTCATTTATTCACTCTAATTTAAGGTTTCGCATGCTAGTAATACATTTTAACGTTTTTAGGTCTCTTTCTATAAGTCTTTAATATATAACTAAACTATTGTATGTAAAGTTAATAGGGTTTTTAAAATGTTTAAGAAGCTTCATTTAAAATCACATTAAACCCAGGCAGTGAGAGTGCCCCTGAAAATCAGCTTGCGTGCCGCCTTCGGCATGCGTGCCATAGGTTGCCTACCCCTGCTCTAAAACATCTAGTTCTTGCCTGTCAGAGGCAAGATGCTCAATTACATGGACCTCAGGTTCAATGCTCTGTGGCAATTTGTATGTTTGTAAAAATAGTGCACACACCGTTAGTGGCTGTGGTGGCTAAGGGTACTTTTTTTTTTTTTAATTAGGTCTCTTAAAAATTCACTGGTGCTTTTAGAAAAACATGAATAGTAATTTGTGCAGTATGGTCTACAAAACCCCTGTCTCTCTCTCTCTCTCTCTCTCTCCCCCCCCCCCCACGACTTTGAAAAGTACTCTTCACCCTAGGAGGGTTAGAGTGAGTGTCCTGCACTTACCTCATGAGGTATTCCTTAGTTGAAGAGTCAATACAGTACCCCTACTTAGGGTAATGTCTAGTACAAAAAGGTTTAATTGAAAAGTGCATGTTTTCACAGAACATCAGAAGCAGTCCATGTACACTTAACATATTAGCAAGACATACAAATCTGAATACAATCAAAAATATTAAAATAGTTTCAATTACCAGCATTGAAACAAGTCTTCAGGATTAGTGCACACACACAAAAAAACCCCAAAAAAACCCAACCACCCCATAAACAAACTGCAGACAGTAGCTGATGAGGGTTTTCCCCAATTAAAAAAAACAAGCTCTGTAACGAAACTACTGGAGCCAGCTCTGCTCTCCCAATATGTAATGGGTCTGCAGTGTCTTCACAGTGCAGACAGATGTTTCTTTTTACATTCAAAACAAGAACATATTTAATAAATCAATGGCACAAACTTACACACTCCTTTAGCTTTTAAAGCTCTCAAACTGAAGAGCAAACAAAACAGTCCACTGCTAACCAAAAGCTTTTGCAACATGTCGCTTTGGTGTAACTTCAGTGCAGTCAGTTTCAGGCAAATTTGCTACTGTGTATTTAGTTTCATGTGTTCAGCTAGTGACTGGTCGCTCATTCCACTTGTTTTGAGACAGTATTGATTTAGCTTTGCATTCTCCAGTTTTGGTTTCAGTTCTAAAGGCTTTTCAAAGAAATTTACTAGTGACTGTTCAGTCAACAGTGATGCTAAAATTTGTTCAAAGGAGATAATCCAGTTGCCTTCAGTCCCAGGTAAAGATTGAGTCTCTTTATGAGTAGTCTTCACAGTGTCAGTAAAAACAGTATCTTGGTCTGAGGCGGAGGCCTCCGCCTGTATGTCCTCAGTAAATTCATCTGATCCACTCCCCAAGCTGCTGCTTCTTTGACCCACTTCTCCAATCTGAAGTAATAAAGTGGTCACAGTGGCAATGGCTTGATATAAAGAGTTTTCCTCTGGATCTTCATGAAACATGCTGTACAAGGTTTTGCAGAACTGGATGAATTCCCTCTAATAGGCAAGGGGAAATTATTGTAACAGGTCAAATTATTGATCACACCATGTCACAGATACAGTACAATAACTGTAAAAGTTTGGGCAGTAAGTATAAGGTGACAAAGGATTTTAGAGAACCATGTAGAAGCATCCTCATTTGTAAGCTCTTGCTACAAATTTCAGACTTTCAGCGGGTTGATAAAATGCCCCCCAAAAAAGTTACAAGGACGTACTCTGGCAGTTAGTAATACTTTCCTAATTTAAAATGCCAGAGACTGGATTTCATACAAGCCATGTATGTCTGAGTGAGAGCGCCTCCAGGGAGAGAGTGAGTGTGTGTGTGGGAGTCTGGGGAGGGAGATTAGGATTTCATGGGAATGGGCAGTGTGTGATTAGCCTTGGGATGAGGTGACATCTTCAGTCAACCCAGAAACTGACAGTGCTGTAAGCACAACACAAGTGATCTAGGGTCTGCATTAGCTGTTTGTTGGTTTTGGCCTGTAGAAAATGTAGATATGGCTTGGACCTAGATATTTGAGAAATTACCTCTTTCCCAATATTACATTAGTGTATTTGCAGCCAGTGGTGGCACATGGGCTCTCAATTTACAAGAGAGAGTTGCTGGTGGGATGGTCAAGGGCCCCTACTCTTTTGGATTAGCTTCAGCTGGACCAAACTAGTTCAAATTTTGGATCTAGTGCACGGAGTACTTCTAGATTTGTTTGTGGTACCTGCCATTAGAAAGAACTGCATAGCTGTGCTCAGACATTTTTAAAAGGTATTTCCCACCCTTATTTAAAATTACAGCCTCAGTATATAATACCTGGCTCATTTTTGGCATTGCTTTTTCAGTTTTAGTATCCTTTTCTTTGGCTAAATCTTTAAGCATCTGCTTCAGTTGCTTTTGGTAATCTACTGTATCACCTTGGGTGGAGAAAAAACACAAGCATTAGTTTTAAATCCATTGCAACAAATTCAAATAAAAACCAGAAACTGGAGAGGAGAAAAAACTTGACCAAGAAAGAACTTAAGAGCTGGACAGCTCTATTATGTACATAATTATACTAACAATCTTATAAATTTGACAGCACATACCATTTGTTTTTCCAAATACTAGTGGCCTCGAAGTAGACAATAAAGGATTCTTTAGTGGTGACTGACTGTCTCTCTCATTTTCTGTGAGAGCTACCAAAAAAAATGAAACAAATTGAGATAGTTAGTGATCCTTGACATGGTGCATTAATAATTAGGAACTTTATCACATTTTAATCCTCTGAGCTCAGGAAGAAAACTAGCATTTATGCTAAAGGTGATATTTGCAGGTGATTGTTATTTAAACATTGCCTAGTTATATCAGACTTTATGCTTGTGTTAAAACAAGCAGCTTATTGTACGTAGTGGAGTAGCAGGAAATGTTGCCACGAGTAACACATTAACAAAAAGCTTCACACATTGTATAAAATATCACTCAAACTCTAATCACCTAATCATGTTAGACTGGGATTGCATCTCTGCAAGGTCAAACCAGTACTGTATGCAGCAAATCTTTTCAATAAAAATAGAGTACCAACCCCTTAGCATAACTACCTCCTGTATGGAAAAAGGCCCAGAATCGATTGCAAGACATCTCAGAGTATAGCAGCTGTAAGCCACCTTGTTTATAGGAAGACAAGTTTCAAAATTAAGCTAAGAAGAGCTTAGTTACAATTTTTTTAAAATTCCAGTCTAACTAGCACCATTAGAAATGTAGAGTGCACATCCTCTCAGATGAGGGCAGCCATGTATATGTCTGCTTATGGGGACTGGGAGAGGAAGGGAGGATGACCTTTTTCTTTCAAATTTCTTACCAGGTGGGATGTGCAGCCTGTATAACAGGTTTATCTTTTCATTCATTTCTCCATTATACATAACATCTACAAGAGGAAAATAAACAGTGCACCAGAACATTTACTTCCACAGTTTAAAATAAGCAGTTCTTTACGTACAACAGAATGTTCATATGTACATGCAGTCAGTGTATTAAAATGAAATATTTAAGCTGTGCCTGACTAGCTAGTAACATCAAGTAACCAGCTAGTTTGGTCTTGTGTATAGCCCTACTGTTACTAACCATGAAACACAGCTAATTTAGAAATATTGGCAAGAATGCAAAGTGGCCTAGCAAAGGCTATATATTGCCACAGCTGAACAAAACCATGCCCTCATTTGGAGGCCATCATTTTCTTCTTAATACTTCCCATACACCTCCACTACAGTCTTGTAGGATAAGCAGAGCAGTGAGGGCTCCCCTATTTTATTTAAATAACCAGTGCAGACAAGGTACTTATGCTTAATTCACTCAAAACATTGTGAAGGGTTTTTAAAACTAGTCACATCAGCTCACATTAAGAGTTATACAGTGGTTCAGCTCTATCAAAAATCAGTTCTAGACCTTGAGGAGATCTATGTTTGAATACTGGATTTGGCATCTCGCTACAGGTAAGGTAGTTTCAACTTTGGGAAGATATGGAGGTGCACAGTCTCATGCCATTCAGACACTTACTGCATCTCAGGAATACCCTAGCAAAGGAGTCTAGTTCACTCCAGGTCGGGTTATAATTTTGGCATTCCAAGCACAGCCCGTGTACAGGGAAAGAGGGGGTAGGTAGGAGGTTGCTGTGTAGGAGAAAAATAAGGCCCCCAAAGCTAGACCTAGGTGGGCTGAGATTCTCTACTGTTCCACCCTCTAGTTACATAAAGACTAAATGGATTATGAATCACAAAAGAGACAAGGCAGCTGTCAACTAAAGAAAAAAACTAACATGGGAGAAAAGGATTTCGTAATCTCCAAATAGAAAAGAATGTTTAGACAATTTTACACACGGTACAACTTCGGAAGTTTAATTTTTGCTAGGAAAAACTTTTTGGTGATTGAGCACTGTGAAGCATTTTAATATGATTTTTCAATCAGGTCCTTAGGTTGCCTTATAATTCTGATTACTTCAAAGTGAAGTCAGTACAGAAGAGAGATTAGCTAAACTGTACTCAAGAAAATGATGTCCTTCTCTTACTTTGGCATGCTATTTGAAGCCAGACCACCCTGCATCCCATCCCGCCACCTGCCCAGTCGCAAAGGTAGCTACCTAAACAGCTAGCAAATCCTTTGAATTCGATGAGATGGTCCATATTTTCATCCAGAAGTCGGAATGTTCTTTCAGCTAAAACTTGAGTGTGTTCCCCACACGTCCATGGTGAGACAAGTCTATAAAGGTTAGTGAACTGCTGAGAGTCTATTCTGTACTGCTCAGCATAAGGCCGACTTGGGTCATGCCGCAGAATTACAGGTCTCATCCCTTGCCAGTAGCAGCTCATTAGATGTTCTCTCTAAAGGAATCAGAAAAGAAAGCATTACATAAATTATTAAGAATAGTAGTTGATTCAGACTTAAATATTTATATCAAGGTATGCTGGAACTGTTAATCTCTTTTTGTAGATGTGATGATACCAAGACAATTCCTGGAAACAAACACTGTTCAAGTCTCAAATCAGACAAGTTGTCTCATGATTTCCAACTGGTAATTATTAGGTAACATTTTCAAAACTAGTAAGAGTTTTACAATATTTTCTCCCAATTACCTAATAGTTATTGCTGTATGGTAAACAATATACAAAGAAAGTCCGATAAATAACACATCATTACTAAAAAAAAAAAAAAAAAAAAGAACGGTTTCAAAGAGAACCCAAATCCAGGAAATTAAATTTGGAACAAGACAATTAAATAAGTTATTTATAAAATAAAATTGTCAAAGCCCAGGAAATTGTAAGTGAATGGAAAGGACTTCAGGTTAATTTTTTACTGAGAGGTGAGGACCGGCCTCTAGAGAACATTAAGACTAAGAAAATGAAGGGGTTTTTTTGATACTTAAGTTTTTTGCTGCTCAGCACAGAGAACACAGGTTGCAGAGCTGTGCATTATTAAACCTGTGCGCAGACAGAAGTTGCTAGAATACAATAGAACCTGATTTCACATAGTCCTTTTTGTACTACAGGTTAGAAGGGGCATGCTAAGGTTATCTTTTGCTCTTTTAAGTGTCATGAGGTCCTTGAGACCCTATCCGAGCCCCATGGCCTTAAACGGCCATTAAATTTGCTCTTTATAATCTAGCTGAACAGCCACCCGAAGGGAGAAAAACAGCAAGGTGCAGTTTAACATCTTATCCAAATGACAGCACCACTGATAATACAGTAACTCCGTCTTCCTGCAGTTCTTCACTGAAGCTCCAGTATAAGCCCAAATAATGGTCTGCAAACTAAACCCATAACACCAGAGATTTCTGTCTTCATCCCTCTACGTTCCAAACATACCCACCTTAAACAAGTCATATAGTTCCTCTAAATCTTCAGGAAGAATTGAAACATCTGGGATGACAACTCTGAGCTTAAAGGGAAAGAAGGGAAAAGCACAGGTGGTGAATACCAGCACTGGTATAAATGGCATGGTCAAGAAATGTACCCTCCCACATTGTACTCTACACAGTGAAAAAGCACAGCCAAGAACTGGAACATTTATGGTTCCATATTTCTTCCAGTCCCGCCTTTAAATCTACCTTAGGGACATTATGAATACAAGTGCAAAAAAGCATGGAGGCTAAAAAACATCAGATAACAGATCACCCTTAACTCACGCTGTGGGGCCTTTTTAAATTTAAAGCAAGCTTAATTAGAGTAATAGTAGTTAAAAAAAAAAACCCTAAGTGCTAGAAAATTCTACTCACCACATTTTGTTTGGTTGTATCCTCATGGCTTTGTAGAACACGAATCCGGTGTTTATAGCGCATATGCTCTATCTGTTCCACAGAGTGGTCTCCGAATTTCTAGAATATAGGAACACATTTTTTAACTTTTCTGAAAATGTAAGAAAATGCATAGTATTATTAGTCCTAGAAAAATGACAGTGTTTCAATATATTTAGTCTCTAGTTTATCGACCTAACTAGGTATTTATACCAGGCCCATCATTGTGGTATCTGAGCACCTTATTGAGGGGCTGAATTACCAGAGGGTTATGCTATGGAAACTCACACTTTTAAGTATCACAGAAAATCCAGGAGATATCAAGTTTTATTTTACCTCATAGGAATCACGGATTAGGTCAGCTATTTCAGTCACTGGACAGGGCTCCTGATCATCACTGAAAAAGGCATGGTGATTGCCGATTGGAGGTAGAGGACTTTCCTCATTTTTAACGTGATCTAAAAACCTGAAGGGAACAAAGCAATACAAACACAGATTATTTCACTGTGTACGCTGTGAGAATAATAAAAAGTAAGCATGGTCTTCTGGTTCAAACTTAATGGAAATACACAGGTTTTTATGCTACTAAGTTTTTCAAAATGCCTTGACTATTACTCACACTATAATTGTGATCTAGCCAATAACTAAAGGCAGACACCCCCCCAAGGAAAAACGTTTCTGTCTCCACAAAGTCTGGGACAAGAAGCTCCTCACTCGAGGGACGAAGGTAAGAGCAGCAGTAAAAATTTTATTACGATGATGTTTAAAAAAAGTGAACAGTACACAGTTTAAGCATAGACGTTTCTGGTTATCAGGGAATAACTACAGATTATCAAGGGGTGCGAAGTTTGGTTTAAGATCGGGTGGCGTAAGGAATACATAATCTGCAATATCCCCAATAGGGGGTAAAAGGTTAACGGGTCGAAGTACAGACATTGAGATATGAGGGTATGTTGTTCATATAATGGCTAGGTTCAGGTATGGAGTATAATGAGTGGATACGATGATGAGGATGGATTGACCCTCATTTGGTGAGATTTAATGTTCAGTGAGTTTATGGTTCCAGTTCATATGGTCTAACGGACAAAGTCTCTCGGTCTCTTTCTCGTATAGTACACATTGACGCAGTCCCCTGCTTCTCTCCGTATTGCCAGGAAATTTCATAGGGCCTCAATTAACCAACTTTCCTAAACCTATTGTTGAGATCAGACACTGATGGGACAGCAGCAACAAGACGAACTTGAGTTACACGCTGCTACATATGCCTATATTATATTCTTATCTTACTACTGATATAGTAGCCACATTCCTTTCTATTAGTTTTAAAGCAGAGCAATTTGAAAGTACTGTATAATTTGAAGTTCAGTCAGAGGAGGATACCTGCTAAGAATCATCAAGGCATGCCCATCATCCTTGCTGTTGCATAGTTCTGCTGCATTGGCTTCAAGAATAGCCAAGCCCAACTGGAAAATGGCTTTGATTCCATCGAAGAAGAAGCAGTCTACGACATTCACAGCACTTTCTAGGGGCATGATGCTGAGGAACAGGGTAAGGAACCATGAAAGGGAAATGGAAGCCAAGGTGGACAGATCTTTCATGTGTTCAGCCAGTTCTGGAAGTCGCTCCTTTATAAGCTCTTCGAATACTGATTGGTCTACCTGAGCACCTGTAAGTCACAATGAAACCACACGGTTAGCTGAGGCGAAAGGATTTGTTTAGATCTACAGTTAACTGCAACTCAACAGCTGCCAAATCAACAAAATGAAATCTGAACCACCAAGATGTGTACGCACCTGAAATGAGTAGCCATATTATCCTACACTGATAAACCTTGTCCCCCCACCCATTGTGTCATGTCTATACTACTTATTGTAAGTTCTTTTGCACAAGGCCTGTTGCACATTTTCTGATAAGTGCCTAGCACCCTTTCGGGTGCTATAAAATAATAATAAGCAGCAGCTGCTCTTGGCTACAGACAATTTCATACCTAAGTGCGAGCAAGAACAGTTTTAAAAGCTGCTTACTGTTCAACTTGGGATTTATGCAATACAAATGAAGCAAAAAAACCCTTCCTTCCGGTGTATATAGTTCAGCACTCAACACACAAACCAACTGCAAAAAAAATGAGCAGGGGAGCAGCTGCACTAGAGTGGAAAATAAAAAACTGCTCTTGAAGGAAGTATTTAATTGGTAGAAAGTAGGATGTTTTAAAAAAATAGTTATTTCCTACCATTCCCAGACGTACGTTTTCCTTGGTGTCTTAAAGACAATCTTTCTAAGTGGAGCGCATTCAGGCCCTGATCCTGCAATCTTATCTTCTAGCCCACACCCCTGTGGCCATGAATAGCTTCACTGCAGTCAATGTGACTTCGCATGTGTAAAGAATCAACCCATGGTAGCAAATCAGATATGCGAGATCAGTGCCTTGGATTAAAGAGGTTTACTGTACACAAAAAGGAGTTCTCTTTGCCAGTCATTTTCTGTTATTTCACGCAACCCATGTTTCTCCTCCCAGCCCAGATTCTCCTCTCCTTATCAGAAAGTTCTGCTTGCTATGAAGTTCCTGGCTTAAAAATCATGTTATACAAATCTCCACGATACATCACTCAAAACTTCTACTGCCCAAACGCCGAGCACATTCTGCATCACCTGTGACAGGAAGCCCAAAGCTTCGGCTTTCATACCCAAATCCCAAACCACTGGACACAGTAATTTTGTTTTTTAGCACTTTCTACATCAAGTCATAAGGAGGCACCCTAGTAGAGATAGGGAGTATGCAAATTATGCTACCACGTAAGAGGGTCAGATCCAACCCTGATACCAAGATGATTATAATCATTTGAGTGCTAAGAGCTCTTGAGAAAGAGACACAATCTCCACCTCACAGCGCATGTCATCTAATTCAGACACTATTCATCGCGTGAGCACCATAAACAGACAAAAAGGGGGAGGGAAAAAAGAGGAGGAAGGAAATGGGTGACAATAAGATCACATGATTACTCAGCAAAACATGGACTCCACTTGACAGTTCCATTAAGTTTGTGTGCGTTTGCCTAAGAGAGTTAGGTTAATGAGGCAGAGTGGGTTTTTAGGAAGGATCTGAATGAGGAGGCAGAGGTAGCTTGGCAAACCAGTGTAGAGAAGGCATTTTGTGCCTGAGACACAGCATGGAGGACAGATATCAGATTTGTGAAGTCAGAAGTTTAATACTAGACATACATGAAGTGCTGTACATTTTACAAAAGGCCATGTTATTAGCAATGTTTAAATTGTGGCAGTGGCTCACCTGGTCTATCTAAGGTATTTTTATGGCCCCCATAACAGTAGCATCTGAGCATCTTTAATGTATTTACCCATATAACACCCCATGAGGGAAGGAAATGCTATTATCCCCATTTTACAGATGGGAAACTGAGGCACAGAGGGGCAAAGTGACTTGCCCAAGATCATACAGGAAGGCTGTGGCAGAGCCAGGAACTGAACCCAGGTCCTCACTGTGCTAAAGCACAGTACAAACAGAAGATGAAAGCCAAAGACAAGACATAACAAGTAGAGAAGACCAACAGGTCATGGTGGGAGATGGGGGAGAAAAGTTAACAAAAAAATAATAGGATACACACAATTCTTAATCAACCAGGAGCAGTGTTGACAGCTTGCCTCCTGCCTAGCCATTATTGGGGTTACAGTTGCCTGTAAGCAACACAGAAAAGGTGAGTTTGGAGGAAGTACTTGGGGAGGAGGTGGCTGTGGCTCAGAGGCTTTTCCCACTTGAAAAAGGTGGCATGAAGAAAAGTGCTTGTAGCAGACTCAGGTGATCAAGGCTGCCATCAGTGGAGCAGAGTAGGAGGGAGAGGCCCTCGCAATAAAGATAAAAGGTCAGGTACACAAGGCAGGGCTAATTTCTGAAAGTAAGAGCAAGAAGTGTCTCTGGTGCTGTCAGGGAGGGAGAGCTAGAGGAGGGAGTTAAGGGCTTTGAGGGGCACAGTCAGTGCAAAGATTTTAGCAGCTGGATTTTGACTGGACGTGTTACTGTCACATGCCAAAGAGGGGGTGTGAGGTTTTGGGTGTCAAGGTCAGAGAGAAAGAGATTACAGAATTTATGGGGCAAGATGACGAAAGCTTGGACAAGAATTTTGGCAGCATGGGCAGAGTGGAAAGTTTAGATCTTGGAAATGATGTACAGGAAGAAGCAATAACATTTAGACAAGGCCTGGATATGACAGTCAGAAGAGAGGGCCAAGTGAAAGATGAAGCCAAGATTACAAAATTGAGCAACAGGAAGAATAACATTGTTGTCCGACCTATTTTTTTGGGAGGGGGGAGGAAGATCAGGAATTCCCCTTTGATCATGTTAAGGGTCAGGGCACATCTTCAATGCAGAGTGAACGTGGGCTATTGGCACCTAGGTCTGAGCACCCAGGTTTTTCATAGATTCCAAGGCCAGAAGGGACCATTGTGATCATCTAGTCTGACCTCCTGTATAACACAGGCCATAGAACGTCCCATAGTAAATCCTAGAGCAGAGCTTTTAGGAAAAAACATCCAATCTTGATTTAAAAATTGTCAGTGATGGAGAATCCTTCATGACCCTTGGTAAATTCTTCCAATGGCTAATTACTTTCACTGTTAAAAATTTACACCTTATTTCCAGTCTGAATTTGTCTAGCTTCAACTTGCAGCCATTGGATCATGTTACACCTTTCTCTGCTATACTGACAAGCCCATTATTAAATATTTGTTCCCCATGTAGATACTTATAGACTGTAATCCAGTCACCCCTTAGCCTTCTCTTTGTTAAGATAAATAGATGGAGCTCTGAGTCTGTTGTTACAAGGCATGTTTTCTGATCCTTTAATCATTCTTGTGGCTCTTCACTGAACCATCTCCAATTTATCAACATCCTTCTTGAATTGTGGGCACCAGAACTGGACACAATATTGTGGCAGTCACATCAATGCCAAATACCAACGTAAAAGAACTTGTCTACTCCTGCTTGAGATTCCCCACTTTATGCATCCCAGAATTGTGTTAGCTCTTTTGGCCACAGTGTCACATTAGGAGTTGATTACCCACCACAACCCCCAAATCTTCTTCAGAGTCACTACTTCCCAGGATAGGATAAGTATAGCCTACATTCTTTGTTCCAAGATGTATACCTTTAGCTATATTAAAGTGCGTATTGTTTGCTTGCGTCCAGTTTATCAAGTGATCCAGATTGCTCTGTATCAGCGATCTGTCTCTTCACTACTTGCCACTACCCAATTTTTGTGTAATCTACAAACTTTATCAGTGATGATTTCATGTTTCCTTCCAGGTCATTGATAAAGATGTTAAATAGAGTAGGGCCAAGAGCCAGTCCCTGTTGAACCCCACTGGAAACATACCCACTTAATGATGATTCCCTGTTTACAATTACATTTAAAGACCTATCAGTTAGCCAGTTTTTAATCCATTTTATGTGTGCTATGTTAATTTTATATCATTCTAGTTTTTATTCAAAATGTGCATTACCAAATCAAATGCCTTACAGAAGCCTAAGTATATTACATCAACATTACCACCTTTATTAACCAATCTTATAATCTTATCAAAAAAGACATCAAGTTAGACGGGATCTATTTTCCATAAACCCATGTTGATTTGCATTAATTACATTACCCTCCTTTAGTTCTTTATTAATCGAGTCCTCTATCAGCCGCTCCTTTATCTTGTCTGGGATTGATGTCAGGCTGACAGGCCTATAATTACCTGGTTCATCCTGTTTGCCATTTTTAACAATTGGCACAACACTAGCTTCTTCCAGTCTTTTAGAACTTCCCCAGTGCTCCAAGACTTGTTGAAAGTCAACATTAATGGTCCAAAGGATCCTGTGGCACCTTATAGACTAACAGAGGTATTGGAGCACAAGCTTTTCGTGGACTCCACTGCTTGCATCCGATGAAGTGGGTATTCACCCACGAAAGCTTAAGCTCCAATACCTCTGTTAGTCTATAAGGTGCCACAGGACCCTTTGTCGCTTCTACAGATCCAGACTAACACGGCTACCCCTCTGATATTAATGGTCCAGCGAGCTCCTCACCCTGCTCTTTTAAAACTCTTGGATGCAAGTTATCTGGACTTGCTGATTTAAAAATGTCTAACTTTACTAGCTTCTGTTTAACATCCTTCAGGGATGCTAGTGAAATGAAAAGAATGTTATCACTGTATGATGAGACCATATCATCTGTTTTCCCCCAAATACAGAACAAAAATATTTATTGAACATTTCTGTGTTTTCTGCATTATTACTGATCATTCTACCAATACCATTTTCAGAATTCTTTTTATTCCTAATATATTTTAGAAAACTCCTAGCTCAGGTGTGACCAGTCACACTGCAAACCTATACCCCCCAAGGGTGTCCACTCAGCTGCACCCACACTCGTGCTGCTCTCACTAGGGTAAGACACTAGGACTTCAAAGAATATGTCACAGGGTTTTTAGTGCTGCAGTAAAATGAGCTACAATTCTTTCCCAGTGAATTGTGGGAGAACTTATCTGTCCTCCTGGGCACACAGGAAGAACTGTGGATAGGCACTGGAGGACTATCAGCACTCAAGTGGTTTAGCCTACGTCCACAGCGCAAAGCAGGCAGGAAATCAGCCTGAATGTAAGCAGCACCTGAGTTTTAGCCTAGAGCCCAGGATGGCCCAGCTAGCTTGGGTGTAAAGCACCACTACGCTTAGGTAACAGAGTTTTGCACGGACAGGAATCAAGTTAGGGAAAACATCTGAGTAAAAGCCCAAGTTAATTCTGCAGTGAAGACAAGCCCTTAGTTGGTGGTTGGAGTCCACAAGGAGACATCGGAAAGACAGGCTGAGATTTTAGTTTGGATGGAAGGAGGCAAATCTAGAGTTGAGAGGCAGACCAGCAAGTCATCAGCATCAAAATGGTAGTGAAAGCCATGTTCGCAGTTGAGGAGCAGGTTCTGACTGATGGGACACAACGGAGCCTAATCACCAGCTGAGAATGAAACACATTGCCACTGTGTAGGTGGTATCAACTACCAAACCATTTACCTTTTTCCTAACTGACCCTAGAGCAATACTCCTCTAACTTAAACTAACTGCCTGCACTTATCCCTATTCAGTGACCAGGGGATACGATGGCAGATGGTATAGCTAAGCACTAAGGCTAGCAGTAAAAAGACAGAAAAATGAATAAAACTCAACATAAAGCAAATATCTTCCATTTAAAACCAGTTAGGGAAGGACAAGCGAGTGCAAATAATGGCTTTTTTTTTTTTTAAACAGTACATGCCTAAGATTAGTGTATAAAACGGGTCATTGCATCTGCAGTCAAGCACTGTGCATGTAGTTACACCTTTTCACACAAGCAACTTAAATGCACATTTCTGAAAGTTTGACCCACTGTGTCTTAAAGGTACCTATACGGCAGAACACGTAGACATGCCCTGCATGGCACACAGACACAGTACAGCACAAGATGCAGAAAGGGTGGAAGTTACCGGTTCCCAACATTGCATCTCCCACAGCTGTATAGTCTGAAGCCTGAGAAACACGGGGCTGAGATCAGCTCTTTCTCCAGGGTAATTTTAGATCCAATCCTATATTCCTTCAGCATCCTGCTATCACAGGCATATCAGATAAGAAATAGTTACCACAACATATTCTTACATATGCCATCCATACAGCTGGGGGGGACATCCCAACAACACTCAATACTTTACAGTAACAAAGATTAGCAATAGCTAGCCTGTTTTTAATTAAACATGTGCAAGGTTCAACACTTGAGGTATAAACGGAGCATCTCCCTGATGAGCAAAAGAAAATGACTGCAAAGCCAAGATGCACATTAGTATTTTTTTTTTTTATTTTTTTATTTTTTTTACTAATTTTCAAATATTTCAGACAGACTCAGTGAAATCTGTAATGAGGAAATAGCAATTACAAAAATATGAATGGTGCTCTCACATACCAATTTATACATGGTATTCTGCACAGCTGTAAACAAAATCAGAATTTGCAAGTTCTTTTTCGTCCTGGTGCCTTGCAGTATTTCACTCCCTCATTCCCAGTGTAATATTTCAATGAAAGAGTGGGAGAGAGACAAGCTTACCTATCACTCGGTGATTAAAGTAATCTGGCAGCATCCTCTCACACACAGCAACCAGCAGCCAAAAAGCTTCCTCCTCTTTGGCATACAACAACAACACAGAGGTCAAAATATTCATAGACTGTTATGAGGCCAAAGAAGAAAATGGGATGTATTAGTTGCAGAACCACCCCTTTCTCCAAAAGCTCCTAAAGCAGAGCTGCTTTAAAAAACAACAAAACTTTTCAGATAAAACATCAATTAATTGGCAGGAGAAATGCCTTTCACCCCCAGGGCTCCCACAGTCTGACAGCTTACCACAAAACACTGCTCTCCTTACTGTAGAGATATCAATTTGGCAGAGAAGGAGAGAGACTGATTATATTATTGCAATCCATCTAAGACTTTAAGCCACAGGGGGATTTGCAAGTTCATACATGCCACTCTTCATATGGGGCAACATGAACCAACTATGCAAAACACAGCATTATATTTGTCAAGACGCAAAATGGCCATCCAACTGTATCATAACATGGGTTTTTTGCCTCTGTAGATGTGTCTGCATGGAAGATAAGGGAGCTGGCTCATGGGTCTAGAACTACACTACTCCCCTGGTCAGAACTCAGGAGCCTGGAGGGGAGGCGGAGACATTATTAGAGCCAATAGGTTGTAATTACACTGCACTGAGGCTATGTACTTAGCACCACCCCAGGAAGAGGAGGATTTCAGCTCACCAAATCCCTGCACAGGGTCCCCTATGTGAAGCTCATTGTCATAGGCCAGTTTACTTTGGCTGAGCACTGCATGAGATAACTTGCACTCAGCACTAACAATGTTATTTTTGATTCTCAATGAAAATTCTGAACATACACAGGGAACAAGTCTGAGTCAGAAAGGGCCATTTTTACATACTCATTTTTCAGAGTAAAACTACACAACCTTTAAATTATTCTTTCATTAGGTATGCAACAAATCAAAGCATGTTATTTATAAAAAGCCATTGCAAAACACACTGAGGAGATAACAAAACTGAGTAAGCAGATAATTCCTCTAGAGAGAGAGCATTAACATACACTTTTCTACATGCTAATAATTCTTCACCTGGCAGTATCCTATTTTGGGGTTCCTATGTGCATAAGCTGTCAGAACTCTCCTCAAGGCTGCTATCCCAGTTTCATTCTGGAAGGCTGGGTGTTCAGGCAATGAGCGATGCAGGTCACGTTCAATCTCCTCTGTTGCCATGCAACACTTGCCCATTGACGCCTCCACTAAATTTCCGTAGTAACCAGAATGGGAGGCAAGATCAGTTACAGCATCTGAAGGCAGCAGTAAAAGGAAAACATGAGGAGGTTAAGAGGATTTCAGGTATAATGTCATTAAGTGAATTATTTGTCAAAAGAACAAACGTGAAGAGGTTTTTTCCCCAAGGTCTATGAAATTAGACATTACTTGCATTTAGTGAACCCCTGAACCTAAAAAGGAGATAAAATACTAGCAGTAATTTGCCAAGGTGCAACGTTTCCATAGAAAATGAAACAGCTATTATTAAAGCCTAAATCACACAGTAGAAGAAAAACCAGCTTGATACTGACTTTGTACTGTGAAACATCCCCTGCTAAAAACATTGCTGGGATAAATTTATTCAGTATTGAATGTAATGTCCAAAAAGAAAAACCTCCAAAAATAAAAGCATTTAATCCTTGCAAATGTGTCTGAAACTAGACCCAACAAATTGGAGATCACATTGTGGGGAACAATCCGGCTCAGACAGGGCAGGGCAATGAATGAAGTTACTTGGCAAGTCTTTTCCAGCTATAGATTCCTGCCAATGTTTTAAGGGAAGCAACAGCATTGCAGACCTAAAGATGCCATAACTTCATAATAGTAAGGTTTCACTAAGATTAAATCAATACTTACATTACAGTCTAATTGTTGCCTTAAAAATAACTATTTCATAAAGACATGATGGCATTTTTATGCTAATTACGTTGACAAAATTGCCATTATTTCTACGCACCACTGACCAGTTATGAGACACAAAACAACAGTCTCTTATTGTTCTACCTAGGTATTTATACGGACACTATCCCCACAGTATTTGAGCTCCTCTCCTTCCTTCCGTCCTTTCCACTAGAGAATGTGATGGGATTACATGCCATAATATCCAGCTTGGACATAGTTTTCCTTTGCTGAAGAACCATCTTTTGGAGCTTTCTTGCCTAACTGCATCTGTAGCTGCGTTCAGCCCTGGATCCTGGCTATATCCTAAATGTATTACAGAGTTCTCACCTGAAAAGAGGAGCCAGAGTTTGCCTCGTAAAGATTCTGGGAGTCCCATTGCAACAAGTTTTCTAATCTTCTCTGTGCGAAACATACACACCGTTCTGCCATATTCTGCAAAATGGTCATTCCACAGTCTCTCTTTTA
The DNA here is from genome assembly GCA_033296515.1 of Macrochelys suwanniensis. Taxonomy (NCBI): domain Eukaryota; kingdom Metazoa; phylum Chordata; order Testudines; family Chelydridae; genus Macrochelys; species Macrochelys suwanniensis. The sequence goes on along the minus strand of CM065775.1, from coordinate 114,963,262 downwards.
TTTGTTCCCTGGACTGGAAATCAGAGGATACGTTTTAAAACAAGGAGTGTGCTTTTAAGGTCTAATATACAAAAAGCATTAAACACTCTCGATTTTCCTCTTTCATAAGGATTTCTTTTGGACCAGAAAATGTGGTAATAGACACGGGAGATCTACTTTAAGGGGCAAATCCTGCCCCATTCTGCCCTGGGGGAGGAACCTATGCAGTCCCACAGCACAAGGGAAGAGCAACACTAGGCAAGACATTGAGAGCCCACTGTGTGCCAGAGCCCAGCTCCATAGGGACTGCCTGCAAGTTAGTGCACCATGGGGATGCACTGGTCCTTCCCCCCGCCCACCCCACAGCCTTTAGGCTGAAGCAGATCCACTCTGCAGCTGGGGAGAGGAGGTGCTAGTGTTGCGCTTTGGCCACTACTTCATGCTTTCTCTCACTACTAAGCTGCCAGAGGTCACCAATTACTTCTCAGAAGGAGCTTGCAGCAGCTCAACATTCATCAGGGGAGCCTGGGCAGCAGGGCCCCCTTCCCACACTCATGAAGTGGACAGAGGGCTTCCCCAAAAGCCTTCAAGCAATCTCCAGCCATGGTTCTCACAGACCCGAAAGACTAGTTCTTGTGACTGGGAATAACCGTGATTATCCTAAAGATCACAAGTAAAAGGGCAAACAACTTATTTTAAATGATAGTAGCACTGACAATACCAGGCTCCCCAAATCAATTGGGAATCTGAGGGAGGAGAGACGACCATGGGCTCCACAGGCCCATAAAGCTAGTTTTGTTTTGCTTTTTACAGGGAGAGCTACACTGCTACCATGAATACTATGGGCCCTTTGCTCGATCCAGTAGCTCATTACAACTCTGGTAAGCTAGCACTGCTGAGAGGCAGTAGTAATAAGAAAGGCTGATAAAGTGTAGTTGCTGCAACTACGCAGACAGGATCCAACACCTCCTCTCTATCAAAACACCATTTTCAAAAATTCACACATTTGTAGTTGTGACCACCGTGTGAAAAGGAGTGCTGTAAAGAGACACCGGTTTTTACTTATTGGGGGGAGGGGTGGTAAATAAATATTTTGGGGGTGGGATGAGAAAAGAGCCAGGCAGGCAAAGGAGTACAAACGAATGAAGACGCTTACTACAGTTTAAACTCAAAACACACACAACCACACTTATACTTTCCTGCCAATATATAGTTCACTTTATTAAAAAAGACTGGGTTTGGCCAAACAAGTTACCATAGTTATTTTTAAGACTTATTTTTAAAAGCTACTCTACAATTGCACCCTAGCTGTACATACCACTCTGAAGTCACTCCCTTCAGCTCCGGACTGGTGAAAGACTGATCTGAGTGCCTCTGCATTTAACAAGTGACTGCTCTCCTTTTCACCTTCACTCTGGTCTTCGCTTTGGGAAGCCACTATTCCCAAATCCCGGGACTCACCGTCACTGCACACACATGTCGAATGAAACACGAGAGAGTCCTTGCAACATAGAATTGAAGAAAAATAATTTTTGGAAAGAGTTTAAAAAACAGTACTGTACATATAATGTTTGAGACAACAAGAGCCAACACAAACTAGAGAAGGAGGTAACTTTGTTATAGTCTTAACTTTCGCCCAAATTTGAAAATTTTGACCTGAAATTAAAGTACCAAAATCCACAGTTAGGCACCTAACTAATAATGGCCTAATTAGTATTTTGCTGAGCATTTGCAGTCACTACGTAAAGTCAATGGGAGCTGTAAGTGCTCAGCACCTGTAGATCAGGACTCCATTGCTACCTTCCCTCATATTTTTTAGGAAAGAACAGGAAGTGTTTTTCTATTCTTTTTTATAGACAAGTTAGCTAGTAGCCTTTACAACTGTACTACTCCATAGTCTGGATTTAGCAGGGACACTCCCCTGCCCCAACACCCTAGCATGGTAGCCAGAGCTCCAGGACAGACACATATAGATCATTCCGCGTTTCCAGGGGCTGAGTTCCAAGTGGGATTATCAAGCAGGTAGTGGAAGGTTAGCTATGGTGAGGCCTTAGGAGATAACCAGGCAGCAGCTCAGGATTCAGCCTGTGGCAGGTCCGTTATCACATCAAATAATGAGCGATTCTTGGGAGTACCAGAAACAGTTACTTAATTGATTGAGGGGAGTGGGGCAGGATGGCTGATTTTGAAACAGAGTGAGTATTAGTTTAAGGAAAAGACTGATTTTTCATGTATGAAATAGAAAATGTGCAAGGAGCACAAAAGGGGCCATCCAGGAGATTGGGATGAGGAGGAATATCACAGGAAAGTGACCAAGGAGAAGCCTGAAGGCCCCCCTGATGTGCGGGGAGGGAAGTTCTCCACAGCCTTATTCCTCAGTGGGGAGACAGCCACGTGTGGGAGATGCCTCCTAGAGATATGAAGGGAAGGATAGAAATGCTACTTCCTTAAAAATGCTGGGTTCCTGGCAGTTTAGCTGAATCCCAAGTCTTTAAGGCCATGAGAACTGACACTCAGACTGAAATTACCTGTAATTCTCAAGGATATCAAAGTGCCATGCTCTGCCCTGCACTCTCCCTCGGGAGTCCTAGAGTCCCAACTTTTTCCCCCCAAGACTGTCCCAGGAAAACCTTTTGAAATATAAGCAGCAATGTTCTCACTTCAGCAAGTACTTTTTATCTGTCACTCAGTGTTTCTTAGCTTCCTAGTTAAATATTGGGCATTTTTGGTCCTGCACAAACAATAAAATGCCCTGATGGTTTATACAATACAGTAGAAAATAATTTACTATAGGTTAATTCAAAAGATACTGTACCAAACACACAGTTAATTAGCCTACAGTTTATAAACACTGTAGGGAAAAACTCATTACATTAATCCATAAGAAGTTACTAGTAAATTTAAATCATAGAAACATAGGACTGGCAGGGATCTCGACAGATCATCTAGTCCAGTCCCCTGCACCAAGGCAGAACTAAATTTCTAGACCATCCCAGAGAGGTGTTTGTCTAACCTGTTCTTAAGACCCTCCAATGACAGAGATTCCACAAGCTCCCTTGGTAATTTGTTCAAGTGCTTAACTACCCTGATAATTACGAAGTTTTTCCAAACATCTAACCTAAATCTCCATTGCTGCATTTTAAGCCTATTACTTCTTGTCCTGTCCTCAGTGGCTAAGGAAAACAATTTATCACCCTCCTTTTCTTAACAATCTTTTATGTAGTAGGAGACTATTATTATGTCCCCCCTCAGACTCTTAAACAAACCCAGTTTTTTCAATCTTTCCTCGTAGGTCATGTTTTCTAGACCTTTCATCATTTTTGTTGCTCTCCTCTGGACTTTTTCCAATTTGTCCACACCTTGCCCAAAGTGTGGTGCCCAAAACTGGACATAATAGTCCAGCTGAGGCCTTGTCAGCATTGTGTAGTGTGGAAGAATTTCTTCTTGTGTCTTGCTTTCAACACTCCTGCTAACACATCCCAGAATGATGTTAGCTTTTTTTGCAAGAGTAGTACATTGTAGACTCATATTTAGTTGGTGATCCACTATAACCCCCAGATCCTTTTTTGCAGTACTCCTTCCAACGCAGTCATTTCACATTTTGTATTTGTGCAATTGATTATTCCTTCCTAAGTGCAGTACTTTGCATTTGTCCTTATTGAATTTCATCCTTTTTATTTCAAACCATTTCTACAGTTTGTCACCATCATTTTGAATTCTAATCCTGTCCTTAATCACAGGCTTCTAGCCAATTTTCTGCTCCAGTTATGATTTTAGGAGATGCAGGACAAAAGGCTAAGTATCATCATCATTATGCAATTTGAAACAGATCAAAAGTTTAGTACCGTTTCTTTTTTTTCCAAGCAGTTATAGTGCACTGGGTTGCTGGTGTTGACTTGTTTTAATCTCCGAAGCAGGTTCTCCACCAAGCTATCCCTGTCCTTCAACTCAATGAACTGAAAGGCCATCTTGCTCCTTATACTAATAATGATGGGATTGGGAAGGAGACTAGTGTCCTCCATCTTCTCTATACTAACCACCTATTCCAAAAACATGACAGAAAATGTATTAGTCACCATTCAAATACACTTCCTGATATACTGAACGTGTACTGAAATGTACATAAAGGGATATATTTCTTTGCACACTGATATTAATTATGACTATTCAGATTGTCTAAATGGTCAGATACATCCTAAAGATCAAGATGGATTAAATTTTCTTTACTTTAGACAGATGACCTTACCCCACTTCAGTCTAAAGATTTTCAAGAGTAACTTGTGATTTTGAATGCTCAACTTAAGACACCTTAACCACAAAGACACCAGGTTAAGAAGCCTGATTTTCAAAAATCTGAGCACCCACCTTCTGAAGTTCAGGCCAGATTAAGGTGTCTCAAACTGGGCTCTCAAAATCATTATGCTACTTTTTAAAATCTTGGCAAACAGCTATGGTTTTGCTGACATTTAAAACAACAATTGAAATGGGATCAACATAACCAAATTCTTGAGGAAATACGGAGTTTCTGCTCAATAGCATAGAATTAAGTTTTTAACCCTGTGAGCATAACAGTTTTTGATAGCTATGAAATTAAAAAGCTGTTGTCTCCAGTTATGTACATTACACCACTTGTTTTCAGATGCTGTGTCACTAAAAGGGTCAGGATATCATTTAGAAGTTGCTGTTATTGCTCCAGGATGAAAGTAGAGCTTCATCAGTAAGAGATCACAACTGCAGGCACAGGGATTGAAAAAAAAATCTTTAAAAACCAAACAGCATCCCATTCTAGTGCATTTAAAATAGGTGACTGGCAGTTACTACTTGCCATCCATGAGCCAGACAAAGGCTAAATGAAATATATTGAAATGCTCATAATACTTGATGGCCAGACTTCTTGCAGTGAGGGGGAAATGCCACTTAATTCTGCTGAAAGCAGAAACCAAATTCTACACCAGAATCCAAGAAGTGAATTTTGTCTACACAAATCTACATTAGATAAAAACGTACAAGTCTTTTTTAAAAGACCAGACTATCATGTCAGTGTTGGAGACCTGTGTGTCGGCACTGCCTCCAGAGCCCCCTGCTTCCTTCAGCTCCACAGCACAATCCACTCTCTCTTGTGTGTGGAATCCCCACAGGCTTGGTGGGGGAAGACTGTGCATGGAATGGAGAGAAAGATGCCATTGTATCTTATCTGCATATGTGTTCAGCACCCAATTGGGCCCCAATCCTTGAAACCTTTGGGTGCTACCAGAGTTAATAAAATAAATAAAACTTTCCATACCTCTGCCTTGGGACTTTCCCAGTTCTCATCCCCTCTGCCTACTGAGGGGGGATTGGGAGAATTTGGGCCACAGTTACTGTCAATAGCAATTATTCCTTGGATAGATCAATATCTTGTTCTGCAAGGTACCTTTCTGTTACATCACAATGTATTAATCGGCAATATTACTTTGAGAAATGTGTTGCCTCACCCAGCTGCCATATAGGAATTCATCCGCTAACGAAGATAAGAACAAAACGTATTGCAACTCTCTTCCACACATGCACATCTCCTCCCGACTGAAAACAGCTGTTTTTCAGCTAAGTTAATTGACAGCAGTGGTTTGGATCAGCAAAAAACAGGCATAGTGTAAAATTAAAAACCAACAGCAGACCCTACCTCTCTAAGGGGAATGAGAACATTGCAACACCCACTTTCTTTGCTGGCAAAACAGATATAGCTGTCTGAAGTATACATCCTTCCTGCTGTGTGACAGCGACTAAACGGAGTCCACAGAGAACAGTCTGCCACTTCATGTAGCTTCTCCTTCCCCGGCAGTCTGAAAAAGGCCCGAAAGAACTCACTCTGTGCTCTGGCTTCGAGATCCCTTGTAAAAAAAGAGGAGGACAGAGGGAGAAATAAAAAAAATATTGAAACCTAGTATCTGAGCTTCCTTTCCAAAAGTAACATTAAAAAATAAATAATCATTAAGAATAAGTAATGTAGAGTAAAACTGTTATACACAGCAATCTTGCCAACCAGGTCTTTATGTGACTGTGGAAGGCTGTAAAGGTGGCAACTTCTAAGTACAAAGAACTTAGCAATTGATCACTTTTGACAAGTAACCTAAAAACAATATTACTACCTGTTAAGAAAGGAACACACACGAATTAATTTTAGCTGTCCCTTAGTTTTCAGTGTGCCATAGGCTTTTGTACGGGAAATGTGCACTGGTGGTGCAGGGGACGGGGACAAGGCATAAAGGATATGACAGCTGGGACTTGCCATTCAGGGAAGCAGTTTTGATTTTGGGCACCCAGAAGGCAACCAAAGTCTATCAATACATTCTCCCCCATCACTCCCTTTTTAGTCAAGGACAAAGGGGATTAATTTATCATCATCATCATTATTATTTTGAGTGGGTGGAGGTCTTTAATTCCTCATTTACTGCCATCATTCCTGATTCTTGCCTCCACCCACCCCAAAAGCGATGGAAAAGCACATTAACTTGATACTCCTGCTAAAATATTCAGCTGTGAAATTGTTAACTATGCTGACATTTAAATCGTCATCATTAAACTTCAGGGCTGACAGCCACTGAGATGAATTAGAACAGTTCAGAATTCAGAGCAACTTTTTGGGGCCATTTTGCAAACTCTGACAGGTATAATGGCATCAGATACATTCAGATTGAATTTGGAAGGTTTCCTCTCGCCCCCACCCCGAAACCATGAAGGCAAGAGACAATCTATGTAAATAAACATTTAGCTTTTGCATGGTGATGCAAAAACTTTAAATGAGGAATTAACGGCCATTTATATTTTATACATTACATTATAAACAAGGCACTGCTCATTATACCATGTTGTGGTAGTATCAGTGAACCACAGCCCGGATATTCTGAGGATTTCCAAGAAAACAGTCATAATCCATACTTATTTATTGGCATTATATTTTTGACAATTAAGTCCTATTATTCTCTTTACTGTGAATTTCTCCAACAAAACTCACCTACGGGGAAACAAGGCTAGTGTTTGTTCCACTGAAAGAATGCGAAGCATGGGCTGACCTATGGAGCGTGGAGTTCCCCACTGCCATGCTATGGCAAGCCAAGGAAGGGCAGGTTAAAAAACCCTCTCTTCGCGTTACTTAGGAATAAAGGCTAAAGTATAGAAGCCTCTCTCTCTTTTAATAAATAACTTAATTTCCCTTTTTATTGAATGTTTAACTGTAGAAAAAAATGAAGCCCGGAGAAGTGAGGAGACAGAGCTGAGAGCAAGTTGGAAAAGGGAAAAGGAAACTCTAAAGCTAATAAACAACAGAAACAACAGAATGGACTTGACCGATGTTTCTGACCCATTATCTTCAGTAATAATGTTTTCCAAAGAAAACAGACAAAAACGCTCCATTCTGTTAAAAATAACTAAGAGAAGTATTCTTTTATAAAGCAAGACAAAGGCTTTCTTGAGACTTAAATTTCCATAGCAAAAGAAACTCAGACATGCACATGCAAGGATCTGCTATTTTGACTAAGCTGGGTCAGGATATGCCTCTCTGTTAGCTCAGCACAAAAGTATTTTCCACTTCTGCAGAACACAGATGAGTGTTAATGATAACATCCACCATCGTTCTATATAAGGTTGTTTTCTCCAGTTATTGTGCTGAGAAGGTAAGTTCCCTCCTGATACTATCACTTCTCATGCTTTGCGAATTGTTGTATTAAAGTTAATTATAGCTGAGAGCTGCTTACTGTTAAAAAGATGACCATTCTAAGTACTCTACAATCCACATGATGATTCAGACTCTCTTGATATTTGCTGTGCCTCATGGAGGTGAGAGAGAGGGTTATTGGTCCAAACCTGGGGTCATTTGAGCAAAGGGTTCCAGAGATTACAGCCACCCTAAAAATTCAACATTTCATAAAATCGCCTGGTTCTAACTTATTTTCCACACACCTGGGGCTCAAACTATTATTCTAATCCTCCCAACACTGATCTCAGCCACCCAGGATTTATCCCACCTAATGCCTGGCATCCATTGCCTCTTTGGGCAGTTATACTGAAGGGTACAGTTAATAAATCCAGATTGGCATGTGCCAAACTGATGTGCCTAAAAGGGTGAAATGTGCATATGCAGCAAGATTAGAGCTCTGTTGAAGTCAGAGGGTTTGCAGGGAGTCTTTTCACAATAACTGGGTGTCTCAGGGTGACCTGCTCGGGGTCACTGAATCTGAGCAGTGTGAGTTCAAGTCCTATCGCCTAGCAGTTTTCAGAGAATGTGTCTTCTGCTCATTCCTTACTCTCTACCTGCATTCAGCAGTGTTTTTCCCCAAAAGTTTTGCCCAAAGACCAATATTTGGGGAAGATATGAACAGAGCCGCATCTGTATACAGAAAGAGATCAATTATGCTTTATGTCAATGATTAATTCTGTAGGTTGTGTCAGCAGAGGTGCACAAGGGTGTCTTTTTCCCACAGGGATTGTCAGCAGTCTGACATACACAACAGTGGTCTTTAGGGCTTAGAGAGGGGTAAGTGAAGGTAAGGTCTCAGAAGGAATCTTCAGGGCAAGGGGGGGGGGGGCGGAAGTTGTAACATGTAACAAGTCTGGAGTGGTTTGAGTGGAGTAGGCTCAGTGTATGAGTGTAGCCCAGATGTAGGTAGTTCCTGTTTGTGACACCTGGCTTATGCCATGCCTACATTACAGGCATTACAGTGACACAGCTACAGCACTACAGCTGTGCTGCGGTAGCGTAGACACTTCCTACAGTGACGGAAGAGGTTTTTCCCATTGCTCTAGGTAATCCACCTTTCTGAGTGGTGATAGCTAGGTCGACAAAAAAATTCCTCCAGCAACCTAGCAGCATCTACACTGGGGTTAGGTTGGCTTAACTATAGAGCTCAGGGTTAGGTGAATCTAACTTTTAAGAAGAGACCAGGCTTTAGTAAAGAGAATGTGTGAGGCTGTCCTACAGTGCTCACGTGCTCTGTTCCCCAAGTGTTCTGTAGCAACTGTGAGAGTAGATTGCTAGTATGTGGAGCAGCACTGGAAGGGGGCAGAGTTAAATTTGCATTGCAAGGGTGGAAGATACCTTAACTTTGGATTTCCAGATTTTTGGAAGTTTAGCTACTGTCCACTTTAGGGACTGAAATGAGGCACCACTGGGCAACCTTAAGTATGTATTCATGAAGTTTTGGGGTATTGAAATTGCATGAAAGTTTGAGAAAGTATTACATGTTGTGTGCAGTCTCTGCGTATATTGAGATTATATAGCTACGTATATGAACTCCCTCACTATACCATCGTGTGTTTGTATGCACACAATACATAAATGTTCATTCATATCTGTAATATGAACAACTATTCATTGGAATTTAACAAAGACCACTTTGATGCCTGGAACATTAGGGTCCTATCCACAAAGAAAAAAGCCGCATTAGCCGAACCAATTTTAAAATCAGGCTTTGGCTAACATGGGCGACACGTCCCTGTTTTAGCATAAAACAGAAGAGTGCCTTAGAACGAGTTTTCTAGATGTGATCTTTACTGTTCCCCCTCTTCAAAACATGTCCCACACGTTCTGCAACACAGATGCACAGATTTCCACCCTGCAATGTGGGTAGCGTAGGGACAGGTATCAAACACCTCTGCTAGTAAAATGTTAGTACAGGAGCATGCCAATACTTGCCTCTGGGCAACACTGAGAAGCCTGAGCTTCTCGCGCTGAGATGAGTGTTCATGCAATTTGGAAGTGCTGTGCCTTGTCTGAGCATTTATAAAATGTTACAAACAGCATCCAAGACAGCTGAAAACCTTAAGCAGGCTATGTTTAACGCTGGCTGTCAAACACTGCTTTGTTCAATTTCATCCCTCCCTCCTAAACAGTGGTTGAACGCTGCCTGGCCACTGTGATTATGGCATAATTGTGTCCAATACCTGGCGTACAGGGTGCACCCAGCATCCGTTAGCACAAGATGATGAACATCCTGTCAGCAGGGGTTGAACACAGTAGCCTCTCTGTACCAAAAGAACAAGTGTTTCTGAATACTCGTTTTGTCTTTTAGGCGAGGGGGAAGAAGAGGAGAAGAGCATGTCTGCACTTTATCATTCCCATTTTACAGATGGAGAACTGGAGTAGAGAGAGATTATGAGATTTGCTCACAGTCCCACAGGAAATCTGTGGCACAGCTGCAAACTGAATCCAAATCTCTCCCAAATCCCAGTTTAATACTTCACAAGATCAGCCTTCCTTCCCACCAGAAATCAACTACAGGAGTTCTGTAGTATATACAGACACGTATCTTTGAATACACCTGTTAAGAAGGAAAAATAGTCTGATATATTTAAGAATTTCAGAGAGGTTACACAGGAACAAGAAAAAAATACTGCTGTAACTTTGGCATCTTGCAATGGCTGATGGTGCTCACCAATACTTGTTATATTAAAATGAGAACACTTATGCTTGTTTCCTTTTAAGTTTTTTTTTTCATCTGGCTGGATTTCTGTTACTGTGGAGGAAGGACAGCAACTCATAGCTAGTAACGTAACACTATATAGATATACTGCGTGTTTCAGCCAAAACAGGTCTTAAAGCATCTTAAAATTTTATTTTGCCACGTCATTAGCCTCAACTCATTAGCTTCACCTCTTTGAGCTAACAAAATTTATGTTAAAACCTATATGAATTCCCAAAGTGCATGCTTGCCTTTTGGCATGACAACATGCACTGCAACACCACATGAAGGTTTTTTTAGGGGAAAAAGAGGGTGCATTAGATCAGGCCTACACTAAAACATTAAGTCAACCCAGCTACGTCACACTCAAGGGTGTGAAAAATCCACACCCCTGCACAACATAGTTAAGCTGACCTAACCCCCAGTGCAGACAGCATTAGGTCAACGAAAGCATTGTAGCTACAGCCTCACTGGGAGCTGGATTATCTACAGCAACAGGAGAACCCCTCCCATCACTGCAGTGACTGTCTACTCCAGTGTTACTCAAACTGGCTCTCGAGCCGCAAGTGGCTCTTTAATGCGTCTCCTGCAGCTCTTTGTAGCACATGATATTAAAACATTGTGTGATTTAATTATTAACCAATCTAAGTTATATATATATATATATATATATATATATATATAAAAACTAAATATTTCCCGTCAGACTGTTTAAATATGAATACATAGTACCACAGTATATGAAACAATGAATTCACAGTACTGTGGCTCTTTTGGGTAATGTTGATCGCTAATTTGGCTCCTGAACCCCTGAGGTCTGAGTATCACTGGTCTACACTGAAGCGCTACAGTGGGACAACTGCAGCGCTGCAACTGTGCCATTGTAGCAGTTTACATATAGACATAACCTTAGCTTCCTGTCATTAGGGAAGGATGCCAATCCTATCATCACTGGAATTGCCTATTCTGAATGACTCACGAAGCGAGATCAGACAGCGGCACCAGGAGATCACACCTTATCCACGACTGCCCTAAAAGAGGGTGCTGAGATGGAGGTCAGCTTTGCGTGATCAGGGAAAAAGAACAAGTGGCAGTGCAAGAATGAAATGCAGTCAGTACTCATGTTACTATATGAAAAGAATCACAAGGGGAACAGAAGAGCAGAATTCGGTTACCCAAAGAGAAAGGCTATGCATTTCCGCCTCTCAGCAACTGCATGCCCTCATAAATATACCCCAACAAAAGTACAGCATGTAAAATATCTATGGCAGTTAAAAAAAGGGTACCTCTAAAGTTAGTTGCTGAAACAGGAAAGGTAACCCTTTAAATGCGATACAGCAAAGATTGAGATCTATGGGCCCATATCTGCTGTAAGTTTGCCAGTAATAAATATGATATTACCCTGGAGACAAGTTAAAAAGACTCAGTTAAGGTGGTGGGCCCAAGCACTGAGGCATGGCCTATGCTGAAATAAGGACACTGTCAAGGTTTATTATTTACAAAGAAGCATGAACAGTGTTTGGCAAATAAGCTATGTTCCCTGTAGTAAAGAACTTGTCGTCTAGGTTATCTTCCCCTTCCCAATAAAAAAAAAGGGGGATTCCAAAGATTCCATTCTGAGTTTCAAAACCCCTCCAGCACTGAAACACGAGTGCAATGTCCCAACCTGCTGGGGCTGCTAAACTCAAGCAACTCACCTCTTTTCTTCCTGGTACTGACAGTTTCATATTTATGAATTAACAGGCAACTAAAACAAGTAGCACTATTTTTATATGTACCAGTGAGAAGATGTGATGAAAGTTAAGAAAAATATACCCCCAAAAAGAAAAAAGGAAGAAAAACACTAAAAAAAAGTTTTGTCCCCTATTTTCCAGGGCAATCAGCAGACTACTCTGTCCCCGCCCCCTCCTTTTATAGCCTGGGTTCCCAACTTGCACCTTGGATTCTAGGATTATCTTTGTTTCCAGCACATTGAGTGACTAGTAAGACTGAACTGTGATCATCTATATGTGACCTAAAAGTTACCTTTAAGAAGTCTTTTACTTAAAGGAAATAATACACACGTGGCTGACAAAAACAATTCCTGGACAGTATTTCAACACTTCAGACTGTATCCTCACTGTCAAATGTGTTTTCTATATTTTAAAACCAACAAGGGTCATATTGGCAGGATCTCAGTTTTGTTGAGTCACTGCCTGTTCATATTCAAAGAATTAAAACAACATGTAGCTACAGAATAAAACGTCTACATGACAATGTTCTGTTGGTAAGTAGCTAGATGACGTCTCACTTTTAGAGAAAGGTTACTCACTATTCTTTTCTTCCAAAGGATGAGAAGTACCTGATATGTATCAACTGGGAAGTATTTGTAAAATTTGTTGTTTTATTAAAAACACATTGATATTCTGAGCCTCCCTGTCAGAAGCAATCACATGGATGAAAGCAACCATTGTGATGCAAGCTATTTCATCAACCAGTTTCCATTCAGCTCTCCCACTGGCTTAACAATCAAAAGAACTTTTTTGCTTTAAATATTTTGCTTCAAATTCTATGGATTGGTAACTCATTACACAGCAAGAAAAAGGATTTAAGACAGTAACAGCCCAGAGAAATTATTATCCTCTTCAAATCTTATTTGCACTGCATGAACCCAATTACATTTCCACTCAGGCCATTTCCTCAAGAAGTTTTTGTCCTATACACATCCTGAATGAGATGGAAGCAGAAAATCAAAGAAAGCAGTAAAACAGCTTTTTCAAACCCTCACAAAGCAAGAAAATCTAATCTCTTTGGATAAAAGAGTTATCTTATGTAACTGTGCAGTTCATGGCACTGAACTGCATTTGCAATAAAGGCCTTTCGTGGTTATCAACTGCCTCTCAGCTTCACTTTGCTTTTGAAAGTGCTTAAATGGCCATTAATCCCTTTGTAATCCATGTCTATGAACATCGTCATTACATTAAGCAGGAAGGAAACTGATTTACTATCTGCTTTAACACTAGGCCCCAATATGGCTCATCACAAATTATGGACCTGGTCCAGCAGCCCCTACACATGTAGTCCCATTGAAATTACAGAACTACCTACATGAGTTACGGGTTGCAGGGTTGGGCCCTATATTACTTTTCAGCAAGACAACAACAGGAGACTCTGAAATATGAATTATAATCATAAGCGTCTATTTTCCATGTGTCGTTTATACAGAACGTGAAGATCTTCCACAGAAATTCTCATTTTTCCAGAGAAATGAAGGCATCTTTTTAAAAGAATTACCACGCCCTTGGAATGTAGTGTCCAACCCATCAACAAGTATAAAAAAATACTAACTGTGAGGGTAAAGGAGTCATTTTCATAATATATGGCCCAGGGTGGACTCATTTAAATTAAAGTGATTTAAATAATTGATTTTAATCATGATTTTAAAAGCAGCAGACAGGAAACCGTGATTTAAATATCAATTTTAATCTCGTTTTGCATTTGTACTTTTTAGTTATTTTCTTAAAGAAAGATTAATTCTCATTGGTTGGTGTAATTTGGTCCTCTTTTTTGCTAACCCAGAGGGTACACAATATCTATGCACACTGATTTATAGTTTAATATACATTTATTCAGATTCTTAATTTTTACATCTTATTCTGTTAGAAAACGGTGAATGATGTTTCTCATTTACAAGATGATTACTTTTTTTTTGCTCGTGATTTGTGTAAAGCTGCATTTGGATGGAAATCGGAATTCAGTTGAAATGCACAAAAATAACATTTTAAAATTGTTTTACTTAATTAGTAAAAATTATCTTAGATGTACTGGATATGTAAGAAAAACAGTTTATCAAAACATATTTTACATGTAAAACTAATGGATTTACCAAATAAAGGAAGTAACTGCAGTTAGTGAACTGAACTGTTTTTTCTGGTCACCGTGTCCGTCAAGATTTTAGAACTAATAAGTCTCATTATCTCATCTCATTTTTATTCATAGACTGGAAAAAGGAAAAACAAGCTCCCCTGTGTTTTCAACTTTCAATTGGTTTCTCAACTATGAATGGACTAGTGATGTCCTTAAACTGAACTAGTTGAATAATCTTAAATGAAGAAAATATTTTCTCTAAACCCGTAGAAGAGGCTACCGGTGTCAAAAGGTGGTTTAGAACTACAACACCACCTACCACTTAACTATTATTTAAATGTAATTTAAATGATTTTTATAGATTATAGTAAATTTTGGCTTGAACGTTGATTTTAAATTTTTAAAATATTGTTTCCCAAAAGAATAACTTATATTTGGGGGAAGGGAGAGAAATCAGATTTTTCATTTTAAATCAATTTGTATACACCCTGACATGGCCTATTACATTGATTCTGATATTGCGTTATAATACATTCTAATATTTGCTTCCAAGACAAAAACAGGAATTATAAAGAGAGAACACAAGGAAAAATTAAGTGAGAGCTAGTATTTCCTGAACTATTACAACAGCGAAAAAAAAGACGGTTATTCACCGTAGTAACTGTTGTTCTTCGAGATGTGTTGCTCATATCTATTCCAATTAGGTGTGCGCGCGCAGCGTGCACGATCGTCGGAAGATTTTTACCCCAGCAACACTCGGTGGGGCCGGCTGGCGCCCCCTGGAGTGGCACCGTTGCGGCACCTGATATCTACCTCAGCCGGCCCAGCGCCCTCTCAGTTCCTTCTTGCCGGCTACTCCGACAGTGGGGAAGGAGGGCGGGTTTGGAATAGATATGAGCAACACATCTCGAAGAACAACAGTTACTACGGTGAGTAACCGTCTTTTCTTCTTCGAGTGATTGCTCATATGTATTCCAATTAGGTGACTCCCAAGCCTTGCCTAGGCGGTGGGGTCGGAGTGAGATACTGCAGAATGCAGGACTGATGAACCAAATGCAGCGTCCTCTCTGGGATGCTAGACTATGGCATAATGAGTGGCAAAGGTGTGCACCGATGACCAGGTTGTTGCCCTACATATCTCCTGTATAGGTACATGTGCCAGTAAGGCGGAGGACGAGACATGAACTCGGGTGGAGTGGGCAGCAAGGTGCGTGGTGGGAACACCAGCCAAGTCATAACACGCCCAGATACACGACATGATCCAGGACGAGATGCGTTGGGAGGAGACCGGGAGGCCCTTCATCCGGTCTGCCACAGTAACGCACAGTTGAGTCGTTCTGCGAAAGGGCTTTGTCCACTGGATGTAGAAGGCAAGGGCCCTACGGACGGCCAGGGAGCGAAGATGTTGCTCCCTTGGAGAAGCATGTGGCTTCGGGTAGAAGACCGGCAGAAAATGTCTTGGTTGACATGAAAGGCCGACCCCCTTTAGGGAGGGAGGCTAGGTGCGGTCGCAGCTGTAACTCGTCCTTATGGAACACCGTGTAAGGAGTCCCGAAGTGATCACTCTGAGCACAGATACGTGCCCCGCCGAGGCTACAAGGAAGGCAGTCTTCCAGGAGAGGTACAGGAGCGAGCAGGTGGTCATAGGCTCAAATGGGGCCCCCATGAGCCTGGTTATCACAAGGTTGAGGTCCCATGTAGGGACCGGATGGTGGACTAGTGGGTACAGCCGCTCCAACCCCTTGAGGAAGCTAGTGACCATGGGGTTGGAAAAAAAATCGAGTGCCCACTCTCGCCAGAGTGAAAGGCCGAGGTCGCCGCCAGCGAGGGGTGCACCAGCAGGAAAACGTTTCCCCTTTGGCCAAGTAGGTGGGCCTGGTAGAGGGCTTCCTGCTACTCAGAAGAACCCGTTGAACCGGGTCAGAACAACATAACTCGGACTGGTTCAGCCACGTAACAGCCACTCCGTGAGGTGGAGAGGTTGCAGGTCAGGGTGACCAACCCTGCCGTGCTGCTGAGTAATCAGGTCCGGCCACAACGGGAGAGTGATTGGGGTGGTCGCCGAGAGCTCTAGGAGAGCGGTGTATCAGTATTGCCTGGGCCACGCCGGGGCGATTAGGAGTAGGCGGGCCCTGTCCCTGCGCAGCTTGAGCGGGACCCTGTGGATCAGCAGAAATGGGGGAAGGCATAGGACAGGTGATCCATCTAAGGCACGAGAAAGGCGTCCATCAGGGAGCCTGCGGAGTGTCCCCGGAGCAAGGAGAACAAGTGGCACTTGTGGTTCTCGTGAGTCGCGACGGGAAAATCCCAGCTCCGGGAGACAGAGTAACATCCGGGCGAATGGACCACTCATGCGCCTGGAAGGGTCTGCTGAGGCGGTCCACCAAAGTGCTCTGAACCCCGGGGAGAAAGGAGGTCACCAGATGGATGGGGTGGGCTATGCAGAACTCCCATGATCGTATGACTTCTTGGCAGAGCGGGGACGAACGTGCCCCTGCCTGCCTGTTGATATAAAACATGGCCGTTGTGTTGCCTGTGAGGACTATAGCACAATGATCCTGAAGGTGCTTGGAGAAGGCTTGGCAGGCAGGGTGCACTGCCCGCAGCTCCCTTACCTTAATGTGGAGGGATAACTCTTGCACTGGCCGCAGGCCCTGCGTCTGAAGATCTTTCAGGTGGGTCACCCAACCGAGGGATGACGCATCTGTGGTCAGGACCAAGGAGGGCTGTGGGGTATAGAATGGCACCCCTTCTGGCACCTTCTTGGGGTCTAGCCACCAGTCTAGGGAGGCTAGTACCTGCGATGGTACCCTCAGTCCCACAACCATGTTGTCTCTGTGTGGGTGACGTTGGCGAGAGCCAGGCCAGGAATGAACAGAGGCGTAACTGCACGAACGTGCAGGACGCCATGTGACCCAGTAGACCCAGGCAGCTTCGTGCTGGTGAGTTGGGAAGCTCTGTAGGCCGCGGATGATGGTCACTAGGGCCTGAAAGCGTGCCTCTGGCAGGAACGCTCGAGTGAGAGTCGAGCTCATGGCAATCTGAACCTGCGACTGGACCTGGCTGTTGGCGCTGCCGCGGATGAGCCAGTCATCGAGATATGGGAATACTTGGATTCGCCGTCAACGAAGAGAAACCGTTACGACGGTCATGCACTTCGTGAAAACCCTCGGAGTCGTGGAGAGGCCGAAGGGAAAGACGGTGGATTGAAAGTGCCTTTGGTTGGCCACAGAGCGAAGAAAACGTCTGTGTGGCGAGTAAACAGTTATGTGAAAATACGCATCCTTCATGTCGAGGGCAGCGTACCAGTCTCCCATGAAGGTATAATAATACCCAGGGAAAAACATGTGGAACTTCAACTTGCCATGAATTAGTTGAGTTCGCAAAGGTCCAAGATAGGACGTAACCCCCGCTTTGATTTGGGGATTAGGAATAAAGGGAGTAAACCCCCCCCCCTTTTTTTTTTTTTAACTCCCTTGGAGCCTCCTCTATTGCCCCTATATTGAGGAGTGTTTGCGTTTCCTAAATTAGGAGTTGCTCATGAGAAGGGTCCCTGAAGAGGGACCGGGAGTGATGCTTCACCTTCGGGCATAGCTTCAAAAGTTTTGTTTGGGCCCCGCTGATGGCTTAGGGGGGCCCTGGTTCTGGCCAGCCTGATGACAGGCTGCCGCCTCGTACCACCTGGCCTGGTCGAGGGCCCGGAAGGGCCGGCGCTGTGTGGCAGGGGTATGCATCCCCAGCGACCGTATTATAGCGCAGTCGTCCTTCAGGGTGTGAAGTCTTGAGTCTGTTTTTCGGAGAAGACAAGGGCCTTGCCCATCGAAGGGCAAGACCTGAATCGCGAATTGTACCCCTGCCAGGAGGTTGGACCATATGACAACACCCGATGTAGGTGTTCTAGCCGCCGAGTCAGCGACGTCCAAGGAGGCCTGCAAGGATGTTCTGGCCACCTTTTTTTTTTTTTTTTTTTTTTTTGCCTTCCTCAATTAGGGTTGATTACTCCTGCCTGGACTTCTGGGGGAAATTCCCTTAATTTCCACATTGAGTTCCAGGTGTTATATTTATAACGCCTCAAAAGGCCTGCTGGTTAGCTGCTCTGAGCTGTAGGCCCCCTCCAGAGCAGGCTTTTCTACCAAACAGGCCCAGGCGCCCAGCTTCCTTAGACTTAGGAGCAGGGGCTGCTGGCTGTGCCTCTCCTTCTCGTTCACAGATTGAACAACCAAGGAGCACGGTTGGGGGTGAGTGTATACGTACTCACAGGACCTTGAGGACGCCATATATCTTTTGTCCACCCCCTCCCCCCGGCAGTGGGGGGAATCGAGCTGGAGATTGTCAGATTGCAGTGGCATTGGCCTGGAACATACGTGCGAAAGGCAGGGCTGCCCTGGCAAGGGCGTCAGTAAAGAGGATGGCCACCACGGGATCCTCGAGCTCCACTATCTCCTGCACCTCCTCTGGGGAAGGGCGGGATACTGTGGCCCCTGTCACCCGGGGCTCCGAGTGGGCCAATTGGGAGGCTCTGGAAGGAACCCCTTGGGCCTGGTGATAAGACCACGGTGTCCAGAAAGGCCACTGATGTGGTCTCCGGGCAGAATCCTGTGCGTTCTGCGGCTAAGACAATCCATCCCGTGGATTTGGTCCATATGGTAACCACTCCGTCGGGGGGGGGGGGGGGGGCAGGAGGGTCCAGATGCGGAGCAGGAGGTCCAGGGTGGAGCAGAATGCTCCTGCCAGCTGGTACGCGGTGCCATTGACGAATGTCTCGGCGCCGAGAGCCCGACCTGGGCCCTGAAGGGGAACGTCGGGTCGATCAGCTGCAGGACCGGCTTCCCAGGGACCTGTGCTTTGACCGGCACCGGGATCAGGGGCGGTGCCGGGAGTCATAATAGTGTCGGCTGTATATAGAGGCCGATCTTGAACGGCGCCACGAGTGCGACCAGCACCGAGATGAGGATCGGGGGCCGGGACTGCGAGCGGTGCCGAGACTGGGGGTCCGCCTGGAGCTGGATCGGTGTCGGCCAGCTCTGGTGTGCGGTAGCGGGCCCAGCATGGGAGACTTACCTCGGGAAGGGACGATCCCCACCTGCGGCACCGAAGGCTGATGTGGTGCCGGTTTGATAAGTGCGATCAAGTCCCTCGCTGCCGGAAAGGTGTCCGGTGTGGACGGCAGCATTAGCTCTACCTCGGTACGTACCGGGGAGCTCACAGCCCCCAAGCTCGACGGACCTTGCGGTGCCAGAGTCGTCGGTGCCGGATCTGTTCGCCTGCGGCGAGAAACTCAACGGACCTTGCGGTACCGGAGTGGGCGGTGCCAATGCGGGCGGCAGCATTAGCTCTACCTCGGTGCGAACCGGGGAGCTCACGGCCACCGAGCTCGACGGACCTTGCGGTGCCGGAGTCGTCAGTGCCGGATCTTCGCCCACGACCACCGAGCTCAACAGCCCTCTTGCGGTGCCGGTGTCGCCGGTGCCTCAGTCAGGCACGAAACTCAACGGCCCTTGCGGTGCCCGAGTCGAGGCTGCCGGTGCCGATGCGGACGCCAGCGTTAGCTCTACCTCGGTGTATGCCGGGGAGCTGACGGCCACCGAGCTCAACGGCCCTCTTGCGGTGCCAGAGGTGACGGTGTCGGTGCCTCAGTCGGGCACTGAACTCAACGGCCCTGGCGGTACCGGAGTTGGCGGCTGCCGGTGCCGATGCAGCCAGCAGCATTAGCTCTACCTCGGTGCATACCGGGGAGCTCATGGCCACCGAGCTCGACGGCCTTTAGGGTGCCGGAGTCGTCGGTGCTGGAGTCTTCGCCTGGGGCGCGGAGCTCAACGGACCTTGCGGTACCGGAGTCGCCGGGGCCGGTCTGGACGGTAGTATTAGCTCTACCTCGGTGTGTACCGGGGAGCTCACGGCCACCAAGTTCGACGGACCTTGCAGTACCGGGAGCCGATGGTGCTGGCGCTGGGCCAAAAGTCTTGGCCGGGCGGTCTTGTACCGGTTGCAGCTGCAGCGGCGTCCGGCGGTGCCAGCCCCGGGGTCTGTTTCCCCAAGGTTGGGGATAGTGAACTACACCTGTGTGGTAACATGGCCGGAGTTGCCCGGTGCCGTAGCTCCTTGCTAGTGCTCGGACGGCTCCAGTGCCGCTGATGCACTACGTGCCAACGCTGTCGGTGCTGGGTCACAGCGGGGCCAGCATAGGGCCAAGTGCCAGTTCTACTAGGAGCTGCTTTAAGCGAAAGCCCCGCTCCTTCTTGGCTCTAGGCTTAAAAGCCTTGGAGATCTGACACTTATCTGCAAGATGGGATCCCCCAGGCGCCTCAAACGGGAGACGTGGGGGGGGGGGTCCCCCGTAGGCATCTGCTTGGAGCCGGCCGACGGCTTGAATCCCGGTGAACCAGGCATGAGCCCGGTACCGGAGGGGAGAGAAGGGGAGAAGCCCCTTATCTCCCACTAGTATTTACACTAAACTTCTTAACAAGACTATCAAAACTATTAACAACTACTTAAAGTACTTAAAACAATTAACAATGCTAAGCGAGTGCTAACTAAGCTAGGGAGGTGGAGATCAGCTACGCTGCTCCACATATCCGCCCGTGGGCGCTGAGCCGGCTGAGGTAGATATCAGGTGCCGCAACAGCGCCACTCTAGGGGGCGCCCGCCGGCCCACCGAGTGTTGCTAGGGTAAAAATCTTCCGACGATCGTGCACGCACGGCGCGCACACCTAATTGGAATACATATGAGCAATCACTCAAAGAAGAACAAATCACTTCAACCCAAATATGTCAGAATTAGCAACTCGTTTAGCCACTATTCAAAAAACGAACTTGCTGAATCATACTACATCAAAGTACCAACCTACCTAGCCACTACCTGTCTAACCTGTGTACAGGAAATGGGATTTCAACATCTTTGTATTTTCATTTCTAATCATGCTCTCAAGTTACCACTCACCAGCATGTTTACAGAATGTCAGGCTCAGGAATTCTCCTGCAAACTATTTCTTCTCTCTCTTTTTTTTTTTTAAAGAAAAAAGGAAGGCGGGGGGGGGGGGGGGGACGACTGTGTGATTATAGGTGTGGGATGATTTGTGCTCCTGTTGCTGGTTCATTAGTACACGTACTGCTTTTCAAACTCGATTCAGGACACAATTTGAAATTTGATTCAGTTGAAGGCCTTGCCATTACAGTGTATCAGAGGTCTATTAAGTAGAATATTTACATCTGTGGGGGTAGAGGCGTTAGCTTTTGTTTCAATTAAGATTTTTAATTCAAGGACTCTTTTGGTGGGAAAAGGAGAAGTTAAAAATTACAAATTAGGAATCCCCCAGAAAAAAAACTGGTGTGCAATTTGTGTCATAGCTCATGTGCATTAGTTTCTTTACTTCAAGACACAATATATTTTTAGTCCAAAAGGTGAGGTTCAGAGGAACTCGTTTGTTTGGAGGTGGGTGGGATGGAGGGGGAAGGGCAGGAGAGAGAGTGGAAAGCAGAAAGGGGGTTTAGAAATACAACTGACTCTTCCGAGTAAGAGTATGTACATACACACACACACACACGATTACCAAGTCAAAGTCTTGTTTAAAAAAAAAACCCTCAACAATATTCTTTTAAGCACTTTTTAAAAATCTGGCCCAAATCTTCTAGTTTAAAGAAACCTCTGGCATCACTGAATAGGGGTATATAAGTAAATGTTACTGCTTACTGCCTTCATTAAATTTACAGACTGCTCAAAATATATTCTTCAATAACATAATAGGCAAAATCCTAGCCCCAATAACTTCAATGGAGCCAGGACTTCACCTATTAAGGGTAAATTTGAAATGCTTGGGAAAAATAATAGTGTATAGGAATCTTTAACTGCTATTAAAGATCCTATAGCACTATTCACAAGAGTTTGGAAAAGGGGTTGTAATTTTAGCATCATTGCAGAAATGGCCACCAAAACCGAAGCATATTAAGAACGGAAAACAGTTATTGTACACCTGTATTCTCATCAGCAGAACCTCTTCTCCTCACCTAGAAACCATTCACAGATCATTCATTTATGTAGCATGAGTGATCTATATTTATGAGGGTGTATAGTTCTCATTGCAGGGTCGAGGGACTTGGACGTAGAATTGGGAAAACCACAACCTACATGCCTGGAATGACTCCCATACTAGAAGTATTTGACACCATGATGTCAACAAGGGTGTCATAGGCAAATTCCAATTTTGGTCATTATATTCTGCCCACCAAAAATTCCCTCTCTTTTTAAGGAAAGTGAAACTGCAGAGTGTGTGTCGGTGTCTGTGTGGGTGGTTTTCCTCCCTCCGAGTCAACTTCATTTCAGTGGTGAGTGAGGAATCCATACACATAGAAACTATACATGTTGGGATTCTTTGGAATGAAAGGCAAAGTGTAGTACAGACAATATGAATCTCTCACCACAGTTTTGATTCCCAGAACTCCCCGTTAAATCAACTATGAGAATAATAGAAGTAGGGACTTTCCATCTGTCAGAAGTTCACGAAGATGTGACCACAAGCAATAATTACCATGTTATCAGCATTTGGAAAGCTTACACAGACCAAAGAGCATAACAAAAAGTGCTTTTGTTCAAGGCAGTTGGAATTCTCGCTTATTGGAATTTACTTTTGGGCAATGAAATGGCGCTTTTAAAAGACAAAAAAAAAGGAGTGATGTTGCTTCAGAAAACACAGAAAATATAGTGGTGTGACTTGAATACCTACTCCAGATGAGTTGCATACACACTGAAAAATTCTATACCAGAAGATTGAATATATTATAAAGTCTGGGTTTCCTCAAGACAGTTGTTCAATATTTAAATATTACCAAGCTAATAAAATACTGAAAAATGGGAAACGTACTTCTATAATTCTTCTTGCATAAGCAAGAACTTTGCTTTTTACCTTTTTGTAATCTGAGTAGGATCTTGGAGACCTGGATCCAGTTCAAAGATCTCATTATCTAGTAGCCTTCGGAGCGTTACGTCTGCCAGCTGCTCCATTATCCTGAATGCCTCATCAATATTAAGGAACATGGAGAAGTCTCGTTCTTTACTTGAAGTGGTGATACGGATGATATCAGTCATAAAGACATTGGAGGTTCTTTCCAGTTTCTGGACATCAACCCAGGGAACTAGGAGTTTTACTGCCATTTGAGAAAGAGCAAAAACCTCTTAGGAATGGAGTTTAAATTTTTCACAGACTTCAGAAACATGCAAACATTAAAATTGAGAATGGACTTTAAACAGGTACAAAGGGGAAGAAAAAAATCCTTCTGTATATTAAAAAAACAAACAAAAAACATAAATGCCTAATATGTACCCACTATTCATTCTCCCATGTTTTAGGAAGAAAGCTTCTCTTCTGAGGGATTGCACACTTAAGTCTATTTTAGTTTTCACAAAAGACACTAAATCATCAAGTCCTCTCCCCATTGAGAAGGTTATGTTTCATGCACTAGGGGGAGGCTAGAACGTGAGGAAAGGTTCCAGGGCCATCTACCCTACTGGTAGTAGGCTTTGAGATACGTGAGAACTTGGCCTCCTACTCACTTGGATAGTTTCAGGGAAGCAGCAGGCTAGCTTATTTCCATAATGCATGTTTTTTGGGTGGAAACTAGACCCAGAGTCTGGAAACAGAAGTAAACTGGATGACTACGCAACACAACGCAGAAATGGTTGTACTAGGGAATTTAGCAGTGCATTCTATAGTATGGTCCTCTCATACTATCATGTGGCATAAATACTGAGCTAACAGTTTCATATATATAAATGTATAGATCTATATATCAGAAGTCTCCTTGGATGAGGAAGAGACTGACACCAGCCTTTAACAAGGCTACAAAGATCACCAGAAAACAGTAATAAAACTCAAGGCTCACAAATTACTCTAATTTAACTACTGTGGGGACAATGTCATCAGAAAATAAATGTGTACATTTCTGTCTGTGTCAGGTTTGAGAGACCCATTTCTATTATCTATATAGTATAATGAGGTAAAAAAGAAGAGTGAGAAATACCACATATGAAATATAAAGTACACACACACACACACAGTATAAGTGTTACCAATGGAAATCTGAAGAAGGCTGCACTGTCACCCATAAATAGACCTCTGAAGACAATTACTATGCATATTCATTTAATCTTCCCATTTTAATTTTTTGAAATAACTGACAGCTGTAAATTTTGTCCAGAAACATTTAACTGCATGTGACAAAGTCCAAGTACAATTAAGAAAGAGTACAAGATAGCATTTTTGATATTGACATTCTGTTAAATCATCTGTCACTACCCAAAGAAGAGAAAAAGGATCAGTGCATATTGGATGATTATGGAAGGAGATCATTTGCTTTTTATACGAGCTCTAAGACTAACAATCTGGCTACTATTTACTGAAAAGCACTTGAAAATAAATTAGATTTTCCACTTGGGTTAACAACTGCTGGAAGCTCACCCAGGACTCTCGTTGCCACTGCACATAAGGACTACTCTACCAATATCCCAGGCCAATCTCTTGTTGCAAATAAGGTCATAAAAAGGCAATAACGTAAAGCCTTCTCTTGATTTGATTGTTTTGTTATATAAAACATGTTCATGATAATTAATTACATTTATAAAAGACCGAGTTTACTGTTTTATTCTATAACCATAATCCTGTCAAGTGTGTTCCCTGATTCTAACTTTTCCTATTTAAATGTAGCATACTAATGTCACACAAATTGTTTATGAATGGCCATAAAATATTTTAGTTCAGCAGAGCCAGACAGCCAAAGGACTAAAGAATAGTTATCTAGAGTTGTACTAACGCTATTACTAATGCTGTTGTCAAACTTGTCAGCCAAGTAAGACATAACGGCTTTTATCAGTGGTGGGCAACCTGAGGGCCGCATGCGGCCCATTAGGGTAATCTGATTGCAGGCCGCAAGACATTTTGCTGACGTTGACCATCACGGCCCGCCCCAGCTCCCAATGGCCACAGTTCTCTGTTCCCGGCCAATAGGAACTCGGGAAGCAGCGGTGAGCACGTCCCTGCAGTCCTAGAAATTAAGAGTTAATATTTTGCATATTTTACTGTACTCTAATTCAGCTTTAAATCTATAAATATAATATTTGAATAACCACATGATCACAATTTGACTTGACAAAATAACTCTATTCATAAATAGTAAAGCCTCCCTGATCAGTAGAGTATAATTAATAAAGTTTCATTCTGCTGTTCCTGCTGGAGTTACGGTAGGATTTACAGGAATCCCTACAATGTTATTCAAGAGCATAATCCCATTAAGAAGGAGAAGACACACACACCTTGAAAAGAAAAAAAACCAGTTAAAAGGTTGTCTTCATTTATAATTTCCATCATCCAAGACTGGGTATGGAGGGCATCTCATAAGAATGCTCCCTGGGGCTCCAGTGGAAACATGGGACCATATCTTTTGGACTGGCTTATTAGTAGTGATTACCTGGTAGATTTTTCAAGCCATTCTTAAAACTTTAACTTGTCACTTCTGTGAAAGATTTAAAGGTTGAAAAGGGAAGACAAAAGTTTTAAGATATCTGGGAGTTGTTTGTTTTAACTCCCCCTTATCTGTAAAACTTGCTCAGAAGCTTGAAAAAACAAAATGTCATTCCTTTTCATTTGAAAATACTGGTTTTCCCCTTCCACCTCGTCACATGGTGCGTAAGACACAGCTGTGTTATGTTTACGACCCACATTACTTTAAGGTGCATAATTGATGTCATGTAGTTCTAAGAACGGATTTTTTTAGCCAACTTACACTTCCTTTGCTGTCTCTATACTAACTGCAGGCATTAACAGTGACTATTTTTGTGTGTGTGCATGTGCACACCAATGGGGGAGGGACTGTTTCTGAATGACTATGTTCTGTATTAAAAATAGGTATTTAAGAATCTGTCACGTCAGATACATTTTAAAGCAGATCTACTTTGGGGCCTAAACTATTTAGCATGCTTTTAGAGGAGACTGTTTTCCTGACTTCCACCACACCATTACCACCACAGTCCACTTCACATTTAAAAAAACAACAGTTTAAAGCAATCATCATCTATGTACACGAATAAGAAAAGAGTTTGTTGTAAGTAAAATATAAAAATGGATGACAAATGACAATGTGGAATTTTTAAAAGCAAATACACTCAAATTTAACAGGATAGTTGATCCAAACAGAACAAGTTTCAGAACTCTTCACTGTTGCATTAGCCAATTACCATGGAATAAAATTAGACTTAAATACATCAACTTAAAAATTATCCAAAAAATGATATATACGTTTACAGGTCTGCATAGGGTATAGGGATAACAGTTTTTTGTTCACACTTACATTCTTTGCCTAGGAAGAAGGAATAAAAACAGAGGTGATTGATGCTCAGATAAAGCCAGCCTTGACGAGGAACTTTACCCTTCCAGCAGCAGCATGAATAATAGGTAACTAACTTCTCTGCTTCAGGGAAGTTAAATCTGGCTTCAAATTTCACTAGCGCCTCTCGAAACTTCTCAGGATCCTCCTCCTGCTCTGCTAGTTTACTCCTGGTCTCTTCTGCTATTAATGCCTGATTCAATGACAAGATAATATATTATGGCAAACCGGTAGTTTGCCCAAACTAGTTATTACAAGCTATCAGTACATTTTTAAAATCCTGATTCTCTCTTAGAAAGGTATCCAACTTGATGTGCAAGTTATACAGACACTTACTCAGTATTTGCAGTTTGTTTACCCACACTTCCAAACCCAGTGTTCTTTTTGGTCCCAAAGTTATAACTGAAAAATATTGTTCAAACTACAATTTATAATTAAAATCTTGATACCAATAATGGCTTGCTTGGATCACCACAATTATTTCAAATAACCCAGAGAAGGCAATAAACATTATTGGAATTTCACTCAGCATATGATGGCTATAGAAGATTTCATTTGACCTACATAGCACAAAGCTACAGTACCAAATTTTTATAGTGATCAGCACTATTACCAAGAAACAGTACAGTGAAGTATACGATAACCTGTAATAAGATTAACTATTTTTTAAAGACTTGAAATAATTAAGTGCTGTGTCTTTTCATTACAGTTCTACAATAAATAAAGAGGAGAGAAAGACAGTTAATGCAAATTGCTTGGCTAAATGCAAATTTACTTCAGGTGCTACAAAATACAAATCAATCCTACTGGAATACTGTAATCCCATATGCCAGATGTCTATAGCAAAGGCAAGAGAGCTGATGTAACAATAAAAATATGGGCCCATTATTCCATTTGAAACCTGTAGAATTCTAGGTGTCCTGCTCTCACTTTCATGGTCACAAAATTATTAAAAGATGTGAGTTTTAGTCAAGCCTTTCAGAGCACTTGGATGTACAGAGCGTAGTAAGGAAAGATAAATCACTGAACTGCTGCCTGAAATAGGAATTTTAAAAAAGAAAAACTTCTCAACAAGGTGCACGCTTTACAGATGTTGCATTAAGGATCAAGTGGGTGATGGTGTCATTTTTTCCCATTTAGGGATAAAATTTAGATACAGCAACAGACTATATGGAGCTAGTCTTTTAAACACAGATGTTTTGTATGGTCTTCAGTCTCTGGATAGAATTTTATCTGAATGCCTTTTTATGCTCTCTTTATTTCTGTAACATCACAGATAATCAAGAGTTTAACTGCAGTCCATGGGAGCAATGGTATCACTGATGTTAGAGATTCATGTACTGTAATTGTAGGAGTCCTGACCCAAAAAGGAGTTGTGTGAGGGGGTCAAAATGTTATTATGGGGGGTGGGCTGCAGTACTGCTACCCTTACTTCTTCACTGCTGCTGCTGGTGGCGGCGCTGGGCAGCTGGAGAGCGGTGGCTGCTGGCCAGGAGCCCAGATCTGAAGGAATTGCCGCTGCCAGCAGCACCGCAAAAGCAAGGATGGCGTGGTATGGTATTGCCACCCTTACTTCTGCACTGCTGCTGGCAGGGCGCTGCCTTCAGAGCTGTGCGCCCAGCCAACAGCCTCTGCTCTCCAGCCACCCAGCTCTGAACGCAGTGCAGAAGTAAGGGTGGCAATATTGCGAACCCCCCGAAAAAATCACTTTGCAAGCCCCCTGCAAATCTCTTTTGAGTCAGGACCCCCAATTTGAGAAATGCTGGTCTCCCGCATGAAATCTGTATAGTATAGGGTAAAAGCACACAAAAGACCAGATTTCACAGGAGGAGACCAGATATCACAGTCCGTGACGCGTTTTTCATGGCCGTGAATTTGGTAGGGCCTTAGTAATCTACGATGTCAGAGCATTTCTGTGCTCACTACCCTCTACAAATTAAAAGACTGAGACCCTGGAGCATGGGCAGTACCCGCTTAGAAATCCAAGCGACCTCCCCCTTCCAAGTGTGTGTGTGATCAAGGCTGGCTTCTCACATAAGCACTGCCCCTGGACAGTGGGACCCATCACATCTTACACCTGGGTCTTGTGCTAGGAGGTTCGGTCATCCGTCAATTATGTGTCTGGTGAAATTTCCAATCTTGAGTAAGCGGGTGGCTGAGAGAGAGTGCGTGCATGGATAGATGTAGGGACTGATGGGATGTATTAGGAAAGTATGGCGAGAGACAGAGATTAGGGGAGAGGAAGGAAGCAGGAAAAGAAAAGGGAGAAGCTACACAATTATAGGAACACAATGTGTGCTTAGTGTAGGATCAAGAAAAGAGAATAAACAGATATTGAAGAAAACTCAAGAAACAATACATCATGATCTATTACAGGAAAGAAAATTGGAGTGAAGCCAGAATGGGAAAGAATGTAAAATGGAAGTGAAGAAGATAAAGCTATACACCTCATTTGCAGAGGTATTAAGAACCTGCAGCTCCCACTGACTTCAGTTGAAGGTGCAAGCGCTCAGCACCTCTGAAAATCAGGCCCTGCAAATATTAAATAGAAAGGTAAATGTAATGTACTTCCAATTAACTACAGCCCATGACAGACTACCCAGCTGTTATTCCTGTAGCTTCCTCGGGCATGGTGGCACCAGTATTTTTCAGCATAGCTAGTAAGCACCTAGGCATGTGGATATCAGATGAAAATACTGTGTAGACATACTTTCCAACTCTTTCCAATACGGGATGACAACAAACTAATGAGACCACTGATATGAAATGTGGAAATCAAGACTTGAAAAAGAAAGCTATGTACATTTCATGACAAATAGAATTGTGTTCAGAATAAATACAGCTGCAAAGTCACCTCATTTTATCAAAAATACTGTCTAGATGGGCAAAAGCTAATATGGACACAGTTGGTACACTGGTATAGTTCCACAATATCAAGAGCTATTTCTACCAATTCCTCTACTAGTGGGCAGGGGAAAGATGAAAGCAAGACAACTTTTCTTACCTTTACTTTCCCTTTGACAAAACTAACAATATCTTCTTTATTATCAAAAACAGACAAAGTATGGAGTAAGTTTTGTTCCAGCCACTCCCAGTGCAGATTTATCTCCTCTAAAGTGGCACCTAGAAAAGTAAAAAGAGTTAATTGAAAACCACAAAGAAGAAATTTTGAAAGAAACTAACTAGAAAAAAAGAAATTAAATGCAGTTGTGTCATAGTGCATTAAAAGAAATTAAGTTTCTGAAGTCACAAATAAAAACTATTAGTAGCAAATAGGTTAATGAGATGTTACATTTCAAGGCATAACTAGAGAAAACAAAAGTAATACCATTTTAAGTAGTAGTTTTTAGTACTTTTAGTTTTCAAGATCTGAATACAAGTTCTCTGCAGACAAATGCTGTTCTGACTTTCAAAGCAGAAAAAATACAACAAAGCTTCTTACTGCCGTTTGGAGGTAGCTCATTTTTGATTTAAGGTTTAAGTCTCCCGCCTCTCCTCACAAACACATGCTCTCTCTCTCACACACACATGTGTCTTTGGGAAGAGGTTATGTGACCTTTAATTTGGTAACCGACTCGTGAAGGCTTTTGTAATAATCAAGATGTCTGACAACAAAGGAGTTTGGTTTTGGTTGTTTTAACATTGCTTGACAAGCCTAAAATGAGAATGTCTGCAGTTTTGGAGAGAGGTGGGTGAATAGAATAAGCTTTGAAACATGATGGATTTCTTTAAAAATCAATAAAATTTATTCTGATTAAGTACCACGTGTACATACGAACTCCAAAAACGTGATTTTAGTCCCTGGCAGTTTGCTTCAGGCAAAATGCTTGTTGAGCTCCACTGCTCCAAGAAAGCTGTAGTTGTGTGTCATAACGACATGAGACCAGAAAAATGCAAGTTGTAAAACAGCACTATTAGGAAAAAAGCTAGCCACTCCACTACAAGATGGTGCTTGCCAGTCAGTCATTAAACAGGCATAGGCACCCACGGGGAAAAATTGGTGGGTGGAGAGCTCCCCACCCCAGCTCACCTCACCTCTGCCTCCTCCCGAGTGCGCTGTGTCCCCACTTCTCCTCCCAGCGATTGCCGCCACAAAACAGCTGTTTCACAGCGTAACAAGCTCTGGGAGGTAGGGGGGAGGAGCGGGAACGCAGCGCGCTCAGGGGAGGAGGCAGGGAAGAGGCGGGGCTGGGGTGGGGGTTTGGGGAAGGGGTTGGAATAGGGGCAGGGAGGGGGCGGAGTTGGGGCAGGGACTTTGGGGAAGGGTTGGAATGGGGGCGGGGCAGGGGAGCACCCACCAGCGCCAGCAGAAGTCGGCGCCTATGGTAACAGGTAAAGAAGGCATGATGTGCTCTTTTCAGTGCCCTGCTGGGAAGAGAGGCGACAGTGAACAAAAAGAGCAGAGCATGGAGGAAGAAAAAGAAAATTCAAGTACCAATCTCATTATCACAAAACCTGAGATCTGTAAACATCAAAGACACTGCATGTCGCCTCACACAGCAGATGATAAATTTAGCTAAAAATGTTCCACCTTCCTCTGCTAGGTTTCCCACAAGGAATGCCAACTGGAAGGGAAACATTCCAAGATTTAACTTCCTCTACAGGAAGGTCTTGCAATGGAACTTCATAAATATCATCAATCAAGGCAAAAAAAAAAATCGAAGAAATCACGAAGAAAGAAGACAGCCATTTAGATGGCCTTTGCGAACGATTAGGAAGACTACACGCTGTAGGATATTAATTAAAAACACTAGACCTACTGTTTCATAGGAGCTGTTTTAATATAAAATGAATTTATTAAATTGAACTTTTAAGACTAGACAACGTAGACAGAGGGTAAACACGGTGGGGATGAATCGGCGGTCTGCCTTTGTGTGTGCAGTCTGGAATGAGAGACTACAGTAAGGAGGAGTATTTCATAGTAGTTGCCATATTTTCCTTTTTGCTAGATACCTTGTCCAAGCACTGGTCATCTCTCACCTGGACTGCTGTAAATCTTCTCTCTGCATTACGGTCTACCCACTCATTGCGTTCAAAATGCTGCCCAAGTTATCTTCCTCCTCTCTGACCATGTCACCTCACCACTTTGTGACTCCCTCTACTCCCTGAGCTCCCCATCTCTTACTCCCTAAATTCAAGCTATTGTCTTCAAATACAAGCATGATCTAAGACGCTGTGTACACGACAGACCTTACACCGGCACAGCTGCGCCGCTATAAGATCTCTTGTGTAGCTGCTCTATGCCGACAGAAGAGCACTCTCCCGTCGACATAATTAAACCACCCCAAACGAGCGGTGGTAGCTGTGCCAGCTGGAGAAGCTCTTCTGCTAACACGGTGCTGTGCACACTACCACTTATGCCAGGGAAACGTCGGTAGCTCAGGGGTGTGTTCTTTATTTATAACATTGAGCAACGTAAGTTTTGCCGACATAAGTGGTAGTGTAGACATTGCCTTACTCACCCCTTCTCTTGCTACTCTCATTCCTTCTCA
Organism: Macrochelys suwanniensis; assembly: GCA_033296515.1. NCBI lineage: Eukaryota > Metazoa > Chordata > Testudines > Chelydridae > Macrochelys > Macrochelys suwanniensis. The sequence goes on along the minus strand of CM065775.1, from coordinate 114,931,137 downwards.
TGTCCCCTATGCTCTTCCCAATCCTTTTGCCTTACTCCTCCCTTCATCTACTCTTCTCACTCTGCTTCATGGCCTTTTTTTTTTTAAAAAAAAATACTGCCCTATGCCTAGAGTCTCTTGTCCCCATCTGCCAAGCACCCTCTGACTCATCTTCTTCTCTCCTCCAAACCCACTTCTTCAATAATCCCCACAACCACCCTGTCATGAACGGTCTTCACGTGTCTTGCCTGGTATTTTTTGCAACACTGCTGTAGCTATGTTGTTGGTCCCAGGATATCAGAGACACAAGATGGGCAAAGTAATTTATTTTATTGGAGCAACTTCTGTTGGTGAGAGAGACAAGCTTTTAAGCTACACAGAGCTCTTCTTCGGGTCTGAAAAAGTAAGCAGAGTGTCAGCTAAATACAAGGGGAGACAGATTGTTAAGCATAAGGGGTTAACACACATTGCAGGAGACCAGTTAAAATGAAAGGGCAACTGACACCTCTGCGGTAACAAGACAATCTGTCCCATCTTGTAATTAGCAGTGACACGGATTACTTTTTCTAGACCTGAAGAAGAGCTCTGTGTAGCTTGCAAACTTGTCTCTCTCAGCAATAAAAGTTCCTCCAATAAAAGATATTACCCGCATCCACCCTGCCTTGAATTTGTCCATCTTATTTTCCTTGTAAATGCTCTGAAAAGGAAGAGAACATGTCTTTGTTTGAAAGCTAGCATTTAAGCCCCCAGACCCTATCTAAGCGGATTGTTAATAATGAATATTCCATTTTTCAACAGTATGTTAACTATCCAGCAATGTGGGGGCACCACAAAATTATGTACTCTCATGGGGATTGCTAGGAGGCACAGGAGCTGCTCCTTGGCTGCATTTCCAGAGTAGAAACTGCCTGTAACCCCCTTCAATCCAGAACAATCTTTGGATTGTTGAGGGGAGCCTTGAAAGCCTCTCCAGCACCTCACTAGTACAGGGAGAAATTAATAAGCAGATTCCCCCAGTTGCTACAGTAGAACCCTAACACTGCTTTTCTGCTCCAAAGCTCCGGCTTTGTGGGAACTTACAGGGGCAGAGTCTTGGCAGTTTTTCTCCAGTCCCTTCCCTAAATAAATTCAGGTATCAGTTTTGAGGAACGAGGATAAGCAAAGAACCACAATGGAAGAGGCAGCTTGGAAAACTTCAACACTGTGCTAAAGAGAGTCGGGTTCTGCTGTGTTACTGACTGGTATTGCCAGCCCTAGCAGGAAGCCTGCTTCTTCCCCAGCTGCTGAAGGCAGCATTTCATAACAAGAGGATTATTAGTCAGAAGCAGGTTAAATTTTTATTGTTCGTAATGTCTTTACGGATTTTTTGCTCATAAAACTACAAACATGCTTTGACTACAAAAGACACATAAGAAATATAAGAACGGCCATACTATGTCACACCAATAATCCATCTAGACCAATATCCTGTCTTCTGACAGTGGCCAATACCAGATGCTTCAGAGGGAATGAACAGAACAGGCCAATTATCAAGTGATCCGTCCCCTGTCGTTCAGTCCCAGCATCAAGCAGTCAGAGGCTTAGCCATCTTGGCTAATACACATTGATCAACCTATCCTCCATGAACTTATCTACTTACTTTTTCAACCCAGTTATATTTTTGGCCTGCACAACATTCCCTAGCAATGAGCCCCACAGGATGACTGTGAGTTGTGTGAAGAAGTACTTCTTTTTGTTTTAAACCTTATGCCTATTAATTTCATTGGGTGACCCCTGGTTCTTGTTATGTGAAAGGGTAAATAACACTTCCTTATTCATTTTCTCCACCCCAGTCATGATTTTATAGACCTCTATTGAATCCTCCCTTAGTCATCGCTTTGCCAAGATGTACAGCCCAGCATATTTCATCTCTTCTCATATGGAAACTGTTCCATACCCCTAACCGGTTTTGTTGCCCTTCTCTGTAGCTTTGCCAGTTCTAATGTATCTTTTTTCAGATGGGGCAACCAGCACTTCACACAGTATTCAAGGTGTGGGCACACTTTAGATTTCTAAAGTGGCATTATGATATTTCCTGACTTATTATCTATCCCTTTACTAATGGTTCCTAACAGTCTGTTAGCGTTTTTGACTGCTACTCCACACTGAGCAGATGTTTTCAGAGAATTACCCATGACTCCCAGATCTCTTTCATGAGTGGTAACAGCTAATTTAAATACCATCATTTAATTAGCATAGTTAGGATTATGTTTTCCGATGGGCATTACTTAGCATTTATCAACATTGAATTTCCCCATCTGCCATTTTCTTGACAGGTCATCCAGTTTTGTGAGACCCCTTTGTAACTCTTCCCAGTCAGCTTTGGATGTAACTATCATGAGTAATTTTGCATCATCTGCCAACTTTGCCACCTCACCGTTAACCCCTTTTTCTAGAAGATCATTTATGAATATGCTGAACAGCACTGGTCCCAGGTCAGATCCTTGGGGGATCCTGCTATTTACCTCTCTCCAGTCTGAAAACTGACCACTTATTCCTACCCTTTATTTCCTGTCTTTTAACCAGTTACTGATCCATGAGAGGACCTTCCCTCATATCCCAAAACTCCTTACTTTGCTTAAGAGCCTTTGGTGAGAACCTTGTCAAAAGCTTTCTGAAAGTCCAAATATACTATATCAATTAAATTACTCTTGTCAATATTTGCTGGCCCCCTCAAAGAATTCTAATAGATTGGTGAGGCAAGATTTCCCTTTACAAAAGCCGTGTTGACTCTTCCCCAACAAATCGTGTTCTGTGTGTCTGATAATAATAGTAAAAACCAATGCAAAGAATTAATTTAGCTTTTCTGCAACAGCCTTGTCTTCCTTAATTACTTCTGTAGCATCCAGTGGCCCCACTGACTGACTGGCAGACTTCCTGCTTCTGATGTCGTTATAAAAAATTTTGGTGTTAGTTTCTGCCTCTTTTGCTAGTTCGCTCATCAAATACTTTTTTGGCCTGCCTAATTCTATTTTTTGCATTAGACTTACCAGAATTTATGCTCCTTTCTTTTTTCCTCACTAGGATCTGACTTCCAATTTTTAAAGGATGTCTTTTTGCCTCAAACCATGTCTTTTATTCTGTTGAGCCGTGGTGGCATTTTTTTTGTCCTCTAATTATTTTTTTATTTGGGGTATACATTTAATTTGAGCCACTATTATGGTGTTTTTTAAAAATGTCCATGCAGCTTGCCAGCATTTCACTCTTGTCACTATTCCTTTTAAATTTCCATTTAACTAGCTTCCTCATTTTTGTGTAGTTCCCCATTTTCAAGTTAAATACTACTGTGGTATTTTCCCCTCACACAAAGATGTTAAATTTAATTACACTCATTATGGTCACTGTTACCGAGCAGTTAAGCTATATTCACCTCTTGGACCAGATCCTGTGTGCCACTTAAGACTAAGCCAAGAATTGCCTCTCCCCTTGTGGGTTCCAGGACTAGCTTCTCCATGAATCAGTCATTAATGGTGTCTAGAAATTTTATCTCTGGATTCCGTCCTGAGGTGACATACCCAGTCAATATGGGTATAGTTGAAATATCCCATTATTACTGGGTTTCCTTTGTTGTAGCCTCTCTAAACTCCCTGAGCATTTCACAATCACCATTACCACCCTGGTCAGGTGGTCGGTACCATATTCCTACTGCCATATTCTTGTTGAAGCATGGAATTTCCATCCATAGAGATTCTTTGGTACAGTTTGATTCATTTCAGATTTTCATCTTATTTGACTCTGCTGTCTTTCACATATAGTACCACGCTCCCACCAGCGTGACCTACTCTATCATTCCTATGTATTTTGTATCCTAGTATTACTGTGTCCCATTGATTATCATTCCACCAAGTTTCTGTGATGCCTATTATATGAATATCCTCATTTAATATCAGGCACTCAAGTTCACCCATCTTAGTATTTAGACTTCTATCATTTGTATACAAGTACTTATAAAATTTGTCAATATTTAGCTGTCTGCCTTCATGTGATGTAACTTAATGGGACTCTTTTTCCTTTGACTGTTTTTCTTCAACTTGTACTTTATCAACTTCTATCCACTCCTCTTTACTAGGACCGAGAGAATCCCTGTTAATAGATCCTCCCCTAAGGGATGTATTTATCCAAAGCATGTGGTCCTCTGCACCTATTAACTATCCTCCTGCTCTTAGTTTAAAAACTCCTCTACAAGTTTTTTAATTTTACATGCCAGCAATCCCGTTTTGTTTTAGTTTAGATGGAGCCCATCCTTTCTGTATAGGCTCCTCCCTTTCTAAAAGAATCTCCAGTTCCCAATAAACCTAAAACCTCCTTCCTAAATCATCATCTCATCCAGGCATTGAGACCTTGCAGTTCTGCTTGTCTAACTGTCCTGAACATGGAACTGGAAGCATTTCAGAGAATGCTACCATGGAGGTTCTGGACTAAATCCTTTGTGCAGCAGCCTACATTTGGCCTCCAGGACCTCTCTCCTATCCCTCCCTATGTCAATGGTACCTACATGTACGATGACCACCAGCTCCTCCCCAGCACTACACATAAGTGTATCTAGATGTCTTGAGAGATCCACAACCTTCACACCCGGCAGGCAATTCACCATGGGGTTCTCCCAGGCATCACAAACCCAACTACCTATATTTCTAATAATCAAATCCCCCATTACTATTACCTGTCTGTTCCTAATAAGTCACATCCCTCGGAGGGGGATCCTCAGTGCCAGAGGATACCACGGCATCATCTGCAAGGAGGGTCCCAACTATGTGACTGTTTCTCTCCATTCCAGCTTGATGTTCTCCTTCCCGGAGACTTTCATCCTCCTCAACACCATAGAGGCTGTCAGACTGGGGGTGTGGCCGCCCTACTGTGTCCCCGAAAGTCTTGTCTATGTACATCTCTGTCTCCCTTAGCTCCTCCAGCTCAGCCACTCTGGTGTCAAGAGACTGTACGGTCTCTGATAGATCATGAGCTGCTTGCACTGAATGCACACAAAATACACACACACCACCTGACCACAAGGCAGGAAATCATATATGTTGCATTCAGTGCAATAAACTGGTTAGCTCCCCCTCTGCTGCTGAACCCACAAAGTATAAATTAATGCAATATTGAGCTACACAACTAGAATTATCTTCTACTGACTTGGAAAAATTAACTTATTTACAACAATACATCTTGTAAATCCATTTGGGGAATGGTGGCAATTCAAGATCTTAAAGAGTTATTTGTTCAAGGCTTTCTAAAACTTCTATAACCTATAAAAAAAATCTTAATCATTCCAGTCAAACAAGTGGTTCCCCTTGAAGTGAAAAACAACAGCTGCCCTAGCAAACTGAAGAAATCTGCATAGAGTAATGATCAACCCCAGAGAGGAATATTACCTATATGCTACTGAGGAAGGGACCTAAGCATTCTTTGAGATGAACACTGATTTGTATTTTAAAATGCCAAACTCATTTTCTTCATTACAAGAGCAATATTTAAGAGCATGAAGTATTCTCCTCACAAAACATTCTCTCTTTAGTGGTGTGTTCTTACCTTTCAAATAAAAGAGTACCAAGTGAACAGCAATTATGAAAATGAGGAAATGGTAGCACCTAACCATAGCCAAAAATAACATGGAGAACAGACTCTCTGCAAGCTTCCCCACACAAATGTAACAATGCACATCAATCCTGACCTACTACCCTTCACTCCAGTTTCGTATCTTCAAAATACACTAAAAATCATATAGTGGTTTTGAGGTACAGACAGGCATCCATAGAGCAGTGTTCTCCAATGCATGGAGCACTTCCTCAAGGGGGTGCAAGGGAGAGCACACATGCACGCACCTTCAAAATGCGAAATGCATGCAGCTGATGAAGAGACATCTACCAGAGTTTTCAGTAAGCCCATAAACAACTACTCTAATGTGTGAACTGCCCCACTAATTTCAATGAATACTAAATCTAACACCATTAGTGATATTTTAAACGTCAACATTGTTAACTATTTCACTTCTCAAATTGTGAAAAAAAGGAGAGGAAATATGTTATGAAGATCTACACCAGCATTTTCCAAAACAGGAGGAAGAACAAAGGACTAGCCAGGAGAGCACAGAAAGTGTATAAAAATGCATACATTAAAATTGGTAGGCTTTAAACACTACATAGCGCGGTTGCTATGATTTACAACGGATTTATTTTTCTAGCTTTGAAAAGCATGGGAAACACTGCATTAAGAATTAGTTAAAAGACTAGCAAATTCAAGTCTTCAGAGTGCACTATTCTTATGGGTCACCTAGCACTATGAGACTTTAAAACATTTATTATTTAAAAACATTTAGTATTTTTTAATATCATCTCTTTCGTGAGATTTTATTGTGATCAGAAGAGCTGGGAGACTTTTTTTTTTTTTAAATAAACTGCAGGTAAAAATGAACTGCCAATACACATGTTGATGAAAGACCAGAACAAAAAGCCTCCTGCTGCAAGTGGCCTGCACAGGCTACTATCTGAAATGATAAATATGGGAATGGAATGACAACATTTTGCAACAGACAGAAAAATAGGAAGGCAGCAACAGCCCAGATTTTTTTTTCTTGCTTAACAGAAGAAAACATTCCCATATGTTATTAATACCTTGAATTATAACCAATAGGTATTTTGGTTGTTAAACAAGTCACAGCCAGTAGCCTTCACACACACGAGGTTACTAATTTTGGTTACCTTCAGCTTCTTGGACATGCAGATACTGAGCATGCTCAGAATTTAGCTTTGGGGATTTTTTTTAATTGGTACGTAACTCACCAGTGGCTATGGCCCAGTAAACTTCTGATCCATTCAATAACTCACCACATGCTATGGCAGAGTAAACTGGTGATCCCGGAACTTGAAGTAAAATTCGAAATGGAGCAACACGTGCATTAGAATCTAGCACTGCATCCAGGGCACCCACCAAACGACCTGAATACACACACAAAAGGAGAATGATATGTTTTAGTAACAGCAGCACCAACTCTCACTGAGACCAGTTTATCACTATTAGACCTATTCATGTTTAAGACGCTCAAATTAAACAGAGAACAAAATTATAACAAAGCTCTCTAACATTGGCTTGTAAAATGGAGAAGTGTTCAAACGCACCAGAGACTAGAGGGCCAGGCAGACCAATCAGAAGACCAAGTTTTTAAGCTTCTAGTTGGTTTATTATGCCATATATACATATCACTAACAGAAGCTTTGAAACCTAAGCTATGGTTAGATTACATAAACATGTACTATTTATAACAGTCTCAAATGCATTGTGTCTCAGATTCTATTCCATAATAATTGGCTCCTGAGTAAAACAAGTCTTAGCATATTATTGCTATCTGTTTGAACTGGAGTCATGAATTTGCAGGCAAAAATATAACACAAAGAAAGTACCAAACCCTCTCCAATTATTACAGGAAAAACAATCAGAAAAAAAAATCAAAATTCCTCCAACTACAAAAGATGAGCACTTAAAATGTGCATTCCACCGTTGCCTCATAAAAAGTTCTAATTCTGTAAGATAGTCTTAAAATTCTGTATTTTGCCAACAATAATAATACAATTAGGAGTACCCTATGAGTCCGCATCCCGTCATCAGAGGAAGCTATAGGGCAACAGCATAGCACAGTCTAGCCTTCAAGTTTCAAAATATTGAAGACCATGTGATTAACAAAGAAACAGCCCAGAGACTAATTTTTTCATCCTGATAATAAACCTATGAGTAGGGATTTTTAAAAAGCATTTAGTTTAGGCCTCACCTTGGTCCCATTTAAGTCATTGGTAAAAGTTAGACCAAACACTTCTGAAAATTTTGATAAAAGGTCAGACTTGTGAAATATGGTTATTTTTAGAGAATACAAGAAATGCACCCATACAATGAAGCCATGTAAGTACATGGGAAATGAAGGATATTTAACTTGTTTCTCAGTTTGTGCAAATTAAATTCCCTTTTCTGTCCCTGAATGACTGATCACAGCAGCCAATTCCTCTTTTCACTCAGTAGTTCTGCTTACCAGTTCCATAATGTTCACTAACTGTAATGAACAGTTTCCAGCTGAACACAAGTAGTAAATAAATGAAAATAATAAATACCACCCACTCCCTGGATCGGCCAGACTAGCCACAGTTTAAATATTATAAAAACAAAATACTGAGAAGCCAAAACTAAGAAGAATCCTTTTAATATATTATAATATTTTTTAAAAAGATCTTAGCCAGGTTCATACACAAACTCCAATGATGATTCACTGGAATAAAGTCTCCCTCTTCAGTTAGTTTTGTATTTTCATAATTAATATCATACATTAGGGGCCTGACTGAACTTCCATTAGTGTCTACGGAAAGACTCTCATACGCTTGTGTGGGATTTAGATTAGGCCCTAATGTATTTTTAATTTGGGTAGGACGGAAGGCGCTTTCTACTTTTACAAGTAAGAATGTTGTCTAGATTTCTGATCTTACATATCTGCTGCTAATTCCAGGGCAATAAAACAAAGGTGCATCGGTGATGCAGAATAAGCAATTTGTGCACATTTCACACCTGTATTTTGATTATTTTCTTCAAGGGAGAAAAATATTAAGTATTTAGTGCAGGCTAAAATAACTTCCTAGTCTGACATAAAAGCATGTCAATACTCTTTCTGAGGGTAGCCTCATTACTATGCTTTAGCACATATATTTTTGAGGTGCTACAGCAATGGCATAAGTTGAAATTTAACTGAACAAGCTCCAAAAATAGATCTTTCAATAATTAATCGGTGAGTGCTATAAAAACTATGCAATGTTAGCCAAAACTTGTACATGAACCTGGAGAAGATTGAGTACAAAGTTTAATATTAAAGAAAGGATGAAAGCTACTTAAATTATTCAATGTTTTTTTCTATCATATAAAAACTCTGAACTCCACTTAATACTTGTAGCATACAACAACTGCACAGTGCTTCCCCCTGAATGAACCAATAAAAGCATGCAAACAAAAGAACTTTCTAAAGGGACACAATTTGATTTTAAAATCAACTTTTTCTTAGATTTTTTTTTTAAGTTTCTGATAGAGCACCCTTTAAAACAGTCCATATATATATATATATATATATATATATATATATATATATATATATATATATATATATATATATAAAAATAAATAAAAAAAAAATCACACACACACCATACATCACTCCCCTGTTGATGTTTAAGAGTCTTCTTAAGCAGGAAGAAACTGATTGACTTGTACAGGGAAAAACAAATCTTACTATCCATCTATCCATACAAGCCTATCAAATAAAACAAACTAGAAAAAAAAATGTTTTACTAACTTTATTATAATAATCATAGGTCTTTCCTGATACCATGTGTGGAACAAAAATTTCAGAAGTAAATATGATTTTCAAGTTCATTGCATTCTTTTAAACAATAATACTACCAGCTCTCTATTTCAATTTTTCAGCTTCAAACAATGCAAAACCATTTGGGGGCGGGGGGGGGGGAAATGGAATAAAGCCATCGAGAATAAAATGCAGTTGATTTTTTACTGCACTACAGAAAGCTGCAGCCACAGGTTTTCTAGTGAGACTTCAGAGTCCAGAAACAGATCACTCATGAACATCACAAGTCTTTTCATGATTTTATGAAGATTACAAAGAATGTTAAATGCAAGGGGAAGGTCCGAGTCCAAAGTGGACGTCAGACAAACCTGGGGGAGGAGGGGAGAAGAAAATTGCTTTTCTGCTCTAAAATTAGTTTGTGCTCAACAACATGAACACTTTCCCTGGACATGGGATTTCAAAGCAAGTGTTTAACTTGTATTCTTATGGAAACAAACAGCTCTATAAAACAAAATTTGCACTCTTCCTGTAGATCCTGAATCTTAACTACAATTTTTGTTTAGTTACATTTCAAATGTCTATCTTTATGAACATTTTACACAACCTAAATAGTGCAAATCAAACACTGCAAAGTTATACCTTATATGGAAAGTATAACCAAAATAGAATTACAATAAAAGTTTCTAATCTGAAATCCATTTTATAGAGTTCACATTATTTTATGCATTCCAGTTCAATAAATAAATAAATCCAAGTACAAGCTAGCAGGAGACTGAAGCACTATTTTCAGATCCTGTGACAGATAGGCAGTGTCTTTGCTTTACCAAGATCATGGTGTAATCTAATCAGCCTGAACGCAGCATGCTACATAACTGTATGATTAGGTTTTCTTATTCAAGTTAATTCCAACTCTGTGTGTAACACAGCTGTGCACACTTTTTTTTTTTTTGGGGGGGGGGGGGGGGGGAGAGTGGAAAGAAAATTAAAGTGATACCTTTCTGGTTATTAAATAAACTTGCAGAGAAGTATGATCCACCATTTGAGCTTAATCTGTATTTACCTGAAACCTCAAAGAGAAGAAGATACCACAAATTGCAATGTATGACCCTATACTTTGAGTACAACAACTCACAGCTACAGTCTAGAAAAGGACCAATTACAGTAAAGTCACCTGAAAAACACTGATTTCTATGTAAACGTATTTATTCAAACTCTCAGGAACGCAGATTTCTCTAAACTGGTGTGAATTATCCATATGATATTTGAAGAATTCCACTAAACTTTGAGAGACTGGATGTTCAATAATTAAAGCTAGACTCAAAATTAGACACTTTGAAATCTGGGTTTGTGAAAAATATTGATTCTTTCCATCTATCAATTCAAGATTTTGGGGAAGTAGTCTAAGATGTAATTAATTAAGACAGGTCAGGCAGCACCTGACCCAAAGATCTCTCTTCAAAGAACAAAAGGCTATTTCTGCCAATCCACACTGCACCTAACAAGTCTTTAGGTAAAACTAAGGTAAAGTTTTCAAAAGTGCTTATGTCCCCATTCACAAAAGTGGCCTGGGCAGTTAGGATCCTAAGAGTTTTTTGAAAGTCAACAGGACGAGGAGCCTAAATGCTCAAGCCACTTTTGAAAAAGTCACTTAGGGTGTTTCTACACTACGACTAGAAGGTGGGATTGCAGCAAGGGTAGGCATACCCCAGCTAGTTTTGGTTGAGTTAGCTCACTAAGGCCTTGTCTACAGTACCTGGGTAAGTCGACCTAAGTTACGCTACTCCAGCTATGTGAATAACATAATTGGAGTCGACATAGCCCAGGTCGACTTACTGAGGTGTCTACACCGCTCTGTGTCGATAGGAGAGGCTCTCTAGTCAACTTACCTTACTGGAGTACGGCCTTCACTAGACCTGCTAAATCGACCCCTGCTGCATTGATCACCACAGTGTTGATCCCACTAAGTGTAGACATGGCCTAAAAAATAGCAGTGTAACCACAGCAGCATGGACTAGCTCATAGGTGCTGCCGCACCCCCAACTTAAAGTTTCCATTATATACAGGGTTTACAGTTTGGTTTAATGGCTCTCAGCACCCCCACTATACAAATTGTTCCAGCACCACTGGACTAGCCACGCAGTACAATCCTATCTAGAACGCTGGATATACACCTGGGCAGCTAGCTCAGGCTGCTGCAGCTGCACTGCTTTCTATCAAGCAAGCTCGATTACAGTTAGCTCAGGTATGCCTACACATGCTGTAATTACTCCTCCTGCGTGCTGTGTAGTCCTACCCCTCGGGCGCTTTTGAAAATTTCAACTAGTCTGGCAGCAGATTCTAGATTCAAGGGTTTACAAGAAGAGAGCCAAGCTTGCTATAAAATTCTAGCTCTACTAGCGCATCATTTTGCTCTGATGTATCCATACTCGGTAGCTCATTAAGCGTTTTAGTGCCCTGTGCCATCCCTGCCTCTCCTATCCTCTCTCATCCAGAAGCTTATAAGCATAATCAAAACAGGAAGATGGGAGCAAAACGAGTGGTCAGGTAAAAAAACGAATGCTTTTACACAAAAGAGTAGTAAATACACTGAATTAAAACAGGATGCTTCCATCTGTTGCAACATGAGTTAGGTTCAAATTCAGGATGACAGCTAATGATTGTGAGAAACACTTTCTGCTCTACATCGCAGACTACAGAGATGAGACTTTGGGCAAGAAGTAATACATGAAAAAAAAAATCACATCAAGAAAATACAGTAGTTATTTCTTATCTAAAACTTTTAGAAATAAAAATTGACAATGAAATAACTTCTGAATGGAATTAAGTATTATTCACCCTAGTTCCCTCAAACAATCGATCTTAGTATTTTTGTTGGAAAGTAACATCTGAACAGCTCAATGCACTTCACAAACAGCAAATTAGAAAGTTACAATACCACCCTGTGAGGTTAGCAGTTACTGTACCTGTATGCTACAGATGGCAAAGTGGTTAAGCAACTTCCCTGTTATCATAGAGGAACTCAGCAGAGCCAGGAAGAAAACCCAAACCTTCCAACTCATAGACCCCAATTTTTCCCTTATGCTCTGGCTGCTTTACAGGTAGCTTAATTGGCCTCTCCCTGAGGATTCAACCTGCAAAAGGGGAATCCCTGGATGGGGTAGAGCTATTATAACTGCCCTGTTCTGTTGATTCCCTCTGAAGCATCTGGTACTGGCCAGTGTCAGAAGACAGGATACTGGGCCAGATGGACTGCTGATCTGACCCAGTATGGCCATTCTTATTTTCTTACCAGCTCTACACCACCCTTCTGAACCTCTTAGCACAATTGATGTGCCTAGGAAAAAAGGCACATGGATGGAAACTGCTGTGTTCCAGCTATCAGAACATTCCATTGGGTTCACAGGCAGCTGGACATAACTAACTGGAGCAGTCTAAGGCTGGTCCAACTCCAGCACAGGTAGCAGCATAAAGGCAGCTTAAAGCACCTTTGCATCCCCCTACTTCTGATCTGCACTGAGCTCATTTCTGATGTGGCTCAGGATCTGGCCCCATCCTTGTGGGTTAAATATAGGCAAAGAACTCTGTTCTGGTGAACAGGTGTTTGGTATAGCAGGCTAGGGAACATCAAAACAAGGAAAACTTAGCACCAAGTTCTTCCTAGAACCAGTACAACATGACACACAGATTGCTTGCCGCAGTTCTAAATGTTTTAGTCATGCAGCAGTGATGTTTAACAGATTCTTGCTTTCACTCATACTTCAATGTAGGAACTTCTGCTTTATAGCTCTATAATACCAGGAACATTTTCGGTTACACAGACAGCTAAAGACTAGAGGATAAATTCTACCCTAGTTTACATCTCATACAAACATCTGTTGACTTCACCGAGATTGCACAGGGTACAGATAGGGCAGGTTTCAAGCCAACAGGACACACACACAGTGGTGTATTTCTTACTAGCTTTCTCAATTCAACTCAACAGAATGTATACAGATAGCAAGGAATGGTATTTAAAGGAGGAAAAAGATGAATTAATACTAAACTAATCCTGCTGTAACCAATATATACATCTATATCTCTCTCTATATATATATATATAAATATCTATATATCTCTCTATATATCCATATATATCAATATATATATAAATATATATATCTATATCTATATAGATATATATAATTCCTTGGCAATGATGCTGGTTTTACCACATTTGAAAAAAAGCTCACAAAGCTAGATTTCAGTACTAAGGGTCTGATGTGGCAAACGTTTATGCATGTGTAATACATTACACAGAAGTAATCCCACTGAAATCAGTGAGCTTACTCTCATGGGTGTTTGCAGTGTCAGACCCTTCAAAGCCTAGGCAACAAGTCAGTGCCTTAAATTACTTTTTCACCATGTAAAAGTGAACTGAAACTACAATTGTATGTGTTACTTCTTAAACTGAGTGTCCACCATTATGTTCTTTGTGAAGTTGGAAGTTATATCCCAGGAAGCTAAGTTTTTACTTTTAATGGCATTATTTCACAAGTTTTCTTCAGTGTTTTCTGTGGGTTTATATTACTCTGAGGTTTAGTTTCATATGCTAATTTGTTTTATATGCTAATATCCCTGGAAATTCAAGATATGATCATGGGGTCTGCTGTCATAGGAGTGTTGTAGAAGAGTGAAAGGGATGTGATATGTGTCCTCTTCTTCTCAGGACATTTTTCCAAGTATGCTTTTATCCACATAATTCTTGCAGAGGGTTGTCACATTTATTTTAACAGGCGTCAACATGACAGCAGCCTAAGATATGTCTGTGCTGGTTTTAATATGATCGTCACCGCTGAATCCTACAATGTGGTTTCTGAAAACCCTCAATATTAACGGCATCAGTGGATAAGCCTAGATTATTCCTGGAGTCCACAAGTTGAGGAAAGCATTTGTCAGAGAAACTGGCTCAGACCCTCCCCTTTGAGCAAAACAGCTGACATTAACCTTTGAGGCAAATAGATCTACAGTCAAGTGACCCCACTTACAGAAAGATGCTCTGGCAGTCAGAGTCCATGACAGTCCATTTGTGGTTTACTTGTGAACTGTCTGTGGAGATGGTCCTAGGACATTTTATAATTCTGGCAGAAGCAGAGCTACTGGAATGATTGGGTGGCAATTGCACAGTTCCAAAAACAAAATAGTTTCCTGGCAAAGAGGGAATGATCCTCCCTGTCTTACAAAACATTACTACATTGCTACAAAACATTACTACATTGCTGCAGTCAAGTTGGTTCTAAAGTCCACAGAGATAAAGGCTCTGTCACACTACAAGTCTAGAAAAACTGTTTCCAGACTAAAATTAATGTACCTAATAAATATGTGAGACATACATGCTGCCTTTTGATAGTCCCCTAAATTACCACAATATAAATTCTGTTGAATACTGTCAAAAAAGAATCTCACACATTTTGTTGGTGCCATATAATGCACCCACAAAGTTATTAGGAGCATTGTAGTATTACATAATTCTAGTAACCACAAAAAATCCTTTAGAAATTACCCATTTTCTTGTTCTGCAGAATCTGTCCACTACAACACAACAGCAACAAACAAAAACACATTCCCTCTATATTTATTCCAATCTCATTTTAGCTAGTTAGTGATTTTCAGTGTTAAAGGGGCTGATGTTCACAATTTAAACAGATACAATCCATGCTGGTAGGCTAAACATTAGACCTGAAACCTCTGTTTTGATTTGCAGGTGCATTTAAAAACACACATCACTGTAGTATGTGTGTGTATGCATAACTAGCAGCTTCTCCACTCTGTTTGCTGGTCCCATTTTGCTTTGTAACCTGCAAGCTCATAAGATTAGAGAGAGAAGAGCAAACAGATAATGCCACATGCACACATCAAAAACACAAAATGTTTGTTGGTGTGGCCCAGCTGAGAAACTGGGCCTTCATATTACAGCCTTTGTTGAGGATTGAGAGTTATTTATGCATTTGATTCCATACTTTCAGTTATTTGCAGCCCAAATTCTGAGAAATTGTAGAGAGGTCACCTTCTTTGGGGAAAATGCAAGAAAAACATGTTTTTAAGAGAGACCTTTTAAGATATTACAGTTGAAGAACAATACAAGAGGGAGGAAGAGAAATATGGTATCTGAATTCCAGCTATGGGCAAGGCTACAAAAACATTTTGATTAAAGTCTAAAGGCAAGTCTACACTTAAAAAGCTGCAGCTGCACTGCTGTAGCACTTCAGTTAAGACGCTACTATGCCAACAGGAGAGCTTCTCTCATTGGCATAGTTAATACACCTCCACGAGAGGCAGTAGTTATGGCGACAGGAGAAGCCCTCCCATCCACACAACACTGTCTACATCAGGGCTTAGGTCAATGTAACTGCTTCGCTCCGGGGTGTGAAAAATCCACACCCCTGAGCGATGTAGTTATACTGATGTAAGTTTGTAGCATACACCTGACCTAAATTATTGAATAACCTATTGGTTAGAAAGGATTGTTTTCTCCCATGAGGGGGAGTCATGACAATAACTATAACACCTGTTCTATGGAAGCTATTCCATACCCCTAATAATTTTTGTAGTCCTTCTTTGTACTTTTTCCACTTCTAATATATCTTGTTTGAGATGGGGAGACCAGAACTGCACACAGTATTCAAGGTGTGGCCGTACTATGGATTTCTATATCAGCATTATGATATTTTCTGTCTTATTATCTATCCCTTTACTAATGGTTCCTAACATTCTGGTAGCCTTTTTGACTGCTGATGCACATCGAGCAAATGTTTTCAGATAAATTTGCACGACTCCAAGATCACTTTCTTGAGTGGTAACAGATAATTTAAACATTTTGCATGTATAGTTGGGATTATGTTCCCCAATGTGCACTATCTTGTATTTATCAACACTGAATTTCATCTGTTTTTTTCTTGATCAGTCATCCAGTTTTGAGAGATCCCTTTGTAACTTTTTGAAGTAAATTTTGGTTTTAACTATCTTGAATAATTGTGCATCATCAGCAAACTTTGCAACCTCACTGTTTACCCCTTTTTTCCAGATCATAATGGCTATGTTGAACAACAATGGTCCCAAGGTTCTGATATACCTATTATATCAATATCATCTTCATCTAATACCAGGTACTAAATTTCACCCATCTTAGTATTTAGATATCTTGCATTTGTGTACAAGCACTGATAAAATTTGTCAATTTTATTGAGTTGTCTGCTTTCATGTGATGTAACTGAATGGGACTCTCTTTCGCTTGACTGTTTCTCTTCAGCACCTACCTGTACTTTATCAACTTCTATCCTCTTTACTAGGATATAGAGAATCCCTGTTAATAGATCCTCCCATTAGGTATGTGTCTGTCTGAACCACATGCTCTTCCGCACCTGTCAGCTTTCCCCCAGCCCTTAGTTTAAAAACTCCCTCATGACTTTTTAAATTAAATACGGCAGCAATCTGGTTCTATTTTGGTATAGGTGGAGCCCATCCTTCCTGTATAAGCTTCTCCTTTCCCAATAGGTTCCCCAATTCCTAATAAACTTAAATCCCTCTTATTAACACTATCATCTCATCCATACATCGGTTCCCAATTTGAGTCCAAGATGTTGGTTGTGACCTGTGAAGCCCTAACTGGCTTAGAACCTCCCTTCTTGAGACCTCTCCCTGAGCCATATTACAACAGCTGCTATCAATGGGGACATTTAATGTGGAGTCCCTCAGCACAAGAAGCTGTTAACAGAATGATGTTTTCCAGGAAGGGACCTCAACCTTGTAGCCTACTCAATCCCTTGGTCTGAAATAGCTTGAATTTTGGAGTATGCTAAATGCCTCATTATTTGCCCAGGTGTTGGAGGAGGAACAGGCATGGTAAGGGCTAATGTTTGTGAGGGATGGGGATATTGTTGGGACTGGACTTTATCAAAGTTGATTACTTTTGGCTTGAAGATGCACAGCAGCTGCTGGCTTTAGTTTTGCTTATATTATATTTTTTGTTTCTGGAAAAGGAATCTAGACCCTAGCATGGACACTTTTTCATTTTAACTCAAAATGCAGTAAATAATTTGGCAACTGGAAATAAAGAAGGGAACCAGCACCCTGTGACCAGCCAGCTCTCTCTGGAGTATCAGTAGGTGCTCTGTGGGCCACAATTTGAGAACAGCTGCTTTGCAGGATGGCTTTTTTTTTTTAAATGCACCCTAATCTCTTATTCACTTTAACTAATGCTATGAATTGATCAAAACCTATTTTCTACAGCTTCTGAGGCCAGGTCTACACTACAGGCCTATATTGGTGTAACTACGTTGCCCAAGGGTGTGAAAAATCCACAACCCTGAGCAACGTAGTTATACCGACCTAGCCCACCTTGTAGACAGCGCCACGTCAACAGGAGAGCTTCTCCCGTCGACATAGCTACCGCCTCACAGGGAGGTGGATTAACTTCACCAACAGGAGAAGCTCCCCCGTCAGCATAGGAGCATCCTCACTTAAGTGCTACAGCAGCGGAACTGTGCCACACTGATGCAACGTTTTAAGGATAGACCTTCCCTAAGTCTACTTTCCTAAAGGAGCATGCAGATTCAGAGACTATCAGTATATAAGAAATACTGATTTTTACCAGTGTTGCTTTACACTTAGAATTAAATGTCACCTTCAATGACACTGCCAAATTCCCTAATGCATTTCCACTCTTTTGCAGCTTCTCACAATCCTCCATGATTTTTTACCCAGTAGAACCATTTATAACTGAAAAATGTCATCAGTGTATAGTCTGCTTCCTCCTACACTGGGATGCAACTCTCTCTGAGCTTCTCTCCTAGCTGAGACATCAGTATGATTCAGGTATGAGAGCCAAGAGAGTCACCAGCACTACAGGAGCTGGGGGTCAAGGTGGCAGCAACAGCCTCACCACCTTCAGAACTTTTTGACAACTCCTCACCCCCCTTACCCCCACCCCCGCTTCCTTATGTTTTGATTCTGGACATCTTTTCCTCTTTGCTGACTGGTTGAAAAATACTATATACAAATAATCAAATGCACTCTGGATGAACTTTCCCATACCATTTTTACCTTATGCTGTTGAACTAACTGCTCTGTAGACTACTGGGCCATATCACCTTAAGACAAGGCAGATGGGGAGAAAACAGTCTTAAAGAAGTATTAGTTTGTTACTTCATATTTCAGGACTTTATAAAATATGTGTTCTGAGGTAACATACATCAACTTCTATTTGAATTATAATAAATTTGGGCTAGAACCTGTCAGATTTGCTTTGTAGTCTAACTGCACTGAACTAGAATTATGAAGAACACTAATGCCCTATCTATACTACAATTGGACTAAAAGGACTTGCTTATAACACTGTTCCAGGTTTGTAGAGTAAATGGGACTACACTCGTGTTTCTAACTGAGCTGAAGCCTTGGTTATGCTTTATATTCCCATTTAGGGAACACAATTAAGGTCATATTTATGCAACAAACTGGAACCCTGTTGTAACAAAATCAGCGGAAAACTGAATTGTAACCAGTTAGTGGTCTTAAATGAACCTCCAAGAACACCATATATTTTACACACACACACACACACACACACACACACACACACACACACACACACACACACACACACACACACACACACACACACACACACACACACACACACACACACACACAATAAATTTTTAATACAAAAAGTCCATCCATCAACTTAACAAGTCAATAGGTGAGAATCTGACCAAACCTGCTCTTACTAGAAAAAAAGTCACTTTTCCCGTGGGGCTTCTTATTGACATATTTAGCTTATACTGAGCCATTCTCAGCAGAGCTGAACACAACTCAACGGCACCATGGAAGTTCAGGGGCTGAACATTAACGCACAGCATTTCTGAGCATACTATTCACTACCCCCGCCCCAGAATTTACAGGAAAATGGAAAACTAAGTGAATAAACCCGTTAAAAAGTTATATTTACATGTAAAATATGAATGAATAATCTAATTTTATTGCTTCATTTTGCTAATATACATTCATAATTTTTCAGCTGGAAGAAGAGTGCTGCATTTGAAAGGGAAAAAGCAAATGGAACAGATTAAGTTGTGTCCGTAAGTGTAAACCTCTGATTTACAGTTTTTTCTTTCCTTGGTTATAAGAACAACCCTACAAATATTTAGAGGACATAAAAAAAATCACTTAGGATTCTGTTGGACACAAGTAATATGTTAAGATATGGAATACTACATAAACAAAATTTGCAACAAGTTAGCTATTGGGGAAGGAGTGGCAAAATAATCAATTGCATTGCATCGAATGTTATTAATCCAACATTCCAAATCTTAACATAGAAAAAGTTAAACAAGCCATTACAATTACAGGAAATGTTCTTTTGTTTGATTTTGATTGGATTAGTACAGAATACACAGTACTAATCCAATCAAACAAGGAGTGAGCTGAAACTTCCAACATCCTCTCATAAAAATGACAGTAGTGCCACAGCCTCACTCTGTGTGACAAAGGCGCTCTGACATTATATTACTATAAATGAGAAGGATTTGACACTACTCTTGATTATACTTCTTATGGACAACCAGAGATTACCATTACCTAAGGCAGGGCTGGGCAAACTTTTTGGCCTGAGGGCCACATTTGGGTATGGAAATTGTGTGGCAGGCCATGAAGGCTCACGAAATTGGGGGTTGGAGTGCGGGAGGGGGTGAGGACTCCGGCTGGGGGTGTGGGCTCTGGAGTGGGGCCAGAAATTAGGCATTCTGGGTGCGGGAGGGGGCAGTGGCCTCCCCAGGAATTGAAATTAGATGGGGGTGTTCAAATTTACTGGGGGGGATGTCACTAAATTGACATGTAACTAGTTCACAAAACTGAGGGGGGTGTTGGGGAAATTCAGGGGGGGTGTAGAGAAATCACTGGGAGGGGGCTCTGGCTAGAGGTTGGGGTGCAGGGGGGGTGAGGGCTCCAGCTGGGGGTACAGGCTCTGGGGCAGGGCTGGGGATGAGGGGTTTGGAGTGCAGGAGGGTGCTCCAGGCTGGGACCGAGGGGCTCGAAGGGCAGGAGGGGGATCAGACTGGAGCAGGGGGATGGGGTGCGGGAGGAAGTCGGGGTGCAGGCTCTGGGCGGCACTTATCTCAAGCAGCTCCTGGAAGCAGCGGCATGTCCCCTCTTGGCCGCAGGAGCTGCACAGCCGGCACTTGGGGTGGTGGCAGCGTTCGGAGCCCCCTGGCTGCCCCTATGCATAGGAGCCAGAGGGGGGACATGCCGCTGCTTCCAGGAGTCATGGCACGTGCGGAGAGGGGCAAGCCCCCAGTCCCGCTCCCCAGCGGCAGTTCGAGGGCTGAATTAAAAGGTCTGTCAGGCTGGATGCGTAGTTTGCCCACCCCTGACCTAAGGAGACCATAGATTCTTTACAGAGACTACAGAAAGATACCCACACGTATATTAGTTATTAAGTTCAAGTTCAACCAGCTCCCACCTTTTCCAGAGCAACATAAGTGATCTACTACAAAAGGATTTCTTCAGTTATATGTATATACAACCCCAGAATCAGCCAGAGCTACTGAATTATATCTTGATAAAAGTTAATTTGTGGATAATTTCATCCTGAAACACACGCTTTGTAGAACGCATTTCAGATTTCCTGCCTATGTCCCTGATCCAGCAAAGCACTTAAGCACGTGAATAGTCCCACTGTAGTCGAGGGGACTACTCACATGCTCAGGGTTTAAGCATTTGGTTAAGTGCTTTGCTGTATCAGGTCCCTTGCAAATCTAAAAAACAAATTACACAAAGTGGATGATCAACAGATTAAGAGATCTCCTCTCATCTTCTCTTGTATGAAAATAGGCCAGTTTTCCACACCACCTGCAACCCCAACTTGTATTAGTGAACTTCGCTAGTATGCAGATTAAGTGACTGTAGAGGTTATATGTTTCTCATACGTACACACCTGTTCAAAGTTCAATACAAATACACTATCCTGATGACAGAAACAGACATGAAAGACTAGTGCTTTCATGTGACATATGACTACCCTATAGTTCAATTCTTTGGGGATGAAATAAGAATATATCTAAACAAAATATATTCTTGTGCTGTGCTGTCTGTGTTAGATTTATTCGTACTTTCTGGATAGATTTGTACTTTCTGGAAAGACGGGTGAAATGGGTTGGAAAGAAGAGTGAGTAAATAAAGAATGGACCCAAAAGCAGCTGTTCACGCACAGGTGCAGTGAAAACAAACACCATATACTATCATGGTGGCTTACACGTCTTTGTGCATATTAAAATGTATTAAGTGACATCTGATCCCTCCTTTAAAAAACAAACCAAAATAAATAAATAAATAAACCTCCATGATTTATCAAAGTTAGGGCTGTGAACTGTTGCATAATTTTAAAGTCAAAGATAGCTCTGTTAATAATAGTATTTTGCATTTTTATTCAATCTTTCATCTGGAAGCATACTGCCTATCAAGCCTTGTGAGGTAAGCACTCATTTTTCACTAAGTTAATGATGGAGCTGGAAACAAAACCAAGAACTCCTGACTCAAACACCTGTTCTAAAAAATAAGTAGTGTAATCTCTTCCCATGTGGGTGACATTTCTTTAATCTATTTTTAGAGTCTATTTAAAAGTCATAGAAATTTCAAGCCATTTTTCCCATCACTGAACAAACTTTTTTTTAAGCATTTACACTGAATGTTTCACACTGGTTTTAACTATTTTCTTTCACTTTGTTTCCCACCAGTGTGCTCATTTTTGACTGTTCGAAGTAAAAGAGAATTGTAACATTTTGCTTATGTTCATCATGGAGTGGCTTAATTTTTTCTATTTATTGTTTTCCATTTGTAAGATGCACCTAACCTCTAGGCCAGGGGTGGCCAACATGAGCCTGAGAAGGAGCCAGAATATACCAATGTACATTGCCAAAGAGCCACGGTAATACGTCAGCAGCCCCCCATCAGCTCCCCCACCCCACTCCCAGTGCCTCCCACCCACCGGCAGCCCCACCGATCAGCACCTCCCCTCACCTCCCGATCAGCTGTTTCATGGCGTGCAGGAGGCTCCAGGCGGGAGGGGGAAGAGTGAGGGTATGGCAGGCTCAGGGGAGGGGGCGGGAGTAGAGCCTGTGGTAGGGCCTGGGGTTGAGCAGTGAGCACCCCCCGGCACATTGGAAAGTTGGCACCTGTAGCTCCAGCCCCAGAGTCGGTGCCTATACAAGGAGACGCATATTAACTTCTGAAGAGCGCATGTGGCTCCGGAGCCACAGGTTGGCCACCCCTGCTCTAGGCCCTTCTACAATACAAACAAAAGCTGATTAAAGTGTGTCTAATTTTCTTAAGATGGGGGAAATTAAGAGGATAGAAAGAGAAAGGGTGTTTTCAGTTAGTCAGCCTAAACAGATTTAGGCTAGCCTTACATAATAAGACTGTATGCACTGCAGATTTAGCTTCTGCATGCAGCCAACAGGATGCACCAGGAACTTAGCTAGACAACAAACATCAATTTTTTTATTTTAAACTTGCTGGTGTCTGCCATGGAAAGCTCAGAAGTAGACACTTCACGTGTGATTTCAGCCACATGATCCACCTGGACCTAAAACTAACAGCTGCAGAAGCTATTTTTAGATCTGGAAATTAATCTCTCTCATTCCAGCAATCAAGGAATGAAGAGTGGGCTATGGGTTCCACACAAGGAGGAAGGGGAAATCATAATATAAACTCTAGGGATTAAATCTTGATCCCATCCCCTTGACTTCAACTGGGCCAGGGTTTCATGAAAGGTACACAGTTGTAACATGACAACCTCTTGGTCTACTGAATCAGAATTAAGCATTCGTGGTGACAAAGAGTGAATGCCTACACAGCCAGGACAGACACAGATTCCAAATAAAATGGAGATAACAGAAGACAATGCCACATACTGACAAGAATCATAGAACAATTCTACCTTTGGTATATCAAGTAAACATAGTAGCCTTTAAAAGTGTCCATTAAGGAACAAAAAAAGATTGTGAGATGTAAATAGCTCAGCTTTCTTTGAATTACAATCCATCATAAGAAATTTGAATTTAAAAAAATTAAGAGATAGAAGACAATCTTCTCTCTACAGAAGTCAGACTCATTGGAGAGCAGTATTCCTTCATCTTTTTGCTTGCCACTGACTTTCTCCATCCCCAACATGATGTATTATCATATTCTTTATGTTTTGGTCCAATCTGGATTGTAAACTTCTCAGAGCAAGGACTTTGGACCAAATTGTGTTCAGTTACTCTAGAGTTAACCTGGTATAACTCACTGATCCCAGTGCAACTACTCCAGATTTACACGGTTGTAATTTGGAATATGATCCATTGTCTTCATATTTTCTTCTAAAAGTACCATGCACAACTAAGGTGCCAAATAAACATTTTGTACAGTTAAATGAAGTAAAAATGCAAATGTAGGTTGGAAGCTATTTAATGGAAATATGAAGTTGCAAATGCACTACTAAATCTAATTTTTCACCATGTATATTTGATAGGATGACAGAAATCCTATGAGCATTAAGAACGTACATGCAGATAACTGCCACCAAATCATTTTCTTGGCCCGCCTCAATCAATTTTAGTCCTGAATATGTGAAGCTCCACTTGTTTCATTAGTTAATCATGTCCTAGCCACAGATGTAGAAAGAGATCACTCAAGGCAATTTTCCTCAGATCTATCTTTGATATTACTGACTGCAAGGTTTTTGGTGATTTGTTTGTGCAGTTCCCAGCAGGGGAGGATAGACTCAATCTTGAGCAGCTCTGCCCCTTTCATTTTTAGAAATCCCAAAGGATAGCTCTGGGCAATTGCTCTTCTGCAGCCATTAGCATTTAACCCTTAAGGGTACCTCACTACTTTATAAAGTTCAAGACCAAAGTTATGGCTGTAGTAAGGGGCAGCCAGAGCCAAGAGAATGGAGATTATGGATTCCTTTTTTTTGTCACAAAACAAAGAGTTAAAATTGATAAGGCTAATATAACGTTATGGAGGTTAAACTATGGAACAAATTGGCATTTTCCCAGGACACTGTATAGTGGAGAAGGGGTAAAAAAATAAAATGCAGCCATCTGTTTTATGACTGCTGCTTTTCGTGTATATGAAGCAGCAGATGTGCTGGTGGCCTATTAACCACCATAAAGGCTAGACCTGCTTAAAGTAGAATTGGACAACATGGTCATTAAAATACTTGCGGCCAATCTGTACTAAAGCTGCATTTGTGGTAGCTCAAAGAAGTGAAATTTTAAGACAAATGCTAATATACCCCTTTTGTTTCAATCACTAACCTGCGCAGTTACACTAGTACAGCCCCCCTTGAGTTGATGTTGAACTTACTCAGTTTCAAGAGACTTGGTCAGAGTCAAAGAACTCTGAAGAATCAATCCTTTATTTAAAAAAAGGAAATATGGATCATCCGGCACTTAATATATTGCAACACATGCATAAAGGAAATTTAAACCACCACAATTGTATGGGTTTTTCACTCAACACTTGTATAAAAACTGTATGGGAGTCATCTCTTTTTTTTGGCTCACTCTTCTCACCAGCATCTCTCTCCTTTCATTCCAGGTTAATCCACCTATTCTGAAAACTTCTATTTTTCTTAGTTTTTCTACACTGTCCATTAGGATGGAGTCGATGCACTAACTTAGTATTTTTGGTTACCTTTAAGAAGATCATTGAGAAAGAGTCAAAATCCAATTCCTTACCCTCTCCTTGTCATCTGGATTATTTAAACCTGCTAACATTCATGGGAGACAAAGGCAACACTCCCTGCAAGCAATAACTCAAATTCTTACAGCAGGGTGACCAGCACTGCACGCATGATTTCTTACGGAGTTGAACAATTACTTTATAAAACGGGACACGCTTTTGTTTTGTACCGAAGCAGGGGGACGATCGGATTCTGTTTGCCTTCGACTGCAGCTGCATAAACAGCTCATGGTTTTTCAGTGCCTTGCCCACAACAATCCCCAACATCTTTTTCTCACCTCAAAGGGAGGGATTTTCCAGAAGCCCGGAAGGAGCATTTTGCCAAGTAACTTATCCAGCCGCCAGAACAAACCACCCCAGTACCGGTGGCCCTGGGAGGGCCACCCCCACGGCCGCAGGCAGACCCCGGAGCCCCCGGCGAGCAGGAACCCGCCGCAGCTGGACCCCCGGGCAGTGACCCGCTCCGCAGCCAGAGACACTCCCGGCCCGCTGGAGGGGGTGGCCCTGTCTCTGCGCTGAACCCAGCACCAGCCTCCATCAGAGCCCGCCGGGGCACGGAACAAAGAGCCTGCTCCGGGCTCCCCCGGGCAGCAGCAGCAGCCGCTCCGCTCCGCTGCCCCCATGGCGGGCAGGTCCCTGCGGCCCCGACCGGAACCAGCTGATTCCAGAGCCCGGGGCCGCCGCCCGCTGCGGTGCCAGGCACGGGGAGAGGGGGGTGTGGGGGTCGCTCCCGCTTCCCCTCCCCAGCCCGGCGGGGCCCCCCACCGCGGGCGGCTCCCTCCCCAGCCCCGGCAGGGCGGTACCGGTGAAGCGGCCCCCGCCGTCCCCGTGTCCGCGCCGCCGCTGCAGGACGAAGTAGCCGCTGCTCTTCTGGGTGACCCAGAGCTTGAGCGCGTTCTTCAGCAGCACCTCCTCGGGCCGCAGCCACATCGTGCCGCCGCCGCCCTCCGGCCCGCCCGCCCGCTCGCTCGCATCGCGGCCCGGCCCGGCCGCGGGGGAGGAGCCTGGACGCGGAGCCGCCGCTCCCTCCCCGGGGACACCGCGGCCGGGATTCGCGCGGCGGCGCCAGGAGACTCCCCCCCCCCCTTCCCCGCCTAACCCAGCCCCGCAGCGCCTCCCCCTACCCGGGACCCCGCCTTTCAGGCTCTCAGTGCCGGGCTGGGCGAGAGGAAGCCCGGACACCCCCTTGTGGGGAGGAGAAAGACCCCGCCGGGAAGCGGCAGCGCCTCCCCACCGCTGGCCTGGGAGGCACTGATTCCTTCAGCCCTGCTCCCCTCAGGCTTCCCCCCAGAGCCAGCAGTAGGCATAAGCAGATTAAGCAATTGTTTCAGGGCCTGAGGAACTCAGGGGGCCCCCTATTAATTATTAGTATGTGTTGGGGAGGGGAGAATATTCTTGCTTAAGCCCCCCACCCCCACCCCGCAGTGTGCTAGTGCCGACACTTATTTTCCCTTTCCCTTAAATCCTGCTGAGAGCGAAATCAGTATCCCTCCACACTCATCCAGGGATCCACCCCATGCCTGCTGAAGGCAGGGGGTGCTGGTTGCTCCTCCACCCATCCCAACTGCCAGGAATCAGGGTTCTCCTATTCTCCTCTAGGGTGACCAGATGTCCTGATTTTATAGGGACAGTCCCGATTTTTGGGTCTCTTCCTTATATAGACTTATATTACCCCCTATCCCAGTCCCAATTTGTTTGTTGTCTGGTCACCCTATCCCTCAGAGAGTTGAGCCTGTGGACACATAAGTGTTGGAACTGCAGGTGCTCCTGCACCCTCTGGCTTGAGGTGGTTTCCATGTATAAAGGTTTTACAGTTTGGTTCAATGGCTCTCAGAACCCCCACCATACACATTGTTCCAGCACCCCTGCCTGCACATTCCAGGACAGGTCTCTTTTTTTTTGCCCCTCCAAGAAGGCAAGGTCTTATTATATGTTAAATACTGTTCTGCTGCTCCCTGGTGAGAGATGTACAGAAGAGCACACAGCAGTCTCTCGGCATCACAAAGCAACCCTGGTCAACATTCCTAAAGGTGCCAGGGTATTAGCATACCATACCTGCCACCATCCTCTGACACTCACACACAGTGCAGTGCACATTTTTGGCATATATTTCCATCTCAGATATTAGCTATCTGCATGTTCCTTCCCATTTTAAAGTCACTCTGTAACAACAAGATTGCTTGCTAGGTTACATATACTGTAAATACATCCAATAAATAAATAATGTTCATGCTATATATCTATATTGAGCCTAGTCATTTTCATATTCACAAGTCATAAGAAGGTGGGGGGGGAGGAGGGAGTAAAGGGATTCCAAATGTTTTCTGGATCCCAACTGTGCAGACTACTGGCTTAGGGCTTGAGCCTGCGAATTCTTAAGTACCGGCTTAACTTTTAAATCAGTGGAACTATTCACATGCTTAAAGATATGTACCTGTGTAAATGTTTGCAGAATCAACATCTTAATTATCACTTAATCCTCT